>OX359291.1:10388622-12788622 GCA_947179395.2 Pulicaria dysenterica
TAAAGCATTTAAGCATTTTGCTTAAACTCTTAAATTTTAAGTACTTTTAAATTACTAGATTATCCCTCATATAAACTAAATGTAGTAACCATTAGATATAAATAATAAGATTCATATATTCAATTTTAATAACTAAATCTTCCATATTTAAAAAAATCAATAAAATTTAAAAAAAGAATTAAAAGGTCAAGTCAATACAAATACTTAATTATTAAAGAATATTTTCATAACCAAACCTTCTATTTTAAATATACTATCATGTAATAAAATTTTAAAATATTATTAGAAAACATGTAAAAGTAGAACTCATAAATGTTAATAGTGTATACCTAGCTCATATAATCAAAATAAAATAGAAAAAGTATCCATTATTTTACTATATTACGGAAAAATAAATGAAACGGAAAAAAGATAATGAAAATAGATATGTTACCAAATGAAAATTATTCGTTGTCACCGTATTATATGAATACCATGACCTTACGTCTTAAAAACGAACATGTGATAAAGTAAAAACTATACATTGCCGACGTATTGCGCGGGTATTATGCTAGTATATATATTATTTATGTGCACAGACAATAATATATTTGAATATATAGATGAGAAAAATAGTTCATAATTTTGTAATAATAAAAGAATCATGATTATTATATATAACAAATTTTTAATTATTGTGCATAAACCATCACTGTTTACATAACTATAATTTTTCTAACTTGTGTTGAAAACGTAGATATTTTGAAAGGCTACAAGAGTTTCAATATAGTATCTATAAAAGGTATATATCTAAGAGGGTTTATTTGAGAATGTTTATTATTACGAGAATGATGAGAGTTAATCTTTATTTTTTATTAAAATAAATTAATAGCTAATAATGTTAATAACTCGTTAGTAAAGATTGAAGAGTACTTTGGAAAAATAAGATTTGCTCATTAATAACAATTTATTAGGACATAATTCAAGTTTTAAATATACAATATATATATAAAAGGTATATATACAATTTCGCTGTGGAAATGTTGATGTGAGGAAGAGAGCAAATATGACGGTGGAAACGTGGTATTATGCTATGAAGAGACGTGATAATATTTTTTGTTAAAGTTATGGCTTATTATTGTTATAATTTGGGACAATAAAATCAAGTCTTTATTGATTATATTTAAAAGAATTTAATTTGATTATAAAGCCAAAATAAAGTTAAATATGCTATTTAAAATATTATATAGAATATATATGATATTTGTAAATTATGATGAACAAATATTGTATATTTAAAATTTAAGAAAGTCATATATTAAATTCTCTCTAATAAATTTGATTTTATTTAAATTCAAAATTAAACCCAATTTTAATAACAGAAGTCAAAGTTAGACCCAACTTTTAACGAAATAAATAGTTAAAACTTGATAATTAAAGTATTTAATTATATTAATGACTAAGATTATTTAATAAATTTTATTAATGTTATTTTTTTATTAATATGAAAATATTTTTATGAACTCTTTAAGAGAGTAAAAAATAACTTAAATATTATGATTAAAATTATATAGAATATATACAAGCATGAGACAAGTTTCTCTGTGTTATTTTCTCTAGATCTAGAAATATTAGCACCAAGTATTGTGCAATTCGTTGAAACATAGAAGTCAAACCAGTTGGAGTTCTTCTTTTATATTATTTTAAAAGTTAATTGTTTGACCAAAGTTATATTTATTTTATTATTTTATTTACATTTTTGTTTTTAGTTATATTTTTAGAAGTATATGGTAGATTATGTTAATACTTAATAGGTATATAACTTTTGTAACTCTGCTTTAATTCTTTAAGCATTTCGTTCTTAGTTTTGCTCTTCGTATATTGCTAATATCATACTTATTGTTATGGATTGCTTTAATTACCTTAATACTTGATACAACTGGGATCTTGCGTCAATTTTCATTTTGACAAACTTTGAATACATTGTATCTTTATATAGAAATGGAATGACAATGACACATTTTCTAGAAAAGGGATGTCTATCTCCAAAGCCAAATCCACACAACTTTCAGTAACTAGAGTATTAAGGTACCTTAAGTATTTATAGACAAATTCCACACAACATATGTAATTGTTATCCAAGATTACCAAATAATTAGTTTGGAGTTATGTAAAAGAGATGTCAACTACATTCTGGCATTCTGCATCATTGAGAAGTTTATTCATAAAAAAAAACACACATTTTGCATCGTTAGCTTTTCTTTCAAGACCTCTTTTATCTTTTTATCTAGCAATGATTATCTTTTACCCTACTATCACACAGTTCATTTTTTATTAGAAGAAAAATGAAAAGAAAATCATTTAAGAGTGTAATGTTGGCATGTCCATCTTGGCGTGATTTTTTCATTGGGATAGATGCATTACAAAGAAAAAGGGTATTAGAAGCGGCATGTCATCTTTATTGAGTCGTCCTTATTGATTCGCCATTGTTGCTCAGAAGCCTCTCCTATTGCTTCGTCGTTGTTGCTCAGAAGCCACCCCTATTAACGCCGCCCCAATTGCATGTCGCCCCTATTACTCTAGTTGCTACCTATTAGCATCGCCACTTTTACCCATAGTCACTGCTAATACTGTCACTGCTATTTTTTTTTCAAAATAACCTTTTCTACTAAAATGCAAATAAAATATGTTTATAATATGCACTAATAATACTGCTATATCAAGAAATATACAATTAATCTACATACTTTATATAATATATACAAATTCCTAATATACAATCCAATTGATAATACTTGTTTTAAGTAACAAAAAACAAAGTCTAACATATCAAACTTAAATTACACTTCATCATCGTTGTCGCCTTGTCGGCGTTGGTCTATACATGGTGGTCAGCGTGGAATCAAGAGGAAACAAATGGCGACAATCGAAAGCGAGAGAGAGAGAGAGAGAGAAATGTCGCTGGAGTAAAAAAGAGATCGATGCAGCTAATAGAGGTGTTGTGTGTTTTAATCTTAGGTTAAGACATTTAGGCGCGACATCTTTTGGTTCGACAAGCACATTAGGGGTGACACAAAATATTTGGGGGCAAAGGTGAGATTTACGGGGCCTTTTTTTTGGGACCTTTAGGGGCGACACCTTTAGGGCGGCATGGTCAATAGGGGCGACATGCAGTGCGCCCAGCTACATATCGCCCTAAAGGTGAAATTTCTTGTAGTGATGGTAGCCGAGGTGGTGCTTCCCACGGAGCCTCTACCCTAAGAAGCTCCATCCTCCAACCATACAACAACCTTTAATTAAATTATAATTCGAGTTCTACACACATATATGGGTCATGACTTTTAGTTAAGCAGATTTTATTGTATAACCTCAAAATTTGGCAATCATCCCAAGGAGTTCAAATGGGCAAGTATTAAAAATAAGTTGGTCGACAAAATCACCGAAAATCCGTTGTAGTAGCATCTAACACCCATATATGCCTCCACGATCTGATTAACCTATGCCAACACCATTCGATTAACCATCACCACCACCAGCCACCACTTGTGAATGCCACCACCATTGCCATTAACGCCACACCGTCCGCCACGCCCTCCACAACTACCTTCATAGTCATTTCCCACCACCAGCCGGTGGCGCACTAGCAGCCACAACCACAAATGCACGACTACTACGGCTTGCTACTCGCCACCTCTGTCGTTGCCCACTGTCACTCGCTATATCCACCACCATCTCTTGCTGCCATCTCTGCCTCCGCTGCCAGCCTGCCACGATACTCACTACCACAGACTGAAACCACTACAAGCCATCAACTCCACCACTATCCTTTGCAAACGCTGAAACGCCTCCATGGTCCTTATCGACTTCGCCGCCACCACCAACTGCTGCAACTATTTAATACTGTTTTTACAATGATTAGTTTTGCCCCCAAACACATTATGATGAACTTCTTTTGACCCGTTACTGACCCAACCTGATCAGTTCGTTTTACCCCTACTATTTAATAATCATATTCATGGTTTCCACCCTAATCATATACAACATAACAATTTTTACACATTAGATGCACAAACTTATAACATGATTTTGCTCCTTTTATGAACAATGATTTGCAATTGTTATCTAAATGTATTAATTACCTCTGTTATACGAATATAAATTGAATATAAAACTTCTATTATATTTTAATTTCCCTCTACTTCATATGCACATATATGCTCTTATATGCTCATATGAATGCCTTTATAAAACTCCTCTTTAAACATCTGTAGATATAAAAAATAAAAAGAAATAATATATCTTCCTACTTCATTCTCCTACCTATTCAATGTTTGAAAAAAATATTGAGTAGGAACAAAATGTAGGACAATAAATCATTTCTCAAAAACGAATCTATTTTAAAAAACAAACACCACCGTAAAAGAGTATCTATCTAATATATATATATATATAAGACTAATTTGATAAAATTAATTAGACGATCTAAACCATTCATTTAAAAAATTGTTTAATTTTGACCATTCATTCACTTAGAATCAAAAAATCAAATTTGACTTTTTAGAGTCAAATTTATTAGAGATAATTTCATATATTCCCTTATTAAATTATATAAAAAATTTATTTGCACACCTTAATTTACTAATATCATATTTACCCTTTATAATATTTCAAAATATCATATTTAACCATATTCTTAATTTTATCATTCTAAAATATTTTATAATAATTTTGAATTCCTTTTTAATTATAACCAATAACGTTTAATTTTATTACCCTTGATTGTAATAATAATATTGATGACTTATATAAGAAATACAATAACGTCTCTTCGTAATTCGTATCATGCTACCACGTTTCTGCCCTCCTATTCGTGTCGATGTTTCCACCGCCGGTTAGTGTTGATGTCGTACGTCATCTTTTTTTAAAAATTCTCATTTAATTCACGCTTTATTATTATTTAATACGTTTTTATTATTTTTTAATATTTATTATCTTGTAAACCAACTCGTGTATCACACGGACATTTAGTCTAGTCGATTAATGTTAGATTATGTGCAGAGATAGATAACACGTGTCATCGTGTCCAATACTATGTGACACTAAAGGATCACACTGCTACACACCCGTTTAGAACCTTTTGGATATTACCAAGTTGTATGTAAGAATAATTAATTAGTTAATTAATTATTGAGAAAGAAAAATAATAATAGTTATTTATTATTTTAAAGGAGGAATTAATATTTAAGTTTAAATATTAATATGACCAATTAATTCATAGTTATTAATTAATTAGAAAGGTCAAAGGGTATTTTATGCAATTAAGTGATAGTTTAATTAAAGTTGGGCTTTAATTAAACGGGTTTGGGCCTTAATAAGGTTTATTATATAAATAGCCTTTAAGGATTAAGGAATCACATAAGATAATCACATTTGCAAGATAGAAACCCTAGCCTCTCTTTCTCCCCTCTCTTGCGTCGAACTCAACAAGAACCCCGGGGGTTCTCGGTTTTTGCGATCGACGACACACACACACACGCAAGCCTCGCGTGTTCGAGTTTGGTAATATTCTCAGGTGGTCTAGCAGCCAGTTCGAGGTGGTGCAGTAGCAGTGTTCTACCTTTAGCTATCTGGATTGAGGTTTCAAGATTACTGCTGAAAGGTATATATAACTTTTATTCCCTACTTGGTTTTAGTTTCTGTACGAGTTATATGAGATCAATGGAGGGAGTTTTAGTTTGTTTCCGCTGTGCATGTTATATAATATGTTTTTATACCCTACAAAACCCTTCAATTAATATATGAGCAATGGTGATTGTCTATATTTATGAACATGCATGAACCAATTAAATAATACTAGCAGTATACCTGCGCAATGCTGCCTGCGACGATAAATAGCTTTTGTTTTGCAACATATCGTTTTTAAGGATATAACGCGTAGTCCAATGACACGAAAAAATTTCAGCAATATATCCGTTGTTTCTTCAATTTTTCTTATATTTGTATCAACTATTTTATTAATTTTAAAAATAAATTCTAAAAAACATTAAAAAAATTTAAAAAGATTTATATTTATGAAATAAGAATAGAGAAGTTAATAAGATTTTGAAAATTATATTGGTGTGAGTGGATAATTGTGTTTGTGTAAGAGAGTGTGTTAATTGGAGAATATATTTTAAATAAACAAAAAATTAAAATTTATTAAGAGAGATAAATGGTTAAAAATTGAGTGGATAAGATTAATTTAAATAAAAAGAAGAGTGAAAATTAGAGATTGATTTAATTTTAAAAAGTTTCTTGAAAGAAGAAAAAGTGTTAAATAATTATATAGTAATTTAGATATAGATGTTGTGGTAACTTTGTGTGTAAAGAGGTAGCAACATTGGAACAATGAACTTTAACTGATCAAAGAACGTGTTAGATGCATCGAGATCTGTTTTAACATATTTTTGAAGTCGTACGACTTCTTGGAATCAAGTGAAATGTTAAGGACCTTATCTAATTGCTAATATATTTTTTTAATTATTTAAAAGGAAATTATAATTGTTAATAAAAATATTATTATATTTGTCTTAAAGGAAAATAAAGTTATATACTATCCATATAACCGATTATACTATTATTACTTTTTCTAATAATAATTCTCTATAAAAAAAGATTAAAAAAAAGTAGATTAATCAATGATATAAAGACCATCTATTAGTTAGTGCGTAAGAAAAACACAACTCTATGTATTTATATTTATTGGATGACAATAATCCAATTACAAAATAACTCTAATAAATATTCTTTATCTAAAATTAAACTTGTTTAGTAAGTAAGTAACTTACATTTGTGTACTACTAATAAAACTAATGCATATCTATAAATTATAATCATCTCTTATAATTATTTGGGTCGATTAACTCATTCACTTAATTTATTTCACTTAATTTATTTTAATCAGAGATAAAAATTGATTTTCGTAGTTTTATGTACTAATAATCTTGTCCCCGAGATATCGGTATGAATGATTTTGATTCCAAATTCACAAGTTATTATTAAAAGTTGTCTTCGCATAGGCAAGCCACTCTAACGTCCACGATTGTTGATGTTTATCCTACTATAACAATACTGGGATTCCCAAACCTTGTGTCATATAATCTTTTGTTCTCTTTCTCTAATATTATTTTCTTTCCAAGTTCTCCTCCATCATTGACCTCATCACAGCCTTATTGGTTTTCACCTCCCCAACAAGTATGCTTAATTGCTTTAGTATCGTCGTTGTGGATGTTGTAACAATGAAACCCGAATTCCAAATCATCAAATTGAGGTCCAATGACAAACACCATATGAGATCACCTTCAAGCACATATTACACACACGCACACACTATTGGGATTAACAAGGTACAATATGCACAGCGAAATAAAAAACAAATCTCAATTCCAGAGATCACAACTGAATCAACTAGGGGAACAAAAACAGACAATTATCCATATTAAACAATTATATATATATATATATATATACCCTTGGACTGATATAGGGGGATACACAGCTACTACACCCGTGAACCCGACTAATAGGCCGCCAGAGAAATACCCGCAACAAAACCGCCGCAAACGTGTGTGTGTGTGTGTGTCGAGACCGTCGCCGCCACCAGCCCTATCGTGGGCTGCCAAAAACCATCAATCCACCGCAAAGGGCTTCGCCGGTCGCCCCGCCGCTGGACTAAGGCTTTTAAGCCTAGTCCGAATCATAACTTTGATTTTTTTACAAAAACAACCCTTCTAGTTTGATTAACATTAATTAATTAACTAGTTAATTAATAATCCCTTAACCAAACTTTTTAATTAAATATTTAACTAATATTTAATCTCCCAAATAATAAATAATTATTTATTATTTATTTACTTGATAATTAATTAACTATTAATAATCACCACATATTGTATCATTCCATTATCTTGGTTCGAGTTAGGTGTGCAGCCGTGTGACCTTTTAGTGACTCATAACGCTCGGATATGATGACACGTGTATATTATCTCTACACATAATCTATCAGACTTCTACTTGTGCAAGATAGTTACACTCCCTTGTACATCATTGGCCTAAGGAGGTCCCTAGCCAGACACTTACGTTAACCACGACTATAAGTTCTCTTATGCCCAAAGATTCTGTAATCACCTCCCGGATTACACGGATTTTCCTTTTGCATCACGATATTCCCTAATTTGGATTTTAGACATGGAGCTCATGATCTATTATATATATCCATATTATGTTTCTTGACTCTGATCTCGACTAATTGCAGTAACAGATTTACCGAATGATACCTATCATTCTATCCGAGCGTGGCCACGCATTTCACTTAGTCTAAACAGTCAAGAGGCCCTGAAATATCTCCTCTTTTAAGAGAAGGTGCAAATCCCATCTTGACTGCTTGCATTTGAGCACACAGCTTCCGCTACGCCCAGATACGCTTGTTATGATCACTCTGTTATTGTGTGACGTTAGGACGTTCCAAAGTACAGAAGTCTTCGGCCCAAACCAAACATCTCATGTCTAAGGACAACCAATCAAGCTCACTCCATGAAGTTGGCTTGATGCGGATCACCTCGAGTATTTGTACCCCTGACTATAAATACTTGGTCATAAACTTGTGCTTTTATTCTCTACACGAATACACCATAAGTATTTATAATAGTGTTATCTCCCTGATGCAGCTCTCACTACATCAAATAACTATAGAGAAATTTAGATATAACAAGACTTGTATATCATGGATGAGTTAAATATGCTAAAATGGATAATATTAAAACGATTACGTAAAACCTCCTCTTTCCATCACTCTGAAATGTTTAATACATAATCATGGGTTTTAAATTCAATCCATAGGTTTAATTAATTATTGAAAAATTGTTGCTAGGTCCTATGTACTGCATTCCTATAGAACTAGCATGCCTATCATGTTTTTCTCTAGCCAGCGCCTTAGTTAACGGATCAGCTACATTGTCATCAGTCGGTATCTTACATATCCTCACATCTCCCCTTCTAACTATCTCTCGGATGATGTGATACTTTCTAAGTACGTGCCTCGTCCTCTAATGCTCTCTTGGTTCTTTTACTTGCGTTAAAGCTCCCATATTATCACAAAAAATATCAATCGGTCTAGAGATACTAGCAAAAACTCTAAAATCCGACATAAAATTCTTCAGTCAAACCGCTTCCTTTGCTGCATCATTTGCTGCAATGTACTCAGCCTCTGTAATTGAATGCAATCGTATCTTGCTTATGGCTTTTACAAGATATGGCTCCTCCGTTTATGGTAAATACAAACCCTGACTGCGGCCTAAATTCATCTTTGTCCGTCTGGAAGCTAGCATCAGTGTAACCAGTCACACTGATCTCGTTTGTGCTTCCTCTAAAGACCAAGAACATATCCTTTGTCCTTTTCAAGTACTTGAGAATGTTCTTGACATCCACCCAATGGTCCTCACCCGGATTATGCTGATATCTACTCGTGACGCTTATCGAGTAAGCAACATCGGGCCTAGTACATAACATGACATACATGATCGATCCTACTGTCGAGGCATAAGGAATCGACTTCGTTCTCTTCTGCTCTACTGGAGAAGTAGGACAATGAGTCTTGCTCAAAGGTATACAAGATCCCATTTGGATGAATTGGATCCATCATCTTAAAGCGTTTTATGACTTTATCGATGTAAGTACTTTGACTAAATCCGATCAGCCGCCTAGATCTATCTCTATAGATCTTTATACCAAATATATATGCGGCTTCTCCCAGATCCTTCATCAAAACATCTACCTAACCAGGATTTTACTCCTTGTAATACTGGTATGTTGTTTCCTATAAGTAGTTTGTCATCCACATATAGGACTAGAAAGATTGCTATGCTCCCACTGAACTTTGTGTAAACACAGGATTTAACTCGATTTTGGTAAAATCAAACTCTTTGATGCACTCATCAAAGTGCAAGTTCCAACTTCTAGATGCTTGATTTAATCCATAAATGGTTTTAAGTAACTTGCATACCTTGTTTGGATTCTTGGAATCCTCAAAACCGTCCGAATGTGCCATATACACGTCCTCTGTTAGTTTCCCATTAGGGAAAGCGGTTTTGACATCCATTTGCCATATCTCATAATTGAAGTATGCAGATATCGGCATTAGAATCCTAATAGACTTAAGCATAGCTACTGGCGAGAAGGTTTCATCATAATCGATTCCATGAGCTTGAGTGAACCCTTTCGCAACAAGCCTTGTTTTAACGGTATGCATCTTTCCTTCCATGTCCGTCTTCTTCTTGAAGACCCACTTGCAGCCAACAACTTTACTGTGTTGTGGCAAGTCTACTAACTCCCAAACTTGGTTGTCATACATGGATTTTATCTCTGATTTCATGGCATCCAGCCATTTGTCAGACTCACTGCCTGACACAACGTCCATGTAGGATGTAGGTTCACGAAGATCCTCTTCTTCTTGGGCAATAAGAATTCCAAGATATTTATCCGGCTAAGTCCGGATCCTACTGGACCTGCGAAGGTCTTGTGTTTCCACTTCCTCCTCAATCACTGACTCGGGTTGGGTTTCAATAATCCTTTGTTGAATTACTGGTTCCACAAAAGCCGAAGGTGTATCTTGTTCCTCTTCAATTTCTAGAAGATATATTTATTTTCTAGTTGTTTCTAAACTTAGAAACTTATCCTCCAGAAAACTCCCGGTTCAAGCAACAAAAACTTTGTTTCCATCGGGGTTGTAGAAATAATATCCTAAGGTTTCCTTAGGTTAGCCCACGAAAATACATTTATTTGATTTGGGTTTGAGTTTATCCGAGAACGGTCGTTTAACGACTGCCTCACAACCCCACATCTTCATGAAAGACAATTTGAAGATGAGTATGAAAAGAACACCCACAAATAAAGTTAGTGCTTTGAGCAAAGAACACCCACATATAATATATGAACTTCATCAATTTAAGAATGGAGCATAGAATGCCCTATCACCGATTTTAGTATAGCACATCGTCAATTTGATGGACGAACAAATGAGAACTATCGATTGAACGTCTGATTCAAAGAGGGCAACTTCATCTACATCGATCTTGAAACAAATCAGCAGAAACACACACTTGAGACACGACAGGTCACCATGATCATCCTTGAGCATTTCTTATTGCTTTGCCTACTACACCTAAAGTTTAATACGAGAAGCCCTTGTGGCCTTTCCTTCAAATTGAGAAGTTCAACTTTCAAATCGAGAACCTTTGGACTGCATAAGTTTGATTTTGAAGTCTAGCCTTCAGATCAAGAAGCCTTCAAACCGAGAATATAACCTTCAACAGTCGTGAGCCGATTTCATCCTCAAGAATCCACATATCAATTTCATTCAGTAAATGAGAGGGGAGTGCAGATTGCGTAAATGGAGAGAGAGAGAGAGAGAGAGAGAGCGAAAGAGAGAGAGAGAGAGAGAGGGAGGGAGGGAGGGGGAATGGATACATATGGTAATAGGGGTGTTTGGGTAAGATTTGGTAGATGTTTGGGATAGTCTAATCTTGTTACCAAAGTTTTTTTTTTTTTTTTTGGGGGAGGGGGGGGGGGGGGGGGTTGGTTAAAAGTTAACCGATTACATTGACTAAATTAGTTGGCAAATGAAACATTATGGTTACTCCGTTTGAAAAAAAGACCTTGAGTGTTAAAATTAAAAAGTAATGAAAACTTTGATGCTTAAACCATTATTAACCCTTATTATGTATCAAACTTTCTATTACAGATACTAGACTTATACATGTTTATTTAAACCAAAGTACATACAATGATAATAAAGTAATATTTTCAGGATGTATATAATAAAATTTTTAAAAATTTAATACACAAAAAAATTTAGATTATTAAAGTTCCGCATCATAAAAGACGGATCATGATAAACAAAAATAAAATCTAGTTATAACTTTCCCCAAGATAACAACTTATTAAATTTGAGGACCAGATTCAACAACTTTTTTTCTTTTTTTCTTTTTTTTTTTTTATTTTTTGTGTGGAAGGAAACTAAATGAATGGAAAAAGAAGAATTATAAACAAAAAAAAAAAAAAAAAAAAGAAATTGCATTACAAAAGGGGAACTGAAAGCAAAATTGGATCTTTCATATCACGAAAAGGCATGTGCTCTTGCCACTTGACCAAGGAGCCTTCGTAGAGCCGTACTTGTATACAATGCAAACAAAATCATCAAGAAAAAGATGAACCGAACACTCTTTATTTTGTCACTTTATTCAAATCTTTCTACAACTGTGAATATATACATTTATCAATTAAAAAGGGGTCGAACATATGCTATAATAATAATAGCTAGCTTAACACCTCCTATATAAATACGAAGATTATTAAAGTTATTTTTAATTTTTTTTAGGTTTTTCAGAGTAATACGAGTAATATGTATAGAAAAAATAAAACTATAAAACATATAGAATATAGAATGTATTCAACTGACAAAACTAAATCATTATAAGGACTTGAAAAATCATCCGTAGCTTCAACAATAATGTTTTGGAAGAAGTTAATTTTCATCACATGATCAACCATTGTAGGTTTAGAAGAGTAGATGTAACATTGAAATTTGAAATTATGTAAAAACCATCTTCTTTTAATTGACACTCGATCGTTGTTAGTAACGTTTTTCTAATGGTGACGGTTATTGTGTACACCCTGTTGAGAATAAATATTTAAATAAAAAAAATACTTATAGAAATTATGAAATATGGGCAAATAATATTATATGTTTTATATCGAATATTAAAAAATTACCTATTCATTCATGAAGTTTATCTCAAGGCTAGATGAATTTATTTGATTATCATTAAAGAGATCATTCACATGAGAATTACTTTTACTTTAATGATACACTGATCGGATTCACTTTTTATGTTAGTCTATCTCGTTTTCCACTATAGAATTGCCAGTTTTAAAAAAAGAAATCAATATCGAAAGCAACAGAAAATAATTGTAAAATTTTTCGAACTTAATTTCACTATTTAGGTCTATATTGTTGGATAATAAACATATATTGTTTTTATTTTTAGATATTTACCAATACTAATTACCTAAAAATATGGAAAGTTTGAAAATTAAAAAAAAATTATTATCTAAATTTAATTTCAATTTTGAATAATCACACATGATATGAGAAAAGTAAGTATATTAAAAGTTGGAGGTTGTTATTTGTAATCATCAAGGGTTTTTTTTCTAAAAATTTGTAAAATAAGAGGTTGTGATTAGTATAAAAATTCCTACAAATAAAGATGATGATGTCATCATCATTTTCTTTTAATAAGGTTATTAGATAATAATAATAATAATAATAATAATAATAATAATAATAATAACAACAACAACAACAACAACAATATTATTATTATTCGCATTAATATAAAAAACAGTGACAAACGGCGTCAAGTGCAGCCCAGCGGTGGAAGTGTCGACTCGAGAGAGAGTGGGGCAGACATGATGACAGAAGTGTAGTATAATGATAGGAAGATGCATGATTATATTTCTTCTACAAGCTATCAGTTATTATTGTTATGATTAGAAACAATAAGGTCAAATTTTAATTGGTTATAATTAAAAAAAATTTAAAATGATTATAAAATTATTTTAAAGTGATTAAACTAACAATTTGTTATATATGATGTTTGGAAATGTTATACAGGGCCAACATTACTAAAACTTTATTTCAATTTTTATTCCTTTTAGTTAAAATTGAAAATTCAAATTAGAGTCTAAATTAATGGTTAAGATGATATAATAGACTATATTAAATGTGTGTATATATATATATATATATATATATATATGTGTGTGTGTGTGTGTGTGTGTGTGATTTACAAGTTGGTTTAAGAAATAATAAATATTAAATAATTATAAAACATGAAATATATGAGAGTTTTAAAAAATGGTGACAGATGGCATCAATATCTAGACAAACGGTGGAAGTGTCGAAGCGAGAGCATGGGCACGTGATGGCGGAAATGTATTATGATACGAAGAGAAGTCATTGAGTTTCTTGTACAAGTTATCAATCATTATTGTTACAATTATAAGCAATATAATTAAGTATTTATTTGTTATAATTAAATAAATGATTAAAAATATTTTAAAATGATAAAATAAGAAATTGGTTTTGAAATGTTATAAACGATAAAATGATAAATATAAATTAAGAGTTGAAAAATAGGATATTTTAAAGTTTAAGAAAGAGACATATATTCAATTATCTCTTATTTTAATTCAAATCAAATAATTTTAACTCATAAAAGTTAAAATAAAATTTTAATTCCAATTTAAATAGATGGTTAAAATTTAATTTTATTAAAATGAACGGATAGAATTTTTAAAAACAAGTTTACTGAAGTTAGTTATTTACTTATATTTGAAACTTATTATTATTATTATTATTATTATTATTATTATTATTACTATTATTATTGCCTCAGTTAATAAACATAAGTCCAAGCAAAAAAAAAAAATTTATTTCATTCTCTAAAAGAGAATTTTCTATCTTTTCTAAAGTCAATTCCAATTATAATTTGTCTAAAAATGAATCTCCGAGTTATCTGAAGTCAAAATCAACTACGTACAAATCATTTTATTGGTGGACAAACTACATAAAAATTATTGAATTTTTGGTTTAGTTATATAAATAATTTTAATCTTTAAAAATAGTAATATCAACTTTTTAAAAACCACCAATAACAGATAACATTTTACTTTTTAATAATTTTAATTATTTTTCACTTCTTTTAATTATTTGTGCTTCAAGACTAAACATGATCTTCAAGCAAAACTCATTAAAAAAAAAATCAATGCGCAAACTAATGAAGAAAATAAAAGCTTTAAGGTTTGGATTAAGAACAATATACAAACCAAATGTGAAATCCGCTAACCGTGAACAAGTTAAATATCTTCAAGCAAAACTCATTAAATATAGATGGAGAAAATAACTTTTATAAATATATCAACGTTTTATTGTATTTTTGTGTAGTTTTTGGCTATTATCATCTCCTACAAATCATGTTACTCTTTTGGACTATCGGTTAGACAACTTTTAATATGAAAATATAAAAGAAATCTTATTAAAGTTATATAATATCACATATAGTAGTGGATCTAAAAATTTAGTAAGAAATAGAAAAAATACAAATATTCTCACATAAGTGCTACATTGTTACACCTATAAAACAAAAAATCCGCCAAAAAGTAAATACAACTATGTTTAAAAGGTTGAGAGGTGGCAAGCGTTTTCCTGCTTTATTCTAGATCAGCAAATGGTAATAGTAATCATGGTTCTAAATAAGGTAAGGCGTGACGTGGCGGCGAGGTCAAGCCTCAAGCTTTAGGAGCCATGACGAGCCATGACGTTTTTTAAGTCGACACTTAAGGCGGCAATTTTGTATTATATTTTATAAATATTCATAATCAATTTATCAATATTAATATACAAATTACACAAAGTTGCACATATTAGGAGCAAAGTAACATATACAAATTACAAAATACAAATTTATAGAAGTCAATACACACGATCACAAAATGTATATAAAAAAGTAATTTTAAAAAAAAAAAAATATTTTTTGCACGCCACGCCATAAAAAACTCGCCATTTGGTGCGTAAAAGAGCGTCTTGTGCCGCCTTGTCTTACGCCACGCCTAACCCCGCCGCCAAGGGCTGTTTCTTAACGTCGGAGTCACGCCTCGCGCCTTGGCGCCGCCATGGCGCGTTTTTTAGAACCCTGATAGTAATAGATAATTGATTTATATAACCATTATATTGTGACAAGACCGATTTGTATAAGGAAAAATTATGACACCTTAAACTATATGAAAAATATCGATGCTTATTAACAAACAAAAAAATAATGAAACTGGATTTTTTATATAGGACTTTATATATTCCGGATTTATTTTAATGGTTACGGCCACATACTAAAACATATTGTGAAAAACAAAATCGAGAATGGAACATATATAATGTATATTTTGGTTGTTTCGATAAATAGTGGGATTAACTGAAATTTACATATGGGAGATGATATTTTCATTTATAAAGTTTACTATTTCAAGAAAAATCTATGTTTCACTAACTTATAACATAACTTCAAAGAATGAATCAAATTCCTTTACACACTCGTAGGGTTTTCTTATTTCAGCATCCTCTACTTAATACCACTAGGCAATCCTTTTCTTCTTTTACTCAACATATACTTTTAAGATATGCTAAACCAATCATATTTTAATTATATTATTAATATTTGCATAAAACGTCCATGTCCATCTTTGATACAAACCATAGTGAATAATTAGGTTTTAGGTCAACTTTTTCTTCTCTTTAAACGAATTTTATTAAATCAAATATTATGAATAATGTTGCTTATATGAACCCTCTTAAATACGGATATTTTAATAACGTTAACGCTTATTTTAAATTTAATTATTTATTTAAGAGCATTATGATAGTAACATCATATCATTTAGTTTTTTATGAATTTAAATGATTGAAAGTAGTAGAATTGTAGAAAGCCTTGAAACACGAAGAAAAGAGAGAAAATAACTACTTTCCAATTAAAATGGCCCTAAAGTAATTGGATAGAATATATGCTTCTAATTATATTTAATTTTACATATTTTTATACTAACAAATATTTTAAATGATAGATATATTAGTTATTTTCAATTTATTTATTTAAATACTATATACGATTGTTGTTGTGTATTATCCTTTTTAATGAAATAATATCAAGAATAATATAATCCTATAATATCGGCGTTGAGTTTGCCAATTTGGCAACGGCTTTCTAGTTCGTTGCTAGCTGCTAGAGGTGCACATCTTCGGATTTTAATTCGATCCGGATCGAATAAAATCCGGATCAGATTTTTTCGGACCGGATTTTCGGATTGTAACCGGATTTTCTCAGACAGAGGTGTAACCGGTTTCCTACGGGTTACAACCGTATTTTTCTCGGACAAAAGTGTAACCGGTTTAACCGGTTTCGGATCGGATTAAAACCGGATCGGATAGGATAAAACCGGTTAAATCCGCTCCGGTTTGAAAAAATTTCGGTTTTATAAAAAAATCGATTCGGATAATTTTTCACAAAATCGAATATTTGAATTTTTTGTACACCTCGGCTCTACTGGCTGCTACTTCAACTCACTTGTTCATAGTTCCTCTATATATATCCAATCCCCAATTCATCTTCTGTAGGTCTCGACACTGAGCAAAACCCATCTATTAGTCTGATCAATCTCATCTTTGAATCTCAAGGTCATCTTCGATAACAGCATAACTACATGTTTAACTTCAGTTGGTTTTTCAGTATTTATTGGATGAATTTCTTGTGCGAACTGTATAGTTTTCATGCTTTGGTTTCTGGGTCTCAGTCAGAAGTTTACGATGTCATTGATCCCCTAAAATGGTCTTTTTTTTCTATTTAATCTTTTTCAGGGTTTGAGGAAATTTTGAACACGTTTGTGTGTAATGGCTAATCGGAATTTGGAAAAATTGGCATCGATCGACGCTCAGTTGAGGCTTTTAGTTCCTGGAAAAGTTTCTGAAGATGATAAGTTAATTGAGTATGATGCTTTGCTTTTGGATAAGTTTCTTGACATTCTTCAGGATTTACATGGGGAGGATCTCAAGGAAACGGTATGCTCACCTGAATCATTGTTTAGTTTGGTTCATTCTCTGATTCTCTGTTCCTTTGTT
This sequence comes from Pulicaria dysenterica, assembly GCA_947179395.2. Lineage (NCBI taxonomy): Eukaryota > Viridiplantae > Streptophyta > Magnoliopsida > Asterales > Asteraceae > Pulicaria > Pulicaria dysenterica. Next base: position 10,406,363 of record OX359291.1, read on the forward strand.
TTGTTAATCCATTGTAGAAATTAAATCTCAAGTAAGATAAGATATGATGATCAGTGATCATCAACTGTTTGACAAAATGTCTCACTGAAACTATTGATCCCCTTTTTTATTCTGTTACCAAGCTGTCTCTCTCACGAATTCCTTTGCTTCACAGGTCTTTAGATTGCACAACTTACCCACAAATAAGCTAATCACCATATTTTTGTTCGTGCAGGTTCAAGAATGCTATGAGCTTTCTGCAGAATACGAAGGAAAACGTGACCCAAAGAAGCTTGAGGAGCTTGGAAGTGTGTTGACAAGTTTAGATCCCGGGGATTCCATTGTTATTGCAAAAGCTTTTTCTCACATGCTTAACTTAGCCAATCTGGCTGAAGAGGTTCAGATAGCTTACCGAAGGAGGATCAAACTGAAAAAGGGTGATTTTGCTGATGAGGCTAATGCAACAACTGAATCTGATATTGAAGAAACTCTCAAGAAACTTGTGCATCAGCTTAACAAATCACCCGAAGAAGTATTTGATGCACTCAAGAATCAAACAGTTGATCTGGTCTTGACTGCTCATCCAACTCAATCTGTTCGTAGATCTTTACTTCAAAAGCATGGAAGGTATACCCTTTAAAAGCATTTGAATTTCATCAAATAATCAACTTCATAGTTATTCAAAATTGACCCTTTATATTTAGGATCCGAAACTGTCTGGCTCAGTTATATGCCAAAGACATTACCCCTGATGATAAGCAAGAGCTGGATGAAGCTTTGCAAAGAGAAGTAAGTATTAAAGACCCAAACCTTTGAAATCAAATCATTTCTTGTATTAAATTATGTTATTCATTGGTATTATGTGACTTGTAGATTCAAGCTGCTTTCCGTACAGATGAGATCAGAAGGACTCCACCAACCCCACAAGATGAAATGAGGGCAGGAATGAGTTACTTCCATGAAACTATCTGGAAGGGTGTTCCTAAATTCTTACGCCGTGTTGATACGGCTTTGAAGAATATTGGGATCAATGAACGTGTTCCATATAATGCACCTCTTATTCAATTCTCTTCATGGATGGGTGGTGACCGTGATGGTATTTTTTTAAACTAACATAAGTTTAAGCTATTGTGTACATTTATATACACTATGTTAGGAAAAAAATCTAAGGTTTCATTCATCTTTTATACAATGTTCTTTCAATCTACATGGAATGGACAGTCTAACAGTTACTTGGCATAAAATGCAGGCAATCCAAGGGTTACTCCTGAGGTAACAAGAGATGTTTGCTTACTAGCAAGAATGATGGCGGCAAACATGTACTTTTCCCAGATAGAGGATCTAATGTTTGAGGTTTGTGAATGAATATCTTTTCTAAGGGTTATGTATTCTCTCATTGTAGTGATTACTGATCTTACTTCCAACATTGTGTTTTGTCAGATGTCCATGTGGCGTTGTAATGATGAACTTCGTGATCGAGCAGAAGAACTCTACAGAACAGCAAGGAGAGATGTGAAGCACTACATAGGTATTTTATTTATTAATGCTGATAATGTTTTTGTATTACCATTATGATCTCAAAACACAAATAACGTTATGCTTATGTCTTTCTCCAGAGTTCTGGAAACAGGTCCCTCCAACTGAACCTTATCGTGTAATTCTTGGTGATGTAAGAGATAGGCTGTATAATACACGAGAACGATCTCGCCATCTATTAGCCCATGGGATATCCGATATTCCAGAGGAAGCAGCTTATACCAATGTCGAACAGGTATCTCTCTCTTTCTTTCAAGATCACCAGTTACTCGGATCTTTCTGAATCCTTGCTAGAGGTGGCATTTTTTATGTTTGAACATATCATTTTGGGTTAAGGTTTATCTCTAAAGGGTAAAATAAAAAAAGATTAGCTAAAAAGAAAACAGGTCCAATGGGTCGAAATGTCCTGAAATGTATTCTTAAAGCGTAAAACTCCAAATATATTTTATTATATACAACATAATATGACTTAAATAATATAGTCTTTGTGATCATACAAGAAGTACGTGTTTTGATCCGTTACCCAAACCGCTCTGACCTCCCATTTGCCACCTCTAATCCAAGCTGCATGAATCGCCTTGTTCCTATTACATTTATATGGTTTTTGTAATCTTATTTCAAAAAATTTGCAGTTTTTGGAACCTCTAGAGCTATGCTATAGATCTCTGTGTGCTTGTGGTGACCGTGTAATTGCTGACGGAAGCCTTTTGGATTTTCTAAGGCAAGTATCGACTTTTGGACTGTCGCTTGTGAAACTTGATATAAGACAAGAATCTGATCGCCACACAGATGTCCTTGATGCCATCACTCAACATTTAGAAATCGGGTCATACCGTGAGTGGTCTGAAGAGAAACGCCAAGAATGGCTTCTAGCCGAGCTCAGTGGAAAACGTCCTCTTTTCGGTTCTGATCTCCCAAAAACCGATGAAATTAAGGATGTTTTGGATACTTTCCATGTGTTGGCAGAACTTCCATCTGATTGTTTTGGTGCTTACATCATTTCAATGGCTACATCACCGTCTGATGTTCTTGCTGTTGAGCTTCTTCAACGGGAATGCCATGTAAAGAACCCGTTAAGAGTGGTCCCACTTTTTGAGAAACTTGCGGATCTTGAAGCAGCCCCGGCTGCCATGGCCCGCCTTTTCTCAGTCGAATGGTACAAAAACCGGATCAATGGTAAGCAAGAAGTCATGATTGGTTACTCTGATTCTGGAAAAGATGCTGGTAGGTTTTCTGCTGCATGGCAGCTTTACAAGGCTCAAGAAGATCTTATAAAGGTTGCAAAGGAGTTTGGGGTTAAGCTGGTTATGTTTCACGGGCGTGGTGGGACCGTGGGTAGGGGAGGTGGTCCCACCCATCTGGCTATCTTGTCCCAGCCACCTGAGACCATTCACGGGGCTTTAAGAGTCACGGTTCAGGGTGAGGTCATTGAGCAATCTTTTGGTGAGGAACATCTGTGCTTTAGAACGCTTCAAAGGTTTTGTGCAGCTACCCTTGAGCACGGGATGAACCCCCCGGTCTCACCACGACCTGAATGGCGTAAACTTATGGATGAGATGGCTGTTGTTGCAACCGAGCAGTATCGTTCATATGTTTTCCAGGAACCACGTTTTGTTGAGTACTTCCGCCTTGTGAGTATTCTGTTTCTTCATTACACATCTAGTATCCTTATTTGCTATTGCTGATTATTATAGCTAGACACATAATTTGAATTGACTCTATCATAAGCCGGCAACCTTAAACTATAACTGTGCATTGTATATTTCTGCAGGCCACACCAGAACTGGAGTACGGGCGTATGAATATCGGAAGTCGGCCATCAAAAAGAAAACCAAGTGGTGGCATTGAATCCCTCCGAGCCATTCCATGGATCTTTGCTTGGACTCAAACCAGGTTCCATCTCCCAGTTTGGCTTGGGTTCGGGGCTGCATTCAAGCATGCCATTCAAAAGGATAGCAAGAATCTTCAAATGCTACAAGAAATGTACAAAACATGGCCTTTCTTTAGGGTCACCATTGATTTAGTTGAAATGGTGTTTGCTAAAGGAGACCCGGGCATTGCTGCCCTAAATGACAAGCTCCTCGTCTCTGAAGATCTATGGTCCTTTGGAGAATTGTTGAGGGCAAACTATGAAGAAACCAAAGATCATCTCCTTAAGGTACAAATTTTAACATTCATCTTTAGTGAATCAAACAAGTTGGTTAATGGGTCAGGTTTGGGTTGATAATACAAATCAACGGGTGAAATGGGTCGATCTAGAGGTAGGCTAATGAGATTCTCTTGTTGGGTTTGTAGATTGCTGGACATAGGGACCTTCTTGAGGGTGATCCCTACTTGAAACAAAGACTACGTCTTCGTGATTCATACATCACAACCTTGAATGTATGCCAAGCGTATACTCTAAAAAGGATCCGTGACCCGAACTATCATGTAACATTGAGGCCGCATATTTCCAAAGAGTATGCAGAGCCAAGCAAACCAGCCGACGAACTCATCCACTTGAACCCAACAAGTGAGTATGCACCAGGTTTGGAGGACACCCTTATCCTGACCATGAAGGGCATTGCTGCTGGAATGCAGAACACCGGTTAACCACATCATGCAGTTGTATCACTTTTGGACATCAAAAAGGTGTTGTCACGGCCATCAATACACGTTTTCTTGAGTTGTTTTCTGGTCCCCATGGTCTTGCATTGCAAACCATGTTATCTGTTTCACTTTGTTGATCTTTTGCATTGCTGAAATTGTACTATAAGCACCATTGTTGGTGGTTTATCTGAGAAACTAATGACTCATTGTACACTTGATTACAAGTGATATATAAATAACTAAGCTTTCGACTTGTTTTACACTGTTGGAATGTTGATATGGTGGTTCATGTGTACCTTTGGGGTATTGTTCGGGTCAGGTTAGTAGGTTTTCAAGTTAGTTTTGGGGATTCTTTTCTCGCACCTAACAACCGACACAATAACATATCAGGTTGTTTGGTTCATTTCGGGTTTGAGCCAGTTTAGTCAAATGTTTTAAACAAGGTTTGGATGCCTGTGCGTTACCAAGAAGACTAAGTAAATGAAAGGAATGCGTACGATATAAAAACAAACTTGTTTAAACTAAAAGGTTGTATACATTTCAAGAAGCCCAATATCCAAGTAAAATAATTTTAACAAAAGCTAATTTACAATACATCTTATGTCTCAGACTGCATAATTAACATATATAGCTAAGATAAAAATAGACAAACAAAGCACTAATGATTGTTGAACAACTATAGATATGATATTTAGTAATATTGCTCCTCCCCAAAAGTGTTTGAAGCTCAAAGTCTCTTTCCCAAAAATTAGTTGTATTAAACTGTTACTTTTTGATATACAATAAAATATTTTTCTTAAAACTCAAAAGATAGAAATATAGGTTAGATTATTCTTGTCTTATAACTCACCAAGTTAGCTCTTTCAAAGAGCTATGACTGTTCCTTGTCACCTGAACGATGTTGGATGTTGTTAAGACCGCGCTTTTGTTTCTTAACCAATTTTACTCCTGCTTCGTCTACATGAGATGTAAGCAAATGATTAACCATGTTTTCCATACACCAAATTATTATTTTTTAAAGGAAGTGTGTATCACAGATACACCAATTTTTGTAATTTTTCAAAAGCAACGAGTATCACACATACACAAAACACACACATATATGGACATTTTAAATAAGACTTGTGTGGTTAGAAAATGCATATATGGAAAAGTTCTTTCCCGGCAGATCTTTGGTTGGGGTGTTTTGGTTTAATTGGTTGAGACAATGAAACTCTCGGACTTGTTGATGTAGGTGTAGCTGTTGGAGCAGAAGTTGGTGTAAAAGGATGTTGAATGCTTTGTATTGTGTTATGGTTTTAGTATCTTGGATAAAGTTTGCTTGTAGTGGAGTTTCTTCGTCTAGAACGATTGCATCTTCAAAGACAGTATCATCCACAAAGTCTATGTTTCCTGGTTTGCTAATCCTACTGAATCGCATCTAAAAGATTTTCGTTTTACCACTGAGAACGCGATTGGTTCAGGAAGTGTGTATGGATGTTTGTACCCGAGCTCATCAATCGTCATGCTACAGTTAGTTTGAATGAACATAGTAGCAGCAACATAAAAAAAGATTACTTTGGCTTGAGTTGTGACGTCTACTATGGTGGCGTTGATGAAATACCTATTCTCATGCTTATTAGAGATATGTCATTGAAAATCATAATACATAAGAAACTTATATGAGAAGAACAATACTCACAGGATTTATTGGCTTTGTGATTATATCATGGTCTTCACATGTAAGCGAGTTTCGCTTTTTTTAGAAGCTTCTTTCGACATTGATGATGATCGCATGCTTGATAGAACCATCCTGTAGATGAATCTGTGCTTTTCATAGCTGCTTTACATGTAAATTGAACCCCCTATAAAGCACACAAGTGGAAATTAAAAAATAAAGTATGTTCTAATATTGTATCTTTTGTCAATTGCATCAACAATCTATTGTTTCAACTATAACTATGAGTAGATATATTTTTTGACATTTGATAGACTAAAAAAATAATACATCCGATATAACATGTTTATATTCACTTATGATTTACATAATATGTCAAGGAAGGTTATGCTTGTCATTTTTGTAGGTATTTCTAATGATAACTTTAAGATGATAAAATAGGTTACTGCATATCAGTTTGGGTTTGCAGCTAGCAACTCAACGAGTTTAAGTCTAACTTCCATTTTTTATTTTTCATAGTCTATCTTCGGTACTGGATTAAGACTATATTGAATCACAAACCTGAAAAACCAATAATTAATTGTAAGCATCTCTTATTGGTAATAACCATTTGTATGAAGAACTTACTCAGCAGCCATTGTAGTAGCGTTAACAATTGTGGGATTAGTGTATATCTATGAGGCTAGTGTTGCGGTAAGTTGTAATATCTCTATTATTGGAAAGTCACAACCGATGATGGCTAGTTTAGACCATATTACAAATTTTAAATAATAGCATGAGAATGTTAAAAGAATTCATTATAATTAATATGGGTTGGCAGAACCTAGATACTGTGTAACTTTCATGGAAGTGACAACAACAATCACACGGAGAATATAAAAACAGGACAGCTTGTTTGTCAAATAAAATGCAGTATCATCCCAAAATGTTGCCTCAATCATTAGCCCGCTAAGACACATACGTACGTAGTAAACATGGTAAATGTTAGGGCTGTAAACGAACAAAACGTTCATGAACCGTTCGTGAAATTATTCGTCGGGAAGTTCGTTTATGTTCGTTTGTTTAATAAACGAACGAACATGAACAAAATTTTTCGTTCGTTTAATTAAACGAACGAACACGAACGGAGCTCTCGTTCGTTCATTTATGTTCGTGAACGTTCGTTTATCCGTTCGTGAACTGTTCGTTTATGTTCGTTTATTTATGCTCATTCGTTTCTTTATTTACGTTTGTGTGTGTGTGTGTGTATATATATATATATATATATATATTATTTGTAATATGTAATTAAGTACTTTAAACTATAATTTATTTAAATTATATTTAAAGTCTAAATAACTAGCAGGAAGGAAAAAAGAAGGGTTTGAGAATGTTATAGAAAACCCCTAGCCCCCTTTGTTTAGTCGACCTCTTTGGCTCTTTCCTCCCTTCAGCCGCCGATCCCTTCAGGTCCTCTGTCTTCATCGACCTCTAGGTCCTCTCTCGTCGCCGCCGAGCTCCAGCCCACCCATCTGCACATAAGTATTCAAGGGTTTCCCCTTTCTCCGGCCCTCCAGCTCTCTTTCTCACTTCGCAGCTCCAGCCCTGCAGCCGCCTATCACCGTCGTACCATAGCTGCCTATCACCACCTCTGCCGATCTCTACCGCCTCACGAATCTTGATCCATAAGTTTTGTTGTTATAAATCTGTTTCCAGATTTGATATACTAGTTTGGTATATATATGTTTTCTATGTATAACCATTCTTTTTCTTGTTTTGTGTGGTTAACAGATGTCTCATGGTCTCATGGAAGCTTTGGATTGGGAAACAAATAGGAAAAAGAAGCAGTTAATTTAATATTTGAACATGTGTTTTGCTACTTGATGAATTGTATTGAAACATTAATATTCGTTATAAGTTTTGTACTTCTGTTCATTTTGGTGTTCGTGTTCGTTTATGCTCATTTATGTTCGTTTGTGTTCGTTCATGTTCGTTTATGTTCGTTTAACATTTAAATGAACGAACACGAACATCCTCACTTCTTAAACGAACGAACACGAACAAGAATTCTCGTTCGGTTAACCGTTCGTGTTCGTGTTCGGTAAAAATTAAACGAACGAACATGAACATGCCTCGTTCATGTTCGTTCGGTTCATTTACAGGCCTAGTAAATGTAATAGGACCTTAAATTTTGAAGTCTGATTTTGATTATGGTGGTTCCTTTTGTTCTCAAGAAATCTGACACACCTTCGACCTTCCCGATATAATCTTAACACCAATATAGAGATACGCCATATAAAAGTTAAAAAATACAAAGAAAGATGATGAAAAACAGTACATACGAATTACTATTTATGGTCATCGATCATGAAATTTTGCTGCCTTGCCAAACCTTATCCCCATTATGTGAGGGATAACAACCATCGTTGTCTTCCCCGTTTAACATATATAATTGCTCACGCGATAGCAAGTGATGATAGAGTCAAAGTAGGTCTTATATTAGCATTTCCCTTTTTTAAATTATCTCATTTATTTATCTAATATTAGTATCGGTTAAAATGCACAAAAAATACGATGAAGGCAATCACACATTTGGCGATAAAATCGTAGCAACATTCTACCCTTTTTCCAGAAGAGGGCCGCTTTCGAATGACTTTAATTTCGATTCGTCTATCACCCTCTCTGAGGCTGAGACTTGATATGATTGTGTTGGATATTCTATTTTTATTAGCCAGAGAAAGATACATGTTTAATGATTCAATGGTTGTATTTATATATTTTTTTTAGCGATATCTGGTTCATCAAGTATGTCTATAAGTGTCTTGTTGATATCACCGTATTTAGATATATATTTTTAGCGATATTTGTTTTATTTTAGCATGTTATTGCTCTTAAATAAGTCAAAAGATACTTAATATATTTAATTATTGGTTTTCGAGTTATAAAACGTTTTGAGGAAAAATATGAAGAAACGAAAGAAATTAGAAAGATGTCCGCTCGACACCTCCATGTTTTGATCATATCTCACTCATACGAACTCGGATTGAGGTGATTCAAAAGGCCACGAAAACTAGACTCATAGAGCTACAATTTTATGTCAAACTTTTGAAACTGTATAGACTGCGATGTGACGGTCAACCCATCGCGATGTGGCGATGAGACCAGATTTCAATTTTCTAAAAAAGAGTTGGGATTACACCATGACTATGAAGATCACGACCCGCCCAAGGAGCTTGAAGCATTTGGCTTGGATATTGGAGCTTATTTTAAAGATCAAGGCTTGGAATCATTCATCTTTAATAGTTTTTTCATTCTAATATCATATGTTAATGTTTATGCATGAATTCCAATATTCTAGAATGATCATGATAGGTTGATGTTAGATTTGTGTGCATAGTGAGTGAACCCTGATGTCACGTCCAACGTCTAGGACACACAAGGGTCACACTTATGAGAACTTATAATCCGAGAAGTAGCACAACCACACACATAGAGAAAGAATTTATAATTAGTTAGTTATAAATTAGGAATCGTAAGTTACGGTTTTAACTTACGAAGGAGAAAAGTCGTCTAGTTAATTAATTGACAAGAAAATATATATATTTTTTAGTTAATAAATATACATTGTTAATTAATTATATTCAAAATTAATAATTTAAGTTTAAATTATTAAGCTTTGGATAATGTTTAATAATAATTAAAGGCAATTAAAAAGATATATATATATATATATATATATATATATATATATATATATATATAAACATATAAACGAGAACTGCGAGAACCAATCTGAGCCGTCCAATTCCCTCTCCTCTAATGTCATCACTCACCCATGAATCCCTCACATGCACTCTGCCACACTTGATCCCACCACGCTCTACATCCATGAATTTAACTTATCAAATCAACGGTTAAAATTGGTTCTCGCAGTTCTCGTACGAAAACAATTCTTGTTTGAACCCTCCCATATATATATATATATATATATATATATATATATATATATATATATATATATATATATATATATATATATATATTTAAAGTCATTGACCGATGACTTATATATATATATATTAGAGTTTTTCTTTTTAATTAATTATTATTAATAACTTAGTGATTAAGTTTAGTTTAATCCAATATTTGGAAAGGTTTGAATGTTTCCTAATATCAATCTAAAATCTATTAGTATGTATAGGGATTAGATCAAAGGATTAATTCTTAGAAAAATACCCCTCTCTCTCTCTCTCTCTCTCTTTCTCTCTGCTCTTTTTCAACTGAGAACACCCAACCAAAAACCGAGACTGGTTCCAAATAAACACGGTTCATGTGGTGTTGTTTGCTCAACCCTCCTTGGTCTTGTTGGTTCTATCACTCGTGGACTATTTCTTAAGCAACCTAAGGTATATATGTATAATCTTTCTTATATCTTATAAATGTTTATGTTCTTGTTCATATTATGGATTGTTGTTTACATACATGTTATTATTATATATATTATGATTAAAATATCCTAACCCTTTTCGGGCTTTAGGGGTTATGTTAGTCGTTCAAGTTCCGCCTTGTGAATGATTAACAAGTTTATTCTTCGTGTTGGTTCAAAGTAGTTGAGTTTGAATCAAGATGACAGGAGGAGGGTATAAAACCCTTCAACTTCTCTATTTTCCTCCCTATAGGAGATGAACCCTTGTAAAGTTGTTGATTTCATGAAAGTTGGATACTTTTATCATATATATATCAAGTATTGCTTAATCAAAGATCCATATGTGTCTTAGGATCTATTTTTGGTTGTTTATAAAATGAGTTTTCATAAATTAGAGGACCAATCTATTTGTGAGACTTAAATCTTAATTATCTAGGATCAATAGGTAATTTTGACTGGTGATTGACCAATCCTAGACTTAAACAACTAAAGATAGGAACTTTAATGCGTGTGCTTAACATATAATGACTTTTATGTGTTACTTTAATAATTTGTTCATTGAAACAATCAGTTAAGTCTTTCTTGATTCGAACCGGTTGACTAGTTATGCTTTTTAATTCATCTCATGACCTTAAAGGTTGATAAATGACATAATTATAGGGTTAGATAATCGGATCAAGAGTGTAATCACTTTAGAAATTGGTATATGATAAATACTTATCCATTGCACATATTTATTTGAAATCATTTAACTTGAAAAAGGTGAAATCATATCTAGGGAGAGAAAGTCTTCATTCATAAGTTAAAATCAATCAAGTTTATTGCTCTTTAGTTTCATCAAATTGGTAGAGTTGTATCTAGTGTTAATAGTGTTAAATTTTGGTAATCGATTAATAGAAAGCGAAAATTCCACAAAATCCCCCTTTAATTGATTTTATTTGTTTTGCTTGATTTTTAATAGTTTAATTTAGTTTAATATTTAATTAGTGTAATTATAATTAAATCATACTTGTTCCCCAAGTGTTTGATACCCGTACTTATTTTCTATAATATAATACGACCAGGTTCTCTTACTTATTTGTGTTGTAGTCGTACAAAATAATTTGGATTTTACAAATTTAAAACTAGTACACTATACGCACATCATTATCCAATGCTTTTAACCATTTTTGATGATTCATTGGTGCCTCATCACAAATAACTAATGTATTTTCAAGAAGTAAGTGGGAAAGTTGTGTGTTTTCTTGATGTAACAAATGGAGTCGTCTATAAAGTCTAATGGAATCTTGAATCGAGTGTGTGCAGCCCTTCCTTCCCGAAAGTAGCAAGAACGATTCAATTCCAGAAGATGCAAATGCTAAAACAATGCAAAAATGATCGTAGTCCAAAGGAATGTTTTATGTCCATGGACAAATATAAGTTCTTGTTTGTTTCCTAAAGAAGCTTCCATAATGAACTTGTAAATCATTTTAACTAAATTAAGCTTCGCTACCAACATCTCATATTGTTGTGTTAGCAAAACTCTGTCATATTTCCTTTCTTCCACGAGAATCCTATTTTTTAATTCTGCAAGTAGATACGGTGGATGCATAGGTAAACCATATCCAGAAAGTGATTATGAGCTACTTTTATAATTAAGCAAGATCTCTAGCTCGTATAACAAATAATGTTGCACATCGACGCCATTAAAATATAAATAAACAACATGTGAATCTACAACTGCTCTTTGCACTATATCATCCTTCACTCGATACATTGTTGTGTCCATAGAGCAATGAAATCTGCAACCTCACAAAAAAGAAGCATGTGAGCAAACAATGATCTTAATTCTTTGACGGTGGCCCATGCAGAAGCCTCATCAAATGTGTATACCCAGTTTTAATTAGCCTTAATCAAATATTAATAAATACATAAGTATTAAATGTGTATTAAATTACCCATATGTGTATTGAATAGCTTATATGTGATTAAGTGTGTTTATAAAACTAGAGGGGCCAAAACCGTTAAAAGAACATGTGGTATAGTCAAGGGACCATTCATGTAAATGGGTGCAATATATGTGGATATATAAGCAAAGGATTCTTGGCTTCTTCCTACATATCACTCAAAAACTCCACACATATACACCACACACACACGTACGTACAAACTGTGCTTCCCTTGGCGATTTTGCACAAGAAAATAGTAAAGTTAGCATCATTTAATCATCATCTCAGCCTTTAGATCATTAAGGTATGATTGATTTGGTTGGTTTTGTATTTTTAAGAATTCAACTGGTTCACGTGGGTGAATCATAGTCTAGATGTTGAAATCATGGTGTTTTGTTGTTTTAAATCATGTTATAAGCTGCTAGGAGTGTAGGAAAACATCCATCTACTATTTTGAATAGTGTAGAATGTGAAAATGACTAACAAAGGGAAAATTCGGTCGTCTAACAGAATAGGGTTTGCTTTTCGGTCGTCTAGACGGCCCGTGTAGTAGTACATACCTCGTGTAGAGTTTTAAGACGGTGACAGGCTATGTAGGCATACATGGTCGTGTACCATATGAGGTACATGGCCCGTGAAGAGCTACACGGCCCATGTAGCAGTGGTGGTCAACCAAATTCGGTCATAGTAACAAGATTTCGGTCGTGTAGTCAACCGGATTTCAGTCGTGTAATGTACAGGTTACACGGCCAATGAAGGTCCACTTTCGGTTCAGAATGTGTTTTTGATCATATGTTGTTATGTTATATTTGTAGGATCGTGATCTGATACCTTAAAAAGTGATTTACACTGTTAGTTGCTTAAACTAGTTATAAGGTGAGTCTTCTATACTATTCTAGAACCAGATGCAGGCATGTTTCCTGTTATACGTGTATTATCTATATGTGATTTTATACATGTGTTTATATGTTTGACAGTTTGACAAACTCACTAAGCTCTCGTAGCTTATCAGATACTATTGTAAAATGTTTTGCAGGGCGCAACAAGGTCAAGGGCAAAGCTCTTGTTTGATTACTATTTTAATAAATCTTTTGAAACTCTTAACGCCTCCTTGTGAGAGAACCAGCTTCGGTTGTACATATATGTGTATCTTTTGGGCAAACAGTATTAAAATAATATGCGCTTCCGCTTTTGATGTAAATGTAGATGTGAATATTACCATATGGGGTTTTAGTCATAATTATCAGTTTTATAAATTGGGGCGTTACAATACGCACATGTCCACGCCTTGTCATCACCAAGCAATCTCAATTCTTTACATGCCGCACGATACGTAGGCATATAAAGCTGCGAACCGTCTTAATATCGTCAATGTCTTAAATCCTTTCCAGTGACTTGACTTAAAAGCACCCTCAGAAAAAAAACCTCACCACATGTTGGATGAATATATGTAGATGAGTCTTCCTATGGCAGGTGTCTTACTTGTGGCTCCACGAATACAATCCTTGCTTTGACTAACCCATCTACATTCTGAGAGGTAATCAAGATAAGTGATATGATGTGTTAGGATTAAACAAGCGGTAGATTGAAGGATTGCAATATGTAACTATGATAGGTTAAGAGAGAATCTCGTTTCACCTTACAAAACACATAGTTAAGCCTTACATTGTGAGGCAATCCTTACATTTCCTTGTGTAGCACAAGGGTTATATACCTATAAGGTATATTTACAATAAGCACCATCAACTATTGTTTGAACTCCTATTCTATTACAATAATACAGTTCTAACAATCTCCCCCTTTGGAATGGAATATGAGTTGTAGAATAAAATGAACATGAGTCTTGATCTCTTTAGCATCTTGAGGGTCATGTGCTTATTGTCTTGTAGCGCTCTAGTAACCTAAGGCATTGATCACCTTCGGTTATATAATCAATTTAGCATATAGAGGTTTTCAGCAATTGGATCCTTGAGCATTAGGCCATCAGCGGAAGCATATAAGGATTCATCAACAGGAGAGAATATGTTGCTTACTCCCCCTAGAATCACGAACGGGGAAACCCTCCCCCTACAAGTTGCTCTCGATCCTTGAAGATAAAATTGGGGCGAGAATAAATTTTTTACTTTCATCTAAGTATACTTTCATCTAAGTACTTCTCCCTCTAGACTGAATATCTCGTACAATATGTCTCATGCAGTAACCAACTGAATAAATCTTTATATATCTCCCCCTCATGATGTCCAAAGTCTTTACTAGTCATCACGAAAAATGTTCAGTTGTGAAGTATCAGTCTATTAACTTCTACCACTTGTAAGCCAAAATGGATCGTTGAGGAGTGAATGTAGATCAGACGTGAATGCATCAACCAAATCGAAAATCTGAGAAGTCTCGTACAAGAGTATCAACCTAGTCCGGATCACAACAAGTGACAAAGAGAACGAAAGACAAGTGGATGCAAACGAACTTGGGACGGATAAGGATTCTATAGTAAGAAATAAGCGTTAAGGAACACAGGGAGCTGAAATCATATTCAAGCCTATCGTGAACAGGGAGTCGGATACATCCTTATTCGAAAGCACACAAAAATCTATCAAACTCTTTGAAAACATGAAGTAAACGGATGTTGGTTAAGACAATCAAGCAACGATACACGAATTCTGAAAGATAAGAATGCCAAATGAGAATTCAGAACTGACTGATAAAAGACTACCAAGATTCTAAAGAAACAAGGAATGGATGGCCAAAATCTAGTTTTGAGACTAGATATTGGTGACACTAAGAAAGAAGAACCAAAAATCAGTTAGGAAATGGCAGAATGACTAGACATAGGGTATTAGGAATTAAGTACATGGTAGTAATAACCCAAAGCTAACCCAAATCTAGAAACATCAGAATGATAACTGGAACTTTAAGAACTCCTGACTCAGTCAAAAAATCCAAACACTTGACTTAGGAATCAAGGTGGCAAGATAAATTAGTCAGAAAGACGACGGAGGTTCGGGGGCAGCGCCCCTGATAGCGGGGTCCAAGGGGCAGAGCCCCTGGCTGGGGTCGAGCTGCCAGGTCAGCTTGAAATTTTTTGAAAATGAAGAATATTGCTATATCAGAAAATGCATTTCGGATGAAAATTTTGAAATTTTGAGTGGAAATTGCAACTCTGAGAAACTGTTCGATAGACCACAATAGATAGAACAAAATAAGAACACGGTCGATAGAGTACGATTCGGATCGCATGCGATTGGATCAGTGCGATTGAATCTGTGCGATTGGATCTGTGCCATTGAATCGCATGCGATTGGATCCATGCGATTGGAATCCAGTGCGGCTGATAGAGAACCTGTACTTGGCCAAATTCAAGTCGATCGCATGCGATAGCCCTAGAGTGCGGCTGATAGCTAACAGAAACACTTGAAGTTTTAGCTTGTAAATATCTATAAGCCGCACACTATATCAATCGCATACCTCATGGATGCGGCTGATATGATCTGAGATGTCACTTTCAGATTTGTTGACCTTACTCTGAATAGTGTCTACCCACTTGTACCGTGATTGGTATGGGTTGTACTTGATTTTCCTTGTACAACAATTAACCTTTATAGAATTTATAATTTTAAAAATTAAAAACTGATATCTTTTTCTTCACGGTTGTACTTCCAGGAACAAGTACCCCATTAAATGCTTAAATACCCAGAAATTTAAATTCCGAAAAGTGGTATTTAATTAACCATTGGACTTTTTGCTTGTAAACACTACTCGGTTTAGTGTTTTCTTCAAGAAATCTTCATAAAACAGTAACTACCCTTAACATCACCCAAGGAGATGGTAGAAAGAAAGGTTGTTTATACCTTGAATGTGTTATACACTTGGGAATCGACGGTGGTTACTTAGTGAACGACTTGAAACAGATTTCTTCTTGCAAAACCGAGATTTTTATCACCTTGAAGATACTGAAAACCTTGTTCTTGACTTTAAGCTTGAAATTTTCAACTTTGATCTTCAAATCTCGATTTGTTGATGATATCACCGATAGATCTTCACTCCTTTGGCTCTGATACCACTTGTTAGGATTAAACAAGCGGTAGATTGAAGGATTGCAATATGTAACTATGATAGGTTAAGAGAGAATCTCGTTTCACCTTACAAAACACATAGTTAAGCCTTACATTGTGAGGCAATCCTTACATTTTCTTGTGTAGCACAAGGGTTATATACCTATAAGGTATATTTACAATAAGCATCATCAACTATTGTTTGAACTCCTATTCTATTACAATAATACAGTTCTAACATGATGGCCTGTATAATCAATTTTGTTATTTGGTAAGCATTGCGTCAAAGTTTTTTTCTTTGTCATTGGATTATTAAATATTGTTCGCAATAGTTGGTTGTTCTTGAGTATGATTGTTTGCATGTTTGGTAAGTGTACTACAAGCACCTACACCGCAGGAATCCTGTGGTGGATATCGAAATTGAATATCCTCCAAACTATCTCGTGAGGACAAATGAATCTAGCACCAACAAAATTTGTATCTCATTAATTTTCTTGGATTCATCAATACCTTGATCACGAGACTCCTTGAGAGATTTAGTAATTTTTGCTCGAATGCGATCAACTCCTTTTGAAATGTATTTGAATATATACTTGATCATCATACTCCAACCAAAATATTGCACATTAATACGAGCTTGGAAAACCATCGAAAGATTCTTGTTGTACGGAACAACATAAGCATTGTCTAGTTTGATTTCATTTTTTATTGGCAAAGCGTCTATCATTTCTTCTTCTGTAGTGAACATACACATCCTTATCAAATATTGTCACATCCTTATACTTTTTGGAAAACTCTTAGAACATGCCTCATTAACCATGCATGAAGCTTTCAAGTTTTCAAGGCCGCATTGTCCATGCATCTAAGCGCGGTGACGTTCTTGTAAAGTTCAGGTCAGGAATTTAAGCGAATATAATTTCATAAACTTATTCCGGTGCATGAATTCTATGTGCCGGAGCCACCCACAAAAGAGTATGGTAGTGAGGGAGACATCTTTTTTAGAATTTTGTAGTATACATGTTTGTAAACATTGAAAATGAAAAGTATATTATAAGAGAAAAGTCTATGAAATAATGTATTATATTTTCTTGAAAAAATAAATAATTAGTAATTTACTTGCTACAACTTGTCCAAAAGGTTTATCAATTTTAAGATAGAAAACAAAAGTGTGAACCTTCATTTCAAACACTCTAGCAATAATGTCAGGCCTATCTTCACTCTTCATGTTAGTCGTGGAGAATTACTATAGTAACCGGGGATGTTATACATTATCACCCTCGGTTAAGGAAATGATTATTTCAGATATAAATGAATTCATCCACTTAAAATAAGGTATCCTTATAGCTATCTTACAAATTGGTGAAACATATTTTAAATTAAGCAAAACACTATGTGAGATAATATTTTTTGTACGAACTTAACCTATAATTTAATAAATCAATATTAATTATGCAATCTTGACTATATATTTAGGGCAAACTGCTCCAAAATACAACAAACTTTTACTAAGCTACCAATGTATATAACGAACTTCAAAGTAATAAATAAAGCACAACCAACTTTAAAAACTCATACATTATATGCGAGTGGCTATAACAGGTCACTTTCTTTTCTTCCACCGGTTACCCTAATTTTTATTATTATTATTTTTTAATAATTATTAATTAAGATAAAAACAAACACTTGCAGATCTCCTTCAAGCCTTCAAACCTTGAAGTCTTCAAGTTCACACATTAACCATTCAAACAAGAAGGCAAAAAGAACATATTCACATTTGCCATCGCCACTTGAAAAACCCTAATCTTGACTATATGCCGCCATCGCCTTGCGATTAGGGTTTCTGTCATAGTGCACCTCCGTCTTCAAACTAACCACCACACACCGTCATTGCGATTAGGTTTTTTGTCGTATTGCACCTTCGATTACTTGTAAAGTACTCTATCAGGTTTGTTTTCTTCTTGTTCAAATGACTTTTTGTGTTCTTGTTTGAATGAGTTACCTCGGAATATGTTCTTTTTACAGATCTGAATATGTTCTTGTTTGAAAGGTTAGGGTTCTTGTTTGAATGATTAGGGTTTTTCAAGAAGAAAGAATTTATTACGAGGTTTAATTTTTTATCTGAAGAATGTATTCTAGATCAGTGTTTTTATTCTTGTTTCATTATGGGTTTTGGATTTGATTACTGATTTGGTTGATTCATGAGTTGTGTTCTTGTTCTTGAAGGTGTTCATAATTAAGAACAATAATTATAAAAACTAAAAGAATAATTAGGAAAAAAAATTAGAAAATCAAAATATGACCTGTTACGTGTTCATCAAGTTGCTACTTGCATACAATGAGAGATAAAAGAGGGTTGATTGTAATTTTTGTACAAATTTTAGAGTTGGTTGTATACATTGGCAGCTTAGTAAAAGTTCGTTGTATTTTAAAACAGTTTGCCCTTTATTTTATAATTAAAGAATCAATTTGGACAATTAAAATTTAAGCTAATTCAAATATATTTTGAAATTTAATATAATAAGTCAATTATTTTAATATTATGATTTATTATATTAAAACGTTGTATGATATATTTAAAAGTTATAAATCGTTAAACAAAATTTCTATATACGTGTTCTTACATTTTTTATAAGAATTAATAATATTAAATTTGTTTTATATATTTTTAGTGTTAAATCCATAATAAGGATTTTGATAAGTTATGTATTGAAGATTATATTATAAATTTTATATTAAATTTAATAATATCTATTACATAAGTAATCAAAAATTAAAATATATGTTATAATGTATATTCTATATTAATGATTATACATAATTTTTAATAAGTGAGAGTATTAAATATATTATAATTTATTATATATTTTTATATTAATATTTAATATATATTATTATTATTATTTGTTACAACTTACAACCCAAAACATCTTATCTAATACAAATTAATTAATTATTTGAAAGTTGCCCTTTCGGTTAAGGTACGTAATAGAGTGTAGTGACCATATATTATATAATGATGTCGGTTTTCCAAAAGTCTGCCCGCTTTTCCACCGTTACTAATTCATCAAGTCAAAAGTAGGTTCTTTAATTTACTTTTTGCATGTTATCTTAAAATGAGTAACTATTTCGATTATGTTAAGTTTTAGTTTGAATAATTACAATTTCTGAATTAAATGTGACATTTTTATCATCATTTAAATATGCAAAAATTCTTCTACATCACAGGGCCATATAATTGTTATTAAAACGCAAAACAATATCAGATTTTGATATTGTTTGATTTTGTTATTTAATCAAAAGGAAATCGGTGCACTATTTAATTATTTTAAGTTGGGTGATGGGAGTAGAACATGTTTAAATTCTCTTAAAAAATAAAAATATAATGAATTATTATGTACAAAGATCGAGCAAGGTTGACTACCAATAAATTAAGAGAGTATATTAATTTATTATTGTAAAAGTGATTTGCATGACTAGTGATACACTGATACTTGTCACTTTTCTTTATAGGCTATTTAATTACCTAAACCACATGGCAACGATTGTCTATGTTAGGGTGTTCATTTTCGGATATCCGGATTTTCGGATATCCGAATTTCGGATATCCGAAAATTTCGGATAGTTGATTTCAGTATCCGAATCCGAATCCAAAATTTCGGATATCCGAAATTCGGATATCCGAAATTTCGGTTTCGGATATCGGATATCCGAAATATCCGAAAATTTCAAAAAATATATTTTTTATATAATTTTTAAAAAATATATAATTACTAAATAATCATATTTTAAACTTTAATCATCAAAAATAGCTCACGTATGTCTCAAAATGAAAAAAAAACATGAATATAAAACTATATATGTTAAGAAAACTAAATAAATAAGCAATATAAAAATAAAAAAAATAAAAAACAAAAAATATTTTCGGATATCGGATATCCGAAATTTCCAAAATTCACTATCCAAATCCGAATCCGAAAATTCGGATATCCGAATTTCGGGTATCCGAAATTTCGGATATCCGAATTTTCGGATAACTTCGGATCGGATTTTCGGATATTTGATTCGGATGTTCGGATTCGGATGATTTTGAACACCCCTATCTATATATGCCTCTAGAGCCTATCTTCATTGGATACGTCTTAGTAGTTAGGCATGCAAATAGAAACATATTAATAGACAGCTAAACATAGGTGCGATCGTCATTCCCTAATAATAGAAGCTAAAGAGAAGGCCAGTGTGCTGTGAAGTAGTGTGATATGGTATTATATGTAGAGAGTGTTACAGATCGTGGGTTAAGTTTGTTGAACTGTATTCTTAGTATTGGTGTTATGTTTAGAGAGTATGATGATATTTGTGTGTATCTAAACCTCTAGATGATGAATGATAATTTTGGCTGTTAAAAAAAAAAGAAGCTAAAGAGAAGGCTTGTTTAGGGTAATTGGTTTCGGGTCGCATTTGTTTAGTCATCCCTGATGTTGATGATTCAAAAAGTATATACCATATATATTATAACATAATTCGATCTTTTCGACAAACCTTTTAAAACAGAAAATCCCAATAAAAAATAACATTTAGTTTTATTTACAAAAAGATAATTTTGAATATGCAAATGATACATGTTAAATGTCATATATCATAGGTGTTATCATAGTTATAACTTTTTAAATGTACATGTGGTTAAAGTTTAAAATCTAGGTTTTGATTAAAACAAGTTTTTTATATGCCCGCGCACTGCGCGGGTAAAGATTTATTAATATATGTACGTACTTTATATGTATTTGTTTTATTTTTCAAAAAAAAATATGCTACATAATAATAGTCAAATTATTTTTAACATGAAAAGCCATTTATGTTTTTTCTTAAACAAAAAATTTTTCAAACTAAATTCATTATATATCCTCAAATTTTTTATTGTGAAGAAATATGTACAATCTAAATGTATACAGTTTAGTTGCTTGGAACTTAAAATAGACAAAAGAAAATGGAAGTATGTATAAGGTTAATAGAGTGCATCATAAATTTTATATTTTTTTAATTAAAAAAGAAACTTATAGTTGTCAAAATATTAAAATGTGTGCAACTGAAAGCATCGATGATAGTGTTTTCATCCTCACAAACACTTAAATAAGTAAATGATAAAATGATTAACATACTACTCATCTAAATTGTTTGTGTGTGTGTGTGTGAAAATATCTAAAATATATGCTACTATAAACATATATCTTATCCTAATAATAAGATTGCATTATTAACATCTTATAATTTTTGACTTTTTGTCAATAAGATCTTAATTAGAAAATAACTTTTGTTAACATTGCTTTGCTTAAGAAATAAAATTAAAGTTGTATAAGTGTTATACAATTTCTTATAGTTATAGCTAAGGTGTTCTTTTTTTTAAAGTTAATCTAGTATTATTTAATGAATACTTTAATGATTAATAAAAAATAAAAAATAAAAACAAAAATTAAAATACACATGTAAGGCATCACCACTTGTCAACACATGCATAATCCATCAAATAGAAGAGGAGTGAGTTGCATTATCAAAATCTCATGAAAAATACATAATATCTCATGAAATAAAGACAAAATGACAAATACACCCTTAAAATTCTCATGATAAATTGCAAGTTTACTTTACCAATTGATATATATATATATAGTAATTCAAGAGAAAATAATTAAGTTGTTTGATTAGTGACATTTACATTGACTCTTATCAATTTACTAGCATGGTACTCATATAATGAGACAATGAAGAATAGTTTATGTTTGACAAGTTTTGTTTTAATAATGTAAGCGTATTTTATTTGCATTACACGGTAGCAAATAGTTTATTTCAACATGTCTGTTTTCTCTTCATTTTCTATTTTAATTGTTTCTATTTTTTTTGCCATCAACTCATTTATTTGGTTTTCAAGTAATTTTTAAAAGAAAAAAATATCTAATTATGTTTAAAAAAATAGTTAAAAGAACAATTGTCATAAATTTTTTGAGGTAATAAAGAAGATGATTAATTGAACTATTGCTTTAAGTAATATATTATTTACATAAAATATATCCTAAAATAAAATAATCTAAGAATTTTAAAAAATAAAAATATTAAATGTTTTATAATATATCTTACCTTAAAATGAAGCATTGTAGTTAACAACCAACCAAATTCTTTTAATTTACTATATAATTATAATATAACTAGTTGGTGTTTAATAAACATTAGTAATACCCACCTTTAACTGACTGGTGGTTAAAACCTAAGATGATTGATGTATTATGTTTTAAAATTAAATATAATTTAGTTTATTAACTATATATACGTCTATACACCTCATGTTATTTTTTTAATCTTTAAATTCTTTTTAATCGTTTTAAGCTTAAACTTGTCGTGACTGGTTTTGTTTTCTTAGCCCTTAGGCCTATTAAAGTACATATTGAATCCTTATAATTACAAGTAATTATTTATAATAATACTTAAATATAAGTTTTTCAGAAATAAAAGTCAGAAAAGTTCGGAGATCTCAACGTTGAGAAGTGAAATATTTTGGTTTGTAATTTCATCCCACCATTCATCGAATCAAAATAACATGTATTTCATTATCAAATTTAGATAAAAATAAAGGATAATTTCAAAATAGAATTTTAATAGTTTTTTTAAGGATAATTCTTATTAAAAAACTAGCAAGGTATTTGAAGAAAAATGAAATATAACACAATCATCAGTTCAACTAAAAATTCAAAGTAAAAAATTACAAAAAACTCTTCGTAGTTGGGTTTGATTAATGCCAATTAATCCTATCTAGATACTGTTTGATAAAATATAATAATTTAATACTAAATGGTTCAAAATCCAGAATGGTTCGAAGACTCTAAATGAATATAGTTTGAATAAAAAGTTGCTTGATGATAATTCTCATTGTCTAATGTAAATGAAATAAAACTGGCATATTACCCTTCTCTGTTATAAATCAATGAAATTTTATTCAAGCATTTAATAAAATTCCCATATATTACACTTCTATTTAATAAACCAAATCACATGCATGTATCATCTACAAACCACGTATACAAGCTAACAATATTTTGATCGAACACATTAGTAATCATCCAACAAAAGAAACAACAACGAAGAGAAAGTGCGACAGTGTGGAAGAATATATAACCTTACTAAATATAGCACCTAACTAACACCAACCACGACCTAATCGACACTGTAAGAAGAAGTTACAAGCCAATCGATTTTGAGGTACCAGCTTAATGGTACAAAACCGAAACCCTACCGGAATCAAACCAACGAAATTGAAAATTGGAGTGTGAGTTGCGTACTACAGAAGAATGGTGTGACTGTGACAACTTCATCGATGACAGCTTCTATGCTGGTAGGGTTACCTTCAAGATAGCATCTTCAATGGAGGCAGTGGCGGATGTATGACCAACTGAGGGTATGCAAGTGCATACCCTGGAAAAAAGATAATTAGTGTTAAAAATTATAAAATTTTATTTTTATAATGTATTTAATAGAAGTGCATACCCTACTTAAAATTAGTGCATACCTTTTGAAAAGAAAATCTGTATGATGCAAATAAAACTCAATCCATCCAAAACAAATGTAAAAAAAATCCCAATTAAAATTAGTTTAATGATCTATTGACTATAAGTTTATAATCCAAATATAAAAAAAGCCCAAAATTCCCTACAAATCCCTTGAATTATGGGCAGTAAAAGAATCAGTAATTTATAGTTTCGGATGTAAGACCCGAACCGAAACTGAAATTTTATTATATTAACCTTAGTCATTAATTAAACGTATACTTCTACCATATAGTGCATACACTGATAAAATTTTCTAGATCCGTCACTGAATTGTGGTACCACTAGCGAGAAAGAGATGTGACGGTGGCTAAGGCACCTTCGGTGGAGGAGAGGTCGATGGTGTTAGGATACTTAGACGGAGGTGATGTGCATATGGGGCGAGACGTTGAAGTCTCGATTGATGAATAGTTTGAGGTATTATGTGGAAATGAGTGATTTGTATAGGAAGCATTTTCATTAAGAATGATTCGGAACCCATAAGTGATATTTTTCATTAAGATAGATGAACCAAACATGCTAACCAACACAACCTCAGTGCTAAAAGGTTCCATTCAGATGCTAACAAACACACTCTTAGTTTTCTTCTCAAGCTTCCTCTTGCATTCAACCATATTAAAGAATTACTTTGCATTGATTTAACCAAATTAGCACGAGCGGATTGATTCAAAAGGAAGGCCAATGTGTTTCTGAATTTCTATACAACCTAACATAGTGAAAAAACCAAGAGGTGCGAAGCTAAAAAAACTTTTCTAATCGCTTCATAGCTTACAATTGAATAACATTTGTAAATCAATGGTTTATAACTACAATATTAACTAAATTATATTAAAATTGTATAAAATTACATGGAACAAAATTATTTTAGTGGGTTCAAATGAACCCTCTCATGCATATATTATCTCTGCCCCTGACAAAGGAAAAAACTAAACAATTCCCATTAATACTTAAGGGGGAGCTTGGTTAAATAGAGAGAAATGAGAATGACAAAAGATAAGGAAATACAAGAAATGCAATAAACAATCCCTAGTATTATCATTACCATTGGTTGCTTGGTTAATATATTTAATCATTAAACACACACACACACACACACACACACACACACACACACACACATATATATATATATATATATATATATATATATATGAAAAAGTTCATGCGAGAACCATTCTTAGTGCGAGAACCAATCTGAGTCATCCAATTCCCTCTCCTTCAATATCATTGCCCACCCATGAATTCCTCACATACACCCTGCCACACTATCCCTCCACGCTCACCATCCATGAAACTTCCCATATCTAAGGAACGGCTGAGATTGGTTCTCGCGGTTCTCGCACTAATAACGGTTCTCAAATGAACTTTCCCATATATATATATATATATATATATATATATATATATATATATATATATATATATATATATATATATACATAAAACAGGTCAATGGTGGCAGCAATAGTCGGTAATGATGGATACTAGGCCTACTAAAGGAACCAAAACATAGGGGAAGTTAAGAGTTGTCATAGAATGTGTAGTGGTGGTGGTCAATAGTGGCAGATGGTAGTTAGTGGCAATAGTAAGTTGTGGTGGTGGTGGTAGGAACCGTTAGGGGTGATGATTGGTGGTGGTTACAACGTTGTTGGTTGAGCCAACAGTTAATGACAATTAGTAGAGGCGAGTGGTGATTATGGCAGTCAGTAAAGATGGTGACAAGAAGTGGAGGCAGTGGCAGTGGCAAAAAATGTGGAGGTTGGTGGTGGCAGTGTCGGTGGCGTTGCGGTCTATGATGGTAGTAGAATGTAGTGGCGGAATTGATGGCGATGGTGGTGACTGTCGTTGATGGTGGTGGTTGTGGATGATGGTGTTAGCGGTGGTGAAGATGATGTTGGTGGCAAAGATGATATTGGTGAAGACGACAATCAATTTCAATTGATGGTGGCAAGTGATGGCTGATGATGCGAGGTGATGGTTGATTTGAAGACGATCGTGATGGGTGGTGGTGGAAGGACATGCGGTGGTGGTGATGGGGATGGAGGTGGTGGTAGAGGTGGTGATTGTGCAACAAGTTACGAGGTATGGTGGTTGCGGACGGTGGAGGCGGCGGTAGTCTGTGGTGGTGCCGGAGCATGGTGGTAACAACATTGGAGGTGGTTGGTGTCTTGGTGATGCTAGTGGTGATCAGTGGGGACAAACACATATCTGAATAAATTATCTTGAATTCATTACTTCATATTATTGAAGAATAATTTATTACCATTAATAGGTAACGATTGATTGTATTTCACATAACCAGCCAATGTTAATTATTCTCATTTCCATTTCCTACCCATTTGAACCAGAAACCAAACACACCCTTAATTATTTTTCAAATCTAATAAATAGATGAAACAACAAATTATCCAAAGTGCAAAACAATATAACAAGCATCAAATGTTACTATCTTAAGTCGTTCCCCTTTCCGCCCGTTACCACGACAGCAGGGACCAAGCTGCTATTAAAAATTCATGAAAACTTGAAGTGTCAAACTGTAAATTAGTATAAACAGCAGGGACCAAGTTGCTATTAATACAGAAAAGCACGTGCCGTCTCTGTCCTACGTGGCGCACTTTGAATGGTGGCCATACTCTAATGTCTACTCTCTGTGGGTCCCTTTGTCGTTTTCCATCCACTTGCAGTCATGCAGTGCATCATTCATCCCTCTTAAGTTACAATGAGACCTTCTTAAAATTTACCTTTTACATCTTTAGCACATAACTTTAAGTATCTTTTATAACTCCATGAATTGTAAATAATAACTTCAATTTGATCATCCTCTAAGCCATAACATGTTGACAAAACATTCTCATGTTTAGATTTTTTTGGTGCAATTAGTTTAGATCCGAGTTTATCTATATACAGAGCTAGGTAAGCCTTTAGGCTATGCTATGCACAGCCCAAGATGTTTTATGTGATTTATTTGTAATTGATGTATAATTATATAAAAAACAATGATAAAGGTTTAACATTAATTTTATAAAATTACCATTATAATATTCGCTATAAGTATTAACTACTAATGAGTTTGATAAACAAACTGGAAATGATGCAACACTTTATATAGCTACCGGTCTATACCGTAACTTTTTTACCTTTTGTGTAAATATACGAATAAATTCTTGATTTGATATACAACATGCCTTTTCTTTTGTTGTAAACATGCAAGAAGTTATATTTTAAATTATAGTGAGACTGTAACAAAAAATTAACTGTAATGAAATGTAATGTCAACAAATAAAACTATTACAGAAATAAAAAAACTCAACAAAAATAGAAATATGTTTCTATGAACTTGTGAGATATTTTGTTTCTATCAAATACGATTTCTCAAACAAAACAAGCAAAATGAGTGAATTACCGATTTCGTCTAAATGGGTTTATTAGAATCACTGATTCAGTTATTTAAATTAAAATTTTAGTAAAATAGTACCTCAAATTGATAATTTGTCACAATCACAGTCATTTACCCATTAAAAGTAACTGCACCGTGTTACAAATTTCAAAATAATCATTTTGTCACAAACTCAGTCCCTATGGTTTTCAAATAGTTTCGTATTTAGTCCTTTAAAATTTATTTAATAATTTGCTCTAGCTATACATTTATGTACGTGAGTACATGTGTATATATATATATATATATATATATATATATAATAATTTCATTCTAGTTTTTAAATTATATTTTATTCATTTTCTTATTTAATTTTTATGATTTTAATCTAATTCGTTATCGTACAACAACCCATTAGAATTAGTTTTATAATACACTATTATATACTACCTTAATTTTTTGTTGTTTATCATTTTTTAACGGTCAACATAATTCTTAATTTTTATTTATCTAAATACCTCTTTAATCTTAAACTTTATTAATACAACTTATCTTCTTTTCTCCATCTATTATTATCTTTCACATAATAATATACAATTTTGAATATTAGTTGATAATGAGATATCTTATTTAATAGTCGGATTATATACATTAGATAAGTTATCTAATTAAGTTTGAATACGATATCAATTATCACGTATTAGGGTTAAACAATTAAAAAAAATCTCTAACATCTTTCCTTTTTTATTTGTGTCAATTAAGAACATCAAAACCAAAAGTTTATACCCAAAAGTTTATTAATTGTTATTCAAGCTTTGATATTTAACAAAGATAATTTAAAATAAAAAAATAGAAAAGTTTATTAATTGTTATTCAAGCTTTGATATTTAACAAAGATAATTAAAAAAAATAGAAGAATAGTATGTTACTATTAGATGGACATGTGGCAAGCAAAGGAGTTGTGTTGTCTTTTTATTATATATAAGTAGATATTCTGGCTATCTATAAAAATATAAAATATAAAATAAATATATAATTATTTTTTAGATTGATTTTCAATTTATTTACTCTAAATTTATCCTTCAATTTAAGTACTCGTTGATATAAAAGATCATGGAGCTAATAAGTGTAAGTGTTGGTTCAATTAATCCTATGCGGTCACTTGACAATAAAGAGAATTTTAATTATTTGAACAAGATAGTTATCACTAGCAATTAAACAAAATGTAACATTAATTAATTCGAGTAAATAAATCAAAATGGCACTCAAACCTATTTTTTTATCTAGATTTCATTTTTCTATTTTTTAGTATATTTATTTTTAAGAACGTTCTTAATTTCTCATAGTTGCCACATTATGATTGTTTAAACTTATAATTCGTTGATAAAATTAAAAATTTGTTCCTAAATACACGTACACACATGTATCAAAAGTAAATTTTATTAGTACTATATTAATAATGATCATATGATTAACCAAAATAAAAATGGGCCATTTTAATACATTTTTATTTTTGGTATTACGGGTTATAAGCTAACTTTTTTGGCTTGATAGGTATTACACAAAATAAAGCAAAAGAATGATCCTAAAATCATTTAACTAATATTTTTTTTGCCTAATAGATCATAGGCTAATTGTGTTAAACAAATAATCTTTTAATATATATAAAAGACTAATTGTAATCAATAATCTTATTTGTTTATTTTAAATAATTTAAATCTTGAGTTCTTAACCATCTATTAATATTGAAATTAAAATTTAATTTTGACTTTTATAAGTCAAAGTGGTTTACATAATTATATTATTAATTATTATACATTATTTGAATCTGATTCTACTAAAATTACAAATCAAATTATTTATCTTCGTATTTATTATATCATATTTAATCTAATCCGATCTTATTTGCTATGGTAAATTAGCTTTTGAAGTTATATGATTATATATGAATATTTTAATATCTTCTTATAGTTATAACTTTTACTGTTGGCCTCCGTGTTGACCCCTTATTTCATCATTTTCGTGTTTTATAATTATTAAATATCTTTTTATTAATGAGTAATATTTATTGTTTTTAAACCAACTCGTGTATCACACATACATTTAATCTAGTTTGCTATTATAGAAATTTAAAGAAATATAATATTAGATTTATACACAGAAATATATTCGCACACCCGACACACCCTCATGGCTGTCATTGCCCTATATAGAGTACATCAAAGGTTATTAACAACCTTTCTATTAGAAACTTTTTGAATAAACGACTAGCAAACCGAAAACAACTCCTTAATGCATTATAAAGTAATGCCATACATAGTTTAGGGGCGAAAATATATTTCCTAGTTTTTCGTGGAAGAAGTGTAAAAAGTAGAACTTTGGTGGCCAAAATAAAATTTTCTTTCAGTATATTTACAGAAGTACACAGCTAAACGCTCGCACAAACGCATCTTTCCGCGTTTCTCTTATTTTACAAATATAAAAAAAACTGTAGAGAGAGAAAGTAGTTGTTGAGCTCCGAGATCGGCATCCATGGCGGCCTCTGCTGAACGCGAAAACTTCATCTATGTCGCCAAGCTTGCTGAGCAAGCTGAACGTTATGACGGTTAGTATGCTTATTCCTGCTCTCTTATCCTAGATCTGTTGTTTTCATGTTGACTTCGTTATTTTTTTTCTGAAATTCGGTGCCTTAATCGGTGCTTGATGTAGATGTGTGATGCTACTTTTGTTTCACTCACAAACGCCTATTTGAAGGATGTTGTTGATGCTATTGAGTGATATTAATTAGGGCTACAAAACAGTTTTTAAATTCTTCAAAAGAGGGCTACAGTACACTGAGGAGGTGCTAAGGCTAGATTTAGGGTTTACTAGATCTTACGAACCATACACCTTCTGTTCCCAAGTATGAGTTCAAATTTGTATTCTTTTAGTGTCTAAGCACATTCAAATCTATAATGATCACGGCAGTAAACTGTGAAAGAAGTACTATAATTGTAATTCGACAGTAACATATGAAACGTTGACTGTTTCTTAAACTGAGGTATTGAGATTTTTTGGTAGATGAACAAGCTCACATGCTAAATCAAGCTAGATGTTGCTAACTGGCTATGCTATGCCTAAAGCAGCTAGATGTATGCTATGTAGCTGGTATATGTTGAGGTATCAAAAAAGCTCACCCACCTGCTTTTTTGGGCGGGCTACATAATCAATTATCACTTAGAAACTTTTTTGTATTGTAATTTTTAAAAAGACTGAAAAGTGTTCACGATGAAAAATCTTAATGCAGAAACCTATATAAGCTGTTTCATGATTGATCTGTAGTGTAGTCTCTGTGATCTTACGCCAGATTATTATTTTTGGTTCAGAGATGGTGGATGCTATGAAGAAAGTAGCAAAGTTGGATATCGAATTGACTGTTGAGGAGAGAAATTTGCTCTCAGTTGGATACAAAAATGTGGTGGGTTCACGTAGGGCATCATGGAGGATATTGTCTTCCATTGAGCAAAAAGAGGAGTCAAGAGGCAATGAAGTTAATGTAAAGCGGATTAAGGAATATAGGCAAAAGGTGGAAACCGAACTTTCTAACATTTGCGGTGATATCATGACCGTGATCGATGAGCATCTGATTCCATCTTCCTCCGCTGGAGAATCTACTGTTTTCTACTACAAGATGTGAGTATTACATAAAATCATGAGTAAGAAAAGGTTCAAAAGAACATTCTTGTCAGTTGTCCCATTACATCGTGGTTGTTGATTCTTATGGCTTTATGATATTGTGTGGGGTTTTGTTCTAGCAAATTGCTCTAAGAATATGACCTTAAAAGAATCCTAAAATGATACGAATGTTCACCAAACCTTTTTCGATTAGGGCTAGTCTCTGATGACTTCTAGTTAATCAGGTTCTAAAGATTTTGTTATGGGTTTTGATGGAATGCAGGAAAGGAGACTATTATAGGTATCTTGCTGAGTTCAAGTCTGGTAATGACAAAAAAGAGGCAGCTGATCAGTCGCTGAAGGCATATCAAGTAAGTAGCTTTTGTATTCTGTTGTTTTTTACCGTAAGGAACCTGATTATCAGTTACACAAGGATTCTGAACAGGTAGTGGGATGCCAGCTTATATGTTTTTATGATATTTGAATGCTGCAAAAACTCCTAAATGATAAAACTGATATGTATATATTTTGTGTTATAAATTCACCTTCTCTGATAAATGACATGTGAGTTATGTTTCTTCCAGTTGGCTTCAACTGCTGCAGAGGATTTATCTCCTACTCATCCCATCCGATTGGGTTTGGCTTTGAACTTCTCTGTTTTCTACTATGAGATCATGAACTCTCCTGAAAGGTAATGACCGTGTGTGAAATTTGTTACAATCTCGTTGGTCTACTTGATATGCGAGCTTCATTCTAAATTGTCTTTTTCTTTAATATTTGTTTTTACCAGAGCCTGCCACCTTGCGAAACAAGCTTTTGATGAAGCTATCTCAGAGCTTGATTCATTGAGTGAGGAATCATACAAAGATAGCACTTTAATCATGCAGCTCCTGAGGGACAACCTTACTTTGTGGACTTCTGACATTCCAGAGGATGGAGGTAAAACACTTATTAACCCGTTCATTTTGGTGTACCGAATTTCTTATCTATATGATATCTAAGCTGTCCGATACTCTTTTAATCATACCTATTTAATCCAGTCAATCCATTGATCTTTTGATTCAGTTATATATAGAAAGCAATGGGGTAACTGTCCATAAAAACCAATTGTATTATTAAATAGCCAATTTATTAGCTCTAGTTATTTTTCATTCCATATATAAACATGATATTGCTTTTGCAGAAGACCAAAAGATGGAGATCACCAAATCTGGTGCGGAAGACGCAGAGGTTAGTGATATATGTTCTTTATTTTCACTCCAAGCAAATTGCAATTATAAAAAAGTTGAGCAATTTACCATCTTTTTTGAGTGCATGATCCCTCTAAAATAGCGAAGAGCTTGTTGGCTTGTATGGTTCATAACTTGTGCTTATATTGCTTTGAATTTTTTTAATGCAGTAATATTTGAAGGGGGGGGGGGGGGGGGTGACTCTGCATCCTTGGAGGGAGTGGATATTGCCTTTCGTATTGTATTTGTAAGCCTAAATTTCAAAGTGATAATATGAGAATCGCATTAGTTGTTTTCGTTTCTCCTTGTTGTAACAGTTGTAAAATGCCCGGAAATGGGACGTTTATTGCATGCCCGCAGATTATATGATCTTGGCTTGTTTCTGCCAAAGAACCTATTTTTTTAGCTAATTTAGGAAGGTTTTTTTTTTTTTTTGTTTCCTTTGGTGAGAATGCAAAGAAGAAGAGTTTCACCACTTTAAATAGTTTGAGTAACATGTTTTCTTTTTTATACCAACAGCTGTTTGCTTAAACCAGGCTTAAACTATCTAGGATTGTTGACCCCTCAGATCACTTTCAGTTTCGTTAACCGTTCTCCTTATCCAAATACCTTAGCAGCACATAAACTTCCTGATTTCGTTTAAGAGATCTATCATATACTTCTTTTGTGTTGTTAAGATACTTTTGTGCGATCTTGATGCTTCCATTTGTAGGAAGTAGTTGCTTTTCTGCAAGTCCTTGATATGAATTTTCTTTGCAAGAACCCTTTTAAGTGCTGGAGTCTTTTTAGGTGATCACATGTTAGGATTATGTTCTTTGCATATATGGTCATGACAGCTTTCGTCCATGTTGACGAGGTCTTGATCAATTCAATGGTTGGTTTGGGGTCGTGTAAACCCATATCGCTTTACCACATGAGTTGGTCTTTCTAACCATATTCGACGTGATTGCTTAAGCCCATTCAACGATTTCTTGAACTCGAGTAATTTCACGAACACGACTCCAGGTTGCACTTCTATGTAAAGCTCTTCTTCTAAATTCCACTCTGGAAAGCATTGTTAACCAAGTTGATGCACCGGCTATTTTAAAATATTATAACTCTAACTTATAAATATTATATTAATCTTTATAATAATTTAAAATATCATATTAACCAAATTTTTTATTTTATCATTTTAAAATATTTTATAATTTTTTAAAATTCTTTTTAAATAAGACCAATAAAAACTTAAACCTATTACTCTATTTGTAATAAGAGGTTTGTACAAAAAATATAATTATGTTTTTTTGTATCATGATATCATGTTTGCCTTCAACCTTGTGTTGATTCTTTCACCATTGGTTTGGATGTTGACGCAGTCTGCCTCCATTTTATTATGTTCTTATTTTTTTTCGTGTTTTATAATTATACTAGTTTAATACCCCGTGTATAAATACGGGGATGATTAAAAAAAACTTTAAACATTTTCTTATATTAAACAATACTAACATGTATAGTAAACAATTGTAAATCATTAAAAGTGTATCACAACAATGAATGTGACGAACATTATTTGTATGCTCTACCAATATTGTTTATTATACATTGGATATGAATAAACGATAAATGTTTTTAATTAGGTTTAATAAAACACGATAATAAAATATGAAACATATATTACTATTTTGCGATGATAGTTGTTAGCCATTTTAGAAAATAAATAAGAATGATTAGTGAGAAAAATTCTAAAAATAATTTGAATATATCTTGAAATAGAGGATTTTAACTAATAAAAGATATTCTAAAAATTGTTTAATGGATATTATAAGCTTATTCTTATAATATATAAATTTATCACCCCGTGTATAAACACGCGCGTGAGATGTTTGAAATAAAGTATAAATTTTTTTGGTGTGAAATTGTTAGATGTATAGTAAAATAACTGTAAAATGTACATATGAAGTGTTTATCACCCGTCTTTTCTTCCTTTTTGTTGAAGGTTCCGAATGAAGGTCTCTTTAGAGATGATGAAGAATGTTGTTTAATCTCCATAATTGATATCTAAGAGAATGAAAAAATTGAGAACAATATGATCTTTAATGTCAAAGTAAAGAAATAACAAAAATAAAGTTTAAACATGTAATCGTAGGTAATATATAGGTTATTATCTACGTATTTTAAAACTAAATCATATAAATAAAGACAAGATTGAAAAATTATTTTCATATTTAATGTAACAAATCTACTCACCTATAAATATAAAAATTTTGCAAAAATAAAATAAATATATACGTTTAATTAGGTAAAACTTTAATAAAATATTAATATTAATCTAAATAAATAATATCTAACGAGAGTGTGGTAAAATTGTAATAATATATTAAATATTAATTTTAATTCAATCATTAATTTAATTAAGAGTTATCTTTATCTAATTCATATTAGTTTGACTTTAAAAAGTCAAAATTAAAATTTTAATATAAAAAGAATTAACGGCTAAGATTAAATTTTTTGTTAAATTAAGGGTTCAGATCATCTAATAATTTTTTCCAAATTAGTCTTATATATATATTAGAAGATATAATATATTTTCATTGAAGTTAATATTTATCAATTTTTAAAACTTACTTGTATCATACGTGTATCTATCTAATATGCAGATTATATGATTAAAAGGTAAAATAGGAATGATACCAATTGTTTAGCCAAATCTTTTTTTTATTGCTTAAATAATATAATTTCGTTGTACATTCTAAGCCGGGCATCAATACTCGTATAGTCGTATTAAATACTACCTCACCACTAATAAACCAATTTTTATAGAAATACAGAATAAAGAGGGTTGAGCTGTTGATGTAGTGTGGGTGTATGATTATAATTTATGTATTTTAAGAGTCGCAAGTGATGAAAAAGTAAGAGTACGAAGAAGTCATATTAATAAAAGTCAAGATCGATGAAAAATACTTGATTCAGGAGAATAAATACGAGCTACTAAAAAAATTAATTTAACGACTAAAAAAACAGATACTTCAGCTAGATCTATAGTTCATTTGCGAGATATATTGTGCATACAATATATTTATCTAATTTTTTTTAACTGCAAGTTAATATAGTTTCAAATTTAATAGTTTTTATATTACTTTGATTTAAAATTTAAAATAATTTCATTTTTTTCATTATGCTATCATTCTCTGTATACTCCATATTCCATAAAAAGATATTCTTCTAACTGTATTAATAAAGCCCTTACCAAAAAATGATTTATGACATTGATGATCGAATGACAAAGCCTCCATAACTTTGATACGGAATTATGGAATCCAAACGTGGGCCAGCAAAATAATGATTAAAAACTAAAAAAATGAAGGAACCCGATGAAGCATCTTTATTATAAGAATTTATTCAATTTTAGCCCCATTTTCATGAAAATGATGTATCGCTAAAAACATATATGATAGATATATTTTTACTCAGAAATACATAAATGAGTATAAAATAAAATGACTAATATACTTTTCATTTAAAGTGTTTGTAAATGTAGAAACATCTAAAATATATGCTGCTAGAAGCATATATCTTATCCCCATAAATTAAATGTTGTTAGAAGCATATAGATATCTTATCCCCATAAATTAAATATCTGATTTAATAATAATCTTGTTTTGTAGGTTAGTAATTCTATAATCAATATGTGTAAGCTAGCGTAAATTGAAGAAGCGATAAACTAATTAAATCAAATTATTTTTAAAAAGACACTTTATAGTATTATTTTACCTAGTGTTTTGTTAAACTAACATCAAATCGGTTTTTTCACGTTTTGCTACGAGGAATTAATACTTGAGAACACAAAGCTAACCTTTTTTTAACAGATACAAAATCAAATTGAATATATTCGCTTTTGAATTTGGTTTAATTTGATTATCTAACCAATATTTGTCCACCCCTTCAAAAATTATTGTGAAGGCTTAAGAATTAAACTCAAACTTCAAGGGTTGATATGCCAATTCTCTAATTTAACAGATCAAAATCATCAAGTTTAATAAGTTTGAGTCCTGATGTGCAATATTGAATTCGTTCTTGTAAAACCCCAGAAATAAATACAATCGAAAAGACGAAAAATTCTCCCCTTTCACTTTCTCTCTCTAGAAATCTTTCTCCCGGCAAAAGCCTCGTAGCGTAAATCCTCTGCTTCCATGGCGAACAGCAACCTTCCTCGAAGAATTATCAAGGTACTTGTTTCATCAACACGATCATCCGCTCTTGATCCCTTTTCTTGTTCCTCGCTTTAATCTCTTTCATCTTATTATACGTATATGTTTGTCATTTAAGATTCCTTATCTGAAAACCTTAACTTTTGGTTTTGAATTTCTTTCGTTCATACAGGAAACTCAGCGCTTACTTAGTGAACCAGGTGATTTTGAACTCTAATTTTATTACTGGCATATTGTTGTATTGTGAATTGCTAAGATGGAAGTTCAATTCAATATTTGGGATTTTGTTTTGGCATTTCTTAATGTTTGCGTGAAAGTTAAGATAAACCTGATTTTATGTTGGAGTGTTGTTCACTCAAGAAACTGACCTATTTGATGGCTTGTTTTTTTTTTTAATTTATGTATCTGATTTTGTGGAGTAGCACCGGGAATAAGTGCATCGCCATCGGAAGAAAATATGCGGTATTTCAATGTCATGGTTCTTGGCCCATCACAGTCTCCTTATGAAGGTAAATTTCATTTTATATGGATGATCTTCCTGTACTGGTTTATATATGAGCAAGTTTACTTTGTTAGCTATTTTGTTGGCCACTAGTTGATTAGTTTGGTCAGAAGGGAAAATGATGTGTGCAGCTAGAAGTATATATCCTATTCCCATATATAATTACTACTTTTTTCAATTATAGCATTACTGGGGTTAATTTTAAACATTTGATCATTAGTCAAACACACTCATTAAACTATGTACAATACAAAGTTTTCTATACAAATAATTTCATCTACAGGAGGAGTCTTCAAGTTGGAGCTATTTCTGCCTGAGGAATATCCAATGGCTGCCCCCAAGGTACAAGGAAATCTGCTTATACATGTTAATAGAGGAGACATCTGTTAGTGACATTCTTTTCATACTTACTATCAGTTTAAATGCTCTTAGTGCCTTAGTGGTAGCATGTTAATCATTGTACTGCTTTCTAATATTCTGTTAATGGTCAGGATAAAATGCTTGAATCCTAAAACTTATGTCATATGTCATATGTGTAATATAATCTGCATAATTTGGTGCGACTGGTTACATGGGATACTGTTTGTTTGTCTAAATAGTTTAGCTATTTAAACGTCATGCTGGAAGCTATCTGTTAATTTTAATGTCCTGTTCTGTTTGTTTATTATCTCCACTTTGTGCATGGAAACTGCTTTCGTGAATTAAGACAGAAACTTGCCTCATGTGCATGTTATTTTGTAGTCCATGAAACTGTTATTGTGTTAAGTTACCAGCTTGTTCCTCTCTTGCACCTTGATGAATGCTGTCATCCAGTCTTTTTACTCTTGTCACCCAATTTTCCATGGATTCTTTATTTAAATATGTACAGGGGCTACAATTAACCTGACACTTACTTTTATTGTCTTTTAATAATGGACATGATACTCTTGTGTAGGAGTAAATGTAATTTATTGGTGGTCTTTATTTTGAATAGACCTTTGAGCACCATAGGTACATAATAGAGCCCAAATGGTTTCATTGATAATCAGAAAGAAATACAGAATCTGCCTGCTTTTAAGTGGCAGTCGTCTGTCCAAAGTTTCTTACTTTTGAGAGCTACATATTCAAGATGCGTCATTTAATATAATTAATCATCAAGTCAAGCATATTAAGTTACTAGTCATACCTTATAGTCTCTTTTCATAGAGCTAAGTAACTATGTTCTTATATTGTTACTTATTTAAATCTAGAAATTCTAATATCAATGCCTATTTTGATCAGGGGATCCTGATTTCTCCTTTGTACCACTCACTTGCCATGTTGTGCTACCAAAGCTTAAAATGATGTTTAAAATCAAGCCCAAGCCCGTGTTAGGTTCAAGTTAGTCTTAGTACTTAGCCCAAAGATATAAACGACGTGAGGCCTTAGATATTGTTGTATGAAGGCTCTTTCTTATTGTTGTCTCGGCCTTTTCCACCGTTCACTCCACCTCTTTAATTCAGAAGAATATTTTAGTATAGGATAAGTAGGGGTTATGTTTAACAAATTAATTTTTGATTGACTGGCAACAAACTTGAACTGAATTGTGTGATGGTTTAAACTATTGATTGAACTAACAATTTCTGTATAGAAAACTTTATTACTTATAAGCTAAATGTGATATAAGCTACAAAATACTTGGAAAGAAGGCAAAGGAATTAAGGAATGTGAAAGTATAAGATGAGAAGGTAATCATAGTTGTCAACTCGTGCCTTGTAAGCGTGAGTTTTTAGATTGTGACTTTGACTCGTAGGAGTCAGAGTTTTTAAACACGTATTTATTAAAATATGTTCCATCAAAGCTAATTATAAGTTGTTTATTAAAGAAAATCAACTAAACATATAACGTAATAGCACAATCAACAAGAATCCTAATAAACGAGTGGTCAAGTAAATTTGATCGTTTGCCTTAGAAAAAAAATGTAAATTTGACCGTTTAAAATGAATATTGATCTATTTTTAAAATATTTAAATGACAAGTAGTTGATTGAATGTATCTACAACTAAAATTACATACCTTAATTTTTAATAGAATGAGAATAATATTTACAATTTACATATTTAAAAAATAAAAGTAATTATCTTATAAAATTAAATCATATATGTATAGTGTCGACATTACATCCTCATTATCATGTAGTAGTTACATAATATAATTTAGATATTAGATATTATGTATTTGTAGTATACAACTAATTCATTTGGTTAGGTAGGTTTCTAATTTATACTTCTCATCTTGATATTTGTGTTTTACCCTCTACGAAGAAAGGGAGTCATTATGAGTGACTTTTAAGAAAAGCCAGGTTTGAGGCCTGGTATGCAAATGTAGTTGATTTTAATCTTAGGCAGTTGTACTTTTGTTTATTTGGGCATACCCTTTGCACATTTTTTAAACTTTTGGTTTTGAACTAGAGTTTCTTGACTATCTAAGCTTGTATCCCAACTAGGCCGAGTTACTAGTTAAGTCAACTTGAAGTCTTGAAGTGAGTCAGTCATTAACTCACGAGTTAGACTACAAGCCGGGTGCTTTTACTAGTTGCAACACGAGTCACGTCTTTTTGGTGTTGTTTACTCGTCTCATACGATTTAACCCCTGACTCATACATCTTTAACTGAGAACATAATCACTTCCGATACTATGTTTGATCATAATATGATTTTATTTTACTAAAAAGTGCGCATGATCCAGTTACACTGGCATAATTGTTATTAAGTTATAGGTCAAGTTCGTGTGCGAATTACATGTGTCTGCACCAATCGTCTTTAACAATACAAGTGTACAACTGTACAATTTACAATGTAAGGTGATAGCATTTAGGTAAGCCCTTGTTATTCTTTAACCCTCTTTTGAATGTTGACCTGTTATTAGTTTAAATTTTAAACCCTATATGAACTAGTTCTTTGGGTCAACATTTAAACCATTTGTTTCTTGTGAACCTTATTAAAAGCCTAAACCGAGATTTATCTTTCTAAATTATAAACCCGGGTAGTTGGATAGTAATAGATTGGCTAGAAAGTTAGGTATATTGTTGAGATTTAGAATTGGCTAGCATAAAGGATTTATTTGATGTTCCTAAGAAAGAAAGATATATGAAGTGAAAGATTGACCTTGAAAGCATAGAAGTTTCCAAGTCATAAAAAGTGGAACTATTGGACAAGCACAATTAAAGGGATAGTTGAAACAATCCTGGTATGAGTGTGGATGAAAGCAAATCAAAAGAAGGGATTGATTATATGCCTAAATGATTGTTAGAAGGAAATGATCGCAACAAGTTACCTGTTTGATGAAGTGATTTGATTTGAGGATGAAAGTTGCAATCATATTAAGACTTAAGAGGATTAGGAAGTTAAAAGGTACGAGCTACTAATTGCCAATTATTCAGGCTATATGTGCTTTGTTGCTTCTAGTCTTGTAGATTTGTAGATACCAAATTTATCTTGCTTTTATCCTACCTTTACCCATATCCCTGTAAAAAGTACTTGTTAAAGCAAGCATATGGAAACTCGTCTCTTTAGAATGAGTCTCTTAACACTAACAGAGATATTGACTATTTCTTACCTCGATTTGGGTTGTTTCATTCTTTCGGGTATGGAGTGCATCCATTATCTATTACAAGTGTGAAGATATGATACACCATCTATTAAGTATCTTAAATCCTATGATAAATAGTTTTTGAACTTAAATTGTTTTTTGAACTTCATGGGAGGAATAAGGAATTGGGTTGGGGAGGTTTGATTGTTTTTATATAAACATGGCATGTATTTTAATTTTTGCTCTGTGATGTCTCCGGTTATATTGTGGGCTCCAATACAAACTTTGATTTGCCTACTATGTTCTATAAATGAAGTCTGCATTTGAAAACTATCTTGTATCATAGGTGGTGGAGTTTTGTTTAGAGAATGTTATAAATAACATTACCCAATCTCGCTTGAGCTAGGGTATGGGGGAGGTAAGCGGTAAGATAAAGAAAGTCATACCTTTACCCATGTTTAGAGAGACTGCTTTCTGAGTGTGACACATAAAACAAAATTGGTATCACATCCAATGTTCACAGACCATTCGAGATTGTTAGCATCCATGATGTTACAGAATGATTTATCAGTCGTGTTTCTAAATGAGTGAATTATTAACATTCACAACTTTGATTAAGCAGGGTAGCAGACATATCATATAAAGCTCTCATATTCAGTAGTCTTCTTTTATCTATGAACATAAAAGTAACCACCCAAAATTATCTCCTCTGGCATGACTGTCTTCAAGCAACATTTTAATCTTGCTTTTCTGATGGAAGCTAAAGATACAATTTATTATGAAGACTTCATTTTATTTTTATCCGAGCAAAATAAATTTATGTAGCGTGCTAACACACATTTTTACCAATGAGTTCCCACTTTTTGGATCAACACAAATATTTTTAGTCTGTTTTCATGAAACTTTGTGTTGCTCACCAAAATATTTATTGTTACAGGCATGACAGTTGCCTGAACCAATATCTTACCTTTTGTCAATCATGTTGCAACAGGTCCGGTTCCTTACAAAAATATACCACCCAAATATTGATAAGGTTTGTGATGCCCCACATCATTCATTCAGTTTATGACTCTAAACTTCATTTTGATTTTTATAATTTTCTGTTTTTCTTTAAACTTTCTATGTAGCTTGGCAGAATATGTCTTGATATTCTAAAAGATAAATGGAGCCCAGCTCTTCAGATTCGCACCGTGCTCTTGAGGTATAGCTATTTATAATCTTTATTTGAAATTTTTTATTCCATCTATAACATACGAATGTTTGTACAGCATTCAAGCACTTTTAAGCGCTCCAAACCCAGATGATCCGCTGTCTGAAAACATAGCAAAACACTGGAAATCAAATGAAGCAGAAGCTGTGGAAACAGGTAAGTTGTAGGTCAATTTTGACCCATTTACTTTGCTATGGATCGATCTAATTATGAAAGAGGTCGAAAATAACCATGGCATATGTAGCATAAAACCTCTTAAATCTTTATATTCAACAACTTAAGTTATTGTTTCAATAATATAATATCTTTTCATTTGTTTCGATGGGTGCAGCAAAGGAATGGACACGTTTGTATGCAAGTGGCGCATAGCGAGCATACATTTCAACCATTGTATTTTATGGTAACATATTCGATGACCTGTTATACCGCCTTCACTATCTTTTTGGTCCCAATACATTATGTATCTTCTAATTTTAATAAAATTTAGTAATGGAAGAGCCAACCAAGCACTTTTCAAGGTCTTTGTCGTATAAGCCTTTTTTTTCTTTATTTATGGGGACCAATCATTTATTGCATTTATATCCAAAATGGACAACCTGTTATGATTTAACACGTATTCGGTTCTGATTGGTTTAACTTGTGTTGACCTGATAGACAAATCTATAAACAACTACAGCCATAATGTTTGGGATTAACCATAGTTCATCAATTTAAGAGGTTGTAACCTTTCTCCTCCTGGGAGTAGCCTTTGTCCTTCGACATTACTCGTGCCTATTTCCGTACACGAAAACGTTTATATGATCATGCAAGTTACCTCCTTTCTTTAGTACGGAGTATAAATTCATACTGAAAAGTAGTTGATACGTCATCGATTGCAATGCATGAATGCAAGTGACTTTATACCAAACATCCTTTCTTTGAGTTTGATCTGGTACCTGAAATCTTTTTTTTTTGTTTCGTTATCTCACTTTTAAATCTTTATTAGTAATTTGTTGTTCTAAACATATATGGTTAGAACTGGGAGGAAGAAAGTGATTCTGCTATCGTATGTGGGCTTGGATTGCTTAAAGAACTCCGCAAGGGGGCACAACCCCTTGGACCTCCACCATTGGGCAAACCAAGATTAAACTCGTTTTATACAAGTGTGCACTTGGTACCTTCTTGTTTAAAAGCAAGATATTAACTCCATTGGTAATTTGTAAACTCATTACACTAAAATGACCCATTGACACTAATGACATCTTAAAAACATTACTTTTATAAGATTGCATATTAGAAAAGGTTGGTTTGCAGGAATTGGGTGGAACTGGAATTGAAATTTTCTAAATCATAAGAGTTTTTTGGTCAAATTCCAATTCCTTCATACTCATTCCCCAAATCAAACGGGCTCTTATTGTTTAAGGTGCTGTTTGTTTTTTGAAGACATAAACGTCTTATGTCTTATTTCAGGTCTGCAGGATAAGATGTGGTTTAAAAATGTCTTATGTCTGCGAATGTCTGCGAGATAAGACTGTTTGTTTTTTGAATTTTAAGAAATGTCTTATTTACTATATTTACCAACCACCACCTCCACCACCATCACCACCGCCGGTGACCACCACCAACCGCTGTCCCAGACCACCGCCGACTACCCCCAACCACCACCGCCGCCGACCACCGCCACCGGCCACCCCCAACCGCCACCTCCACAAACCACCAACGCCGCCGACCACCACCAACGGCCACCGACCACCATCAACCACCACCTCCACCACCGTCACCACCGCCTACGACCACCACCAACCGCCTCCGCCATCTTCTGTCATCACCAATAATATCCAATATCTAAAACATTAATATCCAATATCCAAAACATTAAATTCACAAAATTAAAAATAAAATTGTTATACAATTTGCTTAACTAACATTACAAAGTCACTAAAAATTCTACATTTGCATCAATTGTTCTGCAATTTGATCTCGCAAATGAACCATGTACTCACGATCCGCTGCACTTCCATGTGGTTGGATCTCATTACCAATAACATCATCATTATCTTGATTTTGTACATGGTTGTTTTCAACTGGCACATTGTCTTGATCATATTGAGAGAATAATTCATCACTTAATCCCTCCCTTCTTATAAAATTATGAAGCGCGAAACAAGTAATTGTAATGTTTCTTTGTGTAATCAAAGAAAAAGGGGTCATTCTCTTCAATATAGGAAAACGTGCTTTCAATACTCCAAAAGAACGTTCAATAACATTTCTAAGTTTTGCATGTGAGTGGTTGAATTTTTCTTTGTTGTTCAATGCACGTCTTCAACGAAAATCTCCAAGCCAATATCTCACGTTCCGATACGGCGCCATAAATCCTCGAGTGTGTGCATAAGCAGCATCACAAAGATAATATTTATCTATAAAAATAATAAAATGGTTAGTGTTCAAAAAATAAAATAAATATCAATAATGAATCATAAATGTACCTGGAGGTGGAAGCGGAAATGGAGCATTTTGGTTTGTTAAAGCCTCGGACAATATTCTAGCATCATGTGCTATCCCTTCCCATCCAGCCACAATAAAAGTAAATATCATATTGAAGTCGCATATGGCCAGTACATTTTGATAACAATCCCCCTTTCCTCTACCTCTATATAAATGTTTATCCTACTGCTGGAGCTAATTTGGTGAGTCAAACTCAAATGTGATACTAAACAGTCTTGTGTCCCAGTCTCAAACTTAAAGCCTTGACATTTAAATTTCAAATAAACATTGTGTTAATAATAACATGCAACACTGTTTATTCTGTTGACATCCTGAAAGATAAGGTACCTCTTGTAGCATCAAATCACATAGGTAAGGAGGTCATCCAGACAGAACATGGTAAAAGTGCAATCACATTCTATGGCAACTCCTTTATAGTAGGTATTTGTTTCTGTTTTTTTGCTACAGACCTCAACTGTGATCATTTACTATTAGAGATGGCTAAAGATCGTCCAAACA
The DNA here is from genome assembly GCA_947179395.2 of Pulicaria dysenterica. Taxonomy (NCBI): domain Eukaryota; kingdom Viridiplantae; phylum Streptophyta; class Magnoliopsida; order Asterales; family Asteraceae; genus Pulicaria; species Pulicaria dysenterica. Next base: position 10,450,784 of record OX359291.1, read on the forward strand.
CCCCTTGAATAGTTCAATAATGGGATCTTTTTTAACACTGATAGGTGATTAGAAAAATGGACTGATTATTATTTGAATGGTTCTTTGTTTAGAACATTTTATCATAATTTATAACACAAAGCAGGCATTATGTATAAAACAAACTGAATTCAAACAAATAACCCCAAAAAGTTAGAAATAGTCCATGAAATCAACAGAAATACACACATCTATTTACTTGTATAACTGGTAAATCATCAATTGAGCCTAATAAGGGATAAACAGAAACGTACCTTTAAGCAAAGAGCAACAGGAACGTGAGATAATCGACCGGGAAATCAACAAATCACTGCTGTGAACCAAATAATCGATGTTGTGAATCAACACTTGCTCGAATCAACTAGTAAATCATCAGCCTAACAAGGGGTAAATAGAATGGTACCTTTGTGCAGAGAGCGACGTGAAGGTGGGATTGCTGCTGTGAATCAAAGAATCGATGATGTGAATCAACGAATCGATGAGAATCCAGACGAGTTCGACTTGGCAAGATGCTGTGAAGTTTCGACTTCGAGACGATGTGAAGCCCCGAGGAGAGAGATGTTGTGATGTCGACTTCGAGACTTGGCGAGATGGTTGTAACGCCTCGACGAGAATCCGACGAGATTCCGATGAGGATCCGACGAGAGGCGGCGGATTTGGCAGCCGACGAAGGTGGGGCGTCGATTGGCAGCCGACGAAGGTCGAGATGGTTGTCTGCGTTGTTAGGGTTTGAAATAAGTGAGGATAAGTGGTTTTTAACCACTTATTGAAATAAGTGGTTTTAAGTGATAATAAGTACTTATTGCTTAGAATGTCTTATTTTAAACAAACAGTCTGTTAATAAAACGTCTGCGCGCCCGCAGACATTTTTAAGGATAAGTACTTATTTGCAAAAAACAAACGAGCCCTAAGTCTCTTGAATCTGTTTCATATTGGAAAACCTTTTATTAACGACTAAACATATGTACTCTTTAAAACTTAACTTAATTCTACACCCTTTAGTTCATTACATGACTCGAACTCATAACCTTGTCGGATACAGAATTTGGGCTATAAACGCTTTGGTTGATGTTACACGCAAAAAGCCATATGATGAACTCGACATCATGCAACCTATGATGGAAGTGACAAGAAAGGGTATAAATTTGACATAAAAAAACTCGAACATTCATATCGGGATATTGATTGGTTGAATCAAGTACATGAAAATTGGTAACCTAAGTTTTGTAATGTGACATGAAGGGTCATGTTGATATATAGATGTGATTTTATATATAGAAGAGACGTTACCTATTTACGTACGTAATTAATCTACATTTAAAGAAAGAAAGGATACTAGAAAATAGAAATAATTTGGTAAGTGGTCATGGACCAACATGCAACCAATGGTGGATTACAGAAGAAACAGAATAATTGTCTTTACAACCTAAACATTTAATCAAAAATTGATTGATGGGTGTAATTTTGTATATGATATTGGTGACATAATGTAATAAAAACATGAGAAAAAAAAATGTATGTAGCTGGTAGCAATTATAATGGGTATTGTCATACTTGTATACATTTTAAACAAATTCAACTTAAGGCCATCTGATTAAAGCCTATTCTAGAGAAAAAGAAAGATGAATGAGACAATTGTAACCAAATAAACCGAGTGCTGTTACACAAACCCTAAATGGAAACATAGAAACAAAGATGAAGAACAAGCCGAATGGTTCATCTTAGACTATAGAATTCATACTCATATGATAAATGATACTGATAAGACTATGATCACTTATCCTCCTTCTTCTCTTTACCACATTAGTAACATATCATTTTTCTCTTTTCAACTCACTTCATCCAATTAATCCTCACATCCATTCCTCTCAACCATCCTCTATCTTAAAAAAAATAAAAATATAAAGAGAGGAGAGAGATAGAAAGATAGAGAGAAGAAGAGAGAGAGAGAGAGAGAATGGGAAAAACAGCGTGAGTAGCTACCAGCTCCACCTAACTATGACCTATCACTCTTAGTGATAGGTGATAGGAAGGAGGGCGATGGTATTTAGTGGTTTCACACTTCAAAGAGCTGGTTAGATGCCTATAAACTAAGAATATTTTTTTTTTATGTAGAGAACACAATGATGTCTTTTTTTCTATAGGAGGCTTCTTTCTAACATTATCGGTGTGCATGAAATTACTCCAATCTAGCTTGAATCACTCAAATCATGCCTAAGTTTTCATCTTTAACATATAACATCTCCAAAATTAAAGGTAAAACTACTTCATGTCAAAAATAGAAAAATTGAAATTCAGACAAGTAAAAAAATATTTATTCTACAAATTAGATTTGCTAATTTCAACAAAAATTAAGAATAAACAAAATAAAGCATTGAACAAATTATAGGGAACTTTGATATAAATATTCTATTAAATTATGAAAATAAAGTATAATTTAAAAAACTGAACTTCCAATTTACTCTTTTGTGAAATACACACACTTATATCAACCCTCTTTTGAGTGAAGTTTTGGGCTTTCACCTTTGGGAGGCTGTATGTACAGTAATAGTAGCTCGCCAAAGATAAACCGACAACTCGTAGCTGATATTTTTACTAAATATGCAATTTTGCCCCTTAAAGTCAGGTCAACTGTTATGTACAGCCCCTTTTAGTTTGTACAATAGTAGCTCTGGCCCCCATACTAGAATCATTTTATATTTCTTATGTTTTGATAGAGTCAGTTACACCGTTGGTCTTTTTAGTATTAGAGCTACTTTACGTTCGGACTCTTAAGCCAAAAAGTTGTAAAACGTGTTCTTTAAATGAGTTTTTTGCACACTATTGGTCCTTTGATTGTAAATTTTAACAGAATCATGTTAATGTTTTTTAGAATGACAATTTACCATTTGCAAACTTGGTTCTTTATACACTTAAAGCCTAAACCTTATTTTACCAATTTAGCTTTTAATCCAAACCCTCCCTATTTTATTCAAGCATCCCCCTTTCCTCTTTATCCCTTAATCGAGCCACTAGCCACTTGACCATCGCCAAACTGCCGCTTCCATTGGACCATCATCGGATCACCGTTGCTACCGCATCACCACTACCATAAGACTGTGAAACCGTGAGCACGCCACCACCATAAAACCCTCATCCCCTTATTAAGCACAATACTCTCTCTCTCTATTGTAAAGGACCTTATCGTTACATATTTGTTGCCTTCGTTAATGGAGAGCTAACCGTCGTTGGTTGCATCGAAAAGTTGCCTTCTTTCTTGTTTTTTTTTTTCATTTTTATCATATTTGTTGTGTATTTGCGTTTGTGAGAGAGAGAGATCAATCAAATTTGGCATGTTATGTGACAGAGATCTGTGTGTGCTTGATTTCACGGTGGTGGTCTAGTGGTGATGACGGTCTTGTAGTGGTGGTTGTCCAGTGGTGGTGATGGTCTCGCAGTGGTAGTGGTCCGGTGGTTGCGGCGATCCTACGGCAGTTGTGCTATGGGTCTGTCACTGTATTAGAGAATAGGAGTGGAGACTGTTTGGATTAGACTAGATGTTTTCATTAAAATAGAGTGTTTGGATTAAAATTTGAAAAATTAAAATAAGGTTTAGAAAAAAATGTACTATAATATTGCAGATACAAGAAGATATGGAACAATAATCGAAACACAAATCTGCAAGAACCCTAAATCGAATCACAGTTTTTGAACCCTAATATATATGCACCAAGAACCACTAAAACTCATGAATTCTAATAGCCTAATTGAACCCGTGAATAGATCTAATGAACTCATGAATTGAAACCGGGAACCAACCAAACCTCATGAATCGATTTGCCGAAACTAAAACAATCTTGTGAACTTAAAACGAAACTCATGAATCAAGAACCGAAAACCAATTGAACTTATGAACCTGGGGAAGTAATATTAGTTGAGATATAATAATAATTATAAGAATAATAGTTACTTCATTTTCAGTTACTTTTAAACAATATTACCCGTTGTAATATACTATCATAAGTTTTAAAAGTAGTTTCTGGTTAGTTCAAATATAAATCCTTTATTATTATAGTGTTGTTATTTTCTATTTTGATTCTTAATATATACTAAAAATTTTGTTAGTAAATTGGTGCTTTAATTGTAATTTGTGCCTAAATCTGTAAAAAGTGCTGCTCAATATGTAAGCAATCCCTTGTTTAAATTATAATTTATACAATTTTCTTTAACATTTGTCATAGTAGGAAAGTCCAAACCCATAAATTAAAGACAACTCACCTAGCCTAATGGCTCAGATTGATTGAGTTGAAGCTAAACACTTGTACATCCCTTCCATACAAAACCCAAACGGGTAAGCAATTCTAGTCCGGAAACTCGACGTATTCATCTTACTTTCTAGTTATCTCTCTTCTCTATTCACTCTTTTTTTTCCCTCTTTCTTAGGATATCCGTTATACTCTCTTTTTTCCCTTTTCTTACTCACTGTCACATCAGCGTCACATCATTTTCTTTCCCCTTTCCTTTCCCTTACCCACTACAAGTGTTATACCTTTCTTTTTCCCTTTCTCTTTGCCCCCTATTTTTTATTTTATTTTTATATTAAATAAATCATTATTAAATTAAATAATAATTTTCATTAATAACAAAAATATTTAAAAACTACAACTAAAACTTCAAAAATCTATATTATAAAATATAAAATTTCAACTGCAACATTACGATATTACTCGAAAAAATCGCCAGACGTCATTGAGCCAGTTGGTGAACCCATATTTATTTTTGCTAAAGAAATAAAAATTATAAAGTTTTGTATAAAATGAGAAAGACAGAGAGAAAAATGTAGAGATGAGATAAAATGGAAAGAAATGGTGTATATATATAGGTAATTAATATTTAAAGTAAAAAAAAACTAGCCAACGTGGGGGAGTGGGGGGTGGGGGTGGGGGTGGGGGGTTGGGAATTGAATGCTTCATCGCGAGTGTGAGAACCTGGAAGCTTTGTTACCCGGCGAGTATGGAACACCCGAAATGGTGTTCCTCTTCGAACCCACGCGAAACCCGCCCCTTGCGGGCTGGGTATAACGAACAGCCTTATATAGTTGTTAATTAATTGTAGATTTCTATTGATGTGTTTATTATATTTTAGTGAAGTTTAGTTTATATATAACATTAGTCATAATTTAGGGTAGCTATTGTTAATACCCAAACACAAGTTTGTAAGCCCTAATTCTTTAAGCAATTCATTCTAAACATACATTTATATGAGATCAACATGGCGATAATTACTTCAATATTAGTTTGATAATTGATACAATTGAGTCCTACAATAAAATTAAATAAAAAAATAAAGTAAATTGAGTTAGACTATACTAGCTTTTTAAGTCAAAGAAACAAAAACCAAAAAATTATAATATGATTTTCATATCGGATAACCCGTATTCCGTTGCATACGTATGTTCCTAGGAGCAGGTTATATGTAAATGTTTTTTTTTTTTTTGGTTATGTTTTTTTGACTACTTCCTCTGTCTTTCTCGTATTCACTTCATCTATGCCGCCACCACAACTTTGAGCTGTCACAGATAACCTCCAGCGCCACCGCCATCCTCACGGTGGTGTCTTTTTCTTCCTACTCTATTCTTTATCCTTTTAGTCTTTTTTTCCCCCTCCTTTGGCACTGGCTTTATGCAATTCTACCTCTTCCCTGTATTTTCCAATAAATGAAAATATTTAATAATGAAACTATATTAAATAAATATATAAATTTTCAAATATATATTACTTAATAAATGGGACACACTTTAAATCTTGCACCCGTTGAGTGAATTCAGTGCATAAGCTATAATGTATGCCAAAGAAAGAAGAAAAACTCATATGACACTCATGTGTTAAAGTTAAAAATTCGAAACAAGTCCATGCTATAGATACTCTTAGATTCATAAATCAAAACTAAAACAACTATGATGTAAACAAAAAAAATCAATTATTGGTCCTTCTACAAGTTTATTGCTTATATTAAGTGATGACATATGTATCTGACGAACCGAACCGGAGGTTGGTCCGGACTGGGGAAAGAAGTATCAGAAGCTACATAAAGTACAAGGCTCCAGAAGATGTACTATACTACCCGACAAAAGGTACAAGGGCATTTAATTATGTGCCAGAGCTGCCAGAGGGACACTGCCCAAAGCAGCCAGACCATTGGATAAAGATAGTCAGCTCTGCCAGAACAGCTGGCTAGACCAACCACCGGACAAGGACCATTGGACAAAGACCTCCTTTGGAGATTCTATAAATATCCCCATCCCTCACACATCTGGGATCAGAATTCACTCTCAACTCTCAACTCTCTCTCTTTACTCATCAGATTCCTCCTGAACTTCATATCTTTCCCCCCTCTCTTTATCTCCATACATATATCTCATACATACATACATACATATACTGACTTGATCGTCGGAGGGTTGATCCCGGGGCTCCGGCCTCGGGTCACCTTCTAACGAGTTTACTTGATGTTTGCAGCATGTGATCCAAGTTCGGGAAGATGGAGAACGGCCCGACACAACCATCTAAACCAACCCGGCGGATCTATGTTTCAACATTAAGTTATAACTCGTTCAGGTCTGTCCTTACTTTTATTTGTTATACGATTCTGGTCCGTTATATGTATGTACATACGTATACATGTGTTTGTCTCAAGCTTGCGGATATACATATTTAAATTTGGCCAAAAATAATTTTTTTATAGCATGACTTGTAGCACCTAACTCAATTACTAATGTGACCAAGGGATAATGTGAAGTCATTGAATTTTGGATATAATTGCAAATAATTATACATCTTACTTGCATGGAAACGGAAAAGAAACAATTAACTTTACACTTGCCATGACATAAAAAGACCAAACTTTAACTAATATCAATTTTATCAACAACAATGAACTTCAAGTAATGATGATAAGATCACAACAACATCACTTCCAGATTCAAACATCACAATCAACATTTATCATGGAGGGTACTATTTGCGTACATACAAATCAAATGATTTATGATGGAGATATTATCAATCGTCACACTTCAACTTTATAATTGTACAAACTTGGTGTCTTGTTTGCTCCAATGTTCAAGGTATTTATTTATTATCGTATTTCACATTCTGTAGAGGATTTCGTCTAGAGGTGAGTAAAAAACCCGAGTAACCAAACCATAAATGATTTAACTAATAAAACCGACTCATGCTAATTGTACCGTTTCAAAAAACGATGGTTCGGTTTCTAAAGTTTGATTAATCGATAAGGGCGTTCGGTTATGATTAATGACAAAAACCGTCCTATTATTAACCAAACCGCCTCAATAAAATATTTTCTAGTTTTCGTATCATTTATCGAGGATCATTGTATATAAAATTCAAAATTAGAATGTCTTGTTTTAAAGTTTTTTGAGTTTTAGCTATTAACTTTAAACTTCATAAACGTTATATCTCTATACAATATCTCGTATTCATTTATTTTCATTTCACATGAAGTTTCTTATTTTATCTTATGTCAAGTTCTATTCATTTCTTATATAAAATTCTTATTCATTTTACCTAAGTTTATTTTTAATGTCCAACTTTCTTATTGATTAACCGCCTCATTAAACCAATAACCGCCCCTATAACCAATTAACAACTCCATTAAGAAACCGAATCCGATAGCTTTGAACTAAACATAACCGAAATTATCGGTTATGATTCTCTTTTAGGTCTTAACCGACCCATGTTCAACCCTAATTCCGTCTATATAATTATTAACACCACCTAAATTAAATGCTAATGAATTAAATAGATAATTATCAAAACAAACAGAATACCGCTCATACAATTTGTCTTATGAACATCTAACTTAGATATATTTAGCTGTACACATCATTTTCTCGTCCCTGAATAATAAATACAATCTATTTTTCATTTTATTATTAAGTTTATGTACTTGCTTGAAAAGTCAAACATGTACTTGGAGAACAATATATTGAAGAGTGGTTTAACAAGAAGCCAAGATGTGGTAGTATGGTCAATCAATTACATTCAATACATGAACCATAAAACAATGGGTTTCAATTTTTAATACAACTATGAATGGATGGATGTGTAATTAATTGTACTTAAAAAGAAAAAAACATTAATTATATGGATGAGAACCCTAGAACTTAAAAACAAAAAACATGAAAATGGGGACCAAACCTCCCCATCAAGAATCTCAAAATAAAAGGGCAGTATTTAATGAATGGTGTAAATGGTGGAGGCCATGGTTTTCTTTAAAGTGGTTTTGCCCATTCATTGTATTCACATGTCTTCCACACCCTTATTCTTTAGTGCCCTTCACATGTCTTGTTTTTTAAAGATAAAACCTGGTCAACATACCCTTTTCTTTGACTTTTAACCCACACCCTACATATTCCCCTATAATTTACCACATCTTTTTTTACCTTTTTACCCTTTGACCAATGCCATTGCCATGAATATTAGATTTAGTGGTAGGTGGTTAGGAGTTAATGTAGATTTGCCCTTTTACCCTACATGCATTTTTCTTAAACGACATAATACATACACACAATAATCTACTTCTAAATCTATACCTTTTTGTCCATAACGGGACTTGAACCCATGATCATAGGGCAAAGGAAACACATTCCAACACCTTGTACCGCTATACTACAAGCTCTTTGGTTACAAGCATCATGTACACAGAAAGAATCACATAACAATTATATAAAATTAAGAAAAAAAAAGATAAAATCTTTATTGATGAAATGGTTTAACAAAAAGGAAATCCCCCAAAGTATAACTAATCCAGTACACCTAAGGCCTACCCATCCAATTTCTTCCTCCAAAGTTTTTCTTTTTTTACTTTTTTTGTATACATCTTCATCTTCACATATATACATACACAAAGGGCAGATCCATACCCAGAACATTCCATGGAGAGCCCTTGTAATTTACATTGGCACATTGCTATCTGAAATGGAAGAAGGCATCACAGCCAAAGGGAGGATAGACTTATGATAATGGGGGTAAAATGGGAATTCTAAAAAAAGCTAACATTTTGATGAAAAAAGAATAAGGGGTATTGAAAATGGGTACTAAAGATCCTTAAAAAGCAATGGTGGTGAGGTGAGGTTGGGGTAAATAAATGGAATTTTTAAGCTTTAACTGCAAATGTCAAGGTAAATTACTAATCTAACCCTCTCTGGTTCTTAGTTCTTACTGGCATTGGCTCCCAAATCTTGGCTCTTAGAGATAATATTATTGTGTTTTTTATAGTACTGATGCAGAAGGTTGGTAACTGGAAGGCTGGGAAATTACCATCCTGTCCTTCATCAAAAGCTATATATGTCGATGATTGGAAGGAAGGAAGGAAGGAAGGCAGGGAAAAATTACCATTCTGACCTCAACGAACCGATAACTTTTAGATTGCTTTAGAGGCTGTAATGGCGGACAGAGGATTCCAACACTTCTCGACATGGGCATACCATCTCCTTCATTCGATTACCCTTTTTGTAGATCTTGATTGTTGGTACCACTCTCACATTCTCGCCACTTGCAATTGCTGGGCTCTCTTCAATATCAACCTTTCCACAAAGAAAACAATTATTGAACAAATGTATCCCTATGCAAGAATCACATAACTAAATGTAGATGTATATAAGAAAGTTGGATTCTTTTTTGTTTATACCTTAAGAAAATTTATAGAAGGGTATCGGGTGCATAGAGTGTCAAGAAACGGAGATATCTGCTTGCATTGAAGATCAGATTTTGTTTTGAAAAGAACAACAGAGGCTCCTGCATTCAAACAAGAAAAAATTAACAGAAAGTTCAAAACTTTAGCAAGAAACAGAGCATATTATGTGGAAGAACGAAGAACAAACCAGTCGAAGCAACTGCAGCTTTGAACTGTTCGAGACCATTAATCAATTCAACTTCGCCACCAAATTTCAAATTATACACTTCTTCCCCACGGGATTTCTTTAATGCCACTTGGGCATGAAATAAAGATTCGGCTATTTCGTTATTGTTTGGAAGCTCTCTCCTCAAAACTTCATAATCTCTTACTGATTCAGCCCACCTTTCAAGCTGTAACATAGTAAAAGACATTAATTTGTAAATAGAAATCATGAATGACTTTAATATAAAAAGTAATATATATACCTTGCTATATGTGGCGGCTCTTCGAAGAAGTGCTTTAGTATAAGTTGGATGAAAAAGAAGTGCTTGATTACAATCATCAAGAGATCTTTCAAACTGCCCGAGTTTGAACCAACAAGCTGCTCTATTGCAGTAAAGAATTGGATTTGAAGGATCAAACTTGAGCCCTTCCCCATAAGCCGAACAAGCTTCTGTGAATCTTTCTGATTTGAACAAATCATTGCCACGAGCTCGAGATCTACACAATGACCTTATGTTTTGTAGCAAAACTGCAACTTCAACATTCCGAGGATCAATCTGTCCTGATTTCTCTATGGAAGTAACCGCGTTCTCAAATCTTTAAAAAAAAAGCAAACAAAAAAAGTTAATTAAAATAGTTTCCCAAATTTATACATAATAAAGCATAAATCTTTAGAGGGTGTTTGTTATCGGTTTTGAAGGTCATTCATCAGGTGATTTGGAATAACTAGAATAAGTTTTAATATATCCAAACACCAGAAACTGATTATCTGTGACTTTAGGTATGTTTGGTGAAATTGGCTGGGGCTGGAGCTGATTAATTGATAATCTCAAGCCCAAGCCATAAGCTACTTGAAAATACTTTTATTTTGGGGGCTTATTAGGGATTATGTTTTTAATAATCCCCTCACCCAAACGAGGCTAGAGGGCTGAGGATAATAAAAACTAGAATCCCAAGCTCCTATAATCCCCTATAAGCCCGTCGCCAAACACACCCTTTGAAGACACAATAACCAGATAATCCAATGTCACAATGCAATGCCAAACACCCCCTAACAAAAACTCACCTTCCCAATGATAAATCGATCTGAGCACGAACAAATGAAACGTATGCCTCTGAAAGCATCCCAAAAAACTTCACTTGGGAACAGGACGGGCTACTAGACGCATCAAACTTAGGCACATTTGTAAGAATATTATCTGCATCATCTAACTGATGGAGCTTCAATAATGCTTCAGCTTTGCATGCAAATAGCTAAATGTTTGATATAAACACATTCAGTTTCATTACAATAATGCCAACGATTGATTTCGAGCAATTTACAAATTTTTCTATTTTTTACCTGAGGACAGGTGTCGGCTCCAGAGGAGATGGCTGCATCACATTCCCGTAACACACAACCCCAGTCACGAACCCTTCTAGAATCCGTACACTTATTCAAGTGTTTTTCCACTACCTGCAACTTTTGAACCTCATTCGGGTCGGGTTGGTACCCTTGAAAATATAGGTGTTTCCTTGCATTTTCAACCTGTCCTAAACTGCCATTGCTTAAATGAATCAGATTCAAGTATCGAATTGATTGTAATCTTCGATCATGATCATGAACAGCAGCTTTACAATAGCCACAAGTAAAACAATAATATAATAAGAAAAACCAAGATCTAAGGCAACATTACATTACAAGATCAATAATTTATCCAAGCTGGCATTGACAATAACCACTGACCTAATGAACACAGATAAAGCAAGTGAAGAATATTAAAGCTTATGACCATTTGAACAAGCAAAACACAAGAATGGGCAGCTATGATTTGACCCATAACACAACTAATCAATGGTCAAACACATGAACTAGATCTGAGAAATGGGTAATGAATAAATTTTATTTTCAAGATTTCTTGAAAAGGTTCTGATAAAAAAGATAAAAAAGATTGGCACTTTTTTCTTGAACTTACCTAATAAGAAGAGATCCTAAACGATGGTGAGCTCTCACATATCCAGAATCCAATCTTATAGCTTCATCACATTCTTTGACCGCCTCGGTCAACCTTTTCAAACACATCAATGCAGCTGCACGATTGCAATGGTAGGCTGCATTAGCAGGCGACAATGCTATTGCTCTGTCGTAGAAACTTAATGCCTGTGAAAAGTTCCCCTTTTTATACTCTTCATTGCCTAATTTCTTCAAATCTTCCGGATCCATTGACGATCTTCTCGAATTTGAAGTAGCCGGAACAGGGGTTTCCCCTCTACCGCCGGCGACGGTGGGTTTCACGGAGGAACTGGAACCAGAACCGGCGATGGAGCCTCCCCGCATTATGCTACCGTGACCGTAATTACCGGTACCTAAACTCAACACATCCGGCTTAGAGCTCCGATTTGCCATCATACCCGTCTTGAGAACTCTACCGGACGGGCAAATATTTCCGGTCGGAAGTACATTGACAGACGGAGAAGTAGCGGAACTCCCGCCGGAAAACACTGTTGTCCCGGATTCCGACCGGGTGTGACCGGATTTCACTCCCCGAGAACCACCCACCGAAAATGTCGGTGAACTGTCAACCGACAACTCACCGGAGTGATTATTGTTAGTCCCGCCGGAATCTGACTTCCTAGCACCGGAACCAACATGAAGCCCATTTCCAGTCCGACCCGAAACCGACCCAGATGAGCTAGAGCTACTACTAACCGTGGGTCCAACCCGTAAAGGCGAAATGGGTGAACCTGAACCCAAATCAAGTTCCCGGAAGTCAGGTTTATTGGTGTTATCGCCGTCGCAAGTGACTGACTTCCGGAGACGATCGGAAAGTGTATCAAACCCTAACTCTGAAACGGGTTTACCTGAATGCGACATTTGAGAGAGAAAAAACTTCAAAAGCTTGACTGATTTTCTCTCTGAAACTTCAAGAGAGATTAAAGCTTGAAGCTTTAACTTTATCTGTCACACCCACAATCTGTTTTTGCCGATTTTAGCAACGGATGTGGTTGCAATTAAAATACAACCACCGACGGATTACAACACACAGAAACATAGAACAAAGGGAGCAAAGAAAGAAAGAAAAAGAAAGAGAAAAAAAAGATGGGGATCTCGTGATTTAAAGGGAGAAGCAAAGAATGAATGTGAAATGGTTCAAGAGAGAGAGAGAGTGAGTTTTACAGAGAGGAAAGAGAAAGGAAGGAGATGATGATGATGATGGATTTTTTTTATTTTTTTTCACAATTTTTATATATTTTTTCTCAATTTTTTAATTTTAATCTTTTTTTCTTCACTTCTTGATTGCTGCTTCACGAGACAGAGGTTTCTCTCTTTATGGCTCTCTCTCTATATATATATATCTCTCTCTTGTTCTAGTATTCTTTATTTTTCTCTTTTAATTTCTTGATCTATACTATTCTATTTATAACGTGGTACTTTTCTAATGTGTCAAAACCTCCATTAAATGTTGCTGAATATGTAATCAATCTGCTATTTAATATAATTTTTGGAATTTTTTAATAAATAATTATGTTAAAATGTGAAGTTTAAACACTTAAACTAAAAACGATAAACGAACAAAATTAGTTGAATACATGAAATTGAGATAATTAAAAGGTCAAACAAGAAAAAAAGATATATATGTCAAAAACATGTGAAGAGTCCCGTCTAATAATGATTAATTAATAAAAATAAATTAAGATCCTACATATTAGAAATTCGAAGAGTTTAAACAGAATGGATATTTAATTAGAGATTTTAAGTATTACTTTATGACACACACTTGAAGTTTGTAAGAGTACTTATTTCACATTAAAAAAACATATTATTTATTTAAAATAAATTTGTCGTAAGTTCAAACTTAAGTGTTCCTTGATATGTAACCAACCCATTGTTTAAATATATTTTTTGTAGTTTTTATAAGCGAAAACAAGAATAAATATAAATAATATGTGCTATAATAGTAAATGAAGGTCCAATCTCATAAATTAAAGACGATAAACGAATAAAGGTTAATTGCATTTATTTATTTATTTTGAAGATTAAACGAAAAAAGATATCGATAAATAGAAATACCTGGAAATTAGTATGTAATACTATTATTATGCATTCAATAATACAAGGAGTTATGAATGAAATAGAATAAGATTTAATGTATTTGATTAAAATTTCGACCAAGTCTAAATGATGTGAATTTGCTATTACTTCATAGCGTGTTTGAAGTTTTAACAGTAAATGGTTTCACATTAGAAAAACATGGTATGAGATGAACTTTTCAACATATTAATGGTGTTTAGATTTGCATTTTAAAAATAGATTAAGTATTTTTAATAAATAAAATTAAATAATTGTTTGTAACAAAATATGTTATAGAATAATAGTGTTTTTAATCTTTATTATGTCATTTGATGTCTTAATAATTAGATAATTCTTATTTTGAATGTTTGACAAAGTAGATTAATTTTATGAATTAATAGGTAAATGACCGAAAGATAACAGTATATGGATTCCATTAGATTTTGTATCAAATGGTATTTATGTAATATTATATACTTTAAAGTTAATTCCTAAAATCACATTGTTGTGTAACAAGTGAGGGGATCAATATCCAATTATGCGTTTTCTCCCCTTCAAAATGCAAATAATTGACTCTAAACTTTATGTTATCAAGTATTATAGATGGATTATCTATGATTTGAACTTGTAAAACTTCAAAAATCACTCTTTAAACGCAATCCTAAACATCCTTTTAAATCATTTTTGAATGATATTTTCTACTAAATAATACAATTTATATATACACGAAATACAATGAGATAATATGTGCACATATACGGGTTTTGAGGGTTATAAATTAGGAGAAAAATAAAAAATAGAACATATAGTCAAACTTTGTAACGACTCTCTAAATATAAAAGTGTCGTTATCTAATAAAAAACAAAGTAACAGCTTACTTATACGATTCACCTTTAAATTGTTTTTAAAAGAATCTTAAATTCATGTATGCATGGTATGTTAACACCAATGATTTTATATAAGAATGTAATATCCGAAATTTTTAAAAAAGTTTTTTACTCAAATGATACAATGTTTAATGATAGTATAGTCATATAGAAACATCGATGTGAGATTCAGGCAAAAAACTTAGGAGCATGGGTGGAAATGAGAGTGAACCGAGTTTCATTAAATTATTTTGATATCGGCTAAAATATACATATCATCTATATGTGATATCCCATTTTTTAATGTATTTTTATATTCAGTTATGTCAATTATGACTTAATTTGTTATATTATGTATTTTAGAGCTCTTGGAAGAAGAATTGAAGAAAATGGTGAAGAAAATAAGAAAAACTGACAGCTTCGACATACATTCACTATTTTATCTGTATCTCACTTATACGAACTTGGATTGAGGAGATTCAAGTGGCCACGAAAATTAGACTCAAAGGGCTATAGTTTTATCCTAACAAAAAGTCATGCTACAGAGAATTTTTGGTGCCGCGAGGGAATAAAACCCGCGCCGTGAAGCATGATGGCAAACATGCCTATAAATCATTTTTTGAACCCTAATTTATAATTAATTAGATCATACTTTAGCCTGGGGTTTCGTATTAGAGCCCTAAGGGGGTGACTTTTGGCAGCCAAGGGTGTACTTTTAGAGGGAATTAAGCCAAAAGGTTAAATTTCTTTTCTATTACGCCTAAGGATTAAAATCGGAGATTATATCTTCTATATGATTGACTTTATTTATCATCATTTGTCGACGATGGTTCATAAACTCTATCTTCTTCTATTTTTGAGTTAACTCTATGATTGGTAGTCTCGGATTAAGTACACAACAATGAATGTTTGTAGAAGGAGGTTGAATACAAACTTAAGATTTTTAAATTAAAATGCACACACTTATACTTTTAATATAATTCTTATTGATTATGAAACAAAAAACTACATGCACAAGGAAGCGGGATTTCTAAATACAATAAAATGTGACAACTAAATTGTCTAACACATAGAAAAGCTACTCTAAAATAACAAATGTTAAAGAGGTCCAACATGGACAACTTAAGCTAACTTTAAAACTTACTCTTGCTTAAAAGCTTTTAAAACTTGTTCTTCGAAGGATTTTAGTGAGTGTAATTCTTTGTAATTTGCATGTTGCGAATGCAAAAGTATATATAGAAGCTGAAGACAGACGGTTGGAAGGATGTTAGAGACAAGGTGGTACAAAAGAAAACAATACTTCAATTATAAAGTTAGTGGGTGAAATGTATAGTTACTTTAATTAAGTATGAATAAAATATATGTACTTTTCTGAAAAAGCGCAACTCACTATCAATATAATAATATTATTTATCATACATTTTGTTTTGAAACTTTAAACTTCTCTTTTCATGCTTGTACTTTAGACAATATCAATGCTTCTTCCGATTTTGGCTTTACCAAAGATGTAGTTGTCAGCCATACTTTAGTAGTTGAACAAATCTTCGAGATCTTCTCTTCGAAAGTAGATTTCTCATTCTCTAGAGGATAAGTTCTATCCTTTTTTGTCTCATTGTTGATTCAAAAAGTGTTATTACTTTTACATAATAAAGATCTCAGACATAATAGAATAACACATGTTCTGTCTTTGACTTAACAATAAATACAAAATAGAATAAAGTAAACAGTGCACAATTGGTATAAATTTCGCGACTCAGCTAACCAAAATGTACTAAACTACCAAAATAAGTTGGCTCAGCCTAGGTGTTGGTTGCTCAACAGATCACTAAGGGCTTAGCTAATAACAGATGCTCACATGATCATAGAATGCTCAGTTGATCAAATTATTAAACTAAAGGAAGATATAAGCTAATAAAACTTGATGATTAATTAATCAGAGATGTTCAACTAATCATTCAAAGTAATGAGTTTATCAAAAACAGACTATGTGTTGAAAGGATTACTTAGCTAATTACATTAGAGCCTCAACTGATCATTTGGCCGCTAAGCTAATCAAATTGATTGTTCAGCTAATGGTCTTCTACACTTGTCTTTTGCTCAGCTGATCTCAGATGTTGTCTTCGGCCGATACTTAATACTTAGCAAATCTTCAACTGATACTCTATACTTAGTGATATTTAAGTTGGAATTCAAACAACACATGTTTAAAATTCATTCTAAGTCTTACTGAAGGCATGGTTTTGTTATCATCAAATCATATGTATTTCAATAGACGGATTTGATTATTGGGATGAAATGATTATCTCCCCAACATATATTCACTTTGATGATTTGAACCCTAGAGTCTATTTGATTCATCTTATGGATTATTTGATGTTTTCATGAATAATTATCCATTTATCACTTAAAAAAACTCTTAAAGCTTTTAGCTTTAACCTTTACTTGTTTGATTTGTTAATTGCATGTATTCATCGATCATGACAGTGTCATAATTGTGTGATTTCTTCTTTCGATTAGGTGACGTAGTAGGCATATCACTAGAAATATGAGTTGAAATTAAACACCAATAACCTAGCTAATCGCTTAAAGGACTAATTATTGAAACGTAATTTCTAGAATTAAGGATGACGAGTAATCCAATCCCACAATCGAACTTTAATGTGATGCGTGTTAGTGCATAGGCTTAGAGAATAAAATCCTAGAAACCATGTTTTAGCATTGGGAAAGATTGAATAAAGTTAATCAATCAACCTCAACGGAATTTCATTTTGGGACTTAATCAACCATTTAGGAGAAGTTAATTATAGTAAATGTCTTTTCCCACCAATTAGAATTCATTAAAATTTCGCTTAGTTAGATAAGGTTTCAATCTTTTTAATCAATGGGTTAATTTAGTAAAGTAGTTCGTTAATCACAAAAAAAAAAAAAAAAACCTTTTCAATCAAATTTGCTTTAGGTTAAACTATTCCATGTGGAGACAATACTCTTTTACTTACATTTACTATATTATCATACAATTAGGTCATTTTTGCCTATAGTGTGGTAATCTAGATTAGATGATAATTGGACATAAATTTTCTGATTTTACAGATCATAAGTGACTAGTAGCGTACCCGCGCAACGCTGCAGCGGTAGTAGTTTCTGTATTGTAACATGTCGTTTTCTAGAATTTTAAATAATGTTATTCGCGTAATTCAATGTCATAAAAAAAGTTTTCAACAACATGTCTATTTTTTCAAATTTTCTTCTATTTGTATCAACTATTTTATTAATTTTAAAAATAAATTCTAAAAAATATTAAAATAATAAAAAAGATCTATATTTATGAAATAAAGAGAGAGAGAGAGAAGGTAATAAGATTTTGAAAATTATGTTAATGTGTGTGGATGATTGTGTTTGTGTGATAGAGTGTGTTAGTGAAAGAGTATATTTTAAATAAATAAAAAGTTAAAATAAATTAGAAGAGTTAAATAATTAAAAATATAAGTTAAATAATTAAAAATATTAAGTGGTTGAGATTAATTTATATAAAAAGAAGAGTGGAGAGTAAAGTAGTCTTGATAATTTGAAGGTTGTACATTATGCATAACTATTTAGACTGCTTAAATTTAAGCAGTCTTAATAATTTGAGAAGAGAGAAACATAAATGCATTATATAGTAGTAAAGATAAAGATTATTAAGAATAAACAGAGTAACAACTTTTTATTAGATTAGTTTAATGAAGTAGACTCACCCAGATTATTTTAATACTTGTTGCATAGTCTAGATGATTATACATTATTTTTGTTGTGGGTATTCGCTATACACTTGGTATTCAAATATGAAATACAATACATTGATGATAATACGAATAGGTTGCTAATTCCAGACTTTAGAGGGTGTTACACAGAAGTAACATGTTTCTTATAGTAACACAAATTTGCGTTAGGATATGAAATGTCTAATATTTTTTATGGAGGTTTTTCCAATTAAGGTTTTTTCGGAGGCGTCGAGTCTTTGGCTCAGATGTACGGTCTAATCGGTTTTACCCGTGGTCACTTTCTAATTAAAACCCAGTAGACTTGAAATGTCTAATAGTATATAAAATATTTATACATTTTGAGTAATGTTCTTTGTAAAAACCAAAGATTTCTATTGTTTATAGTTAGTTACATACTTCAAATAAGAAGGTGCATATGATTGCACATATTCATACTATAGTCCCGAAACACCAAACTAATAGTTTGAAAGGAGTTGAATCTAGTCTAATACGGTATGTAGTGGAATAAGACACACAAAACTCCTTATGATTAACCCCTAACATGAAACCGTTAATCACCAACTTAAGTACATATGGTTCTAGTATAAGAGTAACAACCCTTCGGGTATATAAAAAAACTACCTCGATCAAATCGGATAGTGATGATGCGTAGATGTAGCTAAGAAAGTGTCCTCTACAATATCCACATACGAATAAGCTCCAACGATAATCACATACTATCCTTTCAGTTTGGATGTAAGAAATGTTTTTCTACACCTCATACATTCATTATATGACTATAGTTTTTAAGATATTAAAAAAGATATAAGAACAATCTATTCATATAAAAAAAAATTTAACGGCAAACACATACACCCTTTTAATCTACTCCTAAATCTACACCACTGTCCACGTCGGGATTTGAACCCACAACCTCTTGGGAGGGGGCACCACCTTAAACACCAGATATCGCTGGGCTACAAGCCCTTCGTACAAAATTATATCATAAATTCGTCAAGGTTTAGATACAAAGCATGATTGAACCAATTAAAAGCGTTATGAAAAGTCTTTATTAGGGGGTAATGGATGGACGAACCAGATCCTACATGTTGCGCTAGATCCACCTTACTAGTTTCGTTCTCGTTAATTTAATATACTTTTTTTACCATATAATAATAACATAGCCTAATGTCAAGAAACCTCATATACGAAGCATGAATCAACAATTACGAGATTACCTATTAGAATCATAATTATATATTAAAAGCATTTAGAAAAGTTAGATAAGAGAAGGCTAGTATTTCAGGCATTTTCATTGTAGAAATTTATTCAGCTCCTTTATATTGCTAGGTATTGGTCACCGATCGTATATAGAACTCATAATTGTGCAAGCAGCTAGTAGTCACCTAAAGAAAAGATATATAGCTTGCACCTCATAGTTAGAATAGGAGCAAAAGTTCTCTCTTAAATTTTAATTATTAAAGCATAATATATGTCTTTTATTGCTTTGTTGGACAACCGTTTCTATTAATCTATCGATCAATATATACTAATAATTTTCCTTTTTTTTGTTAGAAAAAAGATGTTTTATACGATAGTTGTTTAACAAAACTATATATATGGAGATAGGGGTAGGTTTAAATAAATATGAATATTTAGATAAAATGATAGACTTAATTATGAGTTTCTGACTACTCATTTGATTTGATTGGATATTCTATATTTAGTCTTTCATTTTATTCATTAATAAACCATGATATACGACGGTCATTAATTGCAACGAGTGAATTGCGACCTTTAAATCTAATAGATCAACATATAATTTATGGCTATGATTTATTTCTCATTCTCACCTAAATACTTATTCTCACAAACATTCAACAACATATGATATAAGTTGATAATATATAAATTATTATATATAGATAATTTTATTATGTATGAATCATCACACATTCCCTTTTGATGTGTTCGGTCTATTTATATTATGGTCCTATTTTATGCACATAAACCTTTATTAAATGTTGCTCAATATTTAAAGAAACATAAATGATTAGGGCCGACTCGACTCAATATTTTGTATAAATGTTTTTTAGATTTACCGAAAGTGGAACGTGAGACGAACAATAATGATGAAATACATACGTACATACATACATACATGCATGCATGCATACATACATACATACATACATATATATAGTTAATTACATAGATCATCCCTGTGATTTTGGGTAAATTTCACATTTAGTTCTTTAAAATAAAAAATTACACTGTTAGTTCTTGTTTAGAGAGAAAATGAGAGAAGAGAGATGAGAGAGAGGGGGTGATATAATAAGGGTGAAAAAGGTGTTTGGTAATAAGGTTTAAGGAAAATGTTGTTTCAAAATCAATTTAATAGGTCAATTGTGTTTGGTAACAAGGATAACATAATAAATGACCAACTTACCCTTTGACTAACGGTTAAAGATAACATCATTTAGTCTAAAGGACCAAATTTGAAACAACATGTCAACCATAAGGACCACCGGTGTAATTTTTGATATTAAAGGACTAAATGTGAAATTTCTCAAAAAGTAAAGGGACGATCTATGTAATTAACTATATGTATACATATAGAGGAGGATTCAAACGAGAACTGTTTTTCGTACAAGAACTGTGAAAACCAACCTTTGCTCTTGGTCAAAATTAATAATCAATAACTAAGATTTTGTTGCGGTCATCAATGCTTCATTAATGGCTCATTAATGACGCATTAATGAGGGTTATGTGGGTAAATCAAGCCTCACAAATTAAATAACGGCTCACCGGGCGTAATTCATGGTTAGGTATATATATATAAATTACCAAAATACACCTATTGATGTGTCATTAATAGAATTAAAAATATTCCTCGTACGAAAAACAATTCTTGTTTAAACTTTTGCTTGATATATATATATATATATATATATATATATATATATATATATATATATATATATATATATATATATATATATAAAGAACCTATCTTAAACATAGAACCTAAAGAATCTCCCTTGTGATGACATGTGTCATTTTGATTAGGGGCAAAACTGGAAAATGAAAAAAAAACTCACGTTCCAGCACCCTCCAGCTAAGTTTTTTATAAAAAAAAAACCCAATTAACTTTAAATGATCATAACTCATTCATTTTTATGAATTTAAGCAAAAAAAGCTATATCATTAGATTCAATTTTTCGTCCTCTTTCAAACAAGACCAGACTTGATATATTTCTGAAACTTTTTTTGTTGAAAATGCAAACTTTTCAAAATTTGCATTTTGAGCTTGGTTTCATTCCAAAATGCAAAATGCAAAAAGAGAAAAATGCAAAATATCAAAATTGCAGGTCATGCAAGCTTCCAAAATGCAAAATGCAAACCCACAACTCTCATTTGCATTTTCACAATCTGATTCAATGAAAATGCAGGCCCAAAATGCAAATTATATATTGAAACCCAAAATGCAAAATTACATAATTAAAACCACCACCTTTATTAAGCTGGGTTTGATTCAAAAATGCAAAATGAAAAAAGAAAAAAAAATGCAAAATATCGAAATTGAAGATCATGCAAATGCTTCCAAAATACTATATAATGTTTGTTTGGGTTGTACTTATGATTGTAGGGATATCCAGATGCTAACTATTGACATGCCTGATTTGCTTCCGGAGCTTCGACCATATCAGAGGCGTGCAGTTTTCTGGATGGTCCAACGAGAGAAAGGAGCTTTGAGATACCTGGCAGGAAGTGAGCCTAGTCAGCAATTTGTTTCACCCCTATGCACATCAATTGATTTGGTTGATTCCTGCCATAAAATATATTACAATTCATTTAGTTACAAACTCGATCTGATGCTCATGAATTAATTTTATGTTGAATCTTCATCAAACTTATTTTTTAATTAAAAAACCAGTAGGGATGCATGTTCAAAACTCTCATATGTAAAGCCTTTTAGCTGTAGCTGCCGGGTGAAATCTCCGAAGTGGAGGTTCTACGTGTTCTCAAACAATGACCCGTAACCGTTGCGCAAAAGTTGGAAAGTAGTAAATGTACAACATAAAGTTGTATTTAGGCGCTGGAAATTGTAATTAAATGCGGATAGAACAGGATTGATGGACCGTATGTGGAGAACTTGGTCTCATGGTGATCTTTAAACTAAAAACAGTAGCTATGCGAAGATTCATAATTCAGAAGCAAAACAAAATGACAATAGTGAAGACAAAGTGTGGAATGTTAACAGTATCATGGCAACAAACAAGAATGTGATGTGCTATGCTTTTTCTTTATTATTGTTGTGTCTTATTGACTTAGGTGAACACTATATGTAAGAGTGTGTAACTATGTGAGCTGTTGTATGGATTCTATTACCAACTAATGGAGAACTTGCAGTTCAAAAAAAATAGCCTCTTTTGAGTTTTGGTTCGTGCATTTGCGTACCCTAGTGACTTCTTGAGATGGAACCATTTCTCTTGGACCATATTTTTCAATTAAATATGGGTGCAAGTATGGTTTCATCACCATGCTTTTGTTAATGTCATTGTTATCTAACGTGGTACTAATAAATGTAAAATACATATCTAAAACCAAAATGCAAAATTCATACATAACACTACAATACAGCCTAAAATGCAAACAAAATTTGCATTTTCAAAAAAAATAGAAAAATATGAGAAGAGTGGTCTTGATTGAAAGAGGATTAAAAACTAAAAGATTGATATAATTTTTTATTTAAATTCACAAAAGTTAAATAGTTATGATCATTTATAAATTTGAAGGAATTTTTTTAATTGAATTGGGGGAGGTGGCTGTTGTCGTGAGTTTGGGGTGGGAGTAGACATGGGCAAAATCGGTCCTGGACCGGTCCTGGACCACAGCCGGTCCGGTCCGGTCCGGACCTAGTCGGTCCTGAGCCGGTCCGGTCCTCGGCGGACCGGTCTTCGCGTAAGACCATTTCGATAAATTCGGTCTTCGGGCGGTCCTGGACCACTTCCGGACCGGTCCAAGTCCGGACCGGTCCGACTTCGGTCCTGGACCGGTCCGTTTTTCGTTCGGGTATTTTTCCGGTTCGGTTTAGATATTTCCGGGTTTTTTTTAGTTTCGGTTTAAAATTTTCCGGTTTTCGATTCGTTTTTTTGTTTGAAAAAAAAAGTGACTTGTTAATTTAAAAAAAATGCAAGTTATAAACTATAAAATATAAACATATATAATTGCAAGTTAATAAAAACATATAAATAACATTGCGATACAATTACAAAATAAAATTACATATTGTTGAAACTTAATTTATTTTTTTAACAAGAAAAGGGAACTCTAGCAATGGAGCTTCGGCATTGCCATCACCCCAAGTTAGAGACCCGAAAAATACATATTGTTCGAAAGAAATAACGTCACAAAATATAAAGAGACAACTACTAAAATGGATAGTCGGAATTGAAATTCCAATAGTTGTAACTATCGTCGGTATATGGCACATGCCCATAATAGGCGACTTCGTTCGAGTGGACGTTGGATGATGAACCCGCGTTCATTCTATTTTGAGTGTCGTCAACGTATTCTTCGCCGGGTTCGGGTTCTTCAGTTTCAGCTTCAGTGTTAGTGTTTGATGTTCCCGATGCGAAGTCCCTGTTGTAATCGTCTTCCATAATTGCTTCCTCCAAATTAGTTAAGCCTTCTTCGAGATCTGCATCGTTTTGACATCTTTCCATAGAATCATAGTAGTCCTTAAGCATCACGGCCATTTGCACCGACTCTGCCTTCAACATACACCGTCGTGCACTTAAAATCCTGCCACTAAGAGAAAAACAACATTCCGAAGCTACGCTACTAGCTTGGACGGTTAGTACGTCCCTAGCCATACGGGCTAGGATCTTAAATTGACCAACGTTTTCTCTTTCTTGCCACCATTTTAATACATCAAATTGTGTAAAATCTTCGGTGCCAATATAACTACTGTATTACGATTAGAATGAATAACTAAGTTATGAATAACTAGAACTACATCAAATTGTTTTTGGCTCATGAATTCCTATAATTTCAATTTCATGAATTCCTATATTTTCAATTTCATAAATTCCTATAATTTTAAATTCACAAATATAATAAGTTGTCCACCAATATTTTCAATTTCATAAATTCCTATATTTTCAATTTCATAAATTCCTATAATTTTAAATTCACAAATATAATAAGTTGTCCACCAATATTTTCAATTTCATAAATTCCTATATTTTCAATTTCATGAATTCCTATAATTTTAAATTCACAAATATAATAAGTATTTAAATAAACTAAACTTAAATATAAAAAAACTAGTATTTAAATAAACTAAACTTAAATATAAAAAAGAATACTTACTAAATGCCGAGCGAGAGAAGAATTAGAGCCGGATAATATTCCTCCACAATGCGTACACTTCGCATATTTTTTGTTATTTTGTTTGAGTTGCACAAAATCCTTCCAAATTTCCGCAACTCGATTTGTTTTTGGAACTTCTTCGTACGGGAGATTTATATTGAAATCACTTCGACCCGCTTTCAAATTGCTAGGTCCTTCACCCGCCATTTTTTATAATCTTGATTCTTGAAGCAAATCAAAAAATTATAAGCAAATCCTTGATTCTTGAAGCAAATTATAAACAAATCCTTGAATTGGAAAAATTGCAAATTATAAGCAAATCTTGAGAGAAAGAAGAAAGAATGAGAGAATAAGTGGTTTAGAGAAGGTGTAGGAGAAAAATGGCAACCAAATGGGGGGTATTTATAGGAAGAATTGAAAAAAAAAAAAAAAAAAAAAAAAAAAAAAATCGGAAACTAGCCGTTGGGGACCGGTTCGGACCGACTCGGACCGGTTCGGACCGACTCGGACCGGTTTGGACCGGTTCGGACCGGTTTGGACCGGTTCTGGACCGGTTTGGACCGGTTTGGACCGAAAAAAGAGCCGTTGCATTTTGAACTTCGACCGTTGGGCATTGGACCGGTCTTGGACCGGTTCGGACCGAGTTTGGACCGGTTCGGTCTTGGACCGGTCCTGGACCGTTTTGGACCGGTTCGGATCTTGGACCGGTTCTGGACCGGTTCGGACCGCTTACGTCATTTTCGGTCTCGGTCCGGTCTTGGACCGGTTCGGTTCGGGCGGTCTTTCTTGGACCGGTCCGGTCGGTCCTCGGGGCCCATGTCTAGGTGGGAGGAAGGAATTTTCCATATTTGTCATTTTCTTTTTAATTAATATATGATAATTATAATTTTGCCACAAATATTATCAAGTTAAATCTAAAGGCCCAGATTGGTTCTTTAGATTATTTGTTTAAGACATGGTTCTTTATTGATGCTATATATATATATATATATATATATATATATATATATATATATATATATATATATATATATATATATATATATATATATAGGGTAAAGATACACATAGAACACTTCTTAAACATAGAACCTAAAGAACCACCTTAGAAGATGACACGTGGCATATTGATTAGAGGGCAAAACTGGAAAATTAAAGAAACTGGAAACTCACGCCTCATATTCTCCCAGCTTCCAGCAAGTTTGTTTTTTTTAAAAAAAACCCTCCCAATCTTTAAATGCTCATAACTCATTCGTTTTTAAGAATTTTAGCAAAAAAAGTATATCGTTAGATTAAGTTTTTCATCTTCTTTCAAACAAGACCAGACTTGATATATTTCTGAAACTTTATTTTTTTTGAAAATGCAAATTTTTCAAAATTTGCATTTTCACCTGGGTTTCATTTGAAAATACAAAAATGCAAAAAACGAAAATGCAAAAATCGAAGATACAAGTCATGCATATTCTTCCAAAGTTGCAAATTTTGAAACCAATACTGAAAATGCAAACAAGAACTTACTGAAAATGCAGCCCAAAATGCAAAACAAAATTTGCATTTTCATAAAACTTTTAAAAAAATATGGGAAGAGTGGTCTTGATTGAAAGAGGATTAAAAAACTTAAAAAGTTATGACAATTTAAAGTTTTGGGGGTATTTTTTTTATTAAAACGTGGGTTTGTTGAGGGGGATTTTCTATCTTTGCCCTTTTGTATATTAACTAATACATATTAATTACAATTATGTCATCCTTAATCTCATCCATTGATTTTAATGATCCAATGGTCCAGATTGGTTCATTAGATTCTATGGTTAAAGGGTGATTGTATGTTGATCCCACGTGCTTCAGTACTTCATAGCTGATAGCACGCTTGACGTTAATTTTAGAGTATGTATTGTTTCACATAATATATACATTAATTAAAAACAATTTAATCTTTTTTGCGAGTGGTGATTCATATATTGAAGATGAAGTTCAAAACATAATATTAGTTATTATTGATTATTATTACTTAAGTATTGAAACTTATAAGACGTATGTACGACGTATTTGAATTATTGATTATATATATACTTAGCAGTGTACAATCGCAATGCTGCAACAGGTCATAATATCTGTTTTGTAATATGCCGTTTCTAAGGATGTAATGCGTAATTCAATGTCACGAAAAAAATTCAGCAATATGTCTGTTTTTTTTAAACATTAAAAAATTAAAAAAGATTTATATTTATGAAATAAGGAGAGAAAATTTAATAAGTTTTGAAAATTATATTGATGTGGTAGATAATTGTGTTTGTGTAAGAGAGTGTGTTACTGAGATAATATATTTTAAATAAATAAAAAGTTAAAATTTATTAGGAGAGAGAAATAATTAAAAATTAAAAATTAATGGATGAGATTAATTCAAATAAAAAGAAGGGTTGAGATTAGAGATTGACATAGATTTAAGAAGTTCTTAAAAATTAGAATGAGAGAGAGAGAGTTAAATAGTTTATATAATATATATATATATATGTGTGTGTGTGTGTGTGTGTGTGTCTGTATGTATGTATGTATGTATGTATGTATGTATGTATGTATATGGAGAGATATTCTAAAAAGAGAAATAAGTTACAAAAAGTAATAAAGAATATCAGTCATTCATCTGTTTCTACAAAAATGGTTTCTTTCCTTTTCTATTAATTATAAAAAAAATGCTCTAAAGGGTATATTAGTATTTTGATCATTTACTAACTTCCTAAAATCATGGAAACGTATTTCCCCCTAAATCACTGACCCAAAATTCAAAAAAACGGTCGATTAATATGTAATGATGCACAGCGCAAATCATCCAATTATTCCTTGATGCACATCAAGAAATCTTCAATTATAGATTCACAGTGCAAATCAGAATTATAATCATACTGAATTATAAAAACTCGAAAAGTGGATGAACAAGAAACAACTCTGGTAACAGTCCAAAGCATCGGCGGTTGTGGTTCATCGGCGTGGTGGTCGGCGATGCACATTGACCACTTACAAGAAAGAGATCATCGAGAACAGCGCCAGCGTCGATGTGCATCAAGAACAGTGGTGGTGAAGATGCAAGTCGGTGCATCGCGACAGTGAGCGTATCAGTGGCGTCGGCAGTGTGGTCTAGTTGGCGATAAAAAACGCGCAGGTGGAGGCAACGCAAAACGGAGGGTTAGGGTTTTCGTTTGGGTAGGTGCAACAGCAGTTATGTGTCTGTTCTACCGTGGTGCTGGTGCAGCGGATGATGGATATATGGCGGCAATATCACATGATGATGAACACATGCGGTGGAGGATGCATGACTGGGCAATGGCAATTAGGGTTTCGCAAATAAGAAGCTTTTCCCATTAACTCTCCCCTATATATATATATATATATATATATATATATATATATATATATATATATATATATATATATATATATGTGTGTGTGTGTGTGTGTGTGTGTGTGTGTGTGTGTATGTGTGTGTGTGTGTATGTGTGTGTGTGTGTATGTGTTCTTAGTTGTTCTTCATCAATCAATTTATCCTGATTATATTATTGAAAATTTATGAAGTCTAATATCTGTCTTAGTAAACAAATAATTTTATTAATAGATATGATTTTAAAGAATATTAAATCTCTTAATGATTTCAAAATAATAACGTTAGAAGATCTATTATTGTCAGTGTTAGTCATTATTATTGGTTGGATTAGCGGAAGAGGCGCAACAAGGTCTGTAAGACGCCCAGCCGGACCACAACAATAAAACACTGTAGGTATTCTTCGTTATCCATTTAAAAATCATTAGTAGAATTTAATTTCTTTCGAATCATACTATTTCTAAAATTACAATTTACAATTACAGATAAAATGATGAATTTATTTTCTAAGTAACATAATCTTGATAAAGAGAATAATGAAGAAACTGATTTACATATGAATTCTATGGAAATTCATATATCTGATATTGAACAAAATTTATCAAATTGGACAATTCCAAAACAAGATTTTAATACTATTTATAAAATTGGAGCTTTTGAACAAACTATATCTATTAGTAAAGATTATGATAACTTACATTTATTATCCAAATATGCAATAATTCAACATAGAAATAAATACAAATATTTACATGTTGGTCTATTCCAAGTAGTTGTTAAACCATTATTTAGATTAGGTATAGATGCTCTAGTCCTTTTAATATTAAGATATGCTAGACATACTAATTTTTAAAATTCAATATTAGCTATGGCAGAAACTAATATCTCAAATGGTCCTATATATTTTAATTGTTATCCAAATTTTTCAGTAGGATTATTTGACCCAACTATTCTTGATACTTTAGTTTTAACAATCAAAACAAAAAACTTAGAGTTTAAAGAAGAAAAAAAGGCTATTGCTATTATATATAGAATTTGTTATAAGACTATGACTTCAACAATAGAACCAAGAACTAGAATAGCTAGTCCAAAAAATGAAACTATAATTTTCGAATCTAACCCACAACATACTAAAGTTCAAATACCAAAACGCCTCAAATGGAATGAAATAACTCAATCTTGTAATTAGAATCTACAAGATATTAATATGCCTAAACCAATAGGAGAATCTAGTAGAATATCTAGTGTTATAGAACACGAAGATGGTTCTGTAAAAGTAAGCTTTGAAAATACACAAACTATTCCTTCAAGATTATCTACAGGTTCAGTTAGTAGTACTATTGATTTAAAAAATCCTTCTATTAAAAAATCAAAATCCTTAAGATATGTAGATTTTAATAAAAATATTCCACAACCCGTTTATAATGAAGATAAACAAAGTGAATCTGAGGGATATAGTCCCACTCGATCAGATTTTATGACAGAGATAAATAATTTTAAAAATCAAATATGAGTAACAGAACTCAAATCTTATGTAATAATAATTTACAAAAAACTAAAGCGATTAAAGAATTTTGGGAAACTATTCTTAGAGATAATAAAGAATTAATAGAAATTGAACAAGAATTTCAAAAAATAATAAAAACCTCTAAAGATCCAAAAAATATTCAATGGAAACAACCTAAAGATTTAACTAGTATCCAATGGGTACAACTTGCAAATCTTCAGATACGAAATAATCAATTAAAAAAGAGAATTAAACTATATTTTTCATGGATCAACCAAGAAAAAACTGAATTAGTAATTTATTAATATGAGTTTGTATTCAAGAAATATTAAAAAACAAATAAAAGAAAAAAAAGATATACTTAAACATATTAATGATACTATAGAATGGCTCGAAGTTGAAATTGTTAAAGAAAATAGAGCTAATCAAATAATTGATAATTCATCACCTTACTTTGATAACTCACCATTTTTTGAAAGTTTGATTATACATAATAATCTTCGTAAGAATTTAACTAAAACAATTGAATATCTGCAAAGAAAATCCACTAGTCAAACTGACAGAATCATACATCAACATGGAATACCTTAAAAATGAATTTTATGCAAATCATAATAAAGAAAAAAAGAGAAGATTACTATAATACCATTAATGATAGTAAAAAAGAATTTATACATCAAATAGAATGGAGAAATTATATAAACCAAAATAATGTCATTTAACATTTATTGAATGGTACGAAATATATTGCAAACAAAACAATATACCTTATCCTTTTTTAAATGTATACGAATCTCCAAAAATAACTCAAGAATATGTAGACCTAATCACAGATGAGAAAATAACAGCTATTCAACCCCCCAAAAACCAAAAATATTAATTCAAAATAAATATTTAGCTACACCATTTACCAAAATTAATGAAAAAATGACTAAAGAAGATTTAACCAAACAAACAGTTTATCAAAATAATTATACTAATGAAATTCTTAATACTATGAGTCAACAACTTAATAGAATTGAAAGTTATAAAAATACTAAAACTGACAATAATAATACTCTTAATAAGGATAATAATACGATAAAATATTACGAAGAAAAACCCATCTTCACACCTCAACAAATAAATCCAACAATAAATTTAGGATACAACAAAAAATTAGTTAACGAATTAGAACAAAAATTAAGTGAAATAAAAATTAATGTAATTAATCAGACCGATGACTCTGAAGAGACTCTACAAACAATGATGTCAAAATATCTCAATTACAAGAACAATTCTTAATTAATGTTAACAAACTTAGAAATACAAATACATACAATAGACCAACTACTCTAAACTACTACCCAATACCCAGTTTTCCAGATATACAATATGAAGAAAAAGAATACACCCTACAAAGAAGTGCTTATGATGGAACATCTGTTTATGAATGGAACATAGATGGATTTTCTGAACATCAAATTTTAAATACACTTCAAGAGATGAATATGACTTCTAATGCTTACTCAATAAAAGGAAATAACCAAAGAAAAATAGCTGAACTATTAGCTTCCGGATTTACTGGTAATTTAAAAGGATGGTGGGATTCATATGTTACTAATGAAGAAAGAACTCATATACTCAATGCCAAAAAGGTAATTATAAAACCAGAAAATAATGAGGCGATTATTACTCAAGAAGATGACATTATTCCAACTCTTATTTATGCAATAATAAAAAATTACATATGAGATCCAACACTACTTCAAGAGAAAAGTGCTGAAATATTACTCAATTTAACTTGTACAAAGCTTCAAGATTTTAGATGGTATAAAGATATGTTTTTAACAAAAGTTATGTTAAGAACAGATTGTAAAGAAGCCTATTGGAAAGAAAGATTCATTGCAGGGTTACCCAACCTATTTGTTAAAAAAATTAGAAATAATTTAAGAGAGAAATATAATAATCAAATTCCTTATAAAGATCTTACCTATGGAGAAATAATTAGTTATGTTAATAAAGAAGGATTATCCATATGCTCAGATTTAAGATTAAAAGCTAAACTTAAAAAAGATAAGATTAGTAGTAAAAATGAATTAGGAGACTTTTGTCAACAATATGATTATCAACCAATTTCTAAACCTTCTTCTTCCAAACCTAAGAAACAATTTTACAAAAGACGTTTTTCTAATAAAAAATATGTTTCTAAACCTAATAAAATAAAGAAAAACTATAAAAAATTTAATAATAAACAAAACTTTAAAGGTAATCAAAAGGATATTATTATTTGTTATAAATATGGTAAAACTGGTCATATGGCAAAAAATTGCTATGTTAAGAAGACTATAAATGAATTAGATGTTTCCGATCAATTAAAAACCCTGATAAGCAAATTATTTTTAAATGATTATGAAAGTTCCGAATCAACTGATGAAACTGATTATGAATCAGAATGCGAATGTATAGGAAACTGTACTTGTAATAAAATAAATGTTATCACAGATAAAGATAGAGATTTTTTAGAATTAATAGACAAGATTCAAGATAAAACTATAAAAAACCAGTTAATAGATAAATTTATTAATTATAATAAAGATAATGAATCAACAAAATAACCCTTTTAATCTTCAAGAAATTTATCAAAGATTTTGAAAACCAAAAACTACAATTACAATTCAAGATTTACAAGAAGAACTAAAAACTGTCAAAACAAAGATAAGATTAATAAAAGATAGATTAACTAAAGTTGAAAAGGGAAAAGAAATTGCCACTGATAAAAAAGAAGATACTAATAATATCAATAAAATTAATAAAAATAAAATACCAAAAATCATATCATATCAAAGATGGAATACTTATATAAATCTTTGTATAGCAAATGAATTCAAAATAACAGTTTTAGCATTAATGGATAGTGGTGCTGATATAAATTGCATCCAAGAGGGGATCATGCCAAGAAGTATTATGAAAAAACCACTAATCGAGCTGCAACCGCTGATGGATCTTCTTTAAATATTAAATACAAAGTTACAAATGTTCATATATGTAATAATGATTATTGTTATAAAACCTCTCTTGTTCTTTCAAAAACTTTAACCTCTACTTTAATATTAGGAACACCATTTCTTAATCAACTTTATCCTATTACAATTGATGAAACTGGAATAAGTACTAAAGTTTTAGACAAAGAAATAGTTTTCAAATTTACTAAGCCAATTGCTTTTACAGAACTTAATAACCTAAATAATAAAGTTAATCAAGCAAAACATTTAATAAATGAAATTAATATCTTAAAGATTCCTAACCAGATAAAAGAAAAAATAACTCAAAATAAAATTGAACAAATTAAAGAAAAATTTGAGAAAAATGTCTGATCTAATATTCTAAATGCCTTCTGTAATAGAAAACAACATATTGTCAGGTTACCTTCTGTAAAAAAATTTAATGAAAAAGATATACCCTCAAAATCAAGAGCTATTCATATGTCTTTCGAATTGCAAGAACATTGCAAGAAAGAAATTCAATAATTACTAAGTAAAAACTTAATAAGATTATCTAAATCTCATTGGTCTTGTTCAGCCTTTTATGTTATGAATGCCGCTGAACTTGAAAGAGGATCTCCAAGGTTAGTAATTAATTACAAACCTTTAAATAAAGTTTTAGAATGGATAAGATATCCAATTCCTAATAAAAGAGATTTATTAAAAAGATTACATGATTCAAATATCTTTTCAAAATTTGACATGAAATCTGGATTTTGGCAAATACAGATTCATAAACAAGATAAATTCAAAACTGGTTTTAATGTTCCTTTTGGACACTATGAATGGAATGTTATGCTTTTTGGTCTTAAAAACACTCCTTTTGAGTTTCAGAATATTATGAATGACATAATTATTCATATAAGTAGCTTTGCAATTGTATATATAGACAATGTTCTAATCTTCTCAAAATCTATTGATCAACATTTTAAATGTCTAAATATATTTTATGATTTAATTCATAAAAATGGATTAGTTGTATCTGCTCCAAAAATGAGCCTGTTTCAAACACAAATTAGATTTTTAGGTCATGAAATTATTAATGGAACTATTAGACCCATCCAAAGAAGCTTAGAGTTTGCTAATAAATTTCCATATGAAATCAAAGCTAAAACTCAACTCCAAAGATTTTTGGGATGTTTAAATTATGTTCATGATTTCTTTCAAAATATAGGAACAATATGCAAACCACTATATAAAAGACTCAAAAAGAATCCTGAGCCTTGCACTCAAGAACATACGAATGTTGTCAAACAAATTAAATAAAAAATTAAATATTTACCATGTCTAAATATTCCTCAACCCAATGCTAAAATAATAGTTGAAACAGATGCTAGTGATCAAGGGTTTGGCGGAATACTTAAACAAAAAATTGATGATCAAGCTAAAGAGAAATTAGTAAGATACTTTTCAGGTGCTTGGAATGATACTCAAAAAAATTATTCAATTGTTAAAAAGGAAGTTTTAAGTATTGTTC
The DNA here is from genome assembly GCA_947179395.2 of Pulicaria dysenterica. NCBI lineage: Eukaryota > Viridiplantae > Streptophyta > Magnoliopsida > Asterales > Asteraceae > Pulicaria > Pulicaria dysenterica. The sequence continues at coordinate 10,485,117 of OX359291.1, forward strand.
TATGTATTAATAAATTTGAAGATGATTTATATACGAAACCATTTTTATTAAGAATTGATTGTCATGTCAATCTGCCAAACCAAATTTTGAAAATGATATTAAAAATGTTATTTCCAAACAAATTTTTGCAAGATGGCAAGCCTTGCTTAGCAATTTTGATTTTCAAATTGAATTCATCAAAGGCAAAAATAACTCTTTACCAGATTTCTTATCAAGAGAATTTGTACAGGGAAAATGACTTCTCAAAATTCTACTCAAAATCCCGATCAAAAGAAAACCTTGGTCCTCTCCCCTTTCAAAAATCAAAGTTCTCCACCTCTTCCTATTCAAAACAGATTTTCCCCGATCACTCCCCCAAAAAGGCCATCCTATTCATCCTTAGTCAAGTCACCTATTACTATCCCAGGATCATCAAGTTCTTCAATTGTCAAACCTACAACTACTATTTCTCCATTTCAAGAAAAAATAAGTCCTTCTCCTTCAAAACCCATACCCAGCTCATATATAAACAATCCAAATTCTCAAATTGTTAAAATACTAGAAGACTATGAGTTACAACTACATGCAAAAAGTTTTCTTACTTTAACAGATTTTCTCTTCCCAAAAGATTCATTTTTATTGGAAATATTTATAAAACAAGAGAATACTATCAAGCCATATTAATAAATACTGGATCTATTAAAATCATTCATACAAACAAACCCAAATCTGATCTGATAGAGTACAGCAAAGCCCATATATTCCATATTATGACTATTCAATAATGGAGAGCTCGACCATACACTAACAAAACCTTATCAAACTTTCGTGGTTCATCTTCTTTGATAAGAATTTTAATAATTCTTATCCATGATGGTTTGTTCGATGGTTCAAATATTCAGGAAACATTCTTGACACTTTTCCAGCATGTGTTAAAGAAGTTTTTCTTAAATTCAAAGATATCTTTATTCAAGATATTCCTGATTTTGAATATTTGCTTCAATACTCTATTCTATTCAAAATCCCATGGATTATGTCATGGACATTCACGATTATTCCTAGCACTGGATCATCCCCTTCATTACTTAAGAGAATTGTTCGAGTTAAATGGTGGGACAAACTTCCAGCAGAACAAATAGAACAAATGACTGTTCAAGGTGTGTCAAAATATTATCAAATAAATTTTGGAGTTGCAGCTGCTTCTATAGCACCACCTCCAAGTCCATTAGAAGAAAATGAAGACGATCAAATAATACAATTCATGGATGCAAACTCAAAGGATGAAATCAGAAGACTAATTCAAGAGATCAAACAAGGTTTTCCTACAAGTTCTAATCAAGTTAAGACTCAAGATGCTCAAGAGCCTTATTCATAATTTAGTCCTTTTGATTAAAGTTATATGAATGGTGTAATAAATAATTGAACGGTACAATGTAAAGTGTTGGGTGAGTTTGGTGATTTGTCTTTGTAGACAAATTCATTTGTTTATTCAAATCAAATTATTCAAACGTATGAAATACACTCTTTGGTATTTTAGAATAACGTATTATTCAAAACAAAAGATTATCAAAAAATGACAGGTACATAAAGACGGATCTAAAAGATGTCATGACAAAAGCATCTTCAATTATCAAGAGAAGACAAAAGACTTTTCAAAATACATCTTCAATTATCAAGAGAAGACAAGAGACTTTTCAAAAGTTTGTCGGCCAAATACTCAATCAATTATCAATAGAAGACAAACGACTTTTCAAAAAGCAAGATTCTAAAGAAAAAGCAACGGTGCGCAATTATCAAGATTTCAAAAGCAAATTAAAGAAGATTTGAAATCCGCAATCGGCTATACTCAGTTACCAAGTTATTAAAGAAGTCTATAAAAGACAATTGAAGACTGAGTTCAAATCATCTCTTAGTTTTAGAAAAATGTTATGCAACCTTCTAAAAAACTCTCTCTCAGATTCTCAACTTCCAGATGTTCAAAGTCTTTAGATTTTCAAATATTCATATCTCCCGATGTATGTCAAGATTGTCGTAGAGACAAGTGTAATCAAGATGTTTAATCAAAGAATGTACTTTGTTGGAACCTAGAGGGGGGGGGGGGGTGAATAGGTTATATATACTTGAAATAAAGAGAGTAAGGGTAGAGAGATATCACCAATTAGTAGACAAGAGATTTATAGTGGTTCATGCAAGTGTTAACAAACTTGCACTACATCCACTCCTTGGCCTCACCCACCAAGAGTTTGCTCCACTAGCTTCTCTCTTTGAAGGTAGAGATAAACCTTTTACACTTCTCTTTTTCACTTGCAAGAATTAACACTTCAAACTTGCAAGTAAGGTAAAGATAACCTTGCTTCACTCTAATTCTATAGGCTAGAGTTGATCCTTACTTCTCTCTAATTCTAAAGGCTAGAGATGATCCTTACTTCACTCTAATTTGAAAGGCTAGAGTTGATCCTTACACTTATTACAAAATATATAGAAAGATGATGTAGTGTTTAAGCTTTGAAAGCTTTGCTCTTGCTTGATTCTTGATCTTGAATGATAGATGAATTATCAAAGAATATGAGCTCACAAGATAAGAATATATGTTCTGTGTTTTAGTTGTACAAGAGGTTAATAAAATACAAGACTTGAGTTGGTTTAAATAAGGAAAAATGTGCAAGTTCAAAAAGTGTCCAGACTGCCCACGGACGATCCACGGTCGATCGTGGCATCTTCCGTCAGCATTCTGGAATTTTTTGAGCCTTGCAAATAAAGACGTTGACCTTTTACAAAAATCACACACAACCCATTTTTACCATTAAAATGCACTGAAAAGGAGTCTTAGAAAAGTTGAGTTGGTGCCATACCTCTTATGTTTGAATTTAAACACCAAATAGGAAGTTTAGAAGCCAAATGCATAAAACATGTTGGAAGTTTGCTTCTTTGGGAGATTCCTTTTCCTATAAGTGGTGTTGTGTTATTTTAATGGAAGATCATGTTTGGTATTTGCCAAAATAAGAAGTCTTATACTTTTTCAACCAAACTTGTGATTTACATAAAAAGATATTTGAATTTTTTTATAAAAGTTTTTATAAAAATTATTTTGTAAAAACTTAAACTTCTTTAATTAATTATTCTTGTAAGCTCATATTTTCCGAACTCTTGTTTGTAGTTTTCTTCGCCACCGGCTGTCGGGTACGAGTTCGGTTGACTTCAAGAGGAACAATGTTTAAGAATAGTGAGCTGTGCAGTGACGGTTGATACACGGTCGGCCGTGGGATCGACCGTGAACACCTTACGCTTTCTTCAAAACTTGTTTTCTTCATATCTTGTTGAGTTAAATTCTTTTACTTGTTTGTACTTCACTTGATCATCAATTTGAGGCTTGTTAATTTTCTTTAAGAATATAGATATGAACATATGAATAATTTTGATAAGCAATAGTATCACATGTGTATATTTTTATCATCATCAAAACAAGGAGTACACTTTTAAATGCATGACCATGTATGTACCAACATACTTTATCATAATATTGTTTTGCTTGCCTTACTATTACCATTTTCATCTTTAAAAAGATCCTGCAACAAAATGGTATATATATATATATAAATATATATATATATATATATATATATATATATATATATATATATATATATATATATATATATATATATATATATATATATATAGGCAAAAGTTCAAATGAGAACTGTTATTGTACGAGAACTGCGAGAACCAATCTGAGCCGTCCAATTTCCCTTCCTTTAATGTCATTGCCCAAACATGAATTTCTCACATGCACCCTGCCACACTTGATCCCCTCCACGCTCTCCATCCATGAACTTCCCATATTCAAGGAACGACTGAGATTGGTTCTCACAGTTCTCGTACGAAAAACAGTTCTCGTTTAAACCCTCCCCTATATATATATATATATATATATATATATATATATATATATATATATATATATATATATATATATATATATATATATATATATATATATATATATTCGTTTATTGGACCACCAAGTACGATGGATGATATATCAGCATTCAAATTAAATCGCTATTTTATTGGAAGGAGGAATGATAGATTTCATATAAGAATTTTGAGGGTCGAAAAGTACGAGAAAAGCCGTCAAATTTACGTATAAATTACAAAAATCGTTCTTATGGTTTGCAAAAAGTAACACCTTTGGTCCTTTATAATTAAAAAGTACAAAAATCGTCCATGTGGTTGATATTTTGTAACACTTTTCGTCCATGTGGTTGACATTTTATTACATGTTTGGTCCTTAATGCAAACGACAGTTAACTTTTCTGTTAAGTCCCCCTCATGTGCCTTGCACATAAGGGTATTTTGGTCATTTAACCCATTATTCTCCTTACCAAACACTCACCCATATTATCTTACATCCTTACCTAACTCTCTCTCACTCACATTTACCATCTGTCCATCTCTCTCTCTGGAAGAAACCACCGCCACCACTATCGGTCACCACCGCCATCACCATGGGAACCGCCACCACCACCATCAGAACCACCACCCCCACTGTCACCTAGTTCGTTTCTCCAACAACCACCACCACTGGTTCGTTTCTCCAAAACCACCGTCGCCCTGAACCACCACTGGTTTGTTTCTCCAAAACCACCGCTGACGCTGCCACTGAACCACACCATCACCACCATACCACAGATTAGGGTTTCTGATTAGCATCACCACTGCCCCATCTGAATCGCACGTCGTCGTCAATTCACACAACCACCACCAGCTACGATTAGGGTTTATCTCTCTTTCACTGTCGGATTCACACCACCACCACCAGCTACGAGTAGGGTTTCTGAATCGCACCACCACTGCTAGGGTTTCTGATTTCAGCTACAGATGAAGCTTCGATTTGGAGCACATATAGATTTCGAGATCTGGAGAACAAATCTTGAAGCAGATCTTGGGATCTGTAGTTTTCATCACAAATTCAAACTTCTCTTGAAGCAGATCTTGGATATGGTGTGACATCCGTCATCGAATTTCGGTTAGTTCTTGAGACCACATGTTTTTAATTCTTAAATTTTTGCCCGTTTCTATATATTAGGTTATATATAGCGTTTATAGCATATTAGTAGTATTAGAAAATCATAGAAAAATTTGGTTTAACCTAAGTTGTTTTAGGGTTTAGTTAGATATTTTTAGATAATGTTACTAGAAAGCCACATTTTGCCAACTTTTATTGTAATAATAATAATAATATATATCCATATTTATTTTTAAAATTTTCGGAATTATATATATATATTTATAGATAAGTTTTTTTTTTAAAAAAAAAAAAAAACCTTAGAGTAGATAAACTAGTATTTGGAAATTTAAACTAAAACCTTAATCCTAATCCCATTTAAATACCTAAACCAAACCCTAACCCTAATCCTCACTACAAAAATCGGCTCCCTCTCTCTCCCTATACCCTAGCCGTCGACCTCACACCCTCCCCACACCATTTTCGTTTTTCACAATCAAGGCACAAGGAAATCCAAGTTTTGATCATCTAGGATCAAGTTTTGGCAATCAAGGTAAGCCATCATCCTTTCTATCTTGTCCTAGACTACTTTTGATTTTGATTTCTGGTAGAAACATACACATGATCTTGCCAAGAGGCCTCAAAAACGTTTATAAGTGATGGATTGGGACTTGTATGGATTAAAGTGTTCATTGTTAGTGTTAAAGTTGAGATTTGATTCAAAGCAGATTCTGGATTTCGAATTAGGGTTTGTTTGTAAGGCTGTAATGGAGTCGATCCTTCGTGTTTTCCGTCGGTTTTTGCGTCTAGGTTGTATTTCGTCGAGTCTAGTTTCACTGGAACCAAGTTTTGTAATTTTTGGAGCTCGTTTGATCGGTCAACTTGATTTTACCGTTTAGGTGCGCAGCTGATTGCATTGTCGGCAGATTCAGTGCCAAAAAGTTTCGATTTTTCTTTTGACTCAAACCTTCGAATTCTGGATTGAAAATCTTATGATAGCAAGCTTGTTGTGTTTAGAGGTTTCTGGAAAAATTTTATAATTTTTTATTTTCGTTTGGTATTTTTATAAAATTCGAACTTTTTGTTACGCTGTAATAACTAGTTTTCTGTCAATGCCGAGTTCTTGGATTTTTTTAAAAATAGGTAGTGAAGCTATTAAATCTTGGGAAAATTCCAGTGATAGGTTAAGGTGTTGAGCTTTCTGCATTTAAATTTTAGGATTTTATTTTGGTTATTTGAGTCACTTTAAAATTGGTTAAAGTTAGGGTTGTAAACCAGGAGATGTGCATTGTGGCATAGGATCATTTTAGGAGTACTACACATGTGTTTAGGCTGTCTTAGAAGGTTTAAACACTTATACATGAAGCTTATGTGTATTATAATTATTTGTAGATTTCCACACTCGTATTTTGCAAGGTCAACTCCATCGAAATCAAGGTGAGTTTCGTAGCCCCTTTTTCGTATAAGTTTTGGGGGAAAATGACACTCCGTATATGTTTACATTACTTTCAATCTATGGTAAACTTATTTGCCTTTGTGATATACAATGTTTTGCATGCTATCTAACTATGTATTTATTAAATCATAAGTTGAGGACAATTGAATACTTAAACAACAACGGATATCTAAACTCTGTTCAACAACAACATTGAATGCTATTTATCTATGGGTTGAGAACCTGTATGGACAACATTTGTATGCTATTTAACTATGGGATGTAACCCTAGTTTAACAACATTGTATGCTATATTTCTATGGGTTGTGAACCCGTATGGACAACATTTGTATGCTATGACAACAAATTCCCAACTTATGTTCCCGGCCGGCTAAAGTTCGTTGGAGGCAACACATTTGAACCATTGAGGTTCGGTTTTACATGCTACAACACATTTGAACCATTGAGGTTCGGTTTTACATGCTACAACACATTGAACCATTGTGGTTCGGTTTTATATGCTACAACACATTGAACCGTTGTGGTTCGGTTTTATATGCTACAACACAACTATTCATCCAATCGAGGTGTTCATTTATATTCTATAAAGTTTGATCTTGTGACTTGCTATTATTGTTGCAAACAATCCAACTCAATGCTATGTTCGGTAAAACTATTATTTTCTCTAAAACCTGCGAACTCACCAACCTTTGTGTTGACGTTTTAGAGTGTTCATTTTCAGGTAATGCTAATATTACAATCTAAGGAAGACTAGAAGACTCTAGACGGACCTTAGCTTGACTCAATGCTACCAAGGCTTTAAGACATTTATCATCTATTATTAAGATTTTAGAACTGAACTAATTTCACTTTTCAAGTTTGCATGCTCTGTATCACCTGCCCCGGGTTGTGGGTTTTACATATGCGCTATTGTTATACTTTGAACTTAGGGTCGTGAATACCGGCCTTACACGGCACAAGTCCCTTCTTGTGTTGGGGAACGTCGTGACACGTTTGATTCCTTGCATTTAATATATCTCTATTAACGTATCAATGTGTTATGACGATTCCTTTCCGTCACACTTCGCGTTTCCGCCTTGGCGGGGTGTGACAGATTGGTATCAGAGCCATTGGTTATAGAGAATTAGGTGGATTGACCTAGACTATAACCTAAGTACCCCATATAGTTGCATAATAGGAACAATGTGTGCATTCAATCTCACGCAAATCATATGCTTCGGCTTACCTGTAGACGCCATAATCGTTTATTTTTTTACCCAAATTGAAATTTAATTTTGACTTTACTTGGTCAAATTATAACTTAATTTTAACTTCAAATACCAAGTTGATAATTTACATATACTTTGTTAAGAAAATTTTCTTTAATGGATTATTTTTTTTAAATTTTGCTAGTTGTTCATCGATTTATTTATTTTTATGAAACAATTTAATTAGAAAATATCAATATAATTAGAAATTTCTATTATACTATATATCAACTTGCAACATGTTTTGCCAATTTATCATGATAATTTAAGGGGTATTTCAATAATATAAGTTTATATCGTGATATATTATTCAAGCGAGTCTGTATTTTTATTAAGTTCTTCTATTATTGCAACATTTTCCCACTAACCCAAAGACTCACACTTGTTTTATATTATCCATAAACTTGAGATAATCTGGGTTTAAAATGACGGCTAAAATTTATATAAATTTTTTTTTAGAAATACGCATATTCCGTTTTTCTTTCATATAAAACAATCATATATTTAACTAAGTCAATATAAAATTATAAATTCTAATTATAACTACCTGTGTGTTTACACTGGCAGTAAACTAGTTGTATTATATTTTGTTTTTACTAGTGGTTATTCTTTGGCGAATTATTCCTTTCTCAGCATGAAACCTTTAAAAACTTAATACATGAATAGAAGGCTATGACCGGATTACTAACTACATCATGTATTTATACCTAGTGTTATACAACACGCTATACTTGATTACACATTTCTATACAAAATCAAGCATATGTGGAAGCCTCTTGTATGTGGCAAAAGTATTACCCTATAAGTAAGGTGGTGTTATTTTCAAGAATTACTTTCGAGTTGGAATGTCATATGTTGATACGATGCCTTACTTCTGTGAAATGCAATGCATACTATTTGTAAACCCTACGGGTGAACCACAGAAGCTTTAAAATATTTTGTGACACCCCTTGTTGGGCATGCCGGTATACGTGAATCCCTTGATTGACTACTTGTTCATATTTCCATGTTAGATGTGGTATATTAGGTAGAGGGAAGGGTTTTTGTGAATATTTATAATGCGTGTGGTTACAATCATATAGACTTAGAATTCCGAACTAGCTTTATTGCATGTTCTTGTTTGATTGTTGCGTTAGAGTGGGATCGGTAATTCGAATGACTATATGGTTCCGTATCATGCATACTAAGTGTTCATAACTACCTAACCCTATAAGAGTAGTGTAGTGGAACGAGATGATTTATGGTGCCTTAAGGGAAGTTGTGATAAGTATGGATGCATTGCGCCTGATCACCGCCATGCACACATACCTAACATAAGGACGCTTAAAGCATTATGAAGCATCCTGTGAAACAAGCTAAGGTTGTAAGTAGGAATAAGTTGCCTGTGAGACATCAGATAATCGATCAAACCAAGTCAAGCGTAATGAACAACTATAACTATATAACCATGTCAGACGTCAATTCTATCACTTACAACACATGTCAAGCAAACTAAATATATTATTCTTATATCTTTATAAGAAAACTATATGTCTTAGTACTCGGCTTTGAAAGCCTTATGAACGCACGTGGTGTTCCAGAAAGCTGGAAGAAACCAAAGAATCCAAGTAAGAATAAAATCACAACAATCTATAACATATTATTAAATACATGGTCATTATATGGGCCAGTATTTCCAAACCCGACGTAATTGCCAAACACCGGTTGAGCTTTTGCGAGACCTTCTCTAATTTAAAGAGCCACTCCCTTCTTCATAGTCTCTATCAAACGACTTTACTAATTATCATGAAACTTAAAGACCTCTACGAGGATATCCTATTCCATTCTATTTTCATAAGTATCCGATATTACAACATTGCTTATCTACGAGACCGAATTCATTGTAATATTACAATGTCTCGGTGGAACTAAATACCCACCATATACTCTCAAGGACTTTTGTCAATAATCGCCCCTAACACACCAGAATTATTACTAATGAGCTTATGCACGCCCACGATAAAGTTGTAACCAAACACTCCATGCACACTCACCATAAGGATGTATTTATGAGTTCATGGATGTACATGATTACCTTTGGTCACTAACCATATCACACAAACAAGTTAAACACTTTTACTACGATTAAAACCCGATTTCAGGTGCTCACAACATCAAGCTTATTCACCACATGTAATTTTCTCAAACGCCCACATGATTAAGATTATTCTCTTAAAGACTACCATGAAACATATCATGGAACATCAGAAAAATTTATCAGAACTACGAATTAATCCTTACAACTCTATGTGATCATAGTGTTTCTTTTTCTTTCTCTAAACATAACTCCTAGCGTACACACTGGCAACATACTTCACTACAACGCATAGTCGATTATGTTCAATCAAAGTTCAACATGAGTTTTCGCTATACACTGATGGTTTAAAACTAATCAGTATCATAAAATTTCCGAATGACCTAACTTCATCTTAAATTGATTTTAAGATCCCAAATAAACATGAGAATGTACTATGCGTATAACTTTTAGAAATCTCATGCAGTCACCAAACATTAAGGATCACCAACTATAAAATCTTAGTTAGATATACTATCATATAGAAACATCATATCCCCAATTTGTAGAACAAGTTTCAAATACTCATATACTTTTGAGATCATAATTTCATCCATGAAGGACATCGGTACCCACACCAGCAACAATACTTAAAGACTTATAAAACGTTATATAATTCAAACTCATACCTAATAGAACCAAGAGACTCAGACTCATCCCTCCAGAACTCGATCTCTTGTTCTTCTTTCTTAGTCAATTTGATTACAGTACACACATACTCAACTATCTTGGACACTGTTTAACTCCTAAAGTCCATTTTCTTCTCCCTTCGTCCTCCTTTTCCTTCCGTTATAAGCATACATAAATCAACTTGTAAATCTCGAATACGTTCACCGAACATTAATGCTTAATAAATTAATCTCAGCAAGTTTATAAAAAAAAAAAATCAGAATGACACAAATCATCCTCAATTGAAAAGATTCTTTCCTTAGAATCTAATCTATCATTTCAGCTAAAATTCTACAAAACCATACACGTTAGCTATAACTAAACATTAGTATCGAATGAATCTTTATATATCTTAATAGCAACATCACACCATTGCCTCGCGTACCCATAAGACAATCAATATCTCTCTTTTATGATTACGGATAACTCAACCAATTCTCGGGGGAAAAGTATACCACAATCAAACCACTACAAATCCTTTAAACTAAAAACTAATCACGCATCCGCAAGTAATGGTTCTGCACAAAGACTACAAATCTAACTTCTTCATCCTTTTCCCTAACAGTACATTTGGAATTCCATCCGTTCGGGTGATTCAATCTGATTTTTCCTCTAGCCTTTATAATGAACATAATATCATGTTCCACGTGCATCCTTTAATATGCCTTCCAACGTAAATAGTCTTGCTACCTCTAGCAGACCAGTGAATTTCGCCTGCTCATCTCTAAGATCACTAATGGAATATCTTACACCTACGGCCACAATTACTTAAGTCACTCTCCAGAATTTTTTATAGAAATCGCTTCTAATCAACGAATTTCATATGATCTAACCATTAAGTGTTATTAACACTATCTTGAATAAACATCAATCTAACTGAAATGGACTTATCACAACTATTAATGCATAGGTTTCTCTGCCACTAGAACACTACCTGCTGATTTGCAACCAAATACCTCAATGATTTTGTATTTACCTGCTGCGATCAAAACAACATCAGTTCCCTGCAGTATTCTCAATCGGGATATCATACTCCTTAGACTTAGTAAACATTAACACGAGATTTCATAAGTCCACCTCTATGATCACTACCAGATCAATGATGTTTTGAACCATCAAGCCTTTCTAATCATACTTCCTTGCTATCCTTGTAGCTATAGAATTCATTTCCCATTTCTTTCCCACCTTAAGGTTCATTTTGACACCAGCATTAACAACGAAATCACTGATAAAATCCTTTTTGGATTAATATAATACCAGCTAGTTAGAATACTCGTGAACGTCTACCATCAACTAGGACATCCATCGTACCATAATCTTAGGAGATTACACCGATATCTTAAGTGGTTGTATGAAGTTTTCTTATACCACTAAAACTAAACCATTCTAATATCATGACATAATCAACTCACGTCCCTCGAATTTGTTTCAGAATCATTTTGTGCTAACGATTAAGAGAACAAGTATGACAACCACCAAGACAATTTTTAGGAAACCCAGTTACCAAAACTTCGGTAAACACTTACCAAAGGATGTAGAACTACCAATCATAAATAAACAAGTAACCAAATAATCAATTCAAAGACACATACCCATCTTGTCCACACTTAAAAAATTTGTACATTCCCTTTTCGAGTCAATCTAGTCATAAGCCTAATTGGCAGCCCGAACACTCGGTTCATTTTAGCAGCAGTACAAGCTGAAATTTCGGGACGAAATTCTCTCAAATGGGGGATACTGTGACATCCGTCATCGAATTTCGGTTAGTTCTTGAGACCACATGTTTTTAATTCTTAAATTTTTGCCCGTTTCTATATATTAGGTTATATATAGCGTTTATAGCATATTAGTAGTATTAGAAAATCATAGAAAAATTTGGTTTAACCTAAGTTGTTTTAGGGTTTAGTTAGATATTTTTAGATAATGTTACTAGAAAGCCACATTTTGCCAACTTTTATTGTAATAATAATAATAATATATATCCATATTTATTTTTAAAATTTTCGGAATTATATATATATATTTATAGATAAGTTTTTTTTTTTAAAAAAAAAAAAAACCTTAGAGTAGATAAACTAGTATTTGGAAATTTAAACTAAAACCTTAATCCTAATCCCATTTAAATACCTAAACCAAACCCTAACCCTAATCCTCACTACAAAAATCGGCTCCCTCTCTCTCCCTATACCCTAGCCGTCGACCTCACACCCTCCCCACACCATTTTCGTTTTTCACAATCAAGGCACAAGGAAATCCAAGTTTTGATCATCTAGGATCAAGTTTTGGCAATCAAGGTAAGCCATCATCCTTTCTATCTTGTCCTAGACTACTTTTGATTTTGATTTCTGGTAGAAACATACACATGATCTTGCCAAGAGGCCTCAAAAACGTTTATAAGTGATGGATTGGGACTTGTATGGATTAAAGTGTTCATTGTTAGTGTTAAAGTTGAGATTTGATTCAAAGCAGATTCTGGATTTCGAATTAGGGTTTGTTTGTAAGGCTGTAATGGAGTCGATCCTTCGTGTTTTCCGTCGGTTTTTGCGTCTAGGTTGTATTTCGTCGAGTCTAGTTTCACTGGAACCAAGTTTTGTAATTTTTGGAGCTCGTTTGATCGGTCAACTTGATTTTACCGTTTAGGTGCGCAGCTGATTGCATTGTCGGCAGATTCAGTGCCAAAAAGTTTCGATTTTTCTTTTGACTCAAACCTTCGAATTCTGGATTGAAAATCTTATGATAGCAAGCTTGTTGTGTTTAGAGGTTTCTGGAAAAATTTTATAATTTTTTATTTTCGTTTGGTATTTTTATAAAATTCGAACTTTTTGTTACGCTGTAATAACTAGTTTTCTGTCAATGCCGAGTTCTTGGATTTTTTTAAAAATAGGTAGTGAAGCTATTAAATCTTGGGAAAATTCCAGTGATAGGTTAAGGTGTTGAGCTTTCTGCATTTAAATTTTAGGATTTTATTTTGGTTATTTGAGTCACTTTAAAATTGGTTAAAGTTAGGGTTGTAAACCAGGAGATGTGCATTGTGGCATAGGATCATTTTAGGAGTACTACACATGTGTTTAGGCCGTCTTAGAAGGTTTAAACACTTATACATGAAGCTTATGTGTATTATAATTATTTGTAGATTTCCACACTCGTATTTTGCAAGGTCAACTCCATTGAAATCAAGGTGAGTTTCGTAGCCCCTTTTTCGTATAAGTTTTGGGGGAAAATGACACTCCGTATATGTTTACATTACTTTCAATCTATGGTAAACTTATTTGCCTTTGTGATATACAATGTTTTGCATGCTATCTAACTATGTATTTATTAAATCATAAGTTGAGGACAATTGAATACTTAAACAACAACGGATATCTAAACTCTGTTCAACAACAACATTGAATGCTATTTATCTATGGGTTGAGAACCTGTATGGACAACATTTGTATGCTATTTAACTATGGGATGTAACCCTAGTTTAACAACATTGTATGCTATATTTCTATGGGTTGTGAACCCGTATGGACAACATTTGTATGCTATGACAACAAATTCCCAACTTATGTTCCCGGCCGGCTAAAGTTCGTTGGAGGCAACACATTTGAACCATTGAGGTTCGGTTTTACATGCTACAACACATTTGAACCATTGAGGTTCGGTTTTACATGCTACAACACATTGAACCATTGTGGTTCGGTTTTATATGCTACAACACATTGAACCGTTGTGGTTCGGTTTTATATGCTACAACACAACTATTCATCCAATCGAGGTGTTCATTTATATTCTATAAAGTTTGATCTTGTGACTTGCTATTATTGTTGCAAACAATCCAACTCAATGCTATGTTCGGTAAAACTATTATTTTCTCTAAAACCTGCGAACTCACCAACCTTTGTGTTGACGTTTTAGAGTGTTCATTTTCAGGTAATGCTAATATTACAATCTAAGGAAGACTAGAAGACTCTAGACGGACCTTAGCTTGACTCAATGCTACCAAGGCTTTAAGACATTTATCATCTATTATTAAGATTTTAGAACTGAACTAATTTCACTTTTCAAGTTTGCATGCTCTGTATCACCTGCCCCGGGTTGTGGGTTTTACATATGCGCTATTGTTATACTTTGAACTTAGGGTCGTGAATACCGGCCTTACACGGCACAAGTCCCTTCTTGTGTTGGGGAACGTCGTGACACGTTTGATTCCTTGCATTTAATATATCTCTATTAACGTATCAATGTGTTATGACGATTCCTTTCCGTCACACTTCGCGTTTCCGCCTTGGCGGGGTGTGACATATGGGTTCTCGAAATTTGAAGCACTGATCAAAATTTGTTCCAAATTTGAATCTTGGTTGTTTTGTAAGCCTTTAGTAAAAAAGTCTCAAATTAGGATTTTAATATTATGATTTTTGTTGTGTTCTTATCAGACTTCAAGGTCTTAGATTATGAATTTGGTTTTGTTCGTCTCAAATTTCTTAGTATTTAGATTAGTGTTCATATTCTTAATTCTTTGGTGTTTGGACTCATCTTTAACTGTTCTTTAAATATTCTTTTTCTTAGTTGATATTATAAATCTAGTTCTTGGTGTTAATCTGCTGTTGTTCCTGGAAATTCATCAATCTATTGTTGTTGTTCATCTGGAAATTTATTGGACAAATATCAGATTTAATTTTGTTGGTGTTGATATGTTGTTCTTAATCTAAAATCATCAAGAGAGAGAGAGAGAGAGAGAGAGTCGAGAGGAGAGAGAGTGTGAGAAAAAGAGTTGGTAGGGGTGAAAGAGTGTTTGGAAACATGGATTAAGGGTAGAAAGACCAAAATACCCTCATGTGCAAGGCACATGAGGGTGTCTTAACGGAAAAGTTAACTGACGTTTGCCTAAAGGACTAAAGTGTTACAAAATGACAACCACAGGGACGATTTATGTCATTTTTGATTATAAAGAACGAAAGGTGTTACTTTTTGCAAACCACAGGGACGATTTTTGTAACTTACTCTAAAATATAATACCAAATTTTGTAATGGCATCTAATAAATTATTTAGATAATCATCTTATATCCAAATAAGATTGAATATTTAAATAAAAATAAAAAAAATTAATTTTTTTTGTTTGATTTAATTGAATGATCTAAATTTGATTATTTATTTGATTTTATTAGGATAATCTACGTTTTACCCTTCATTTTATTTATAACAAAATCATGAATTGTGACGGGTGAATTACAATCGTTAGATCTGATAGATCAACATTTTATTGATGGCTAGAATTTGTTTTTTCTTTGTCATGTAAATAGTCATTCTCACAATACCCCTCCCCCCCCTTCTAAAATAGGCATGATCAGGTGATCCTTGTATTTACTCAGCTGATAGGTGAACTTGCATAAGCTGATGGTATTCTTCACTTATCTTTTTCTTAGTTGATCTCAGATGTTGGCTTCGGTAGATACTTAGTATTTAGCAGGTCTTTGACTAATACTCTATACTTAGTAATTTTAAAGTCAGAATTCAAACAACACAGGTTTAAATTCATTCTAAGTCTTACTAAAGATATGATTTTGTTACCATCAAATATATGTATTTCAATAAACAGATTTGATTAATGGGTTGAAATGATTACCTCCCTAACAAATTTTGGAAAAAGAGTTTGGGTCATATAACTGATTTGTCATTTGATAAAGAGTTCGGTCTCGTAGGCTCACCCCTTGATGCTCATCGTCTGCGATCATATGCCCATGAATACGAGGAAATCATTAGAAAGTATTTTTTAAGTTATTTAGGCTTAACTCGAATTTAGTTCTTTCATATTCTAAAGTTCATATTTATAAATTTTTTGATTGGTTCCACATAAACTCATTATAGTTTTTCGATTGTTACAATTGACCAAGATATGATTTATTAACGAGTTATTATAAATTTGGTACTTTCAGTATCTCACATATTTCAATTTTAGTCCTTTCGGTCAAATTCCTTCATTATCAGTCTTTAAAATGAGAATTTTGCACATAATTAGTCTTTTGCTCTAACAGAGGTTAAATTTGACTGTTAGTCAAAGGGCAATTTGGTCTTTTTATATCGAAAGGACCAATTTTGTAATTAAACTTTGGTTTTATAGATTTTTTTACCATTTCTCATTTATTAAATAGTTATATAATTATTATTAATTGATTTAAAAATTATTTATAAAATTAATGTATTTTCTCTCTTACTAGAAAAACAACACACACATTCTCTCTCCATCTCTCCCTCATTCACTCTCCCTCACTTTTCCTCTCTCTCTCTCTTTCGGTCACATAACAGAGCCTCTACCACCACCACCACCGCCTTTTCATTCCACCACCAGATCCCCACCTATCTCGCTGTTAACCACCAACACCATTTGTTGAATTATGTGCAGAGATAATTAATGGATACATTATATCCAATGTTATAAGAGACTAAAGGGTCACACTGCTACACACCCAAATTAGAATAGTTGGAATTTACCATAATTCTATGTGAAAATAATTAATCAGATGGATTAATTATTAGAGAGAAAAAATAAATAATTAATCAGTTGAATTAATTATTAGGATGAAAAGAAATAATAAATAGTTATTTATTATTTAGAGGGAAATTAAATATTAAGTTTAATATTTAACGGACCAGTTAATTAATTAACTAGTAAAGTCTAAGTGGTCAAAGTGAAAGGAATGAAACTTCAATTAAAGTCATGGGCTTTAAATGAATGGGCTTTGGGCTTAAAGGAGGTTTAAGTATTTAAACCTAGATAAGGCTCATTTAATCCTTATGCATTCTAACTTGAATAAAAAAAAGAACCCTAGCCTCCCTCCTCTCCCTCTGCGACGACCTCTCTATCCCTCTCGTCGAGTTCGACCAACACCCAAGGGGTGTTCGTGTTTTGCTTTGAGTCGATCACCACACACACACACACACACGCAATGTTCGCGTTTTTTATTTTCGCGTAATTCCAGGAGTGGTCTAGCAGCCAGTTCGCTAGTGGTGCAGTAGTGGAGGACTACCTTTAGCAATCCTAGGATTAAACATGTATTGTTTTTCCTAAACCTTTTATCTGGATTGTTGTTGAGAAACTTATATGATCATTAGTAAGATCCTAACCTTTTTGGGGTTTAGAGGGTTGTGTTCAATCTGTTTCCGTTTTAGGATTGAACCAGTAGAATCAAACCCAGGGCTTGACCAATTTGTATCATAAGGTGGTTTGGTCAGATCAAAACCCTTCAGTGGTATCAGAGCCTCGGCTCTATGATCTATGGTTTCTAGTGTTTATCTTTTTAGATTTAAGGTTTGTTCTTGATCTCCTACTTGTTCTTTATGATTTTCGAAAATCAAGAAGGGCAACAAAACAGTTTGTTTTTGTTACCCAGTTATTAAGAGCTTTAATCCTATTCACTATAAAGTTTAAACAGTTAGTTTGAACGGTTGAAGGATTACAACTTTTAAAGAAACAAGTTTTAAATTAAGATAAATTAAACAGTTTGTTTAATTGATAGAAACCTAGTTAAATCTAGTTGTTTGATTCGTTTAAATTATATCATCGTCCTCTTCATCTTGTTTTTCTTCTTGTAAAAATCGAAAACCAAAGGGATAAGAAAAAAAACAATTTTTGTTATTCTAAGATATAAAAGATTAACTTTAATCAGATAAGTTTAAATAAGTTTTATGTTTGAACGGTTAAAAGATAAATCTTTTATCTAAAAACTGATCTTGACCAGGATTTTAAACAAGTTTTTTTGTTTAAAGGTTAAAATATAGTTTTTTAGAATTATTAATTATTAATGGAACAGTTTTTAGGTCACGTTAATAATTGAAAGTTTTTGGTTTTTGATTAAATCCAATTTTTAATCGGGATATTAGAAGTAGCTAGTTTTAATAGATTAAAAGGGAGTAGGATTTAATTTTTTTTATATTTTTAATCGGAAAATATGACCACCATCGCCGGCGGCGACTGCCCAGGTGCGGCAGTCGCAAGTCGACGACAACCCAGTTTTGGGCAGGCGGTTGGCGGCGATCGTTGGCGGCGTGTTAGGCGGCAGTGGCGTGGCTTCGGCCCAGGTACCACGGCCCAAGTGGGCTTCGACCCAAGCACCACATATCACGGGGTTCTCGGTCCAGGTGGCTTCAGCCCAAGGGGGTTTCGGCCCAGGTGGCTCTCGGCCCAGGGGGTTCTCGGCCTAGGTGGCTTCGGCCCAAGTGGGGTTTCGGACCAGGTGGAATACGGCCCAAAGGGTCTAGGCCCAAGTGAGTTTTTTGATTAAATACAAAATTATTAATTTTAAGTATTAAAATTAATAAAGTTTTATATAAACTAGCATTATATATATATTTTAATCAGCTTCAGTTAAAATATATATCTTTTGGATGTTTTGTTTATCATGTCCAGTTGAGACATTATAAATAAACTCTAAAAAGGGTAAGTTTGTATAGAAAGGAGAAACAAGATGATGTTATTTAAATTATGATCAAGTTTTTTGTCGTGTTTAACTTTTTGGTAAAACTAGTAAAAACTCGATATAGGATTTATTTAAGTTTTTTGAATAAGGTTATGTTTTTCAAAGTTTATTGAAAAACTATTTTGGTCAAGTTAATTTAAATAACTTAGATGATTATAATTCTCATTCTTGATTGATAGTAATTAATCAAAAGGGTAGATGAGAATGGTTAAACGAATCAGGTTTTATGTTTATCGCATAGTTTATCTTTCATATATATATAACCGCGTGTTTGTTGTATATATATATATATGTTGTTTATGTATATTGTGTTGTTGTGATATATAGCTATAGTTTTGCCGACTTAGGACTCGCTTTTATTCTTCTTCTTTTATTTTTGGTTTTGGGAAGACCTGCGTGCCAATTACAATCCCTTTTTCAATTGTAATCTTGTACTGGTTCGGGGAGGCCTGCGTGCCACTTACAAGCCCTTTATTATTGTATTTGTAATAGAGTAGATGTAGTTTTGTCCCATAATCAAGACGGAGTTCAAGAAGATTTCCAAGATGATGGCTTGCACAGTGCTCGGAAACTTCGGAGGAGGTGTCAAGGCAAGTGGGAGCAATGCATCAAGAAGGCGAATCCAAGTCCTTTTTGCTTAGGATTAGTTGGCAAAACTATAGGTTTTTATATGCTTATTATCTGCGTGGTTGTGATCCTTTTATGCTTTTCCATATTTGTATGTGATGTTGTGAAAGGGGTTTAATAATAGGTAATTATTAAACAGAGAAAAACCACGATTTATGACAAACTATAATACGACTTCAGTTTGTTAGTCGTATTAGTTAAATTTTTATAAATTTAAAGTTTTGTCAAGAGTATAAGTTTGGAACTTATAAAGCCATTTTGTGCACCTAGTATAGGTACACATGCAAATCGTATTTTTAAAAAACAGATGGTTTTAAAATGGTTTTTCAAAAACTGGAAAATTAAGTTTTTCTTTTAAACTTAATTATAAAACCCAAGAAAATCTTAGATCAGTGTGCTACCCATCTAATGGTACACCTTTGCTGTTAAAAGGTACTCGGGTGTCGGAAGTGACCAAACCTTGGGCATCCGGGTTCAAACCATTGCGGCAAAGGGTATGAAAGATTCTGCGATAATCGGGAGTCCCGACCAGAATTCATACTGTCTTAGGTAGTGCGATCTATTTTGGTGATAATCGGAAGTCCCGGCCCAAAATGCACTAGAGTAGAATTAAACATACTAGACTGGGTCTAAGTGCTCTACGAGGTTCTAGGAGTCGTACCATCTAGGTACAATTGGTACAGGGTGTTACCTACCAGAAATAACATGACTTGGCGGGAAGTGACGAAACCTTGCGTCAAGTATGTGAAATATGGGTCCTAGGTCTGATATATATTATTTATGGGTTTTGATAATATACGTTAGAAAAGTTTATTTGCAATTACTAATTAAACCGAGTTTTAATTTGTAGATGGCAACCAACGTTACCAACACTAACAGCCTCTCTCTTCGCTCTATCCATGAGAAGGATAAGCTCACGGGGCCAAACTTTCTCACTTGGGAGAGAAATCTCCGGATCGTGCTGAGGCACGAGAGAAAGTGGTACGTCCTAAAACAACCTCTGGGGAACCCTCCTGCCAGCAACGCCAGGGCAGAAGTCAGGGAGGCTTTTCAGAAGCGCTCCAATGACGCCCTGGACGTGAGTTGCCTCATGCTTGCAACAATGAGTCCTGAATTGCAGTCAAGCATGATGGAAACTCCTGCTTACGACATGATCCGCCAGCTGAGGGACATGTTCCAGGAGCAAGCCCGCACGGAGCATTATGATGCCACTAGGGTATTTAACTTGTGCAAGATGGTGAAGGGGACATCGGTCAGTAAACACGTTATGAAAATGAAAGGGTACATAGACCATCTAGAAAGGCTTGGGCACCTAGTACCGTTGCAGCTAGCAACAGATACGATACTCAACTCGTTGTCAGACGACTATAAGCCTTTTATAGTGTTCCTTACTTCAATGGTAGGATGATAACACATGCATAATTAAAAGTTCTCATTTTCTTGAGTTTTTAGTTGTATGGATCATGGATTATCACCATTTTTGGACATTTTCATGTCTTTGGTGTATAATCTACCATCTAAACACATGACTACTCATGCATTCATGGTTTCTCAAGAAACAAGAAGAAAATCAAAGAAAAACTTAAGAAAAGATGATGAAATGAAGAAGATATGAAAGAAAACGGTGCATATTGACTTACCAAAGCTTATATCTCTTAGATCTTTGCTTCAATCTTCTAAATTTGGTAATATTTATGAGATTTGGGACTGGTTTTTGGCAAGAATTAAGAGAGAATATGGAGAGAATTCTAGAGAGAAGAAGTATATATAGAGAGAGAGTGTGTTGATTCAAATGATAGAAAATGTGTTGTAGTGGTGATTATATGGTGGAGTGTGAATGTGGTGTTAGGTGGATTTGGCCATGTGTTGGCTGAAAATCTAGAGTGTGAGTGTGTGTTTGTGTGTGTGTGTTTATTTATTTATTTAGTTTATATAATAAAATGTATAGTTTGTGATGATTATACTTTATATGTTGGTGATTAATTTTTAAATCAATACTCACTAGTTATCGCTCACTTTTAGTAAATTTTATATAAGTTTTATATTTTGATATAGGTTATACATATAATGATGTATTGTTATACAAGGTTTTATTAGCCTTGGCATTTTATAAGACGATTTTTTGAATTTTAAGCACATCGTCGTAATTTTTGGGGAATCTAGGACTTTTACTAAATGACTTCAGCCGTAAATAATATTTTTAGGTATACCAAACCTATATGAAGGTTTACTTATGGCTAACATGGATATTAAGTTGACGGTTGTCACATGGATTAATTATTAGAGAGAAAAAATAAATAATTAATCAGTTGAATTTATTATTAGCATGAAAAGAAATAATAAATAGTTATTTATTATTTAGAGGGAAATTAAATATTAAGTTTAATATTTAACGGATCAGTTAATTAATAGTTAATTAATTAACTAGTAAAGTCTAGGGGGTCAAAGTGAAATGAATGAAACTTCAATTAAAGTCATGGGCTTTAAATGAACGGGCTTGGGCTTAAAGGAGGTTTAAGTATTTAAACCTAGATAAGGCTTATTTAATCCTTATGCATTCTAACTTGAATAAAAAAAAGAACCCTAGCCTCCCTCCTCTCCCTCTGCGTCAACCTCTCTCTCCCTCTCGTCGAGTTCGACCAACACCCAAGGGGTGTTCATGTTTTGCTTTGCGTCAATCACCACACATACACGCAAAGTTCGCGTTTTTGATTTTCGGGTAATTCTAGGAGCAGTCTAGCAGCCAGTTCGTTGGTGGTGCAGTAGTGGTGGACTACCTTTAGCAATCCCAGGATTAAACAGGTATTGTTTTTCCTAAACCTTTTATCTGGATTGTTGTTGAGAAACTTATATGATCATTAGTAAGATCCTAACCCTTTTGGGGTTTAGAGGGTTGTGTTTAATCTGTTTCCGCTTTAGGATTGAACCAGTAGAATCAAACTCAGGGCTTGACCAGTTTGTATCATAAGGTGGTTTGGTCAGATCAAAACCCTTCACCATTGTCGTTAACCACATCACCACTGCCACCAGTTGCTTCACCGTCACCACCAACTCCATCTTCACGGCCGACACACCTATGTTGAAGGAAACCACCACCATCGCCGCCTCCTTTTAGGGTTTTCATCAACCATGCCTCCGCCGCCACCTCCGCGATATAGTTTTATTTATGAGGGAGACGACTTAATGATGTTTACATCAAACTACCAAAACAAGAGTGGGCCTAAAGTCTACTAGAAGGAAAGAGGTGATGAAAATGAGATGCAATCCATGAGGGATATCCAAGTATTGGACTTGGTTGACCCAACCCTTGGGTTGAAACCCGAAGGGTGAAAATGGTTCTTTGTAGAAAGAGACCAACATGGAAAAGTTTACTTTGTCGCGGATGTGTCTTGAACGCCTCTCAAGGCTTCAGACGAGTGTCTAACAAGTTAAACATATTCATCCTTTTACCTTTACTGGTAAGGTAACAAAGTATCCCGTGTTACTCCTTAGGTTTTGCTTGAACGGTCTACACACAAAAGTGTGAACGAAATCCAACAAGCCTTTATTCCTTTCACATACATAAGTGAAGGACGTTTGAGTCATTTCAGCCTAATAAATAAGATTTGCAATCATCAATTGATCCTAGATTAAAAGATCCAAGTTCCTAACCACATGGAGCTTGGTGATGCAAGTCTTCTTTATATGGTTAAATTGACTATAATAATAGTAAGAGTAACATGTACAAAACATTCATGATTATTCTATTACTTGAGACACAATCTCATTGACCTTTGACTCCACGGACATGGTGAGCTCAGTAAAACCAAGCTTCCCATTTGAGGTAGTTCGCTCTTTGGTAGCCTTAGCGAGAGTGGACGAGGTGAGCTTTCCTCTGGCCATGTTAGACTCAAGAGTCTTCAGCATGCCATGAAGCTCCATTAAGGATTTGTCCATACCATGCATATGATAATTCACAATGAATTGCTCATACGATGGTGGAAGTGATCGGAGAACAATATCCACCACCATTTCCCTTTCAATGGTAAATCCTAACCTCTCCAAGCACTCCACAAGTGCTTTCACCTTAAGCACATGAATGCTTACCCTCTCACCATCCTGCAGCCGGCAATCAAGTAATTCATTCAAACACCCATACCGTTCTTGCCTCGCTTGTTGTTGGAACATGTCCTTCAACTCAAGCATCATCTCGTATGCACTTAGATCCTCTAATTTCCTTTGCAAGTTGGGGATCATCATGCTTAACATAAGGCAAGAGACCTCGTTGGTGTCCTTGACGCGTTTGTCATACGCATCAAGAATGGTCCTACTTGCGTTGGTAGCAGGGGCTTCCGGAAGGGGTTCCTCAATGGTGTGTAACTTGTCTTCGTGTCGTAGGACAATCCGCAATTGCCTAGACCAATCCATAAAGTTACTCCCATCGAGTTTCTCCTTCTCAAGAAACGTACGTAACGAAAAGTTGGTGTTGTTGATACTAGTCGACGTCATCTATAAAAGCAGAGTAGTTTTAGTTAGTTTGATTGAAATCCTCGTTAAAATAATTACCCCATGTGTTTTAAGAAAAACAACTATTTTAACAAGGGCTAAGAACCCTATTTCACCTTGCACCGTGACGGGTTTTCCGCGGATCACATGGCAAAGCTATTTAGGCCGGCAACCATTGACCGATTGCAATTCATTTATTGCAATTCTTAGTTCCTTGCGGGATCCTACTTGACAACCATTGTGCCAAGTTTGGCATGTTTGATCCCTCTACACCGATTCTCAATTAATATTTTGCATAACTCGGCTAGAGCTCGACAATCATCCAAAATATTACATTGAAACCGTAAATCAACCATCAAGATACACGGTGGTACTCTCGCCCAAAATCAACTCGGCACACGCACCTTCCACACAGCTCATGCAAAGGCTAACTCGGCTAGAGCTCGACAATCAACCCTTACACGGCTAGATTCGGGTGGTGTCATCTTATGGGTGGTGTGCAATTTACATTTAGAAAACGGGATTTTGTTTTCCGGTTAAAAAACCATTTAAAGTATGATTAACAAAAAGTGACAATAACCAAACGTTCTTACTAATCGGATACTAAACCATCGTTAAATCCGTTTGTTAATCAAGTGTGCGCGCGAGAGTTGTTAAACCATTTTTAAAACTCTTTTGGTTTTATTATTTATCAAAAATTGTCTAGCATGCAATAGTCCTACAACTCATGCATAAACAATATAATAAAACCATCACACGCATACAACAAATTGGTAGCCATGCCCCTAAATCCTATGCGTTTTCCCATGAGCCACTACGGGAAAACAAAGTCATCTAAGGACCAAAAGCCTTGACTTCGGATGTGCTCCCACTAAACCCGCTACCTCCATTGGGCCTCTCGGATTCGTGTTCGCAAAGACGTCACTCCATAGACTACCGATGGTTGCCCCATATTACAATTTACATAGAAAAAGAAATAAATGGCATGCAAGCCACAATTCCTAACTTCTAGTACAACTACACATATGGAATATTTAAATGACATGTAAGCCACATATACAAAATTACATACCAAATAAATAAATTTAATTATTACAAACCATGTGACATAAAGTCACCAAATGAATGAATAATTAAAACACAACCAAACATCCACAAGGTCTAGGGCATATCTATGGTTACCAATATCACAAGAACAATAAACAAGTTCACTAATGAACAACAACATGGTGAGCCACACAAAAACCATGTAAACTTATGCATAATGGTTAAGATTATCTAAATCACTCAAGGCACAAAATAATCTCATGTACTTATGCATTAGTAACACCAAACCATTTTTGATGAAACATATTCATAAATACATAATGTAAGTATATGCAATTACCATTTTCATGCCAAAATAATAATATACCAACCATTATACAAGGCAACTTCAAAAAAAACAAATTTTAATTTCTGAACGAAAATTCCAGAAACCAAAATTTAGTGCCAAAAACCCAAAAATAATTTTTCTTTTAAAAGTTTAAAAACAGATTCTGTCCAGGCAACTTCCGCGTCGCGTACCATCATGAGGTCCGCGCCGCGTAAACTCCCTATAAGAAAAAACAAATTCTGTCCCGCCAGTTTCCGCGTCGCGTACCAACCAGTGGTCCGCACCGCGTAAACCCTCTGGACAGAAATCACAAAACTAATTGTTTTGGGTTTTTCAGACCACCATGTGCAAATACAGTATAGAGGTGGCTCTGATACCACTGTTGGGATTTCAGGAAAGCAGCGGAAGCAAAGAGTACAACATGCAATGCCAAATGTACAAACATGCAAAGCATAAAAACCCCAAAAGAGGACCAAGCTCTATATCTAATATTTGCAACATGTAAAAAGAAGGAAAAGAGAGATATACCCTTCTGGAAGTTCCTGGAACAAAGATGAAGATGGTGGTGTTGACTAGAAATCAAAGTAGCTTCCCTTTATTGCAAGTCCACCCCGAGTTTGTACCATCTCCTTGTACTAGCAAGCTTGAGGGATCTTCAAAGCCTTGAAATCCCTTCAAGAACAGCCCATAATACCAGAAATTCGGACCTCTTAGTTGGTGCACACTCAAGACACTTTTAAAGTTGCTAACTAAGTGTATTGGTGTGAAATATGGCAAAAGCTTAGAACAAATGACAAAAGGGATCTATTTAAAGACCCAAAGATGCCATTTCAGTTCCCTTGGCCGGCCAACATGTCCAGAAAAGAAAGCCCATGCATTGGGCAAGTGTGGAGGTGGAAAAGACAAAAAGTTGCATGCAGTCTGACACAATTATGCACCGCGTAAACACCGCGCCACGTACCCTTAAATGCGCCGCGTCGCGTGCCTTGCCTGCACACCAACCTTTCCACATTGACACCATTGGTCCCTCAATTTATTAGGCTGTCGAGATAGATCCCCGGTGTGTGACCCAATAGGCCCATACATCATCGGTAGTGATACTTATGGCGTACGTGTGTCAGTAGGCATACTCCAACAGAAACACTGAAAAGTCATACCTAAATATTAGATCTTTTGAGCTCATATTTTATACAAAAAGATCATCTTCAAGGTCAAGATCAAGAGAAAAAGGGCAAAGCTTTCAAGAGTAAATCTACATCTCATTTTATCATTTCATTTGTATAGTTATGTGAAGATTAACTCTAGCCAACAAATTAGAGTGAGGTGTAAGGATTAACTCTAGCCAACAAATTAGAGTGAAGTGTAAGGATTAACTCTAGCCAACAAATTAGAGTGAAGTGTGAGGATTAACTCTAGCCAATATAATTAGAGTGAAGTTATGCACATCTTTGCCTTGTTTGCAATAGAGAAGATTATTTCTTGTAAGCTAAAGAGAGAAGTTGTAAAGGTTTATCTCTACCTTCAAAGAGAGAAGTTCTAGTGGAGCAAACTCTTGGTAGATGATGTCAAGGAGTGGATATAGTGCAAGTTTGTTAACAGTTATATGAACCACTATAAATCTCTTATCTACTACTTGGCGATATATCTATATCTCTACTCTCTTTATTTATTGCATATATTTGTTGTGTTGTTATATAAACTTCAAGATCAATATTTAAAACACAACTTACTAACTTTTTATACGAAAAAAAATGGTATACTAATTAAAAGAACCTATTCACCCTCCCTCCCCCTCTAGGATTTACTTAACATCTCATTTAAATAACTTCTATATATTTAGAGTATTACAAACTAATAATGAGTTCTCTAGCCATAAGTTAAGTTTGGTTTTCATTAATAACAAATTTAAAAAGTAAAGTGTAGGTTAGTCTTAATAATGGGTTTACTTCTATATAATTTGACTACTTAGTTCAAACACAACAATCTCACGTCTTAAGGAATTGCAAAACTAAATGCAGTAAAATCATGAGAATTACCCCTCGTAGGACCCCACGGCCCGAGTCTCTTTTTATATTTTCCCGATTGTTCTTAGATGATCATGATAAGTTTCTACTTAGATTCAGGGGCGTCAACGTCATTAAATGTGTCAAAAGCAAGATATATTGAGTACGACAAAAAGCAGTAATATTTTGATCGCCCTTTTGGTGTTATGAAAATTTTCCTAAGTTCGTATAAGGCACAATATTTTGTTATTACAAAAAAACTCATCAACGCTTGCTAAGAAATTGTTTTTGCGACGCCGTTGTGCTTTTTAAAACAATCTTTAACAAATAATGACAACTACTATTGTCATCCAAGTTTAGAAGTTAGCATCGGTAGCAAACTACTAATCATTGTCACTAGTGGGTTTAGAATCTTTGAAGATATGTGATATGTGTATTCTACTAATTATATTTCTTAATTTTCTTCTTTGATTTGGCACATGTCTTAATTTAATGAGTAGGAGTATAAGAAAAAAGATTTAGTTAGAGGATATAGAACCTCTCGTTGGCGCTATTGTGGCTCTAATTGTGTATTTTCTTGTGTTTTTTTGTCCACACACAACAATTTATACATTATTAACTTGCCACATGTTGTTAAATGATTATACATATCATGTTTAAATAAAATTTAGTGTACACGAATCAGCTGCTCAGCTTTAAATACATCATTAAACATATGTCAGAATATTTATGCTTTAATTATTTTTAGTAAATTAACATGGATGATTTTATAAGGATGTTTAATTAGAATACCTAAATATTCTAATTTTTGCACTATCTGGTTTAAAAAGAAGTTGTGGAATTCCATACTTTTTACATGAGGGAAAAATTGATAGAATGATAATCATATATAAAAACTGTTAGTTTATCGTTTTATTTTATATTGTAAAATTTTATATAGATAATTCTGGTAGATAGTTTTTAAACTTGTTTATTATTTTATAAAATTTTCTGCTTAAATCTTCTAATATAAATAAAAAAAATACTAGAATTCAATAAAATCTATATAATCCTAACCATAATCTTATAATATTATTAATTAAAATAAAAGAATGATTACATCATCATCCTTATTAAAAAAAATGATGGTGACATCATCATCCTTAATTATAACAAACTGTTGGTGCATAATTGTGAATCCCTAGTTCTTATCAATCCAATACATACATGTTTACTTGAAATATTAATTCAAATGTGTTTTGATTAATTGTTTGCATGTGTATATATTCTTAGTGATTCTTTGTGATGATCTTAAGCTTACAAGTACTTAATCATGTGTTGATGTGTGTTTGGAAGTTTAAGTTTAGGTGAAAGATCACCACGTGCGAAGTCAGGCTCACTACGTGCGTAGTGGAGCTCACTACGCGCGTAGTAAAGAAGGTCGGTTAAAGTTAAATTAATTATTATTAATATAACCAGTACGTGCGTACTGGACACGATACGTGCGAAGTGAGATACATTACGTGCGCAGTGAAATTAATTACTCTATAAATACAGCCTAATCTCGTATTAGCGTGAGGGATTCGAGAAATCGCTAGAAATCAACCGGGAGCCTTACGTAATCGACCATATACGACCTTAAGCCTACTAAATCGCGAACTTAGTGTTCATTACGAATCCAAGGGCAGCCTTAAGCATTCTGTGTGAGTTCTTAGAGTTTGTTCTTGCTTCTACTCTGTGTGTTACTCTGTGTGATACTGTGTGCCGGACACCTAAGCAGATCTTAGAATCCTTAGGAGGTTTGGGAAATAGAAATTCCGCACTATTTCTCATCCTAGATCAGTCCTAGCGTAAGGGTGTTTTAGTTTAGTTTAGAACCCCGTTCCCCCACGGTCCTACAAAGTGGTATCAGAGCCTTGTGCTTTGATTGATCACTTTTCCTTAGGTTTCGTGATCTAGGTGTCGATTAGGCCTGTGTGTTTTGTCCTTTTCGTCGGTTTTTATCGGTATTTTGGTCGAAAACAGGTCACTTTTGCGTTAAAAAGGGTTGTGTTTTTACGTTAATCGTTTGAGTTTTACCCGTGCGAAGTGTCCTGTAGTACGTACGTATTGACTTTCAGTACGTGCGTAGTAGGTTGTTGATCTTCTAGAATCTTCGATAGGCTGTGTGTCTGTCCGTGCGTAGTGGGTCCTCAACACGTGCGTAGTGATTTCATTTCGCACGTATTGATTCTGTGTGTGAATTTTGTCCTTTCTAATCTTCGTGCGTAGTCAATCCACTCCGTGCGTGGTGAGTGTCTAGTTCGTACGAAGTAGATTCTGTGTGTTTTCGTGTCACTCCGTACGTAGGTCTTCTACTTCGTGCGTAGTGCTGTGTGCTCGTGCGAAGTGATCTACATTCCGTGCGTAGTGTTAAGTTTGTTTTAAGTCTCTTTCTAAAATGTCTGACATGAGTGCAATGGCTGCCAAACAAACAATCACCGCATTAAGTAACTTAATAATGGACAACGAACAAGGTGGAATTAATAAAGTACCTAGACTACTAACCATGGATGACTACCCTTTCTGGAAACCACGTTTCGAAATATTTATTGATGGGATTGATCCACGGTTGCACCGGGCCATTTCCGCCGATTACATCGTACCTAAGGGTGAAGGGAACATCGAAGTTCCCTATGATCAGATGAGTGATGATCAGAGGAAGGCTTATGATGCAGAAAAGAAAGCCTATTCTTACCTGATCCAAGCGATTCCGAACGATAGGGATGAGCATATTAACCGTATGGACCGAACCGAACCGGAACCGAACCGTAACCGGCCCGGAACCGAACCGAATTGTACATATACGGGGCGGTTCTCGGTTCCAATTTTTGTGTTTTTTCGGGTACGGTTCTTTCGGGTACGGTTCCATTAAAATCGGTTTTTTAACCGGAACCGGACCGGAATATTAAAAGGCAACTTATATTTTAATTATAGATTTCAAAATTCAAAATATCATTATCATATCCTTAATAATTAAGCCGGATTCTACATTCTAATTATCTATCCCACGTTCTAAACTTCTAATTATCTATCCCACGTCTACTCGATCGGCTTCTAATATCTAAACCCTTGCGTCGACTTCGCTGCGTCGTCCCCTACTCCCCTGCCGCCCTGCGTTCGTCGACTTCTGCTTCTACACCCTTGCGTCGACTTCTGGCTAATCGACTTCTGCTGCGTAGAACTCCAATACTCCATTGCGGCATTGCGTATTTCGTTACTTCAAGACTTCCTACTTCCTAGTTTTTGTCATCCCTAATCGGCTAATCCTCTCATTATCATTGATGGACAATTGGGCTCCTTCAAACATGAAAGATAGTCAAGTAAGTTTGTATTTGATCTCACTTTAGTAACTTAGTTAGAAAAGTTGTTTAGTTTCATGGTTTCATAATTCATATAAAACATATAAAGTATGTTTAGTTTCATAGTTTCATGGTGTTATAACTTAGTTTTTTATGAATTTATGAATGCTTAAATCACTACAATTTCTTGTACCGTCATAATATTATTTATTAAATTGTAGCATGAAATCTTAGACGTAGAAAGTTTTATTGGAGGTACCAAAATTTTCGGGTTTTGCGGGTTTTTGAACCGAAGAACCGGAACCGAACCGGAACCGGAACCGGAACCGCTTATAGTAAAACGGTGCGGTTCTCGGTTCTTCATTTTAGACATTTTCGGTTTCGGTTCCAAGCGGGTTCGGTCCGGTTCGGTCCGGTTTTGGAACCGCGCTCATCCCTACCGAACGAGATATTCCATCAGTTCCGACGGTACAGAACGTCACGTTCTTTGTGGAACGCATTACAAAAGAGGAACAAGGGGAATGCATCGTTAAAAGAGCTCAAGGCCTCGCAGTTAAGAAAGGAGTTTGACCACTTCACTTCTTATGTCAATGAAAAGCTTCCATATCTGATCAACATATACAACCATCTTCTTAGTGAAATGGATAGTTTGGGGGTGCAGATCTCGGAACGACAACAAGTGGAGACTCTGTCCAAGGCTTTACCTAAAAGCTGTAGGCCATTCATAATGATTTTGAAGAATGGAGATGGTTTTGAAGGCATGGATCTGAATGACTTCATTACCAAGCTGAAAGAGCATGAACAGGAGGAGCTTAATCTAGACAGATTAAGCAGCTATGTGCAGAATCCTTCTTTATACTGTACGGGATCGGTTGCTTCTCCGGTTACTTCGTCAAATGCTCCGTTGCAGACAGCTTTTACTTCTAACGTTAGTTCATCAAGCAAGTCTGCTCCTGAAACTCCTAGTGGACCACCTTATTCTGCTCCTTCAAGCAAAACGTCAATGCCTGCCTTAAACACTGAGCATTTCAAACATGGCAGCACTGAAGAAGTTAAGGAGCATATGGGGATGTTTAGTGCATTGGTCACCTCGTATGATGATTTGCTCAAGGGTAAGATCGGCAATGCCTACCTGACTCAAGAAGATTATGACCAGATCGAAAACGATGAGATGGAGCGACAGGACATCCTATGGTCTTATGCTAACTTGGTGAGAAGAGCAAAGGCATTAGTCAAAAGAACGGGGATGCAGATTACAACAACAAAAGATACAAAGCTGGGTTTCGACAAGTCAGCTGTAACCTGCTACAACTGTGGAGAAAAGGGTCATTTTGCAAGAGAATGTGAAAAGCCAAAGAACTCAGGACCCAAGTACCCTTTCCGAACATCTCCTGGAAAATCTTCAACTACCACTACTCCAAAGAAGGCTTAAACATCCCATGAGGGATCATCCAAAGCAATGGTGGTTGTTCAGAAAGATGAGGGGATAGACTGGTCAGTACATTTTCAAGATACTGATGCTTTCGAGGTTGCTGAGACCAACCTGGCCAGTGTTCAAGACCTGAATGATGACTCACAGTCTGAAGCGGATAGTGTCCACGATGTCTATGATAACGAGTCCGCACCATCTACTGATGAGCACAACGTTACTTCAGCCTCTGTGCCAGCTGCCGAACCAACGCCAGCGACTATTCAAACTGAATCAGAAAATCCTAAGGTGTGCATGACTGGACAAGCTGACTCAAAGGTAAGTAACATTTCTGGCCTTCCCTGTGTGTCGTGCAATGATTATGTACAGAATATAGTATCCTTGAAATCTCAAGTTACTGAGCTTACCTCTAAACTGCATGAAAACTCTATCATCAAAGGTAGAGAAAAGACCTTAAAAGATAAAATTGAGAGCCAAAATAAACAGATAAGAGAATTAGAGGTAGCTTTGTTAAATAAACAGGATGCTATAGTCTTTTACATCAATCAAATTGATACTCTAAAACGGGATCTTGCTACTTCTAAAGTCGATTATGAAACTTTAAACCATAAACTTAAAAGTTATTCAACTTCATCTTACTTGTTTGAGCACATAATCGACCGGAGACCTCAAGGTTCCGATTTAGAAAAAGACAAAAAGACATACACTAAATGTCCACCACCAGTATTGAACCAACTGGTGCAAACAGATGTCTTTACTGAAGCTGACCAACTTCCTTCC
Organism: Pulicaria dysenterica; assembly: GCA_947179395.2. Taxonomy (NCBI): domain Eukaryota; kingdom Viridiplantae; phylum Streptophyta; class Magnoliopsida; order Asterales; family Asteraceae; genus Pulicaria; species Pulicaria dysenterica. Next base: position 10,518,071 of record OX359291.1, read on the forward strand.
AAGGTTGATGCACCTTCTGCTTCAACCTCAAAACCTGATTTAAAAATGAAGGGAAAAGTTGGTGAGCCTCAGAGGAAAGAGGCCAAACCAGAAGAAAAGCCTGAATCTGGTATGAGACAACTTCTAGGCAATTCTTCTGGTCAAGGTACGTTAATGCAAAATGTGCAAGCTGCACTCCGAACCATAGAAAAGGAGGGTGCAAAGTCTCCTGCAACCCGTCCTTATGAGGAAGTTAAAATTTTGCCAAAACAACGTGGTTTAGGAGTTCAGTCAAAAAGTCAAGTAGAGCAAAAAGTGCCACATAACCCTGCAAAACCTCAGTTAAACAGGGTCTGCTATGTGTGCAGGAGACCTGGCCACCTCAGTTATGAGTGTGATCAGCAACAACAGAGCTGCAAGGGGAAAGTTGATTCATCTGAAACTTTTCAGAAAAATAAAACGTTTAATCAAATAAATCAAAAATCAACTGACCCCCATTAGCTCAAAAGGACAAGTGGGGAAACATCTAGTAAACCCAAAAGTCCCGAGGTCAGTCTGAAGGGGAAGGAACCACTTCATAAAGCAATTAACACTTCAAGTGTTTATCATAAGACTCCTCCCCGTCCAAATTTGAAATGGACCACTAAGTCAGAACCCAAATTGTCCAATAGTCCAGATACCAATGTAGACTCCAAAGCTACTGGTGTGTGGATTAATGTGCAAGTTGTTGGAGAAAATGGGAAACCCATGACCATTCGGGCTTGGGTTCCCAATGCTAACTAACCCTTTACTTGTTTGTGCAGGGTGCTCGCCGGTATAACACGTGGATTGTTGATAGTGGAGCATCCAGGCACATGACAGGCGATCTGGGCCTTCTTTCAAACGTCAGAAAAATAAAAGGAGGGTATGTCAGTTTCGCTGGTGATAAGGGAGGTCACATCACAGCTCAAGGTTTCTTGTCAAATGGGAGAGTGAGCTTTGACAAAGTCAATTATGTCGAGCAGCTAGCAAACAACTTGCTGTCAGTCTCTCAGATATGTGATAAAGAGTTTAAGGTGATGTTTGATGACAAACAATGCTATGTGCTGAAGAAAGAATTTCAGATTCCCGAAGCTATGGTTTTAATGTCAACTCCGAGACATAATGATCTTTACGTCCTGGACATGTCAAATGCTTCGGTGAAAGAGGTGGAGCATCAATGCTTTCTTACAAAGGCAACTGAAAAAGACTCCATTTTATGGCACAAGAGGATGTGTCACTGGAGCTTGAGGAAGATGAATCATTTAGTTCACCATGAGCTCGTAACGGGAGTCAATCTGAAAAGCTTCCATCTACCAGACAAATGCATTTCATGTAAAATGGGGAAGCAGACGAAGAAACCCCACAAGTTGAAAAAGTACCATTCCATTTCAATCCCGCTTGAACTACTTCACATGGATTTATTTGGTCCTGTGCGGTATAAGAGCATTCATGGAGATAGGTACTGTCTGGTAGTCACTGATGATTATTCAAGATTTTCCTGGGTTTTCTTCTTAAAAGAGAAGTCTGAAACGTTTGAGACATTAGAAATCATGATCAACAAGTTAGAGACTATCTATAAGCTGAAGATCAGGAAACTTAGATCAGATAATGGAACAGAGTTCAAGAATCAGAAGCTGGAGAAGCTGTGTAATGAGAAGGGTATCCAACATCAGTTCAGTGCTGCATACACTCCTCAAATGAATGGAGTTGCTGAGAGGAAGAATCGGACCTTAATAGAGGCAGCACGCACCATGCTTGCTGATTCTGCTTTGCCCGTAAGGTTTTGGAACGAAGCTGTCGCAAATGCTTGTTACACACTTAACCGGGTCTTAGTGGTCAAACGATTGGGAAAGACATGTTATGAACTTTTGAATAATTGGAAACCGAATATCAGCCATCTTGAACCGTTTGGTGCTCCGTGCACAATGTTAAAACGTGAAGCCGAAGGTAAATTCAGTTCCAAGGTTGAAAAGGGTTATTTCTTGGGGTACAGTATTCCGAATAAGCGGGTTTACAACTTAACGTCCAACTGTGTGGAAGAATGGTTTGAAGTGGATGTACAACGGCATACTTCCCCTCCAACAAAAACTGGTGATGCCTGGTTATTTGACTATGATAACCTGTTTGACTCATTCAATCTGCCACCAGTAGCACTAGAAGAAGATATTGCAATTCAGATGTTCTCCCATACCCACACTCAGTGATGCTGAATCTGACTCTGAAGATGAGCCACATACTCCACCAGACAAGGGTTCACAGGGTGAAAGTTCATCCAATGACCACACGTTAACATTTGAAGAGACACCCGTGGTTACCAATCCTGAAACTAATGTAGAGGCCCAGTTGCAGAGATCAAGTAGAGTTGATAAAAACCATCCTCCTGCACAAATTATTGGCGATCCGAATTCTCATGTTCAAACCAGGAGGCAAGTGGCAACGCTATCAGGTTCTCAATCTTCAGAATCCCCGGGATTGAAACAGATGACAGACTTTTCCGATCTAGGTGCCAATTTGGTTCAGTCTGTAGATTTTACACAATGTCTATGTTCGGGTTTTCTCTCACAGATTGAACCAAAAGATCATATTGAGGCACTCAAAGATGATTCTTGGATTAATGCAATGCAAGAAGAGCTGCTGCAATTTCAAAAGCTGAACGTATGGCGCTTAGTGAATAAACCAAAAGGTGCTAAGTCCTTTGGCTGCAGATGGGTTCTGAAGTGCAAACGGGATGATCAGGGGGTGATTGTCAGGAACAAGGCAAGGCTAGTAGTTCAGGGGTTCAGACAAATTCCTGACATAGACTACACTGATGTGTTTGCTCCAGTCGCTCGGCTGGAAGCTATACGTTTATTTCTTGCCTTCGCCTCACACAAACGTTTTAAAGTCTATCAGATGGATGTTAAAAGTGCGTTCCTGTACGGAGAAATTCAGGACACGGTGTATGTCAACCAACCTCCGGGGTTTGTAGATCCTATTCATCCTGACAAAGTATACTTGCTGAATAAGGCGTTGTATGGGCTTCATCAAGCACCGCGAGCATGGTATGAGACCCTCTCTCAGTATCTGACTGATAATAGGTACCGGAGAGGAACCATCGACAAAACATTATTTATCAAGGGTGATAATAAAGACTTGATCTTGGTGCAAGTATATGTGGATGATATCATTTTTGGTTCTCCCAATCCGATTCTGTGTGAAGACTTTGCAAGGATTATGAAGGAAAAATTCGAAATGAGCTCAATGGGAGAGATGAAGTTCTTCCTTGGACTTCAAGTGGAGCAGACCGAGACAGGGATTTTTCTACATCAGTCGAAGTATGTTGCTGACATCCTAGCCCGTTTTGAAATGTCTACTGAGAAGACTGCTGCAACACCTCTTCCCATTAATCACGGCATGTCTCCAGATACTGAGGGGGAGTTGGTGAATGAGTCTCTCTACCGAGCGATGATTGGATCTTTGATGTATCTCACTGCATCCAGACCAGACATCATGTTTGCAACATGTCTGATGGCAAGATACCAATCCAAGCCCAATGTCAAGCATCTGATGATTGTCAAGCGGATCTTTCGCTATCTGAAGGATGCTCCTAATCTTGGACTGTGGTGTCCATATAATGATAACTTTGAGTTGACAGCTTACAGTGATTCAGACTATGGTGGATGCAAAAAGGATCATAAATCTACCTCTGGGGGTTGTCAGTTTCTCGGATCGAGACTTGTCACGTGGCAGTGTAAGAAGCAGACTGCAGTTGCGCTTTCTACGTGTGAAGCTGAATATATTTCGGCGGCGAGCTGCTGTTCTCAGGTCCTCTGGATTCAACAACAACTGCGGGATTACGGTTTGCAATTCTCTACTACTCCCATTTATGTTGATAACACTGCTGCTATAGCCATTACTAAAAATCCCGTACAACACTATAAGACCAAGCACATTGGTATCAAATACCATTTTATACGGGACTGCTGGGAAAAGAAATTAATTGATGTCGTGTCTATCCAAACTGAATTTCAAAAAGCAGACCTGTATACAAAGGCATTTGATAAACCCCGTTTTTTATTCTTAGTGAATGAAAACGGGATGAAAACCAAGTGTGAGGTTGTCCCTGATGATGCGACTTAGTGTCCTTGTTCGTGTGACTGTGTGTCTATTTTCTGTGTGGTTATATCTCGTTTGTTTTTGTGTTTATTTTCTGTGTGTTTTTCCGTTTCTATTCTTTCTAGGTATTTATTTCTTTAGTATTTTAGGGGGAGATAGGTGCAACATAGAAAATACAAAAAAATCAGAAAACATAGAAAATACAAAAAAATCAGAAAACATAGAAAATACAAAAAAAATCAGAAAACATAGAAAATACAAAAAAAATCAGAAAACATAGAAAATAAAAAAAAATCAGAAAATATAAAAATGAGAGGTTGATCCAACTCAAATGGAAAATGATGGTACACTGGCGTTCTATACAAAGTATGTCTAGTAAAATTAGGACTGAAGTCATGCATACATTCTTGAGAAAACTGTCTGAAAATTTAGTTAAATCAGATAAGAAACAGATGGCGTGTAAGGCATATGATGAGAGTCTAGGCTGATAAGTGGTTATGCATGTGAAAATCCATCAAAGATTCAAACTATCGAGACATTCCAAGTCTACAAGTCAATAACAGTTGAGACTAACTTAGTTTGGTGCACACACCTGTTACCATGCCAAATGTGATAGATGACAATGAGCAAAATGTAAAAAGAGGGTGAAAAATTGACCCAAATCTGAGATGTAAAAAAAAATAGATATATAGATTTATTAGTGTTGAATTGTCAAAGAGCATAAAATGCAGTGACAAAAGCTCAACAGAAAGATCTATTAGTGTTGAATTGCCAAAGAGCATAAAATGCAGTGACAAAAGCTCAACAGAAATTATCAGAAGAGGTGAAAAATTGACCTCCATGTCAAAGAGCATAAAATGCGTTGACAAAATCACAAAGCACATAAGCATGGTGGTTGGGTACTCAAGTTGTGCATCCTACTGAGTGAGTCAAAACACTGTGAGATTTTAAAAGAGATAGTCTTAACCATGTACTCAGTTCTAGATAATCAGAAAATGTTGAAATCAAATCTGTCATTATCTGAGGAAAGTTAGATTGACAGACAGGAATTGAGAGGGTATGTTTGTGTCCAAGGTTCTGAAATGAATGATAACTAAGTATAGATGTGCTGGTACTGATTCCATCTTGGAACCTTCTCACAAAAAGATTTAATTTCAGTAATTTACTTTTTGCAAATCTTTAGTGTTTTCATTTCTGTCTCTTAGTGTTTAGGATTTAATTTGTTTACAGTCTGCATTTTCATTTCCTTTATATTCAGAAAAATACAAAAAGATTTTTAGTGTGTTATTTCTTGTGCGTTGATGTGCTCAAATGTTTATGATTTGCATTGAAGTTTCTAACCGCTGTGTGGTGAGTACAGGATCGTCAAAAGAGTTTTGGTGGTTCTAAGTTCTTTTAAATGTACTCTTTTGCTATTCTTTAGGTTTTCTCGTTTCGCTTGGATGTACTTAGATGTTTTTAGTAACCTCGAAGTTACTGACTGTTTATTGCTGAGTGCAGTACTAACAGTATCAAGGTTCACAGATGAGGAACTCATCACATGCGAAATGGAGCCACTACGCACGAGCTACAACTCAACACGTGCGTAGTGCAGGTAAGGACATAACGAAAGGTATTCTTATATTTGTTCGCTTTGTGCATGTTGCTTTGTGCATTTTTGCTTTGTGCAATTTTTATTGATAGAACTAGGTCTTAGGGGGAGTTTGTTGGTGCATAATTGTGAATCCCTAGTTCTTATCAATCCAATACATACATGTTTACTTGAAATATTAATTCAAATGTGTTTTGATTAATTGTTTGCATGTGTATATATTCTTAGTGATTCTTTGTGATGATCTTAAGCTTACAAGTACTTAATCATGTGTTGATGTGTGTTTGGAAGTTTAAGTTTAGGTGAAAGATCACCACGTGCGAAGTCAGGCTCACTACGTGCGTAGTGGAGCTCACTACGCGCGTAGTGAAGAAGGTCGGTTAAAGTTAAATTAATTATTATTAATATAACCAGTACGTGCGTACTGGACACGATACGTGCGAAGTGAGATACATTACGTGCGCAGTGAAATTAATTACTCTATAAATACCGTCTAATCTCGTATTAGCGTGAGGGATTCGAGAAATCGCTAGAAATCAACCGGGAGCCTTACGTAATCGACCATATACGACCTTAAGCCTACTAAATCGCGAACTTAGTGTTCATTACGAATCCAAGGGCAGCCTTAAGCATTCTGTGTGAGTTCTTAGAGTTTGTTCTTGCTTCTACTCTGTGTGTTACTCTGTGTGATACTGTGTGCCGGACACCTAAGCAGATCTTAGAATCCTTAGGAGGTTTGGGAAATAGAAATTCCGCACTATTTCTAATCCTAGATCAGTCCTAGCGTAAGGGTGTTTTAGTTTAGTTTAGAACTCCGTTCCCCCACGGTCCTACACAAACTTTTATCAATTACAACCTTATAATTTACAAATATTATGAATAACCCTCTCATAATTATCCCTTAATTATAGCAATTATCAATTACAACATTCTATTTCATAAATTTTTCTTAATAACCCCCCATAACAACATCCTATTTTCAATATATTTACTTTTCTTATATCAAATGTGATTAATTAAAAATCAAAAATTATTTTAGATACTTAAGTTTTTTAAATTTTCAAACTTTCCACATTTTGTAGGTGATTAGTTTTGGTAAGCATATAATATATAAAAACAATATATATTAATTATCTATACTACATTATAAAGCATTTAGGCCTTTTTGCTTAAACTCTTAAATTTTAAGTGTTTTGAAATTACTAAATTACCCCTCATATAAACTAAATGGAAACTACTAAATGAAGTAAGTATTAAATAGAGTTAAAATGATTCTTATATTCCATTTATTAATTAAACCTTCCATATTAAGAAAAATCAACTCAATACAAAATAACTTTATTATTAAAAAGTAATTTCATAGCCAAACCTTTCATTTTAAATATTATATCATATACTAAATATTTTAACTTAATTAATATAAATTATGTATAAGTAGAACTCATAAACTTGAATAACTATAACCGGAATTTATAAACATTTTTAAAAAGTCATATAATAAAATAAAATAAAATAATTATCCACTATTTTACTCTATTTATAAACATTTATTCCATATATTTTCATACAATTTACCTTATTTTTTAAGTACGGACCTTTTTTATGATTCTATTATTTTCAAAATTAATAAAAAAGTTTAAGGAGAGCAGAGAAATAAAGAAAATGAAACAAAGATAAAGAAAATAAACATGTAACATTGTTACCAAAAGAAAAAAATATTCATTGTCACCTTATTACGGGAATACCTTACATCTACGTCTTAAAAGCAGACATGATATCGAGTAGAATTTATTTGTTACCGCCGCATTGCGCGGGTAACATGCTAGTGCTACAAAATATGTGTAAATAGTAACATTAAGTTAGAAACTTTCTAATGTCATTATCTATTAGTTAAAAACATGTTTATTTTAATAACAATTAAAAATGTTTAAATTCACCACAATATGAATTGAAATATTAGAATCTCATTATTTTATTTTTTAATTATTTTTCAAATATAGATGTTTATTAACAGGAGGATCGTATGTAACTATTGTAGGCATTTATATCTTAAATCTATAAACATTACTGCATTTCGACATCACACATGTTGCTATGATTTTTCTTCATTGTGATAGTTATCAATTACAGAGAATTAACAATCCTCTTCATCATCTTCTAAGAGACCTTTATTGAAACAATATTCAACTCCTAGGATGAAATCAGGATTAAGAAATTTTAGAAAAAACAATTATGTTCATAATATGTTTCACATTACAATGTATGTTTTACAATTGTATTTTATATACATGTAAGTACTCTTAAAAACCTAAAAAATTTAAAACTGATTTTAATCATTCCCCGTGTTTATACACGGAGTGTTAAGCTAGTTTATATTAAATTATAGTCGAAAATGAGACGAGCAGAATCGCGCATTCATAATATTATATGTAAAAAACTAAAAACTATAAAGGAAAAGAACTTCATCTATCTATATCTATATATAAAAGAAATGCGAAATTTCCAAAAATAATCATTAAATCAATTTTAATTAACCGATAGAAACCCTCAATTGTAAAATTAATCCATTATCAAAAACAATTTTGATAAGATTCGGAATTTTAAATCAATTGCAAAATTGATAGATTCAATTTTATATTAATTGGAGGGGGTTTGATGAAAATTGTGAGGAGAATTTATAAAACATGTGAGAGACTTTTAAGAAAATATGAGAGTGTTATATAAAAATTGTAAATTAAAAAAAATTGTAAATTAATGTAATTAATTATGGGCTGTTTATAAATTATGTTTAATAGCTTGTGATATAATTTGTTTAGATAAAAAACAATTATATATTTACGACCGTCACATTTTTATCTACATTTTGGTGTAAATTTTATTGTAAAATGACACTTTTTTAAGATTAGTATATTCTTAACTTTTTGTTATCCATTAATAGTAGTGGATATTCCTAAATGAAAATGATTTCATCAGATACAAAACTTTCGGTTAAGTTTCAAAGAAGACAATTTTCTCTAATGTTGTGTTTTGCTATGACGATTAACAAAAGTCAAGTACAGTCACTTTCAGAAGTCGGTTTATTGCTCAGGAAATCTGTGTTTACACATATATGTTGCCGTTGCACGTGTTAGAAGTAAAAAGGATTAAAAGTTTTCGATGATATTTCACTTATTGTATTATTTTTATTTGATTAATATCTCAAATACACTTCCGAAATACCCGTGCATACACGAGTCAATAAACTAGTATATAAAAGAAATTGTTTTTATAATAATAAACTATACATATATAAAATATATACTTGTACTTATGTTTCATGCGTTTGAGGAGAAAGCGGGTAACAATAAAAAGAACATGCGCGTTATCGACTGATTGTTTATCGTAAAGGTATGAAAACAAAAAAGCAAGTTTTTAAACGACCGCACCATATAACAACCCCTTCGTAAAACGACAATACTTATATCAAACGGCACCGACTGATTGTTTATCTAAAGGTATATGAAAAATGATATATCTTCTTATAATAATCTTCTTATATTATCCTCTTATTCTTTATCTATCTATATCTATCTATCTATATATATATATCTATATATAAGGCATACAAATTTATTAAAAATAACTATAAATTAAGTCTTAATTAACCAATCACAACCTTCAATTTCAAAATTATTTCATTCTCAAAATAATTTTGGAAAGATTGATATGAGTAATTTGAATTCAATTTTAAATCTATTGGAAAGATTAATACACGTGCGTACACGGACCAATAAACTAGTATCTAGATAAGAAATTAATAATCAAATATTAACAGTTCATTTTGATAACAATTAAAATCTACTTTTTTATGTGATTTAATTTGAATTTAAATTTAAATTAAAATTATTAAAGATAATTTCAAATATGATTTTCAAATACTTTTTCTTAACAGCCATCAAATCATTTCATACCACCACTTCAAAAATTACAACATCAGTCCAAAAGCCTCACATCGCTCGTCACTTTTACACAATACACTAACCAAAAAGCATGACACACATAAACCCAACTAGGGGTGAGAACGGTTCAAAAACCGGACCGGACTGGAAAAAACCGGACCGAACCGAAACCCGAAATGTAGAGAAAACTAGGACCGAAGACCGGACCGACAAGCCCCGGTCCGGACCGGTCTTGGTCCGGTCCGGTTCGGTTCGTCGGTTTTTTCGGTCTTTTAGTTGTTTTATACATTGTATCAAACAAAACCGGCCCGGACCGGACCGGACCGAAACTTATAAAAAACAAGGACCGAAGACCGGACCGACCAGGCTCGGTCCGGTACGGTCTCGGTCCGGTACGGTCCGGTTTTTCGGTTTTTTCCGGTCTACCGGGCCCCATGCTCACCCCTAAACCCAACACACTAGCCATAACTATGCACTTGTCCGGATTTAAGTGTGCAGCATCAAAACACATACCACAACCAAAACAGTTAACTAAGCTACCATGCAGCAGCCCCCAACAAGATTAAAATACAGCATACGCAATCCTAAAATATTTTATTTGTCCACTTTAATTTATAATTATCATATTTATCTTTTATAACATTTCAAAATATCATATTTAATAATAATCTTAGTTTTATCATTTTAAAATATTTTATACTCATTTTAATTTTTTTAATTATAACCAATAAACATTTAACCATATTTTTTTTAATTGTAACAATAACGATCGATGATTTATACAAGATGTACAATCACTTCTCCTTGTACTATGATACCATAATTCTACTGTCAAATCTTTCATCCCCTCGCATCAACGTTTCCACCGCTGATCTAAGTGTTGGCTCTGTCTGTCGTCATCTTTTTAAATGCTCATTTTATTCATATATTATAATTACATGATATCTTGTAACTAATGTTTATGACAGAGAAATCTAATTTTAGTTACTAATATATGTGTTAAAAGGATGTGTAGAAAACACATTGTTTTGAATAAGATATTGATCGAATGAAAAAAGTAAGGAAAAATTGGAATTTGGCGTCGAGTGGAGTTGTTAGGGGTAATGATTATATATATATTTATAGTTTCATTTTAACGAATCTTAAAGGAACTTCATACATTTATATATCTATCGTTTTAATTAAAAGTAACTTGCTACACTTTTTTAATTTCCCACTTTTACGTCTATTAATTCGAACCGACAATTTTACATTTGGGTATTTATATATTTTAATAATCTATACTACATTATAAATCATTTAACTTTTTCTCTTTTAAAAATTTTAAAACTACTTAATTTTAAGTAGTAAATTTTTTTTGCGTAAGATACGAACACTTAAAGCAATAGCCTAACCAATTATTCTCTTCATTGTCTCAACTAATTTAATGCAATTATAACTTTAATAAATCATTAATCACAAAAATTATTTAATTTATCTCATTATGGCTAAATTACTTACATCAATACAATTTTATGGCTATAATATTTTTTCTCTAATTATTCAATAATAATATTTTTTTAGTTGTTTTTCAAAAACTATTTTAACAACTAATAAAATGGTTGATTGTATAAAAAAAGTAAATAAATCAGTTAGGTAGAAAATACATGGATAGGTTGACTAACATCACATTTCACATACCATACCCTACTTTTTAAATCAAACATGTTATCGAGCACAAACTATTGTCATCGCCGCCGCATTGCGCGGGTACAATGCTAGTAATAAATAAATCAGGTGAATTATAAAAAATTGTTAACATTTTCACGTTCATTTATTAGTTGATTAACGTCTCACATAAGATATTTCTCTCACATTGCTATATATATAAATTAGTAGCACTATATGGATATAAATAAGCCGAACTACTCGTGAGTTATTCGAGATGTATTGTTAAAAACTCGAAACGAGTCGAGCCTTAACGAGCTTGAGTTTAGATTAAAACTCATTTAGTAAACGAGCCGTGCTCGAGCTCAAGTTTAAAAAAGGCTAAACGAGTCCTGCTCGATAAATGTAAAGCTCACCTCGACTCCGCTTGTTTACATCCCTAAGTAACAACATATTCATACTAAGTATTAGCTATAAGCCTATAATGTTAAAACTTACCACCGGAGTTATATTAGAGTGAATTAACAGGGGTTTAAGCCATTTGGAGATGGAGGTTCAAGGTGCCAGCAGGAAGAAAGATGATTTTCTTCCTCTCGGTGTTTTTTTTCTTATAATAGAGAAGGGGATAATAGTATGGTGCATGAAATATAAAGATGACCACTACTAAGAGATTTATTGGGATATAAAGATGAAAAAAATATTGATGTGACGTATTTGTAACAGTCATTTAGTAATTTTTGTTTGAAAAGCTAAACATATACATCCACTTAATTTTATACCATAGGTTCACTATCAGAATTTGAACACACAACATTAATATTTTGGTGCACATTTGTCAAACTCTAATGGTATAGTTTTAGTGATCGAATGAAATGATATAGTTTTAGTGAATTAATATAGCTGCGGGCCCGGACGGGTTCAATTTTTGTTTTATCAAACACTACTGGGAGTTAATCATGAAACATTTTAATGGTGGCTATTTCGTGGTTCTGGGAGTCAAACAAGATTTCGAATGGTTGTAATTCATCTTTTATAACATTAATTTCCAAAGTGTCTGATCCATTACTATTCAGTGACTTTAGATCTATAAACTTAATCGGTTGTTACTATAAAATCATTTCTAAAGTGTTAGCTATGAGATTGCAAAGAGTAATTAGTAAGTTGATCGGAAAAGAGCAATCATTATTTTTGAAAGATAGATCCATTTTGGACGGAATTCTCATTTGTAGTGAGGTAATGAGACATAAAAAAAAAGAAAAAAAAGAAAGGAATGGTGTTTAATATTGATTTTGAAAAAGCATACAATAGTGTCGATTGGAGGTTTTTAATCAATTTAAAGAAGACAATGGGGTTTGGTGACAAATGGATTGGGTGGATTAAGGCATGCCTTGTGTCGTCTAGAATGTCGGTGTTGATAAATGGTTCCCCAACTCCAGAATTTCAAGTGGAGAAAGGGATTAGACAGGGAGACCCCCTTGCTCCATACTTATTTTTAATTGCGGCGGAAGGTATTAACATCATGATGCAGGAAGCAGTTCAGAAGAAGGTATTCCAAGGTTTGCAAGTAGGTTCTCAACAAATTGTGATTTCACATCTACAGTATGCCAATGAAACTATAATTTTAGGAGAGTGGTCGACAAACAATATAAAAACTATCATCTCTCTCCTCAAATGTTGGTCTCAATGGTCGGGTCTAAAAGTGAATTGGAGCAAAAGTTGTCTGAAGGGGGTGGGGGTAGAGGTGAGTGAACAAGCTCGAATGGCTTCATTGGTGGGTTCCAAAGAAGGTGGAGCAACTTTTAACTATTTAGGAGTTCCGATTTATGCATCAATGTAAAGACAGTGTCATTGGGTTAAGGTTAAATCAAAGTTTGAACAAAGACTAAACGGTTGGAAATCGAAGACTCTATCTTTTACGGGCGGCTCACTCTTGTTAAAGCAGTGCTTTCCAGTTTTCCCATTTACTTCCTGCCGGTGTTTCGTGCTCCCAGCAGTATCCTCCTTTTATTTGATAAATATAGACGGTAATTCTTTTGGGGGGAGGGATTAATAATAGAAAAATACCGTGTGTGGCTTAGGATAACATTGTACAACAATTGGATCGGTGGGGGGGTGGATATAGAGAACATGCTTTCTTTAAATTTGAGTTTATTGGCAAAATGGTGGGGGAAGTTTTTAAACGAAAAAAATGCGTTTTGGGTTAAAATCATCACTAGTATCTATGGGCGTGACGGTGGGTTAACCTCGTCACTACCTAAAAAAATACCGGGTATGTGGGGTAACATAATCAGGGTGGGCTCAGATTTATGGAAGTATGGAATCGATCTACGATCCTTGTTCAAATGTAATCTGGGGGTCGGAAAACACATAAGTTTTTGTAAAGACCCTTGGTTATACAATTTGGTGTTACAAAATGTTTACCCAAGAGCCTTCATTAAGTTTGGAAAAGAAGATAAAACCATTGGTGAATCGGGTAACTGGGATGGGTCGGTTTGGGTTTGGAATTTTGGCACTAAAAACCTTGCAAACGGCAGATTAAGAGAGGAGTATGAGCAGATGTTAGAATTGTTGAAGCAGGTCACGATCAGGAAAGACTCGGAAGACAGATGGTCATTCTCGCTGACAACTGACGGATCTTTCTCAGTCAAAGAATGTAGAAGATTGATAGAGAAGCAAGTGCAAAGAAATCAAATCGCAAGCAATCGTAGTACTTTCTGGTCCAAACTGTTACCCAAAAAGGTATGTATTTTTTCTTGGAGAGTTGATCGACTCAGACTACCGGTTGCAACAAACTTAGTGGAAAGGGGGATAGACCTACCGTCTATTCTATGCCCGGGGTGTGTGGATGAAGTGGAGACAGTTTCTCATGCCATTTTCCTTTGCAAAAAAGTTCTGCCCATTTGGATTGAGGTTCATGCGTGGTGGGGAATCAAGTTTACAGGTGGAGTATCTTTTGCGGCATTGGAGGATTCGGCTAAAGGCTCACTTTCAAATAAAAGCTGGAAGACTTGGAAACTGGTTATTAGATCGTTGGCATATGTCATTTGGAGACTCAGAAATGAGAAACTGTTTAAAGCTACAAACACAAACTTATGGAATGCGGTTTTTCAAGTGAAGTTAACACTATTCCATTGGCTAAAAGTAAGATGCAAAACAGGTAGTTCTTTGGCATGCATGATTTTTTTTTGTAAAATGCCAAACCTTACCATTACCAACCTGAAAATCAACTTACAAGCAGGTGCAAATTTCTGCACCTAAGAAACGTATCTGTTGTTCAACAAAACAAGAACAAAAGACTAAGCAAGCACCACAGAACCAAAACTACATCACGAAATGCACACCACCAAGCAAAAACATTAAAGCTGTGAGGATATAACTTTCAGATTAGAAAGCCATGCGATCCAATCTAGCTTATGACGAGATACTTTAGCCGCAATCCACCGATAGCTTCGACCCTGTTGCTCGAAAAAAAGGTCTCTGTTGCACTGTTGCGATTTCCGAAACACTATCTGATTTCTGCGAGACCACAATAGATAAGCGAAAATCCACTTACAGGCCTGCTCCAAAGCATTTCCGGATTCCAACAGCTCTTGAAACGATATAGATGTTGACATATCTACCATCCACCATTTGATGAACTCTAACCATATCAATTGAACTTTGCTACAGCTCCATAATGCATGCTCTATAGACTCCTCTTCCTTCTCGTAAACCGGGTATAAAGTTGAGGGAACATCCACCTGCAATTTATGAAGAGCCACCCTAACCGGGAGTTTCCCTAACCTAGCTCTCCAAATAAAAAATATTAACCTTCCTAGGTACTAATTTATTCCACCAAGTGTCCACTCCCGACGCCGCACTATCCAAGACTATATTATCAGTTAAACCTCTAAGACACCTCACTGTAAAAACTCCATCCCCTGAAAGACCCCACCAGATTTTATCTACACAACTACTAACCGGGGAAATGTTCATAAGCACATTATTAAGGTCTTCCAATTCACCTAATTCCCTCCCTCTCGGCTCCCTTCTCCAATCCCAACACCACACCCACGACCCTTCTTCCCACCTCCCTCTCTCCCTGATCACCACCCTATTATCTCTATCCAACCGAAAAAGTCTAGCAAATCTATCTTTAAATTTTTCCTCCCCTACCCACTCTCTTCCCAAAACTTAATTAAAGACCCATCTCTGTAACACCACTTTTCTAAAATAGCTTTAAAAATTCGTTTGCTTCTGATTAGCATTCTAAAACATCAGAGTTTGCGGAAATCAATCTTACATTACTTTAATGCTAACAACTTAATGAAAAGTAGTGTTAAAAGTACTCTTTTCAAAAGCTTGGAGCTATCCAACTCTGCAAAGCACGGGGGCTTACCCTTGCTGGAAACTGGTTACCTGCATGCACAACATACTAAAACGTAAGCTTTCGCTTAGTGAGCATACAAACTGAACAGATAAACACTTATAACATGAGTAACTCTTCTGGGGATGTCTCACATCTAAGCTGACCACCTGAAAAACTATTCAAACTATTATCTGGTCCAGGGTATGATCACACCTCGCGCGTAATCAAATCCCTGACACTCTGTTTGGGTATAAGGATCTCAATATACCCCTATCTCTGTACTGAAAATATATCTGAGTTCTATTATACCTTGAAACAATAATCTCAACTCATAACATAAACATATCATAACACTGATATCATACTATTCACCTTGTGCATATATGTATGTAGATCATACTAAATACCACAACATAGCGTTACTGAATCTCACATAATCAATCACATATCAAGCATACAATTGATATACTAATCACTTAAAGCATATACATATGCTAATCTGATTAAAGGTAAGTACACTCACCTTAGCAGCAGTTAAAACATATACTTCTATGAAAAAGGTAGCAGTCTCTTATTGCCTACAAGCAATAAACAAGTACCTCATTAACTTCTAAGTATTGCTGCAAAGAATCTGTTTGACTAGCAAAAGTTTAACTGAAAACTACCTCCTACGGCCGCAGAGGAAAAACCCTACGCCCGCAGGAGTCAAAATCACCAAAAACCTAAAAACACCTTCCTACGGTCGTAGTGAACCTTTCCTACGGCCGCAGGAACCAAAACAACTCAAAACCTTAAAACATGTTCCTACTCCCGTAGGGAATAATCCCTACGGCCGTAGGGACAGTCGGTACAGCAGACTCATCTGCTCTGTTCGAACAACAGCTGGGTTTCGAGGTTTTACCTCTATCAACGATTCAAAACTTGATTTCTGACCAAACAACAATCTTAAACACATACTACAACCTTTTGGATCAACAAACAACAACTAAATCAAAGACTAACACAAAACTCAAGGATTCAACATATGAATCCATTTCTTGACCTAAAACTTAACCAAATCAAAATGAACTTCATACCTCTTGCTATTGAATCTCTATCTGATCAAATTCCAGATGTTAATCTTCCCTTTTGAACTTGAAAACAGCAACATGTGAATCAAGTGTGTGTCGTATGTGTGTATGTAAGTTCCTGGTAGTTTGACTCCAAATGAGTCAAATAAATGCTTCATATAAATCTCAACTTTCTTAAAAGGCAAGAACAGCCCCTGAACTTATCATCTTTCAAAAATTGACAAACTAACCCCTTAACTTCAATTAAGAAACTTTCAAACTTTGGGATGTTACAACTCTTCCCCACTTGATACGATTTCGTCCCCGAAATCAACTGTACACATAAAAACTTAACATCATAACATATTGAATGCTACCGTAGCGCACTAGCGGTAGTCTTATATCTCCTCAACTCTGAATGCTATCGCAGCGCACTGACGATAGTCTTACATCATACATCTACCCGCTACTAATGTAGAAGGTCTATCACAAGCTGAACAATAATAACATATCATACACATAAGATATATAAAACATGTGTACACCTAGGTGTATTCTACTATTACTTTACCAATTTTATCTGTTTGTTACACAAACTCGTAACTTTTCTTTTAATTAAGCTATTAATTGTGCTTCAAAACATACTGAATGCTACCGTAGCGCACTAACGGAAGTCTTACATCCCTTTTATCTCTGAATACTATTTCATCTCTACCTTTTACTAAAGTATAAGGTCTACTGCATACTGAGCATAAAACAAATATTACATACACAACAAGTATAATTACACCTAAGTGTAATCTAATCCTTTTCATGTTTCTATTTTATCTTTACCATCTCATCTGTCTATACACAACTCTCAGCTTTCTCTAAAATACAGCCACCGGCTGTTCTCTACCACTTGATTTCTCATCTCTTGTCCCGTCTGGCTAACTACTGGTGCATCTGTTACATACTTACTATGGTAGTTATACTTATTATACTATCTAAGACATCTTTACTATGAATTCTGGCATATACATTACTTTCTCTATCCTTGAGATAATCCTCAGAGGACCTATAAACTACTATCCTAGCTTATATTTTTTTTTCTGAATCTGTTCACCCATATCCACGGTGATACTTTTAAAAACACATAGCTTCCAATCTGAAGTTCTACAAATAATACCTTCTTATCACATAACTGTCCTGTTTATCCTGGGCAGCTCTAAGCCGTTCACGTAACTGTGGTACTATCTTTACATTCGATCGTGTGTTGAGTCCTCTCATTCTAATCAACCTCATCCCAGCAAATAGAAGTTCTGTACTTCCCCTCATACATCATCTGGTACTAGATATGCTACTACTCAAACGCAACTGTGATCATATTGGCACTCTATTAATGTATATACGTATCTCAACTATCACTTAAGTCAATTATACATGTTCTGAGCATATATCTCTGTGTTTATATATTTCTCTCACTCTGTCCAACCCTACAAGGGTGGAATACTGTACTAAGATATAACTTAATTCCTTATCTTTCTGAAATTTACTCCGGAACTTAAAGATAACTGAGTATATCTATCTAAATCATTATACTGTCATTTTATATCTAACTGCTACTTTCCATAAACTTTCTGATACTCTGCTATAACCTGTAGACAATTCAAATTTTCTCAATCTTCTTTGCTAAAACACACTCTATCCCTGGCTACTAGTAATTTCTGCTCATATCTCTCATCGATTTTTGGACATCTAATCTTTGATACACTGGATCTTGGGCTGCTATCTTTTAACTACCTTAATCCTTAATAGATTCTTTCTTCTGGTCAATCCCCCTCTGACTGCTTCATTATGTACTACTTTAACTTAATTGAATATCAAACTGATGTATAACACTCTTACTTTAGGTATCTGTATCTTTAGGGTAGCTGACTTGATGCTAAAAACATCTGTACTAAATTAACTTTCCAACTACTACTAGTTTCAAAACCTGAGTCAAATAATCGCTTCATACTTGTGGGGAGTCATATTCTGAAAATGTCCTTGATTCTATCCTGCTCTCTGACTTTCATCTGATGGTACTCTGACCACAACTCTATCCCTGAAAACCATTCTACACTCTGAAATTAATCCAACAGATTATCTACTTCTTAAACCGGGTACTGATTCTTGTTTGCAAACTTATAGTGTCCTCTATAATCTATACACATTCTGACTAGCTATTTTCTTTACGACCACCTGTATTAACGTGCCCCACGGTGAACTAATGGATCGGGTTAACCCTTCATCTGTTAACTATTACTTTTGAATCATCAATTCTTACTTCTCTGGGGGCTAACCTGTACAATACTTTAACTCCATGGTTCTATTCCTGACATTATACTAATACTAAGTTCTACTTATCAAAACTCTAGAATTACTGGTAATTCTTTTGAAAAATACATCTGAGTAGTCACCACCGGTGGTATCTATTAAATCTACTATGACTGTATTTTATACTACTCTTTTCCACATAAGCTAGACATTCTATAAAATTAAGCATCAAGTACTTTCTCACTTTGCTGACAAGCAACTGGAACACTGACTCTCTTACTATTACCTCTGTTCAATAATTCTTCCCCACTTGGGATCTGTGCCCGCACTGTTGGTCTGATTTCTGAGTATCTGAACTTGTTATTAACTCAATTAATCAATACTAATAACTGCTCAAAATTCTTTCATCGCGAACATATGCTCAATGAAAACTGGCGATTTCTACCTCTATCACTTTTTACTTACACTTACTATTCAGAATAATAGTCTCATCTTTTGCGTCTGTCTGCTATCATAATTGGTTCAAACTTTATTTCTTTAACTATAAACTTGAACATTCTATCTTTTCACTAGGTGACATTTACTTTTCTAGTGTTGACCCTTATTATATCAAACTGGGCTAAAAATTTAACTGACTTACTTTCTGTCACTAACAACTTAGGACAATAATGTCCAAACTAGTAAACTGGTAGTACACTTAGAACAAACTATTTCAAATCTTTGGTCACATGCCTCAACTTTCCACACTTCGTATATCTGAGTGGGGGAACTAGCCCCCCATGTTGTAGTACAAACTTCGGCTTATTATTTAACACTGTCACTGACTTAACCTTTTTCTTTGCGTTCATTATTCTCTGCTCTCTCAACTACTTCTCTTTTCTTCCATGTAAGACTTATCATCTTACCCACTTTGTTGCGAATAACTGCCGTTAAACTTCACCCGTATCATTTCTAACATCAGACTATACTACTCTATACTATTGTATTTACAAAACTTCTATACTAACTTACTCTGAAAAAAACTACACATTCTTAAAAATTTCTAGGTGATGTTATTCACCAACTCTATTGTCCGTCCTCAGATTCTAAATTCTTTTGTGACCTGTTCTATACAAACTTCTAGTACGGCTATATTCTAAACAATTCTTTAAACTAAGGCCATGCTATAGCCTCAATCTATGCTTCTAACTTTCTGTACAATAACATGGTCCACGAGTATTTCACTATCTCACATAGCAAACTCAACGCGTACCTAGCTTTCTCCCTGACAGACACCCCCTAATACGAAAAATCTCATTCCATCTCTATTAATCATCACTACTCACAACTGGATCTAAAATCTTCCCTCTAACGAGGTAATTCACATGCTGAACAATCTTTACACGTCTATCCCTACAACGGGTTCTTTCTTAGCTTTAACTCTTACTAATGCTTTAACCGTAACCCATATTGTTGTATCCACATATTGCGACAACAAAACTTTATTTCCTTCTGAAACATACTCAACTTCTTGGTTGATAATATCTAAAACGTTGCTTATAGGACTTTGCTCTACTTTATCACTGCTATCTACTTTACTAAACTGGTCTCAAGATCTTGCAATCCATCTGTAACAACTCCCTCTAAAGGGTTTACTTATAGGTCTATTGGTTTAAAAAATAAGGATTGCATCTGTAGGTAATTCTGATCTTCTGAAGTATACTAGCCTCAGGCTACTATATCTAACTCGTATCAATTCTAACCACCTGCTATATACCCATGATCAAATATCTTCAAATATACTACCTAAACAACTTTCTCTGTTTCTCATAATAAGGTATGTAATATTATTAATACTACATTTATCTCATTTTTCTGTTCTTGTCTGATTCACACATGCTGTATATTCACGTATCACCCCTCACTTGATTCACAAGGTACTGACATGGCAATCTTAAGCTCAATTGCATATCACATGTTCTTCACATACACTGGGCAGGCGTTGTGAGGAACATATTATACATAATTGTTCTTAATACCGTCACGGAATACCTCGATTCACACGCTTAGGTCACGTATATGGCATAACTGTTTATATCTGTTAAACATTCTTCTTTTCTCTGATATCATATACACATAATGTCATTTAGTACTTGTTCACATAACTATTACATATGCAAAACATTGATACTCATGCTCAATCTGTAAAACTGATAACAAATCATAAACTTCTACTAACCGTATGCTCACCTAGGCTACTGCCCCAGGGATAGCTCCTCTTAATCTCAAAACCACGGTTTAAGTTCATACATCACACTCGTGTGTGCCCAAATCCCTTAAACCTTGGCTCTGATACCAAGTTGTAACACCACTTTTCTAAAATAGCTTTAAAAATTCGTTTGCTTCTGATTAGCATTCTAAAACATCAGAGTTTGCGGAAATCAATCTTACATTACTTTAATGCTAACAACTTAATGAAAATTAGTGTTAAAAGTACTCTTTTCAAAAGCTTGGAGCTATCCAACTCTGCAAAGCACTCGGGCTTACCCTTGCTGGAAACTGGTTACCTGCATGCACAACATACTAAAACGTAAGCTTTCCCTTAGTGAGCATACAAACTGAACAGATAAACACTTATAACATGAGTAACTCTTCTGGGGATGTCTCAAATCTAAGCTGACCACCTGCAAAACTATTCAAACTATTATCTGGTTCAGGGTATGATCACACCTCGCGCGTAATCAAATCCCTGACACTCTGTTTGGGTATAAGGATCTCAATATACCCCTATCTCTGTACTGAAAATATATCTGAGTTCTATTATACCTTGAAACAATAATCTCAACTCATAACATAAACATATCATAACACTGATATCATACTATTCACCTTGTGCATATATGTATGTAGATCATACTAAATACCACAACATAGCGTTACTGAATCTCACATAATCAATCACATATTAAGCATACAATTGATATACTAATCACTTAAAGCATATACATATGCTAATCTGATTAAAGGTAAGTACACTCACCTTAGCAGCAGTTAAAACATATACTTCTATGACAAAGGTAGCAGTCTCTTATTGCCTACAAGCAATAAACAAGTACCTCATTAACTTCTAAGTATTGCTGCAAAGAATCTGTTTGACTAGAAAAAGTTTAACTGAAAACTACCTCCTACGGCCGCAGAGGAAAAACCCTACGCCCGCAGGAGTCAAAATCACCAAAAACCTAAAAACACCTTCCTACGGTCGTAGTGAACCTTTCCTACGGCCGCAGGAACCAAAACAGCTCAAAACCTTAAAACATGTTCCTACTCCCGTAGGGAATAATCCCTACGGCCGTAGGGACAGTCGGTACAGCAGACTCATCTGCTCTGTTCGAACAACAGCTGGGTTTCGAGGTTTTACCTCTATCAACGATTCAAAACTTGATTTCTGACCAAACAACAATCTTAAACACATACTACAACCTTTTGGATCAACAAACAACAACTAAATCAAAGACTAACACAAAACTCAAGGATTCAACATATGAATCCATTTCTTGACCTAAAACTTAACCAAATCAAAATGAACTTCATACCTCTTGCTATTGAATCTCTATCTGATCAAATTCCAGATGTTAATCTTCACTTTTGAACTTGAAAACAGCAACATGTGAATCAAGTGTGTGTCGTATGTGTGTATGTAAGTTCCTGGTAGTTTGACTCCAAATGAGTCAAATAAATGCTTCATATAAATCTCAACTTTCTTAAATGGCAAGAACAGCCCCTGAACTTATCATCTTTCAAAAATTGACAAACTAACCCCTTAACTTCAATTAAGAAACTTTCAAACTTTGGGATGTTACAACTCTTCCCCACTTGATACGATTTCGTCCCCGAAATCAACTGTACACATAAAAACTTAACATCATAACATATTGAATGCTACCGTAGCACACTAGCGGTAGTCTTATATCTCCTCAACTCTGAATGCTATCGCAGCGCACTGACGATAGTCTTACATCATACATCTACCCGCTACTAATGTAGAAGGTCTATCACAAGCTGAAAAATAATAACATATCATACACATAACATATATAAAACATGTGTACACCTAGGTGTATTCTACTATTACTTTACCAATTTTATCTGTTTGTTACACAAACTCGTAACTTTTCTTTTAATTAAGCTATTAATTGTGCTTCAAAACATACTGAATGCTACCGTAGCGCACTAACGGTAGTCTTACATCCCTTTTATCTCTGTATACTATTTCATCTCTACCTTTTACTTTATACTGAGCATAAAACAAATATTACATACACAACAAGTATAATTACACCTAAGTGTAATCTAATCCTTTTCATGTTTCTATTTTATCTTTACCATCTCATCTGTCTATACACAACTCTCAGCTTTCTCTAAAATACAGCCACCGGCTGTTCTCTACCACTGGATTTCTCATCTCTTGTCCCGTCTGGCTAACTACTGGTGCATCTGTTACATACTTACTATGGTAGTTATACTTATTATACTATCTAAGACATCTTTACTATGAATTCTGGCATATACATTACTTTCTCTATCCTTGAGATAATCCTCAGAGGACCTATAAACTACTATCCTAGCTTATATTTTTTTTTCTGAATCTGTTCACCCATATCCACGGTGATACTTTTAAAAACACATAGCTTCCAATCTGAAGTTCTACAAATAATACCTTCTTATCACATAACTGTCCTGTTTATCCTGGGCAGCTCTAAGCCGTTCACGTAACTGTGGTACTATCTTTACATTCGATCGTGTGTTGAGTCCTCTCATTCTAATCAACCTCATCCCAGCAAATAGAAGTTCTGTACTTCCCCTCATACATCATCTGGTACTAGATATGCTACTACTCAAACGCAACTGTGATCATATTGGCACTCTATTAATGTATATACGTATCTCAACTATCACTTAAGTCAATTATACATGTTCTGAGCATATATCTCTGTGTTTATATATTTCTCTCACTCTGTCCAACCCTACAAGGGTGGAATACTGTACTAAGATATAACTTAATTCCTTATCTTTCTGAAATTTAATCCGGAACTTAAAGATAACTGAGTATATCTATCTAAATCATTATACTGTCATTTTATATCTAACTGCTACTTTCCATTAACTTTCTGATACTCTGCTATAACCTGTAGACAATTCAAATTTTCTCAATCTTCTTAGCTAAAACACACTCTATCCCTGGCTACTAGTAATTTCTGCTCATATCTCTCATCGATTTTTGGACATCTAATCTTTGATACGCTGGATCTTGGGCTGCTATCTTTTAACTACCTTAATCCTTAATAGATTCTTTCTTCTGGTCAATCCCCCTCTGACTGCTTCATTCTGTACTACTTTAACTTAATTGAATATCAAACTGATGTATAACACTCTTACTTTAGGTATCTGTATCTTTAGGGTAGCTGACTTGATGCTAAAAACAGCTGTACTAAATTAACTTTCCAACTACTACTAGTTTCAAAACCTGAGTCAAATAATCGCTTCATACTCGTGGGGAGTCATATTCTGAAAACGTCCTTGATTTTATCCTGCTCTCTAACTTTCATCTGATGGTACTCTGACCACAACTCTATCCCTGAAAACCATTCTACACTCTGAAATTAATCCAACAGATTATCTACTTTTTAATTCAGCCCCCCTTTAGAAAAAGGGTTAAGTTTTTGATCCCATTTAACCCAATGAATAAACTGTCCCTCCCCCCTCTCCCCCTCCCCCCCTTTACCCCAGAAAAAATTCTTCCTCACACGCTCAAGAATAGAAATCACACTCTTTGGGGCACGGAACAACGAAAAGAATACTGTGGTAAACTACCGATGATTGATTTTACCAAAGTGAATCGCACACCAATCGATAGTAAACTTGCGCTTTTATGCGACAATTTGGAACGGATCTTCTTAATAATATTACTCCAATTAGACACACGGCTCATGTCTGCACCCACCGGAACTCCCAAGTACGTGAACGGTAAGCTGCCAGTCTTGCATCCAATCAAGCGTGCCCAAGCCTCCACTTCCGCTTGTTCAACACCCACCCCAAACAGCGTACTTTTCAATAAATTGATTTTCCACCCTGACAGACTTTGAAAACAGTTTAGAATTTGCATTAAATTCATGAAATTTCTCAAACTCCACTTCCCAAACACAATCACATCATTAGCGTACTGCAAATGTGAAATACCAATTTTGCTTCTACGCCCGATATCCATCTCTTCAAACTTACCCTTACCAATAGCTTCCTTCATCAGAATATTAAACCCTTCAGCTGCCAAAAGAAAAAGAAAGGGGGCAAGTGGATCTCCTTGCCTAAGTCCCTTCTTCATACAAAATTCTCGAGTAGGCGACCCGTTAACCAGAGCTGACACTGAAGTAGATAGAAAGCAGCTATTAATCCATCTTCTCCAAAGATCTCAAAACCCATAGACTCCATTAACTGTAGCAAATAATCCCAATTCACATTGTCATATGCCTTGTCGAAGTCTAATTTGAAAACCATGGATCTCAATTTTTGCTTCTTCATGAAAAAAACCATCTCATTAGCTATCAAAGCACCGTCGAGGATATTCCTACCACGAATAAAAGTCGTTTGCACCTCCCCTATCAAGATTGGTATTACCTTCTTGATTCTTTCCGCTAGGATCTTAGCAATCACTTTGTAATACACACCTATCAAACTGATAGGCCTAAAATCACTTAGACCTATCGGGTTTGAGACTTTGGGAATTAAGGTCAAGAAAAACGCGTTACAACCATTACTAATCTTGGACGTATGCCAAAACCACCTCAGGCTTTTAATCAAGTCATCCTTAAAAATGTGCCACACCTTCTTTATAAAATTGAAGTTGAACCCATCCGGTCCCGGGGCCTTCGAGCTACCGCACCCCAGATTTCCTCTTCACTGAAATGCTCTTCCAATTTTGCAGCTTCTTCTACCGAGAGTTTTGGGATCATGTTACTACATAATCTAGGTCTTCGAGTTTCTTCTTCACTAAACTTTTTTTCGAAGAAACTTTTTACTTCTTCCTTCACTCGAACCGGCTCATCGACCCATTCCTCTTCAATCATAATACCCAACAGGTTGTTCTTCTTTTCTCTCTTTCTAACCAACGAATGAAAATATTTAGTATTTTCATCCCCATCCGCATACCACATGACTCTCGCCCTTTGTTTCATGGAATCCACTTTAATGTCCTTCTTATCGAACCAAGCTTTCCTGACCTCCATCCATCTGTTTATATCAGATTCAGAGAGATTTCTATTTTCTGCCTCTTTTTCTAATGCCACTGCCTCAGTTCTGAGCTTTTGAATATCAGCATCTATATTCCCGAACTTACCTTTACTCCATTTCTTTAATTCCAACTTCGTATTTCTTAATCTTTCTACGAACATTATGTCTGGAGTACTCGCCATTACTTGTTTTTCCACGCAATTTTAACCACCTCTAAAAAGTCTGCTTCCCGGGTCCAATAATCAAAGAATTTGAATGGTTTATTTCCAAAGTCAACCACCTTGTCCCTTAGCAACAATGGACAATGATCAGAGAATTTACGATTAAGCGACAAAATAGATAGATTATTAAAAAGCATATGACAATTATCCGAAACCAAAAACCTATCTAGTCTGCTCATTTTGAGTCCGTCATCACTCACCCTTGTATACTTTCTCCCACACATCAGCTGATCTTGAAATCTTCATCAGCTGATGGTTCTAGGCCATCAGCTGATCCAGTGTGATTCCTCAGCTGATGCTCTTTGACTGATCTTTTCTTCTCAGCTGATCTTTCTGAAGCTGGTCCTTTAGCTGATACTCAGTGTTCAGCTGACACTATGATTCGTCAGCTGACATTTCTTACTTATAAATTCTTTAAGTCTCAGATAGAAAAACAACACATGTTTTTCATCAATCTAAGTCCAAAAATGAATATATGGTTTTGTTAACATCAAATCCTATTTTACGTAATAGATAGGTTTGATTTAGGTTTGATATTGCTATCTCCCCAACAATCTCCCCCTATTTGATGATGACAAAACCTTATCTGTTTAAGAAGAATCAGTTTGACTCGGATTTGTAAAGATAAAACTTTTAAGTGCAATTTGGTTACCTAGCTATCTGTTTTTGGTAACTCTTTAAAGTATGTTCCCTGATATTCTGTTTTTGGGAATCTTTTCATTTATGAAGTACCATTGTTTTGTTTTTGTGGTATCTTTTCTATCCTTTTTATGTTTTTTAGGATTTTTTATATTTTCTATATTTACACTATGTGAGCTATCTACTAAGAGTCATCTATACTAGCATTTTAGCTAAGTAGTCCATGATCAAAGTTTCAAGCTTGATTACAAAACAAATATTTACAGAGTGTTTGTACAGAGCAATCTAACTACGAGTTAATACTAAGTACAGAAGCTGAACTATTCTAGGAATTTGAAATTACATCTAATCTAGTTATGAAGTTTCAGTTTTCTTCCCACCAAGGTTCTTCTTTCACATTCAGAAGTCTGTCTAGTGGATTTGCAGCTAACAACTCTTCAGCTCTTGCTTGAATCAGACTTTCAAAATGTTCACTTCCTGTCTGTCCCTTTGTTGAAGTTGCAGCTTGAAAGATTAACTCTCCAGGGGCTCTTCCCAAGTCAGTTTCTCTTAGGAATCTCCAAACACTAGCTCTATTCTTGAAGAACATCCCTCTTTCAGGTTCAGTTATGTACTTAAACATTTCTGGTTCAATGTTGGAGGGTAGAGCAGTGTTGAGATTTTCATATGCAGACAGGTAAGGATGATCAGGATTAAGTATAATATGTTCAACAGGTACAAAAGCTTTGGAGGATTTCTTGAAGCCATCCTCAATCATATCAATGTGTTCCACAATTTGATCATGAGTGCATATCCTGTGGTAGACAGCCATTCTGATCCAGTATTCAAATTTGTTTATGAACCTTGTGGCAATTTCACTTTTGGATTTAAGGAGGTGGTACAGAGTCTCAATCATCTCAGTGAAGGAAAACAGTTTGCAGTGATGAATATAGGCATTCTCATGTGTTTGTCTTTAATCTCTTCTTACTAATCTGAGATATGGCCCTTCATCTGTTCCCTTATATGGAGTGACTCTGGAAATGAGATTTGAATCCTTTCTTTCTATCAAGTTCTTCTTGTTATCCAAGACCTCTTTGATCTCCCTTTCAGATTGCTGAGTTGTAACTCCAAAGTTGAACTCATGCAATGCTTGAATGGCTTCTCTGTGAGTTCTTCCTCTTTTAGGAACTTTCTTGACAGTAGAATCATCTTGCTGTGATGCAACCTGTGTTGGATGTGATTGAGAGGATAGCATGATGATTTCTTCTTCTTGTAATTCTCTCAATTCATCATCAGTGACACCAACTGCAGCAGCAAGATCCTCAGTGGTAGTGAAATCCTGGTGTCTCTCTTTGGCTTTAAGAACTTCTTCAATGGTTGAACCAAGAGCAGCAGCCAGTTCACTTGACTCTCTGAGATTCTCATACTCTTGATTTAACTCTTCCTCTCTTCTTTCTTCTTCTTCAATTTCCTCAGCAGACATTATTTTCTTTCCTTTTCTCCTTGATGTGCTGCTGGGAGTTGGTTGACTTGATTGTACTGGAGAGGAAGCTTGGACTGTTGGAGCTTGAGTTGAGAGGCTCTGCTTTTTCAAGTTGAGCAGAGAGGACAGAGGCACCCTATCTTCATCTACATCATCATCAGAATCTTCTGATGACACATTGATTAGTGCACAAGATTCATTTTTTCTGGGCTTTTTAGCACTCTTCCTTCTAGCCATTTGTTTGAATCTTCTTTTTGGCCTCTGCTCATCTTGAGCAGGTTGCTCCCCCTCAGATTGATTCTCCCCCTCAACATCTGATTTTCTTTGAGTTTCTATTTCATTGGGGGTAGATGCATCCTCTGCTTGCATAGCCTGAACCTCAGCTGTATATGCATCAACAGTTGCTCTGATTGTATCTGGTGAAGGTTCTCTTCTAACTGACTTCTCCCCCTTTTTGTCATCAGCAAATGTAAAAGGAAAGTTGTCAGAGGGCTTAGCAACAGAAGGAGGGATAAAAGAACAAGGAGATGGAGAAGGAGTGGAGGTAGAGGGAGGGATAGGTGTAGTTGAAGGAGAGGTAGTTGGGATAGGAGGTTGAGTGAAGAATAGAGGTCTCCTCGGGCTTAGGATAGCATCAGTGATATTGGTGAATTTTTTGAGGGTTTCACTGTGCTTTTGAATGGAGTAATTGTTTAGGTGTTGGAGGTCAGTAGTTATGGTTTGGAGAAGAGAAGGGACTCTAAGAAGAGAGTCAGGGTTGGTTACTGAAATGTTAGGAGGGGAAGGTCTTAAGGTGTGGAGTTGGGTTAGAAGGTTAGAAATGGTTTGGTTGAGGTTGGTAATGGTTTGGTTTGAGATGGTAGGTGAAGGAATAGGAGTAGGATTAGAAGTTTGGGTAAGAAGTTGATCTAATTTAGTGAGAAGTGGTGAAAGATCAACAGGGG
This sequence comes from Pulicaria dysenterica, assembly GCA_947179395.2. Lineage (NCBI taxonomy): Eukaryota > Viridiplantae > Streptophyta > Magnoliopsida > Asterales > Asteraceae > Pulicaria > Pulicaria dysenterica. The sequence continues at coordinate 10,547,566 of OX359291.1, forward strand.
CAGGGGTGGGTTGGGGTTGGGATTGTGTAGCCTTTAGTGACTCAACCTCTTGGGTTAAATGAGAGAGTTGAGTTTCTGTTTTAGTTTGGAAGGAGGTGAAGGAGGCTTGAAGACTATCCATCTTTTGAGAGATGGACATTAGGCTTTGAAGTATTTGGGGTGAGGGTTCAGAAAAGGTAGATGGAAGGGGTTTGGTGGGAATTGATTGAGTTGAGGTGCCAAGAACAGGAATAGATTGAGGTCCCTCACTTAGACCTTGGTTTATAGGCCTAAGATCATTAGGAACAGAGAGTGTGCCCTGTACCAATGGCTGGTTTATGCCACTAGTATTGACAGGCAGTGCACTACTATGTGTAAGTATTGAATCAAAAGTAGGTGCAAATATGTGAGTGTGAGTGAGGGTTGCACTCAATGGGGTATCCCGTATTTCAGTAGGAAGTTGTTGTGAACTTATTAAGGGAAAGGCTTGACTCACAGGGGCTATAGACACAGTATGACCTTGGGAGGAGGTCTGTCTTTCAATGGTATCACCCTGTTGGGAGGGTGACCCGGATTGCAGCAATCCCATATTTACAAATGTGACCTTTTGTGAGGGCACATCCACTGGCAGTTGGGTTAAAGCAACATCCATAAGCTCCCCCTCAACATAAGAGGTAGCTATAGAAGTTGAGGTCAGAGGTGTGGATAACACTACCTCAGAGACTTGTGGAAAGTGCACAAGCTCTTGTGACCTTAATTCAGTATGGGTGTAAGAGGGAGTAGAACTAGCAACTGTTGGGAGTTGACTAGAGCTTGGCAGTTGTGGGGGTGTTACAGCTGGAGAAGAGGATGGGTTCTCATTGGTGGGGTCAACCAAATGAGTGTCCTCAGGGAGTGATAAAGGTATACCTGAGATTCGTTTTGCTTTGCTGATCTCTATGAGCTCCACCAGCTTATCAGAGATCTCTTCAGCATCAGGAACCTCTTCATCTCCACCACTTCGTGCTATATTAACAGAGTCACTCGATCCTTGTTGTTGATCAGGGTTAGGATAAGCAAATGTGCAACCAAGAGTCCTACTTGGAGAATCATCATCAGATTCTTCTTCACTGTGTTGAGTTTGTGGTGTGGTAGAACTGGAACTGACAGCATCACCTCTTTCATCACCACTATCTGCTTCTTGTACATCCTCAGCATAAGGACTAATAGGCTCATCCTGTGCTGGTTCATCAAACACATCTGCTCTAAACATTATTTCATGATCAGCAGTGTCCATCAACCCTTCATCCATCCTTTCTTCTTCAATCATGGCTTCATCTTGAGCATGAGTCACTGACTCTTCAGAATGCTCAGTGATCATATCAGGAGATTCAGAATCATCAGCCATTTGTTCTTCAAAGTTTGCAGCAAACACCTCTTCTTCAACCTCAGCTTCATCACCAGCAATATCGATTATTTCTTGCATCTGGGCAGTAATAGCTGGACCTTGCTCTTCCCTTATTAGATTAAAAATCTTTTGACCCATTTGAGGCATGGGCATTGCATCAAGCACATCAGCTATCCCAGTATACTGTTCCCATTGCATCTGATGAAGGACAAGTAAGCTCAAGTACCTTATGTAGGGAACAATAGTCCTTGTGGACTTCTTTGAAGTAGCAAGAGTAATTTTGTCCACCATATCCGAGAATATGACTTGAGCAAAGTCAATATTCCTCCCTGTGACTAAGGCATGAAGTATCATCAGCTCAGTCTGGTTCATTTGATCGAAGCTTCCAGTTTTGGGACCAAAACAGCGAGTGATGACACTTGCCAGATACTTCAACGGGTGTCCCAGCACAGACAACTTGTACTGACCATGGGCAATAGGAGCATTGTAGCCAATTAGGGGTAGTACCTCCAAAACTTGATCCATTTGAGCAAATGGTTGATAAGGAGCCAAGTTTGGCAGAGAGTTGGCCTGTCACAGAGTGTCGCCAGTGACATTTATGTTGATGTGGCCATTCAGACAGGTACAGGTGATGAGGTTTTGATTGGGATGGTACCTAGCAGTGTACCACATTTAACCAACAATGTGAGGGAAAATGAAGTAAGGTTGAGCAGAGAGACAAGGAAACAAGGGATGGGCAGTAATGAATGCAACCATGGGTTCGTATCCCTGGTTTGCCTTGTTTGAGGGAATTTCAGTGGTTATTCGAAAGTTATTGGGACGAATGGTGAGTTCAGAGTTGGGTGCAACATTCTCACCAGCAATGGCAAGAGGAGTGGAAGCAGAGTTGAAAGTTACCATGATTACAGAGTGAACCAGTTTGAGCAACGAAGGTTTAGGGTTTGAAAATCTTAGAGAGAAAGAGTGTTTGGGAATTTTGAAAGCGTAAGAAATGAAGAACCGCCCGAAAACATCTTTATATCTTCCTTGGAAACCTAAAATTGATTGATTCTTCTATGACCTTTGTTCTGATGTTATAGATTTTGTAAGCTTTGGAGATCACAGAATATCCAACAAAAACACCTTCATCAGCCTTTGGTGCAAACTTTTGCAATTGATCTTTCTGGTTCCGTATGAAGCACTGACACCCAAAGATGTGAAGAAACTGATGTTTGGCTTCCTTCCCTTTAGCACTTCATAGGGAGTTTTGTTGTGTCTCTTGATCACAAGAGATATGTTCTGTGTAAAACATGCACAGCTGACAACTTCAGCCCAGAAGTTAAATCCTAACCCACTCTCACACAGCATGGTTCTTGCAGCTTCAATTAATGTTCTGTTTCTTCTTTCAGCTACACCATTCTGTTGTGAAGTCCTTGGAGCAGAGAAGTTTTGAGATATGCCTTTTTCATCACAGAAACTTTCTAGAGTTTGATTTCTAAACTCAGTTCCATGATCACTTCTAAGCATCCTTACCAGATTTCCATTTAGCACTTCCATCTTCTTTATGAAGCTTATTATTTCTTCAGCAGCCTCACTCTTTGCTTTTAGGAAGATGACCCAAGTGTATCTTGATAATTCATCAACCATTACCAATGCATACTTACTTCCACCAATGCTAGCAGTAGCAACAGGACCAAATAGATCCATGTGCAACATGTAGAAAGGTTCAGTAATGGAGAAGGCTTGCTTAGATGGAAACGATGTCTTGTGCTGCTTTCCCTTCTCACAGGCAGAGCAAGGTTTAGGCTTAATATATGTCAGTGAAGGTAGTCCTGACACTAGTTCACCCTTGCTCAGCTTGTTTATATTTTTGAAGTTTAAGTGAGAAAGCCTTTTGTGCCATAACCAGTTTGTGTCAATTACAGATTTTGTATACAAACAGGTTAACTTTGATGGATCACCAGAGGACATATCAAGAGTATATACATCATTGGTTCTTTTTGCACAAATTATTGTTTTACCTTCTTGATCTAAAATGGAACCACCTGTCTTTGTAAAGAGGACTTTATGATCACCATCACATAGCTGACTTATGCTGATGAGATTGTACTTAAGCCCTTTAACATATGATACCTTGGACAAGGTTAGGTTCCCATTATGAAGTTCTCCGTAGCCTTTAGTTTGCCCACAATTGTTATCACCAAAGGTCGCTCTTGGACCTTTTTCCTTCTTGTAGTTACTAAGCAAAGCTTTACAACCTGTCATGGTCCTTGAGCATCCACTGTCAAGATACCATGTGTTCAGTCCCTGCATAGTTGTGATTGAAAGAAGGTTAGTGACACTTGGGCATCCACATTTAAGTGGACCCTGTGGATTGCACCTAGCCATCCACTTTATATTAGGTTATTTATGAATGAGAGAAACAACTGTGTTATCATTACCAGTCCGCTATCTTGAGTTACCTTCAAGAGAACAATTACTTGCCTTATGTTCTTTGCTCCCACATTTATAACATTATTGATTTTTGGAGCCTTTAACATATTTAGGTAATTGCCTAAGAGATGTCTTAACTGTTTTCTGATGACTATGGGTCATCAGCTGACAGATTTCACCATTCAGTTGTTGCAACTGATTATGTAAACTGATAAGGTCTTTGTTTACAGTTACCTTAGGTTGACCCTTAGTTAAAATGAGTTTATGATCAACTTTAGGTATGGCATACTGAGACTTTTTGTAAACAAAAGGTCTTTTACCCTTAGTTTCTCCTATTAAAAGAGTTTGAAGTGATGTTTGATCAGCTAAACAAACAGAAGAGGATCCATGATCAGCTGACAGGATATCAGCTGAGCAGTTATCATCTAATTTTTGATCAGCTGATGTAATATCATTAGCTAAAGAATCTTCAGTCAGCTGAGTTCCTAAATTTAATGTATCAGCTTTCAAGGTTTGACAACAGAATGTCTCTTTGGTCTCAACAAATGATTCCATTCCTGTACTTACTTCCTTTACAATTAAATTTTCAGTACTTTTGCTATCTGTCAAAATAATAGAACTTGAATCAACTTTTGAAGTGGTTGAGTCTTTTAGCTGAGTACTTGTACTTTTAACAAATCTATTAGTGATAATACTTTTTCCATTTACAATCTTTTGAAAAGTAAGAGGTAAAATATCAGCTTTTTCTAAGATATTTATGTTCTTGCTAAAATCAACACAGTTAGCAGCTTGGGAATAGTTTCCACCAATAATAGCTTGAACTTGTTTTGGAATCTGCTCATTGACACACTGAGTGGTCTTCTCGGCAGATACACACCAAGATCTAACTACTTTTTGAAGGTCATTAAACTTTATTGTTGCTTCATTGGTTTCTTTTACCAAGATCTGATTAAGTATCTTTTGATTAGCTAAGTCATCTTCCAGTTTTGTCATTTGTTTCAGTTTCTCATCTTTAAGACTTAATCTCTCTTTTAGTGATTCTATTTCTAATTTTAGCTTCTTTTCTCTTTGAATATTTGACTGAAACTCAACACACAGATAATCAAGCATAATGTTCTTTTCATTATCTTCATAGTTAATAAATTTTCCAACCTGATACATAGAAGAGGGATCCCAGTCAGGAGAAGTACAAGCTTTAGCAACTTTCTTCATGTCTCATCAAAGGAACTTGTACTTGCTGTGTTAGCCATCAAACTGAACTGAGCTGTGAGGACCTCATCTTTATCACTTGAGAGATCTTCCTCAGCCCAATCTTCTTCTTCAGCTACCAGCACCCTGTTCTGAGCTTTCTTCTTCTTCTTGTCAAGGACAGCAGCAAGAAGCTTCTTATATTTAGCTTCATAATCAATCTTGCTGTCTGAGCTTGAGGAACCCTTGAAGCCTGTGCTTCCTCTGGACTTACATTCACTGGCATAGTGACCAGTCTTGCCACAGGAAAGCAACCTTCAGAAGCCTTTGTTTTAAACTTGGTTTTTTCTTCCTTGAAAGGTTTCTTCTCAAACCTCTTGACACCCTTTCTTTTCAAGAAAGGTTTGAACCTTTTAACCAACTTGGCAGCCTGCTCAACAGCAGCTTCAATGTTGTCCATGTTCTCCAGATCTTCATCCCCATCAGCCACCTGATCTTCAGCAGAAGTTTCCTCTTCTTCTTCCTCATCACTTGATTCATTCACCACTGCTGCAAAACTCCTAGATCTTGTATCCTTAGATACAAGGGCAGTAGTTGGAGCTTTTGCAGCCTCCTTCATATCCTTGGTAGAGAGTTTCCTTTGTTTTGCTGATTGTTCATGATTTATAAGGTTTCCATATAAACCAACCAGTGTAAGACCCTTGATTTTCTCACCATGTTTAAGCACAGTGATGAAATGATCCCAAGATTCTGGGAGAGAGTCTAGAAACTTGTTTACAAGCTTCTTATTGCTCTTGGGAACATCTGCCCTTCTTAAGTCATTAATAAGGCAGTTGAATCTGGTGTAAGTCTGAGTTAGACTTTCACCTTTATGAGCAAATAAGAACTCATATTCTCTTACCAGAAGGAGTTTCTTATTTTCCTGCACTTCTTTAGTACCTTCATATGCAACGGTCAAAGTGTCTAGCATCTCTTTTGCAGATTTGCAGTTAAGAACTTGATGATAGACATCATTAGGTAGTGCAGAGACTAAGGTTGTTCTTGCTTTAACATCAAGATTATCAAGCCTTTTGTCTTCATCAGACCATTGATTTATAGGCTTTATAATTAGTCTTTCAACAGCAGGAACTTCATCAGTGGCTTCAGTTACTTGGATAGTTGAGGAAGGAACATACGGACCTTCAGTTACAGTTTTGAGCATCACATCATCTAGGCTTGACATATAGAGAAGAACTCTACTCTTCCAGAGAGAAAAGTTTTCTCCATCAAAAGTTGGACATCTAGAGAGTGAGCCATTATTTGAAGAACCATTTGAAGCAGCAACCGGAGTGGCCATTTAGTAGTGTGGGGTAGAAGCAGTTGAGGAGTAAGCAAAACAGATCTTAGATATGAGTTATCTAGCCTGCTCTGATACCAGTTGTTGGTCATGGATGGATACTACAACAACAAATGTTTGTAGAAGGGGGAGTTGAATACAAACTTTAGCAAATTAAAATTTAAGAGACACACGGTTTACTTTTATATAATTCTTATTGATGTTAATCAAGAATTACATGAATTAGATGCGGAAAATCTAAGTTCAATAAAAGGTGGCAACTAGATTTGTCTAACACATAGACAATGCTAATCTTAAACAACTAATGTCTAAGATGTTCAACACATGAACAAGTTTGTTACACTGAAAGTAAAATGCTAACTCTTCTAATTCTCAACTGATGAGATTTCAGTGCTTTTCAACGCATACTTAGCATGTTTCCATGCATGAGTATATATAAGCAAGGTGTGTCCGGGTTGATGAAGAGAGAAGGAGACAAAGGTACTTGGTTTAATAATATTATAATAGATAAAGTCAGGGCCGGTTCCGACATTTCGGAGGCCCTGTACAATTTAACAAAAATAGGCCCTAAAAATAAAAATAATTCAAAATTTTCAATTAATCTTATATAAATCTAACTAGAACAGTCGAGTGATCTATATAATCACCTCATATAAGTTTGTTACCTTTTCAATCGTAGATTCTGTATTTTTTGGACCCGAGATTTGTTGAGTGATTCTTATAATCACCTCATATTTACATTATGACCGAAATATAAAAGGAAAAGTATCTCGGATGGTTCATTGATCGTTAACAACCATCTGAGATGCTCCTTCCTTTGATGTGCATATTTATCTGGTAATTATATAAACTAAATTGCTACTTCAAAAAAAAAAAAGAAATCTAACTAGAACAGATTTATAATCATAATTAAACTAAACAATCAGATAATCAGAACACCAATTCATTAAGTCTATTCCTTAATCAGTGAGTCAATCCTCAGACAGAAATTCAAATCAGCAAAATAAAATCCAAAACACAAACAAAAGTTAAGCAAAATAAAATCCAAAAATCAAACAAAAGTTAAGCATCTACAACCAAAATTAGTCATTAAATTAATAACTAGAATAAAAAACAAAAATATAAACATATTAGTTTGAAATTTTCTAAACCCTAATGCATAAACAGAAGCAGTTTTCGATGGGTATTTGTTACCTCAAGTTTTCTGGCGATGATGTTGTACTGTACTACCGTTATTGATGGTTTTGTACTGTTGCAGACCGGCGATGGTGTTGTACAGTAAAATAAAATATTGTACTCGTCTAGTCGGCTTGAGTGTTGGTCAGTTGGTGTAGAGAATACAAAGATCATATTCGAGAAGAGAGCCAAGAACACAAGAGCAAGAATGAAATTTTGAAGAAAAAGCCAACTCAAAGTATCAAACATATTTCAAATGGAATCGAGCCTTTCATCTTCTGATTAGTGGAGTATCGAGATGAAATCATGAAAATCTTGAAAATCGAAGTCTTGAAAACTCCAACAGTCGTTTGTCGCGCTCTCTCTCTCTCTCTCTGTGGAATTCGACGGGTTGCGCAGAAGCATATGGAAGTCGTTATGTCGCTAGAGCCTGGAAGCGTAACCTAGTCCTGGTGCAGACCAAGTTTGGGCCCAGGTGGAAGTATGGATCTGGGCTTAATCCTATTACTAATCATTAATATATGGGTATATATATGGACTTCAGAAAAAAATGGGCCCTAGAAATTTTTGGGCCCTGTGCATGGGCACCTTCTGAACTTCCCATGGGCCGGCCCTGGATAAAGTTAGTGGGTGAAAAGTAAGTTAACTTTATACACAAAGTGTGTAAAGTGAACATCCTTTTCAGTAATGAGTGTACCCACTATCTATTATTATATTATTAAAGTACTACCTTTATATCTTGGAAAAGTAAACTTCTCCTTTCATGCTTGTGCTTTAATCAACACCATGCTTTCTGAAGATTTGACTTTACCAAGTATGGAGTTGCCAGCCATATTTAACATCATATCTTCGAGATCTTCTCTTCAAGAGTATCTTTCTCCTTTTCCAGAGGATAAAGATCTATCCTTTTTGTTTATTTGCAGATACAAAAAGTGCTAAGTACTTTTACAAAGAAAGATCTAAGGCATAATAAGAACAACACATGTTCTGCCTTTGACTAAAGAATATATTACACAGAAAAACTATTAACTGAGATGTAGAGTAAAGACTCAGCTAACAGACACTGAACTGCAAATGTAACTTTGCTCAGCTAAGGATAAAGGTGAAAGACTCAGCTGACTAGATTTTCTCAGCTGATCGAAATGCTCAGCTAACAATACAAATCAGGGTATAGCTAACCAACTGATCAAACTAAATTGTCAACTGATCCCAAGGGCTCAGCTAATCGTTTGAGTATGATCAGCTTATGAAGGAAAGATTGGATAAGTAGTAAATACCTTATCTGACATATGGGAGGCATCAGCTGATCAATGTGATTGTGTCAGCTGATCCTTAATAGCTCAGCTGATCTTGAAATATTCCTCAGCTGATGATTTTGGACCATCAGCTTATCTATTGTAGATCCTCAGCTGATGCTTTTTGACTTGTCTTTTCTTCTCAGCTGATCTTCTTGAAGCTGGTCCTTTGGCTGATACTCAGTGTTCAGCTGACACTATGATTCGTCAGCTGATATTTCTTACTTAGAAATTCTTTAAGTCTAACAAGAAAAACAACACATGTTTTTCATCAATCTAAGTCCAAAACTAAATATATGGTTTTGTTAACATCAAATCCTATTTTACTTAATAGATAGGTTTGATTTAGGTTTGATATTGTTATCTCCCTAACAAAACCTTACTTCATTAAAATCTCCAAAAAGGATCCATTTAGTATCACTGTTAGAACAGATCTGATTTAAAGAAATCCATAGCTCCTGTCTCTTATTTGGATCCCTGCTACCTAAATATTTACACATCCAACCAATCCTTCGATCCCTTCCCATTGACCCACGATACCAATGAAATTAGACCCCTCAACGACCGAATATTTTTTAAATATCTTGTTATCCCAAACTAACAGAAGCCCACCCGACAACCCAATTGCACTTTTGTGAATGAAATCGACATCATCCCTCCCCCACATATGAACTACAGACAAGAAATCAATGTTCTCCAATTTTGTTTCCTGAATCCCCAAAACCACTGGACCATGCTGTTGACATAATTCTTTCACCCAACTTCTTTTTTTCGTCTTACCTAACCCTCTAATGTTAACAGATATAATATTCATGGAAAAGGAAGAAAACGAACCTTTACTCAATTGGAGTGATCTCAGGTCCCCTGCCCTACCGTCTCTGATCTTCTTTCTTTTTCCCAGACCAAGCCAATGTTTTCCCCAAATTCTTCTAGTCTTCCACTCGTGTTTATGCTTTCCAATTCGTTCACTCGGTGTTGCTGGTTCCCAGAGATGGATCGACTACTGCTCGGTTTAGAATCGATTGATGGTTTTTTCTTACTACCTTGTGTTCTTGCTTTCGGTAGGTGTTTTGTCCTTGCTAAATGTTTGATGATCTTCATGCTTAATCTTCCTTTGCCCCTGTCCATCGAAAAGTTGAAATCCAGACCTTTATTCTTGCTCGACGATTTCCTCTGTCTCCCTACCTCCGATTTTTTGTCAGACCTCTCCTCTTCGAAATATTCTACATTGTCAGACCTAAAAAGATCTGTTTGAGCTGTTTTACCGATCTCGCTTTGGACTTTAGGATATACACCTCTGCTTTGGGCCTCTATTTGATCTACCTTGTCTTTTCCATTCTTCTGGGCTTCTTTAAATAACTGCTCTTCCTGGGCTTCCTCATTTCTTAATGGCCCATCTGCTATTTTACATGTACCTTCTAAGAATTTATTGGGCCTACCACTTGTTAAGCTTTCTTCCGCCGAATAACCTACCGTATCTTTAATTTCTTTCCTGGGAACTTGTTCCGCCACCCCTGTGTGCCTTCCAGCCGACTTCGAAGTACGTACCCCATAATCATCCTTGCACTACGTCTCTTGGTCTCCTTCCTTATCCTTTCCATTTTTTCCGGAGAATTTTACGATTATCTCCGCTTCCTCAAAAGTATCTTTAACTACATCTAACGAGCATGAATCATCTGATTCCTCACCGCTATCTTCTTCCTCCTCACCTTCTTCCAATCGAACAGATTGTACAGATGAGTCATCGTCCTCATCATCACACCACCTCTCGTCTTCCACCCATACTTCCTCCGGATACCCTTCTTCTTCCTCTACGTTGATACGGTAAAATAACTCACCGACTTTAATCGAACTTAACTCCTCTATTCTTGATCATATAGAAGTGTTAATCAAAACTCTTCCGGTCAGAAAATTCTTGCTGGTCTTTACTGAACAGTTTGTGAGTTCTACTGGTTTGCCCCATCTTCTTGCTATCTTTTCGAACACACTTTCACACCATGCATGTAAAGGAACACCCCTGATTTTGATCCATACCTTCCTTTCCGACGATTGAAATCCAGGAGACCATCTTCTTAATTCCTTAATCCAATAATGTAGGCCATGATTTTTATTATCAAGAATAGCTTCCATGACATTAGGCGTAGGAAATTTGACCATTACGTAATCACCACCCATGAGAATCACTTTACTATCTTCCAACTGTTGGTTCTTACAAGCTGCAGCCGCCGCTGCCACATTCTCCATCTTAAGAACCCTTCCTACAGCACATGAACTCAGGAACTTTAGATTCTCTTCCACCGGAACCCATTCCATGACCACTTCTTTATGTTCAGACTCAATACCATTCTCAGTTCTTATTTTTTCCGCTTCTCCATCCTTTACCACTTGACTGTATGATCTATTCCTGGTCGTAAAATTATTAATGTCAACCTTTGTTCGGAATTCTGTTCTTATTCTTCTATCAACATCACCTTCCACTCTGTTGTCCTTCCCTTTTGCTATGAAGAATTTGATACTAGTTGTTCCTATCCTCATGGTATTCAAGTACTTCTCCATGGACTTCGAATTTTGAACATTTCTAAATCTTGCAAACCCAAATTTGCCTCCATTCCTCAATCTCTTTTTCGCCATATAGATGTCTACTAGATCTCCAAAACGTTTGAAGATCCTCCAGAGATGTTGCACCTCCCAAGTATCGGGCTGGTTGAAGAACAAGTATGACGTCGTTGATGAGCGATCCCATTGGTTCCTCGGAGTAATCCCGGTATTCCTCCCTGTGTTCCAATGCCCCAAACCTGCTCTCTCTCTCTCACTCTCTCTCTCACTCTCTCTCCCATATTGTTAGCAAAAATACATAAGATTATTATATCGGGCATGGCATGATTGGATTGTAGGTCCAGAAGTAGTTAACATTTTAGGAGTATAGTTCAGCTTGCTTTGTGTCCGAAGTAAGTATTTGGGGGTAATTGTTGTAATAATATCAGATGTTAGTGAGTAAATGCTAGTGTAATAGCATTTATAAAGTTAACATCTCACAATTTTGTTCTCCCATGCCTCATGGGGTCCTGTTTAATTCTATAATAGAAGTGATTGTTGCCTTTCAAAAAAAAGTTTTAGTGAATTAAACATGCTTTCTAGCCAAGTATGGAAATTTATAACATCTTTGAAGCGTGTTTAAAAGGAGGACTGAAGATCGAATTGATGGTACCGATCAGTGTTTAATTTGATGACTCGGTAATCACGTACGTGGCCAAAAACCATAACATGTGTTTGGTTTAATGTTCTTTGTATTTTGGTCTATATTGAAGGTTCAAATAACAAAATATCTAGTTGAGAAATGAAGATTTAATTTTCTTTTTTTTATTTTATCGGATTGTTTATTTTTTATTCTATATTTTATTTATAACTTAACCATGAATTGTGAAATCCAATAGACTGACATATAACTGATGGTTACGATTTATTTTCTCATTCTTACATAAATATATATTCTTATAATAACATTAAAATAAGAAGGATAGAAAGAAATCTAGCTATTGATCAAATTAGGTATAAGATTGTCATGGTTGATAATATTTTGGTAATTAAAATTGATTTTAACCGGGAAATGTATAGAAAAGAAAGTGGCTAGAGGGTATTTAGTAAAATTGCGCGGAGAGTGTCATCAACTCTTCTAAAAGGAGAGTGGATTGTTATAAAAAAAACCCTTACACCCCCTAAAATTTAACTTGTCATATCTATTATGTAGTACACTGTTTTTTAAAAAATTACACCATTTAAAAGATAAAGTTAAAAGATAAAATTATACTCTTTTATTAACAACAAGGTGTATCAAGCCCACGCGTTGCGTTGGGTGATATTCAAATAATCATCTTCTTAGTTATTTTAATTTACATATGATATAATATATGAGATGAATGTTCAAAGTTAGCATACGTAGACAATATCTAGGTTTATTTGCATCTACTACATGTGTCGATTACATTATGTACATGTGGCTGCATTACCTAGTAATGTTATGAGATCAAATGAAACTTATACAAATTTAAGGGTAAAAAGTGAAAATTTATTAAGGTTAAATTAAAAAATTGAAATGATGTATGACATGAATTAAACTCTTACGTTTAAAGTGGGAGTCATACCTTAATACACCTTGATACTATTAGCTCAAACACAATTTGATTTGTAAATAGTAATAAGTAACTTTACTACATGTGTCGATTACATTATAAACATGTGGTTGCATCACCTAGTAATGTTATGAGATCAAATGAAACTTATACAAACTTAAGGGTAAAAAGTGAAAATTTATTAAGGTTAAATTAAAAAATTGAAATGATGTATGACATAAATTAAACTCTTACGTTTAAAGTGGGAGTCATACCTTAATACACCTTGATACTATTAGCTTAAACACCATTTGATTTGTAAATAGTAATAAGTAACTTTACTACATGTGTCGATTACATTATCAACATGTGGCTGCATTACCTAGTAATGTTATGAGATCAAATGAAACTTATACAAACTTAAGGGTAAAAAGTGAAAATTTATTAAGGTTAAATTAAAAAATTGAAATGATGTATGACATGAATTAAACTCTTACGTTTAAAGTAGGAGTCATACCTTAATGCACCTTGATACTGTTAGCTCAAACACTATTTGATTTGTAAATAGTAATAAGTAACTTTATTAGATTAAATGCACCTTATATAAACTTAAGGGTATACAATGAAAATTTTTAAGGGTTAAAAGTGAAAATTGAAGTGAATAGTGTCTGTACTTTGTGAATTGATTATAAGGGGAATATTACATTTTTTTTAATTTTTTTGCTGTATTGCCCTAATTTCGTACTATGAGGCAATTATTGTGGTGTACATATTTGAGGTTGTGTTACACAACTATTATACTATTTTACGTAATGTTAATCTATTTCACAGTATTGACACTGTGTTACATGTCTTTACACCGTGTTGCACGTTTTGTTACATTGTGTTACACAGTTTTTACAACAACTCGTTGCACAGTTTTTACAACACAATGTTACACAGTTTTTTTACACTGCATTACACATGGTTCTGTTACACAATATTTACACTATAAAAGATTTTTTTTACATGCAAATGCCAATAAACCTAAATTATCCATTTTGTATTTTTAAAATGTCAACAGCCAAAAATTGATTCACGCTAAAGATATTTCTTAGAGTTGTGTTCAATAAAGTCCATCTTTTTTGTGTAGTCCCGAGGGACAAATCTCAGCCGTCGGATCAACAAAACGGCAGATCAATTTTCCGGCGAACCCACCGTTGGATCATCGTGATTTTTGGTGAGGATGATCGGTTTTAACTCCCCTACAAGACTATGGAGCCTCATCGTCCTCACGAACCTCCATTAACGAGAAATCGATCAAAACAGAAAATCCGACCACCATGGCCGCCGCTGCAAAATCCGACCACCACGGCCGGAGTTAATGGTGGTGGCGCACATGGTTCAACTCGGTTTGATAAGAGGAGTTCAAATCTGGTCTCGGATTCGTCATTGGATGTTTCAAAAAAAGATTTCGAGTTTTATGTCTCAGATCCGGCGCCGACGAGGCCAAATTCGCCGGCTGCCGGAGTTGTTCAGGGTGGGGATGGTGATGGTTCCACTCGGTTTGGTCCAAGGAACTCAGATATGGCCTCGGTTTCCTCTAAAAGTTCCTCGAAAAAAGATTTTGATGCGATAAACAGAGGTGGTGGTCGGCGGCGGAGGTGGTGGTGGTTGGCGGTGTGCAATCACATGTGAGATTGCGTCGCCGGAGGTGGTGGTCGGCGGCGGTGGTGACGGTGGTTGGCGGTGTGCAATCACATGTGATTGTGGCTTCAATCACATGTGATTGTGGCGGCCGAAGGTGGTGGTCGGCGGCTGTGGTGGTGGCCGGAGGTGCTGGTGGGCGGTGGAGGTGGAGCGCAGTGGTGGAGGTGGCGTGCAGTGGTGCTGGCGGTGGTGGTGGTGGTTGTGTATTTAATCCCATGTGGTTGTGGTTATGGTGGTGGTTGGGAGGTTGAGCTTGGTCATTTGACTTTTTTTTTTTATCCTGTGGCTGAGATTTGTCTCTTGGAACTACACAAAAAGTTTGGACTAGATTGAACATTTCACATATTTCTTATACATACATATGTAAAACAAATAAACCATGCATATGGCCCTTCGGCTCACGCACGCGTTGACAATCGAGCTCCTCGGGTTCCATTTGAACACCCATACACCTCACATTTTGAAACTGATCGGGTAAGCAATTCTAGTCCGGGAACTCAAAACATGCATCTCCTCTTCTCTCTTCTCTCTCTCTCTCTCTCTCTCTCTCTCTCTCTCTCTCTCTCTAGCCTCTCTTCACTCTTCACTCTTCACTCTTCACTCTTCTCATTTATATATATAAGATGTAGTAAATTTGAGTTAGATTATACTAGCTTTTGAGTTAAAAAAAAAGTAGTAAAAAAGGTGATATAACGTTAATATAGTATTCGGGTCAAGTAACCTGAATTGTATGTCGTACGGATAGTTTAAGATATAACTATATAACAACGTACATGAAAATATGAAGTTTTAACTTTAGCCATGTCACGGCAAAAGCTGGAAAGACACGTGATAAGCACGTGAACACGAGAGAAGTTGTAGCCCTCATTAATAATAAGATAGAAATTAATTTGAAATGTGGTAGAAATTAAATGACAAACTATATATGTATGTATGTAGGTCCAACCAACAGTACTGACTGATCTATCATGGCACCCAAACCCACACAAAGATGCATGCATGCATATGCATATGCATATTGCATAAGCCATAAGCTAAGCTAACTCAGGATCGGATGGTGCACCATGCCACTCCACGCATGGCACCTGCTCTATAACCAGAAACAACATCTTCTTACTTTCCTCATGTTTTGGATCCCTTCCCAAGACACTAAAACTTGCGCATGTGACTTAAGTTGCATATTCATATACTCAAATATGCTACTAGTTAAAAAGAAATGTCATGGTAGGGTTGTCTTATAGGACGTCCGTTCAGGGTTTATGGCTAGAAAGTCATCTTATAGGATGTGCCACGAGAATAACTGGTCTATGGCTAGACTATGCCTGTTATTTTTATATATGTTATATAATGTATACACAAGCCCATTTTTGTAGAGCCTAAATATTAAATTTGCAGGATAGACAATAAGAGCCTCCGTAGGCACACAAATTTCGCAAAGATTAAAGAAAAAAGTAATTACCTTTGATGGGCAAGTACAAATGGTGGGGAGACGATGAGTTAATCATACAAAATTAGAAACAAAATCAGTAATCGTAATCAAATTATTAGAATTTATGACTTACGAAAAACAAAATTGAAGATTTCAGAGTTAGGGCATTTGCGATACAATACATCAAAACTTTATTGAAATCGATGGCTGTCAGTTGTGAAGGCGGACTTGATCAGGATCTGCTTTACTAGTGATAAGTTAACAAACAACCGTAGATCAAAGACAAAATCAAGAAATCTAAGGCACGTTTGAGATTTAAAATCCTTATAATCTATCAAAAAAACGTAAACTTTACTTTAATCTTTGTTCCTTGATTTCCTAACTTAATTCTTATAAAATATTTAAATTTAAATATATTAGTTTTTTGTTTCTTTTAGTTAATTATTTATCCAGTAACTAATTTGTATTAGAATATATTTGCATATTTCCTTTGTTATTAGTCTAGTAGTTTGCTTAGTAGAACTGGTTAATTAGTATTTACATACTTATTGCTTAGTTGTTACTCGGGGTTTTTATATATATATTTAGATTGTATTTTATATATTAGTGTACTTTGAAATGCAGACTTAATTAGAAATTAAAATAACAATTGGTTTGGAAAACGCATAATGAGAGTCCTTTACTCTTTCCGAAATCAAGGTTTCAAAGTTTAATTTTTCAAACTCCAACTAAACAGGCATAAAACTTCTTTTATCTTTGATTTCTTGTTTGAGTTATTGATTATTAGTTAATTAATTTGATTTAGTTACTTGAAATCGCTTACTTACTTGAGTCACTTGTTAATTGGGACTTATTTTTATTACTTACTTAAAATTTTTTCACTTGATATCAATTTTAATAAATTGATATCAAGTTATCAGCTATCCATTTTGTTGGTGTCACTTATTTCAAATCTTAAAACAATTGAAGATTATTTGAATATTATTGATAATCGTTAATTAGTTCATAGATAAATTGGTTATCTGGATCACTTGATATCAAGTAAATTGTTATGTTTACTTGCATAATTGAATCACTGGATATCAAGTTTTTTTTTTTTTTGAACGGCTAAACATAAACACACTCTTTAACCTAATCCTAAATTTACACCACTTTGTCCACAGCAGCACTTGAACCCACAACTTTGTGGGATACCTAAGTACCAAATACCACCGCTAGAAATAAGCCCTTGGGTGCATATCAAGTTAACGGGTCCGTTTACTTGAATACCTAATTTATACTCAATTAATAAATCAATTTTCCCAAAATTTATTTATCATGCAGTCAAAAAAGACAAAAAGAAGAATTCGAAGACCTAAATCGATCTCAAACAAAGTGAATAGATAAATTTATAAAGTATTTGAAAACTTCTGTTAGAACATAGAGGGGGGTGAATAGGTTATATATCCAATTTTTGAAGTTTTACAAGTTCTTGAAATAAAAGAGATAAAGTTAGAGAGATATCACAAATCACAAGTTGAACACAATGATTTATAGTGGTTCATGCAAGTGTTAAAAAACGTGCACTACATCCACTCCTTGGCCTCACCCAACAAGAGTTTGCTCCTCTAGCTTCTATCTTTGAAGGTAGAGATAAACCTTTTACACTTCTCTTTTTCGCTTGCAAGAATTAACACTTCAAACTTGCAAGTAAGGTAAAAATAACCTTGCTTCACTCTAATTCTAAAGGCTAGAATTGATCCTCACTTCTCTCTAATTTTATAGGCTAGAGATGATCCTAATACTATTACAAGTATATGAAAGATTGGAGTAGTGTTTAAGCTTTGAAGGCTTTGAATCTTGATCTTGAGAGTTGAATGAATAATCAAGAAATATGAGCTCACAAGTATTAGAGAGTATTCAGTATTTTCTGTTTGCAAGAGGTAAGTAATGAATGAAGTTTGAGTTGGTTTAAATAAGAAAAAAGGTGTAATTTCAAAAGCTGTCCAGACTTCCCACGGTCGAACAACGGTCGACCGTGGCTTCGGCCGTCGGTCTGCTGGAACTTCTTGTTTTTTGCAATATAGACGTTGAGCTTTGTCCAAAACCATACACAACTCATTTTTACTCTAAAAATCTACTAAAAAGAAGATTTATATAAGGTTGGTTGATCTCATACTTCGTTTGTTTGAATTTAAACACAAAAATGGTAGTTTAGAAACCAATACACAAAGCATGTTGAAATTTTACCCTTTTGGGAGATTCCTTTTCCAATTTTGGTTGTGTTTGGTATTTGCTAAAATGGGAAGACTTAGATTAATTCAACCAACTTGAATGTTTTTATAAAATGTTTGTAAACTTTTATAAAAACTTTTATAAAAATTCAAACTTTGTTTAATTATTTATTTAGTAAGCTCATATAATTCGAATTTATTCATGTAGGTATCTTCGGCGAAGACTTGATCTTGAGCGTTGATGACTTTGATCTTTGATGATTGGAATTGTGACGATTTGCAAAAAAATAATTTGTAACAAATAAATATAAATATTTATTTGTTTGACTATATATATAGATGTATATGTGCACATATGTTAATGTTGATAGATACAATTATATAAACAAATTGTATATTTTTATATCAACAAAAGAGAATATAATATATATATTCTTATTTTTCCTAACAACCTCAACAATCATGAATATCTTATTCAAGGTTTCATATATTTTAGTATGTGTTTGTATATTTTAGTATTTTGGGGAGCTACTTTTTAGTTTTGCTCTGGGTCTTGAAAATGTTTGAGAAGGCTCTGCTAAATTTATTGCTAGATTTTTATTTAAAAAGCTACTTTCTTGCTAGAATTATAGTTATTTTCTATTGGATAGGCTTGTAGACACTACTTAGATACTTCTAAATTTATGGATGTTTGATCGATTATTATTATGATTATTAGGATTATGATAACCACAGTCATAAGGGCTGTGGATAAGAATAAAAATAAATTAATTTTAGTTATAAAAATGGTAATCTTGTTTTACGTATGGAAAGTTGAAAATGAATTAAAATAAAACCATTAAATATATGAAAAACTAATTATGAACATATGAGTTGTGATTTCAATTTTTAAAAGATGAAATTACCTATTTTGCTTTTATCCACAACAAGTTGTGGTTATCATCCTCATTATTATTATAAAACACAAAAGTATATATATTATCTTGACTTGAGGAGTAAGGAGTTGATGTCCTTGAGGAAAAGAGAAAGAAAAGAAATAGAAATAAAAGAATTAGAAAAAGAAAAAGAAAAAGAAAAAGAAAGGTAGCAAGCAAAGGCACATGTGGGGGGGGATAGAGAGACCCAAACAAGGTGATGTGTTATTGATGATGAGCTTAATATGGTAAGGCTACACATTTCCATACCTCGCCCCTGCCACTTTTTATTCATTTCCTCCTTGTTGGGTCCCACGTTTTTTTTTTAATAATTATAAGATTTGTCTAATAATTAGAATCATCATACTCGTTATAAGATGACATTTGTAATCTACTAGTTTATTATCTTCACGTTATTCATTATTTTTGACATTTTATATTAATCTTGTAAATAAGAGATATGTCGGAAAAAAAATAGTAAAAAGATATTTTACCTCTTAAAAATAATGTATACACAATATTTTTTTTACCATACATACAAAAAAGTGTATGTTACCCTATAATATATTTAAAAATGTTTGTAAGGGTAAAAAATATATGACGGTTAAGTGTGACAAATATGTGTTATTTTGTGCAAATCATCATTATTTCTTGAACCATCTTGCATGCATTTGTTTTTAGGGGTTATGAACATCAAAATGTATCCAACTTGTAATGTTTTGTTATTATGTGTATCAGACTTTAAAATTTTCTATTGTATGTATCGAACATATAATTCACCGTTATTATGTGTATTAAACTTTCTATTATATACAGTAATAAATTTTTCCTTTTTTATGTATCTAAAGTACATACAATAGCAACAAATTAAACGTTCGATACACATAATAGAAACTTTAAAAGTTCGATACACACAATAATAAAACGTGACAAGTTAGATACATTTTGATGAACTAAAACCTTGTTTTTAACCATAAAAGATTTGTATGTAATAACTTGATTATATTAAAGATTTATATGATCGAAATAAAATAATTATAAAAGTCGATCATATCTATTAATATTTTAAGTAAAATTTATTCAATTAACAAAAATCAAATCTGAAAAACTTACATTCTTTTAATTCCAATTTTGCAAAAAAATAAAATAAAAATTGATCTCAAACTTGATAAAACATATGTCGAGATGATCTCGTCAGCCACAGTGTAACTCTTGGAAACAACTTCAAGTATGACACCCACAAATTAAAGTTAAACTTATTAAAAGAGAGCGATTGTTGATGTAATTTTAGATTTTATTGGTATGAAACTTTAAAGTTAGATGAAAAATCAAGAAACATTAATTAAAATTAGATGATGGAGAAAGAAAATTGATATACTCACATATTTGAGCTGATACTTGTTAGTAATATTATGAATTAATTGACATGAGATTCAATTGTTGTCGGTGAAAGTTGCCAAATAGATTTGTGATTATAGTTAATCAAGAATTAAGTTTTGTACGTTGAAGAATCAATGACATTAGATCTGATTAAGAAGACGGGTGATATTTTTACTTAAAATTCGGCATCCAACTAAAAGTTCATGACTTAAGACCTGTGACATAAGAAATTCTTCGGTTGTTAGTCATTTTAGAAAATAAAGAAATATGATTAGCGGCAAAAATGTCAAGAATAATTTAAATCCATTTGTGAAATTGTTGGTGACTTGGTTCTAGTTGGTAGACAATATTCCGAAAATAATTTGATAATTTCATAAAATTTACTTTTAACATAAGTTAAAGATTAACCTTTGAAAAGACATTGTATTAATTAATTTTAAAAACGAAACAATAATACTAATTCGATATATTAAAAGGGTATTTTATTTAAAGGTTTAGTTTACTAAAATGTATTCAACTTGACACGTTATGTTATTGTGTGTATCACACTTTGAAAGTTTCTATTGTGTGTATCAAACTTTTAATTTGTTGATATTCTATGTAGTTTGGATACACAAAGAAAAAATGTATAAGTTTAGTATATACAATAGAAAGTTTAATATACACAATAACGACAAATTAAATGTTTAATACATATAATATAAAATTTTAAAGTCTAATACACATAATAACAAAATGTAACAAATTCGATACACTTTAATGAACTAAACCCTTTGTTTAACGATATTAGAACTTGAGACCATTTTTAAAATTTTAGCTTCATGTCTTATAGTAAACAAGATATAATTTAGATCGAGGTTGCGAGTCTCGCCCTATAAAAAAAATATTCTTATTCGATATACACCTTTTATTTGCTTCTTTGCCAAACATCTATATACCTGACAATATAATACTCATTTTACAATACATATGTCCAGTAGACAATATGCCAACGAATATTTTTATATCCGTCCAATAATAAATAATATAATGCACGATATAAATAATAAAGCTTTTGAGATCTAGCTGGCAAAAAAAAGTACTTGTTAAATATTATGATATTGAAAATCAGCTGACCATTATAAAGAAAGGGATTTATTTAGAATTAATAATTAGGATTTTCAAAAAAATATAAGTAATAAATATTACATTTTCCTATTATTTTTAAAGAATTATAATCACTACTACACAAAAGACAATAAAGACCACCCTATGGGGACCAGCTCAACAAAAAACCGGTTTTTATATGTATGGGAACCGGTTCGTAAAACAAAACCCGGTTTTTAAGAGTAAAAGACATGGGAACCGGTTGCTAACTAAAAAACCGGTCCTTATGTTAGATATAAAGACCGGTCTTTAAGTTATCAACGGGTCCCCATAAGTTTTGTTCATATAAACCGGGTATCTATTAAAGAACCGGTCCCCATATATATTTTTTGAAATTCAAAACTGTTGTGCAAGCCCAAACGTCTCTATTTTCACCTGCACATATTTCTCTCTCCAACTTCCTCCATTAATGTCGAAAATTCCTCTCAATTTAAGATTTTTTTGATCTTCAAATCAAATTAAAAGGTAAACAACACTTCTTTTACCTCATTATTAGTACGTATTAGTCTTCTATTTATAATATATATGTTATTTTTTAGCTTCAAATCAAATTTTAGTTCTACATATATAGGCTTGTATATTGTTATGGTTGTATATGTTTGTGCTTGTTTTGTATGTATACATAATCATATATAGCTTTTAATGCAACATGTATCCATTTTAAGATTAGTTTATGAATATTATTAATGATTATGCTAGTATTTATGATTTACTTTGTAGTAGTACTTAGAGATTATATATAAAAGATCAATTTTTTAACTTGAGCATTTTTCATATATTTTAGGACGGTTTATTCTTATCGATCACAATCCAATTACGTATCATTTTGTTGATTGATTGATTCGTGGAAGTAAGGTACATATATCTCTAAATCTTTTTTCCCAACTATATATATATATATATATATATATATATATATATATATATATATATATATATATACATATATATATATATATATATATATATATATATACATATATATATATATAGATGTTACAATATATACATATATATATACTTATATATATATATATATAGATGTTACAATATATATATATATATATATACATATATATATATACATATATATATATATATGTATATACATATATATATATATATATATATATATATATATATATATATATATACATATATATATATATATACATATATATATATATATACATATATATATATATATATATATATATATATGTATATATATATATATATATATATTGTAACATCATTTAGTACACACACACCCATATATATTATAAGAGATTTTGTAGCCTGTAGTTTAACATACCCGTTCAAAATTAACCTAATAGAGGTTAATTTTGGATTGTCCCCGTTTGGGACTGCTTTTTGAATACTTTGTCTCATTTAGGATATGTGAATGTTTGTTAACTGATTGGGTATATTATTTAAGAAAAAAGCGAAAGCATTTCTCTTTACTCCTATGAGTTTACGTTTTATACGTATTCTTGAGGAGTTAAGGGGAAATGCTGCTGATTTTTTCTTAGATATTACTCAATCTATTAACATACATTCACATATGAGGCAAAGTATGCAAAAAGTGGGTTAGGATACACCATCCCATAATCATATATTTACGCATTAGTACGCACTCATATTAGGTATCAATGCATTTTATTATATCGACTCTGTTTAAATTTGTAGATGGATCGTAGTGTCTGGATGTATGGAGATCGTGCTTCAAATGAGTTTATGATAGGGTTAAAAGATTTCATTAGAGTTGCTGAGGATCACAGGGTGAAAAAACAAAAGACGAAAATTTGTTGTCCTTGTGCAAGTTGTGCAAATTTCAACTGCTTTGTTAATAGTAATGACATTCGAAACCATTTGATTAAAAACGGGTTTGTGAGTGGGTACACTTGTTGGGATTGGCATGGTGAAACATTTATTGATAGTACCGCGGGACTTTCCGAACATAACAATAATTTAGATGACATGTTACATGACGATAATTCGCACAATTCTAATTGTGATGATTTAGATGATATGCTACATGATTTAGAGGATAACATCGCTGAAAAGGATCATGATAAATTTCAACAACTTTTTGTTGACTCGGAAAAACCATTATACGTTAGGTGTACGACTTTTACCAAACTTTCTGCTGTGCTGAAATTGTTTAACTTGAAAACAAGCAATGGATGGAGTGACAAAAGTTTCACAAATCTATTAGAGTTGTTGCATGAAATGCTCCCCGATGATAACAAGTTACCAGTTTCCACATACGAAGCGAAAAAGTTGATGTGCCCAATGGGGTTAGAAATCAAAAGAATACACGCATGTCCAAATGATTGTATGTTGTATACAAATGATGATGAAAATTTACATGAATGTAAGATATGTCATACATCAAGGTATAAACAACCAAAACAAACAATTAGCAGTGATGTGATGAAGAATGGCCCTCCTGCTAAATTATTATGGTATTTTCCCATCATACCAAGATTGAAACGATTATTTGCAAGCGCTAAGGATGCAAAATTGTTACGTTGGCATGGCGAAGAGCGTATAAATGATGGAAAATTGAGACATGTGGCAGACTCACCTCAATGGAGAAATATCACTAATTATTTTGAAGAATTTGGAGAGGATATCAGAAATATACGATTCGGACTTAGTTCCGACGGAATTAACCCATTTGGAAACATGAGTAGTCGTCATAGCACATGGCCGGTTCTTCTATGCATCTACAATCTTCCACCTTGGTTGTGTATGAAAAGAAAATACATCATGATGTCATTGTTAATCCAAGGTCCGAAACAACCAGGAAATGACATTGATGTGTATTTGGCTCCATTAATTGATGATATGAAAGCATTATGGGAAACAGGCGTACATGTGTATGATGCATATATGAATGAGTATTTCCAATTGCGTGCCATGATTTTTTGTACGATTAGTGATTTCCCAGCCTATGGAAATTTGTCCGGATACAGTACGAAAGGGAAAAAGGCGTGTCCAGTTTGTGAGGATGATACCCACTCAACATGGTTGGGAAATTGCAAGAAAACAGTGTATATGGGACATTGTCGATGGCTTAGGGAGGATCACGAGTACCGTAAGAAGAAGAAATTGTTTGATGGTAAGATTGAGCGTGATATAATACGACAACCACTTGACGGCAAAGCTACACTCTCTCGGGTTGCAAATTTAGATATTGTGTTGGGAAAAAAGACTGCTCCTCCTAAAGGTATTTGGAAAAAAAGGTCTATATTTTGGGATTTACCATACTGGAAGCATTTGGAAGTCCGACATTGTCTTGATGTTATGCATATCGAGAAGAATGTTTGTGAAAGCTTGATAGGATTATTGTTGAACATTCCAGGAAAGTCAAAAGATGGAGTTAATGTTAGAAAAGACATGATGGAAATGGGAATTAGACAAGAGCTTGCTCCAGTTGAAAATAAAGATGGAAGACGTGGTATGTATCTACCACCAGCTTGTTATACTATGTCGAAAGCTGAGAAAACTAGTTTTTGCCAATGCTTGCATAATGTTAAGGTTCCATCCGGTTATTCCGCTAACATTAAAAAGCTCGTTTCATTAAAAGATTTGAAGTTACTTGGTATGAAGTCCCACGATTGTCATGTTTTAATGACACGGATGATTCCTATTGCAATTCGTGGAATTCTACCAGACCGCATTCGACACACAATCACAAAGCTCCGTTTATTTTTTAATGTTATTCATTCAAAAGTGATTGAGCCTCAAGTGTTGGATGAATGGAAACGTGATATTATCCTCACTCTTTGTCAACTCGAGATGTACTTTCCACCTTCATTTTTTGATGTGATGGTACACTTAATATCTCACATTGTACGAGAAATGAAAATATGTGGTCCTGTATTCCTTCGCTATATGTATCCATTCGAGAGATATATGGGCTTCCTAAAAGGCTATGTAAGGAACCGCTATCGGCCAGAGGGTAGTATAGTTGAAGGATATGCTTCTGAGGAGGTAATTGCTTTTTGTACAGACTATATGAGAGGTGTTACAAATATTGGTATTCCAAAACCTCGACATCAGGGTAGACTTGGAGGGTTAGGAACACTTGGGCGGAAGGATGAGACACCAAATCAGAAAGATCTGCAATTGGCACATTTTACAGTTCTAGAACACATGACATGTATTGCCCCATACATAAATGAGCACAAGATGTGGTTAAAAAATACAAATCGTCAAAAAAGCACAATATGGTTGGCTAAAGAACACATGAAAACATTTGGTGGTTGGTTGTTAAATAGAGTGAGGAGTACACTTGCACATATTACAGATAAAACTGTGGAACATTTAGGGTATGGCCCCATGCGTGTTCTCAAATATCAGGGCTATGACATTAACGGGTATACATTTTACACAAAACAACAGGATGAAAAGAGCACACTCCAAAATAGCGGAGTGACATTAATAGCCGCAACAACAGAAGTGACCATGGTGAATCGTGAAGAAAGGTCGAGGGTGGCAAAAAATTCTTATTACGGTGTCATTCAAGAAATCTGGGAATTAGATTATACTTCATTTGTTATACCGTTGTTCAAGTGTAAATGGGTTGACAACAACCGAGGTGTTAAAATTGATGACGATGGATTCACAATTGTTGATCTTTCCACAAATGGGTATGTATCTGAACCATTTATTTTAGCAAAACAAGCCACCCAAGTGTTTTTTGTCAAAGACCCGCAAGATCCGAGATGGCACATTGTCCAGTATGGTAAACGACGTATAGTTGGTGTTGATAATGTTGTGGACGAGGACGAGTACGACCAGTTTGATGAACTACCTCCATTTTCAGTTGGTGTTACATCTTCATATGAGTTTCTTGATGACACAACTTACATAAGGATCGACCATGAAGAAGGAGTAGTTGTGTAACATGCCAAACAAATCAAGAAGGTAATAAAGGAGTTACACTAAAAATACATGTGTTTATTATACGATCATTTTTTTGAAAAGCAATTATACAATCAATATATTAATACACTTCATTTATGTTTTATGTTTGCAGGCACCACATGAAAACATTTACAAATGAAGACAAACTTTAATTTATTTAACTTGATTTGTACAAGCTAATCTTTATTCATTTATTTTAGTATTTGTGTTTGAATGTATATGGATATGATCGGTTACCGGTAAAATTGAAACCAATAACAATATCCGTATATATAAAAAAAATGCCCCTAAGGGGATTAGAAACATTGACCTCAAGGATGATGACCAAGGGTGCTACCAATATGCTATGTAGATCCTTCAATAACTTTAGCAAACCTATTTTATATAACTAGAATAAGATAATAATAGAAAGCGTTGTAAAGACCGGTTATCTCTTAAGAACCGGTTCCCATATGATAAAGTTCAAATAAAATGGAAAGTCAAAATTGAGTGGGAAATTAAAATTTTAAAGAAATTTTTTTTTTGGGTGGGGGGAGGGGGGATGTACATTCTAAATTTTGGGGGGGAATGTATTTTGGAGGGAATGTATATTTTGTATATAATTTAATAAGTTATACTAAATTAATTTCTATATTAAAAAACAAAATTATAAAGAAAATGTAAGACATAATACTAAACAAATAATAATATAATGTCAAATTAGATACTACGTCTGATTTTGATTGGTTGATCGATTTGATGATTCTGATTTTGATTGGTTGATCAAATAAATCAAATACTCACATAAGTACAACATACCACAAATTAATCATTTAAGTTAAACTTGTAAAACCTTTAAAAAATGGTTTTGGTCATTGTACTCGGTTTTGGAAAACTATTGAACTCACCTGAAGTCTCGAAAGTGATGGACGAGTGAACCGCTGAAAGTTTACCGACCAACTTAAACGGAAAACGAACCCTAATAAGTTATTGAATAACAGGGACCGAAAACACGATACAATTAACGAATAAATTATAAATCTAATTATTATCTCTAGCATATCCAACTAATCATGAACTAATTGCTCACGTGAGTTATAATTAAGTACATGAACTAAATCATACTTAAGCTTCTTAATAAGGAATTTGCTCCTTATCTCCTTTAGTGCTAATCGCCAAACACCTCTATCAGGTTGATGATCCATAGCTTAATTGCAAGTCCCCATTTGCAAAGAAAATCAACTCTCCTACTAACGGTTACAATTCACCACTTGGATTAAATTGCAAATCCTATATCTAATCTAATAATCGTGAGCACCAAATTAATTTCCATCATCATCACAAATCACCTTGTTATCCAATCCTAATAAAAAGATTACTAATTAAAAATTGTTAATACTAAATACAAATCTAATTTTAATAAATTTATAAGATGTCAAATTACATACGATTTAGTGATAATATAAAAAAAAAACCCCTAAGAGGATTAGAACCCTTGACCTTGAGGTTGTTAGTCAAGGGCGCTACCAATAGGCTAGGTAGCTCATTCAATCTAAATTGCAAAGCTGTTCTATATAAGTAGAAAATAACTAGTGAATGTTATATAAACCTTTTATCCCTTAATAAACGGTCCCCATATAAACAAGTAAAAAAAGATAACCTAACTTACTCTTGTTGAACCTTTTTACTCCCGTTTACTAAACCCACATAAATCTTCATACGTACTACTGCCGTCTTCTTCACCACCTTTGTCGATTGCGATTCTCACATGCTCCTGCTCCATCGCCGTTCCTTCCTCTGCGTCGTTCCTTCTCTGCGTCGTTCCTCTTCTGCGTCGTTCCTCCTCTGCGTCGTTCCTGCTCTGCGCCGCTCCTTGGCCGCCCAGCACCATTCACGCGCCGCTCCTCTGCGTCGTTCATGGTAAGTTTTTCTTATCTTTTTTTAGGGTCGAGTTTTGTATGCATTTCACGTTCGGTTTTGTATTTTGGATGATTATTGTATGTATATGCCCGATTTTTTTGTTGCTAGTTAGGGTTACAGATTTTACAAATCACATATCTGAGAATTCATGGGTTTCTTATCTTTTTTAGGGTTGAGTTTAGTATGCATTTCACGTTTCGTTTTGTATTTTGGTTGATTATTGTATGTATATGCCCGATTTTTTTGTTGCTAGTTAGGGTTACAGATTTTACAAATCACAAATCTGAGAATTCATGGGTTTCTTATCTTTTTTAGGGTTGAGTTTAGTATGCATTTCACGTTTGGTTTTGTATTTTGGTTGATTATTATATGTATGTGTCAAATTTTTTTGTTGCTAGTTAGGGTTACAGATTTTATAAATCAGAAATCTAAGAATTCTTTGTTTTTATCTTTTTTTTAGAGTTGAGTTTAGTATGCATTTCACGTTTGGTTTTGTGTTTTGGTTGATTATTGTAGTCATATTTTTTTAAGGTTGAGTTTAGTACACAAATTTGCAGTTTGTTTCTTTTATTGTTGGGTAATCTTGATGAGTTATGTGGATCAAGAATGTTTCATATTCGTAAAATAACGCTAAACTTACTTATTTGATCATTTTATCCGTTACAGATCACTATAATTTTTTTAAGTATATATATAAAGCTACATGCTGATTGATGATCTCTTATGGCTATTACTACAATACTTCATGTTTTATTGCTAAGGAACTCTTCATTGTTTTAATTTGAAACATGTTTGATAGGAGCCTACACCAGTCGCTTTGTTCAACCCTTACACGAACAACAACAACGTTGTTGTTGCTCGAGGGATGTTACATCCACTCAAGGATAGTAAAATACATAATGCACATATTCTACCTTGCTATATGATAGTCTCCGTAGACTCAATCACTTCGGGTCATGAGAACTTAGAGCTTACGTGGAACACAACTGAACCTAACACATTGGCTCAAGCAAAAAATAGTTTTACTCAATGGCCAATGTCCCGAATGGCTCGCTCTAAGGTACATTTATAAAAGTTATCTGATTTTATGTTATCTTATAACAAAATTTACTCACTTCATATTGATTTTTGTACATAAGACCCCGCCACAAAAGAAAATGCCTACGGATGCGACGGAAGGAAAGATGTTGAGTTCTATTGGCAAGGTAAATACTAGAACCTTGTAAGTAACTAATACAACAAAATATAACCAAATCATATATATATGCAGACTACTGGGAATTTGGTAACTTCAGACAAGAAAATGTCAGGAGATGTCATGAGTAGTATGGTTACTAT
This sequence comes from Pulicaria dysenterica, assembly GCA_947179395.2. NCBI lineage: Eukaryota > Viridiplantae > Streptophyta > Magnoliopsida > Asterales > Asteraceae > Pulicaria > Pulicaria dysenterica. Next base: position 10,577,394 of record OX359291.1, read on the forward strand.
CACCAAGGTAAATGCTAAAAACCTTTCAATTAATTTATTCATCAAAATATGCATGATTGTATCATATATGTGCAGGTGACTGAAGCTGAAGCTAAAGCTGCAGATGAAGCTATAACCAAAAGAAAAAGGGAGCTCAATGAACAAAAGCAAAAGAAATTATTGTTGGGGAAACTTCAAAATGTGTTTAGTATAATTGGCGGTAGAGACCATGTTGTACAAGAGGCTTATAATCGTTGGATGTTGCGTGATGATCCTACTGAGTTATTCTCATATGATATTGAAATGGAGATCTTTGCGGATCTAGAGGTGTATCCGCACTCCTTAGAGCCTAATGACATGTGGTTGCTTTGGACAGATGGATGGATAGAAACAAGCATAGTTACATATTTCTGCAAGTAAGTGGAATAATTTTTATTGTATTTCATTAAGCATGATTTAGTTTTATTTGATGCTCATGTTACGGTATTATGATGTTTACAAGGGGGTTATATTACTCAATGGACTCGTCTAGTCGGTCAAAAGTGCGTTTCTTGAACCCTGGTAGGATATGTCATGAATATTGCGTACGCATGGAAATGGAGACCGTAGAGTACTTGGAAGGAGCAATACAAAACCCCAATTACTCTAGTTGCGATTTTTTTCTAGGTCCATTTTATCAAAGGTGCAACTATATAATTAGTATACTACTTAATAGTTAATATGTTAATTGTCTATACTAATGTGTTTACACATTTTCAGTAATCATTGGGCTTTGTTTATCATATGCCCTAGAATGGGTCGGGGCTACATTCTTGATTCCTTGAATAAGGATAAATCAAAGACACAGGTTGACTACGTGCTCACAAAATATGTGAACAAGTAAGTAGTTACTTTTGCTTAAAATTCACAATTGTCGCATGAAAGCTAACACAACCTTTTGATTTCTTTCCAGGGCCATTGGTAATCTCTCATGGAATATGATTGAGGTAAACAATGTCACTATATACATATACAAACACATTGATTTGAATTTTACATTGTTTAATACAAACACTTGTGATGTTAAAATTTAGTGTAACCAACAAAAAGCATATTGGGAATGCGGATATTATGTAATACGGTGGATGTATGATTTTGTGACTCGGCATCATATGGATTTTCCTCATACGGTAAGCACTTATTAAATTTTATATTTGTACACACACACATATTAGATGTGTGTATAGCATTACTATGTATATATATTATGTAAAATTAATATTTTCAGTATGAAAGAGAATATTAGGCATATTCGTAGGTTGATTTATTAGGCATGTATAGCATTACTATATATATATATATATATATATATATATATATATATATATATATATATATATATATTATGTCACCCATTTAATATAGTTATTATTTATACAGATGCCATGGAGCCGCCATCCGTTTTCCCAAAAAGAAGTACATGATATTGTTACTACATGGCACAGAATGTGTCAAATTTGATGAGGTAAAGTAAAACATACACATACTTATATATATACATATGTATGAGAAAGCTAAAAATGAATATTTATGTATGAAAGCCAACACAAACTTCTTTCGTCTTGCAGATATCTTAACCATATTTGTAGAAGAAGCAAAGATTTTTGAGGTAGGTTGTTGGCCATTAGGAAGAAACATTAACCGGGTTTTGTATTTAGCCCAATTTTGTATCTATCACGATTATGATGAAACACTAACCGGGCTTTGTATCTAGCCCAATCTTGTATCTATCGGGATTATGATGAAACATTAACCGTGTTTTGTATTTAGCCCAATTTTGTATCTATCACGATTATGATGAAACATTATCCGGGCTTTGTATGGATCTTTTTGGTGAACTTTTGTAGAAATTGTATTTTGTTGGGCTTAATTAATATTCTGGTAATTTTATATTTTTTTAATGATTTAAAACAAGCATGAAGACCGGTTATGAATAGTAATGGTTTATATAATATTCCTATAGGGACCGGTTCTTAAGTAGGTCTTCATGTGTTTTTCAATAACTGGCTCCCATAAACTTACTTATGGGAACCTGTTCTTTTTTATAACCGGTCTTTGTGTGTCTTTATGGGGACCGGTTTATAACCGGTCTTTATATGTTTTCTAATAACCGGCTTGTATGAAATTATTATAGGGACCGGGTCTTTATGATAACCGGTCTTTATGTGTACTTATCGGAACCGGTTCATAACCGGTCTTTATGTGTTTTTTTCATGGGAACCACCCCTAAAAGGCACCCCCACTAAAACCGGTCTTCATGAATAAATTAACCGGTCCCCATTCCTTTATGTGTAGTAGTGAATTATTGTGTTTTATTTCTTAAGAGACGATGTATCCTCCTACTTACACGATTCATATAATGATAGAGAAATAATGGATTTTACATATTATATTGTGATAAGTAAGAAAATAAAATAGAATGAAATAGCAAAATAACATATTATTTATCTTATTTTTGTACTTGAGAAGGTTGGTTCCTTAAGTGAGTTTTAATTTAGAAAAAAGAAAGTGTTTGGGAGATTATAAATTCAACCCATAATCAAACATGTCTATTGTAATAAATAGGATTTGATGTTAACAAAATTATATATTCAGTTCTGAACTTAGAATATTGAAATTCATGTGTTTGATTTCAAAAGACTTGAAAAATTCTCAAAGTACAAAGGATCAGCTAAAGATCAGCTGAACACTAAGTATCAACCAAATGACCAGCTTCAGAAGATCAGCCGAGAAGAAAAGACAAGTGTAGAAGTATCAGTTGAGTGATTCTCAAGCATTAGCTGAGGGAGTACTACCATCAGTTGAGGAACAATTTCGATCAGCTGAGCAATGAAAGTGATCAACTGAGCCTACAACATTTATCAGCTGAGGTATTTCTTTCATCAACTAATCACCTTATCTCACATAGTATATTTTTTTATAAGCTTATCACTCTGAATGATCAGCTGTGCATTCTTGGTCAACTGGTCATCTATGTTGATTAGCTTATGTCTTCTCCTAGTTCAAATGTTTGATCAGTTGAGCATTTATGATCAGCTGAGTAAACATCATTAGCTGAGTCTTTCCCATTCCTTTAGCTGAGCAAAAGTATATTTGTAGTTTAGTGTATTTCATCAGTTGAGTCGTAAAAGTGTTGATATCTATTTACTGTAACCTTGTATTTATTCTTAAGTCAAAAGCAGAACATGTGTTGTTCTATTATGTCTTTAAATCTATCTTTATAAAAGTTTTAGCACCTTTTGAATCTACAAAGAAACAAAAGGGATTGATCTTATCCTCTAGAAAAGGTGAAAAATACTTTAGAAGAAGAAGATCTCGAAGATATGTTTCAACAACTAAAGTATGGCTGACAACTCCATACTTGGTGAAGTCAACTTTGAAGAAAGCATGGTGTCGTTTAAAGTACAAGCATGGAAGGAGAAACTTAAACTTCCAAGACAAAAGGTATAGGCTTTAATATTATTATATTGTTAGTGGGATGCACTTTTGTAGGAAAGTACATTCACTTTATACATTGCTTGTATAAAGTGTATTTACTTTACATCCACTAACTTTATCTAATATAATATTATATCATATGTATTTTTGTTTCCTTTCTCATTTGCACCAACTGGACGCCATTTTTCTATATATACTGAAGTATGCTCAACATGCTATGCACACTAACATTTCATCTGTTGAGAACTACACAAGAACTTCATTGTTTAGTTTTAGATGTAAGTTCAAAAGCGGTTAAGCATAGAACGAACTTTTAGAGTTGACATTATTTCGTGTAGAAAAAACTTATTCATGTGTTGAACATCCTAAACATTAGTTGGTTAGGATGAACTTTGTATATGTGTTAGACTCTTTGTTGCCACCTTTATTGAACTTGGATTTTCCGCATCCAGTTCATGTAAATCTTAATTTATATCCATAAGAATTATATAGAGTATAATCGTGTGTTCTTAATTTTTAAAAGCTAAAGTCTGTATTCAACCCCCCTTTTTCAAACATTTATTGTTTGTTGTAGTATCTATCTGGGACCGACAGAAAGTGAAGTATGAGAGAAAATCTTCAATGAAGAAGCACGTTTGTTGATAGCTTGAATATGATAAATGATGATAACAAGGTTTTTCAGCCCCGCTTTGCGGGAGCGGGGCAGGCCTGAGGGGTTAACTAAAATAAAGACATAAATCAACTAAAAGTAGTTGTTATATATGTATCATAAATCAATAGGACATAATGGCTCAAGCGATAATTTATTATTAAACTTGAAAATTAGGATTATCATTTTCAAATTTCTAGAAGGCTATACACGCAAAAAAAGATTTTACGTTTTATATTACGAAATATCCGAGTATTACATCCTTTGACTTCTTTGGTAGCATTATTTTGAATGTCAATTTAAAGCCAAAATTCTTACCTCTCATTTAGATAGTATCTTAGAAGTTTAAAAAACAAAGTAAAAAATAAAAATTAAAAAATTAACTATAAATTAATAGTCCTATACCTAAATGAGTTAACTAAAAAGTAAAAAAAAATAGAATTTTGTAACCTAAAAGTAAAAAAAAACATTATTCATAAGCTATATGCTATGAACAGTGTCCAACATTTGATAAATTTTAGGTTTTTAATTAATGATGTGATTTCCTTCCTAACCTCATTTAACATAGAGTTAAAAAAAACAAAGAATATGATAAGCATTTTGTCATAAATATTGCTTATATTTTTTAATTAATTAATTATTTTTCAATTACCTACGTTTAACCATCATAAATATATTGATTATTTTTTATATGTATATATATATCATCTCCTGCATAGATAAGATAATCAACAACGGTTTAGGTAGTTGATATTTCATTGTCAAAGTGGGCATCTTAGTACTCACATCTTGACCATGTGAACAAATTGTTTTCACATTTTTAATTAGGATACAAATGAACTAATTAATATAAGGCCAAATTACACAAAAAAGTTATACAACCGTTTTACTTTTATATTTGACTTACTTTTGTGAACAATAAGAAAAAGATACACTAGATTTGGCATCATTATCATCTTTATATAACGACGCGAAAACATATTAATCATTCTAGTAAGATGTTAAAATCAAAAAATTACAAAGGTGTTAAAATAGAGACATACGATTATAGTATAACATAGAACATAATATGAAGTACGTTTTGCTCAAATAATGTCATGTGCTGTTGCAAATTGTCTAGCCCCTCTATCATTTCTTTTTTTGAAAAGTTGTATGTTTATCATTCATATACTTAAAGAAACAAATGGACAAATATAACCCCAAACAAAAAGAGGGGCTATGAGACTCCAAGTTGGAGACCAAACAAAATACCCCATACAAACAGTTATGTTGAAACAGGGGTAACCAACGGGTTCGAAACTCATTTCGCCCAACAAAACGATTGTTTCTTACATCTATTTTTAAACCAAAGAAGTGACAAATGTTGGACCTCCGAGAATATATCCTCTTGTAGTATCGTTTCCTTCGCCGAGCCTTCTGCATAAAGGACTTTGTTTCTCCATTTCCACACTTCCCAAAAGAAAATGTACCCAATTCCTTCAAAAACAAGCCTGACAAATGAAGCCTTTGGGCCAAGGGTCTTTGAGTAGTTAAAAAACTTGAGGATAGAAACGAATTGAGCAAAAGGTAAATTCATCCAACCAAATATTTTTTTCCAAACTGGAACCACTTTTGGGCAATGAAAGAACAGGTGATTAAGTGATTCTTCCAAGTGAGGGCAGAGTAGGCAGGCGGGTTCAGCCACCCCGATTCCTTTCAAGATGAGATTTTGTCTACTCGGAAGGGCGTTTAAGTGAGCTCTCCAAAAACATATATTAACCTTGGAAGGGAGCCAAGGATGCCATATATCTTTCGTGTTGATAGAAGAGAAAGACAACAGTTTGGAGCGTAGCAAGGAGGCTAAATTTTGCACCGTGAAACGCCCATCTGGTGAGAGAGACCAAGACCATGTATCATTACTTTGAGGATCCAATTTAATTGGACTAAGGTCATCTGTTATGAAGCTAACTCCTGTAGCGCTCTTCCTCTTGGCGGTCTTGACCAATTCCAATTAGGTTTCCAAGTCTCATTTTCAAGAACCCAACGGTCAGCTATGGAGCAAGATTGATCAAGATCAAGGGCAAAGATTCTTGGAAAAAGCTCTTTGAGTGGTGTATCGTTTGTGAGCCACGAGTCCAACCAAAACTTTGTAAGACGGCCATTGTGGATGATGCGGTAAAACGAGTCTTTGAAAGAGATCCCCACCTTATCTATTTTTTGGCAAGCTCTAATTATATTTGACCAAACCGAGGATCTAAGAGTTTGGGGAGGGTTTGAGAGAAACCCCCCTGATGGGCCATATAGGTGTGAGATGACTTCCTGCCATAGTGCCCCTTTCTCCATTAAGAAACGAATTTTCCATTTGCCTAATAAAGATAGGTTTGAAGACTTGAGGCAGCCAATTCCCAGCCCTCCCGACCTTTTGTCGTTCATAATTAGTTTCCATTTGATCCAAGACATCTTCTTTTCCTCATCTTTTGCACCCCAAAAAAATCTTCTTCTTATTTTTTCCAAAGAGTTTATAGTTTGAGCTGGAGCTTTGAAAAGTGAAAAGTGGAATAGAGGTAGTGCCCCAAGAACCAACTTCGTCAAAACGGCTCTACCACCAACAGATAAGTTTCTTGCTTTCCATGTGTTTAGCCGCTTTGAAACCGATTTATTTATGGGACTCCAATGAGCAGCCCTATTCATTGATTTACCAATAGGAAGACCGAGATAGGTTGATGGAAATTCTCCAGCCTTGCACCCGACAAGAGTGGCCATTTGATCGACTTCGCTTTTGAGAATACCAACACCAAAAATGCTACACTTTTGGAGGTTTAATTTAAGGCCAGAAGCTGAATGAAAACACTCAAGAATATTAATCAGAGTATTAATATTTTTCTTTGACCACCCTCCAAAAAATATGGCGTCATCCGCAAATTGAAGAAGAGTTAGATCAGTTCCCGAGTTGGCGAGTGATAAGCCATGGAAGATTTTATTTTTGGTAGCTTCTAGAATGAGATTTTGAAGACCCTCTGCCACTATCAGAAAAAGGAAAGGAGACAAAGGATCTCCTTGTCTAAGCCCGCGAGACATTTTGAATTCGTCTGAAGCTGACCCATTGATAAGAATGGAGATAGAAGCCGAAGAGAGACAGCTTTTTATCCACCCAATCCACTTTTTTCACTTCATTTGAGACATGATGTCAAAAAGGAAAGTCCAGTTTACCGAGTCAAATGCTTTTTCAAAGTCCGCCTTAAAGACTAGAAGTTTGGAGTTTGATTTTTTCGCATAATTGATAACCTCATTTGCAATGAGACTTCCATCTAATATATGTCTTCCAGCTATGAAAGCTGATTGGTTTGCACTAATCACCTTGTTTATCACTTGAGCAAGTCTATTGGCAAGGATCTTAGACAGAACCTTGTACATTGAACCAATCAAACTAATGGGGCGATAGTCACCAAGATCAAGGGGATCTGGAACTTTAGGAATCAATGTAACAAAAGAAGCATTGCAACCATTTGAGATTCGACCAGACTATTCAAAGGATTTAATGAAGGCATGGAAATCATCTTTTAGAATGTACCAATAACGTTTGAGAAAATTAAAATTCAGGCCGTCAGGGCCTGGTGATTTAGATCCACCACAGCTCCATACTGCAAGTCTCTGAAAGTCTTTGAACAGAGTCTTAGATCCACCACCCTCTATCATTTCTGAAAGTCTCCCTAATTCAGCAAAACTGAATCATTTATAATAAGCTTTGATCATGTTTAGCAAAGATATTAGGAAGCTTGGTCATTAGGTTCCATTGTGCTGCAACCCATTGTGCCATAATTCCAACAAGATCAAGATTCTGTATACATTTAAAACTTTAAATGTACTATATCAAAGTTCACACTGTCTAACCTTCTATAATTATGTATTTGTTACTAAATTCACATATTTAAAAGAGTGGAGCTTTAAAATCAAATGTACACATCTATACATGTTAAGTTTTTTCGTTTTATAACAATTCTTATTTTTAAACTATTATTCACAATTATAAATGTGACAATGCTTAAAATATTTTTAAACATTTTTGTAGTGTGTTAGGTTCCTAAAAGTTGTGTTTGTTACATTTTAGTAAAGTTTAATTTACTTATGACAATAGTCATAGTTTAAGGTATTTTGTGTAAATACTGTAGATGTATATATATATTAGTTTGTAAACTCTAAATCATTACTCAATTCATTCATACGTGTCTTACGTGGTCTCGGCTCTTTTTATCAACGCATGCATGCATACGAGATCATCACTGTAATAATTACTTTAATTGTTGAATGATACTTGATACTCTAGATCTATAACTACACTAAAATCATAGAATTAAACCTAAATTAATATATATATATATATATATATATATATATATATATATATATATATATATATATATATATAAACTAGGAAAACTAGCATCGACATTAAAGACAAACAGTCAACACATAAAACACACGATGAAGAGGGTCAACGTTACCGGCGAAAGTAAAATGTCATTTTCAGCGTAAAAAAAAGCTGCATACCTTAAATTGTAAAAAAAAAACAATTAAAGACTTCATTTATAAAATTAGAAAAAAGTTGATTACTTTTTTTTTTCTTGTCATTTCGTGTGTTTGGTATAATATAATATAAAATTGAGTGGTGTGTTTTTATTATAAATTATAATGGATCAATAAAATTTTATATGAATGGTAAAATTAAATAAGAGTGTTAATATTGTAACTCTATTATATTTTAATTATATTAACTATTTAGAAATCCAGTACTTTTTATAAATATAGAATATATAATATGAAAAAATTATTCTTTTTATAATTAATAGTTGAATTTGCATTGATTTGATTTTTTAAAAATCTTTATTTTGAAAGATTTAGTTATTAAAATAGTAGAAGATTGTCATTAACTTTACTAAATAGTTATTTTATCTAATAGTTTTCATTTAGTTTAATATTAAGGGTAAATTAGTAATTTTAAATTACCTAAAATAAAAGATTAAGACAAATTTTTAATGTTTTATAAAATAGTATAAATTATAACCTGGAAATAAATCCAAAGTAAAGTTTGGCGTCCTAAAATATAACAACAACAACCATACTCAATCTTATTAAAGCAGGATGTAGAAAAGTAAAAATGTTAACAATCATACATCTATAAATATTTATATTTGATTAAATTATAAACCAACAAACCCTTGGGCTCTTTATAAAGCTGGGCCTATTGATGTGTAATAGTTATTAGTTAATCACTTTAATCAATGGTCAATGGGCCTTGCATACTTGAGTTTATTTTTTAAAAAGTCAATTTAAATTTCCAATATTGTATGTTAACAAGGATGACATTATTGACTAATATAATGATAATCCAGAGGTTTTCTTAACCTGATTTAAATATTTAGTTGTTTATTGATTTATTTTTAAATCTAATTACGTGGCAACAATCTTAATATATATGACTTATTAGTAGATAATTTGAAAGTCTTAAAAGATATTCGAGTTCAACCATTTATGTGTAAACATCTTTGACGACCAAGAAGAGTATAAGAAACAACCTCGAAGACGGTTAGACCGTGCACATAAAAGCATAACTCAGTGCCCCCAAAACCCCGCTAAAACTAAAATATTCATTACAAAATATAATTATGTTGGAGTACAGATGTTATATGTAGTGATTTACTACGCCATGTTAGTCATAGCTAGTCATGAGGTTGCGTCGTTGTCCAGATGACAAGCTCAACACAAAGTGGGGCAAGGTTGCGTATACGTTCACCAGAGCCCACTAGCACAGGCCAGTGGCCAGAGGGCCACAGCCCACGGATCCCTGTTATGCTTCTTGTAACATCCTGAAATTGGGTCTAGTTGTGTAGGCTTGTACCTCGTGCGTAAATAATTGTACAGTGATTTTAAGTGACTTAAATTAGTGTGTTTTAAGTTACTAACGCGTGTTATGTGTTAATTAGAGTGATTATGTGAAAAGTGTCAAACGCGTTTAGAAGTTATAAAATGTTAAACGGTTTCACGTTATGATTCCATATATATCCCCGTTAGTTGAAGCGGGTTAGCGTGTGTCAAGTTGTAAGCATATAAAACCCTATAGTTTTGTCAACTAATCCTAAGGTCAAACCTAAGGACAAAGTGACTTGGATTCGCCTTTCTTGACATGCTGCTCCCACTAGCCTTGGCACCTCCCCGAAGTGTTCGTGCTTCACGTGTAGAACACCATTTACGTCGTCATCTTTTTCGAGTCCATCTTGTTTGAGGGATTAAACTAACACTAGTCTATTACAAATACAATATTGAATGGGGTTGTAATTGGCACGCAGGCCTTCCCAAAAACCAAAATAAAAGAAGAATAAGAAAAACGAGTCCTAAGTCGGTAAAACTATAGCTATCACAACCACGCAATTATATATAAGCACTATATATATAAAAGTCAACCAAGCAGTTATAATAAAAGAAAACAATAAACTGTGCTGTTAAGCACACAACCTGATTTGTCTAAAACTCTCTCATTTATCCTTTTGATTAATACCTATTAACCAAAAAGAGAGTTATGATCTTTTAATTTATTTGACCAATATAATTTTTCAATAAACCTTTGAAAAACTTGGCTTTATTCAAAAACTTGAATGAAAGCCTCTACGTCGAGTTCTTTTACCAGTTTTTCCAAAAAACTTAAAATCGACAACTTTGGTCAAATAATACTATCTTATTTGTTTCTCCATTATATAAACTTTATCCCCTTTTAGAATTTATTTAAAACGACTAAACTAGTCATAATAAATAAAAACTAAAAAAATATATATATTTTAACTTAAACTAATTAAAATATATAACACTAGCTTATATATTATCTTATTAATTTTATAACTTAAAATTAATAATCCTTTCATATTAATCCGGAAAAACTATCTTGGGCCAAACTCTCTTGTTAAGCCGCACAACCCACTGGACCGAGACCCTCTTAGGCCGAGAACCCATTGGACCGAAGTCACTTGGGCCGTAAGCCCTATTGGGCCGAGAACCACCTTGGGCCGAAAACCCTTGGGTCGGGAAACGCCTTGGGCCGCGAACCATCTTGGGCCGAAACCTTTTGGGCCGTGATGTACTGGGTCGAAATTACTTGGGCCGAAACCCACCCTGACCCTTAGCGCCGCTAACGGCTGCCGCTAGGCCTAACTGGCCTTAGTGCCGCTAACAGCCCTCACCCGATACAGTGATGATCTTGGTTCCCGTTTTCCGATTAATAAAAAATAATTTAAATTCTTTTAACCTATTAAAACTAACTGTTTTAATATACTGATTAAAAAACTGGATTTAATTCAAAAACCAAAAATTATTAATGATTAATATTAACAAACTTGTTTTATTAATAACTAATTATCCTAAAACTTGATTTCAACTCTTTTAAACAAAAGTTCAAAACTTGTTAAAATCTAGTTTTAGATAAAAGGTTTATCCTTTTTAACCGTTTAAACGCAATCCTGGTTTAAACCTAACTGGTTAAAATCAAACCTTTTACTATCTGGATAAAACAGAAAAACTTGTTTTTATCCCTTATGGTTTTCGAAAACTTGTGGAGAAAGAAACAATGTGAAGTAGATCATTTAACCATTAAACAAACCAACAATGGATTAACTAGGTTTAATTAATTAAAACAAACTGTTTAATTTATCTTAATCCTAAATTTGTTCTTATCCAAAAACCACAATCCTTTTTAACCGTTTAAACTAACTGTTTAAACTTTCTGATTAATAGGATTAAACTGGATAACAAAAACAAACTGTTTTGTTGCCCTTGGTGATTTTCGAAATAGGCTAGAGCAAGTAGAAGATCAAGAATCAAACCTTAACCCAAAAACAGATAAAACTAGAAACTATGGATCATAGAGCCGAGGCTCTGATACCACTGAAGGGTTTTGGAACCTGACCAAACCACCTATGACACAAACTGGTCAATCCTGGGTTTGATTCCACTGGTTCAATCCTAAAAGCGGAACTGGATTGAACACAACCCTCTAAACCCCAAAAGGGTTAGGATCTTTAAAACTTACATTGATCAACATAGTTTCTTACAAACAATTCATAGATAAGGTTACTAGAAATATACCTGATCAGACTTGGGATTGCTAAAGTAGTCCACCACTACTGCACCTCCGATTGAACTAGCTGCTAGACCGCTCCTGGATCACCAAGGCTTCAAAAACTCGAAACCGAGAATGTATGTGTGTGTCATTTGCGTCGATCACCAAAACCGAGAAACACCCTTGGTGTTTCTTCTTGATCGTCGAAGAGAGAGAGAGCCGAGAGAGAGAGAGAGAGCTACGGTCGAAGGAGAGATCGACCGTGAGGGAGGGCGAGATCGAGAGAGAGAAGGAGAGTGGCGGCTAGGGTTACTTCCTTAATCCCTTGTCTCTTTTTCATTAATCCTTAAGGCTTAAGGATATATATAAGGATTAAATGGACCCAAGCCCGTTTAATTAAAAGCCCACTGGTTTTAATTAAACTTTCATCTCTTCTCACTTTGACCCCCTGGACTTTACTAGTTAATTAATTAACTATTAATTAACTGTCCGTTAAATATTAAAACTTAATATTTAATTCTCCTTAAATAATAAATAACTATTTATTATTTATTTCCTTTCTAATAATTAATCCAGACTGGATAATTATTTATATCTCTCAGTAATTAATACTACTTGATTAATTATTTGTTTATCTCTTTAATAATTAATCTAACTGATTAATTATTTACTTTTTCTCTTTAATAATTAATCTAACTGATTAATTATTTCCACACAGAATAATGGTGTAATCCAACTGTTCTGAATTGGGTGTGTAGCAGTGTGACCCTTTAGTCTCTTATAACATTGGATACAATATGCTTGTTAATTATCTTTGCACATAATCCAACAGCATGTAATTGGATCCTGATTGGATCAGACATGTTAGACTATTGTATTGCGCATGCAATTGGATCCTTATTGGATCGGTTATGTGTTATTATGTTATGTCCGGACAATTGGGGGACTGTACCATAGTTCCTGGGATTGGTTAAGGTCAGCCACGTAGGCTGGTCCCTGGGGGATTAACAGCACCCGAGTGTATACGCTTGGTGATGGCTCTGCAGGCCACCGTTCCTTGACGAAGATGGGGTTCTCGGCGTAAGCCGGAACTGGTTATGTAAGGGGGTTCTCGGCGAAAGCCGGAAACTGGTTGTGAAATGAGGTTCTCGGTGCAAACCGGAACTGGTAAACGTGATGGTGGGCTGCTCTTCGCTCCCCCACCGATGCGGATGGTTGTGACTGATTCCTCAGCTTAGATCGTTGAGCCAGGCTAGCTACCTCGCAAGATATGATCCCGCTGACATGTCGGCACACCGCTATGTGATAGCTTAGCTCTGTGTGTCTTATTGTGATGTGATAGCATGTTTATTGGTGCTTATGTGTAAATTGGTGCTCACTAGCTAGTGTAGCTAACCGGTTCATGATTTACCCTTTTTACAGGTAAAGATTAGGCAGCCTGGTGAGGCGAGCACTTGTGGGTAATTGTACTTAACTCTTCTGGAACACTTTGATGTTATAATTGCATGTGATCCGATGGTCGGTTGTTAGTTGTAGTAACACCTGTTATTTGAAATGTTAAATAATCAGATAACAATCTGATATTCTTGTAAATGGTGATTATATCCGCTGCAAGCTTTTTATAAATAAGTTTTTAAAAGTTTAAATTGGCGCTAATTTTAAACTCGTGAAACACGGTGTTACACTTCTTGGCTTAATGGACTTAAGTTAGGGAAATTAAGAAGTGAAGAAGAGAAAACTAGATAATAAAATAAAATTAAATAATTTGTATTAAAACATTAATTTTACTTTGATAATGTAAAAGTTTTTAAAGTGGAAACTAATTCGGTCTGGTAAAAAATTTAATTCGAAAAAGAAAAAGAAAATTTAAAATATGTTAGATATTTCAAACCAATCTCACTCAACCTAAACAAGTTTTATTTGTTATCTAAGTTGTTAAACGTGCCTATTTGCAACATGTGTTTTTTTATAATAAATTTAGAAGTGATTAAATAATATTGTTATGATTTTAGCATGAAAAGTGATAATGAAATGAGTGAAAAATAATTGATTGAAAAACAATAAGACGTTAGATTAACCAAATATTATTCGACTTGAACGATTTTTATTTATTTTTTAAATCGATGTGTTACCGTTAATTTGTCATATATGGTTCTAACAGTACTATGTCACTCACAAAAAGAGGTTGCACCACATCGTGGTTGGCCTATTCACTTATGTGTGATCGATGGCGATGCCACCTCCCTCCCACTCCGAGCTCCTCTATCTTAGTCACGACATCCACTCCCGGTGATAGGTATTTGCTTTATGCTTTTTTTAAGTGTATGTGAGCATAAAGTATAAATAGAGATGTTTGTTTGGGCTTATTATTAAAAAACTCGTTTTCGAGCTTATTTTTTAAACTTATAAACTTCTTATGACTTATGATAAGAAAATAAGTCAAGCTTATAAAAAATAAGTCGAAAATATGCTTATGAAAATCTATAATAAATTGTCAACTTTAAATGAAAGCTCATGACAAAGGATATAAAGTTCTAACTTTGATAATTAAGGGTGAATGAAATATTCTTTTTCATAAAAGGATTTCGAATCTAATTTTAAATGTTTCATCATCGTTGACTCTCGGCTATCTTGTATCCTCCGAATGTTATATTTCTGGATATCCCGAGCCTGATGCGAAGTGTTGTGTATTAGGGATGTAAACGAGCCGAATTACTCGCGAGCTATTCGAGCCCGGGTCATTAAAAGCTCGAAACGAGCCGAGCCTTAACGAGCCCGAGCCTAGATTAAAGCTTTTTTAATAAACGAGCCGAGCTCGAGCTCCAAAGAGTGGGCTCGCGAGCTTAAACGAGCCTAAACGAGCTCTATATATATACAATATATTTTATATTTTATATGTTTAATTTTTTAATAATTATATATATGATTTTAAAAAATATATCAAAATAATACGCGAGCCTAAACGAGTCTAGCTTAAACGAGCCTAAACGAGCTGAGCTCGAGCTTCATAATTTCATAAATATTAAACGAGCCGAGCTCGAGCTCAATAAGGGTCTGGCTCGACTCGGTCGTTTACATTCGTAGTTGTGCTATAGCAATTTTAGTTATTTTTGCTTTCTCAACAATTAAGATTTTTTATGCCACTTCATATGAATTTAACTCGTATATGCATTGACTAGCAGTGGCGGACCCAGAAATTTTTTTCACCGGTGGCACCATATAATGCGGAAATAAAATTAAATAAAATTGAGGGTGTGGTTCGGGTTTTTTCTCGGGTTGTCGGTTAATCGGGTCGAATTAACGCGATTTCGGCGGTTATTCTGGTATTTTAGGGCCAAAATTTAAAACAAAACACAATTTATATGAAGTTATGTTAACTAAAATGCTATTTTAAAGGTATAAATTGAAATATTAACCTATTTTTTATCATTTTTTTTAAAAGTATCGTTTTTCTTTTGATTTTGATGGGCATCACCGGGTGCAATCCAAAAATTTACCGGTAGCAACGTCTCAAAAATTCGATAATCGACACTGCGAATCGCCAAAAGACCGGTGACGCTTGACCCCCCACTACATGGAGGTCCGCCACTGTTGACTAGAGCTAGATTTATAAACGAGACTAGTGAACACACTCCAACTTATGAACAAACATAGAAATACATGTTTGTTGTGTTTAAGAAGCATCAAAATACTTTTGAACACGACTCCAACTTAAGGATATTAGAAACTTCTCAAATCCTATGTTGTACATTTTCAATTAATTGTTTTGTTTTAAAGAAAAAAACAAGTAAATGCTATAACTTCTTACTTTTGCATTAAAAAACCTACACTAATTAGTTAATGATACAATTAATACTACTCTTATTACTAATAAATGATATAGCCCCAGCAAGTTCTATAACACGTAGAGTTGTAATCCATTATTAATTTTATAGTTCTAGTTTGTACTCATTTTTCTAGCACATTGTTAGAGTATTTATAATATATCCCGACTTATTAGATGGAAGTGATGGTTATACGGAAGCTTTTTTCCTAATAATTTTTTATTACTTTTATAAAAAATAAACACAATACCAATTACTAGTTACTTTTCAGATAAAAAGAGTTACTAAATTAACCATGGTTACTTTTTGTTGGCACAATATTGATCTCCATTAGGATATTGCCGACCAATTGAACAACAAACAATCGATGCCTTTATACAATTACGGGTTATCTCATGATATGAAATAAAAGGCGAGAGTGATATTGATAAAACAGTTTTCAAACTTGGTTACTATTCTATAAATTTTTCCCACCAATGAAACATAAAAATACAATTATACTCACAGTTTTTAAAACTCATCAGTGACAAAATCAGCTCCAATATAGCTAATGTACACAACAACTCTTGCAATACCATTGTTAATGATAGCCAATGTAAAAAATAGAAGATCTGGTTTCATTAAGAAAAAGAGATCATGGTTGATCAACTGATGGAAAGCCAACCAAGAAGACTAATGATTATTAGGTGTAGTTATGACTTTTGGCTTAAAAGAATAACCAAAAGATACCAGACTTTAAGTATAGTAGTTACTTTCAGTTAGAAGTTTTCATAAATTTGCAGATTTTCTTTCTCAAAATTACTTAGGAATATTGTGTTTTGATCATACGTGTAATTACACCCGTCTTTACATTACCTTGGATGTCACTTATCATTACAATTTATTTTAATAGTCCAAATATAAATAGTAACATCTGTCATTCATGTTTATTGATTTTTCTTATTTCATCATTATACTTTAGTTTAATAAATGATTTTTTAAATAACTCAGATACTATTTGTTAAAACAGAATGATTAAGCACAAAATAATTTCATGTCCCGAATAATTTAAAGGCTCTATATGAAACTGTCTTTAAATATAATAGAGTTAATTACAACTTTGGTCCCTGTGGTTTACACAAAATTGCACATTTGGTCCTTAGGCTTCATTAATTACGGATTTAGTCCTTATGCATTACCATTTGTTTCAATCTTGGTCCTTGACACACTTGAAAAGACAAAACTACCCTTCTCTTCATTTTTTATTCTTTTTTCTTTATTCCTTAAACAATAATAATAATTAAAATATATTAAAACATAAATAAACCCTCTCTCAACCCCCTCTCTCTCTTTAATTCCCTCCATAGACCCTCTCTCTCTCTTTCTCTCTCAACCCTCTCTCTCTCTCTACCGTACCTAGCACCACAGGTGCCATCTTCGACCACCGACCTTCAACCTCCGACCACCGACCTTCATCCACTGACCTTCAACCTCCTCTACCCCACCCACCAAACAAAAAACCCTAGTCCCAGCCCCACCACCGTCTTCAACTTCTCCACCGCATACCACCATCACTCCAACACCGTCTCAGATCTAGAACCCACTTACAGGTGGTTGAATCAAAATTAAAATTAAAAAAAACAACAATCAACATCAGAATTAAAAAACAAAATCGTTGTGGTGGTGGTTGTAGGCGCTGGCGAGGATGGGTAGGGAATCAGAGGGAAGAAAGAACGGATGACGGTGGCCGGAGATGGTGAGGTGAAGATGATCGGAAAAGGTGGTGTCAGCGGAGATGTGGCGGCAGACCAGCGGAGATGTCGCACTAGTTCAAAAACCCTAATACACCTTTTGCGGAGATCAGAAAAGGTGGAATGCGATTTTTGATCTTCCAAACCCTAATACACCTTTTGCGCTGGTAAGGAGACCTTTTAGTAAGTAATCTGGCGAACACGAGAACAAAAACCGGTCAACGGTGGAAATCGGAGTCATACCCTCAACGGCTACTACATCCTCCGCCAGATCTCCGAAACTAGATTCTCCGGTGACGGGGTTTTGTAGGTGGTTTTTATGTTGGTGGCGGTGGTAGGTGGTTTCATCGTGGTGATGTATAGAAGCTGGATTTGTGGGAGATGGTGGTGGTGATGTTAGTTTGATGGTTGCTGGATGTTGAGGGGGCGACCGGAGATGGTGGTGGCGGTGTGAGATGGAGAGAGAGAGGAGAGGGGTGTCAACGACAATGGGGAATGGGAAAGAGAGTAGTATATTTATTTTTTTAATATTTATTGTTGATTAAAACAATAAAAAAATGTTTTATGTATTATTTATATAAATTAAAGATTAAAATAAAGTAAAAAAAAATAAGATGAGGGCATTTTAGTCTTTTTAAGTGGATTTGGTCTAAGATTGAAACAAATGGTAATGTACAAGGACGAAATCTGTAATTAATGAAGCCTAAGGACCAAATGTGCAATTTTGTGTAAACCACAGGGACCAAAAATGTAATTAACTCAATATAATATGATGTTTGATAAAGATTCTGAATAATGTAAATTGTCATTTTTATCTTAATATTGATTAATTATACTATAAGATATGATTTTTTTAACAAGACAACGTGTGAAAAGGGAGTATTGACGTAAAATGCGTGGTGCTTGATGATTTAAAATATACTTTAAGATGAGATAATTTAGTAGTGTTCTGTTTCATTCAGCACAGTCTTTATTTAGAGACGACAATCAAACGCACCGAATGTTAAACGATTTAACATTCAGCACTGAATGATTCAACTAAGCAGCAAACAAACAACTCCTTAATCAAAATTCAAATGAAGTTTTACATAATAAATATTAAATCTTTTTTCAAAATATTATTAGTGTTTATTGTATATAAATTATAGGAAAATGATGTGTAATGTTAATATAGTTTAACCTTATTGTAATAAAATTGGTTTGAATGAAAACCGGGTTCACCTTTTACCGAACCGTCGTAACATTCAATTATCAAACCGTTACGTTGCTAGCATTTCCACGACGGTGTGCGGTACGTGTTTGCTTCAACAACCAAACCCTACTTTGAAAGAAATTCATCATTGGCAGGCACTCATCACTCCCCACCATCTTCCATTTTCTTAATCCTTTTTATCTATCTATGTTTTGATTTACGATCGCCACATTCATCGCCTCGATCGTCAAATCGATCGAACATAAACCACTGAGATTGCTTTTGAAGCAATCAAAACCCCCACATATTTTACTCCTTTTGACATTCCAGGTACAGGATCCAACGCGATTGTCCCTCTCTTCTCACACATATATATTTGTTTATGGTTTTAATATCCGGTCATATATTGATGTCTAGTTATCTGATCTGGATCTATTATTTCGATTTTCTTTCTCTTCTAGCTCTGATTTGAGTGGTGAAAACCCTAATGGCGGATGAGAAAGAGGTAAAGGAAGCAGTTGAAGAGAAGAATGATAGCAAGAGTAAGAGCAAGAGCAAAAAGAAGAAGGGATTTTTCTCACGAATTTGGAATTCATTGTTTAGATTACGCGGTGATGATTTTGAGAAGAGACTGCAGTATATATCTAAAGAAGAGGCTGCTCTCATGTCTAGAATGAAGAGGCGATCGTTGAGGTGGAGGAGAACGGCCAGGAATTTGATTATCTTTTCTGTTATTCTTGAGGTAATTCCTTAAATTATTATCCATATTCTTAGCTTGTAATAATGTATGATGTCCTGCCCGATTGGCATACAACTGATAGCTATCTATTACATCGTTCAATTGGAAATCCTTTCATTCAATCATGTTTGCAATTTCCTGAAATGGTTTGAATTTGAACTCCAGAGATTGCAAGCAAGATGTTTTGCACAACTCAAATCCTATGTTTCTTTTACTTTTATATGTATATATAGCATGAGTGCATGATCGTATATTTGGGAGTTGAGTATATGATCTACAAGTGTATCAGTGATCCCAAATGAGTCTTGAAGTTGCTGACTTTAATATACTTTGCTGAATCATATAGAACTCAAACTTGAAGATCATGTTTTCATTATAATTTGCTCAAGTAGATATGTTACTCTATGCAAGAGAAGAGAGTAATCAACTGGCTATTGGACTTTTGTGTATTATGCTTGTATCATGAGTGGTTTGTGGAATGAAGCTCTTCGGACATGCCCTTGCTGTACTTAATTGTGAAAATGCATGTTTTAACTGAGTCACATTTATCTAATTACTTTATAAAGTGCATGTTCAATATTTTTCCGAATGCAAGAGCATATATGTATAGTTTTTATGAAAAAGTCTCTCTTAAATCGTATTTTATGAAGACACTAGATATTGAGTTTCTACAGGCCATTATTGGGCATATTTTGATGTTGTTCTGTTGCAGCTGGTTGCAGTAGGTTATGCTATAATGACAACAAGAACAGTGGACATCGATTGGAGAATGAGAGCATTACGAGTCTTACCCATGTTTCTTTTGCCTGCTTTATCATTCGCTTTGCATTATGGACTATCGAGTTTCACAAAATATTGTAAGTTTACATTAATAATGCTTATGACCTGACCAAGTTCTCTTTTAATTTGTTTTATTTCTTCCCTTGAGTTATTTCTTACGAAGAGTTTATGTAAATCTTATGTTTTATTGTTTTTGTTTATTTGTTTTATCAATCTGTCCTTAAGTTTTGACAAAGCCTTAGCTCTTAAAAGCTTTTTTACATGAAAATGTTGAGAATTGTTTGATACGCTGTGTTGATCTGCTGCTGTTTAGCTTAAAAGTTTGTTAGTAAGATTGCTTTCATTAGGGGGTTTGGTATTGGGGGTGTTTCCTCGGCCTGAGTAGCACATTTCCCGCCGTGTTTCCATTCCGATTTCAACGCGATGTCCACCGTGATATTAGTCAAGGTGGTGATAGTGTAATTCCTTTTATCTGCTTTTGTTTTTTTTTGTGTGCATGTGATGGAGTACAGTGGAGTGTGATGTGTATGTGATTACCAATGTGATGGGAGAAAATACTGACGTGGTACAGTGTGATAGGTGTGAGTGTGTGAAGGCCTAAGGGATATCAACCCCCTTATATTGGTTAATTAAAGTTGAATACCAGCTTCTTTTCTAGCCAAAGCTTTAGTCAGTATCTTGATGCTTATATATCTTCTAAGAGAACTTTGTTATCGCTGCTAGTATTACGAGAAAGATGCTTATCTGCTAAACTTATCATGATACACCAAAGGGAGGAATGTAGGCTTTACGAATTATTAGAAAATTTGTCATATAATGCGGCGTGTCAAATAATGCTTTTGATGTGGTCTCATGTAGGTGATCGCAGGGATCATAAAGCATTGGAGAAGCTTCGGGCTGAAAGGCAAGCAAAAATTGATGAGCTTAAAGAGAGGACTAATTACTACACCACTCAACAACTCATTCAGGTATACTTTGCAGCTGCTCATAGTGATAATACTATTTAGAAATAAAACCCTTTTTTTATACTCTCCCCTGGGGATTGGCACAAGTTTATCTATGATTTCATATTGGATAAGTTGTAATTGTCTTTAAGTTGATACTAATATTCTGCTTGTTTACAACCTGTTTTTTTTTTCAGAAATACGACCCTGATCCAGCAGCAAAAGCAGCTGCTGCATCTGTTCTTGCATCTAAATTGGGTGCGGATTCAGGCCTAAAAGTGTTTCTTGGAGACGAATCACAACCAAATGCATATGCTACAGGAAAGAGTAGTGATGTTGAGGTTCGACAAGCAACTGGTCTCCGAAAACGAAATCAATCAAACCCTAGATCTCCTGGAAGCAGTGTAGGATTGCAATCTGATAAAGAAACATCTCAATATGGAGGAAATGAGGTTTCTGGGAATTCACCACATGAGCAGCTTGTTGTTGAACATCATAATCCTGCAGCTTCAGGTGCTCAAGATGGCGGTTGGATTGCTCGGATTGCTGCATTGCTTGTGGGAGAGGACCCAACACAATCTTATGCCCTTATTTGTGGAAATTGCCATATGCATAATGGTGAATAAACCTCACAAAACACCCCGTTTACATTGTTTTTAAGCTAACAAGTAATTTAACCGTATTATCATCATATTTGGATTTTCTTTGTTTCCATTACAGGTCTTGCAAGAAAGGAGGATTTCCCCTTCATCACTTACTATTGTCCCCATTGTCATGCCTTAAATAAACCAAAGAACTCGGTACTTTCTTCAGATACAATATCCCCTGTTTCAGGATCTCCAACAATACCAATTGAAGATGTGAAGTTGACTAAACAAAACGAGTCAACAATGGATGAGAAGGTATCTGCTGCAAGCAGTCCCGTAGAAGAAGAGACGGAAGCAAATGAGAAAATAGTGGCGGAGGATGATGCAAGTCACTAGCAAAGATATATATGTTGACAGGTTTGGTTGGTTGTATGTCGGGGGAGGGATTTGTAAGGTTTTTTTTCGTTCTGTTTGTTGTGTAACAAAAAAAGAATTTTGATGATGTATCACTATAGTGGGATGACATTGTGTTAATACACAAACACACAAGTAACAAATGTTCGTGAGCACGGTTTGGGTTCATTTTGTTTTCGGGCTTGTAAAATGTAAAGTGGACTATTTTACAAACCAGATACATTAGATGTAGAAGAATGGAGAGCAGTGTTGCAGATATACTATTTCCAAGATTTTTGAAGGGTGATTTTGAATTGAAGGTAAGATTTTGCTTGTGAGAGTGAAGGATGTGGAGTTGAACACCTGATATGTATCAAATTGGTCATCCAATTATTGGATAGATGATCTAATGTTTTACTTACAGATATAATACATCATTTTGTTTGTGTCAAATATTGTCAGTTTATCCTCTCTTTTTTCTAAATACCAAAATTACCACCTTTGATACAACAAAATTGCCTCCCATCTTATATTACTAACATACTAAGTTTGTGTACGGTACACCCTCTGTTACGAAACGTGAATTGATGATTGCTACTAATCGATTGAAATGGGAATGATTACAGTGGAAATGAACAAGAAGATAAACTCAATCATCCACAATCGGATGATTGATCCAGGGCAAGCCCTCTCTCGGTAGCCAAGGCTACGAGCCGACTCAAAGAGCCAATACGCACTACTACTTTTCTGCCTAACCTAATCGACTCCCTCTCCTCTATTTAGTAATAACACTAATTTACTGTTTTAGTCCCTCTAAATACATCACTGTTCTATTTCCTATCACCCTCGATATGCTCTCGAGCAGAAATGGATTTTCTGATACGATTTTCTGCTGACAGGTGTGGTGCCCTAGAAGTAAAATTTTCTTTTTTTGATCAAGTCGGTATATGATAAAAGATTTAACTATAAGCACAAAAGTTCATCTAGAGGTTTTGAAGATTTGCTGAGCTACCAGAATGGCATTTCAAGTTCATTTTGTGCTACTCATTAGATGCCAAAGTTGGGCTGTCTGAGCAAATTTTCATTTGATGAAGTTCCAACATCTTCTTCTCAGGGTTACAGAGTCCTGCAAGATCGAATATTTTGTATTTCATAATTGTAAGCAGAGAATAACATAAGAAACTCAGGTAAACAGTAGAAATATGGATGGCCGAAAACACACTACACATACCGTTTTTATCTGAAATTACTCGGCTTTTAATTTAATTTAGTTTTTCTGAAAGTTTTACAAGTCCTTTTAGATGGAATGTTAAGAGAAGCACCAACCTGAACACCGAGGGATATCCCACACAGCAATAGATGTAGCAGTACATTCTGATTGACAAAGTTGACGATTATGCTCATGATTAACATTCATTGCAAGCATCCATGCACCTATTGTAACATCCTCATTGCTAAACATTCGGAAACTGGATGGCAGAAGGTAAAAACAGTCATATGATGGCTAGATTCCACTTTATAGTTTGAACTTATTTAGAATACTATAAACGAAGAGCAAAACCTTGCCTGTTATTTCTTAAAGCAACCAGACTTGCAACAACATCTGCAGAGAGAGCATACAGTGGACCATAAGCATGGAGGAAGTACTCTTTCCCGAGCATATAGCCTAGCGGCTCATGCCTGCATACATCAAGAACCTGTTTAACTACTATTTTAACAAAAATTAAGTTGTTTAAGAAAAGCGAACAACTCCAGCGACAACTACGTTTGCCTAACACTTTCGTACAACTAACATCTATAGCTCACAGCTCGAGCTAATATTGCACACAAACTCAAAGTAGCTAGTTTATTTTTTTAGAATCAAAGCCAAAGTTTTGTCATCCAGACAAGGTTATTTTTCAATGAGGAGCTTAATTTTTATATAACAAAAACTGCATGCCAAACATACCCAATAAAAAGCACCAAATGGATCAAAATATTCTGAATAAACATTCCATCTATGATCTTTAGGTATCAGATGCTATAACAGCCATAGACAACATCACAACATGCATGTAATAGATCTTTTGTTAGACTAACCATTTTAGCTTCGGGTCAGTGAACACAGGGCCTTTCTTCATGCATCCAAGATATGTCTGTCTGTGATGACGCTCTTTAGCCAAAAGCAATGATAGTCGATCTAGCAATCAGTGAAACAACAAGATGATAAGTTTATACAGTTATTTATATTTACAGTTGGTGTAATAATACATTACTACTTAAAAAAACACTCAAACAACTGTGTGCTCCTTAAAAAACGAGTCACCTGGTCGCAAATATATGTCATCATCGGCTTTAACATAAAAATCAGAATCGTATAGCGCATAGGCAGCTTTAAAGAAAGCTAACCTGTAACAGACACACAAATTAGAATGAACCTCAGATAGTGAGCACAATTAGCTTATTTATAACTGCTGTTAGGACTAACGTTTTGTATGGGAGCTTACTATACTCCTCTTCAATATCCAAAAGCAAGAAGTCATCATATTCCTCCACCTCTTTCCTGAGCGCAGCCATTTTTGATTTATCACGCGTTTTACCAATGATGAACCTGAACGCCAGGCCTGTGGATTCTTCCAATCTGCATAACATTCAATCGAAGTAATGGTTTATATCTGTAAGAAATGAAACCATAAAACACCAATCTAGGAAACCTGACTTTATACACATAATGTTTTGAAGTTATTGAATCAATTTATTCCTTGTATGTCTTTTCTTAACTTCATGATCAAAGCCCTCGTATAAAAGGAAAACATTCCCACATTTAAACGTTAATCATCTAATCATCAATGTGATATCCTATCAAATGGTCCAAATCAAATTATGGAAAACAAGATATATAAACTTATACCGTTGAAGCCCTGGATGATCAGAAGGCATCCAGGTTTTTCTCAACGCTCGCCGTCTACCAGCTGAAGCGAAACCCGTTTGAATCCCCACAAAACCCATAACTTTATGCCGCTTCTCATCTCCAGCAGAAACCAAACCGCTCGAACCACCACCGCTTTGATCCCAAACGACGGACACTGATTTAGGATTGTCATGTTTACATTTATACACTCTGGTGATATCTTGTCTCGAAATAATAATGCCGATGAATAACAAACCGGCGAATCCAATGGTGGAACAGAGTAAGACGATCGATCGACGACCGATGATAGATGGATGGCGAGCATGGAAGAACTTCCGAGACGGAGGCATCGGCAATTGAAGAACCTCCGGAAATTGTAGGTGGAATTAGGGTTTTGACGATCGAGATTTGGGATTCGGGATCATTAATTCGGAGAGAATTGATTCACAGAGATGAAAAACGTGAAATTGGATTAGTTATTGACGGTTTTTTTTGTTGTTGTTGCTGATGAGCAGTGTGCAAGTGATGTGTGTAAATGATGTGCGTGTTGTCTTGTTGCAAGGGAACCATGACTATTTCATAAGATTTTCGTTTTGTATTTCTTTTTTTTCCTTTGTTTTTTTAAAATATATTTTTCTCCTTTTTTTATATATTTTTTAAAAAATTTCCTTCTTTGACAGATGTGTCGATTCCTCCTCGAAATCTGTACTCATCGTCGATCACTTCATTGGCAACGTCGACATTTGCATGGTTTGATTTCACCAGCATGATTTACGAGGTTAGGGTTTTTGTTCTTTACCTTTGATTTTTGAGGTTAGGGTTTTGTTTTTGTTATTCTATTACTGTTCTTCATGGATCGATGATGGAT
This sequence comes from Pulicaria dysenterica, assembly GCA_947179395.2. Lineage (NCBI taxonomy): Eukaryota > Viridiplantae > Streptophyta > Magnoliopsida > Asterales > Asteraceae > Pulicaria > Pulicaria dysenterica. The sequence goes on from OX359291.1 coordinate 10,603,529, forward strand.
GTGTTCCACTTGATTGTTGTTGTTCAAGTCATTGTATACAATGATGTTTTGTTCCGGATCGATGATGTTTCTGTTCCAATCGGTTTAAACGATTACACAATCGAATGTTTCAATTGTTACTAAGAATGCTTCAATCTCTTTTCAATAGTTAGGAGTTTGATTATTTTGGGTTGAAAGTAAGGTTAATGTTTGGTTAGTTTGATGATTGTGAAAACGTATATTGAAATTTGAAAAACAATCGGTCTTATCTATTTATCTTTTATTTAATACTAGATCGATTCGGTTATTAATGGATTGATATTCATCACATCGAAAATGTTGGTTTTATCCAACATTAAACCATTTATAAACTTGTTTGATTGTTTACCTTATCAAAATAGCAATTTCGACTAGTAAAGAATAGTTAACGGGATATAACCACTTTCAAAAAATATTAAGGAACTAAACCGCTAAAGTTCTAAGACTTTGTTGGTTTTAACCAACATTAACCTTCCCATTTTATCTGCTTACAAACATTTTTGAGTATACAGCCTTTATAACTAATCTGTTAGTACCGGTAATCAGGTTTCCCGATTAGTATGAGCTTTCTTTCATCTTTAAAATCGGTTACTGGTTCGACCAACTTATCCTTACGGATTCCATTGCTTGCAAATAGTTCATGTCGTAAACAGGCATTACATCCACCAGAGACGTATCTTCTTCAAAAGCAACAGCTTCCAATGCTGTACCTGTTCATGATTTTTTGGAAGGAAAAAGAGGTTTAAATTTGATTCAGGTTGATTCGGGTTATGTATCATCTCTAACGAGTCAAACCTTTAGGAAAGATTGAAAGAAAAATGTGGCGTGGAGTCACATTTTAAAGAAGTTAAATTTATAAAGAAATGATTCAACTTATATAATGATTTTCAACTGTTCATTTATGGAAAAAATAAAATAAAAACTAGAAGGGGGTTAGAGTCGACTCAACCCAGCCTGTACAAAATTACCCATTTCCAGCGGATATCCAACCCTCATACCAACACCATAAGTGGGGTTCACTAAGAAAGTGCTTACACTGGGTTGATCCCTGCTGGTACATGGACTTCTTGAGCCATACGGTTCCTGGGAACACCATGAGGTTGGTTTTTTCCAAGCTCTTCTTCTCATCGGCTTCCAACGGTGAGAAACCGAAGCCATGTGTCCATGTCTCGACTAAGCTCGGGATGGCAGATACCACTAACTTCTCAACTTTGAAGGATTTCAGGATCTAACCACACAACAAAGAGGAGTTAAACATGTAAGTACATGAAATGCTACCTGATTTTATTAAATTCCCCTAATTTGCACACATACATTGGAGGGGCATTTATTTAAGTTTATTATGTTCTTAACTCGCATGCTCACAGCAGAAGTATATTAATTTTTATAAGCTACAAATCTATGTTTACTTGTAAAGCTGCTAATACTACTATGTCTTAATAGGCAATGGGTCTTGTGTTTATGTAGCTCCAATCCAACAGGTTAAAATACTTGATCCTTTAATCCAACTAGCAATCTGGTAGATCATTGCAATTTGGCAAACCAATACCTGGGTCAACCCATCATCCATCTGTGTTGAGTCATTTTAAAAAGATAAAGCATAATATCTTGGGTTAAAGTTGCATAATAACATGAAACTTGTCTCAATGTTCCAATATGGTACTTAAAGTATTTTTTTTACTCATATGACCGTTAAACTTGTAAGAAACGTTCTAATATGCCCATTTTTTAACCCGTAACCAGCTTAGCCGGGAATCCATGATTTTAAACTTATTTTCAAGAGTCAGGATAAGGTAGGAATCTTGTCATATTGTTCCAATATGGTACTTAAAGTTTTTTTTTTCGTTTGTACACAGCTAAACATCTTCCAAAAACTTCATTTTTTCTCTATTTTTGACTTTAATAACTATATCTTTTCTTTGTACATTTCAAGTTTAGTTTTCTTGTCTTACAAAAATCGTTTGTAGTCTGTGTAATAGCTCTACCGAAATTTGTGAAAATACTCCTAATTAGTCAATGAGAATTACAATCAAGATTACAAGACTACAAACAACTTTTGGATGACAAGGAAACTGAACTTGCCATCTACAAAGAAAAGATAGAGTTATTAAAGTAAAAAATGGAGAAAAAATAAAGTTTTTGGAAGATGTTAGATGTGTACAAACGAAAAAAAAACTTTAAGTACCATATTGGAACAATATGACAAGATTCCTACCTTATCCTGACTCTTAAAAATAAGTTTAAAATCATGGATTACCGGCTAAGCCGGTTACGGGTTCAAAAATGGGCATATTAGCACGTTTCTTACAAGTTTAATGGTCATATGAGTAAAAAAAATACTTTAAGTACCATATTGGAACATTGAGACAAGTTTCATGCTATTACGCAACTTTAACCCTAATATCTTTGAGCTCCTACTTTACTGTTCACTAGGATTATATCCGAAGAAACTTTTTATGATGATATTCTAAAATTTGTAAAAGCTTTAATATTTTGACAAATTTTCTAAAATATGAATTATTTTCTGACAATATTTCTTAGATGTGACAATATTCATATAGTGTTTTACGAAAAATAATATTAATTACAGAGAAAGATCAAACAAACAAAAATAATAATATAGAAAAGTGAAAAGTGGAAACTAGTCAGGACAGTAGTGTTTCTCTTCTTCTTCTTCTTCCCCCTTTCAAACATTATGACACAACTATTTCTAATTGGGGCTATTACCTCTTCAATAGTATTCATGAGGCGCCTACACATTCCTTGGCGCCTATATCTGCTACAAGTTGCAATGAGGGGCATCTCCGCAACCGTTGCTCCATGAATCCTGAATGAAAATGTAAGGTTATTAATAAAGCAGAATATTATTAATGTTGGAAAGTATAAACACAAGAATATAACCAAAGATTCTCCTTTTGATTCTAGAAAAATACACTGATGTCTGACATCGATTTACACATATATATAGCCAAAGTGTTTTACCGGCGGTTATATGCCGGCGGTTGGTGGTGGTTGTAACCGCCACATGTTTTCCTATTTACAATAAAGTACACTAAACTAATCTAATTTTACAATTCTATTGGCTCTTGAATCTTCAAAAGCATGATTGGGATTAACCTCACGACTAAAAGATAAAAAATAACACAAAACTAGCATATGTGTCCCAATAGATACCATAGGATATGCATAAAAGAATACCTTAAGGATGCTACACAGAGCATAATGTCATTTTTCTCCAGGACCACTGTGAAGAATCCCTCATAGTTGAGCCGGACATACTCCGATCTGTAGAAAATCAATCAGAAAATAATTTTGTAAAAACCGCATGTAATTTAAAATCCGTTGCTCCATCAGTAAACACTCACCCCCAATTGTACAATACATGAGGTAGGATATGGATTCCTGTTCTTGTATCTACCATGGGAAGAAAACATTCCTCCATGATTGTTAGGGCAACAGCTAGTTTTAAATTGCATTCTGCCTTTAGGGCAACAAAATCCTGAGCAGAATGAACCTTTTCGTCACCATAAATACACCTCAGAAGGGTCCACGAGAAACCATCAGAGATAGGGTTCACAAATCCAATCCATGAACTAAGACTTGAATGGATCTGCAGAAGATTGAGACTGAAGCTTATTGAGAATGTTCAAATATTGCTTTTAAAGGCTTAATAATACACCATTAAAGGAAACTCTGCAGCAATATGGTGTCCTTTATCAATATTTATCGTCCAATTTGGGTAAAACATTAATTGTGTATCACCTTTGCACAGGTTTCTCCGCAAAACCAGTTGGGACCAGTCAACTCATTATCAATCCTGTTTTCATTAATGCACTCATCATGATCTGTTTACAAGCAACACAACTGTCAGTAGATATATGCATTCATCATGTGGCCAGTTCTCCCCCTGGACGAGGCCATTTAACAATTCAAGCTTTTTTAAACATTGCATGAGCTTAATCAAATAATGAAAGACAACTTGCATTCAGGAAACTGAAGGAATGAAATAAAAGATAACAGTTTTATATTTTTTAAAAGAGTGACATTCTAGATGTACACAATAATTTCAATCAAGCTAGTACCCGTAGAAGTGTGGCAATGCACTCTATCATATCATTATACGACTAGATCGACCGAGGGACATTATAATCTTCGTAAAAGATAAGTTTTTTATGTTAGGATAAAAGAAAAAACAAGAAATAAGAGTTTTTCAAAAAACGATTAAAGCAATTCAGAACGAACTACAATCTCATTTTATCACGTTCAGATAACTAGGTTAGCGTGTATGTCTAATCATTTCGTCAAAACTGCAGAACTGACAAGAAATAATCTCGTCTTGTGAATGATACTATAAATATTACATTTGTGATTGCACTGTGCGCATTTCAGAGCACTGGCTGAAGCCTCTATATGGTTGACTGCATTCCCGCAACTCCAGCAACAGCACATTGGACAATACCATTTGCCTTCAGGTAGCTCCTGGAATATCACAAGCACAAAAGTGGAGTGAGAAATCCAGCCATCAAAAAGTCACACAATAAATTATAAACAAAGCAAGTAATTATCACTTTTTGTTGTGCAGATTTTACTTGTATTCACATGTATATGGTCTATCATGTTGGAAATTGTATGATAACGGGGTGGTTTCTGGAATCAATAGAAGTTGGATTTCTTATAGGATTGTGAAATCACTTTCCGAATTTGATATTTTGCCCCTTGTGCCTGGGTTAACAGGAAATTCAAATAAAAAATGGATAATCCTAGAAGATCAACCTTGAATCCTGGCACTGAAACAAAGTCATGTTTTCTGGATGAAGGAGAGAATTTTTGAATTCCATAATCACCAACTCTGGCAGCTCTGGGGAGGTTATAGGAAGTTTAGATGTAACCGATTTCTTAATACCTCACTAGGGACGCAACCCCCTTGACCCCTGCTATTTTAGTCATAACCGAGCACAAATTCGTTTTAGGAAACAGTCACGAGTAACACTGGTTAGACCGCGTACATCAAAGCCAAAGGCTCGCACCCCCGGGGGAACCCGATAGGGAAAATTCCCATTAAAAAAATTAAAATTATGTGGTCTGAACACACTTGATAAGCCAGAGGTGTTTTGAGAGGCAATCTCTCTACTATTGAGTAGAGGTATGGCTGTCTACATCTCAACTCCCCCATGCCACATTCAGGTGGGCTTGGGTACGGTTGTTGCAATATTAGGTGGTACCATCCACGACACAATTTCAATAATTACAGCCTTGAATATAACCATATAAGAACTTATGCCTAAAGCGTTTTGAAAGGAATAGTTTATCTTTGAGAAAGATATTTCAAGGAAATTAGAAAGACAAACCTGTGTAGACAAGCATGCTTGATGAAACGTTGAGGGGCAGTTATCACAGCATATCAATTCACCTCCATCACCACAAAGACCACAACTATCATCACTTGGGTCATTCTCATCATAATATACAACTTGTGTGGCACCTTTCCTAACCTTGTATTCAGCTGACCAAGCTTCCAGTTGACATAAGGTGAATGATTTACCAGACTCCATAAAAAGATTCAAACATGGATGTTTCATGCTAAAACCAGCATGAATATTGAACTCGGTGACAGAGAGTACCTTCTTACAACACCGACACAAAATACCATTTCGGGTTATTTTACCATCTTTCACCACTGAATTGTCCATTGGGTTTCTGTACTGGATTGCTTCATTGACATGAATAACCTCAAGATTTATCAACCAAGACAATACTGTTCTTTCACCAAGGCCAGAGCACTTCCCAAAACTGCGTGGAAGCAACCTGCAACTACCTTTTTTGCTCTTGTACTTCCTCACGACTCCTGGTACATGAGAACTCTTTTTCGTACCTGACTGTTTATTAGTAGATTGGTTACATAATAGAGCCGAGAGTATAAGATCATCGTCTCTAAGGTAACAATTCCCTTGTTTTTCCTTTTGATGGTTACTGGACTTTTTACATCTGACTGACTTCTTAGAACTTCCGGAATGGTAGACTTTCTCTGTGTTATGCTTTTTCAAATATATACTATTGAGTAGACTTCTCTCTGCTTTGACTTCTTTCCCTTGTTTTAGATAGGGAAGACTCCTGTCAATGAAGACCACTTTCGCAAAGGGATCAAGCAAGTACCACCAATGAGCTAAGGCGATAGGAGATTCCCATTTTCTCAGTTTTTCGACCTCTATCAATGCAGTAGAGAGATCAGACAGAAATTGAGTAAAATCTTTCCATCTTATGCTATCACATACACCAACAAATTTTGAATCTTCAACTAACCTTTGTCCACACATGCTCCAAGCTCTACGAAATTCACGAATTGGCCTTCCTTCAGGTGTTTTGAAGATATACTCTCCAATACCTTTATTGTGTGAGATTCTGTTACGCCTCCCAATTAACCACCCTGCTGCTATAAGTAAGCAATATGTGTGATAACGCAAAAGAGGTTTAGGACCAGTGGTAGAATCTGTAGGGGGAACTAATAATTCATCTTTATCAAGTTCAATAAAGGAAGATTCTTTCCATTTTTTACTGTATTGAAGTGGCTCAGGCATGGTAACTAAAAGCTTGCTGGCATGACTCTCTTCAGAAAAAGGTGATGAAATAGCCTTACTTACATCATATGTCTTCTGATCATTTGGGTTAGAACTGACTACGTTTGATGGAATTGAAGAGTGAACTACCTTTTCTAGATAAGATTTAGTCTCGAAACAATCTCCAGGTGACACCTTCCTTCGTTTAACCTCAACATCAGGGTCATTCCTCGCCAATAAAGCAAATTCTTCAGAATCCTCCTTTATTTTCTGAAATACTTCCTGATTTGTCATGACTGAACTCCCACTGTCTGAAGAGAATGAGATATCTTTAGGCATCTTCTTGTTATTCTCAAAATCTATTGCGCCGGTTTCAGCATATTTTTTACTACTTCCACCAATTATACCACTTTCATGTCCAAAGAAGACCTCCCCAAAAATGTGGGTCTCGTTCAACGAACCCTCGAAACCATCATCATGCAAATCCTCAATACCGCAGCTCAATAACACCTTTAAGGCCTTGATGCAATGTCCCTTCATTTTTTAGTCGATCTTGATTCCTCAATCAAATAAAACTTCAGAACACGGAGGCCAAACCAGTGAAACGATCTTCATGAATCCTTGTTTTCTCAAATACAATACTCCCCATAGGTTTATGCACCAAAATATAACAATATCTGAACTGTGCGTTTGACAACCAACCTATGAACGTCATACCATCTGCCATAACACAAAATCCTTAAAATAAATGCAGGTCAATGTAATAGAAAAGGTTAACGGCAAGATCTAATGCTTTCTTCTACAAACAATTAACTATACAAAAAACCACAATTATATCAACTTTGGCTAATTCACACTTGATTAAAATTAACAGCAGCAGTTATCCTCAGGCAATTTTAATTTAAAAGTAAGAAAAGGTAAGCGTCAGTAATATCACAAAAATTAAACAAAGTTCCTCACCAGTCACCATTACTAGTTATTAAGTATTAACAGTGGTGGCGTGCATAAGGAAACCTATGCCTTAAATTCCAATTGGATTTTACAAGCTAAATTCTGTTTAGATTTGCCAGGACTTTAATATGATAGATTACTGCGTTACCATCCTACATACAAGTTAAGCACTGAAAATTAAGTATATTGCCATACTCGCATACAGTTAAACATATACACAAACATACAGATATACATATATATACTACATTTGCTCTAGATCCAAAAGAAACTTTCTTTCGCAGTAGATTTAGAAAGCAAACGAAATTGTGAAGGATACGAAAACTATTATCCATGCAAACTTGCTTTGTAATCTACATACAGGGACACAGAAAGAAACAAAGACGTGATTGATCGGCAAATATCAGCACGCGGCCACTGAAAAACCACCCGACCGAATAAACGACAAAATCATACAATGTTATCAAAATTCTGCAGACAAATACAAAAATCGAAGTAGAAGACATCATAACTAAGTCAGGTAAACAACACATTACCGCTAAATTCATGAATCCGAAGATTTCGAGTATCATTCTGCTATAAAAATCAAATAGATGCGTGTAGCGGTAGATGATCAAACCTTTTGACTGCATTTCCTGCTTCAAGCGAAGCTAGGGTTTGAAGATGCGGAAGAAATAGGAAGTAAATCGAAGGAGGAGGGGAACTAAGCAGCAACCATAGGGATCATCTGTGAGCCGAATCACACACATACGACAAGTTCCTCAGCAGAAATGCGTGGAGAAATGAGCTATGGAGATCCTGATAGCACAGTAGATGGCAGCATTTATGGCGTCATCTTGCTCAAGCTGCAACAGCTTCTTCAAAACAAAATCATGGGCGGTGGTGGTGGTGGGATGTGTGTGTGTGTGTGTGTGTGTGATGATAATTATTGTGCGTTTTTTATTTGTTTATATTTTCCAGCAAGATTTCGAGTCCTCCTTGGTTTCCGATATGTGTTTAAAATTGCTTATAAATTCGGCTATTCGGGTTTATAAGTCGTTGTTATATGTATTTTTTAATAATTAAAGTTATAAGATTTATTATATAATTAAATATTTAAAATATTATTTTTAATAACCATACTTAACTAATTAAACCATAATAAAAAAATTCAATTTAGTGCATGTTTAAGTCATAGTCGTAAGAGACTAATTTTAGCCTTTGAATCAATGTCATCATTGGTCCAGATTACTTTTTAAACTTTTCGGCGGAGAAGTATTTTTGTAATTCACATATGATGCTTTACAAAATAACATGTGATTGATTTTTTAAAATTTTAAGACTATATTTTTCACATGGACTTTATTGAAACTTCTCTAAACCTTAAAATACATATAAAACTATGACCTTGGTTTCGAATGGGTTTCATGGATGTTAATTATAACATCCTCAAACGGGCCTAGTCATATATACTTTCGGTACGTTCTAACTTTATAATGAACATTATAATTTATTTAATTAAATTAACATAAAATTATTATGAAAATAATAGAGAATTGGTGACACTAAAATAATAACGAAAATGAATAAAATTAATATATTAGTAAACGGTTTTGAATAACGATTCCGCAGAAATACTCTTTAGCTGAAGCGGTCAAGCAGGTATAAAGTTGTAAGTTGAAAAGGGGAACAAAATACCTATTAGAGATAAATGAGAAACCAAAGTCGGTTTCCCTTTTCTAACTACACAGACACAAGCATACGTATACACTACACACACTCTCATCTTGCTCTTGAACTTTTGAAGGAGAATCAAAGGAGAAATTCATCAAACCTTCATTTGTAGCAGTAAATTCAAGCTAGTAATCTGTTATTTATCATCATCTTCATCATCACCTTCCTCTTTGTAAGTTCATCTTCCTTATGTTCTTAATTTTTTTAAGTTTAGGTAAAAAGTGGTTCAATCCGAAATTGGACTTAAGAATTGAAATTATGTGTTCTAATCTATTCCTATATGATTCCTAAGTGGTTAGGAATCAAATTCTGAGATTAAAGTGTTATTTATGTTCATGTTCAAAGAAATTGCTCAAATGGGTCAAATAAGAAGATTTTGGTCCCATACCTTGAATTCATTGTTAGAGTTGGTTAATTGAATGTTTATAGACACTTTATGATGCCTTAGTTGATATGGAATTGCTGGAAATTGAATTAGAAATGTTGGAATTGAGGTTGGGTTAAAAATGGCCAAAACAGGGGCTGGAAATCGATACTGTCTGCAACAAGTTGCTTGCGGGCACAAGGGTACCCCTTTGTGGCCGCAAAGGGTGTTTGGAATATGGCTTACGGCCGCAACCCCCCCCCCCCCCCCCGCGGGTTTGGGGCCGTAAATGGCGTTGCCCATAAATAGAATTCAGTTTTGCTGTTTTTCGTCATGTTGTTGTACGAGATGTTCGTTCAGGGTTATAAATAGATTAAAGGCATAATTAGTGGATGCATATTAGTATTTTAGTAGTTGAACTTGTATCACGTGACTAAACATAGGTATTGTGTTATAGGTAACTCAGACGACCGTGAAGAGCCCGAGCATTATATCTGTTTGTTGTAGCCTCTCAGGTGAGTGTCAGATAACATAAGAACTAATATAACTATATTACATATTATCAGTATGTACAAGTAGTTCAATGAAAGGTAATTAACATCATTGCATGCACGAGATACGTACTGTATGATATGTTTATGCATGAAACATGTAAGCATTGAATCATGATTATGATATGATTATATGTATGCGCGTTATGAGGCCCGGAATGAGTTAGTTATGTGTTTGTGATCGGATCCGAATGTGGGGGCTATTTATAGTCCTTGAACGAGACCAGCATGCCTTCTGGGATGCCTTGAGGCCTGCGGGTCGATGATAGCGTCAATGGTACCTGGATAGGTATTTAGGGTTTGGCTAACCCAATGTTCCTCGTGCGATGAGGGGGACCAGTTTCCCACTGTACCCCATAGAGTATTTGGCTTCATAACGCAACGGTGGACCGCTACGCGCTCAGTCACCCGCGGTTGATATGTCTGGTTCCCCAGTTAGGAGCGTTAAGCCGGGCTCGCTACCCTGCAAGATTTAGCTTCCTTCTGGTCACACCAGCTCATCGCGAGATTCTAGGATAGCACTGTTAGATGATTATTGTTGATATGTGATATGTTTATATTGATGCTTATGTTATCTTATGCTCACTAGCTGTAAATAGCTAATAGATACTCTCTCCATGATTGCAGGTGATATTTAGATGTAAGAGTTGGGGTGCCTGTTGGATATTAGTATTGCTTTTGGAGGAACATTTATCTTTGATACTCATGTTTATATATATTCTTTTGTGATGGTCGGTGAACAATTCGGTAACACCAACGGTTCTTTTGTATGTCGTGGCTGATTTTGGATTGTAATTAATAGCCACTTTAATATTCTGATGCTTATGTAAATTTTGAACAACAAGTTTGGTTTGAGTTGTGTTTACAAATGGATCCACGCAGTTTGGATTCTTGATTAACTATTGTTTAAAAAGAAAAATCTGATTTTCAAAACTGCAGTGTTACATTAATGATAATGGCTTTACCTAACTATTCAGTTTAGATCAAAAGTGTGGGGTTGTCGTAGGTGTTTTACATACTTCATGGAAAAATCATATGTGATGTTAGTATTTAATTTAGATAATGTTGTACTTATATACCATCCAGTTTTATTTGTTTCCTTTTTCAAACCCTTTTGTTTTATTTTGAACACTTGAGAACAAGATGTTAAATTAAGTGGTTTATAAAAACATACGCATCTATGTTAAATGCTAAGAGCACAACCTTAATATTTTTATAGCTTGCAACATACCGATTGATCAATAGATGATTTTCAATACAATGTGATAAAACTGTATTTATATAATTTAATAGACAAAATAAACAGGATTTATTTAGAATAGTAACCAAATTTAAAAAATATTTTATAAAAATCACCCATGATTTCAAAACATAAAATAGAGGGGTGACTATAGAATATTTGTTCAAACTTTGTTAGAATTTTTTTCCAAATAAATATTATTAGCACAATCTATTAATGTTATATATATATATATATATAAATAGATTATGATATCAACTTTTTTAATTAAGGATGATTCCACCAATCAAACCCTTTAATTAATCAAAAACTGATTTTTTATTACTTGCTTAAAGACGGTGATATCATATTCTTTAAGTGATTCCACCAATGAAAACCATAATTAATCAAAATGCAACTTTTCTTTGTTTGCTTATGTCATGATATCCTAAACAAAAACTGATATACCATTAATTGGGTAACCCGAATTCTAAATGAAGATATTGTTCCAATTTGATTTTATCATTTGGCCCTTTATTTCATTTCAAACCCTAATCTTCTTTCATGGTTGCCGGCTTGTTTTCGTTTCTTATTTTTCAAACATCGTTCTCTCTGTAATTCAAGTATTAGATATGTTGATTTACAACATTTTAATCAATTTGTTTCTTGGGTATGGATGAACACACGTTGTACGAGTCAACAAATAAGATCTATATAGTATACGTTTTTCCGTTTAATGTTAGAACCAAACTACTGACTTTGATTATTAATGTCAAATGTATATGTTTATACGTTATGTATATATTTTTCGGTTGTTGTTTAGAGTTTTTGATTTTTAATATTGTTTTAGATGTGTTTATTTATCATTAATTTTCATTAGTTCATATTCTTGGGTATGTAAGACAACCTTTCAACAAAGGTGGTTCGCTCTGTTGCTTTGTTTTTCAATGGTGATAAAGCAAAAGCCAAGGTCAATTGTTATCTAATGCTGGATTGTTTCTAAGATGTTTTGTTTATTTCTCATGACCAATCATATGTTATAGTTTATCGAAAAAGTAAGAATGGTTAAATTGTAAAGACCCATTTTTTAAACAGTTAAATAAACATAAAATACTTCATCATTTAAGATTTACAAATAAGATTAAAACTTTAGTTACAAAGATGACTTTCAACTGTGGTTTCAACCCGCAAAAACATTAATGTATTTGAGAGATTAACAAAAACCGTTGCATTCAAAATGACATCTTTGAATTTAGCAAAATAGGAAGCCATCACCATCAACTCTAAAAAGTCAGAGCCTTGCCCTTATTTTTACCCGATGTACCTGAAAAACATTAATAAAACATCTGATAAGCGAAAGCATAGTGAGCATACTTAACTACTAACTGTACACATATATATATATTGATCCAACTGCTTAACAAGGGTGGATTCAATAACGAATACTGGATCCCTACTACAAGTCTGACACTAAGACAACTTTTCAATCCTCAAAGAGCGCTTATGGGTTTGGATCAACGCATAACATAAAGCGTAATGCATACATACATACATATACAGAAGAAGGTAAGTACACTCACCTTAGTATTAAGTATGGTACAAATAAGAGCCCAAATATCGTTTATTAAGTCACTGTATACGTCAACAAATTATACCTATAAATAATATAAATTTCTAGACGTTTATAAGCTAGGCACTCCCTATGCATAACTATGTCTTCTCCGGACATGGCTATGAGTTCTTATTTGTGATAGACAAATATAAGCATACAAATAAAACGATGAATGTTGTTTATAAAGAGGTTCCGTAAAAACCTATAATAATAATCTTATGCATGAATATCTAATTTCTAATAAATTTACCAATTTTTTTAGATAAGTTCACATTTTTATAATTATTTTCAAACTATATATATTTAAAATTTAGATGAGGTATATATGAAGCTACTTCTTCTTTAGCGTAAAATTGTAAATCAAGCACATCATTTATGTCAATGAGTGTGACCAAGTTGAGCATGTGTGAACAAGCTAGTCGTCGTCTCTCCTTCATACAAAAGTCAATTGTCACTCTTTCCTATTCTCTGTTCAATAATTTCTCCTAGTCTTCTTTGTCATTCTTTGTTGACATTTCTATCTTCAATTCTTCAAACCCACGTTAAAGTTCAATTATGATATCTTTTGTCAATCTGTTATCGAACAATTCATCTTCAACCATTTGTTATCCTCCTTTTCATCCTGTATATACTTAATTTCTATAAGAAATCGGTCCCTTTGATCCCATATCATCTTCTCCGTAGATTTTTTTGATTATATGTTGGAATATTTGAAGATTCCGAGCAATTTCCGTTTTCAACTGTATGTAATTCCTCGATATCTGATGTTGTATCCTCGTTTATAGTTTTTAATTTGATCCAGGATCCCAAATTGATGTAAATTACCTCAATCTATGCATATTTCGTATTCAATTTGTGAAAGTTTTAATAGAAATTATGTCGATCATGTAGATTTAATATAGAGTTGTTAGAGTTTATCTTTGATTGAGCTTAATGCAATTACTTTTTTTTATTGCAAAGAAATGTTTATGGTTTTCTGTGGTGAAAATATTTGAGGTGCAAATGCAACAAGTATTTACATTCCTTATGTGATTTCTAGAGATGAATTGGTACTGTTTATGTTGTTGTTGCCCTAATTTTGAATTTCTGTGTTATGGTACTTAAAAGTTTTATATATTTTGAGGTTGTGATATTTTATAAATCTTTTGGTTATGATCTGTTTTTTGATCTGCGAGTACTCATTATGTCGTTTTGTGCTTATAAAGTCATTTTGGTGTCACAGGCATTTGAAATAATCTACCGGTGAACATAGAGAAAACTGTGTTATGACTTGGTTCAGTTGTTTTGGCAAGGTAACTCCCTCAAAGGGGGGTGTCAATAAAGGTATTTGGTCAAATCTTAACTTGTAATATGTATATTAATTTATGTTTCACTTACTTATACCTGATTGGTGTTCAATGCTAATATTTTTCTTGAATAATTTCAGCAAACAATCAGGGAAGCAACTATGATGTTAGTATGGGTAAGATCACCTATCAAATTTGTAATCGTATGCGATAGATTCATGTTCTATGCATGTGCTTATAGTAATAATATATGTTATGGGATATTCTGGTATGTGTTTGACGTATACTTTCTTCACATAAACTTTTATCTATACAAAAATGTACGATTGAATAAAAAAAATATGTTGAGTTGGTCCTTTTACATTTTAGTATGAGGTTTCTCATTTTAAATAAAAAAGATGTGAAAGTAACATGCATCAACTCAAAGACGCGCAGTTTCATACTTTCACTTTGTATCTTGGTGAAAACGCTTAATTAGATATTATTTGGATGCAGATCTTTTGGATGCTGTGAATATGAGATTGTATAGATACAAAGATTTGCAGGTCGCTACCAGAGATTTTAGTCCAGAAAATAAAATAGGGCAGGGGGGTTTTGGTGCTGTTTACAAGGTAAATTTCAACATTTCAGACTATCTTTTTTCATTAGTTTTGATCTAAACTACTCACTGTATCTCAAACAAACACTTATTAATCTTTAGGGAATGCTAAAAGACGGCTTATTAGTTGCTATAAAGGTTCTCTCTGCTGATTCAAGGCAGGGGTTGCGGGAGTTCTTGACTGAGATAACTGTTATTTCAGATATACAACATGAAAACCTAGTAAATTTGCTTGGTTATTGTGTGGAAGAAGATCACAGAATCTTGGTCTATGGCTACCTTAAAAATGGTAGTCTAGATCAAACTCTACTTGGTAATTACAAACCTGTTTTTTTCTTGTTTATGTTTAATGTGATAATATTCTTTTGGTGTTCTCTTGAATAACTTTGATTTCCTTATGTGTAGGAAGTGGTCACTGTGACATTAAATTCACGTGGGAAATTCGAAGGAAGATCTGTATAGGTGTTGCAAAGGGGCTTGCCTATCTTCATGAGGAAGTGCAACCTCATGTTATTCATAGGGATATTAAGGCAAGCAACATTTTGCTTGATGAAGATTTTACACCAAAGATTTCTGATTTTGGTCTAGCAAAGCTTTTCCCAGCTCATCTGACTCATGTTAGCACACGTATTGCAGGAACTCAGTATGCTCAATGCCTCTTATTATACTGTTTATAGACTTTTTGAGTGTGGTTATCCTTTTTTCTATTTCAGTTGTAAGGGATGTTTCAATTTGCTTTCTGGAGCCAGTAATCTCCATTTTTGGTACTTGTAGTTGCAATAATCACTTTTTAATGTTTGGATAACAGAATCTGCTTCTGATTGTCAGATAATTTAAGAGTCAATTAATCAGTCTTGAATAATCAATTTCATACCAGATGCAACAAAACTGATTATCTAAGGGTAGAATATAGTTACATATCATTTAAACCTTTCCTTTTACCTAATTTGACCGGCTTTTATTCCCATCTCACGAAATTTCTTGTTTTTCTTCACAAAAATGCTCTTTTTGGTCATTTTATCTATTAAATCCACGGACAGTCAGAATCTTTTATATATGCGTCATCTGCTTATGTTATCTTCGCCAATTTATATTAATATTGATTATTGCAGAGGCTATTTGGCACCTGAGTATGCAATACGAGGCCAGTTGACGAGGAAAGCAGACATCTACAGTTTTGGTATTTTGCTTTTGGAAATTGTTACTGGAAGACCCAATCAAAACAAACGATTACCTGTTGAAGAACAATATCTTCTTGAACGGGTATGTGTTTCTTGATTCTACTTTTCTATTACAAGATGAGATTTCAAATTAAATTAATTTTTCAACGTTTCTATCCATGAACTGGTTTAGTTACATAATATATTGCTTTTTTTTCTTATACATTTTTTTATTAGTCGAGTACACACCTAGTACTTCACTGAGGGATCACCCACTATAGAGTTCCTAGATTTCTGAATTGCATGTTGTCCTTGGTACAAGAGTTGTTGATGACCAGCAAGATTTTCCTGTTTGTCATTATGAAAGAACAACGATATGAACCATAGTGGAACTTTATTAATGAATTGCAGGAATACAAAGAAGATAAGATAATTTCAACAATTCGAGAAGTAGGGGTCTCCCAAAGTCCAAGACTAAATTATCTGCACGCCAAAAATGCTAGCCCAGATGGTCTCTATAAATACTAGAGCCTTCCTAGACTTTCCGTGGGGTTAATTACATTTTTGGTCCCTATGGTTTGGCAAATGCTAACTGAATCAATCTTGAATGTTTTATCATTTTCAAGTGATATTCATCAATATTCCTGAATGCTCATCCCAACCACCGCCTTACCTCCAGTCACCAACATACACCACCAATTCAGCCCAGATTATAAGCACAAACAACCCTTGAAACTGCTTATCTGATTATTTGGTAGTGAAATAATCTATTTTGAATATTTGTTACAAAGTTGCTTACTTCAGACCTCTTATTTTGAAAAGCAGTAGACAATTTTATAAAGCAATAACAAACACCCCTTATACATACTCTGATCGTATGATTTTGAAAATTGATATACTCATATACACCAGTTGTTATGAATTAAACTTTCCTCTCTGTGATCGTGAGTTCGTGACCATTGTAGAGAGAGAAATTATAGGAGAGTTTATTTTATCTTATGATAGCAGGCAGAATATATTACTTTAGTACTTGTAGATCTGAAAATACATATATAAAATCTATAATCTTTAATCTTTGATATATATTAAAAGAAAAGGGTTATGATGTCATCCTTCTGTTTCTAGTTTTTTTTTCTTTTTTCATATTTTCATTCCCTTTATTTCCTCAAATGGCTTAGGAATGAGTTGTTTCCTCAAATGCCAATTTTTAGGAGATTTAGTTTGTTAACACTTAAATATCTTAACAAAAAAATTATTCAAATCATGTAGTAGATACATCTACCTATTTTCGTGGTTATTTACATAAACACGTATACCAATTGGGTTAAATTAAATATTCATATTTGATTATGAAGCGTTTCTACAAAAAATTGGTAATGATATGTGATCTTTTTGATTTATAATAGATCTACCCTTTTTAAAGATATTTTATATTCATATGTGTATGTTTTACAAATGTTTTACTATATATGTTAGTACTTTTTAACACCAAAAACATTTAAATTTTACTTTAACTATCCCCGTGTTTATACACGGGGTACTAAGCTAGTACAAGAAAAAGAACCAGTGCATCACATATGATGTGGCATATACACGTTGAAGACACGTGAAAAGATGACGTGGCATAGTGACATGGCTAATATACTCTGTCACATTTTTTAGGTATGGCAACTATATAGGGAACGTGAGTTAGAAACATTGGTGGATGCTTCAATGGGAGAAGATGTTGATATCAATGAAGCTTGTCGATACTTGAAAATTGGTCTTCTTTGCACCCAAAGTCTCCCTAAAGGCCGACCATCCATGTCTAATGTCATGAAAATGTTAAATAATGAAACGGATCTTAACGAAGAGGATTTATCTGATCCGGGCTTATTATCTGAGCTGATGAAGTATAAAACCTTGAAAAATAACACTTCAGGTTCATCATCTAGTGTCTCAGGAAAGGTTGAGGATTCCCATTCATATGGAATTACAACAAACACGACAACATCGTATGCTGCTATGACCTTCACAACAATCACTGATAGATGATCATGAAAATAGTTTGATATGGAAAGTATGTAGGCATGTCAATATTTTTGTATATACATATTGGCAATGCAAACATCTTTGCGAGTGATATTTTGTTTTTGATTCTTAAGTTTCGGTTCCAAATGTTTAGATGGTATTGAGACAACTGTGGAACCAATTTGTTGGATGCTGTATACATAGGATTTAGTAGTCGGGTGTGGTGGTCTCGGGAATCCTGGCCCCGTGTTCGTGGTCTACGTGTTTTATACATTCAAGGTTGCCAAGTTGGTGTCGACCTCGGTGGGTTAAACCCTTGAGTTCAGGTAGTATCATCAGGCAATGTTTGTCCTGCTAGGTTAGTAGCTTCTTATTTTGTTATCTTATATCATCTTGATATTGATTGTTGTTTTGGACATTCTCAACAAGGGTACTCTAGACATGTTATAAGTGATAGTATATTTCCCTAATTCAAATCTTGCAAATGATTCTTGCAGTGTCATATATATTTCTGTGAGAATCCAGCATCAGAAGAGAACAAAGCCTTTATAGGATAAAAAAAACCCGAGTATGTCAAACCTAGAACCACCGAAGGCATCGACCAAACGTTCATGAACCTTTCATAAACTCGTCTAGTGAAAAATTCTTTTATGTTCGCCTGTTTATCAAGCTAGTGAACATGAATAATTTTTTTTGTTGGTTTAATTGAATGAACGATTACGAACAGATCTATTATTCTTTACTTAATATTTGTTTGTATGCCAGTCCTCTAAACGATTGAACATGAACACAGTTTTCTTGTTTCCTAAATGTTTGTGGTTGTGTTCGAGTTTGTCTAAAGTTTAATGAAGAAACATGAACCGCTCTTATTCGTGTTTGTTTGATTTGTTTACAACTTTATTTTAATTAATATATTAAATTGCTTTTTAGATTCAACATACAATGAAAAGTAACGTGCACATAAACTGTGGATGGGGGCAAGATTGATGCCTTGATGGTTCTATATATGACCAAGAATGGTAGGGATAGATTCATCAATAATTGTGACTGTATAGTTGTGGAAATCAGACAAAAAAATAGTGGTTAAGTGTTAGGTGGTCTATAGTAGCAAAATTAATGACTTATTTTTAGGAAAAAGTCAATAAACATTTATTAGAATTATCTGTCTAAGAAAAAACAGTTGAAGCAAACAAATGTTCTTATCACAATAGTCAAGAATACTCTTTTACAGATATAATATATACTCACTCAAGTCAGTACGCGGCCTTGAAGCAAAATCACAAAAGCAACCATACGGGATTAGGTCGAAATCACCAAATGACGTCAACAGACGGTGGTGGCTGTGTTCTTAACATGCCAAGGTGGCAGGGTGTGGACGATAAGCGATGAGCGATATGCATGGGTTGGCGTGTGGGTGACTGTCATAAGATAGTCGTAACTCATTGTATATCCAATCAAGTATATGGTTGGATCCCAATTTAAGACAATGCCAGTAATGCAAGACTTTATTAGGTATATGATATTCTAGTCTTACATTTAATACATTATTGAGTTGTAAAAGATATAATAATGATTATTAATTAGGGGTAAAATAGAAAATGTAACAGTTAATGACAATCTTTTTTTAGAAGACATGAGTTACATTATGACCGACTAAAATAGTATAGTAAAAATAATATTGGACAAAGGGAGACTCAATATATGACATATGGTATCCTCTCAAAAGAAATTCGAGAACCTTAAAACTGTGGTAGCATATGCATATAAAAACAAACAAAAAACGACAATCATATATTAACTTCACACACTATAAGATATCAAGGGATATTTGAAGGCATATTCTCTAAACATGTAAAGCCTTGTGGACCAGCCTAAGTTCTAATTATATAAGTTAACGAATATTACATTTTAACAATATTTTCTCCCCTTTTGTAATCAAGTTAAAATATAATCAACAAATTTACTTATTATACATGCGTTGCGTTCTCTCTACATATTGCACACACCGACAAAATAGACCCATTTTCAATAACGCATGTACGAGAATCGACCTATTTTCATGTGAATGATAGGATTTATTACTCCATTAGCTAGTGTGCATGATTCACAATACGAGGGAGGATATCGCAATGCGCTCAATACATGATGTTTCCCGCTTTCTGAGTGCTTAAATCTGTTTCCATGGCGTCTAGCTATGTACATGATCATATATGGTGTGAGTTGATCGCTATGTACATGATCATATATAGTGTGAGTTGATCGGCTTTGAGCCCTTGCTTACCGACCATTGGCTCTTGGTTGCGAGTTCTGCACACTTCTCATTCTTTACTTGCTATAGAAACGAATCTTTAGAAAATCAAAAAACCGCTCTTTATTATGTTTTCATCTTCGGAACACCCAAACATATCCACATGCATTCACATTAACATTACCTAACTCAAACGTGAAGAGTCAAATCTATATCTAAGATTCCTAAAAAACCTACCCATATCTATTCACATAGAAAGTAAAATCATCCGTCATGAAGTCACAAAGGCTAAAAGGGAACAACATAACAAGAGAGGCCATAACGACCATCATTGTTGTAATAATACTTAGATATGTTCTTCAAAACCAAGCATAGTCATACTTCCCAAAAGCATTTTGTTAGGTCCTAAACACATTTATGTCTTTAGTTCCCAAGAGCATACCGTTTTAAGGATACTACTCTTAACACCATATCCGCTACTAAACAGGTGTAACATTAAAGTACTTTAAAAATGTCATTTTAAGCATCAAAACCCGTCTCCTAGTAACGACAACAAACACAACATATGCCAAACAAGAGAATAAAAAACAAGAGGCGCATCTATACACCGGGCTACACACTACCTACAGGTTTTTCATTTAACAAGTTATGACAGTACAAAGAATGCAACCCACCTCATCAATGAGCATGAAAATTGCCTTTTCGCAGTTCATGTCTAATCCATCTTGACAACAACAAACCTGCATTCTGTTGCCCCAATTCAGAACCAAAACCTACCACGGGGGTTTCTCATAACTTACATATTTTTCAACTCGAGATGGGTCCTTTCACGGCCACAACCAATCTTTTATATCATACACCCTAGTTTCTAATAACAGGAACCATCTTTACTTACAAAACAACATGGTCGATAAAGGTCAAAAACACCTTTTTTTAGAGGTAGCAAAGAGCTTTTATGTTTTGTAACCAGCTGTGATCATGCAGTTTGGGACATGCACATATCATATATGCATACCGGAACACATTCTTTGTTAGGAGAGCACGTCAGTTGTTGAAATCTGCAACAAATAACAAATGGAAACCATTTACCCAATATCCATTAGGAAATTGTTGTTCCAAAAAGTTAAAGAAGAGATCTAGCATTCATTACAACAACTTATCTTTAAGCATATCAGATTAATAAAATACACGTGTGAATATAATGCTAACAACGAAGTATATTAATATACGTATATAATAAACTCAAGAAGTTAATATGCTTCACGCAATAAATGTAAAAACAAAAAAAAGGAAAGAAAGAAACATAGCAATCAAACATTTCCTGCGTTCCGCCAATTAATGTGAACGACACCCTAAGAAAGGAATGGTTGGCTACTAAAAACAACTGCTGATGACTTTAAAGGAAACAAATAAGACACTTTAAGAAGGCCATTAAACAACCTTGACAGTTAATGGCCATAATAGTTGTCAAATTTTATATATATACTTCCCTGCACGAGCAATCAGTTGTGTGCACGTAAAGCCAATAAGTCCACATGTACTAGATCAAATGACTGTGATATAAGGGGAATTTAAAGCATGGTAAATGGCTATACAAATTTGTTATATTACTGTATAGGTACCCCATGTCAGCACAAACTCTCTCAAGTCAAAGATGTCATGGATGACCTGTTCTATGAATTGTCTCTTGATGTAATTATGTTTTAATTCCTATGTTGATAGTGGAAAGTTACTGATACTATTGAACACTTAGGGTGTGCTTGGTTCAAAATAGGTAATGGGAAAGACAATGGGAATACTATTGCTGGGTAAAGGGAATGGGTATTCCCATTATATTGATGATGCTTGGTTGAGAGGAAACTATTATTGGTGAATTGATTTGAGATTACATATCATGCTTGCGTTTCAATCTCTTATACTAACATAGTATTGGAAAAAATCACGCCACTTCTGTCTTGTCCACAAACAAAATAAAAAATATATGATAAGTTGAGAGTACAGATCAAGGCATCAAGCTAGTATTTCTTTCAGACCTTTAATCGAACACTTGCTGTGCAGAATTTATAACCAATAACAAAGAAGGTAACCTACTGATATGTAGGTAACATAATGAACGAACAAATTTATGATCAGCATTTACAGATAGAAAATCAAATATTTCAATCACAATGGCTTATTGTCAAAGAAAACCCATAAACAGCAAAAATATTAATAATCTTTATGAAAAATCGAAAGTTTAAAAAGAATAAAGAAATTTTTAGCGAAGCTTCAGTTATCATTTTCTGTCTCTGTTTTTACGTTGCACTTTATCCTTCATTATGATCGAGTTTCATCGCTGCGAGAGATGATAGTCATAAAATAGTTATGACGAGGAAGCAAATTCTATCTCTGTTCTTGCGTTGTTTCTTCAGATTGATGGAGTTGCAACAAAAATCATCTTTGTGCCATGATGATCAGAAAAGCAGTTACGTAAAGGAAGCAGTTTAAAGCGAGGAAGCAGAGAAGAGAGGCGAACGTGGTTGTGAGATTGGTGGGTAATATACTAATATTAGGTAATCAAAACCATTCCCCCCAATTTAGTGGGTAATGGCCCATTATAGAGTTTCGGGTAATCATATATTGCATTATATTAAACCAAGCATATTTATTCATTATCTTACCCATTCCTTAGGGTCTATAACCCTCAACCAAGCATACCCTTACATATCAATTTCTGAGACCTCAAACTGGAATTGCAAGATATGCAAGCAATAGGTTTGTGTGATAAATGTACGCAAAAGTTCACACCATGGCGCTCGTGTTCAAGTACAGCCTTCAGGAGGCAAGAAGACAAAAAATACTTAATTCCTACACTCCACTTTAAGTACAAGGTGATGTTGCATTAGGCCCCAAATATATGGCAATTACGTAATTTCCTTTAGCTAATATCACAATTTTCCTGTTACCTTCACCATTATAAATTATGCTGTCACTAATACATGATGGATAACTTAGTAAGCATCATTTGCAGAGACAGTTGCCTCTAGAGAGTAAAACCAACTTTATTTATTTATTACATTCAGTCTTTTTCGTTATTCTCAATAATTGGGCCAGTCATTTCACTCTTGAATGTAGGTTTAAAATTTAGTATCTTTAACTTAATGAAACAAACAAAAAGTAGATTTCATACTCGAATAACTTTGAGGTGAACCTCAGCATGCCCTAAATCCTAACCACTGACCAATTAAGCATGGAATATAGCTATCTCTTTCAATTCCTTATATAGAAATAAGTAACAACAGTTAGCATGTGACCAAAATAAATTTGGATCAATAGTTAACAGGTCTTGTCTTACCTTATAATCTACGTCGTTCAATTTCTAGGAGAAGGACCTGCATCAGATCCATCTTCAGATGAACTATCACTATCTGAATCTGCACAAAGAGCATATATAAAAACACTAAAATGATGACTCAGCATATTTGACTTCAACATTATTCACTAAACATTAAAAAAGTTACCACTAGTAGAGGATCCAGAGTCGCTGCTAGAACTGCTTGAACTACTAGACCTACTGGCATCATCTCCTTTCCTCTCTCCTTGACCGAGAGGAGTACTAGCAAGAGCCTTCTCATCTGCTTAAACAGTAGTCACAGACGATTAGAAATTCTGAACCACGTAAACAATAATCAACATTAAATTATGTGATTCTTAGATAGTCTTACTTGTTCCAGTTTCTTTTGGGACCTCAGGGATGGACGTTGCTGGGTTCTGCATTAACAATATCTATGGTCAAAACATGTATTTTAAAACATAAGCTGTGGAGTACGAGGGGAGGCAAAAAAAAACATCATACTTCTAGGACAGCCTGATTAACATCGCCAGATACTGCCCTTGCTTGTTGAGCAAGTGCCGCTTTCCTTTTATGCTTACTTAAATTCTTCTTGTAATTCGTGACAAACCTGTCAAGTTCCCAAAGAGTTTCTGTATCAACACTATCAATATCAACCTCAATCTCATCATCATGTTGAGAAAGCGAAGTATTCTTTTTGATGATCTGGACAATGTTGTCAAGCTTTTCAGAAGGTAAGCTCTGAAGATTCGTGCTGAGTTTTTGCTTCTCTTCATAAGTCATTTTCCTCTTATTCGGATCCTTGGCTTTAGGTTTCTTGGGCGCAGGGGTCCTACTTGATGGGGCAAATTTAGAGGGTTTATTCTTATTCACAGAAGGCAAGTTCATGGATTCCGACCTATACAGCATGCTAGACGGGGTATGCGCAAAATGAGGAACCCTTCTTGAAGTTGGAGTTGGAGTGCTTGCATCATAAATCATTCCATATCTCAAATCTGTATTATATTCAGACTCGATCACAGCCCACCTCTCTTCAAAAATAAATAATAGCTGCTCTGCCATAACATGTACATCCTGTCCTTTTGGATTATACGTCATGGCATTATGAAATGTGAGTCTTACATCATCTGCAAACTCCATGGGAGACTTGTAGAAGTTTTGAGCAAGACGACTCTTAATCGTCCCCAAATCCATTGGGCGCTTAATTATGTCATGGTAATCATGCAGCCCAAGCAGTTTCGCATTAACCGGTTCGTTAAACACCCAGCCAAACTTGTGCTTCATCAACTTCTGCAGCAGATTGTTGCAATTCTTGAACATCTGGTTCCTGTGTCTTTCCTGAATAGCAGAATAATCGGATTCTCTGCTATGTTTTCTTCCACCATTAGCTTTGTGCCTCTTGTTACTCTCAGAGGGTAACCTGTCTTTCCCAAGAAGAAAATCAGAATTGCGATAATACTGATTAGCCTTTGGTGTTCTCTTCTCTTTCTCCACGAACTCACCTACTCCATGGTTGTTATTCACAACCGCTATACTTAGCTGCCGGAAAGGCCTCAAATCACTATTGGCAACCGAACCCGCTTCAGAATGTATTCTCGTTAAGGCTCTCCTGTCCACGTAATTTTCAGTACCCATTTCTGAATTCACTCTAAGCAAAGCTCTCCTTTCCATTATATCATTACCTGAATACTGTGAATGACTGTAAGTCTCACCTTCACCACCAACACCAACAACAGTCGAAAAGGCATTTAGCTCAGCTTCTTTATCTTCAAGCCTTTGAGTTAAACGTCTGACTTGATCGAGCTCAGCTCTCATCGTCTTTCTAAGCTGAAATATCTCATTCTTAGACGTCGCAGCTTTTAAATTAATCTTTACCCGACCATCCACTAATATAATCACCGGTTTTACAACCCCGTTTCCGGTGGGTCTATTTGGGGAAGCAGCAGGCACTTCAACCTGCCGATCTTGAACGCAATAATCATCTTGTACGTCAACTACAGGCGACAAGGTCTGTTGCTTTTCCAAATTTGCGTCTACGGTAGCTAGGGTTTGACCATTATTTGGAGTGGCGGGAGGAGAAGCGGATCTGGTAGTAGGTAAAGAAGTACCGGTGACGGTTGCGGTAGGGGTTGGGGAGGCAGCGGCGTCGGCGGCGGGGGGGTTGGTGGTGGTTCGTTTAAACCTTCTTATGTAAACTTTATTATCCTCTCCCCAGTTACTCTTCCCTTTGCTTATCTTGTCCGCATCTAATATGCCTGAAGCCATACATATACGAACACCCCCCGCCCTCGACAACAAAAATTACAACCAGAAACAAATTGAAAAAAGATTAAATCCGAAATCCTCAAAAAAAACGACGAAATCGAATTCGTTGAACGAAGCTAGGGTTTCAGACGACGAACAAACGAAAATCAAACATCGGAATTTCAAACCCTAAAATTGAACCCCTAGAATTTCAAAAAATGGAACCCTAGCATCAGATCCGGGTCGATAACCCTTCGAATCGGGGAAAACAAAGATCCAAAATTGCACGGAACTAGGGTTTTCTGATATTAAACCGAAGGACGAAACTTTTTTTTATAAAAAGTTAAAAATTATAAATAGAAAGCTAAAAAAATTATAATGATAAACAGAAATTAGGGTTTGGAGCTAAAATCGAACAAGAATTGAGAAGGAAGTAATCAAAATCCGAAGAAGGCTGGTCGGCCGGGGGTGTGTGTTGCTGATGAAGGGTGAGTTGGAAACAACACGCGCTTGGGATTGCGATTGATGAAAGGCAGTGAGGCGTTGTTTATACAGCAACATAAAGTCATTGGTTAAGTGGTTTTCATGTTTCTGCCGACGCGCCTATGAATGGAAATTGGGGGTTTTCTGCCACGTAGCATCCAACCTCCACTATCGTTTCAAAGTGCTCAACAGACTGGTTTTGAGCTTTATATGTACAAGGTAAATTACGAAAATAAACAACTCTAAAAAAATAAATATATAATTTTAAGTAACAAATTTCATCATAAAAATTATAAATTTTGATTAATCATAAAAATCAATAGCCAGTCAGAATTGTGGTGTAAATGTCTTTGATGATTTTTAGAAAATTGTCAAAAATGTTTATGGCCAACTATGCTTGATTTATCATTTTTTTTGTATTTTTAATTCTTTTTAAATTTTTGGAATCATTTTTATGTTATTCTATTTTTATTTGTGTTTAATATTTTCTTATTAGTCAAGTAGTATTACATTTTTTCTTTCTATATTGATTTTTGCTTTTCGATTAAATTCATAAAACTAACATCATAAATATGATACACAATATAAATATAATATATATTATTACTTTATATAATATCGTAAATTTAACTATTTTAACTTATGAAATCATGTAATATTTTTTCATTTTCTTGAAACTTGTTGAATGTATGGGTGAGTTTTAGTTTCACATATGGGTTTATTACGATACATAATTGATTGTTGAGACAATAACTGTTTGTCTAAAACTATCTCAATTATGACCAATTTCACCACATAAAAATCAATATGTATGTGACATTTTATTTACATCATATGTGACTTTTATACATGAGTGGTTGTGCTATATCAATAAGGTCATTAGTTATATTTTCATTTCTCATAATCTCTTACCCAATACTATTCAGCGTCACGTCATTTTCCTTCCTTTTTTCTTTTTTTTATTCAATTCACTACTTATACATCTCCTTAAAACTCTCCTCATTTTTTTATTAATATATTAAAGAATTAAATAAATGTGTGTGTGATTGTGATTGGTTGAGAGGGGGGTGGGGGTGGAGGAGCTTCTCGCCGAGCCTGGAGACCCGAAGCACCTACTCGATTGGGGTACCCCGCGTTTGTGTTTTGGTGTTCCCTAAGGAACTCGATGGAACCCGAGATGATCGAGTAATGTATAACGAGGGACCTAAGTTTTAAACGCATGCCATATTTACTTGAATCGGGGATGGTTAATAGTCTCCTGATATTACCAAGAGAAACTTTATTCATGAACTACGTTGTTATTTAATGAGTACCAATAGTAAGTTTCAAATATTTTGCGATGACAATAACGTGACTACGAGTCAAATCAGAAACGTTCCATTTGACACTATTGCAAGAGTGATTAGTCATATCAGCAATATTTAAGGTTTTTCCATCAAAACCTTCAAGATTGTTATTAATAATACTTTTTGTTTGCCGTTTTCACATTTTCATCCTTTATCAATTTTCTTTTCTGCGCCTATCAAGTAATATTAAGCTTGAATTGCTTCATAACGAAACTAAAGCATAAAGTGTAGTAATGCTTGAATTAGGTTATATGAAAGGTTTAGAAAATATGTTACTATTTCAAAATCCACATAGTAACTTTGACTTTGGACTTAAATGTTTTGCTCTATGGAAGATGTTGATGAGTTAATCAAGTATGGAGAAGGGATTACACACATATTGATAGCATGTCTCTTGTAAAAACAACTAAATGTAGGGCATATGGAGAGTTAAATAGTTTTATTATGTATAGGAAATTAGTTTTAATTCTAATCATTTGAAGGGGACTGTATGAAAATTCAGAAGGTGTTTTATAAAAATGTTAGGGGATTTTATGAAAATTATATACTAATGTAGTTAATTATAGGTTATTTAAAAATTATGTTTAATACGTGTGATATATTTTGTTTAGAGAAAAAATAATTATATATTTGCGACCGTCTCATTTTTATCTACGTTTTAGTATAAATTTTATCATATGATGACATTTAAAAAAATAGTATTTTCTTTATTTTTGTTATATATCAATAGTATTGAATTGCATTCGGGTGGGCCACCATTAATGACTTCCCCTTCATTTTTGTTGTCACTGATTTAATTAAATCAAGGGTCAAAATTGGTTATTGGATTACTAGTGATAAAAATGATTCTCAAATAACTATTATGTAATTGATATTTTGACATGCATCCGTATAGATAAAATAACATTTATGGAATCCACTACCCTGAGGGGGCGTTTGTTTCGTGGGATTTCGTGGGATTTCAAGGGAATGGGATTTTAAATCCCCCCAAATGATGTGTTTGGTTTGTAATTGTGAAGAGGGATTTCAATTCCCGGGAATCCTTCAAATCCCATGAATGAGGGATTTAGAAATCCTCCCACCCCCCATGGTATTTTGAAATCCCACAACTGAGTCATTTCTTCCGGCGACCTTCCGGCTAAATTTCAGGCGAACCACCGCCGTCGACGACATCCCTCGTTGTCGCCGTCACCGTCAAACCCTTCCACCGCCGTTTCCGTCGTCGCCGTTTCAAGCAGATACCCTAACCCTAGCCGTCGTCGTCATCCCTTCCGTCTTCCCCTTCGATTTCAAGCTGAAACCCCTTACCTTAGCCCCCTTCGATTTCGTCTTCAACAGATTTCAAGCAGAAACCCTACCTTCGTCGAAACCCTAGTCGCAGCAACCGTCGTTCGAAAGATGTTCCTTCGTTTTGCCGGCAACCTTCGTTTGTTGCTTTTCCGTTCGAAAAAACCCTAGCCGCCGTTCATCGTGGTCCGTTCGAGAAAACCCTAGCCGCTATCGTTCTCTTCGTGGCCTACGTAGATCTGGTTCGTCGTTCTCATCTTCGCCGCCGTTGTCGTGCTGTGGTTCGAAGAAAACCCTAGCCGCCGTCGTTCTCTTCGTGGCCTGCGCAGAGGTGGTTTGGTGGCGGAGGTGGTTTAGTGGTGGAGGTGAGGTGGTTAGAGGTGGTTGGTGGTGAAAACCCTAGTCTTTGGCGGCGGTGAGGTGGTGGCCGGCGGTGAAGTGGCTGTGGTTGGTGTATTGGATCAACCAAACAGAAGCTTGGGATTTAAATCCCACCAAATGCATTCCTACCAATTCCCAATCCCATCTATAAATCTCATTCCCTTTAAAATCAATACTTGAAACAAACGCCACCTGATAGTTTGACATGCATCGTGATAAAGTGATTTTTCATTTACCAATTACATAAATATTACTTTTAATTAACAGTAAACATATTAATATTACATTAAAAACTTTTATATTTGAAATATAATTTATTATTTTTAAAGGAGTATCAAGTATGTATGGAAAATATTAAATACAAAATCTATTTACGTATCCGAGCAACGCACGGGTATAACACTAGTTATACTTGGAAACTCTCAAGTGTTAATTCTATTTGAATTGGACAGTTCAGATTGGTTCTCGCGATTCTCGCACTAATAATGATTCTTAAATGAATTTGTACTTATATATATATACTTATTTTATGACGAATGAAAGAATGCATTACTTTAATTTCTTGGAGTCCGTTTGAATGCTAGACAAAATATAAAAAGGTTTTATTACATCCTAGTCTACCAATATCCTATTATAAATAATCCAATCAGGTTTAGTTAATACATATAAAACATAAAAAGTTAGATTTGTGACCCAATAATAACTTTTATTTACATAAACTAAGATGTATATACAAAATAGAATAGGATGTCTTACTCATCATCCAAGATAAAATGTTATCACATTAATCGTCATCATTGAGATGACCCGTAAGGCCGTAATGTAAAACACCTATTATCCATCCATCCATCCATCAATGGCATAAGAAAATACATTAATAAAACGAGAGGCGATGAACGATGTGACATGCCTTCATTCAAAACATAACATTCATATTGTATATATGTTGGCAGTGTAATGACGTGTGTCAAGTATGAAATTATCCACAACCACCATTAATTCATGAACAAATCAATGAAAAGCTTATAAATGCTAAACATATAATCTACGTTTATTTAATTAAACTCTATACAACGACAAACAAAATTCAAACTCTCTGAATTAGAAACAGAAGAAGCCTTTGCCGATCGGCCCCATGCTAATGTGATCGTTGAGTTGATGAACTTAAAACATAAGCTATTTGGATGGTATTAGAAGGTTTCAAGATCCAAATATAAAAAGAAACAATAAATATATATAGCTCTCTTAAAACATTTTACATAATTAAAAAAAGGCACTAAAAGATTTGCTAAAGAAAACCAACGACACTAAACAAAACCTCATGATGCTAGTGACTAGAAGAAAGCAAATCAAGCTTTAATTACCAAGTATGTGTTTTCATTTATTTATTAATTTTTTTCTGGTCAAACTCGAATGCTTGCTTTAGGAAACACAATATGATAACTAAATTCGAATTAAAGAAAAATCTTAAAGCTGCGAGATTAATTGTGCTAGATTTCTTAATTTTTTTTCTAACATATTTTATTGAAGTTTGTTAGTACATATAAAATTAGTCATAGTTTAGGATATTTTATATAAATACCATATAGGTATAAATACAAGTTTATTAACCCTAAATCATTAAGCAATTCAATATTCTGAAATACGTTTTGTGTTCTTGGCCGTATATACTCTACTAGATTAGATGATACACATGAAGTTGGGCTAAAAGAATAATAGACATTAAACATTAATAACAAATTAATTACATAATTTAAAAACGCGACCGATAATTCTTTAAGTATTACTAAAAGTAGCAACAGACAACGTTAGCACCGACACTAGCCGTAGAAGCATTGATGTGAGGTTGAGGGCAAACGTGGTGGCATAAATGTAGTATGATGATATGAATAGACATGATTATAGATCATTATAATTACAATTAGAATAACAAGATCAAATATTTATTAATTAATTATAATTAAAAGAACTTAAACAACTAAAAAAAATAATTTAAAAAATAAAATTAAGACTTTGATTAAATATGATATTTTAAAATGTTAGGGTAAATATGATATTTGTACATTAATTTGAACAAATACGATATTTAATGTGAGCTTAATCTATTAGAGTCTAATTAAGTACAAACTCAACTGACATGTTTACATTCCTAATTGGAAATTTACTAGGCGACAGGGCAATTGAAGCCTCCCATTCAAAATTAATGAATAACCAATTCTCAGTGCAAAGCCACCTTTTTCTAAGCTCATGCTCAAACATGAACTGAAGGTTTTAACACAATTGGTCTAATGGAGTTATTTTAGAATCCCTTTGAGAAATGTATACAAACAATATTATTATGACTCCAAAATTTTGATATTGACAACATCTCTATATTAAGGTAAACGATTATTTTCGCTAGCTTTTGAACTTACACTAAAGTAGATCTGCGTGACATGAATCTGTGTTGCATGAGAACGAGAATAATATCAGATATAATTATTGAGTATTACATTAATCATTATTTATAAAATATAAAGGAAATGTAATAGACTCGTACTCATCTATACGATTGAACCAGACTATTTTTATACTAAACCATAATATCGTTCGATCTAATAGTCCCCGTAGTAAATGCTAGAAAGTCGGATGTTCATATTAGAACATAGATGTCATTATATTTCACATTTTCAGAAAAGAAAAAAGTAAAAAAATAATGACATGAAAGAAACGTACAATATTAATGATGGAAAATAGAGATAACGTACACTTGGATATATAGAAATGACAATCTAGTCACTTACATTAACAAAAAAACGTGTAACAAAATTTTAGAAATGATGATGAGGATCGGGACCTCCAGGGGCGAGTCTGTTAGGAACATTCTCCGACATCGCCCTTCTCTGATAATATAGCAACGTCGACTCGCTAAACCCGTATTTACTCAATATTTGACTTAAATCGTTTCTAGTTTTAAAATCAGTCGGAACCCTGTTCAACAGTCGTGCACCATGTGAACCCGATAGGCAAACGGATAAAACAAGTAACAAACAAAGGATGAAGTTGGAAAAACGAGCCATTGGGTTAGTTTGAAAATGGGATGGTTGATGGACAAGCAAAGCTAGTAGTTTATATAGAGGGTCAAGTTAAAATAGATGGATAGTGGGACTAAATTTTCAACTGTTCTTGTTTCTTGCGTTTATATTTAAAGCAAATTACAAACAAGAAAAGAAAGAAGAAAAAACCTTGACGGCCGCCCAATCTTGATTAATAGTATTGGAAATCCTAGATGGAGTTAAAAAAATAAATATATGTTTGATTGTGACAAATATCATTTTTATGTAACTAGTTTAAGAACTTTTATATAAAGCATCCTTTTCTATGTCCTATCTTATTGTTTAAAGGGCCGTAAAGTAATAATTCTTATTATCAAGTAGTTGTGATGATCGTGTTGTATTCGGGTTGGTAGATTTGCGAGTTGGCAGGTTATTTACTAGTTAACTGGTGATTTCTGGGTTATAAACGAGTTGGAGGTTAGCGGGTTTAGTTTTGCTAAATTTGTCTCTTGTTTGTCAAAAATTCATAATCAAAATGCAAAATATCAAATATGTTTAGCTTTATAGACAGTTAAATCCAAATACAAAAACTCGATTCCTATAAAAAAAACTTAACTACAAATGATGAAACATTGATGATTTAAAGAAATAAAAAAATAATGTATTTGTTTATGATTAGGTTTAGAGGGATCAAGATATAAGAGAAACTCAATAGTCAAATAGGAGGTAGAGAAAATAAAGGGTTGAATAGAAACTTAAAAAATATCAAAAAATTACATGGGTTGAAGATTCAACCCGAAATGACAGAACCGTTTATACTCAACCCAAACCATTTTATTTGCGTATCGGGTTCACTTTGTGTCGATTATTGTCATCCCCAAATTATCAAGCTGAGAGAATTATCTTTTTAATCAAGAACCAATTTTATTATGAGAACCACGAGAACCGCGAGAACAACTATGAACCAATCAATTAATTTCTTATGTCTCAAATCGACCTCATCGCCATCTTCACCCAAACTTCAGCCATGTCTTAACCCAAATCAACTTACCATCTTCAACTCCACCAACATCGTCGATATCAACACCGACCACCATCAATGCCGTGATCGCTATGCAACATCACAGTCCACACTGCCATATCATCTCTATTGTCTATCTCCAACACCATTTTCCGGCTGCATATGGCACTAATTCAGGTCTTGTTTGACTATGTTGTTCTATATTAGACACATCATTGGTTAATTAAACAAGTTTTTGTTTTTGGTTGATTTCTTTGACTCATGTTTATGAATAACTTATGGGTTAGGATCCTCTCATATTTGAATCAAACATGACCCATCATGTTTTCTCACAAACATTAGAGTGAGTCCCTTATATTAGTCACGAATAGGTCCCCTTTGTAGGCCCCACTCTCATGTTTGTGAGAGAACATGATGGGTCATGTTTGATTACGTGAAAGAATTCTCACCAATAACTTATAGTTTTGTAGTTGTACTAGATTTCAAATCAAATATTAATTAAGTATACCTTAGGAAAATGATAGCTTAATTTGTCTCTTTGATAATTTGTTTAAAGTTAGCTTGATGTTTGAACTGAATCAATAAAGCTTCATATTTAAGTTATAGAATGGGTATGTGCTTGATTGATGGTTTTGATTTGGATTTGAAGTGAGATCATTATGAAGTGATTTATTTGCCCTCATTTGTTTGTTTTATCCTTATTTGATTTGGGTTTTAAACGTTTGTGAATTCAACTTAGGTTTTGTAGCCACCTTTCATTGTTTGTTAAGACTAGATGATATGTGTAATTTATTAATTTTTTTTTCACACATCTTTTATCAATTTTGACTCTCGTGTTGATTATATGAGTAGCAGGATAAATAAAAAGATATATCATCTCTCTAATAAAGTTCAAATTAGTGATTGTAGTAAAGATTTGAATATGTCATCTTAATTGATGGTATGTTAGTTTGCACATATCTGAAAAATGTTTTTTTTTATTTTGTGTTGAAAATATGCACATATGCTAAAAAAATCTTAGTAATATAGGTGTCAAAGTAAAAGGTGTAATTTATTTTTCTTCATATTTTTGGTAGTTTTGTATTTTAAAATATTTGTATTTAGTAAATATATTAATTTTAAGTAATTAAAGGTAAATATCAAAAGGTTCAAATTGTCCTTATTGTATTTACAAACATCACCCTTAACTAATTAATGTAGCTCTCTTTTATTATTTTAAAAAAATGATCTTCAAAATTATCAGTAAAGATTGGTTCTCATAATATATAAGTTGTGAAGATGGGTTCTCTCACAAAATCAAAATTGATCTTTGAAGATTTAAAACTTTTGTAGATGATGATAAAACAATGAAACCCATGTTAGTGATTTTAGTGTTATTAAGTCATTTAGTATGATCATAATTAATGTGAGACTAGCTAATTTTAGACATAATTATAATTCGAGTTCGTAGGTGCGAAGTATACGCTTGCATAAGTTAAGGTAATATAGGGAATACGGGGTTTCCGAGGGCAGGTGCCCCTGGTGGGGTTCCAAGGATAAACCATAATTTACCCGCATTTTGACACTGCAGAATACATAGAAAACGGTTTTATATCATTATTCTGCCGGAATCTCGTCTCCCTCAACACAAATCAAAACAAATGTATTATGTGTATTTTATTGGAAATAAGTCTGTAATTCAAATATATTCCTGAAGTATCCCATATGTGAATTCGTGATACCCCGAACATAGCGTTGAATTACGGATTTCAGAAAGTGTTGTTAACACGATCCAAGAAATTATCCAAGTTTGTTGTTATTCTAATCCCTGAATCTAACAACCTAAAAATCATAGAATCCAGAATCGAAGCCTCATCATACAAAAATCTAGAAATTTAGAACTTAAAAAGTTTTTACTAATCTTTAGAGTTAATTGTCTAAATCGTCCTTTAACTTAAAAAAACTGCCAATTTGGTCCTTTAAGGCTAAAATGGTGTGGTTGATTCTTTGTGAAACATTTTGTAGCCAAGACGGTCCTTTCTAACAGTTTTCGTTAATCTAGTCAGTTAAA
The DNA here is from genome assembly GCA_947179395.2 of Pulicaria dysenterica. Lineage (NCBI taxonomy): Eukaryota > Viridiplantae > Streptophyta > Magnoliopsida > Asterales > Asteraceae > Pulicaria > Pulicaria dysenterica. The sequence goes on from OX359291.1 coordinate 10,638,991, forward strand.
TCAGGGGTAGTTTGGTTTTTTTTTTATCATTGTTCTAATTTTGCATTAATTAAAAATAGAAAATAATATATATTTTTTAAATAAAAATATATACCTCCCTTCTACACCACAAACACCACACACGCACACACACTCTCCATCTCTCCCTCTCTCAGTAACTTAACAGCCGCCTCCACCATCATCCACCGCCGCCTCCATCACCATCCACCGCCACCACCTACCAACACCATCAACCACCACTGCTCTATCTCTTGATCTTTCTCTCTCTCTCTCTCTCTCTCTCTCTCTCTCCAAAGACCACTGCCACCACTCCGCCACCGTAAACCCTATCTACCAACTCTTCACCACCGACATCTCTGTGCAATACACAAACACACACAAACCCTAAATTTACACCAAAATTGTATGAAAATCCTAGATCTATAGCCAAATCATTTGTAAACCCTAGAGATAGTGGTGGTTCATGTTGCTGTAGAGGTGTTTGAGATGTTTAAAAGCCCTTGAGATGGTGGCGATTGTTGCCTGCGATAGGGCAGCGGCGTCAATGGGGTTTTCTTCTTTTGAAAACCCTTAACTTTTGAATCAGAAAATGTTTTAGTTTGAAAACCCTAATCGGATGATGGTGGTAATGTGTGTGCGTTGTGGTAATGTCGAACACCTACTTAGCCTGTGAAGGATGTCATAGCATTGTTGGAAAATCGGAATCGACATCAAAGAAACCGGATAATTACAAACCAGTTACCGGATGACCTATGAATCTAAGCTTTTAATTACAAATAATATTCGATGCCTTAAATTAGAAAAAATAAATAGTTAGGTACCGTGATTGGAAAATAGTAAAAACTTAGTAGTTGGGCAAAAGTTTAAACGAGAACTGTTTTTCGTACGAGAACTGCGAGAACCAATCTGAGCCGTCCAATTCCCCCTCCTTTAATGTCATTGCCCACCCATGAATTCCTCACATGCACACTGCCACACTTGATTCCCTCCACGCTCTCCATCCATGAACTTCTCATATTCAAAAAACGAATGAGATTAGTTTTCACGGTTCTCGTACGAAAAACAGTTCTCATTTGAAATATATATATATATATATATCATGAACCGCATAATAAACTAGTATTATAATCTAAACACAATTTGCATAATATTATCAATAAAAAAAGCAATAAAACAAACACACACAACCTTCACGTACAGTCGTACACAATCGGACATAACGTATACAAGAAAATGTATAATGTATATATCTCAATAATCACATCGATGCATGCTTGCTAATGTGCAATTTACTTTATATTGTTTGACGAAGCCGACCTTCACAAAACATTATATATCGCTTTCGCATAGTATAATGTAACATTCTTGTCAAGTTCTATAATTAAAAATGTTTTTTTAGTTTTTCCCGTCAATGCTTTTTTCGAGTGCGACAAGCCTTTAGCTTAAAAATACGTGGTCTACGCTTTACACATGGCCGTTTTTAAGCCACCTGGCCCACCTCGAAGTAAAACCCTCGTAAGACTCAAACCCTATAAAGAGTAAGTGATTTATCCGTATACTACCCGAAGATGGTTAACGTTTTTACACTTATAAGCGCCTTTACTATTGTGATAAAAATGAGCAATTCTCATCTACTCCCGACTCAAAGTTATAAACACCATAGTGTTATTTCAAAATTTCAGCTAACATAAGTTGAAAGAATTCCATAAAATTATTTAATAAGAAAACCCATAAAAGGACTTGATGATTAATAGTTAAGTTTTTTTATTATTAAATACACGTATATTCTAATCCTATTATTTAATTTACATAATTATTTATAATAAAACTAGAATCCACAATTAAAAAAACACGTTTTTAACTGTAACATCCTGAAAATGGGCCTAGTTGTAATTAGTTGTACCTTGTGTTTTAGTAGTTGTACTTTGATTTTTAATTAAGTATATTAGTTGTTAATTGGAGTTTATGGCAGATAAAAAGTGGATATGTGAGGTGTTATATGAAAGTTGAGATTAATATGTAAAAGTGATAAAGTGTTAAACGGTTTCGCGTAATGATTCCGTAGACATCCTCGTTAGTTGAAACGGGTTAGCGTGTGACAAGTTTTAAGTTGAATAGGAGAACGAAATACTCACACGGGGTATTAAACCAACCAAGGTCGGTCATTTGGGGATACTTATCCCCTGCCTTCACTAAAACACATACAAACACACACAAACTCACACTCACGTACGTACCAAGCTTCTACACACACACGTTGTGATTTTTGGAGATTTGAGAGAGAAATCAAGGAGAGGCAATCTGATTTGGTGTTCTAGTTGAGGAGTTATAAATCTTGTCTTGCCTTCTTGCTTATTGGTAAGTGTTCTTGACCATGAAACTCACTTTCAAGGTTTTGGGTATGAATCAAGTAGCTAGATGATGAATTGAAGTAAGAAACATGTAGGTAATGTTGTATGGGTGTTAAAAGACATGTAGGAACATTAAAAACGCGATTTCAGTCGATTAAATGGGTAAAAAACCCGAGTTGCATGTCTGATAGTTGAACAGGGCGAAGTTTACTGCGCAGACCCTTCCTACGGCCGTAGGGAAAAGTTCCTACCCCCGTAGGAGCAATTTATTTCTGCGGCCGTAGAGAAAAGTTCCTACCCCCGTAGGAGGGTGTTTTTCAGGTTTATTGAAATTAAGCCTTCTGTGGCCGTAGGGAAAGGTTGCTGCGGCCGTAGGAGGGTATTTTATGTGTTTATGAGGTTTATCGTCTACGGGCGAAGGAAATAAGGTTTGCGAGCGTAGGTACATAACTTACGATCGTAACCAACCCTAGAATCATACTTGCGACCAAAAGGGGTTTCCCTTGTGATCGTAAGGGATGTTATTAGGGGGGGGGGGCTCTTGCGACCGCAAGGCTTGTACTTGCGACCGCAAGCGGGGGTCCAGGGCTGATAGCTTGTTTTACTTGTGTTTTAACCTAAGGGTGTTATGTATAAGTGACGATCAAGCATGTATGTATTGTGTTAGGTGTTCAAGAGGAACCGGAAACCGTTGATCGTTGTGTCAGCTTTCTGTGAGCTTAAGGTGAGTACCGGTTTCCCATAAGGATCAGTAAGTATGGCTAACAGTAGTTATTGCAATGTGTTATCCGTGTTGTTTTATATGTCTGAGGTATGATATGCTAGAGACGATATTATATGAACTGTCATGTCATGAGGTAAGTTATGAATTGTTAGCTGTGAATTGATGTGATGTGATACGTGTTATTTGTGAAATGTTAGCATGTTATTGGAACTGATAGATGTTATCTGTGAAATGTGGTTGCGGGTAAATGGTGGTTATTAGGGAAATGTGTTTATGTGCAAACTGTGAATAACTGTGAAGTGTGGTGGTCGTCCGGACAGGTAAGTGTGGGAATTGTGGTAAGTGTGGGAATTGTGGGAAATGCAGAATTGTGGGAAATGTGGATTGCTGAAAGGTGGTAAGTTGAGGACTGAGGTTCTTGACATGAGCTCTGATGGTCTTGGCCTATGGCTAGGATTAACGTGGCTCTGTAACGTGTCGGGTGGACTGCTAATCGCTCCCCCACCCGTACGGTTGGTTGTGGCTGATTCCCCAGTTTGGGTCGTTGAGCTGGGTTGGCTCCCCCACGAGATATGACCGTGCTGACTCGTCGGCACACCGCAATGTGGTAGACTAGTTTGTGTGCCATGACTGAACGTGTTAGCATGCATATTGATATTTATGTGAAATCTGTACTCACTAGCTAGTGTAGCTAACCGGTGTATGAATTTTCCTTTTTGCAGGTTAGTGATTTTGGGTCTGGTGAGCTGGGTATACTCGTGGGTATTTGTACATATGTTTTGGGAACGTTTGTAATTAGTTTTCTTGTTTCGGTGGTCGGTGTCTAGTTGGTAACACTGGCAGTTTAGGGACTTGATGTATTTTGACATGTTTCTCATCAAGTCCGGTGTCAATACTAATATTTTGTAATCAGTGGTTTGATTCCGCTGCGATCTTTTGTTTAATCGTGTATAAAAAGTTTAAATTGGCGTTAATTTTGAGCTCGTGAAACCCGATGTTACATTAACCCTGTTATTTGATGATCAATAATAATTAATGAACAAAAGTTATATATATTTTGTGATCTCAAAGTGAAAGAAAGTTGTCGTATCTTACTTTAGAGGCTATATCTTGAATGACCCAAGTATAATATTATTAACATCCAATAGAATAAAAAAAATGTTACATCTTCGTTTTTTGCCAATTTTTTTAAACATCATTAATTATAATATACTCAACTAAATAACACATTATATTATATATGAAAAGCGGTGCAACTTTTGTTAAATAATCTAGTCACCCTTCTATATGTTATTGCCTTTTTGGCATTTTTTTAAACACATAGGACATAATAACCTTTACTTGATGTCGTCTATATGATTTTTTTGTCATTTTCAACTAAGTTGTATTGTCGTTTTGGTATGTGCCAATATTTATTCTTAATTTCAACTTTAACTCTAGCGAAACATAATGAGCCTAAGACTACGTTTGGTTCATATAATGTGCATCTTTATTAAGGAATTATTGAAATCTTTAGAAAGATTTAAATTTGAATATAATTTCTTAGGTATCGTTATGTTTGGTTGTGCATAAAAGAATTTGATTTCAACACCGATCACCACCACCCACTAAAACACAAAATGGAACATGAAAAACGAAACCTCAAAATCAGGTAATCAAACATGATATTCGATAATCATTTGATAAAAACTGTAACAACCTAAACGTGTGATGAAACCTAAATCAAGGGATGAAGCATATGAAAAAAAAGGATAAGGGATGAAAAATAAACCTAGGTGAAGTTGAGGTTGACCCTAAATAGATGGAGGATGAAGACTTAATGAAGATGTGCATGTTTATCTCCAAAAATTGAAGTCGAAGCAAGCCAGGAGGTGAGAAGAGTGGAATGCTTTGTGGGAATCGAATTCTATAGTTTACCCCTAACGAATGAGATTCCTTTAATTTTAGGAACATGAAGGAATTGGATTCAATTCTGTCGCTTTTCAAATACCAACTAAATTCGGGAATATTTAGGAATTAATATAAATTTTATCAATTTTATGAAATTCTATGTAACTCGTACATATTCAAATGTTAGATATAAAGAATGCTATACATGATGGACGTGTTGAATATTATCTCATAGGACGAGTATGACTTTGTAATGTGTTTAATAAGAGTCTTGTGTACTCCACTCAAACCTCACAAACTTAAAATAGGTAATTTAATATGATTGAAACTAAAAACATTAATATAAAGGACCAATTAATAACAAATCTAAATGACAATGCAAACAAGTAAATAGAGGGTGTTCTCTATTTAGATTACCCTGAGGTTTAAGACTTTGACTCACATATATATACGCGGTTTACCAATATATCATGGTTGTTTTTTAAATATCCTCCTAGCCATTCTTGATTGAAACTCTTATCATACTAGAACTTTTAACCTCTCCTACTAGAGCAAGTATGCTTTACCTGATTGTTAGGATTAATACTGGTTGTTAGTTAATACTGGTTTGATTTTAGTACAGGTGGTAGGAGTTTGTTCAGGTGAAGGAAATTAGTGCAGGTTTGATCAGGTTGATACATGTAGCGGTTGTTGAGGAATGGATAAGCTTTAATCGTTGAAGATCAAGTCAAGCAACTGAACATTCGTGATAAACACTAATCGTTTGAATTTTGGAGTGATAGTTACGAGAAGATAAAGTATGTGTCTATCCATAACTAAATGATCTCGATAAACATCTATTAATTCACAAGTTTGTTTTACTTTGTTTCTAGTATAAATAGATGTTACACCTGATCGAAAAGTAGAGAAGCCTCAAGGTTAAACCCTTGCAACTGAGATAGAGTTGTACGTATGTTGATTCATTTTGGATTAATATATTGGGGCTTTTGATTGTTATTTACTTTAGCATTATACGATCTGTGTTCTTGATAATTCAAATAGTTATTCCGCAAACTTATTTGTTTATATCTTGGATTGGTTAATTAGTATTCGATTCGATCCTGACAAGTAGGCCATCAGGTAATGATTATAACACCCGGCCGGCGTCTACCGAACTCTATCGGCGCTACCAACCCTGGCGTGTCAGGTCTGCAGCCCAATACACCCCAACCCTTCCCTCTGATCATTATCCAGAGTAGGTTGTTGGTGAGACTTGAACCCAAGACCTCACCCTTTAATGTCATTCCTTCCAGAGTGATATCACCAATTGAGCTTTTATAACACCCGGCCGGCGCCTACCGAACTCTATTGGCGCTACCAACTCCGGCGTGTCAGGTCTGCAGCCCAATACACCCCAACCCTTCCCTCTGATCATTATCCAGAGTAGGTTGTTGGTGAGACTTGAACCCAAGACCTCACCCTTTAATACCACTCCTTCCAGAGCGATATCACCAATTGAGCTGCAGCTCAATTGGTGATATCACTATAGAAAGAGTGGTATAAAAGGTCATGGGTTCAAACCATGACAACAACCTACTCTGGATAATGATCAGAGGGAAGGGTTGGGGTGTATTGGGCTGCAGACCTGACACGCCGGAGTTGGTAGCGCCGATAGAGTTTGGTAGGCGTCGGGCGGGTGTTACAATGATTAAGAACCAAATGTGACACACTTAAAGTGCAAAATAGTCATTTAGAAAATATTTACAAACTAACAGCTAATTAGAAAACACGGATTAACAATCAATCTCATTGGCTGCTTCTATAAAGTATTATCAAAGCTCCTGTCGTTAAGAATAAAAACCGTGATTAGTAAGCTAATTTCTGCTGTACAGTCTGCATTCCTAAAAGATAGATATATCTTGGATGGAATTTTGATTTGTAGTGAAGTTATAAACGAAATCAAGAGGAATAAAAAGAAAGGTATGATTCTGAAGTTGGATTTTGAGAAGGCATACGACACTATCGATTGGAATTTCTTGCTTGATATTCTATCTTGTATGGGATTTGGGTCAAAATGGGTAAGCTGGATAAGGAGTTGCTTAGAGTCTACCCAATTGTCAGTGTTGATTAACGGTTCCCCAACAGCTCAGTTTAAAGTGGGAAAAGCAGTTAGACAGGGAGATCCGATAACACCATATTTGTTTTTGTTGGCAGCAGAGGGTCTTAATGTGTTGATCAAAGATGCAATCGAAAAAGATATATTCCATGGTTTAGAGATCAGGGATAACAAGATACTGATTTCTCACTTGCAATATGCTGATGACACCATCGTGTTCGGAAAATGGTCGTCAAAAAACTTAAAAATGGTTGGTTCAATTCTCAAATGTTGGTCATTATGGTCGGGACTTAAGATCAATTGGGGGAAAAGTTGCTTGTTAGGTATTGGTGTGGATAATTCGGAACAACAAACTTTGCGAATTTGATAGGATGTAAATTAGGGGTGTCGGAGTTTAACTAATTGGGGTTCCAGTTAACTCTTCAATGAAAATAAAAGTTCATTGGGAAAAGGTGATAAGAAATTTTGAAAAAAAACTCAATGCATGGAAAGCAGGGTCTTTATCCTTCGGTGGTCGTTTAACACTCATCAAAGCCGTTCTCACTAGCTTGCCAATCTACTACTTCTCGGTGTTTCGTGCTCCTAAAAGTATCCTTAAAATTTTAGATAAATTTAGAAGATCATTCTTTTGGGGTGGGTTGAAATCAAATTCAAAAATTGTGTGGGTTGCTTGGGATAATATTGTGAAATCCAGGGCAAGGGGTGGGTTAGAGCTGGGTAATCTCAAAGCTTTTAACATGAAATTATTAGCAAAATGGTGGTGGAGATTCTTAAATGAAAAAAATTCGTTTTGGCAAAGTTATAACTAGTATTTACGGGTCTAATGGTGGTTTAGTGGTAAACTCTTCTAAAAAGGTGTCGGGAATGTGGGGTGATATAATAAAAGTGGGTCTAGATTTTGAAAAGTGCAGTATTAATTTAAAATCGATTTTCAAATGTAAAGTAGGTAAAGGGAATAATACATTATTCTGGACTGATATCTGGGTGGGGGATAGGAATTTGATCTCTTTGTTTCCAAGAGTTTATAACAAATTTGGAAATAAGAGCTGCTATTGTAGCACCCTCCTTACCGGCCTAGTTTGATTAAGCTAATTAAGTTGGTTTATCTTAATTAATTTGAGTAATTATTTGTTTTATGTGGATTAATTGTTTTAGTTAACTATATAGTGATATTTGTTAATTAAATGTGTTAATTGTGAGTGGATGGTGAGGTGTCGGTTTTGACACCTACACACCACCAAACATGCCACATACTTTCATTACATGCAAATTGTTAAGGTGTTGTGTGTGTTTTTGATCTCGGCCGAGAGCAAGAAAGAAGAAGAGAAATTGAAATCGATATTTGGTGATTTTAATTGAGTAATCTGCTAACTGAAGTATTTAAAATCATTAAAGGTTAGATTTCTGAATGATAGTTGTTAATGTTGAATTATCTCGGTTTTGAATATGAATTTATAATACCGATTGATCTTGATGACTTGATGATCATAGGGTGTTTGCATGTTTGAATTATTGATAGAATATGATCAATACATGTTTAGAATCAATTCTGGAAACATAGATGTTATTGCATGTTCAAAAACAGATTAGAAATTGAATTTATGCATAGGTATGATTATGTTGGAATTCATGTTATGAAGCATTCGGAATTCGAGTTATGAATGGATCGGAATTTGTAAATCCCGATCAATTTTATCGGTATTGGTTGAAATCCGAGAAAACTGATTTGTGTGCCTTAACTACTTATCGGATTTGATATGATCGGATTTGGATTTACTCGGTATTGGATATTTCTCGGAATTCCATTTTATCGGATTATGACTTTTATCGGATTTCTAATTTATTGGATTTCTATTTACTCGGTATTGGATATTTCTCGGAATTCCATTTTATCGGAATTGGTTTTTATCGGAATTTCCTTTTCTCGGAATTAATTTTTGTCGGATTGTGCTTTTGCTCGGAATTGGTCTTATCGGATTTGATCCTATCGGATTTGGTTTTATCGGATTTGACCCTATCAGCTTTGGTTTTATCGGATTTAACCTTAGCTCGGATTTGATTCTATCGGAATTGACTTTATCGGAATTTGAGAATTCAATCGGATTTGGGATTGATCGGAATTCTAACTTTCCTATGCTTGGAATTTGAATGTTATGAGGAATCCGATTAAAGATCAACTCTTTGATGAATTGAAGATAAACATGAACTTGTACATCAAGTGTGGCATTGGCTTATGAAAGGAGTTTATGAATTTCCTAAAGCTGAGGACTTGAATGAATTCACAGAATTACAGATTGTAAAGGGTAATAGTGAATTACGGTATATTGATGTGAATATACATGAATTTAATATGTGAAGGGTTTTGTAGGGTATAAAAACATATTATCAAATGCACAGCGGAATAAAACCCCCTCCAGTGATCTCATCTAACTCGTACAGAAACTAAAAGAGGAAGAGGGTTAGAAAGTTATACCTTTGTTTCAAAACCAAAACTTTCTTTATGCCCCTAGACAGCTGCAGGTTATCCACCGCTACTGCACCACCTCGAACTGGCTGCTAGACCGCCTAAGGATTAAACCTTGGATCAAAATCGAGACCCGCGTGTGTGTATGTGTTTCCGCGTCGCCGCCGGCCACCGCTCTCGGTGGTTCGGTTTCTTCTTTGCGCCGCCGCCGAGAAAGAGAGAAGAGAGGGAGTGGAGAGCCTTTAGGGTTTTTGTTATGTGATTAGCTTATTGATTAATGAGGCTTAAACAAGAATATATATTAATCCTTATTAGGCCAAGCCCGTTTAATTAAAGTCCAGCTTTAATTAAACTATTAATCAATTACAGAATATACCCTCGACCTTTCTAATTAATTAATAACTATTAATTAATTGGTCATGTTAATATTTAAACTAAATATTAACTTCTCCTTTTAAATAATAAATAACTTTTATTATTTTTCTCTTTCTCAATAATTAATTAACTAATTAATTATTCTTTTCCACACAAAAGGTTATAATCCAAAAGGTTTTATTTGGGTGTGCAGCGGTGTGATCCTTTAGTGTCACATAGTATTGGACACGATAGTACATGTTATCTATCTCTGCACATAATCCAACAATATATACTTGTGATTTTATGTGCATATGTGGTTGATTATAGTATTGTGCTTATTGTGTATTGATTAAGCAAATACTGATTGATAGTTGTTTGTTCAGGTGGAGACAAAACTCAGTAGATAAGTAAAGACTGAGTTGTCTGACTGTTGAAGATATCGGTGAGTGGATATATATCTTGGATGTATAAGATATATCACCTGATTGTTTCTCTTTGAGATGTTATCTCTTGTTTACTGTATATATACATGTTGTTGTGGAGATCAGCTTGGCGGTTGTTTTTCAGCTGGGCCTATGTTTAGGGATATACAGTAATAGTAATCGTCTTGATAAGCATTTGTTGTAATCAAGAGGTGCTAGTATTGTTATCTGTGATATCTGGGCTATCGGTAAACCTATGTTTTGGCCGACATTTGGTTGAAGGTCCCGCAAGACCGCCGGTTCTCTTGTTGCTTGAGCTTGGTTGTTTGGGCTTTATGTCTTGTATGTTTTTTGATATCTATTCTCTCACTTAGCTTTGTGCTAATTCCCCGCTGTTGAACTCTTTTACATGATATTCCTGGTATGTGGAAGATAGAGTTGAAACTAGAATTGTGGACTGATCATAACTCTGATAGCTAGTTGTTTTTTTGTAAAGAGCCTGTTTTTTAGTAACACTGTAAATGTGTTTTGTAAATCAAACAAGTTAAATTTGTATTTTCATTATTATTATATATTAGTAATGTGTTTTAGCTTCCGCGCGTATTTCAAAGTAGTGTTAGAAAATACGGTGTTACAGCTATGTTAGTCAAATGGGTGAGTGGTATGGAAACGATTGGGTTTGGAAAGTGGGTAACTTGCAACAGGTAACTGGAAGAGTCAAATCAGAACATCAAAGGTTATTGGAACTAATCAATACGATAAGGTTGCAAAAGGATTTAGAAGATTGTTGGAGCTGTAATCTTATGGAGGAGGGATACTTCTCAGTAAAAGCATGTAAAAAACTGGTGGAAGACTCCTTTGAAGACTTGCATGAACCTGAGACATTTTGGTCCTCCTTAGTACCGAAAAAGATATGTGTGTTCGCCTGGAGATTGGAAAAACAAAGGCTGCCTGTTAGACCAAAGTTAGCGGAAAGAGGTGTGGACATCCCTTCTATTTTATGTCCTTGGTGTGAGATACAGACAGAAACTGTGAATCACGCAATCTTCCAATGTCAGAAACTCGCTACTGTGTGGGTGGGAAGAAATCCATCGCTGGTGGGGCTTGCAATTTCTTGGAGGAAGCTCGTTTCTGGAGTTAGCAAATACGGCAGCAGGTTCGATCTCTTCTAATAACGTAAAAGTTTGGGAGTTGGTATTAAGAGTTACGGCGTACATGATTTGGAGATTAAGGAATGAGAAAGTACTCAGGGCTCAAAAGGTAAACATCCGGAGTCTGCCTTTACAAGTAAAAATTATGTTGTTTCAGTGGCTAAAGCAAGAGGAAATAAAGGTTCGCTGATTACATGGTATGACTGGCTCACGGGTCCTAAAGCTGTGAAGATAATAGGAGGTTAATTATTGACAATGTTATGGTTATTCGGTAAATATTGATGTTGTAGGTTTTGTTTCTTGTAAGCAAATGTAGGCTGGATTGTAGTTGGGTGTTACTTTGGTAAATGCTAACAATTTAGTGGCAGTTACAAAGATAACATCCTCACTGTAATTTTCCTTCCCATTTCTCATAGGCTGCTATTTTGGTGGATCAATAATAAACATATTGCCTTTCAAAAAAAAAAAACGGATTAAAAATGTAATAGTTTTGACTAAAAAATAACTAAACTTGAAATAAGTCATAAAAACTAAATCCATAATTTAACCAAATCATAGGAACACAATTTATAATTTATTCCTTATTTATAAAGTAAGAAAATGGTTTGAAAAAAATAAGATAAGTATGACCACAAAGCAAATATGAGATGAGAAGTCATATCATCCATTTATAGTTTAAACCATGTCTACCTTGTCCCTTAATTCTCTCATCCTATGTCCACATTGATCTTGACCTTTTATATAAATTAATTAATCTTTCGCATACTATATGACATAAGAACAAGATAAAAAGAATGTAAACGAAAGCTATTTTCTTTATTCTAATGATTGAAAATTAGAGTTTACTATCCAACTCTACAAGAAATACATATAGTGGATATTAGGCTTTTAAACACTACTCGAGTATGTAACTGGTGTGGCTCTTTTATTACCAACGTGATTAGGCCATCACATAGCGTGGATGTGATGCCACACTGCTTGATATGTGATCATTGATGTGAAACGGCTTATTTGATTACTATCTGTGTGGTAATATATAAATGGGTATTTGATCACATAACCTTATCCCGCCAGTTTTATTAATTAGGCTGTTTTTATTCTCTGTGGCGATTTTTTTTCTTGAACTTTTTAGAAGCTTAGGAATGATAAGGCTTTAAACTCCTCTGTCGCTGGAGTTTTTCATATGTTCAGTTCAAAAACTTATTCTTTTCTATGGCTGAATCTTATAGCAAACTGCACAAGAACATTAGGTGTTGGATTGGTGCTTGAAAGTTGAACCCAATGGATTTGTTGTACTTTGTCTCATATTTTGTTGCTTTCGATGTTTTTCTTTCTATTGTATTTCTGCATTGTACTTTTTCTAGCATCTTGCTAGTATTTTTATATAATTGTTTCCTTTTATAAACAAAAAAAAGTTAGTGAGTCCCATATATCAGTGTTATAGAATAAAATCATAAGGTGTTCAATGTGATACATATACGATGAACAATGTGATAACAGAAAATGCTAACATAACGACGATGCTATGAGATGATTACCCCTTCTTATTAAAGAGTGGTCAATTTCCAACTTTGTTAAGAACTACCAACTAATAGATGATCATATGATATTTTGTAATCCAATTATGACTATGAATTCAACTCTTACGTGATATCAAATATGATTTTAAAGCTTTTAAGAAAGTTGGATTAGTCGTGTTTGGCACTCGTGAGTGATTGGGTGGGGGGGCTTGGTGAGAGTTGGGTTGACAAGTGTTGGATAAGGAAGAAGGCATTTAAACATGTTTGACAAATTCCATTCCAATTTTTCTTCTTCAATAATACTAAACTCTCAAAGCCTTGACTTCATTTATTGAATGTTGTCATTATCAACTTATAAGGAGACATGTACTTTGCAAATGTTGATCCAATTATATGGCTTCTATATGTTTAGATAGTGAGTTTAGACTTGTATTATAGGTGTGTCGGTATAAGTGTCGAATTCAAAATTAAATTCTACGTGGTTCTTCAACTTTTTCTAAATTTAGTATATATAAGAAAATATATTATATACTTTGTGGAATTTTTTTAAAAAAAGTAGGTGGTTCACTTGACCTATTTCGCCATAGTATAGATTCACCGATGAATGGATATTGTAGTTTGTATATACATAAGTTTGTTATATATAAATCATCATCTATGTAATTTGCATTGTATTCCTCAAATTGAAAAGTTGTTTCACTCCAAAGTCCTTGAATGTGATATCCGTATGTATTTAAACTAGAACTCGAAGAATTCCCCATCATGAGGGACTTTTTTTTCACCAAGTTAATTGCGGGAACGCTATATCAAGAACATCGGTGTTGTATTTTTGTAGTATTAGACAAAGTAATTGTACAAGAAATATGGGTATTAGCGGCGATAAGTTTCCTTGCTAAAGCCCTCAAAAGACGTTGTTATTTTCATTGGTCGTTAATAATGTACAGTCGCCACTAATATTGTTGTCGCAGCTAAAAGTGTCGCGTCTAATACTGTCATGACTTTTCCTCTTGTTGTCGCTATTACTTTCGTTGTTATTGTTTTTTCATTTTTTTAAATAATTTCTATTAGTTGCAGATAATAACTTGTACGTTTATACATTTGATTCGATAATTTAAAAAATGCAGAAAAAAATTAAAAAAATATAAAAAGTGCATAAAACTATACTACCAACTTATATAACCAGTCAATTTTCCATAAGCACACACAAATGTTATCTTCAATTCAAATCAACTTACTTGAATGTTATAAGCTAAAACAAGGTTCAAATCTCACATGCTAATGACACATATAAAAATAAAAATTAGAGCATACCTAAGATGGGAATTGAACTAGAGAAGGTTGGTGGATGGTGACCGGAGCTTTGGTTGGAGCAAAGAGGCTGGTAGCGAGCAAGAGGTGGTGGCCTGAGCGGCGGCCAACGCTCAATCGGTGGAGGGAACAAAAAGCGGAGGAGAGGATCGGTGGCCGGAGCGAGCAGATCAAGCGAAGGAAAGTAAAGAAAGCGCTTCCCAAAAGATCTCCAACATTGAATCACCATGACACCATCTTCCCTCCAAATCCAAGTTATCCTCTTTTTTAATTATCATACAAAAAAAGATGTGTATTGGTTGTTCTAGGTGGTGGCCGGCGTGATGCTGCCACCCATAGCCAATAATATGTTTTCTGGAGCTATAGGAGTTACGAAGTAGGAATATACACAAGTTTTTTTTATTGTTCTTTTTTATTATTATTTTGCTAATGTTTTTTAACTATCTTAAATTGATCATAGTAAATATAGTTTAAAATATAAATTAGTTATTATAGTTGGGTTGAAGATTAAATGACATACTACATCAGATTGTACAATGTATAGAATAGATAAAGTGTTAGGTGTAAAAAGTAATGAGAAGTGAAGTGAGATAAGATTTATTGAAGTTTATAAGGTTTATATGAGTTAAATGGGTTAGAAGGTAAAATTACATATACAACACGTAACTTAAGTTATAGTTTAGTTTATGAACTTTAATTTAAATTATGGTAATTCTTGAGGTTTAGAGTATTAGGAGTGGTTGTGTATACATCTTCTATCATCATGATAAATGTTATCTTAATATTATAATGTCAGTTTTTTATCACATGTACCATATTGTAATGTCATTTTTTTATTTTCACCATTTAATCATCACTTAGCCCCATAATATTAAAAACAATTTTTTCCATATTAAGGAATAGATTAAAAACAAAAAATTTCATATATGCTTTTCACCTACGATGTCTCATCCCCACCTACCAATATTAGAGTAGTTGGCATGGGGTATGTGATCAACAAGGGGAGGGCACTTCACATAATAAGGCCGTGCATTGTACCAGGCTCGCTATCATCAGGTAAGCTCGAGTATGCCAAGGAACACCAAAACATGAACTTTGGTAGGGAGATCGAGTAGCTGTAGCGGGCTCTAGGACTCGATCGAGAAAAAGCTGCATCCCACTTCCATCCCCCTCTCAACCAATCACACACTCAAACATGATTTATTTATCAATATAAAAATAAAAAAAAGGGATAGTTTAAGGAGAGATATAATATTTAATTTGGGTAGGAGGAAAAATAATTGTGACGCTGATATTAGACCATCAGCATCCATCACATGTTTTACACAGCCACATCAGCTCCACATCAGCGCCACATCATTCCCCTACCATTCCATCATCTCATCACACAAACCCCGCATCCATCACATGCTTCACATCACAAAAAAGGAAAAAAAAGCTTTTCTCTCACGAATGGCTCCCTCACGCACGCGATGATGGTCACGGTATGTGACCGTGAGGCCTCTTCACAAAGTTTGGCGATGGTGCTCACATGCGTGAGGAGCTCTCGCGAGCACCCTCACAAAACCGATGCGGCCAGCCTTACATTGGATAAGGGAAATGAGAAAAGTGGGTATAACTTATGGCCTAATAAGCAGCTACCCCATACCCATATGCCGTAGTAATCAAATTGGGGGTTATTCTCACCCATATGCCGTAGTATCTTTTTTTCATAAAATTCACCATTATAATTTTGTGCCCGTGATCAACTTCTTTTTGGGTAAACACATGTTTTAGCCTATAAATCATTTTTCATACAATAAAGGAGTGTTTGTTTAGTTTATTTAGAACTTATTTTCTAGACTTATATATTAAAAAATAGTTTTTCTGACTTATTTTCTGATTTTTGGGCTTATTATAAGTTATAAAAAGGAAACAAGTCGAACTTATTTTAAAAGAGAGAATTATGAAAAATAAGTATGAAAAGAAAAGAAAATAAAAACCTAAAATAAACTGAAAATAAAAACAAAGTAAAAAAGTGAAAACATCTTGTTCCTAGAACATTCACACGCATACACTCGAACCAGGTGCTGTTCCAGAGCGGGAGGAAACAATATTCGAAAGCTCCTCCTCCTCCTCCTCCTACAAGAAACTTATCCAAGATGAGTACTATGAAATTTTGCCGAGAATGGTAACTCTATTTCTTCTATAAACTAATATCAGTGGTTATAACTTTCTTCCAAGTGTACACAAACTGTTTGTTGAAATGTCCCAGTGAATCTTATTTTCTTATAAAGATTTGAATTCACAGCAACAACATTCTCTACCCTAAAGAAGATAAAGATCAGAAGATCCTTCTCTATGCTTGTCGCAACTGCGATCACCAGGTGAAGATTCTCACGTGTACTATAAGCAACTACTAATTCAAACCCTAATTTTTCTTCTTGTCCTTCGCTTATTATTTCTGTCTTAAAAATTGTATCTTTCTGTTTAATTTTGCAAAATTATTATCATTGTTGAGCTGGGTTTCCATCACTTCTTGAGCTACATATCTACCCTGACAAGACCACTAACTAGTTAAGTTTGAAATGTAACCGAAAGAAAGTACTTTAGGTGCACCAATGTTTCTGGTTTATTTGTCAAAAATAGTATAATTACCGAAGGTTCTTTGACAAGAACACTATTGGTGTAACTAAAGGTTTATTATTCGATCTTGTTGCATATACCATTTGTAAATGGGTTATTTTTCGAATTTAGTATTATTTACCTTTTAACATAACTTTTAGGATGCTAATTGATATAACCTCTAATATAACACAGGAGGCTGCAGATAACAACTGTGTGTACAGAAATGAGATACACCATGCTGTTGGGGAGCGAACTCAAGTTTTGCAGGATGTTGCTGCAGATCCGACTCTTCCTCGCACTAAAGCAGTCCGGTGTGCTCAATGTGGCCATGGAGAAGCTGTTTTCTTCCAGGTAACTTTTTTTCCTCTGCAGCAAATATTGAGCATTTGCAGGATCATATTATGCCAACCAGAGATGGCATTATTGCTAATCTTGATCTGCATTTTTTAAGTTAAAGTCCAATAAAAGGAACTGCTGTAGTTTTCATAAAAGTGAGTATCACTGTTTTGTAGCTAGAGCGAAGCACCATTGATGAGTCTTCTAAATAATATGGTTCAGGGTTGTATGTTTCAGTTGATTTAGATTGGTAATTATGACATGATGGCTACTTGGCTAGTCTAAAAACCCAAGATCCATATTGTCCTACTTCTCTTGCATCTCCATTGTGTTAGTCCAATTTCGACCATTTACTTATGAAGCTGTTGATCTGCTTTATAAATTTGTCTCAGATGAGTCAAATACTAAAATTAGTTGCAAAGGAAATGGATCGATTTGGAATATAAGGTTCAAGTGAAATAGTCCTTCTGGTAAAAGGGCAAGAGAAAATGTGGTGATGACAAATGGCATTGTTAGTTTAGGGACTAACTTAATCTACCATATTTTCGTTTTCATTCTTTTATTTAATCTTTTTTACTCTTCTATTTTTGTTTTGTTAATTTGTTTTTCTCACTGCCTGAGGTCTCTCGGAAAGTGGTCTCTCTGTCTTCAGGGTTAGGTATGATTGTCTACATCTTACCTCTCCCATACGTCACTTAGGCGGGATTGGGTAATGTTGCTGTTATTGTTGTTTATCCACCTCTATGTTTCCTCAAAAACCAAGACCGCTATCCTCTTCAAACCGCGAACCATGTGTCGCACCTCCACTAAATACATCATCACTCTATTTTCTGGTGGCTTCTTCACTCCTTTTCTGGCAATTGATTTACAGAATAAGCCCTGATACATCCTCACTGTGGGTGGCTTCATCCTCTTCCTTTATTGGTGAGTTTTAGCGGCAGCAAACTCACCATTCTTTTCCTTTTCCGGCGATAGATCCTCTCTGTCACTTTTTTCTTTTCCGGCTGCATCCTTGTTTCAGATCAGGCAGCTGCTTTCATTCTTGAAGAGTTCCGTTTTGTAAGTTGAGTTCACTGGATTTTTACCGGCGACCTTGTGAATGCAGGCAACGGTTAGAGATCATTTGCTAGTGTTTACTATTTTATAAATTTTTTTTTACTTGTTCATCAATTTATAGGTATTGGAGTTGAAGAATATCAATCTTAGATTCTATGTATAAATGAGATTGTTATTTATGGTATCTAATTGGTAAGAGCGGTGTATCAAAAAAACGTTTATGGTATCAATGTAGTACATAACCCCACCATCTTTTTTCCTACCTTGAAACCATAAACTCTATTGTACACTAATCCCACCATATATATGTATCTATACATGTGTGTGTACACACACACACACATATACATACATGTGTACACACGTGCACATATATACTCATATATTTGTGTGTGCATGTGACTTGCTCCTTTTGCAACCTCTGGAAAGATGATTAAAGTGAACGGAGGCTTTTGGAACTGATCATTTTTATTTTTAAATGTTTTGTAGGCAACTGCTAGAGGGGAAGAAGGTATGACATTGTTTTTCGTGTGCTGCAATCCGAACTGTGGAAATAGATGGAGAGATTAGGAGCTCTATGAATCGGTCTTCATGTTGGTGTATGAATGGAGCTTCTATTGGTTTTTTCCTGAACCAATCTTCTGACTGTTAATTGAATTATGCGGATGCTAATATAATCTAATTGTGTAGGATGGAAATTTGAGATTCATTTTGATCTTGATTGTCGATTAGCAATGTGAGCTTGAATAAGTTTGACTGCGAAATTGGATTAAGTAGGAGTTAATATTGCCAAAGTGATCATAGTGTGATGAGCTCTAAAGTGAACACCACCATTGTGGGTTTTTTACTGTGATAGTTATGTGATAAATAGCATAATGATATGATTAAGTAGGAGTTAAGTGATGATTAAGTAGCTTGTAGTCTAACGATACCAAGATGTTCTTAATAGTTATGGGTTCTAGTCCCGCTATGAACACAAGGTATAGATTTAGGAGTAGGTTATGAATGTGTGAGTTATGATGTAAAAAATGCCGATGTGATATCGACTACCTTTTCTTGAACGCACTTTTGACAAACGTAGCTGCTCTAAATACACACCATCAGATGGTTAAGTTGGTGTAAGTTACCCAAAATTTTTGTACAAGAAGGTCGTCAAACAGTGATACATTCAGCACCTCGGTTCCTAAAACCTTAATTTACTAATATAAAGTATAATAATGATATAGGAACTCTAATCTATCTGCATTCAGTTCTGATAATTGGTTCCGGCACTTGTATATTAATTAATAATTACTCTAATCTACGTCGTAAATATCTGGTATTCTAAGTAGCAATATATTGTCACTTGGTCATACATCACATACAATTAGATTATTATGATGCTAATACAAAATTTGGGTTGTGATTTTCAGTATATAAAATCTCTATTAGAAAATTTGGATTATCCGAAATACTATAAAAAAAAGGATATTTTATTTAGTACTACATTTAAAATATTTTATTGAACCAAAATTAAACAAGATATTTGATTGTTGTATTTACTTGTAATCATATGAAAAAAAGGTTTGGTAATTCTTTTGATGTTACAGAATTGATTGAGTTATAGGTATTTTATACTTTAAACTTCGATCATATAAAAATAGCTCAAATTCACATCGAGAATAAAAAAAACAATATATGTTTACCAAATAGCTTATAAACTAGCGAAGTAACGGTATGATATGTGTTTAGTGTTCCGCTTAGTTGTCAGTTTAAGTGTTGACGTTCAAAAAATTAAAAATAATATGTTATGAAACTTAAAATTATAAAATATTTCATTTTTGAATTTCTAAAATATTCAGATTTAATATCTAATCCAAACCCAAGTCCAAAGTTTTGGATCAGATTTCGGATAGAACTTCCTCCTGATTTGCATTTTTTTAAACACATACCTTCAAATACCAAATTGAGATACCAGAGTTGGTAACCGGTTTCTGTTTAAATCTGATTTCACGTGGTATCTAAAATGCACTTCTTTACCAGACAATTAGTACCACTTGTCATCTTTTAAACTATGTCAATGTACAGTAAATTTCCTTTTAAACTATGCAATTCTCATCACTCTTATGTTATAAGGATAAATGAATGGTATACTATACAATATCCGAACTTTAAATTATAACCTTGAATAAGTTTTCAAAATAACCACTCAACCTCAAATATTATACCATACAATTATCCAACTTTTTTACATAATATTTTAGGCTTAATACTATACTATTCTTGTCATTGTAAATTACTTAAAAACAACAAAAGCACTTACAAGATCAGATCATATAACACAAAATCCTATATTACTATACATCCTCTTTGCGTTTATGCAGGAGATGTTGCCGATGCCATGGATTTTGACTTATTGTAATTGTTATTGTTATTATTTATTGTCGCAATTATCATATTTAATTTTAATTTGTGTTATATAGGGTCGTAAAAATATTGTTCAAATTGGTGACATCCTATGTTCTAATTTAGGTTTTAGGAAAGACTTAAAAAAACATTTAACATAAAAAAATTAGAAAAGCCAATAGGTTAAAGATATTACTCCAAAAGTAAGATCCTAGGCTCTAGTTTTGCTTTCATGGTAGGCTTTTGGTTCCACCAAACCTACATCACCCAAAATTTAGCGAGCCTAGTATTATCATATGAGTGAAGTTTATAGGTTGATTTTGATTAGGGTTTTGAATTATCTTACCCATCTCTATAAATCAGTTTGGGTTAACTTTGTAATATAAGTGTAATTTTAACATATATTGTTGGGAAATTTGCTAAGTCATTGAAACTGTTGGACATGCAAAGTAAAACTGTTAGAGTAATCAGTGAAAACAGTTGTATCTAACAGTTGTTGCACGTTTTACAACTGTTAGTACAAAAGATCAGAACTGTTAGTTCAGTTATACACAACTGTTAGAAGACCTTAAAGTGAAGACTGTTAGAAGAAATTCAGAACTGTTTATGCAACAAACAGTTGCTGTTGAGCTATTAATGGAAAATGTTATCTTTGTGGATTTGAAGTATATCTCTATCAAGTTTGAAGATTATCAAGATTATCTCGGAAGATAGAAGATTGCCTAACAATCAACTATTCAAGGAGGATCAAGAGCCTATATATACTAGAACTAGAATATTGTTTTATAAAGGGAAATTCTACGCATTCATATTTTATTGTTAATTTGTTTTTCTAAAAGTGTGTTGATCTCTAAGTTTCATAGAAACCTAAGAACAAGTTGTGTTCTTCGTCTAACAAAAGAGTTAGATTAGAGGTGTTGGTGAATATTGTAATCATCATTGGTTATTAATAAACATCCTGAGTTTGAAAGTATTTTCTTGTGTTAATTGTTGAATTGTTCTTGTGATAAAACCTTAAACATCAATTAAGTGTGATTCCGCAACTTCTTAGTTGATTGTGATCAAACTGAAAGATTATCTTTAAACAACTCTGATTTAATTCTAAAAGGTAATTCTTGTTATTGATATTTGGTAATATCCGATCCTGACAAGTGGTATCAGAGCCTTTTTCATTAAGGCTCCTTTGATCACTATTTGAAGGTTTTTCACAGATCTGCTGTGTTTTGTTATTTAAAGTGTGTCTAAATCTTGTCGTGTGTTTTTCATTCATATTACTACAATGGAGTCTGTTGGATCTTCTGATAACACTGGATCTGGGTCAAACATTAGAGTTCCCATGCTCAAACCAACTGAGTTTGAGATGTGGAAGCTAAGAATCAAGCAGCATGTCCAATTAATGGACTATGTTGTTTGGGAAGTCATAGAAAAGGACCCCATTACTGCTGTTGATTTAGATGAAACAGGAAAACCAAAGAAGAAATCACCACCAAGAACAGATGTTGAGAAGAAAGAAAGGATGATTGAGATGAAAGCCCTCGGCATCCTTCAGATTGCTATTCCCAACGAATATCAGCATCAGTTCAAGAAGTTTGAAGATGCACACGAACTTTGGGTTGCCTTAGAAAAGAGATTTGCAGGGAATGCCAATTCCAAAAGGAACCAAAGGGATCTTCTTAAACAGGCTTATGAAAACTTTTCAAGTGGGAAGAATGAAAGTTTAACCCAACTTTTTGATAGGTTTTATAAGCTGGTTAGTCAACTTGAGAGTGCAAAAGTTAGACTAGAGCAAGATGAGATCAATAGAAAGTTCCTTAGGTCCTTGGGTGAAGAATGGACTGTCTATGCTGCACAATGGAGGACTAAAGACTCATTGGAAGATATATAATTAGATGATCTATACAACAGTTTGGTTGTGTTTGAGGGAGAGATAGAGGGAAAAAGAAAGTCTATAGTCCCTAGTCACAATGCTGCTCTCCTTTCATCCTCAGGTATAGACTCAAATCATTCTTTATCTAATTCTGTTGATGTATGTGCAGGTACCAGTTATGCTGTTGGGTTAGATGTGAACACCCCTGATGCAGTGCTTGAAGCATTTCTTGCTAGCCATGCTAATTCAACCCTCGCCAATGAGGATCTTGAACAAGTGCATCCTGATGATCTTGAGGAGATGGACCTCAAGTGACAAATGGCCATGTTAACTGTCAGAGCAAAAAGATTCATCAAAAGAACTGGCAGACAAAACATGAACTTCAGGGCAAATGGTCAGGCTGGATTTGACAAATCCAAAGTTAAATGCTTCAAATGTCAATAGCCTGGTCACTTTGCCAGGGAATGCAGATTTGGTGGACAAGTTCAGAGTCAAGGACAAAGACCCAATCAAACCTCATCAGCATTGGTCTCACAGGATGGCTATGGGTATGATTGGAGTGATCAAGCAGAGTAAGCTACTCACAACAAGGCACTGATGGCCTTGACTGACTCCTCCATCAAGCTGAATTCACCAGAATCAGAAGACACACAGGTATCTTCTAAACTATGCCCTGGTGAATGTAGAGCTATAGTAAAAAGGTTCAGGGAGCACAACAAAAAGGTGTGTGCTGCTCTGAGCAGAATGGAGGAGAGAAGATATGAATCTAGTGCTGTCATTGAAAGCTTTGAAAAGAAAATTAAAGATTATCAGGCAAATGAACTGCAAATGGACTATGATAGAAAGTATCATAAGTAGGAGAAAGAGCAGCTTCAGGAAGAAATTGATAATCTTAAGAAAAAGCTGAGTGAGAAAGAGAGTAGGATTGATGAGCTAACAAAGAAGTTAGAAGGTGTGGATATGGATTTGAGTATGTTCAAAGCAACAAATCTTAAGCTTGAAACCTTGTTACACTCACAAATCAGAGATAAGGTTAAAACAGGTTTAGGATATAAACAAACCCCACCTCCATACAATCACAACTACATAACTCCCATGTCTGATGTAGCTGATAGGTATGTTAATGAACCATTAGAAGAAGACTTAAAGTCAGCTGATCCAAAATTAGAGAGTGAAAAGGAAGGAGTTGTGCATGAAGTGAGTGATGACGAGGAGGAAGTAGTGAAGAAAGAAGAGGATATTCCTATTGAAAACCACATCTGTTGTGAACCTACAGCACCGAAATCATCTTTAAAACCTGTGGTGTTTGTAAAAGCCACCTCTGAACCCTCCACCAGTGAAACAAAACCTTTTAAACCTGTTTATTCTATAAACAGCTACACTACTACTGCAAACAGTCCCGAAAATTACACAAACAGTTCTAAACAAAACCCAAACAGTTCTAACCCAAAAACCTCAGTTGTTAGTGTTAAGACCAAGGAAAAGGAGAATGTTAGTGAAGTTGGAATTGAGAAGCCAAAGAAGGAAGCTTCAAAGACAAAGTTTCAGCTTAAATCTGTGAAAAGGCATACTGAAGTGCTTGTCTGCACATGCAAACAGCATGGTGTGCAGAAATTTCCTCCTTCAGCACCTGTGAGAGGAAATCAAAGAAATAGGAACCAGTTTTGGGAACAAAGAACTGGTTTGCCTATAGTCAAAACCAAAAGGTGCTATATATGTGGGAGAGCAAATCACTTAGCTCACAACTGTTATTATAACCCACAGATATATAGCACCTAGAGGCCAAGTTACAGAAAACAGGCTAACAGTTCCACAACTGTTAGGCGAAAACCAAAAACTGTTGGCTCTGCTTGGGTGAAGTTGCAGAAACACACAGTTTCTGAAAGGGCCAAAGCTGTTAATCAAACCGACAATCAAACTGAGTCACAAATTGACTCAACTCTTTTACCAAAATCAAAAACTGTTTGTTCAAAAGGCTCAACTGTTAATCACAACAGTTGGAAACCACATGTTGTCACTAAATACTCTACACACAGGATAGAGAAGTCTAACTGGGATGAAATCAAGAAGACTCAAACTTTGTTTAAGTATTATGATTCAAATGGTGTGCCCAAGACCTGCATGGCCTGGGTACTTCCTGCTACTAACTAAGTTTTTATTTGTACAGAGCATTCATAAGGCCAAAAAAGGAGAAATTTGGCATGTGGATAGTGGATGCTCAAGGCACATGACTGGAAATCCACACTGCTTGAAGGATTTCAGAAGAATTAATGGAGGACATGTAGCATTCGGAGGAAATGCTAAGGGAGGAAGAATCACTGGTAAGGGAGCTGTAGAGGCATGTACACTTACTTTCAATGATGTTTTCTTTGTTGAACAACTCAAATACAATCTGTTAAGTGTGTCTCAAATCTGTGACCATGGGAACAAAGTCCTGTTCACAGACACGGAATGCATTATCCTTTCAAAAGATTTTAAAGTGGATGAAAAGAATGTTCTTTTAAGAACACCTAGAAAGGATAATGTATACTGTTTGGACAGTCAAAAGGTTTATAAACAGAATGTATTAAGTTGTTTACTATCTAAGGCATCTCATGATGAGTCTGCCATTTGGCATAGAAGGATGTGTCACATGAATTTTAAAACCATGAATCTGTTAGCTAAAAACAATCTGGTAAGAGGTTTGCCCCAAAAAGAATTCTCATGTGATGATCATTGTGTGGCTTGTCTCAAAGGCAAGGAACACAAAACTTCTTATAAGTCCAAAGAAGTTTCTTCCATTGTTGCACCCTTACAAATGTTGCATATGGATCTTTTTGGTCCTACTTCAGTGGTCAGTATAGGGAAGAAAGCCTACTGTTTAGTCATAGTTGACGACTTCACCAGATTTACATGGGTTCAATTTCTTAGAACTAAGGATGAAACTGCTGCATTAGTTAAGTCTCTTATTCTTAGGATAGAGAATCAGTCTGATTTGAGAGTGAAAGTCATTAGATCTGACAATGGTTCTGAGTTTAAGAACTATGAGTTAAACAGTTTTTGTGAGGAAAAAAGGATTGAAAGGCAGTTTAGTGCACCTAGGACTCCACAACAGAATGGAGTGGCTGAGAGAAGGAATAGGACTTTGATAGAGGCTGCTAGATCTATGTTAGTTGATTCTAGGCTCCCAATGACCTTCTGGGTAGAAGCTGTGAACACTGCCTGCTATGTTCAGAATAGAGTACAAGTAGTCAAGTCCAAAGGGAAAACTCCTTATGAGTTGTTCCTTAAAAGAAAACCTTTGATCAACTTCTTCAAACCATTTGGATGTCCCTGCACTATCCTTAATACCAAGTCACAATTAGGCAAATTTGAGAGTAAAGCAGAAGAAGGATTCTTTGTAGGATATTCCACTCAGAGTAAAGCATATAGAGTTTTTAACAGTGTCAATAGGATCATAGAAGAGAGTATGAATGTCTCCTTTAATGAAAATAGGATCAATATTGCAGGTAATGGTCCTGATTGGTTATTTGATATTGATGCATTGTCTAACTCTCTTTCTTTTGAGTTGTCTACAGAAACAGTTGCAGGTTTTCCTACAGCTGTTAGTGCAAATCCACAAACTGTCTCAAACAGTTCTGAAACTGTTAGCTCAAGTCCAACAACTGTTGGTAGAAACAAAGCCACTGAAGACTTTGTAGTGATTCCTTTGTTTCAAAATGACTCTTCCAATGCTGTTAGTCCAATGAATGATGATGCTGAACCTTCAAAGGATATGGAATCTCCCGTTCTCCAACAAAACAATGAGTCTGAAAATCAAACAGTTGCAGATCAGGTATGTAATTCTTCTGGGAATGAGAATGGATCTGAGGTTGATCTGTCTAATTTAGGGAATGTACTGACTGAAGAAAACATCCCTACCTTAAGAATTCACAAGGACCATCCCATAGAGCATATTATAGGTGATCCCATAACTCCTGTCAGAACTAGGGGTATGCTGCAAGGTGAACATAGTGGTGTGGATCTAGGACAGTTTGAGGTGAATGTCTGCTTTCTATCACAGATAGAACCTAAGAAAGCAGTAGAGGCATTAAAACAGGAGGAACTCTTACAGTTCCAGATTCAGCAAGTTTGGAAGTTAGTTGACCTTCCAAGAGGCAAGAGAGCTATTGGCACCAAGTGGGTGTTTAGGAATAAAAAGGATGAGAGAGGCATTGTAATCAAGAATAAGGCTAGGTTAGTTGCACAGGGTTATACACAGGAGGAAGGAATAGACTATGATGATGTCTTTGCACCAGTTGCAAGGATAGAAGCAATTAGACTGTTCCTTGCCTTTGCAAGCTTTAAAGGGTTCAAGGTGTATCAAATGGATGTCAAATCAGCATTTCTCTATGGAACTATTGATGAGGAGGTATATGTGTGTCAACCACCTGGTTTTGAAGACCCAAAATATCCTGATAAGGTATATAGGTTGGATAAGGCTTTGTATGGGTTACATCAGGCTCCTAGAGCTTGGTATGAGACATTAACATCATATCTACTTGAGAATGGTTTCAAGAGAGGTACTATAGATAAGACACTATTTACAAAGATTATTAAAACAAAGATTTTGCTTGTACAAATCTATGTTGATGATATAATCTTTGGATCCACTGATGACAGTCTGTGCAAGGAGTTTGAAGGCATAATGCATAAGAGATTCCAGATGAGTTCTATGGGAGAACTTACATTTTTCTTGGGATTACAAGTAAAGCAGAAGCCATCAGGTATATTTCTTAGTCAGTCAAAGTATGTCAAGGACATTTTGGACAAATTTGGTTATCAAGATGTGAAGCTGGCCAGTACTCCAATGGAAACACACAAACAGTTAGGAGCAGATCCTGAGGGGGAGGATGTAGACATACACCTGTATAGGTCTATGATAGGTTCTTTAATGTACTTAACTGCTTCTAGACCAGATATCATGTTTGTTGTGTGTGTTTGTGCCATGTTTCAATGCAGCCCAAAGATGTCACACCTATTTGCTGTAAAGAGGATCTTTAGGTATCTCAAAGGCCAACAAAAATTGGGTCTTTGGTATTCTAAGGATTCACCTTTTGAATTGGTGGCATACTCTGACAGTGACTATGGAGGAGCTAATGTAGACAGGAAATCAACTTTCGAAGGATGTCAGTTCTTTGGCTCCAGGTTAGTATCATGGCAGTGCAAGAAACAAACAACAGTTTCCACTTCAACAGCTGAGGCTGAATATGTTGCTGCATCAAGTTGCTGTTCACAAGTTTTGTGGATCCAGAATCAGCTTCTGGATTATGGTATGACTTTCTTGAATACATCTATCTATGTTGATAACACAAGTGCTATTAGTATTGTTAACAACCCTGTCAAGCACTCTAAAACAAAGCACATAGAGATAAGGTTTCATTTTATAAGAGATTGCAATGAGAAACGGTTAATCCAAGTTATGAAAGTCCACACTGATGATCAGTTAGCTGATCTGTTCACCAAAGCATTTGATGTAAGCAGATTCAACTTTCTGATCTCAAATATTGGAATGATTAACTTAGAATAACTTAGAACCACATGTTTGATTGTGTTTTCTTGTGTTTTGGTGTTTTCTCTCTCTAACAGTTTGAAACTGTTAGTATTCAGTCTAACAACTGTTTGTGTAAGTGTTCAAGAGAAAGCTTTACATAATGCAACTAACAGTTTTCAACTGTTAGTACATGGAGTCCACAACTGTTAGGCAAACTGCATGGTCATTCAAGGGGGAGTCTTTCTTTTTAGTAACAGTTGTAGTTTATTAAGAAAACAGTTCTCAACTGTTAGTTCTTTTTTGTTTAACTGTTAGTTTCTTTCAGGGTATTTTAGTCTTTGCAAGGACTTTGAGGGAATTTGAATTGCATTGAATATGCGTAACATATATAAGCCATTCCCTCCTCACAGTTTTCTTTACGCTTACTGAACTCCTTTCAAGCACTAAAACCCTAGAAACTCACTCGCAAATCGCCATGGCTCCCCTTCCATTCGTTAAGGAACACAACATGCTTGCTTTTCTGTTGAAACCCGATGATCTCAGTGTTTTTCACGATGTGATTGACTATGTTTCACTTTCCAACCTACGTCATGCTCTGACCATCAATTCCACCATTTATACTGCGCATATCGATCAGTTCTGGAAGAATGCTTCTCTGAGAGAAGAAGATGGAGTGAAATGGATTGACTCCAAGGTTGATGCTAATGATGTTTCTATCTCTGAGAGTATCATAAGACAATACCTTCAACTTGATGATCTCGAATGTGAGTATTCTGATTCTGTTTCTTTGGAATATCTGCATGCTGAGCTTGTTAAGCTGGGATATGAGTGCCCTAGGGGAAAGGGTACCTTTTATAAAGGGCAATTCTGTTCGCACTGGAAGTATTTGATTCACACTCTCCAACAATGCATAAGCCCTAAAAGAACTGGATGGAATGAATTTGGGAGCAACATTGCTCTGGCCTTAATCTGTTTGGCCAATAACCGTTCTTTTAAATTTTCTAAAATGATATTTGATGGCATGGTAAAACATCTTGGGACTAAATACGGTCTCTTTTTGATGTATCCACGATTTGTGCTGTTTTTACTAAATTCTTTATTGCCAAATCTCAAAATGCACAAGAGGGTACTGATTCCCTCTGCTTATGTGGCCTCCACATTGAGCAAACTGTTGATAAATGGCAAGAATTTTTCTGGTGCCATAACTCCTCCACTCTCTGCAATGGTGGAGTTTCTGTCAAGAAACAGAGCTGCCAGAGTTGAGCAAGAGGCCCACATCATTGCTAAACCCACAACTCTGGAACCCCCAACTCACGATACTCAAACAACTCAATCTGCTACTTTGCTTCAAGCTACAACAAAAGCCCCCACTCTAATAACTTTCAGAAAAAGAAAGAGAACTGTTGGTGCTCCTTCCATCACAGTAATTAATGCCCAAGCTGTAAGCCCTACACATGAGCATTCTCATGTGCAGAATATCCAAAGGGAACCCATTGTGCTGTCTCCCAGGCACACTGAGGAGGTGATCACCCCAGGGGAGAGTGATCATGTGGTGTTTGAGGCTGACACTACTGTTTCATCCGCAAGGGGTGTGCAGGAAAGTGTCAACATCTTTAAGACCTCAGCCACGGCAACAGAAGTTGTTACAACATCTTCTGGAAATCCCCAGTACCAAGAACAGAGGGGTACTGGTGTGGAATCTTCTAGGAGTGAACCACCAGTTATTTCTACCAGTGATATATTCACAGTGGCAACACTCCCTGACATTGAGGCTAGTATGAAACAAAAGGCTTTGACGGATACCAATTTTGTACCATTCTTCGGGGCATACATGCATTTAAAGAAGAGAAATTCTTTGCAAGATAAGCTTTTGGCAAAACATAATGAGCTTATCATTAAGCAAGACAAGCAAATAAGATTTTTGACAGAGAGTTTGAAAAAGGCTAATGCTGTGATACAGTTTCATGATCAAGTGTTGAAACAGTTAACTGCTGGTGCTAGACCCCCTCCAACTGTTCCAATCAAAAAGGGGGAGAAGACAATTTTGCCAAATCATCCAACAGTTGAAAAGAGTGTACAGACAGTTGCTGAGATTACAGAGAAAACAGTTGCACCAAGCGAGAAAACAGTTGCACCAAGTGCTCAAACAGTTGTAGAAAAATTGTCAGCATTTGATAGAGTTTTGATTAATCAAATGATTATGTCTGGGGACTACCCAACTACTGATGTATTCGGATCTTGGTCAAAAGTGAAGCAAGATCATTTGATTGATGTGTGTGCTCAAACTCTAAACTGCAGTGCATTCCAAATGAAACAAAAGATTGAAGATGGATGGCTGGATGGTAAATCTTCAAAGATGGAACCTATTGCACCAAAGCCAGGATTCAAAGGAATCAATATTACTGAAAAAGCAGTGGAAAAGAAGATGCCTTCTGTGCAAGGTAAGGGTAAGGAGATTGTTGTGGAACTTCCTAAGCTAAAACTTACAAAAGTGCAGCAAAAGGAGCGTGACCATGAGTTAGCTCAAAGGATGGCTGCTGAGTTTGAACAGCAAGAGAGGAAAGATCTTGAGTTAGCTCAAAAGCTAGCTGCTGATTTTACTAAGGAGATTGAGGAAGAAGAAAGGGCTAAGAAACCTGGTAAGGGAGTAAAAAGAAAGAGAGTTGAAAGGAAGAAAACAGTTCCACCTCCCAAACCAACAGTTGAGAAGATAAAACAAACAACCCAGCCACAACAACCTGAAAAATCCAAATCAGTTCAAACATCTAAAGATGCAGCAAAAGCAGGTATGGTACAAACCATTCTTCATGATAGACTCAGGGTAGAGGTTGAAGAAAGAATTGACAAATTAGTGGCAGAGCAGCTAGGCCAGAAATTCCACATTACTGAGTGGAGATTTGAACTATTAAGATGGGAAACTGGAAAGAAAGGAGTTACTATTGTCAGAGAAGTGGAACCAATTGAAAGTTATTCCAGTTTCTTACATCTGATGGGTAACATGACAAGAAGAGATGTTCAAGATATGTATGCTTATGGAGTAAGCAATTATGAAAATGCAACACAGATTGAGGTGAGAGTGTTGATGAGGCATCTAAAGAGTATTTGCAATCCACTGGAGATAATGCCCATTTTGATAAGTGACGAAGCCTTCCCAATAAGTTATGTGAAAGTATATGACAAGGCAAGAGTTTATCATATGGTGATGGGAAATGCACAAACTCAGTGGTTTGATTTTGAATTCGTTGATCATGGCAAAGCAAAGCTGCTGAATATGTTAAGTGCAAAGTTCTTTGGTCCTGCTGATATGAAGGATGATTTGATAAAAAGGCTAAAGAAAAGGCTGGAGTTCTTACAGTCAAGTCAAAAGTAATTTTCTTATTATGTTTTGATTGTAACAGTTTGACTTTGCATATTTAATGTAAATATTTTCTTTGATTATGTTAATTTCTCTGTGGTTGAACCCTATAAAACAAACAACTTAAATGTATTGTTCAATACTTTAAGTTAGGGGAAGATTGTTGGGAAATTTGCTAAGTCATTGAAACTGTTGGACATGCAAAGTAAAACTGTTAGAGTAATCAGTGAAAACAGTTGTATCTAACAGTTGTTGCAAGTTTTACAACTATTAGTACAAAAGATCAGAACTGTTAGTTCAGTTATACACAACTGTTAGAAGACCTTAAAGTGAAGACTGTTAGAAGAAATTCAGAACTGTTTATTCAACAAACAGTTGCTGTTGAACTATTAATGGAAAATGCTATCTTTGTGGATTTGAAGTATATCTCTATCAAGTTTGAAGATTATCAAGATTATCTCGGAAGATAGAAGATTGCCTAACTATCAACTATTCAAGGAGGATCAAGAGCCTATATATACTAGAACTAGAATATTGTTTTATAAAGGGCAATTCTACGCATTCATATTTTATTGTTAATTTGTTTTTCTATAAGTGTGTTGATCTCTAAGTTTCATAGAAACCTAAGAACAAGTTGTGTTCTTCGTCTAACAAAAGAGTTAGATTAGAGGTGTTGGTGAATATTGTAATCATCATTGGTTATTAATAAACATCTTGAGTTTGAAAGTATTTTCTTGTGTTGATTGTTGAATTGTTCTTGTGATAAAACCTTAAACATCAATTAAGTGTGATTCCGCAACTTCTTAGTTGATTGTGATCAAACTGAAAGATTATCTTTAAACAACTCTGATTTAATTCTAAAAGGTAATTCTTGTTATTGATATTTGGTAATATCCGATCCTGACAATTTATCGAATAATACAACATGTAAGAGAGAAGGGTATAAAGAGGAGCTACATTAGCCTAGGGGTGAGATCAGTTTGAGAACCGGACCAGACAACTCGAAATCTATATAAAACAAGGATCAAAGACCGGACCGAGTGGTTTGGTTTGGTTCGGTTTTTCAGTCTATTGGTTGTGTTATACACTGTACCAAACCAAACCACACAGGACTGAAAAAGATGGGACTGGACCGAAACCCAAAATTTATAAAAAAAAATAAACAAAAACCAAAGACAAGACCTATCGGTTTTAGTTTAATTTGTCGAATTTTTCATCCTATCAGACCGCATGCTCAGATGTTCACCATAATGACACTTTTTTAAGATTTCTAGGTTGGGTCACATGGTCACATAGTCACATTACACACACTTTTACATGATTTGCAGGTTAATTTAAATCATGGACACTTCTACACCTTGTCATTAAAATCCATAAGATTTTTTAATCAAAACAAATTAAAGAAATCAATCTTAAATAGGATGAATTGTCAAAGAAAAGGTAACATAAAAATTAAAAACTATCAATAAAAGTAACATACAATTTTTAGAGCCAAGAAAGGGTCTACATTTCAATTTCTAAACAAAAAAAAAAGATAATTTGTTACCGTCATAGCAAGTAAATGGTTAAAATTGATGACATGACTAATTTTTATATTACGCTAATTATAAAAAAAAGTAACATAAATAATGAAATTTGTCAATAAAGTGGATGTCCAACTTTTTATACCAGCAAGGAGAATGAAATTCATTTTGAAGCAAAACAAGGATTGTGTTTGGATCTAGGTTTGTCTATGTGTGCTCTCTCTTTTCTCTTTAAAACAATAAAAGATTTAAAATAAAAAAAATTACATCATATTGATATTTTATATTTTAAATGTATCATTTTGGCATTTTCACATTTTGACTGCTTGTAGTTGTTACTTTTATATTTTATATTAGCTTTATAATTGTATTAATATTGTATTTTCTTAATTTTATGTCAATTGTTTAGGGACATATTTATTGATACTTGAAAGAAGTTGAAAAAAAAAATAAAAGTGGAGTTTGAATCAAAACTGAAAAGATTAATTTGAATGTTCAAATCAAATCAAAACGAACATTAAATCTTAAAATTTAATCGAAACAAAAACCATATTTGAAGTTTGTATCAAAACAAAAAAGGAATTCAGGTAGTGGAAAACCGATAAAATTAATGGGTCAACCCGGAACACAACCGAAACCCAAAATAGATATAAATGGGTGGAAAATAGGCCAGCATATAATTGGCACCAACATGATAACCCAAACTCGGCATTCGGGTCATCATACATTTTTTGTTAGAATTTATAACCATTTCTTGGTCTAAAAATTTAGATGTTAATTTTTATTGGCAAATTTAGATTATATTTTGTCTTTCTTAACAATTTACCGTATTAAAGTAAAATTCGCATACTTTGCGAGATACATTTATATTTCACAATTTTTACTCATATGTTCAATAACGAATATATAATCTTAGACATTCTTATAACACACAAACAAATAGCTTAAAATAAAGAATAAAGGAAAATTGTTTTTTAACTACATAACACGCACTAATCATACTACTAAAGCTATACTTTATGTCTACTAGTGACAACCATAAAAAGCACCTAAACATTTTATGCTTCTAGGCTATTGAGTCTCGAAAGGATGTTAGCCAACATAATCCAATCACAATTCTTTCATTTCACTTGATGATTCAATTCCCATAAACATCCATGTGCGTTTACAACAAATATCTCATCTTTTAGCATACTAGATAACTCTACAAGACACTTGACAAACTATAAGACCAATGCCAAAAACAATACCTTTCAAAATGTTCTATAAATGTAGGTAAGTGGATATCCTCTCAAGAGTGTCACATCTAAACCTTAACTCATAAACAAACCATGTTCGAGTTTAGCCATGGGTCTCGGGCATTTGTCACAAGTTCTCGTCTTTTTGACACGTTTGGCATACACTTTTAAATGATATGATGACATAGATCGACAACGACTCCATGCTTTATGTTTCAATATGTTTTATAAAGATGACGAATCGTTGCATTCGACTACAAATACGTATACCGGCTTTTAGGTTTATGGATTCAATGATCTTAGATTCCAAAGACCACACTTTACAGGAAATCAGGAATATGCTAGCTGCTTATAGCAATTGCACCCAAATATACCATTATTTAAAAGCTAAAAGGCTTATTTAATGGTCATGGACCACCCCTAAAAGTAAAGCTAAAGAGGGTAACAAGATTATTTTATGTTGAAGTCATACTAAAATACTTGGGCAAATACCTTTAATGAAAATGACCCCAACTTTATGACCAAACACCCGGAAAAAAAAGAGAAAAATTGTACTATAATACTCATAGAACCAAAATGCAACTGTATATGCAGCCGACTACAACAATGAAACCGAAAAAAAGATATTATTATCTTAATTTTCTCTCTGTGATCCACCAGAATATGTGAATGCTAATGATGTTTAGGGTCAGGACCACCAGGGCTCAAGCGGTTCGTGCTATAACGCCTGCTGAGTTCCATCATGTCATGTTTTTTACTACTTACCTCTAGTATTTCTCGTGCCTTCTCGATCAATGTCCGACTGTTATTCTTAATAAGAAGTCGGGTTTCTGAAACTCTGGTTGAAAGCAGAACAAGAGAAAGTAAGAACCAAAGCCGAAGAAGGGGGTATGTGTATGCCATTTCTATTGATGATAGTTAAGAAACAATGGAAATGTGTGGTGATCATATACTATGCTGCATGTACTACTTATATAGACCTCCAACTTCAGTTTTTTTTAATGCTAACTAACATAATCAGTTCATAATCATGCCACTTTATGATATAAGTGGAAGTTGAATATTTAAATTAGTATGCATATTTTCTTATAGTTTAAGTGTAAATCAAGCCTACCCTTTTCCACATCTACTTAAAACTTTTCGGTCCTATGATACGACGAAAGACTGCTGCTACTTGATCCTTAAAAAAACACGCAATCTTAAAATCACTGATTCGATTATCACAACGTATCGATTTTGTCATCTTGTGTCTCTAGCTATAATCTTTCGTGGGTAGGTTTGCTTTTCATGACTAACAGTTCTTAATTGTCCATATCTATCTTTAATTTTTGTTTTATAGGGCATAAGCATGAGGCATGAATCATCTACCATTTCATCTTTGTCATACCTGTAAAAAACCAGAGACCCAATCTTCTTAGACTATGAAAACTTATTATAACCTCAACTTGGAAGATGGAATCTGTTCTTTATGTTTTCTTTATTTCTTGAATCTTGTTGGTCACTTTCAGAACTAGCTTTTAACAATACAGATACTGACAACTATAATAGTTATGAAACTTATGAAATCATCTCGAATTTTTCGAGATAACTTAACATTAACACCCTTAATTCCTTTCTAAAGTCACTAAACTTAGAATATTTGTTATTAAGTAATCATCCAACAACAGAAGGGCATAAAAGGGGAAGCCAACAAAAGCTAAATTAAAGAGATGATTATTGACCACAAACCGACTCTATCAAAGAATACTAACTAAAAACAAAAACCAAACATTAGAAAAATAAAAAAACAGACAAAAATATGATGAGCAAATTAGATTAATAATGGGAAAAGGTGGTGAGCATTATAGTAGTAGCTGGTTACCAGCTATTGTCAACCTGAAACTTAAATTAACCTAAGGCATGCACATTTAGCCTAGGCTAATAAACATAAGCAGTAGGTTTGTTTAAGGTTTTTATAGTACTATGACTAAATTAACAACTATTTACTGTACCTTTCTTTAAAGATTTTTATAGTTGAAAAGTGCCCGACCAGCGACAAAACAGAGAAAGAGAGAAATGTTAGATGTCCACTACAATCACTCTAAAACCCAATGAAGTTAAAAGTGCCTACTCATTTTCATAAATGGCCCTTCAAATTCATTATTTGGCCATTGATCTTTTGATCTTTTTTACATGTTTCTAAATACGCGTTAAGAATTATCTACACAAACAACTTTTAAACAGTTTCGTTTCTCACCTTGTTTTGATAAGCCTCTACAACATAATCCATCATAACATAGGGTGTAACTGAACCGAGTCAAGACCACTCTCGTGTTACTCGAAATCGGCTTGAAAAATACTCAAAATCAGCTCGGTTTAAGTCTCAGTCGAGCTCCAGTTTAAGCTACTTGAGTAGATTGTCGAGTTGAGCTCGAGTATTAAAATATTTTGCTCGTAATAATCATCATACATTTTAATTGAGTCAAGCTAAGACGAGCTCAAAAGTATCGAATCGAGCAATAAACCAATCTAAAATATATCGAGTATTAAAATTGGTAATCGAGTCAAGTACAGTGGAGCTCAAAAGCATAGTTTAGCCAATCAAGTTTGAGCTTGGGCTTAACAATAAAGGCTCGAGTCAAGCCTCGAACTTCAAGTTTTCTAATCGAATAGAGCTCAAGCTTGACACCGTGTTGACTCAATATGGCTTTATTACAACCCTTAATGACCATTTATGAAGAGATGGAAAAAACCGCCTTCGTAAAACAAAATTTGATGGACGAAAAGCAACTTCGAGGATTATCAAAAGACCACTTATGTAATTCACTCAAAACTTCAAAAAAGTGTTTTGGATTTTGGGTAGAATGACAATTTCTTTTTCTTTTTTCCTCTTCTTCCAAG
Organism: Pulicaria dysenterica; assembly: GCA_947179395.2. Classification (NCBI taxonomy): domain Eukaryota; kingdom Viridiplantae; phylum Streptophyta; class Magnoliopsida; order Asterales; family Asteraceae; genus Pulicaria; species Pulicaria dysenterica. The sequence goes on from OX359291.1 coordinate 10,676,032, forward strand.
TTGGAAATGATATAAGATATGATTGGGAAAAAGAGAGTTAACCAATAGTTACATAGCATTAGCATATTAATACAATTGGGAATGGTTAACTTGAAGACTCCTTTGCTTACGTCACATTCCTTTACATGAATTTACATAATACCACCCTCTTCCCATGATCAAAATGGTAGCATTACAGTTTCAGGATAATCTTCTTTATCTTTTAACATTTTGTACACTTTTTCCTTTCTAAGCAAAATGAATAAATTCATCTATATTTAAGGGTGTTTCGGGCATTTCATCAAAAGTCAAATACTTCCTTTGACTACCCACATACTAGCCACCAAAAACGCGATGTGGTTCTAACTACGGAGATTTTAGATTCAGAGTTTGGAAAGTTACAAAGAAAATCATCTATGTTGCTAACAACACCTAACCACTCATGAATCACCTAGGTTAGGTGTCGTTAGCAGCACACATGATTTACTTATTTGTAAACCAAACAAAGAAGAATGTTCAATATAATCCATACATAATTCATAGTCCTAAGAGACTAATTTTAGCCTTTGGAGCAATGGCATCAACGGTACAGATTGAATTTTAAAATTTTGAGCGGAGTGACATTTTCGTAATTTACATGTGATGCTTTTACAATACATGTGATTGTATACTGAATCACCTGTGATTACATATTAAAATTTTTGGACTATGTTTTTTACATGGACTTTATTGAACACAACTCCACCAAACAAAAGTTAAAACTATTTTCGGATTTGAAGGTCCCGTACCCTTTGACTTTGTCCAAGCTTTCTTTATAAGAAATAAAGATGCAATTATTGGACAAAGCTCACAAGAGTGTCAATGCTCCATACAATAGAAATGAGACTTCTCCATCTGTCAGGTGTGCCACTCACTCAAATTTGACTATGACTAAATTAATCACTATACTAATAATTACTTTTTTAAACAAATAGAATGAGCTCAAGTAGATGTTTGACACAATGTAATGAGATAAAAGTGTGCATGCAAATACAACTAATTTCAATAAAATATTTGAAATAATGAACAAGTCAATGGCACCTTCCAAGAATAGGACAACAAACCAAATCATACAGCATTTACCAGCATTCTCATTAGTACTTAGTAGGCCTCTACCCTACTTAAAGTGGGTTTTAGTACAGGTATCACCTTATCCAGAAACCGGCCTCCAGTGATCTGAATAAGTAGATCCCGACCTTTTTCAAGCTGTCTAATGATTATCTTAATCTCAAAAAAGAAAGAAAGAAACTTATCTTCTATTAATTACTTGTACAATTTTCTAACATAATCATGAATGAAACATATGAACTATAAAAGTTTGGTGTATATGTGCAATTGTAATATACAGAGAGATCAGAGAGTAGTGTTTCAGAAATAAATAAGAAAGATTTACATAATTTTACCTAGTCAGGCAGGAGAGGCAATTTATTCATCGGGTAGGGTGAGCCATTCGTTTTGGACAACTCACTAAATTCATGATCACTGTCATCGTCATCATCATCATTAATATCATCTTTATCTTGTTTGTGAGCTTGAAATGGTAGGATACGAAGCCTTACATCGACCTCTGAACCAACTCTTTGTGCTTGTAGTTTATATTTACGAATGAGTTCCTTTTGAAGCAACATGATGTTGGATGGCCTAGGAAGTAATTCTACAGGTTCCCCTTTTGGGATCACAACCTGTTCAATGGCAACCCTCACTTCCTGCGAAAAATAAAAATTATAAATTAAAAAAAAGAATTGGAGGAATCTTAAGAAAGTAGAACGCGACTCAAGTTGTTCTTAAGTAAATTTACGATATGACAGAGGCCAAGTATTCTTTAGAAAGATTGGCTAGGGAGTGATCATTGAAACTTACTTTCACTATGTTCCAAATATTAATGAACAAAACTCTAGTTAAGTTCCTAGGAATGGGTCGAGTTGTTCGTTATTTAGATAAAACCAAATTATCCAACCAGACAATTTGGAATGCACTATTTTGTCGGATATTTTGGATTTTTGGATCTGTTTGGACTAAAACCGAGATATATTGTGTATTGGTTTTGGCTACAATGATATAAACCAAATAGTTCAAAAACACTGAATAAGAATTTAACTTACACACATACACACACACAGTTCATTTCCGCAAGCTACTTTATTTTTAACTATAAAGAAATCTTGAATAAAATTATTTGATGGATTGATGAGTTTGTGAATATAAACTTGGCCAGCTCCAACTTAATCTTAATGTTATATATGTCAAATCTTTTTGTTAAAATACTTCAACTCTTGAGTATATATTTAGGTAAGAACAAAAAACCGGACTGTAATTTGGTTGGTTGGGTTTGGATCACGAGGCAGTTTGGACGGATCTAGTCCACACACACACACACACATATATAGGGTTCAAATGAGAGCTGTTTTTCGTAAGAGAACTGCGAGGACCAATCTTGCCCCATGATTAAAATAAATCAATGGCTAATAACTTTGGCGGCTAATGATGGGCTCATTATAATATATATATATATATATATATATATATATATATATATATATATATATAGGGGAGGGTTCAAACGAGAACAGTTTTTCGTACGAGAACTGCGAGAACCAATCTCGGCCGTTCCGTGGATATGAGAAGTTCATGGATGGAGAGCGTGGAGGGGATCAAGTGTGGCAGGGTGCATGTGAGAAATTCATGGGTGGGCAATGACATTAAAAGAGGGGGAATTGAACGGCTCAGATTGGTTCTCGCAGTTCTCGTACGAAAAAACAGTTCTCATTTGAACTTTTGCCTATATATATATATATAGAGAGAGACAAAAGTTCATGCGAGAACCGTTGTTAGCGCGAAAACCGCGAGAACCAATCTAAGCCGTCCAATTCCCCCTCCTTTAATGTCATTGTCCACCCATGAATTCCTTACATGCACCCTGCCACACCCTATCCCTCCACGCTCTCCATCCATGATACTTCCCATATCCAAGGAACGGCCGAGATTGGTTCTCGCGATTCTCGCACTAACAACGGTTCTCGCACGAACCCTCCCCTATATAAATATATATAGGGAGGATTCTGCTACAAAGAAAAAAAAAACTACTTAATGTAAGGTGAAATCTGAGCCATAGATCTATTTAAAAGTCAAACAAAAAAATTCATTTTTTAACCAACTTTTCGAAATAAAAAAATCTTCAGATTAAACGTATGATGCAGATTAAACGTATGATGCAGATTAAATTTGGGGACGGCGGTTTAAGAGTCTTCATAGGGGGAGCCAAAAAGTAGGGTTAAAAAGTTAAAACGTGATCTACGTCAATATGGAAATCTGCGAAAACAAATAAAAAATTAAACAACACAAACATACCTTTGGAAAAATATAATCCTAAACAAATAATTTAATAACCTGCGTCCGCCATCATTGTATCACAATGACCAATAAAACAAAACCTATATATAAATATGGGAACGTAAAACACCAGGAAAGTAAAAAGATAAGATTGACTAAGCATTTATCCAAATAATCAAGGAAGTCAGTTTCTAGGAAATAGGTTTCGGTAAAAAAAGAAAAAAAAAACAGCAAAAGTCGCATATGCCCTTCAGCCAGAAAAGCCACGTGTCACCCATATGTTTCACCTCACCTTTTTTACCTTAAATCTCTTTTTATTTGAATCCAACTCTCTCTCTCTCTCTCTCTCTCTATATATATATATATATATATATATATATATATATATATATGGGGAGGGTTCTATTGAGAACCGATTTTAGTGCGAGAAGTGCAAGAACCAATCTTAGCCGTTGATTTGATAAGTGGAATTCATGGATGGAGAGTGTGGGAGGATCAAGTGTGGCAGGGTGTACGTGAGGAATTCATGGGTGGGCAATGACATTGAAAGAGGGGGAATTTGACGGCTCAGATTGGTTCTCGCGGTTCTCGCACTAAAAATGGTTCTCAATAGAACTTCTTCATATATATATATATATATATATATATATATATATATATATATATGGGAGGGTTCCATTGAGAACCGATTTTAGAGCGAGAACCGCGAGATTTTAATAAGTGGAATTCATGGATGGACAGCGTGGGGGATCAAGTGTGGCAGGGTGTATGTGAGGAGTTCATGGGTGGGCAATGACATTGAAAGAGGGGGAATTAGACGGCTCAGATTGGTTCTCGCACTAAAAATGGTTCTCAATGGAACTTCTTCCTATATATATAGGGGAGGGTTCCATTGAGAACCGATTTTTATGCGAGAACCAATCTTAGCCGTTGATTTGATAATTGGAATTCATGGATGGAGGAGCGTGGGGGGATCAAGTGTGGCAGGGTGTATGTGAGAAATTCATGGGTGGGTAATGACATTAAAAGAGGGGGAATTGGACGGCTCAGATTGGTTCTCGCGGTTCTCGCATTAAAAATGGTTCTCAATGGAACTTTTTCCTATATATATAAGACGAGATCAGGTCCATATATAGAAATAAAAATCCAATCGGATTCACTTGTTATGAACAACCTCAGAAATGAGAATCAATTCCAAGTTCTATGTAGAGATGAGATTTTGTAATTGATTTTTTTTTGCAATCAGGTACAGTTTTAATATCTAGTGATGGAGCTTTACCTAGTCTCAAATCTCTTTGGTTCCACATATCATATTCCTATAGTTATGAAATTACATGGTGAGCTCTTTCCAATAAATAGGATTAGAACTGAACCTTCAGTCCTGATTCACATAATTAGAGCCCCAAATTTTGACGTTTGAGTGTGACCTAGAAAGTTCTTGTAATGTTGACAATATCACTAATATACTTCGTCATAGTGTACAAGCTAGCCCTTTTTATTTTAGCTGCCAAGTGTGCTATGAGCCAATTTGATGCTCGAATGTGAGACAATAAGTTCTTGTAATGACTTGTAATTCCATCTCATCTGCACTTCCATCTCGTAGACTAGCAATCCTTGTAGGGTCTTTCTTAGTTACTTCCACACCGATGGCCTGAAACAAACTTCTCATTACATTTGAAACATAAATGTTTTGCTCCTTTTCCCGCCAATAACTCAAGTTGAACCTGTCGGTTGGTAGACCTACCATTATTTTTTCCACCATAACTGATGAAGCCATGGATCAGACTGAGCTCATATCGGTGATTCACTGACTGATGATCCCGCTACTGAGAAAGTTGAATGAAAGAAACTCACAACCCGAGTTATATTATCGTAAACTTGGTTGTCTTTAATGGAAACTGCCAATCTCATGGTATAGGCCAAACTTTCGGGCAGCATGACTTGGATTTACGAATGTAGCTCACGTTTGAGGCCCTTGATGAAATTCGTTTCCATGATTGGTTCGGGAATTCCCACCAACTGGCTGGCCAAAAACTGCTCGTATAGACTCCCCTCTTGGGATCCTTCAAACTCTAGTAATCACCTTTCTAAATCGTCCCATGATCGACCTCCCCTCATTCAATCAGCAAATGAAGAATTTTATTCTTAACCATGAACAGCACACTGATGAACAATATCTTCGAATTCCCCTCCCCCCCCCCCTCTCTTAATTACTGCTATTATCAGTGCTCTCTATCCCAGTTTAAACTCCTCAGATTAATAAATAAAAACTTATATCCTGTTAGATTAATTAATTTCCCGGAGGCCCCTTGACTTGCTGCAGGTGCCTCTGATAAATCATTCCCCTCTTTTGACCTTGAATCATATCAGAATGGCTACTGCCCTCTCACATTAGTTATATCTATCCTTCCAAGGCTTTGACTCACCTTCTACTGCATACTTCACCTTTATCCTTCTTGCTATTCTATTGAACTCACCATTCTAGAAATCCAACGTTTCCACCTATTGGTGAAAAGACTACTTTAATTATCTTTTTAATTTATTTCTCCCTAGAAAACTGTAATCAGATTCAAGAAAAATAAGTTTTCAATCATTTATTATTGTTAGAAAGTAAAATTGTAATTAATGGATAGTTGTTAGTTATGTGTCAGTTACAAAAAAGGCTGCATCGGTTTATAGGCACCGACTGGACATGTATACAGTATATCTGTATGTAATCTGCAAGATTTGGGTGTGGAATAAGAGATGTATTCCCAGTGATAAATTTTTGTTTGTCCTCTTATTTCCCCAACAGTTGGTATTAGAGCCACATATGTGGGTTATGAAGGCGGATCGAAGAAGAACTAGTCTGAAGTTCTCAAAGGCAAAAGAACACGATTTTGAAGGGAAGACAATGGTTGGTTGGTGATTGCAAAAAAGAAAAAAAAATGTAAGTACAAATCTGTATTTCGCACTTCTGTGGACATTGAATTCTTCCAGAAAAGAAATAAAAATGAAGATCAGAAAGCAGAAAAAAAATGTGTGCTGTTTTCATCGGAAGTGCAGAAGAATAAAAGGAAGAAAAATAGAGATATTGTTTTCAAATTATATTTATATAAAAAGAAAGTTAATACCAATCTCTCTTGTTGATTTGCTGGTGTATTGAAACGTTTCGGTCCTGCAACATTGTGGTTTCAACAAGAAGAAAAAGAAAAAAACTCGGAAAGCAACCGTCTGGTATTTGGAGAGCAGAAAGAATTTCTTTTTGCTGATTGTATGAAGATCAGAGAAGAAGAAAGAAAAATATTTCTTACTGTTTACTCATCATCGAAAGGAAGAAAAAATAACAGATTGAGTGCCTAGGAAAAGAAAACAAGGGTACCAGATTGAGTATAATTGATCATAACGGATGTGATTCAATTAAAAGGATGAGAAGTCCTAGGATGAACGATGGATCAAGACATCAAGAACTCGAGGGGAAAAAGCAATTAAGAAAGGGCCATGGAATGATATTGAAGATAAAATCTTGAATGAACACATAAAGGTTCATGGACCAAGAAATGGAACCTTCTTTCACAAGGATTGTTAAATCGATCAGGAAAGGCTTGTGGGTTATGATGGGTTAACGGACTTCAACCCAATCTGAAGAAAGAAATTCTATTTTCTGTAGAGGAAGAAAAGATAGTGATCAAGTTGAAACGTTAAATCAGGAATAAATGGGCTAAAATAGCCACACATTTGCTCGGTAGTGTTAGTGTCTGCCCACCGATACATGTGTGTTAGTGTCACTGCTGATGATGTACGGCCTATCGGGTCACAAGCCAAGTGAAATTCCCAACAGCACCACTTAAAACAAGAGAGAAATTAAATTAGGGTTTCTGACGACCTTCACGGGCCCTCACGGGTGGTCGTGAAGAGAAACCCTACACGAGCCCTCCACGAGCCGGGTACACGGGTACACATCTCCAAATTCAAAAAATTGTTTGTTGAAGGATGACTTGAAGCTTTAAAGGTGTTTGGTTTAATTTTTTGAATGTGGTGATGCCATCTCCATTGAAAATTTTTGGGACAACGAGGTTTTAGAGATTGATTTTATGAATGTGGGTGGTGCCGTCTCCATTGAAAATATTTGGGACGTGATGCTTTTAGATTGATTTTCTGCAGAAAATTGGAGAAGTGAAGATGGATGCTAAGTCTAGTTGTGTAAATAGTCTAGCTTAAGGGGTGTGTGTTAATTATTAAGCTAGACTTATAGTTAACCTGCAGTTATGTTAGTTATTATTTGTTACAGTTATAGGTTAGTTATTTTTCAGTTTTTACGCAATCTATCCTATGAACGGTTGTGTTGTTTCTTGTGAAGGGTTGTGTCTTTTCATGTATATATATGTGTTGTGTTATAATTCTTCTTGGTTCCCTCCATGTCGTCATCTTCTTACAGCATGTTCTGCAATTTTTGATTATTTTTTGGTTTAACCCAACAATAATGAGGTTCACCCCTCAACTTATGAAGAATACACAAAACCTAGATTACCATTGAAAGAAAACAAAATAAATAAACCAGGGAAATTAAATAAAACTATCTCTAGTAACTTGAACATAAAATCTAGCACAACATCATCACTGTCACTATAGCCAATCACTTCTGAATGGAATGTCATTGTACTAGACAACATGTTGCATCTTGAACTGCAGCAATATCAGTGGACTTTGATTCTAGAAATGGGATTAACTGAGATATGGAAAGTTGAACTCGGAAGACAAATAGACAATATGAACAGGAACAAAAACAGCAGAAATATTGCGACAGAATCGAAACAAGTACAGGAACCGGAAACAAGAACTGGAACTACGAAGAAGGACTGGATCATAAACTGGAACTGGAACTGAAAACAGGAACTGGAAATTGAATTTGAACGAGAAAAGTGAATAAAAACCATATACGGGGATCTAAACTTGAACAATGCAACAACCCAACCACGACTTTGAATCATGATCAACACATGGCTTTGTTCATGAACCACACAAGGACTTCCCAGAAGGTAGCATCCTGATGGTACTCTAGCCATGCCTGCTTAACTCCCAAGTTCTGGTGGGATCCGATGCATGAGTAGCCAAAAACATGTAAGGCCTGGTAAGGCGGTGCACTCCCTTTAACTCATAATCTCTATGTGTTCCCATGGGCCAATGAGAATTCTTGGTATTAGATAGATGGGTCAAACACATCCTATACAGGTTGGTGACAGAGAAAGATATCGGGTTATATAGAGTGCATCATTATACTAAACATGACATCTGTAAGAAGCCACTGACGCATCGATTGATCTGTCATAACTCTAGAGGTGAGCTTGCTTAAGTGAAAGTAGTACCACGATAGTTGAACCTTCCTTATGTGGTCCCAGGAACAATGTTGGTGTGCCTATAGGCAAAACAGACAATATCCTGTGCTATGGGTCTTACATATGGTATCAAAGTGACTCTATGATTATCCAAGGCATTTGGCGCCACGGAACGGTAACAATAAGTCCCCTTGAGGGGTTGATAAGAATAGGCATTAGGCCATTCATTGGTTGGGGATAGAGATATTTTAGTTAAAAAAAAGTACACCATCTTACAAGGCATGAGGCTTTTTTGGGACCTTGATGCACTAGATCTCATTAGAACTTTGTAGTTAAGCATGTTTAGGCAAGAGTGGTACTTGGAAAGGTAAACTCTAGGAAATCCTTGTGTGGTCATCAAAAACAAAAGCTGTGCACTAGTGAGCAAAGAGGTCAATATCGTGGCTGTAGCCAAGGTGTTACAAAGGAGGAACCATCGTGAGCAATCCTGAACAAAGGTGTTGATGAGTAGACAAGGATCTGGAATAGAAAATGAATCTAGAAAAGGAAATCAATCTAGAATACGAACACAAGCACAAAGAGGATCTTGAGCACAAATTTGAAGATGGAAATGAGTCGATTCGGACAAGAAGACTGAGTCGAACAGTGGCAGCATCCCCACCAAACAAGGAAACATGAACATGAAGCAAGTGAACAGGAATCAAGACCAGCAACACATGAATAGTAGTTAACGAATAACTCATGATCAATACTCATCAACTGAATCGTTGAACACTGAACAGTAACTACGACCATGTGATAAGAATCCAATCAGCTAAGTAGATAAAACAGAACAGGAACAAGGAATAAGGAATCAATATGTATATTAGGTACTGAAATTGATAGGATTAGAAGGATAAATAGGATGAAGATACAAGAAGAAATTGAAAATCAGAAGGGGATCCCAATCGGATGCTCCCCTGCCCTAATCAGAGAAGATCCATCAAATGGACTCTTCCTGCCCAAGCTACACAGCCGAGATCTTCAAATTAAACTCACGATACCCCACTTTTGCCCTACATCATCAGCTTTATGTAAGATTTCTACTTTAAAAGGCTTTGGGCCTACTAGAGTACTGGACGGTGCTTCACACTTGGGTATTGGTTGGTATATTAGCATGTTCTATATCACCCTGAATAGTCAAGCAATGAGATTTTGCAAACAGAAGTGGTGGATATAGAGGTTTTATGAACAAGGATGAAATAAATTTTGTGAACAAGGAACTCTTGAATAAGAGGGTATCACGGGAACAGCATATACTAGGGTTCCAGCAGAAGCGGCGTTGCTAGATTTAGATAGGGGCGACATTCAAACTTGAGAACAATGGCGACATAGAAACCATGGTGAGAACACGGTAACAGGGGGCCACAGTGGAGGCCAGCATGAACAAAGGGACTTAGAGTCCAGCAACGATGTTGGCGGTTTCCCGACTACGCTTTCAAGTGTGAAAGACAGAGAAATCGAGCAATGGGAACTGGCAAGAGATGAGCTATAACATGGATTCTAATGAAGTTCCATCTGGGGTTCTAGGGTGGTGAATCAGACTTCTACCACAAGCAAAGGTTCTGAAACCATTTAATCAGATCAAAATAAATGTATATGTATATCTTATTAAGAGGTTAACATGTCAACTTATGTCATACTAGAAACCTTGATAAATATGACAAGGAAGCAAGATAAACTAGAAAACATAAACTAACCTAATCATTATCTCTAAAAAAAACTTCAACGTGTTGCCTAAAGAAAAAAGAATTGTATGCAAGGAGTGCACAGAAAGAATGAACCAAGTTGAACAAAAGAAACATGCAAGAACCAACCAAGAAAATCACGTCAAAGAAGGAAAAAAAGAAAAAGAAATAACCCTTAATTAAAGCACAGACTCTATCAAAGTTATTATTCCAGAAACAGCCAAGATAAATAATCACCATTAGAAACAGAAAGATGAAGAGTACCTCCAAAGCATCTGTCTTCTCTGATTCATTTATCTGAGAATATTCATCTTCAATGTCCTCAAAATCATTTTCATAATCATTCACCAATGCCTCTATGGCCTTTGTTAGTTGTGTCAATGAGCTTGTCTACAACATAAAATTTGATGAACCAATCAAAAAATAATACTTTATAAAATCATTGCCGCTAGTTAACAAAGCCTACCTTCGTGACATAAATAGGTGTGTCGTTTGAGTGGGCAGCAGCCTGAATCCGAGAATTTTTCTTTATTTTAGAGAGTAATGCAAGTATTGCATCCGCTTCACTAATATTCTCCGTAAATTCAACAGCTGATTCCATCTTTAAGTGTTTAAACACTTGTCTTGCACTTGTCTCTGAGACCTACAACTCTCGTGTTAAGCTTTTGGAAGAAAAAAAAACGAAGTATACTCACAAATAAAGAGCTGGTGTCATACCCCATAAAGAAATAAACACAAGGGCAGTTTATCATAAGAATTCTCTGTGTCGGTGCTCTGGGAATCTTTAGAAACGTGTTTGTTAAGTGCAAGCTTTTCATTGGTCCAATTTGGAATGCCTTCAATTGTAGTGACACTCTTCTTAACAAATGAATCAGGTGCAATTGGATCACTTTGTAAAGTAACATCTACCCCTCCGTGATTTAACTTGCAAACTTGATAATTAGGGGAACGGCCTTCCTTGACATGAAGAAACATAAAAAAATCTAACTATGAGACACCATAATTGCTAAAATGTGGCAATTTCGACTCATTTGCTTATGAATGGGTCCATTTCGGTTGTTTATTTATCTTTAAAGGGTCAAATCGAACGGTTTAGTCAAAATAAGAATGTGTCAAATGGGTTGGACGGGTTTAAAGTCTATCTTTAGCGCTTACAACCTCCAAAATCATTGTTATTCAAAAAATTAGATCAATATTAAGCATCATCGATTTTTATAATCATAATAAAGGTCAGAACATTTTCTACTAAAGAAAGCCAAAAAAGTAATTGTGGGCAAACTCCTAATGAAAATGACTCATTTCAACCCGTTACTCAACCAGCCCATCTTGCCTCCTCTACAACCGCTAACTATTAACAAATAGGTACAAACGAAAACAGACCAGAAAGAATAGCATCAACTGTTGCTTCCAGACTACTGTGAACTCTCAACTCTAGCCTTGAAATGATCTCAACCGCACAATCAAAAGTAGAAGGACCTTTTCTTTCCAACACTGATTTCTGTACGCCCCTTCGGTTTGCCTCTTCGTCCCCAAGTGTCACACTCTGTGAAACCCATGCATTAATTCGAAAATGACTATAGAATTAAGATATAGTAATAACCAACTTACCTGTATTCCACCAACAAGCATCTCCAATGAAGGATTCATTACCAAATTCTCTATTGTAATACCATGTGCAGTTGCAACTAACTGAATCCCGCGTTGTGCAATCGTGCTTGCAGCTGCTGCTTCAAGTTTTGTGCCAATCTCATCAATTACAATCACTTGAGGCATATGATTTTCAACAGCTTCTATTAATACCTAGATTAAATCAAATGTCTTTCAATAACAACCTAGTACAAATGTGTGGACCCATATACAATGAAGTGGTTTCAATTACGAATTGCAGCCAGCTCTGATTATAAGCTTGTAAACCGATGCTTCTCAAAATACAAAAATGACAATAAAGCTTTTTAGTTTTCAGTAATTATATATTATGACCTTATGTTGCATATCAGCATCAGGAACTTGCATCCGTCGAGCACTACCTATACCTGCATGCGGTATATCACCATCTCCGCCAATTTCGTTTGAGGTGTCAACAATCATTACACGTTTCTTATATTCATCTGCAAGCATTCGAGCTATGTCCCTGAAATATACAACTAGGGATTAGATATACATAGAATTGCTTATAATACTTTGTGGTTAGAATTAAAGATGTGAAGAAAACTGTAAGCATAAACAATAACCAAACCTGATAATTGTAGTTTTCCCCACTCCAGGAGGTCCAATAAGCAATAAAGAAGCTCCATCTTTAACCAAATCTTGCAATAATTTTGCACTTCCTGATACAGCTCGACCAACACGACAGGTTAGCCCAATAATAGTGCCTTTGCGGTTTCTAATGGCACTAATTCTGTGCAAAGTTCTGCTAATGCCAGCTCGATTGTCAATAGCAAAATCACCTACCTGTAACAGTTTATATTCATTAAGTGGTAAAATAATCGATTTTACAGTACATAATTCCACCTCTAATAGTACACCCTGAATTCCACAGGACTACAGGAGAGGTTCAATATTCACATAAGAAATAAAATTTCATTTAAGATTTGATATAGAATCAATTATGATAATTAGTGTTTATTTCAAGATAGTTTACTATACCTGAGTTGTATATCAAGTACACATAATAAATTTATCTTAATGGATTCTAACTTGACTTTACATTTCAATCAAGCTATTGATATGGTTCATATGCTGCACGTAGGATGTACATAGGTGACACATACAAATAAGTGGAAAGCTCATACATGGCACAAGCTGATAACAAGCTTACAACGGGGGATCGTGATAGTTCACATGAGTTAGTTGATATCGGTTACAATGTAACAGCAAGAAAGTATGAATAAGAATAGTATACTGTTCATTCATTGATACCTATTGTAATGTTCTTTCATTCTCCAGTTCATCATTTAAATAATGACTTGCTTACTAGCTTCAATTCCTATGCAATCATTAAGATTTCTGGTCACTTTGAATCGACACCATCATTGACAGTATTCTGTTCATTAGAGTGTTCTATGGTGCAAACGTGATCAATGTCAATGGAGGTTAGCACGAAGGAGTTCATTGCTGAAGCAATGGCTGCTGCTTTACAAGTTGCAATGAAGGATGTAGACACCGCAATGCATGACGTTCACCGATCCACGGACATCAGCAACGGGTTTATAAAGGATGTGTGTAAAGAAAAATTTATTGGCAAGTGAGTTGCATCATGTCACACAAGAAACATCAAGCTCAACAGCAAGAAGTAAGAGGTCACAGCACAGTTGTATGGCGAAGATTGATTTTCCTGTTCTGATGTAGTTGGATGACTCTATCGTTGCCATGAATTATTATTGTTTATTTATTTTGGAGAATTTCATATATATCCTAGCAAAGCTTATTAATTACATATATATCCTTGCAAAAGTCAAAACTACATCAATATCCTCCTAAACCTCAAAACCCTCTTATATATCGAAATACATATTTTAATTGTAAGTTAAATCATTTAAATATTAGAAACTTTCTCTTTTCTTTCTATTCCTTGTACATGCTAAGCATCACCATGACGTTCTCATTAGAAATGAGTTGAAGATTGATGTAATCTTGAGGGATTTTAAATGATTTAGTAATTTTTAAGTTACTCGTATTTGAATATACAAGAGAGTTTAGAGGTTTTAGAAGGAAATTGATGTAATTTTGAGTTTTATAAGGATAGATACGTGATTAACAGGTGGGCCAAGTTGCTTACAAATTATGACTACCTAAAACCTCTACTGTCCATGCAGGATTCCATGTATCCCAATTGAAACCATGCAGAGATTTTACCTAAATGTGATGAGAATGGGTTGTTATTGGCTAAACCCATTAAAATGTTGGATAGGAAGTTGAATAAACTAAGAAAGAAGGCAGCAGTATATTGGATAGTTCAATGGTCTAATAGCGATACGAAGGATGTGATTTAGGAACTAGCTGATAATTCTCAAGGACAATAATGTTTCTAACAGGGAGGGATTGATATGGTCCATATGTGCATTTGGGCAATACATACATGGCATATATAGTTAAGTGGAAAGCTCATACGAGGCACAAGCTGAAGCTTATCACATGGGATCATGAGTAGTTCACCTGGGTTAGTTGATGTCAGTTCCATAGTAAGAGTAAGCAACTATAAATAAGAGTAGTTTACTGTTATGATGATCTACTATTCATTCATTGATACCTATTGTAATTTTCTTCCATTCTCCAGTTCATCATTCAAAGAAACGACTTGCTTACTGGCTTAAATTCTTATTCAATCACTAAGAATCTTGTTAGATTGATTCCAGTACTCTAATTCTGGTTAAACTGTAGGATTGATCCTATCAGCTACATTCTTCTAAGATGATGATTACTATTGGGATATGTATAACGTTGCCCTCTTATTATATACTAACCAGGTTCCAATATAAACAAATGAATTAAATGTTTACCAACTAAAAGCAATAGATCAAACACCTTGAGAACAATTAGCCAATAATCATGTTTACCAATGAAGTAGCGTGTGTAAGATCATCCACAGTCATCAAACGATCCGATAAAACAAAGTCTCCAGATGGAAATCGAGCCAAGGGTTTGCGACCCAAATCCATAACGACCTCAATCAATTGGTGAAGTTCATGATGCTCGTTAACCCTCAGCCGCATCTCCTCCGGCAATAGCCTCAACATGTGCCCCAGTTCCATATCGAACCCTTCCTCGCTCGAACTGATAGATGCCGTATCCGAAATCGAACAAGAACAGTGACAAGGACCGTACCCATAACTCCTGTGAATAATCTTGCTCGAAAATTTACGATGATAATGAAGAGGAATAAAATGGGTTCTTGACAAGAATTTAAACACTTGGTTTTCTGATCGTAAGGGGATTTTGGGGTGAGGAGAGATGGAACGTAGGGGTAGAGAGATCATGTTGGGAATTTTGGCGGCAAAATCAGCGTGTGTACTTGTGTGGTATACACTTGTTCATGGTCGAATCTATGAATCTATCTTCACCTGGCTGGAATATCCTCCTTAACGCCCTATTCTCGAGTTTACTAGTTTAGCAAGGAAAGGAATCGGAAAAAGGAATGGATTTTTTTTAATTATTTACTGCTTAACGTCCCGTATATAACTACATGATTAAAGTTACTTTTAAATTCATTTAGGTTTTTTAGAGTACTAACATGTATAAATAATAAAATTATCAAACATATATAGAATATAAAATGTATTTAACCGACAAAATTGAATAATTATCAGGACTTGAAAAATTATCCGGAGCTTCAACAATGGTGTTTTGGAATAAGTTAATTTTCGCCACATGATCAATCAATGTAGATTTAGAAGAGTATGATACAACCCTGAAAATTGAAATTTTATAAAAACCATCTTCTTCTAATTTACATTCTAACGTTGTTAGTAACGTTTTTCTAATCGTGACGGTTATCTTGTAAACTCTGTTGAGAATAAATATTTTATTAAAAAATACTAATATAAATTATGAGATATGGACTAAATCGAATATTATAGATTACTTATTCATTAATGAAGATAATCTCAAGGCTAGATGGATTTATTTGATTGTCATTAAAGAAATATTTCACGCGAGATTTACTTTTACTTTGATGATACAGTGATCGGATTCACCTTTATATTTTTTTGAAACGAGAATTTATCTCATATTCCACTATAGCATTGTCAGCTTTAAAAATAGAATTCACCATCAAACCAATAGAAAATAACTGTAAACGTTTTTTAACTTAATTTCACTATTTAAGTATATATTGTATGATAATTAACATATATGGGTTTTTTTTAGATATTTACCAATCTAATCACCTAGAAAGATGAAAAGTTTGAAATTTTAGAAAACTTTATTATCTAAATTTAGTTTCAATTTTAAATAATCACACTTGATATGAGAAAAGTAAATATATTAAAAGTTGGAGGTTGTTATTGGTAATAATCAATAGGTTTCTTTTTAAAAATTTATAAAATAAGAGGTTGTTGTAACACCGGGTTTTACGAGCTTAAAATAAGTAATAATTTAAACACTGATTATAAGATATAAAGTGTTATTATCCAACTGGGCGATTATAAACTTGAAAAGCCAAGTAACAAAACAAACCGGTATAACCGACTACCAACCGACCATCGGATCACAAGAAATTAGACATAACCAGGTAGTGTTCCCGAAAAGGAAATACAAATACCAGTAAGAACCCGCCTCACCAGGCTGCCTAAACTTTACCTGCAAAAACAGTAATTCAGGAACCGGTTAGCTACACTAGCTAGTGAGTACAGGTTGCACATAAGTATCAACAAGCATACTGTCACAACACAGGAAAAGCACACAAGGCTATCCTATCACATCGCGGATTGCCAACATGTCAGAGGGAGTCATATCTCGCAGGGTTGCAAATCCCGCTCAACGAATCCAACTGAGAAATCAGCAACACCAATCCATGCTCGTGGGGAAGCAAAGAGCAACCCCCTGAGCACGTTGCGGAGCCACCTGGGCTCAAATTAGGCCTTAGTTACAAACCAAGACCCCACTGTTTGTCAAGGAACGGCGGTCCTGCAGAACCTACGACCCAGCGTGCACCACCGAGTCACCGTTGATCCCGAATAACCAGCCATCTAGGCCCTCAAGGGATCCAGCCGCAATATAGCCAGCTGACCTCAACCGAGTTTGGAAACTATAAGCAGTTTCCCGAGTGTCCGGACATAAGTACACAAACAATAAGTGATCCAATCAGGATCCAATATCATGCGCGCATATAGTCACAGTAATTACTGTTCAAACTAGTGAACATAACATGCGAGTATAACTCTTTCATAACATACACTTATCACATGATTCAGGTCACAAGTATTCAATTACTTTCATGGCAATTCTAATCATCATAAGCATGGCATATTACATTGCAACATACCTTTCACATGCGTCCTTAATCACACCAGTTAAACATTTCAACACACAAAGGTTAGTACTACTTACTGAGCCTCATGGGAAACCGGTACTCACCTTAAGCTCACAAGAAACTGACACAACGATCAACCGTTTCCTCACGAACACCTAAAACAACACATACATGACTGGTCATCACTTATACATAGCACCCTTATGTTAAACATAAGTTAAACAAGCTACAATACCTGGACCCTTGCTTGCGGTCGCAAGTAACTGACTTGCGGTCGCAAGGTTCCCCTAACCACATCCCTTACAGTCGCAAGGTTATCCCTTGCGGCCGAAAGAGGCCCTTATCAATATCCAATGCTTCCGATCGCAAGGGACACCCCTTTTGATCGCAAACATGTTTCTAGGATTGGTTACGATCGTAAGTTATGTACCCACGGTCGCAAACCTTATTTCCTTCACCCGTAGGCGGTAACACCACCAAAACAGACCCATGCGATCGCATAGACCTACCATGCGATCGCAAAGACAAGATACAAGACTTACGGTCACAAGCCTACCACTTGCGATCAACACCCAAATTTCCGCGGCGCGACATCATATATTTCCGCGGCGCGAAAGTCATAAACACCCCTTACGGTCGCAAGCACTTTTGCTTTCGGCCGCATGGACTTTGCACACCTTATGCGATCGCATGCAATCCCCATGCGATCCCATGACCTCCCGATACAGAATCCTTCCGACCCTGTTTCTGCACAGCTGCTGTAATTACGTTTTCAACATACAAATCCGACCAAAACTCGATACCAACTGTTTATACTTAGTACATAACACCAATTGAAGCTTAAGAACACTTCTAACCCAAAAATAAATCACAAGAACACATTAAAACTCAAGATGGACCATCAAAATAGGCATCTTCTTCACAACTTCAAAACTCCAAGGAACACAAGTGTGTGTGTGTCGTGAAAGAGTGTGTGTTTTAGTGTGTGTGTTGTAACAGCGTACTTTTATAACAACATTTATATGCGTGCGGAAGCTAAATACATATAATTAAATTTAAAACCAAAGATAAATACAAACTTTATCCGCTTTATAATTACAAAATGCCACTACGGTGTTAATAACAAAATAGGCTCTTTACAAAAAACTATTGACATCACAGTTGTGGTCTGTCCATATTCCCAGCCTTCTATATTCACAAACTCACTCAGGAGTATCTGCAAAACAAACTAGTGGGGAGTTAGCACAAAGCTAAGTGAGGAAAACTAATATCTAAACACATACAAGACATACAGCCCAAACACAGCTCATAAAACCAAAGAGAACCGGCGATGTTGCAACACCTACAACCAAGGTCGGCCAAAACCAAGGTTTACCGATAGCCCTGCTACTTGGATAACAGTACAGGTTCCCTTGAGTGCAACAAATGCCCCTCAAGATCAAATACTGTAAATCCCTAAGCATAAGCCCAGCCGCCCAGCTAAAGCTGATCTCTCGCCCAAACATCTATACAGTTTATCAAGAGCGCAACAACTATCAAGATGTCATATCCTGCATATCCAAAGATATAAGTCCACTCACCAAAATCTTCGGACTCAGGTCACTCAGCAATCTATTCTACTGAGTCTTGTCGCCACCTGAGCCAACAACTATCAATCAGTATGTGCTTAATAAATACATAATAAGCACAACACTATAGTTATCATACATGTACATAAAATCAGCAAGTACACATATCTACATATCACATGTATCAATATTCTATATGTATCAATATTCTACAAATACATGTTCATCAAGTATTCATATACCCGGATTCACAATCATTCTTACCAACCTGTAAACCTGTGAATTCGTTCCACTCCTTAGCTTAGGCAATTTATAATCTTCTAATCACATACTTGATACAATGTTTAATTCAGTTTATCAATATCATCAGTGAGTTCTTAATTCAATCCTTCATTCGGATTCATCATTGAATTCCCAAATTTCCGAGCATAGGCATAAATATAAATCCAAACAAGTCCAAATCCGATAATAATAATCAATTCCGATTAAAGGCACAATCCGAGCAAAAATGCTAAATCCGATTGAATCCCAATTCTGAGATTTAAGTACAATCCGATAAAACAGTTAGGGCATTTCAAATCCGAGAGACTGTCCAATTCTGACTAAATTGTTCAATTCCGACAATCTTGAAATCCGAGTAAATGTTCCAATTCCGATTAACATCTTAATCCGAGAAAAAGCAATTCCTAGGGTTTAGTCGGATTCCGATCAAACTCAAATCCGAGTAAAGTGTTAGAGAATTTCTATAAGTCTTTTAGTCGGATTCCGACTCAATACAAATCCGATCAATTCGCTCGGATTTCACTAAATCCGATTAAATCCATCGGATTTCACTCATTCCGATAGAATCAATCGGATTCCATCAAATCCGATAGAATCATGCCTTAATTCCGAGTCCTCCAAGTTCTTCAATTCCGATCGATTCATATATTCATCCCCAATTCTGATTTTACCACAAATCTCTACTGAATTTAAGCATGCATATTCTCATATTTTCCAGAAATGATTATAAACATAATATAAACATACTTGAACATAAATCTCTAGCATGCAACAACCTAAGATCATCAATTCATTATCTATCATTTAATCGGAATTCATCATATATGTATAAAACCGAAATTAAACATCAATTATCACATCGATACAGAATTCTAACCTTGTTATAAGTTCTGAATCTTAATTGTATGTAAGATCTAAAGGTCAATTGGTTAGATTCTTTTCTTTTTCTTCTTTTCTCGGCCGTAAGAAACAAAACACACACAAACACCAATTTGACTCTCTCTCTCTCTCACTAATTGCATGTAATGTGAGCTAAGTGTATGTGTTGGTGGCTTATGGTTTTGTGTGTACAACTAGCCAACTCAAAATTCCACTATCTCAATTTGTTTTAATTTTAAATAACACATATAATTGAAACAATTAAATCACCTAATAATAACATATAATTAAAACAATTAATAATAACAATTCAATTAATCAAACTTAAAATCCAACTCAATTAAGTTAATTACCTTAATTATACTAGGTCATATTAGGGGGTGTTACATGTGTATTACTCCATCAGGGGATAAAGAATAGAGAACCGACTTTGGTTCTCCAATTTAAACAACGGAGTATTTTGTTCCCCCTTTTCAACTTACAATCTAACACACCTTAACCCGTTTCAACTAACGGGGATATCTACGGAACCATTACGCGAAACCATTTTATATTTATCACTTTTACTTACTAACTCTAACTTTCGTATAACACCTCATATATCCACTTTGACTAACTAAAACATAAAATAACTATTTGAATACTTATTTAAAGTCAAGGTACAACCCCTTGAGCAAGAAGTACAACTAAATACTACTAGGCCCATTTTCAGGATGTTACAAATCTACCCTCCTTAAAGAGGATTCCGTCCCCGGAATCCAACCACGATCACACACCTGGTCACATGCTATCACAATTATCCTACATTAGGCAACAACCACAATTAATACAAAAGCTACAAACACCAAAACTATATTTACTCCAACTAAACGCAACATTTCTGTACACACAATACACACATTACACTTACACGCGTTTCACTTAAATCACATGACACTTTCTACAATCGTTAGAGGACCTACATAACACTTCCAACTAGTTAGGACACTCCGAAGAGTCGTGCCCGTACTGGCTACACTTGTAACAGAACTTACCCAAACACTCTTTGGCATAATGTCCTGGGAGTCCACATTTATAACAAACTTCCTCTTTATATCTACATTTTCCAGCGTGATTTTTACCGCAAACTTCACATACCACTCTAACTCTAGATCCACCCACTTCAGTCTGTGTTTTTGCTCTCTTAGTTTCCTCGTGAATTTTTTTTTCTTTCGACCTTTGAAATTCTTCTCGAACCGCACTTTTTACTTCTCTCCTCATTTCCGTTATAACTGACGGCATATTTCTGCGAAAACACTTATCCAACTGGTCAGACATCACCTCTCGGAGGTGTCGCGTAGGTATGGCTCCACGTCTATTTCCATATACAGAGATATGATCTTGAAGTTCGCCTATAGCAGTCAAGTCTAAGGTTTTTTCACGGGCTTCCTCATTTCTAGCTTGCTGGTTTAAACTTCTATCCATATTTCTGCAACAAAAGAACTCTTAATCAGTATACAGGTAATAACACTATACCTACTCTTTTCTCCATAATTCCTTAAACCCTTATAATAGTAATAAACGGGTGAGGAAACTAATCACTTTAAGATCAACAAAAATTTAAGAAAACATAACTAACAACTATGATGGTTTCACTATTTACTATTTCCACTTTACACGAGTCTACGAACATAAGACAAATACTTACGACTTGCTACAACTTCCCAGATACGTAAAATAACTAACTCTTGAATCAACTATTAAACTTGTCATTTATCTTCACTTACCAATTCTTATTTTACTTAACATTACCTTATATATTTATAACCTCTAATGTCTACTTAACTTAGCTTTTACCCCTTATTAACCACACACCGAGGATACTAGACTCCCATTGCTTTTCTCAATTAAACATATGACCCGTAGGTCAGCTAGCTCTCTATCTTTCTCTTTATTACCGAAATCTTTTAACGCTCTGACTATCGAACTAACTCACTTTAATTCGGGTACTTCAATTTTTCAATAATTACATAAGGAACAGGGGTGGGGCGTTTAATCTCATTAATTTTAACAACAGCTGAAGGAACACGATCTAACTTTTATTACTGCTTTAATATTTACACGTCTTAATTACACGAGTTAGTAAACACAAGACATACACTTACAACTTTTTATCAAACTACAGAATTACATCATTACTAATACAAAACAACTAACGTCTGGATTTAGCTGACACACCACTTCTATTGTCACCTGGAAATGCCTACATTCCTCAGCTAGACGGAAGTTCACTATTTCTTGCGCTTCCGACCCACGGTACAATCAGCGATCTCATGTCCCGACATATGACACTTGTAGCACACTCCTAGTTCAAACTTGCATTCTAACGCCACGTGTCCTATTTCCCAACACTGAAGACATCTACAGGTGGCTTTAGTACACTCTCCAAGGTGATAAGCGCGACATTTAGAACACCAAGAACCACCAAACTTTGACCGTCTTGAGGAACCAGGTTTCTCAACCGCCGAAGACCGTCCTTTCGAAGGATCAGGTTTAGAAGGCGACCGAGACTTCCTATTCTTACTCTTATTCAAAAGATCATACTTATAACGAAAACACTCTTCTTCAATCTGTAATGCCATCTGAAAAGCTTGCTTCAAACTTGTAGCTGTTATAACGCAAATGCGATGTCCGACAGGCAGCAGATTTGCAAACTTCTGTATCTTGGCATTCTCATCCGACAATAGTCGTGGAACAAACTCCATTTTATCCTTAAAAGTACGGATCAACTCTCCCATGGATTTATTCCCTTTCTGGAGCTGGTTAATTTCTTGCTCCATACGTTCCTCATCGAAATCAGTACAATACTTCATCGTCAATTTCTCACGAAATTGTTCCCAAGTTAATGTAGCTAGCACCTCCTTACTGACCGAGGCTTCCACAGAGTTCCACCAAGAGACAGCCTTATCTTTCAACATATGTATCGCATATTCCACGCGATATTCCGGTACACAGTCACACAACTCAAAAATCTGCTCTATCTCACGAAGCCACCGGATAGTGACAGAAGGGTCATCACTACCGTTAAAGTTAGGAGGTTCACAAGAAAGAAAATTCTGAAAAGCATCATACTTATCATTTATCCTCTTAACCGAATGAAACAACATCTCTCTGGTCAGTCGCAACTCCTCTTCTAAATGTCGGACATAAGCCTCTCGCTCTTGCTCACGCTTCAAGTCCTCGGTATAATGGCGAAAAACTTCGTCTCCCACTTCAAGACGAAGGCGAGCCATTCTATCTCCCGCTAGCACAATGTCTTGCTCAGTACTATTTTGCTGCTCCGACATTGCAATCTACTACTGGCAAGGAAGGAAGTATGTAACGTGCAACTTATTTTCAAACCACTAACACTACAAGTTAGTTCACAACACACAATAATCACACAACACTCACACTCAACCCCAATTATCCCGCAAGGAACACTTAACGATGGTCGGGCCCGAGTTTGAGATCGAATACTTTTACAAGTGCTCGATTCCCTCAAACTTAGGCTCTGATACCTAATTGTAACACCGGGTTTCACGAGCTTAAAATCAATAATAATTTAAACACTGATTATAAGATATAAAGTGTTATTATCCAACTGGGCGATTATAAACTTGAAAAGCCAAGTAACAAAACAAACCGGTATTACCGACTACCAACCGACCATCGGATCACAAAATATTAGACATAACCAGGTAGTGTTCCCGAAAAGGAAATACAAATACCAGTAAGAACCCGCCTCACCAGGCTGCCTAAACTTTACCTGCAAAAACAGTAATTCAGGAACCGGTTAGCTACACTAGCTAGTGAGTACAGGTTGCACATAAGTATCAATAAGCATACTGTCACAACACAGGAAAAGCACACAAGGCTATCCTATCACATCGCGGATTGCCAACATGTCAGAGGGAGTCATATCTCGCAGGGTTGCAAATCCCGCTCAACGAATCCAACTGAGAAATCAGCAACACCAATCCATGCTCGTGGGGAAGCAAAGAGCAACCCCCTGAGCACGTTGCGGAGCCACCTGGGCTCAAATTAGGCCTTAGTTACAAACCAAGACCCCACTGTTTGTCAAGGAACGGCGGTCCTGCAGAACCTACGACCCAGCGTGCACCACCGAGTCACCGTTGATCCCGAATAACCAGCCATCTAGGCCCTCAAGGGATCCAGCCGCAATATAGCCAGCTGACCTCAACCGAGTTTGGAAACTATAAGCAGTTTCCCGAGTGTCCGGACATAAGTACACAAACAATAAGTGATCCAATCAGGATCCAATATCATGCGCGCATATAGTCACAGTAATTACTGTTCAAACTAGTGAACATAACATGCGAGTATAACTCTTTCATAACATACACTTATCACATGATTCAGGTCACAAGTATTCAATTACTTTCATGGCAATTCTAATCATCATAAGCATGGCATATTACATTGCAACATACCTTTCACATGTGTCCTTAATCACACCAGTTAAACATTTCAACACACAAAGGTTAGTACTACTTACTGAGCCTCATGGGAAACCGGTACTCACCTTAAGCTCACAAGAAACTGACACAACGATCAACCGTTTCCTCACGAACACCTAAAACAACACATACATGACTGGTCATCACTTATACATAGCACCCTTATGTTAAACATAAGTTAAACAAGCTACAATACCTGGACCCTTGCTTGCGGTCGCAAGTAACTGACTTGCGGTCGCAAGGTTCCCCTAACCACATCCCTTACAGTCGCAAGGTTATCCCTTGCGGCCGAAAGAGGCCCTTATCAATATCCAATGCTTCCGATCGCAAGGGACACCCCTTTTGATCGCAAACATGTTTCTAGGATTGGTTACGATCGTAAGTTATGTACCCACGGTCGCAAACCTTATTTCCTTCACCCGTAGGCGGTAACACCACCAAAACAGACCCATGCGATCGCATAGACCTACCATGCGATCGCAAAGACAAGATACAAGACTTACGGTCACAAGCCTACCACTTGCGATCAACACCCAAATTTCCGCGGCGCGACATCATATATTTCCGCGGCGCGGAAGTCATAAACACCCCTTACGGTCGCAAGCACTTTTGCTTTCAGCCGCATGGACTTTGCACACCTTATGCGATCGCATGCAATCCCCATGCGATCGCATGACCTCCCGATACATAACCCTTCCGACCCTGTTTCTGCACAGCTGCTGTAATTACGTTTTCAACATACAAATCTGACCAAAACTCGATACCAACTGTTTATACTTATTACATAACACCAATTGAAGCTTAAGAACACTTCTAACACAAAAAGAAATCACAAGAACACATTAAAACTCAAGATGGACCATCAAAATGGTCATCTTCTTCACAACTTCAAAACTCCAAGGAACACAAGTGTGTGTGTGTCGTGAAAGAGTGTGTGTTTTAGTGTGTGTGTATTACTCCATCAGGGGATAAAGACTAGAGAACCGACTTTGGTTCTCCAATTTAAACAACGGGGTATTTTGTTCCCCCTTTTCAACTTACAATCTAACACACCTTAACCCGTTTCAACTAACGGGGATATCTACGGAACCATTACACGAAACCATTAAATATTTATCACTTTTACTTACTAACTCTAAATTTCGTATAACACCTCATATATCCACTTTGACTAACTAAAACATAAAACAACTATTTGAATACTTATTTAAAGTCAAGGTACAACCCCTTGAGCAAGAAGTACAACTAAATACTACTAGGCCCATTTTTAGGATGTTACAGTTGTGATTGTTAAAAAAATCCTACAAATAAGGATGATATTTTTCTTTTAATAAGGTTATTAGATAGGGTATGTTTGACCCGAAAGAGTTGGAAGGCAGTGGATGCTGTTAGTCGATAGCGGGAAGCTAGAAGCTAGTAGCTGGAATTATAACCTATTTATTTTATTTATATATGTGTTTGGCAAATTAGCTGGTAACTGGAGCTTAATAGTGTAAAAGATAAAAAAAATGACAAATTATAAAAATAGGAAATATTGTAAAATAATTAAAGAGGGTATTTAGGTAATTTAGTAAATAAAAAACTTTCAGCTTGTTTTAAAAACTACTTCAAAAAGCTTTTTGTTTTAAAGCGTTTTTATTTAGAAAAAAAAACTTCTAGCTTCCCTCATAACTTAAGTTATATATAATCCTCTCAACGTGGAAACAAATCAAATAGGTAGCTTAGTGATAAACTGTTCAATTTATATCCTATAGGTACAGTGCTCGAACCTTGCATCATCCAATATTTTTTTTTTTCGTTTTCATGCGGCCGACCCATATCGTTCTTTTACTATTTATATTTTATTATTATATTAAAATAATTAATTTGGTACTTTTTTTTCCTTTTATAATGTTTAGCATATAATGTCTAGCACAAATATAAATATATATTTGTGACGATCTCATTTTTTCTACACATTGATATAAATTTTATTTCGATATAATGTCTATTTAAATATGTACTCTTTTTTATCAGTATTACGTTATTTGTAGTACGAATAAATTAATTTAAATCAAATAATATAAGAGCACTACGAACATTATTAAAATACGATACAAAATATGAATCATGTTTACTATATATAACACAATAGTTAGTTTTTTATAATAGCAGAACATATGCTTTGATTCAAATCACTCTGCACGAGTGGGGTACTAAATACCTCGTTATATATATATATATATATATATATATATATATATATATATATATATATATATATATATATATATATATATATATATATATATATATATATATATATATATATATATATATATATATATATATCAAGTGTTTTCAAGTTACGTTTTTTAGTTTTTATCGATATGGTATTAACACATGTCCGCTTTATGCGCATAGTCACTTTAATTATTATAAAAATAAAATAAAACTACTAAAGAACCTCAAAACCAGGTGTTTAAAATCGAGTTGGTTTGTATAATTGTATTGGAATGTATGGATTTCCTTGTATGTTCATTAAAAATAATTTTACATTACAACATGATATTATTTTTTGGAAGGAAAGAGAGGGGAAGAGAATGAAATAATTAGTGGTGTGTGTTCTCAAACTTTTTTAAGGATGGGAAGGGAATGAAAGAGATGGGAAGAAGGGGTTATTTGATTAAAAAATCATCCTCTTAAATATGAGGATGATTTGGAAGGAAAAAGTTCCTCTTCCTTTACTTTCAGTGTGTATGTGTGTGTGCGCATGTGATTTATGTATATAGTTATACACTTATACACTGATATATTTGTATTTAGGTACGTATATATATACATTTATATATATATATTCACACACACACACGTAAGAATGTGTGTATGTATATAGATATGTGTGTGTATTTGTATATATGTATGGATGCATATGTATTTGTGTATTTATATGTATGTGTTTTTGTACATATAAACGTATGTGTGTGTATAACCAGGTTGACCCAGTAGTCGAATAGTGATTGTTTATCACATACAATTAACTAAATATCCAGATTGTTTATCACATTACAAGGACAATTGTGTGTCACGTATATACATTTCTGGTTGAAATAGATGTAAAAAGGTCTTTAAAGCTAATTTATTATTACAAAAACAAAAAGTTTGTTTTTTAAATGTTTGTATACCTACAGACATTAAAGGAAAACAAATATGTTTAACAACACCTAAATTAAATCTAAATTTCTTCTTCAACTCCTCTATTTTATTTTTTTTCCTTTTTTAAATAAATTTCAATAACACCATATTTATCTTTGTCACTATTTACATGGACAACGGGTATGGAAATATAATAAACGAGGTAAGAGTTAACCGCGCGTTGCGCCGGAAATCAAATATATATATATATGAAAAAGTTTAATCGAAAACTGTTTTTCGTACAATAACTGTTTGTAACACCATAATTTACTAATTAATAGGGTATTTAGGTCTTTTATATATTTACCAACCGTGAATTGCATCCGGTGAGCCATCATTAATTTGCGAGTTTTGATTAAAAAACATAATTAATACGTCATTAATGAGTTATTAATACATTGCGACGCGTTTTTGGATGAACAAAATATAAAATATATTATTAAAGCTAAAATAGATAACCTAAAATTAATTCTTTTCTATATATAATAATATAGTAAAATCTATATCTATCTATCTATCTATCTATATCTATATATAAAAGGCATGCAAATTTTCCAAAAATAACTATAAATTGAGTCTTAATTAACAAATCACAACTTTTAATTTCAAAATTATTCCATTCTCAAAATAATTTTGGAAAGATAAAAAATTGTGGATAAGTAATTTGAATTCAATTTTAAATATATTAGGAGGGGGTTAGATGAAAACCGTGAGGGGGTTTTAAGAAAATGTGACGGGGTTTTATAAAAATTGTATACTAATGTAATTAATTATAAGTTGTTTATAAGTTATGTTTAGTAACTTGGAATATATTTTGTTTAGAGGGAAAATAATTATATATTTACGACCGTCTCATTTTTATCTACGTTTTGGTATAAATTTTATTGTAAGATGACACTTTTTTGAAATTGGTATATTCTCATCCCAAAGGTGATATTTCATTTACTAAATTATTTTTATTTGAAAATTTTAATATCTCAAATAAACTTTCGAAACACCCGTGCGTGCACGGGTCAATAAACTAGTAAGAAATATACACGATAGCCAAAAAAAATCCTATGAGATATGTTAATATAATATAAATTCTCAACTAAACACGTGCTATGGGAAACCGGGAAATGTTAATATATAAAATTTCTAAACCAAATTGGGATGCCCAAGGTAGAAAAAGGAAACATATGAAAATTCTATTAGAGAGAGTCGAACCTTTGATGTTGATGTTAAAAAACAACTGCCCTACCAATCCGCCAAATTGACTAATATGTTATTTTGTCAACCATAAAATATAAAACATGTAAGGGGGAATGTTACTGTTCATTGTACAGTAACAGTTCCTGAAAAATGTTATATATATAAATTTGACTAAGTTATCATATATAAACTTTTTTTAACTAATACAATTAATTTGTATAACATTTACATTGTATACTTGTTATCTATTATAATTGTAACACCCTAAGAAAATTGTGAGTATTTATATGAAAAAAGATATCATTATTTTACTATAATTATTAGTATGATCAAAGAAATGGTACTATGATAGTTTTTGCATGAGCTTGTGAGAGTTGATTAATTATTTTGATTACATGTTATCTTTATAAAATAAAGAGTTTAGGGGTTAAATTGTAGCTAACAAATATTTATGTGTATGTAGGAGGTTTATATTGAGATCAATGTATCAATGTATAAAAAACAGAACTAGAAGGGTCAAAGTTGTCATATTGACAAACTTATCTATATAAAATGATTTGTAATCAAAATAGTCTAACATTCTTAGTATGTTGTGTGTGAGATTGTATGGAAGTATGAAACTCACGAGAAGGAGCTGGTCTAGCTGTGAGAGACTGAGAGTGTATGGAACTCACTAGACTTGAACAAAAGTTGAGTGTTCTATTCAGGTTCTCTTTGGAGAACATATATAGATATAAAATTTTCATTTAAAAAAAAATATAGTTAAGGATTTTTATATAGCTAAATCAATGTCATGTACCACCTCCCATTGCCACTATTAGAAAAAAAAATATTAACTACAATCAAAATCTTAATCTACTATTAGTTTTAAAACAAAAAGCTACATTATTATCAAGGGGTTTAGTTTCAAAAATTGTATCGAACTTGTCATTTTTTTCTATTGTATATACCTATTTTTTTAAACTACCGTTTAGTGTATCTAACTTTCCTAAAACTACCATTTTGTGTATTTGATTACCTCTTCATTAGGTTACCATTCACACTTTTTTAAATATTGCATGTCATATCAGTAAAAAAAAATAAAAAAATGAAACATCATGAAGAACATTCATATGAATCTTCAAGTTTTAGGATGAACATTTGAAGATCATCATACACAATCAACCCTTAAAATACTGATTGATGAACAAATAAAAAAATCAAAGATTTCATTCTTTTAAACATTCAAAATCAAACATTATAAGAACAGAACCATAAGAACAAAAGAACATTCATGACTGAAACCCATATCTGTGAAGAACATCCATGACTGAAACCCAGATCTATGAAAAAGAACCCAGAAACCCTAAATCAAAAAAATCATAGGAACAAAATGAAGAAACTTATTGTTGATTTGAATCCTTCGAATCATAAGAACAAAATCGAACAAAAACCCTAAATCATAAGAACCCTAAATCGACACAAACTTAATGTCGATTTGAAACCCTCGAAGAAACCTCGATGATTATCTGGTGAAACCTATGAAAAACGCCTTGATGAAGATTTGGTGAAACCCTTAAGATGAATTGCCGAAGATCTGGTGAAACCCTTAAGATAAAGCAACAGATCGATGAACGAAGATGAAGATCTAGTGTTCTGTTGATGATGAATAACACGAATTTGTTGAAGATCGTTGTTGAATGTTCGAACCGATGAAGATGAAGATGAATGGCCGATGAAGATTTAGTGTTCTTAGAGTCATTTTAGCAACTGATATATTATTATTATTGTTGTTGTTGTTGTTGTTGTTGTTATTATTATTATTATTATTATTATTATTATCATTATTATTATTATTATTATTATTATTATTATTATTATTATTATTATTATTATTATTATTATTATTATTATTATTATCATCATCATTAATATTTTAAGCAAGAAAAGCCATGTCACCTACCATGTCACCTGTGCCTAGCTATCATAGGTAACGATATACTAAACGGTTGTTTTAGAAAGATCAGTTTATTAAACGGTAGTTTAAAAGATGCGTATACACAATAGCAAAAAAGTGACAAGTTCGATACACTTTTGGAAACTAAACCCTTAATTATAAACTATTTCAAAATTGTACTTCTTTCTTTATCATTTTTCATATAAATATTAATAAAGAATATTTTTAAATTAAATAATAATATTTTAACTTTTAACTAAATTGAAAATTTAATTTGACCTTGTCTTTTAGAAGTCAAATTTCTTTAAATTAATCAAGATTATTATAAATAGTTTAATATATATCATGTTTAAACTTTAAAATATCGTATTTGTGTATCTAATTTATAAATAACGTATTTATCTCATATAACACTTCAAATTATCATATTTAACCAAATTTTTAGTTATATCATTTTAAAATATTTTATAATTTTTTAAAATTATTTTTTATTATAACAATAAACATTTGACGTTATTGCTTATAATTGTAAATATAATGATCGATAACATGTACAAGAAATTGAATAACGTCTTTTGGTATCATGATACCACATTTCTTCAATCACGTATGTTCTTTCCTTTCACGGTGCTTCCATCGTTGGTCTTGTAATTAACGTCGTCTGTCGTCATTTTTTAAACTCTAATTTTTTCAAGTTTTATACGTATTCAATATCATTTATTAATGATTGATATTTATTACTTTTCTAAACCATCTCATGTATTACACGGACAATACCTCTATTAATATATCATTATCACAACAAATATATCCATATATAACCAAAAAAGTAACTATAAACAAATTACACATTTAAACCCATATCTACAATAATAAAAATAAAATTAATTAGAAATAAATATATAACTTCAGTGCTAAATAAAATTATTCTTGTTATAGAATCCTAAAATCTTGACTTATATTCTAATATATATAAAAGACTAATTTATTATTAGAAGATCCGAACCATTCATTTAAAAAAAGTTTAATCCCGATCTTTCATTTACTTAAGATCAAAAAATCAATATTGACTTTAAAAAGTCAAATTTATTAAAGATAATTTCACATATATTTTTATTAAATCATATAAAATCGTATTTATCTACCTTAATTTACAAATATTATATTTAACTTTTATAATATTTCATAATATCATATTTAACCAAATTCTTAGTTTTATCATTTTAAAATATTTTATAATAATTTTTTAAATTCCTTTTTAATTATAACCAATAAAGTTTAACTTTATCATCTTTAACTGTATAAATAATGATTGATGATTTATATAAGAAATACAATCATGTCTCTTCGTATCATGCTACCGTGTTTCTGTCTTCAAGTCTGCTCTTCTGCTCGCGTTGATGTTTCCACCGCTGGTTAGAGTGCTGATGTCGTACTTCATTATTTTTTTAAATTCTCATTTAA
The DNA here is from genome assembly GCA_947179395.2 of Pulicaria dysenterica. Taxonomy (NCBI): domain Eukaryota; kingdom Viridiplantae; phylum Streptophyta; class Magnoliopsida; order Asterales; family Asteraceae; genus Pulicaria; species Pulicaria dysenterica. Next base: position 10,708,385 of record OX359291.1, read on the forward strand.
TTCACGTTTTATTATTATTTTATACATTTTTATTAATATTTAACGTTTATTATCTTTTGTGTTATCACACAGACATTTTATCTAAATCTTCTAATATATATAAAAGACTAATTTTAAAAAAATTATTAGATAATCTAGACCCTTCATTTAATAAAAGATTTAATCTTAGCCGTTAATTTCTTTAATTCTAAAATTTTAATTTTGAATTTTTAGAGTCAAACTAATTTGAATTAGATATAGTTAACCTTAATTTTTTTTGAAAAGCAGTTAACCTTAATTAAGTTAATGATAAATATCAATAAATTATAAACAACAATACACTTAAACAATCGTATATCAAATCTATTAATTAGATAAACATCATAATTAATTGATTTATTGCCTTTAATTAATTAAATCTTATTTATGTAATGTAAATATTTCAAAATACTATATTAACCAAATTATTAGTTTTATTATTTAAAATATATTATAATAAGTTCAATGTATTTAAAAATTATCATCTATAAATGTTTGACCATATTTTGTCTACTTGTAACAATAATGATTGATGATTTGTATAAATACAATCACGTTTCGTATCATAATATCACGTTTTGCATCTATTACGTCAATGCTTCAACTGCTGGTTTGGGTTTTGACGTTGTTTGTCACCATTTTGTAAAAGTCTTATTTCTTTGTTGCCAATGATTAGGTTTTATCAATTAGTAAACCAATCCGTTATATATAAAAAGACATTCACGAAAATCCCCTATTTCAAAATGATTTTAAATGATTTTAAAATATTTTTAAGAAGACATTATGTGATCGTTAAATTATTTTTAGAATATTTTTTCCAATCAAAATCCCATATTTCAAAATGATTTTTAAATTATTCTTGAAATTTTTACCCACTAATCAACTCTGTTTATTTCCTAAAAGCTAACAACTATCGGTGCAAATCTGTAAATCAATTTTTTTTTATCATCTTCTGATTTTCATGAATGTTTCTTGATTTGTTATCGATATATGAATTTATTATTCTACATTTAAGATTTTACACTATAAATGTTTAAAATTCACATCAATAATCCCCGTGTTTATACACAGGGTATTAAACTAGTATGTTGATATAAGATTAACCTATTGCAAAATCCCAAACATATTTAACATGTTTTGATTGGAACCAAGATGTTAAGTGGGACGACCGGTATATTATAATAACATGTGGGTTATGTCGTATAATTTATTTTAATTTATATATTATTAAATTATATCATATATTGTTAAATATTTATATAATTGTATCTATAATGTAATATGTTGTTGTTGAAAAGCCTAAGGGGGTGTTTGGTTCAAGTATTGGTTTTTGGGGGATTGAGATTTATACAAGGGAATTGCATTTGGGAGGAATTCATTTGGTGGGATTTAAAATCCCACACTTGTGTTTGGTTCACCTCATCCAAGACACCACTAAACCCATAACACCACCACCAAACCGCCGGCCACCACCTCGCCGCTACTGCTCCATTCGTTGCTCTGTGAACACCGCCGGCCACCACCTCGCTGCTCTGTTTCGAACCCTAGCTACTGCTCCCTTCTTTGCGAACGACGGGGATGACAGATCTGCGAACGACGGGGCCACCACCTCGCTGCTCTGCGAACACCGCCGACCTAGGGTTTCGAATGACGGCTAGGGTTTCGAACGACGGTTAGGGTTTCTCGATGGTTGCAGCGGCTAGGGTTTCTCGAGGGTTGCAGCAGCTAGGGTTTCTTGAAGGTTGCAGCGGCGACGGTTAGGGTTTCGAAAGGGTTGTAGCGGCGACGGCTTCTCGAAGGGGATGACAAAGATGATGGAAGGTTGACGGTTTCTCGAAGGTTAGGGTTTCTCGACGGTTTCTCGAAGGCTAGGGTTGACGGCGAGGGTTACGGTTTCCGGTGATGGAAGGTGACCGGTGACGTCGATGATGGAAGGTGACCGGTGATGTTTGACGGAAGTGATGACGGCGAGGGTGATGTTCGCCGGAATTTTAGCCGGACGGTCACCCGAGGAAATACCTCATATGAGGGATTTCAGAATACCAAGGGGGTAGGAGGGAATGATAAATCCTTCAGCTGAGGGATTTTGGTGATTCCTGGGATTTTGAATCCTTCCTCAAATTTGCAAACCAAACACATCATTTGGGTGGATTTGAAATCCCATTCCCATGAAATTTCCCCAAATCCCACCAATCAAACACCCCCTAACTGGCTAACTGCCGGAACGTAATTAACTGGCTAACTGGCAGAACTTAATTAGGGCTCAACAAGAAAACGCCAAAATAAGTTTTGAAAACTCTCAATCCCCTGCCCAAGGCCCAACCTCGCGCTACATTTTTTACTCCCCAACCTATAAATTCGATTCCTCTTCCGATTTCTCCACACAAACGCAAATCGAATTTCAAGAGCTCCTCGTTCAGCGTACGATTTACGCCAAAGTTTTGGAACCCTATGACGAAGGGAACTAAGCGAAAGGCTGTTGCGGCAGGTCGTAACGATGATGAGGCGTCCACCTCTGCCGCCGCAACCGCCACTGTAACCACCGAGCAGCAGGATCAAGAGAATAAGGAAACCACCAACATAGGCCGGAGAACAAAACGTCCCAAGGTTTCCAAGCCTGAATCAGAGCCTGAGTACTTCGATGAGCCGCGTGAATTGGTAATATTCTATCTTAATTTTTGGTATGTTATACTAGATTGAAAATCAGCATTGATATTAGTTTTTTAACAAATTTAGATGCCAAAGCTTCTTATCTTATTTTCAGAAAATTCTGATTCCATATGATGAATGACTATTTCTTGAAAACTGATAGGAAGATTTCAGTTTACAGTTTTGATAGATCTGTTCCCTTGTTCGTTATCTGTTTCTAGCACTTCATTTTCTCATATGTCATTACAAATTCACAATGAGTTAGCTTGTTATGTATCGATGCTCTAATGTTATCTTGCTCATTGTTTTTCAGGAGGACTTGTGGAAGCAGGTTTTCCCTGTTGGGACAGAAGTATATACCATCTTGTACTTTAGTTTTCTTTTAGTATTGTTACAATATGTAGGCTAGTCATTGAGTTTGATGTTTTAATGACAGTGGGACCAGCTCAATTTGCTTTCTGAATACAAATGGAACTTCAAAAATCTAGAGGTGTGTCCCCAGAAACACAGTTTGGTTATTTTCTTACTGTGTTTTAACTACTTTCGTGAAAGTAGATTTGGGGATATGTGAGTTATTGAGCTAACCGCATTTTTGCTAATTCTTTGTGAAATCATTCAGGATGCATTTGAAGAGGGTGGCGTATTACACGGGAAAAAAGTTTATCTCTTCAGTTGCACAGAGCGTAAGTGGTGAACGAAACTTGTTCTTAGATCTATAAACTAGTTGTTTTGCGTGGTTTAAAAATGCATGCGTGAGGCGATCTGGTGCATGACGCGCTTCGAGGTGCTCATGAAAACACATCCAGGGGTCTGATAAGGCCGGGGTACACATGCGGTTCGATGCTCTCTGGTGTGATCTAAGGCATGCATCACCACATTTTAGCGCATCATGTACGTTTTCAACATGGGCTGCTTCTTCTGTCTTTTAAGAGCTTAGGACTTTTTGTTTGAGCCTTTTAAGAGCTAATCTTAATCTGAAATGGGCTATAAATCTGAGCAAAACATTTTGGTCAAAAGTCTTCACCTAAACTCGCAGATGAATCGTAGGGTGTTGTCACAATGTTTACTCATTTAGTTGTTTGTTCTGTTATTCATGATTCATAAACTGTGTTGTGATACTAATGTCACTTTTGGAACTAATTGCGGTATGCAAGTAAAATATTTTGATAGTTAAGCATTTACAAGGTGAAACATGTATTTTAGATTTATTTACAAGCATTTTTTGAATACCGGGTGCATTGCATATGTGGTGTGACCACTTATCACTCCTAGGCTTCCGGGACCCTTACCGCCTCGGAGAGTCTCATGCCTTTTAAAAACAAGCTTGTTTGCATACTTAAAGATCTGTATACTGGTCAGATGAAGATGGCGTAGTTATCTATTATAGCTTGCATTTTACTCTTTATTCTTTGACTCTTTGTTTTGGGGTTACATGTTGCATTTTTTTTTGGTTGCAGCACCAATGCTCTTTTTTGGGGGTCAAATAAAAGTTACATTCGTACCTGTAGTCGTTGCTGTAAGTAGGATAAACTTCCTGCTTTTCTTTTCTTTGCATTTTACAATTTACATCAATTTGGATTTCTGATCCACTTACTTATGAATGGTGGATTGGGGTTGCGTTCTATACTTCTATTTCAAACAAGTCAAGCAAAGTTTCTCTATTACAAGGGAAACAGTTTGGTTCATGATTTATAGTTCGGACATAAATTAACAAGAAGATCATGATTCATGCTTCTTTTGCTTTTGCTTAGTTGGGAAATGATCAAATAATCACTGTCAAGGGGAATTCTTGCGATTGCTCTCTTGTTGACTATTTCATGCTTTATCATATATTTATTTTATGTTTTGCATTACTTGGCAGATTGTATCTCAATTTCCACCTTCTTATAAAATTGGAATCACCTCTGTACAAAGTGCATCAGAAGAGATTGTTGACATGAAGCATATGAAAATGGACTGGGTTCCATATATTCCATTAGGAAAACGGTAGTGACTTTTTCTTTCAATATTTTAAATGGAGAATTATATTCGACAGTTTTCTTGAAAAGTCCACACATTAGTTGGTCACTTGTTTATTACATATATATGAATCTCATTTTAACAGGGGCGCTTCAGTTGAAAGACTTAAATCTCAGATCTTTATACTAAGTTGTGTTCAAAGAAGGTAAATACTTTTTAATATTTTCTTTTATGATTATTATGAATTATGAATGTATGATTATAAATAATAAATATACTACATATGATCACGACAATAAATAACCTAACTCATGGATTTGAACACATTTTGAATGACTTTCACCTTGTTAATCAATTAATCCCATTTGATGCGTTTTTTATTATCTAAAGATTTAGCTTAACCCATATAAAACAGATATAGAACTTTATCCAAATCAACCCATTTATATTTTTCTTGGGATTGATTTTTTTATCTCAACTAGAGTTACAAATTTGGATGGTTTTGACTTTAAATCTTCTAACTTATCTAAGCCAATACTCGAGAAGTGACATTGAGTGTTTGTATATGTTTGGAAAACTGATCTTTGATTTTTAATTGATAAGCTATAGCTGAATTTCAGCTTATGCAAATAGAGATTTTAGTAGTTTTTGGACATTATCTGCGATATATGAAGTTCAATATTAAGTTGCACTACTAATCTCTTGTAAACTGGAATAATCTTTGATAGTTCTGGGTATATAAATTCTGTACTATAAGATCATTAACTGGCTAGAGCTGTAGAGGTCTGTAAACAGTATACTATTATTCAATAAAACGTTTATTTTAAAATTTTAGAGTATTTGCATATCATTATTTAGTCTTAAACAGGAATTGTTTGAAACTATTACCAAAGAATTGAATGGGATACTCCTGCTGATTCTAATGAGAAGAAAATTGAAACGAAAGATGTCCTTTTTTGGCTATAGTTTAGCATATTTTAATGTGATGAGCCCTTTTATACTAGTATGTAAATTGAGGACTTAATTTTTTGTTTTGTGGTTTGCCAAAATATTATATATCTCCTTTTAAGTTTATTTGGAATTGAGAATGTGAAGTGATATTGTTCTTCATTGTATGATTTATATTCAGGGCCGGTTTAAAACATTTGAAGCTGGATCGTGTCAAGAAATTTGAATACTGCTTACCATGTAAGTACAAATGATAGATTCATTGAAGGATCTCAACCTCCTTTTGTTTTCTTTGGAAGATATATATTTCAATGTTATGTACAAATTGGCACAACAAATTCTACAAATTTGATGGTGATATAGTCGGTATAGTTTTCAGTAAAAGTGAATTGTATAGATAAAAAAGAATTGCATGAAAGTGAATTTAGTTATCAAGGGAGTTAGCTTGGTTTTAAAAGGTGTAGATCGCCTCAAAGCACTGAGGGTCCTAGAAGCCGAAGCGCTAAGCAAAAGCGCTCGCTTTAAGCACACGAAGTGCCCGAAATTCACAAAAAAAAATAAAAAAATACATAATGAATACTATGTTATACATACTTAAACACCAAAGTGTCGATACATATATTTAAAACTCAAAAGTACTTAAACACCAAAATATATTTATCAATTTACTTGTAAGTTATTAATACTTAAATACTTATATGAAGTTGTGAACAAGAGAAGTGGAGAAGTGCTTTGCTTCGTGAATTGAATTACATAAGGAAGATGATGAATAGCGATTCAAAATTTGACTTATCGACACCACTTTAAAGGATCGAGTTTTTACCGTTTAGTTTATGACTCTTTGTTTCCTAACCTAAGCTCATAGTATAAAAACTGGCCGTTAATAAATTAAAGCCTGTTAAAAGCCCAAACTAATTAAGAATACCTTAATCGCTATTAAGTGCTGCTTAGCGCTTCTTCTAAAACGAAGCAAAGCGGGCACTTTTTCTCGCTTTACGTAACCGAAGTGCTCAATATAGCTTAAGCACTAACCCTCATCGCTTAGCGCCTTAAGCACTTTTTAAACCAAGGGGGTTAGTTCTTTTTACCATTATCTTAGTAGTTCTGCTGTAGTTTCACTCCATTGTTTTTTTTTCTTTCTAAAACGCAAAAGAAAAACAATTTTTTGATTAGTTTGGAACAACTGTTTTATTATGTGCAGACTTTTATAATCCCTTTAAAGAAGATGAGACTGCACAGAGTACTATTGTGGATATCATGTATCCAGTCGAACCAAAGCCTGTAAGATGCTTTTTTGCTTCTTTAAATTATGTTCCAGATTGCGTTAATGGTCTGTTTTTTAAGAATTACACGAGTATGAATTTACAGGTGGAAATTTGAATCCTTTTACATTAAAATGGGTCGGGGTTATGTTTTATCTCTAACCAGTAAAAAATGAGAAATTTAGCTAGAAAGGTAACGAGTCAAATGGATTGAAAAATTCAACTGTTTTTTTAATGCATAAATGTCATTTTTATTCAGACTATAAGATTATTATTAAAAAGAATATACATATTTTAATCATATTTGACACACTAGTTATTTAAGATAGAGATTTGAAATTTTGGACAAAAAGCGTATCAGATCAATTTTACTCTCGCCAATTTGGCTCTAGCTGATAAAAACAACTATAAAAACTTTCAACAAGTATATAACTAATTTGTTTATTATTTTTATTGACTCTCTTTAGGCTGTCTGTGAATTCGATTGGGAAGTTGATCATCTTGAGGTGAGCCACAATCCTTCTTTTTAATCACTCTATTAGTCTAATCTCTTTTGCTTTCTTAGGTTTGGCTTTGATTTATCATATATGCCTTCTAGAGTGTAGACATAATGAAAAGGGAAAAAAAATCATGTTTGACAGCTGTTTTATGTTTTTTGAAAGTTAATAATGTTTTAATATGTATTGTGAGTACTATCTATAATGTATAAACTTCTAAAATTAATATCTTTTGTAGGATTTCACCAATAACCTCATTGCTGAGGAGGATTTGTCTGAAGATCAGAAGGATGCATTTAAGGTAAACTCAGTTGACTAGTCAAATTATGTTTCTTCAACTTCCTTTATGTAAAGTATTCCGATTAAAAGTATTTCACTTATTAATATTTCTTTTTTCTTATTGTAGGAATTTGTCAGGGAAAAGGTTCGTGAAGGAAAGAAGGCTAACCGTGAGGTACTTTATTAAAATTATTGTTCTTCTATACCGACATAAAATGTAAATTATATCGAATGTGTCCCAATGTGTTGGTTTAATGAATAAAACCTTCTACATCATTGTATTCAGGATTAAGAATATTATTGAAATAATATAATTTTGTAGGCAAAGGAAAAGAGAAAGAAAGCTATTGAGGAACTAAGTCAAGAGGAAGTGGCTGCATTTGAGAATATGAGGTTCTACAAATTCTATCCTGTTGCCACACCAGATAAAGCCAAGGTTTGATTTTTTATTTTTTTTGGTTACCATCTTTTACAAGAAAACAATGTCTTTTTCTTAAGAAAAGAATTCATTTCCTACTATAATCAGATATTCTGAATCTATACTACAATTCAAATGTTGCAATTACTATCAGTATGTAAGTAGCAATGTAGCATTAGGAATTGATTGAATCAACCAATTCCTTTATTTGGCATTATAGAAGGGTATTTCTAGAATAGTGTATAGTAAAAAGATGGCGTGACACGGATTGATGTGATTTGATATTAACCCTTTATTATAAAGTTACATGTTTGCCGTTAGTTATTACTTTTGAAGGATTATTTGGTTAACCGTGTGTTTATATTTTATTTTTCTTGCAGGCTTCATTCATAAATAGGTATTACGGCAAGGCGCATCAAGTATTTTGATCTGGATATATATGTAGCATAAAGGGTTGGTCTGTGTGTCCTGGTGACTTGATATATGTATTTGTAGCTAGCTATAGGAATTTTGTTATTCAGTTTAGAAATTAATTGTATCTACAAGATTTACTCATTAGAAAGTATCTCAACCTCAACAACACTTCTATTATCAATGAGGATTGGACCTGTATTCAAAAGAGTAGGGGTCAGGTTGTGTCGGGGTGTACGTTTGAATGGATCGATTTAATCTAAATATAATTAGATTTTGGTTTCTAAAATAAGGATCCTAATCATCCGAACAACCTCACGACCAACGGTAACTTGTAAATGGCTATCAAAAACAAGTTGTAGAATCTTAGGTTTGATTTCTAATGGTTTAGGTAGTCGTAGTCTTAGCTTGGAGTTTAATAATAAATGGTTACTGTAGTCATTGTGAATTTCACTTTTCCATTGAACAAGTTGACCATTTGAGGTTTTAACCCTTTACTCAGCCTGCTTATTTTGCTGCCTTTATATTGTTAATTATTTGAAAACGTTTTCATAATCAACGTTGATTGCTCTCGTTTAATCAAATTACTTTAATAAATTAATAATTTTTTTCTGCAACCCAATATTTTTAATTGTTTGCAAATGTGCACTTGTTTGCACATATGCATGTATTTTGCATCTAGTTTTGAAAAAATGCATATGTGTACATGTTAGCATATGTGCATATGACATGTATGTTTTTGCAACAATGATGGAAAAAAAGATCCAAAGGTCTAAATTAAAGAGCACAAATTCAAATTTGTTGCACCCGTGTTGAAAAAAAAGAGCATAAAAGAGGTCACTCCAGTGCAATATACACATGTGCATATTGATGCATTTGTGTTGAAAATGAAACACATAAAAAATGTTTTTGCCCTATGAAAACATATATCATATGGGTGTTAAATTAAAGAGGATAAAAATCTCATATTTTTTAATATCATTTTTGTACTTTACGACCTTTTTATTTTGTAGATATCTTAGATTTAAGAAAGTAGGGGTGAATGTAAAAAAAAATCCAAATTTCTGTTTTCCTATTACACATTGTAACACCGCAAATCTTGCAGCAATTTTATACTTTTTAGAATAAGTCTTTTCATCATAATCAGAGTTACTAACAATTCGGCAGAACAATTTATTGTAAAACATTGGGTTAGCAAGTCATTGTATAAACATGTATACTACAAATCCACTTGACTTCACGGTTTACCAAAAGAGCATAGATATTGTTTTAGTCATTGATTTATAGTTAACTTCATAAATGGTCCTTTAATAATTAACAAATTGTAGATTGTTCCTTCTTAGAAAAAGTTACAAACTATATCCTTTAACTATTATTTTGTTACATGAATAGTAATTTTCTAACGTTTTTTTATTAACTAAGTCAGCTAACATATATAAATCAACCATTTTACCTTTCAACTCTTATTTATTTATTTATTTTATTAATAAAACCATTGTCATTATTTTGTTACATGGATAGTTATTTCTGACGTTTTTTTATTAACTGGGTAAGCTAACATATATAAATTGACCGTTTTACCTTTCTACTCTTATTTATTTATTTTTATTAATTAAACCATTATCGTTATTATTACCAAACTCTTCCCACCCACCCAATTTTTTTCGCCATCAAGCTCCAAGCCCTCCTCCTTTTTGGCTCCTCTCTCATTCCATCGCTTTACCTCTTCTCCGGAGAAGACCTTGATTGCCATCCACCATATCACCATTGCCGCTTCGACCAACACCCTCAGCTCCTCACTCCCTCAATCTCTATTTGTACTAGCCACCAGTGGCTTTGATCGTTGCCGCCACTATCTATTGAGCGTTTCTATCACTACCATCGTATAATTGCAGATTTAAGGATTTTCCTTGTGTGTGTTGGCGTGTGTGATTTACGTTCCGACAAGGGTTTTTGAGATGAGTGAGATTTTCTGGTTTTTGAGTTTTTCGCAAGGGAGGTGAGTCATGGTAAACGGCGTTGGTAGATGGTGATGAGATTTGGGGTATCTGGTTGGGCGGTTTTTTAGAACTAGGGTTTTGATTTAATTGTATGGGTTCCAATTATCCTTGTTGGTTTTCGACTTTTCTGGTGGTATACAACGGTTGGTGTTCTGTAACGCCTCAAAGTTTGTATGTTCTTAGAGGTGAGTTTATACCACTAAACGTGTTAAGCGTTATGTATGTTAGTAAGATGCCATTATGTGTTATGTGAAGCATGTTTTTATGATTTAATAAGTTGGAGGGCTTGAACTGCCAAGTTTTGAAACTTAGAAGTCCAGGGGCCTTTCTGCCATATGTTGATAGTAGTGGATTTATATGAAGCTCCATTTGACCATTATGGTCAAACTCTCAGTTCATACTACACACATATACGACACATACATACTCTCCTATTTTCTTGCTGATTTTGATTCTTAAGTGGAGTTCTAGCATCTACAACAGATTCTTTTGTGATTAAGAAGCAAGAGGTATGTGTTCTTGGTGAGTTAATTGAGTTTTAGGTCAAGAAATGGATTCATAGGTTGAATCCTTGAGTTTATGTGTTAGTCTTTGATTTTGATGTTGTTTGTGTTGGGATTTCAAGAACACGCAACGGAAGCAAGAACATCAACAAACAAGCAACTATGTGTTCAAAACAAGAAATCCCAAAGATGGATCATCTCTATGTAACAAAATAGCAACAAACAAGGAGGTTAGAAGGTATACCATGCTCCTAAGCTCCAGAAATCAAATGATGGTGGCTGATGATGGTGTAGAAGCAAGGAACTCCTTCTTCTTCTTCTCTTCTCGAAATCACACTCCGGGAACTAGTCCAACAATTTGTGCTAGCAAACTTGTGTGTAATCTTCTACTGGAAACACACACAAGAACAGCAAATGTATCTCTGGAACCAAAGCCTCATGTTCACCAAATCACCAATTCAAGGTATTAAGTGAGAATAAGAGAATATGTGTGCTAGAGAGAGAGAGTTGGCCAAGAGTTATGAAATGTCCAGGTTTGAAGTATTTTAAAGACCCCAAAAAGCCCCTGGAACTCCCTCTAGCCGGCCAAGAATAATCTAGAACTCCTCATGCATTGGCCAAAAGTGTAGGTGATTTTGACACAAAGTCCATGCAATGGTAGCGCCGCTAACCAAAAGTTAGCAGCTCTAAACCTTAGCCCGTAGCGGCGCTAACGCGGCTTGACTTTGAAACGACATAAAACACATGCAACCATAGCGGCACTAACCTTTAACAGTTAGCGGCACTAACTCATTAAGTTAGCGGCGCTAACGCGACCTGCATTGCTAACTTTCACTTTTGCCATCTATGGTCCCTCAACCTTATTTGCTGTCATGTTAGACCCCGGTGTGTGACCCATATAGGCCCATACATCATTGGCAGTGCTCTAAGGCATACATATATTATCGGGCAGATTCTAACAAACTCCCACTTGCACATAATATACCGTACCCTAGCAAGCACAGACAAAGAGCGGCCTCTAGCAAAGCATCAATGCCCCCAAGTCTATATAGGTTCTGATTACCTGCAGAAAATCATCATACTGAAAGTAGTGGTCCTAGATAGGTGATCTTAGACATCCTTTTGTTCGCGATATCCTTGTGAACACGAGACATGGATTAGAAAATGTCAATCTACAGATCGTTCACGATTATGTTTCTCGATCTTGATTAGTGGTGACCAAAAGATAAGGACATATCTGATTCTCAATCAATATTCCTTGTGCATGGCCATGCAATATTTTGGTGTCAGCTCCTAATCATCGAGGGGCCCAGGGATATCTCTCATACCGGAGGAACAAATCCCTTTGACTGCATAACCCCATACCAGCTAAAGCAAGTAAGAACTGCTTTTGAAAATGGCTAAAGCAAGTAAGAACTATGATATAGTAGTTCATACATCTCGGGTCTAAGGATGTAAGATTTTATCATCACAACGGTACAAGTGCACACGGCGCGGCTGGGAAGAGAACCCATCGCGTATAGTATAGTGCGCTGGTAAGACCGATGATTTATATCGAACACGGGTACGGCGATAGCTATTGCTACTCTCTATTCCAAACTGCTGTCTAGTTAGATAGATAGGTGAGGATAAAAATAAACTAAATACTAGGCTAGAAAAATAAATAAAGCAGGAAACAAAAGAAAGTGCCAAGTCACGAATCCTCCAAATCAATATTAATAGTAGCGTTAGCTAATCCGGTTATAAAATGAATGAAATTATTAAGATGATTTCTAAAGTTGATTCGGTACCAATCTTTTATCAGTACAAAACGATCTTAAGGTAACTATGATTTAATCCCTGTATTATTAAAACACCAGTTAGATAAAACCTCGCTTCCCGGGTGTTATCCCGTTTTACTTAAAAGTTCAGTATTTATTTCTTAATGAAATAATAGACAAGGTAAATACCATCGTTGGTCAACATCCGGTAAGAAGATATATATTTAGGTATTAAGATAATATATCAGTTCAACACCTCAAGTGGGTCTATGAGCAAATGTCCCTGTATACACATACCAGACTTATACGTATCATACACCTCAAGTGGGTCCATGAGCAAATGCATATAAATATGAGTCTGTTTGTATATATATGTATAAGGATACAGATATCCTAAGCAAATGGTTTTTCAACACTTACGATGCCGAATACCCGCATGAACTGATAGTTTTATACAAAATAGCTAATTATAATGTTTCATTATTTCAGAAATACCAAGTCTTAAATAAAATCATCACAATTAAATCCTACACATAACAACTACATATTTATATCAATTCGGATTCATTGTAACGAAGCGAAAATAAAGGAAAGAGAATACCAGTTCGTATTATACAAGGTAGAAATACATCTGGACAACATCCTGACTCGTACAAACTTGTTGGAACTCGTTTCCGAAGACATAAAAACAACTACAGCTACGAAAACTACAAATCTACACTACAAACTACGTATTTACATGGATAGGAGGCGAGGAAGCCTCCAGAGCAGCCCGAAGGCCCCCCTGGAATCACCTGAACTCGCCTGGAGAGGTGTATTGAAGTGTTTTGGTCTCTGGAGGTGTAAGGGTTGTAAGAGAGGTCTGGAAGGTGTATTTGCCGAATGGGGCTTGGCTTGCTATTTATAGGCGTGAAAGTTGATTTACGCGCCGCGTAAAGATGTCTGACAAGATTCCCTGACAAGATTCGATGACAACTTGAAAGTCAAGATTGAGTGTATAGTGATGAATTCAAATATGCAAGTAGAGAGAATATGCCAATGACACCTTTAAGTGTGTGTTTTTCTATTTCAAAATATCAAAGGTTACATTGAATACAAGGTTACAAGGTATATATACCTTGACTACAAATACTATTATATTACAAAAGTATTGTCTAGATCTAATCACAAATACAGATCTAACAATCTCCCCCTTGATTCGATCTAGACAACGTGTCTATCACCCAAGATCCTTTGCCACCTGCGAAGAGTAGCTCTTTCCTGCATTTTTTCCTCCATTTGTTCAATAATCTCTGTCAGGCTAACTCTTGCAGATTGATCCATTTCATCTTTAAGACTAAAGCTGTGTTCTCTGATCTTTATTATCCAGACTCTGAGAGACCCATCAGAATAAGCATTAAGTTCTTTGGTTCTTAGAAAGATTTTTTCCTTCTTGCTGTTAAACAACACTATTCCTTCGTCATCCTCTCCAGACTCAACATCCTTCCAAATTACTTGATACATTTCTAGCTCTTCAATTCTAGGATGTGAGGTGTTAGGCTTTTGAACATTTATCTTTGCTTTATCAGCCTCAGCACCAAGCTGGATGTCGTTTCGTTCAGCAAGTCGGATTCGTTGTTTCATGAAATCCAGAATGAGTTTGTACCCTGCATTGTTTGCATTAGAACTGTGTTTCTTGACTTCAAGCTCATCCATGATGATTTCAATATCTGCCAAACTTAAATGCTTTAGGTCCACTTGACTGAACCAATGTCGACTTTGATCTGTTCTCAAAACTTGAAAATGAATCCAAATTACATTGACAACCAAACGAGCATCTTACTTTGGAGATAGGATGTTTTGAGAAGACTTCAGCTTTTGATTTGGCATGCCAATTTATAAGTATTCTTTTTCCAGCATCAGAAGCATCAACAGCTCCTAGAAGATCAATGGATAATTCAGGTTGAATTTGATCTGAATAAATTCCAGGAATTTTTTCTTCAAGAAAAGCCACAGCTATATCAAACTCACTCCAATTTCTCTCATTCTTTCTCAGAGCCTTTGTAGTTAACACATATCTTTTCCTTAAATCTCTTAAGCTCGTTGTTAGGATAGGATCTGGATGATAGTTTTCAGGCACTTTCCACTCTGCCCCTTTTCTTAATCTTTTCAATCTTTTCTGTTTCTTCTGTTCTTCCCACAAATCTCTAGCGGATTGTCTAAATTTGCCTGGAGATGGAGGAAACAGATCAGCAACCTCTTTATTCATTCTTAGAACAGCTGTAATATTGAGAGGTTCTGGTGTAGGCATCTCTTCTACCACAGGCTTTTCAACCCTTGGTGTTGTACTCACTGTTGTGGCTTTGATCTTTTCTATATGTTGTTGTAGAGTCATATTGCCAGTATCAGCATCAGTTTCAAATGACCCATATGCATCAAATACATTATCAGTCTCATTAATAAAATCAAATGCCTCATCCACCTCATCAACTAACTGCATTTTCTTTTTACCTTTACCTTTACCTCTGCCTCTCTTTGGAGTTATTGGTTGTTTGCTTTGTGAAGACGAAACAACAGGTAGCTTTGATATTAGAGATGTAACAGGCACAATTGTACGACGTTTCTCCCCCTCAGAATGATCGGGATCAGGATCTTGATCATTATGCTTTCACTTCTTTCCTTGTGCTTGACAGGTATCCTCAAGAGAGGCCTTAAGTGCAGCAGCAAGAGCAGCTTCCTCTTCATCATTAATTCTCCCTGAAGTCTCCCCCTGAACAAAAGCTGGAGAAGCTTCACCCTCAACATCCTTAAGGGGATCCATGGCATCCATGCGTTTGTGAAAAGCAACCCCAAAAGCTGCTATACTATCTCTCATTTCCTTTTTAAAGCTTTCAAAATCAGAACTTCTTGAATTTTCATTAAGCACTTTTACTGTTCTGAATTTGAATTCTTTTCTTCTGTTGTTTTTCCTTGCTCCCCCTTGACTTGACATGTATAATCTTTTAGCTCTCTTAGTCTCCCCCTCAACAAACGAATATCTTCTTGATCGATAACCTCAAAATCAACTGAATCAACTTGCATTCTGTTGTAACAGAATTCGTTGGGTCCGCGTCACGGAAGAAGATAAGGTACGCGGCGCGTAATTTCTGCTTTCATAAAATCTTCGTCTTTTGAGCGGTATTTTCTCGTTTTGACGCGTGTTATCCATTTTTCCGTATTGTCTACCTGAAATAGCCTTGAATAAAATAAGAAAGCATTTAAAGCTCATTTTGGCTATATTTTATTTATTTAAAACAGATATTGGCAGATATCAGATATATATTTTATGTATATTTCTGCCAATATCACTAAAGCAAGTAAGAACTATGATATAGTAGTTCATACATCTCGGGTCTAAGGATGTAAGATTTTATCACCCCAAGTTACTCGTGACTATAATCCATGAAGTATACTTGGGTGTGGGTCTTCTAGTCACTTGAAACTCTTTTCAAGCACAGATAAGCATTGCACCTTAATTCAACCACTTTGAGTTCAAGATCACATGCTTATCTCAGTCTTGATTCAATCTTTCTTCCATAAGATTGACTGACTGTGGAAAGTTTGAAATATAGAATAATATTTCTGGAAGTAGTTAAACATGCTAAGATGGAACACAATAAAGTCTTATGAATGTAACCGTATCACACGCATATATAATCTCCATTATATATTGAAACAAGCATAGGTTACAATACTGTCTGTATCGTTCCCAAAATAAAATATACATATAAAATGAACTAATATATACAACTCAAGCCAAATCGCTAGCAAATCTTACACCTATCGCTCTAGTGTGAGATTCATGAGCTGCTTGCGGTAACGGCTTAGTGAATGGATCTGCCAAGTTTCTATTCGATGCTACTCTGCTAATGATGACTTCACCACTTTCAATAACATCCCGTATAAAGTGGCATTTGCGCGAAATGTGTCTCGTCCTCTTGTGAGCTCTTGGTTCCTTTGCCAAAGCCACCGCACCCTCATTGTCACAAAATATATTTCAATAGGGTCAGCGATGCTTGGAACCACTTGTAGATCTTGGATGAATTTCTTCATCCACACGGCCTCCTTTGCGGCTTCACTTGCCGTAATGTACTCCGATTCGGTAGTCGAATCAGCCACCGTGTCTTGCTTCGAGCTCCTCTAGCTGACAGCACCACCATTTAACAGGAACACAAACCCCGATTGTGATCGGCAGTTATCCCTGTCAGTTTGGAAGCTAGCATCCGAGTAACCCTTTACTCTCAGCTCTTCTTCCCCACCATCTACCAAGAACATCTCTTTTGTGCGTCTCAGATATTTGAGAATGTTCTTTACTGCCCTCCAATGAGGCTCTCCTGGGTTTGCCTGATATCTACTAGTCATGCTTAAAGCACATGACACATCAAGGCGAGTGCATAGCATGGCGTACATGATCGAGCCCACAGCCGAAGCATATGGTACTCACTTCATTACTTCTATCTCCTCTCTAGAGGTAGGACATTGAGTTTTACTCAAGGTCAGGCCATGCATCATAGGGAGGTTTCCTTTCTTGGATTCCTCCATCTTAAAGCGTCTCACGACCTTTTCTATGTATGCACTTTGAGAAAACCCTAGCAACTTTCTAGATCTATCTCTATAGATCTTTATTCCCAGAATACAGCTCGCATCCCCTAGGTCGTTCATTGAAAAGCAATTCCCTAGCCAAGCTTTGACACTCCTTAGGCTTGGAATATGATTTCCAATGAGTAGAATATCATCTACATATAGAACCAAGAAGACTATAGTGCTCCCACTAGCCCTGACATATACGCAAGGTTCATCTTTACTCTTTGAAAATCCAAATTCTTTGATCTTCTCGATAAAGCAAAGATTCCAGCTCCGAGATGCTTGTTTAAGTCCATAAATGGACTTCATAAGCTTACAAACCTTGTTTGGATACTTTGGATGCTCAAAACCATCAGGTTGTCTCATATACACCTCTTCTTTAAGCTTCCCGTTAAGGAAGGCGGTCTTTACATCAATTTGCCAAATTTCGTAATCATGAAATGCAGCTATGACAAGTAGTATCCGGATTGACTTCAACATGGCCACTGGGGAGAAGGTTTCATCATAATCAATTCCTTGAGTCTGAGTGAAACCCTTTGCCACCAGTCGGGCTTTGAAGATATCCAAGGTTCCATCTATGCCGGGTTTCTTCTTGAAAACCCATTTACACCCCACGAGTTTTATCCCCGGTGTAGGATCAACCAGTTCTTAAACCTGGTTATCCGACATAGATTGCATCTCGCTCTCCATCGCCTTCCTCCACTGAGCAGACTCAGGGCCTGCCATGGCTTCCTTGTAGTTGGTGGGTTCATCATGATCCACCAATAACTCATTGCCCTCAGATATGTGAAACCCATATCTCTCTGGCTCAGAACGAGTTCTAATGGAAAGCCTAGGAGTAGACGTTGCTAGAGTGTCAGGTACCGCAGCATCATGTTGCTCGGTATTTTGGCTAGTGCCAACCTCAAGTCCTTTATTGGCCGACCCTTGATCTTTCTCAAGGTCAACTTCCTTACTGCCATGTTTGGATAGCAACTCCCTTTCAAGGAAGAATGCCCTACGAGCAACAAATACCTTGTTCTCTGAAGGTTTATAAAATAAATATCCAACACCGTTAGGAGGATATCCGATAAAACAACACCTCTCTGAACGAGGTTCAAGTTTGTCTTCGGCCTCACGTCTCACGTAGGCTTGACAACCCCAAACTCTTAGGTATGAAAGTGTCGGCTTCTTATCATGCCACATTTCATAAGGTGTTTTAGCAACTTTCTTGGTTGGTACGAGGTTAAGGATTCTTACCGCCGTTTCTAAGGCATATCCCCAGAAACTAATAGGTACCTCTGTCCGACTCATCACAGACCTTATCATATCAAGTAAAGTCCGGTTCCTCCTCTCAGCGACCCCATTTAATTGTGGAGTCCTTGGAGGTGTTAATTGTGAAATAATTCCACAATTTTTAAGATGATCGATAAACTCGGTACTAAGATACTCTCCACCTCTATCAGACCAGGGTATCTTTATTGCTTTGCCCAACTGATTCTGAACTTCGTTTTGGAATGTCTTGAACACCTCAAAGGTTTCATTCTTGTGTTTAACAAGATAGACATACCCGTACCTACTATAATCATCTATAAAGGTTACGAAGTATCTTGAATTATTCCTAGTGACATGCTTGAAAGGTTCACATACATCCGTATGGATTATGTCTAAAAGGTCATTTCCCCTCTCACTTGTCCCCGTGAAAGGTGCTTTTGTCATTTTACCCAATAAGCAAGATTCGCATACTTCATTTGATCATTGATCAAATGATTCCAAGATCCCATCCGCTTGGAGCTTGGTGATACGAGTCTTGTTTATGTGGCCAAGACGACTATGCCAAATGGAATATTTATCCAAACCATTTTTGGAGTCAGAATCAATGTTCATGATAGATTTTCTTGATTCAATATATGCAGTTGCCTCATATATGCCATGACATGGTAAAGCTTTAAAATAAACAACTTCATTTTTAAAGCATATAATTGTACCATATACAAATCTAAAATCATAACCATCGTCATACAATTTGTGAAAAGAAATAATGTTTCTAGCCACATAGGGCGAATAGCATACATCTTTTAATAAAATAGAAAAACCGGTCTTGAATGAAAGCTCTAAGTCTCCTTTCGCTTCCACTGGGACAACCTCCGAGTTTCCCATGACAAGATCCAACTCTCCCCGCTCCAAGCTTCTACTTGCCCTTAGCACATGCACCATATTACATATGTGAGTACCACAGCCAGTATCTAAAACCCAGCCTTTAGAAGTAGAAGTATGGTGGAGTTCTATCATGAACGTACCTGACGTGTCCGGACCCGAAATGCTCATTGCCTTGAGCTTGTTTAGTCCCTCCAGGTAATTTGGGCAGCTACGACGGTAATGGCCCTTGCCCCCGCAGAAGAAGAACTCTGCATCCTCCGGAGTCTTGGCTTGGGGAAGTTTCCCCTTGCCCTTACCCTCGGAGGCCGGGGTAGGCTTGGCCGCGCCAACCTTTCCCTTGCCCTTCCTTTTATGGGAAGGGGCAGCTTTCCTCTTTGTGATGCGGCCTTCTCGGATGGCGAGAACGTGATTGGAGGAGGATGGCTTATTCTTGGTCATGCTAGACTCAGCGGTCTTCAACATACCATGAAGTTCCATCAAGGTCTTATCCATGTTGTGCATATGATAACTCATTACAAATTGATCATATGTACTGGGTAGGGATTGGAGGATTAAATCAACCGCCATCTCCCTCCCAATGGTAAAACCTAACTTCTCCATGCGCTCTATGTGTGCTTTCATCCGTAACACATGCACGCTCACATTCCCTCCTTTTTGCATCTTGCAAGCAAAGGTTGTCTTGAGGCACTCGTACCTTTCCTGCCTCGCCTTCTGTTGGAACATGTCCTTCAGCTGCACGACCAGGTCGTAAGCACTCAAATGATCCATTTGATTTTGCAAATCTTGGTTCATCGTGCTCAACATAAGGCACGTGACTTCCTCAGTTTCCTTGAGGCGTTTTTCATACGCCTCTTAGACAGCCCTTGTTGCACCAGCAGGAGGTGCCTCGGGTAGGGGTTCCTCTATGGTATGCAACTTGCCTTCATACCGCAAGACCAACCTCAGTTGTCTATGCCAGTCCATGAAGTTGCTACCATCGAGTTTCTCCTTTTCAAGGAAAACTCGAAGAGAAACGTTGGTGATGGTGTTTGTTGCGCTTGTTGATGCCATCTAAAATATAGCAAAGTAGATATTAGTTAGTTTGATATTTTATCTTGTTAATTAATTTACCCATAGAGAATTATCTTAACAAGGCTAAGAACCGTATTTCATCCTACCATGTGACGGGGTTACCGCGGATCACATGATAAAACTATTTAAGTCGGCAACCATTTTGCCAATTGCAATCTCCATTGCAATCCTTAGCACATGCGGGATACTACGACATCCAATGGTCGTTTGGCATGTTTGATCCCTTCTTGCACCAATTTTAAGTCTTGAAATTTTGGTTAACTCGTGCTAAGCTCGACAATTAACCAAGATTTCAAACCTAAAATTGCAAATCGTCCGTCAAGACATACGGTAACAAATTCACCAAAGTTGGCTCGAGCTAAGCTTGACAACCAAAATTGTGAATTTGCCACACTCACCTTCCACACAGTTTCATGAGAATTGGCTCGTACTAAGCTCGACAACCAAATCCCATAAGACTAGATTCGGGTGGTATCGACTTACGGATGGTGCATGACTTACGTTTTGTGGAAAAAGGGCTTTTGTTTCCAGTTTGGTTTTAGATTAACTTGTTAGTGACAAATCCTATTTTCACTAGGTGGGTTAATCTATGTATGTGATCTCGCGCGAGAGAAAACCATTTTTATCAAAACTCTTGTGATTTTTATCAATTTAATGAAAAATTGTCTAGCATGCGAAACCTACACATCCATGCATAGAATAATAAAATCACATCACCAAGCAATTTACAAAATAGTCGGTAACCCTTGCCAATAAATCTATGCGTTCCTCCCGTGAGCCAAAACGGGAAGAACTTGGTCAAACTAAGGGACAAAACTTCTTGACACAAGCTCCCACTAGAACCACCATCTCCATTAGACTTCATTGGCTTCTAAGGGCGTCAAAACTCCATCTTGTTTTGCCTCCATATGTATCTTCATGTCTCCATCATACAAATTACATACAATAGAAGATAAATGACATGCAAGCTACAAATCTACCTATTTATCTAATACAAGTACACGGATGAATGAAATGACATGCAAGTCACAATTTTATTACAATCAATTCTAAATTTAATAAAATTACAGCCCCAAATGTGGATTAAAACCACCAAATGCATACACAACACATATACAACCAAATAGGCCAAGGCAAGGTTACCAACTAATATTTATACATACAACCAAACATATCATGTCACTACTGCAAAATCAAGCAAGGAACCTTTGGAACAAAATTCCAGAAGATCAAAGCGCCAAAAATCCTGAGACCAAAACTGTTTTAACAAAATTTTTGAAAAACAATTTTCCAGTAGCGTTAGCGCCGCTAACGCATAAGACTTAGCGTCGCTAACCTCAGCGTAGCGCCTCTAACTCAAACGGCAGAATACAAACATTTTGATTTCGGGTTTTTCAAGCCACCAAGTGCTATTCTAACATAGAGGTGGCTCTGATACCACTGTTAGGATTTCAAGAACACGCAACGGAAGCAAGAACATCAACAAACAAGCAAATATGTGTTCAACAAGAAATCCCAAAGATGGATCATCTCTATGTAACAAAAAAGCAACAAACAACGAGGTTAGAAAGTTATACCATGCTCCTAAGCTCCAGAAATCAAATGATGGTGGCTGATGATGGTGTAGAAGCAAGGAACTCCTTCTTCTTCTTCTCTTCTCGAAATCACACTCCGGGAACTAGTCCAACAATTTGTGCTAGCAAACTTGTGTGTAATCTTCTACTGGAAACACACACAAGAACAACAAATGTATCTCTGAAACCAAAGCCTCATGTTCACCAAATCACCAATTCAAGGTATTAAGTGAGAATAAGAGAATATGTGTACTAGAGAGAGAGAGAGTTGGCCAAGAGTTATGAAATGTCCAGGTTTGAAGTCTTTTAAAGACCCCAAAAAACCCCTGGAACTCCCTCTAGCCGGCCAAGAATAATCTAGAACTCCTCATGCATTGGCCAAAAGTGTTGGTGATTTTGACACAAAGTCCATGCAGTGGTAGCGCTGCTAACCAAAAGTTAGCGGCGCTAAACCTTAGCCCGTAGCGGCGCTAACGCGGCCTGACTTTGAAATGACATAAAACACATGCAGCCATAGCGGCGCTAACCTTTAACAGTTAGCGGCGCTAACTCATTAAGTTAGCGGCGCTAACGCGACCTGCATTGCTAACTTTCACTTTGCCATCTATGGTCCCTCAACCTTATTTGCTGTCATGTTAGACCCCGGTGTGTGACCCATATAGGCCCATACATCATCGGCAGTGCTCTAAGGCATACATATATTATCGGACAGATTCTAACAGTTTGATGATTCAAGATGTTGTAGTATCTGTTAGAAATTGCTGTTTGGTCGGATAACAGGTTTAGAATCGATTTTAGGAATAAAACCCCGATTTTTCAGTTGTTGTTCGAACAGAGCAATCTTATGGCTGTTCCGACTGTTCCTACGGCCGCATGGATAATTCCCTACGGGCGTAGGGAGGTATTAGGGTGTTTCAGGAGTTTTGGCTCCTACGGCCGCAGGAAGTGTTTCCTACGGGCGTAGGAAGCTTTTTAAGGAGGTTTGGTTTGTTTTGTCTCCTACGGCCGTAGGTAGGTGTTCCTGCGGGCGTAGGGAGGGCCAGGAGTAGATTTTACTGTTTGTTGTTTCATGTTCAATTTAAGTTGTCGCCGAGCTTATAGAAATTAATGTAGTACTTGTATATTGTTTGTAGGCAATAAGAGATTAACGTTTCAGTGATAGGAGTAACTTAATCGCTGCTAAGGTGAGTGTACTTACCTTTGATCAGATTAGCATATGTACGTGCACTAAATGAATAGTATATCGATTGTATGTTTGATATGTGAAGTTAAAGGCTGCTGTTCAGAGGTTCAGTAGCATTATGTTATAGTATTTGATATGATTAGTATGCGTTTATCCATAAAGTGAATAGTATGATATATGTGTTGTGATATGCGATATGTTTGTGCACAAATATTGCAGGTACCTGGCTTAGAGAAGCCTTGTACAAAGAAAAGCGGATACTTTGTATCCAGGAAAGTGAAAGGGTTATATTGAGATCCTTATACCCAAGTAAAGCGTCAGGGGTTTGGTTACGCGCGAGGTGTGATCATACGAGTAACCCTTTAGAGGGAGTTCTTACATAGGGATTCCAAGATCTTGAGATCAGTTTAGTAAAGGGGATATCAGTGATAAAGTAGGGTAAATTCTTATATGCAACGTTCCAGATATTATCAACCAAGTGGTTGAGTAAGTTTTAGAAGAAAAAGAAAGTTATGTTATTGCAGTACGTGGATACAGTAGTATAGGTTACGGTTAAAGCATTAGTAAGAGTTAAATCTAAGAAAGAACCCGTTGCAGGGGTAGATGTGTAAAGATTGTTTAGCATGTGAACTACCTCTTCGGAGGGAATATTTTAGATCCAGTTGTGAGATAGTGAAAGACTGGTAGACCATGTTATTATAGAGAAAGTTAGAAGCATAGATTGAGGCTATAACATGGCCTTAGTTTAAAGAATTGTTTAGAGTATAACCATACTAGAAGCTTGTGTAGACTTGATCGCAAAAGAGTTTTGAGTTTGATAGAATTGGTGGACGACACCACCAAGAAGATGTTAGAAATGTATAGTTTTGTTTAGAGTAAGTTGGTATAGAGGTTTTATAATTACAGTGATATAATCTTATGTTAGAAATGATACGGGTGAAATTTAACGACAGTTACTTGTAATGATTTAGGCGTCTGGGCGAGATGATAAGTCTTACATGCAAGAAAGAACAATAGTTAAGAAAGTAGAGAATAGTGAGTGAAGAGAGAAAGATTGAACCAGTAAGAGTATCAAGTAAGAGGTCAACGTTTGTACTACAGCGTGGAGGGTTAGCTCCCTCACTCAGATATACGAAGTGTGAAAAGCAGAGACATATGATCAAAGATTTGAAATAGCTCGCTTTAAGTGTGCTACCAGTTTATCAGTTTGACTACAGTGAGTTCGTTGTCTTGAGCTATTAGTGACAGAGAGAAAGTCAATGAAATACTTACTCTAGTTTTGGTTATAACAAGGGTCCGTACTAGAAAGCAGAAGTGCCCTGGCAAAAGGGCAGAAAACTCTAGTTTATAGCTAAAGAAGTGAAAGTGGAACCTAATGTGATTACAGGTAGACGTAGCAGATCATACTACTATTGTGAATAGTAAGTGTAAGGAAAAAAAGAGATAGAGATAGAAATTGCCAGTTTTCTTTGGACATATGTCAATCGCGACGAAAGAATCCGAGCAGTTATTAGTATTGATTAATTAAGTTAATAGTAAGTTCAGGTACTCAGAGATCAGACCAGCAGTGCGGGCTCAGACCCCAAGTGGGGAAGAACTGTTGATCAGAGGTGATAGTAAGAGAGTCAGTGTTCCATTTGCTTGTTAGCAAAATGAGAAAGTGCTTGGTGCTTAATTGTATAGCCTGTCTAGTTTATGTGGAAGAGTGTAGTATGAAAAGACAGTCATAGTAGGTTTAATAAATACCACCAGTGGTGACTACTCAGATGTATTTCCAAAAGAATTAACAGTAATTCTAGGGTTTGATAAGTAGAATTCAATACTAGTATAATGTCAGGAATAGAACCAAAGAGTTAAGGTATTGTACAGATTGGCCCCAGAGAATTAAGAGTTGATGATTCAACAATAATAGTTAACAGATAAGGGTTTCATCCGATTCATTAGTTCACCGTGAGGCGCGTTAATACAGGTAGTCGTAAAGAAAAAAATAGTTAGTCAGAATGTGTATAGATTACAGAGGACACTATAAGGTTACAGACAAGAATCAATACCTAGTTTAAAAAGTAGATGATTTGTTGGAGTAGTTTCAGAGTATGGAATGGTTTTCAGGGATAGAGTTGTGGTCAAAGTACCATCAGTGTCAGAGAGGAGGATAGAGTCAAGGAAGTTCTCAGAATACGACTCCCCACAAGTATGAAATAATTATTCAACTCAGGATTTGAAACTAGTAGTAGTTGGAAAGTTAATTTAGTAAAGATGCTTTTAGTATCAAGTCAGCTACCCTAAGGATATAGATACCTCAAGTAAGAATGCCAGACATCACTTCGATACTTGATCAAGTTAAAGTAGTACAGAATGAAGCAGTCTGAGGGGGTGACCAGAAGAAAGAATCTATTGAAGATTAAGGTCCAAGTTTGTCGAGAGATATGAGCAGGAATTACTAGTAGCTAAGAATGGAATGTGATTTAGCAAAGAAGGTTGAGAAATGTTTGAATTGTTTACAGGTTAGAGCAGAGTATCAAAAATTTTATGAAAAGTAGCAGTTAGATATAAAATGACAGTATAATGATTTAAATAGAGATACTAAGTTATCTTTAAGTTCCGGGGTAAATTTCAGAAAGATATAGGAAGTAAGTTATATCTTAGTACAATATTCCACCCTTGTGGGGTTGGACAGAGTAAGAGAAATATATCAACACAGAGAGATATGCTCAGAGCATGTATAATTGATTTTAGTGACAGTTGAGATACGTATATACGTTAATAGAGTTCTAGTATGATCACAGTTACGTCGAGTATTAGCATATCTAGTACTAGATGATGTATGATGGAAGTATAAAACTCCTATTTGGAGGGACGAGGTCGATCAAAATGAGAGGACTCAGCACACGATCGAATGTAAAGATAGTACAACAGTTATGTGACAGACTTAGAGCTGCTCAAGATAAACAGAACAGTTATGTGATAAGAAAGGATTATTAGTAGAGCTTCAGATTGGAAGCTATGTGTTATTAAAAGTATCATCGTCGTGGGTGTGGGTGAACAGATTCAGAAAGAAAGATAAGTTAGGACAGTGGTTTATTGGTCCTTTCAGGATTATCGCAAGGATAGAGAGAGTAACGTATTTGCCAGAATTTATAGTAAAGATGTCTTAGATAGTATAACATGTATAACTACCGTTGTAAGTATGTAACAGATGCACCAGTAGTTATCCGGAAGGGACAAGAGATGATAAATCCAGTTGTATAAAACAGCCAGTGGTTGTATTTTAAAGAAAGTTAAGAGTTGTGTAGTAGACAGATGAGATAGTAAAGATACAGTAGAAACACGAGAAAGGGTTAGATTACACTTAGGTGTAATTATACTATGTTGTGTAGGTAATACTTGATTTATGCTCAGTATGCAGTAGACTTTCTACTTTAGTAGCATGTAGAGATGCAATAGCATCCAGTATGATTTGATGCACAGTTAATAGCTTTATTGCAAAGAAAAGTTGCGAGTTTGTGTAACAAACAGATAAGAGTGGTAAAGTTACAGTGGAGATACTAAAAGAGATCAGATGCACCTAGGTGTATACATGTTTTATGTATGTTATGTATATGATACGTATTGTATATTCGGTATGTGATAGACCTTCTACGTTAGTAGCGGGTAGATATATGATGTAAGACTATCCTCAGTGCGCTGCGATAGCATTCAAAGTTGAGGAGATATAAGACTACCGCTAGTGCGCTACGGTAGCATTCAGTATGTTTTGATATTAAAGTTATTATGTGTACAGTTGATTTCGGGGACGAAATCGTCCCAAGTGGGGAAGAGTTGTAACGCCCCAAAGTTTGTATGTTCTTAGAGGTGAGTTTATACCACTAAACGTGTTAAGCGTTATGTATGTTAGTAAGATGCCATTATGTGTTATGTGAAGCATGTTTTTATGATTTAATAAGTTGGAGGGCTTGAACTGCCAAGTTTTGAAACTTAGAAGTCCAGGGGTCTTTCTGCCATTTGTTGATAATAGTGGATTTATATGGAGCTCCATTTGACCATTATGGTCAAACTCTCAGTTCATACTACACAAATATACGACACATACATACTCTCTTCTTTCTTGCTGATTTTGATTCTTAAGTAGAGTTCTAGCATCTACAACAGATTCTTTTGTGATTAAGAAGCAAGAGGTATGTGTTCTTGGTGAGTTAATTGAGTTTTAGGTCAAGAAATGGATTCGTAGATTGAATCCTTGAGTTTATGTGCAAGTTTTTTATTTTGATGTTGTTTGATGATTCAAGATGTTGTAGTATATGTTAGAAATTGCTGTTTGGTCAGATAACAGGTTTAGAATCGATTTTATGGGTAAAACCCCGATTTTTCAGTTGCTGTTCGAACATAGCAATCTTTCTGTTGTACCGACTGTTCCTACGGCCGCAAGGATAATTCCCTACGGGCGTAGGGAGGTATTTGGGTGTTTCAGGAGTTTTGGCTCTTACGGCCACATGAAGTGTTTCCTACGGGCGTAGGAAGCTTTTTAAGGAGGTTTGATTTGTTTTGTCTCATACGGCCGTAGGTAGGTGTTCCTGCGGGCGCAGGGAGGGCCAGGAGTAGATTTTGCTGTTTGTTGTTTCATGTTCAGTTTAAGTTGTCGCCGAGCTTATAGAAATTAATGTAGTAGTTGTCTATTGTTTGTAGGCAATAAGAGATTAACGTTTTAGTGATAGGAGTAACTTAATCTCTGCTAAGGTGAGTGTACTTACCATTGATCAGATTAGCATATGTACGTGCACTAAATGAATAGTATATCGATTGTATGTTTGATATGTGAAGTTAAAGGCTGCTGTTCAGAGGTTCAGTAGCATTATCTTATAGTATTTACTATGATTAGTATGCGTTTATCCATAAAGTGAATAGTATGATATCTGTGTTGTGATATGCGATATGTTTTTGCACAAATATAGCAGGTACCTGGCTTAGAGAAGCCTTGTACAAAGAAAAACAGATACTTTGTATCAAGGAAAGTGAAAGGGGTATATTGAGATCCTTATACCCAAGTAAAGCGTCAGGGGTTTGGTTACGCGCGAGGTGTGATCATACATCGGGACAAGTTAACAGTTTGATTGTTTTGCAGACTATAAATGGGATGTGAGACATCCTGAGAAGAGATATTCATGTTTTATGTGTTTATTAGCTCAGTAGTATGCTCACAAAGCGAAAGCTTACGTTTTAGTATATTGTGCATGCAGGTAACCAGTTTCCAGCGAGGGTAATGCTCCAGTGCTTTGCAGAGTTGGATAGCTCCAGGATTTTAAAAAGAGTACTTTTAACACTACTATTATGTAACCGTTAGCACTAAAGTGATGTAAGCTTATTTTCCGCAAACTCTGATGTTTTAGGATGCTATTCAGTAGCAAAAGAATTTTAAAAAACTATTTTAGAAAAAGTGGTGTTACATGTTCTCATATGGTGGTGGTTCCCAGTGGTTGTATATTGTGGTTGATGGTGATTCTTTAAGTTGCGTGTTGTTCTAAACACGTGGTGGTAGTGGAAGGTAGTAAGTGGTGGTAGACGGTGTTTGTGGTTGCGATATATTGTGGTGGGTGGTGAAAAGACTGCATTGATTGTAAATAACTTGTTGGTTTAAACTTTAAATCATTTCAAGGACAATAATTAATTTCTGATTATATATAAGGAATGAAATTTTTCTATTTTAAATCAACTAAAAATAAAAAAAACTAAGGTTAAAAAGATCTAGATACTCTTATGTTCTACAAGATTTAATGGCGGTGATTAACAGAAATTATTAGCAAGAACTATTCATGTAATAAAATAGTATTTAAAGGATATAGTTTATAACTTAAAAAAATTGTAATTTATAGATAGTTAAAGAACTCTTTATAAAAGTAACTCTTTAATATCTTTGAGTTACAGATAATTTCAGTTTTTGGTCAATTCTGATGCATAGCTTTTATTGGCAATTGCTAATCAATTTTGAATTCAACATTAAAAGTAGTGTGTGGATTGTGGTACATAGATACATTTTAATATATAACATTTAGGAATGAGTTATTAACAATAATCTTTTTGTTACCAATTATATAATTCTTTTACCAAAAAAATTGCAATGGCAATTTTTGAGGCCGAGTAGCAGAGAACAATGAATTTTAGAAGAATGATAGAGGGTTCGACCCTCACTTTTTGCTTTTCTGACGGAAATTTTAATTTAGAATGTTGACTAATGTTTTGTCCACTTCCTACATTTTATTTTTACTTTATATTTGTTTTTATTAGGTTTTTTATATTCTTGATTAGTTTTTCTTAGAATATTGGTATTTATCTATATTGACTTTTTTCCCTTATTTGTTTTTTACCTTTTGGTTTTCTTATTTTATTGAAATTTAAACAATATGTTATTTATTTTTAGTTTCAAATAGAATAATATTTTTTTCATATTCTTGAATAGTTTATATTTTTTTTAAGATAAAGATTAATAATGCTAATACACCATGAATTCGCTAAAATTAAAAATTCTATATCAAACCTAATTATTTTAATTTTTATCTGCTTTATTTAAGAATTTATGTTTAAACATGAATTTTTATATTATTTCTTTATAATTTATGTTTTCAAAGGTAAAAATGGAACTTAAGAAATAAATGCCAAAACATATTAATTAACTCTAATACATATAACAATGAAACTGATGCTATTAGACTTTCTGATCGAATAGTACAAGAGCTTCAGAATCTGCTTCAATACACTTTATTAACAGATGACAACGATGGTCGAAGATGGGAAGGCGATACAAGTGGTGATATACGGTAAAATCTTTATGAATGATATTTGATTATATATCTAATTCACCTTTTGCAGGAATTTACTTGTGGAGTAGGTGTTAATTGTTTTGTTTGGAAAGTTTTACAAAGACAAATCCCCACACAAGAATAAATCTTAGCTCAAGAGGAATACATTTGCAATCAACTGCCAGTCCTTTATGTGAGAATTAGTTAGAAACTGTTGAGCATTTATTTTATTTATGTCCAAAGGTGAAGATAAAATTGGAGGATTATTCAATTTTTTGATCAAATTGTGCTAGAATGGCCGGAAAATGGCAAAAGAGAAAAATCAAAGAAATTTTTGAAAGCTGCGATTGGAAGACATGAAATGGTTGTGTATTTAACCGGAACGTTACCAAGGGTGACTGATGAAAGACAAACATCTCTATTTACTTGGATAAAGTTTAGGGCTAAATATAAATCTTTATTTTGGTTCATATGGTGTTGTAATCTCCTACCTCTATTATAAATTTTATGTACTCATTTATTCAAGCATCTTGCTAGATATTAATATTATTAATAATATATTTATAAATTGTTAGACATGATGATAATCATGATGAAACTTCTTATTTAATTATCGTTTCTGTTGTTAAAAAAAATAACATTAAAAAAGGAAACTTGGCTAATAAATGGATGTTATTAATGCATTAATTACATGTTCTAGAAAAAGGAAACTAGCATTGCACACCAATCTTGAAGCACACATATATCAGGCTGCATCTAAGTCCACTTTTATTATGTTTCTAGTTATATTTATCATATTATCGATTATATATAACCTCTTTGATTGGAATATGTAGTAATTTCATCGAATTACTTATTTAAGAAACTGTTTGATAAAACAAAATTATTAAGTGTCGAATTCATGGTCTAAATAATTAAGTGACAGAATGTTTCATTAGTTTTCTTCTGTTTCATTCAGACAATCTTCATTCAGATGTGACAATCAAATACGTTGAATGCTTAATGATTCAACATTCAGCATTGAATAGTTTTATTCAACTGCAAATAAACAACCTCTAAATATTTGTGAGCATAACAACACCCTCCAAAATATTAGTGAGTATTATTACATGCACACATCTTTTTCCTTTACTATTATTGCATGCACGTCTTTCTTTCTTATCCTTCATATTATGTTTTTTTATTTAACAAAGGAACTTTGATAATCATCAAATACAACAGATTATAAAGTCATTTGATAACGTCAAAACCAGTTGACGTCGGTTTTCAAACTCGGGTTTGGTGTCAGCAACCAAAAGAGGAAAAACAAACAAGTGATTGAAGTATCGAACTTACAGGGTTCATATTTTGACTATGCATGGCTTCTTAATTAGTATTTGGTGTGATATATGTCGGGTGTTTTAAATAATTGTGTTTGTTCGCCGATTATTTTGAAAACATTGTAGATTTATTAGCAATGACTTTCACGTGAAAATAAATCCTCATAACTAATTACAGCTACGTCCGAAATGTAACAAGCTACTGTAAAAATATCAATTAAAATTTAATGCATTTACAATTTTATTTTGAAAATAATATATCATTTTATTATTTACTTCTGCTTTATCTTTCTACCTACCATAAGTTAACATATGGAATCAACTAATTCTGATTTTAACACGTGTATTAATCTTGTAACTAAAAAGAAATAGTAAAGGCATATTATATCTCGATCTCTTTATTTATTAAAAGTTTAGATTGTGTGAATTTAATATAAAAGAACTTAAATGCATTAATTAATGCAACGAATGACTGCAACCATCCAAGTTAAGGCAACCCAATAAAGAAATTCAAATTCTTCGTCCCAAAATACTAGTAATTAATTTTGTCCTTTTCTAATATGAGTGTATTATTGTGTAGTGTTTGCCCCGAATGAGATGTGATTATTATTCAAGTAGGAATTATTAAGTGCAGAATAATAAAATGTAGTAATAATTTTAAATGGTGAATAAAGTTCTTTCTAGCCGATCGGCAAAGCAATGTACATATGGATTACAGGCCAAGTGTTCGACTCTATTGCCTCAATTATTATTTACCTTTGATATTCAATTTTTTTTTTAAATGATGGTTTATATTGTTGATACAAACTGTGTTGAGATGCTGAAAAATAACGGAAAACAAACTTAAAAATTGAAAGACTAACTTTCAAAATAGTAATTTCACAAAATAAACTTGGCAATTGAATTCGAGTAACAACGACAGTTCATCTCACCAAGAGATGAGATATTTATATATATATGAATGATTATGATCCTAGTCATCTAAAACTAGACACGGTGTAAAAAAAAATTCGAGTAACTAACTCTAATATAACCTTTCGGCCAATCAGAGAGCTTTTGTCATAACGACTTGCATCACACAATCTTGCAAGTCTAATGTGATTAGTTTTGACATCACTGCAAGGGACCATTGATTTCAGGAGAGTAACTTCTGAAATGCAATATAAACATCATGCATGTTCAGACATACAAAACTCTAATTAAGGTCTTGAGCACAGTGTTAGTGATAGGAGGAACTTCAACATCTATTGAGAACTCATGAATAGCTTCTTCGAAAGTCTTCAAGTTGATGTGTTGTAAACAAATCAGGAACTAACATGTAGTAATTAGAAAACCACATATGTGAAAGATTAATTATTTTCCAATGATTATATTAAACTATGATTAGTAAATAAATAATGTACACAAGAGGGTCTTGGGCCTATTATGACAAAATAGAGGACAAAGCCAAACACATACAAAATACATAAAATATGTACACGTTAATATACCCCCGCAGTTTGAACGTGGGGTAAGTCCCGAACATTTAAACTGGAACAAAACTCTGTAAATTACATGGAGGGGAGGGGGGGGGGTCCTTTGGTTAAGATGTCCGCACACTAAGAAGTATACGGAACATGTGGGACTCGAACATCGCCAGCTGCAACCTTGTCGCGAACAAAATGCAGATCAATCTCAATATGTTTCGTGCGCTGATGAAGATGTACCATGATTAATAGAAGATGACCATGACCACAACCAAGCATTGCCCATGTTGGAATTATTGGGAAATTGGGCAAATTGCGCGAAAATACAACAAACTATATCAAAATTGTCATTGTATACAATCAACTTCATTTTCTACCTAAAAATACAAACAACTTACAATTTTGATACATTGTATGCAATTAACATGTGATATCAGGTTACCAACCAGTTTTTTCCTCATTTTTTGATTTTAAAATTAATTTAATTAAAAAAATAACTATTGTTCTTCAATTTGAATGCTTCTTTTAGATTAAAACAAAAGACCCAATGAATGGCTCTTTCAGATTCAAACAAAACCAAATCCTAATGGATGATTCTTTCAAATTCAAACAAGAAACCCATATAACAAGCCACAATAATTTTCAAAATCGAAGATGAGCACCAGATCTGAAGTGAATGGCGGCATTTGTTTGAAGAGGTCCAAAACTAGAAAAAAACCCATAAATTGCGGATCTCTCTCTTGAAGGGTGGTGGATTTTGAGGTCGACGGTGGTGGTGAGTTTGAAGGCGATGATGGTGGCGAGTTTTCCGATCTGAAGGCGACGGTGGTGGTGAGTTTGAAGGCGACGATGGTGGTGAGTATCCAATCTGAAGTAGACGGTGGTGGTGAGTTTGAAGGTGACGGTGGTGAGTTTCAGATCTGAAGGCGGCGGTGTTGGTGAGTTTCAGATCTGAAGGCGACGACGGTGGGGAGTTTTAGATTTGAAGGTGAATGCGGCGATGGAGACATCAGTAATGGTGATTATTGAAGTCAACGGTAGTGGATCTGAAGTTCCAGATCTGAAGTCGACCGATGGTGGTGATTAGGGTCTGATTTTGGTTCATATTCATCTTCATCTTCATTTGTTCCAGATTAGATCTTGGTTTATATAATACATCTTCATCTTCATCTGTTCCAGATTTGATTTTGGTTCATCTAATTTCATACCTAATCAACTTTATGGTTTAAGATTTCAAGATTTTTTTTATGTTTTTGCTTTAAAAATGAAGAACATGAGGATGAACTTTGAAGAACACCAAGAAGATATGAATTTACTAATTAAAAAAAATCAAAATTCATGTAAAAAACCTGTTACCTGTTGATCAGGTCACCTACTGCATACAATGAATCAAAATTATAAGTTGTTTGTATTTTTAGGTAGAAAATAAAGTTGATTGCATACAATGGTAATATTGATATAGTTTGTTGTATATTCGCGCAATTTGCCCTTGGGAAATTGGTTGGCCAAAGTGCAATCTTTGTTACTTTCCAATGAATACAGGTCAGAAAACAAACATTTTAGCGTATTATCACCAACTCACATATTAGTCCAGAAGTACATTTAATTTTCGTGTACTTTTCAAGGACGTTTGGAAGATGTAATATGCTGACTGTCATGTTTTACCTATAGGTAAAGAGATTTAAAAAATTATCTATTTTTTAAAAAATTATCTATTTTTTAAAAAATTGGTTATTTCGTATATATAACATGTCTTAGAAACATTGTATATTGTGCATTAAATAATAACTAGTATCGTACCCGCGTCATGCTGCGGCATCAATTAGTTTCTATTTTGAAACATGTCGTTTTCAAGACCGTAATGATATGTTATTCGCTCGATTTAATGTCACGAAAAAGTTTTTAGCAACATATCCGTTTTTTTTCAGTTTAATTAGATTTGTATCAACTATTTTAGTACTTTTAAAAATAAATTTTGAAAAACATTAAACTAAAAAGATTTATATTTATGAAATAAGGAGAGAGAAGTTAATAAAAATTTTGGAAATTATATTGATGTGAGTGAATAATTATGCTTTTGTGAGAGTGTTTAGTTGGAGAGTATATTTGAAATTAATAAAAAGTTAATGTAAATTACGAGAGTGAAATGGTTAAAGATTGAATGGATGAGATTAATTTAGATAAAAAGAAGAGTGAAGATGTATTGTTGATTAAATTTTAATAAGTTTTAAGAGGCTGTTTGGTTTGAAAGATTCCTTAGGAATTTTAAGGAATTGGAATTTAAATCTCATATATTCCCATGTTTGGTTCACTTTTTATAGAATGAATTGAAATTTGGGATGGGAAAACTTTTGTTCAAATGAAGGAATTGAGATTCCTTCTCATCGTCAATAAAATTGAGATTTCATCTTCTCACCAAGTCTCTCAATGACTCAAACACAAAAAGGTGACCGGCGATATTGACCGGCGGCTGCGACTGACAATGGCGACCGGCGGCGGCGATCGGGGCGATGGGGCGGCGACCGGTGAGAAGGATTAGGGCTACTATGGTGGTGGTGGTGAGTGTGTTTCTGTTGCTTTTCAGAATTCCCCCTATTGTTTTGACAAACATAAAAAGGGAAGAATTACTTTTAAAATAATATTCCTTCCATTCAAATTCTTTTTAAGATTTCATTTTCAAATTTTAACATTTCATCAAACCAAACATTAGTTAAAAAAAAAATAAGAAAGATTCTTGAATTGTTTATATAGTATAGATATTTTAAATATATACTTGTAAATACAAATAACATATAGTCTTACACGACCATTATGTGGCCAATTCCACATGTGTTAAAGAAGTGATTAGCCCATATTTCAGATTGATATAATCTTAATTTTAGGAAAACATTATTTAATTAAAAATATAGAAAATATTAATTAAACCTGCTCTCACATTTAATCTGTTGATCTTTTTCTGACCCACTGCCAATGCCATCCAAAAGGCTTCTCTTTCTTGTAGGCCCCCAAAAATAATAATGTCTTCCTTTGTAAATCTCCCTCATCATCCCCCCCTCCAAATATCCCAAATCACTGTTCACAACCACCACAAACCACCCACCCACCACCTACAAAACCCCAATTTTGGCTTCTCTCTGCCCTTTGTACTGCCCTACATACACAGGTAGTCTATGATTCATTCAAAAAAAGCCTGCTTTTCTACAGATATGGGTTAGCCTACATTTCAGTTCAATTCAATTTAGGTTTATAGAGCTCTGCCTTTTTTAGGGTTTCTTGATTCTTTGTGGTAGGCTTATCATGTATGGCAGCAGGAGCAGCCCTTTTTCGGATAGGCGGTGGCAGTTTCAGAATTATCCCAGAATCCAATTTCAAGAAAGGGAATTTGATTTTGATTGTGTTAATTGTTGGTAATTTGTAATTGAAAAAAGCAAGCTGGGACAGCTAGTTGGACAATTGAATCTGGATTCTCAGAGGAATAATTGTAATAATAATAATAATCATCATTTCAGTTTATATCAGAATCAGAAATTGTTGAATGTAGCAGTGGAAGAAGACGAAGAGGAAGCAAATCATATATATGATTTACATGGATTCCATCAAAATCATCGACAGTTTCAGCAAATCCATGGCGGATTAGGTGTTCCTGCACCAGCACAGACGCCGAGGTCACTGAAGAAACGCTCTTTATTTCCTTCTTCTGAATATGCCCCCAGTTTGCCGGAAAAAATGGGAGAAAACTATCATTACTACCACCAGCAGCAGCAACAACAACCACAACAGCAGCAGCTTCCGGAGAAAGCAGGTAGGCCGTCGAGATTGGGATTAAGGAGCGCCGGTGGTGGTGGACAGATTGTGGAAGTTCAGGGAGGTCACATTGTACGGTCTACCGGCCGGAAAGATCGACACAGTAAAGTGTGCACGGCGAAGGGACCGAGGGACCGCCGTGTCCGCTTGTCGGCCCACACCGCCATCCAATTCTACGACGTACAAGACCGATTAGGTTACGACCGTCCGAGTAAAGCCGTCGATTGGCTTATTAAGAAAGCTAAAGCTTCCATTGACGAACTCGCCGAGCTTCCCGCCTGGAAACCCACCGCAGAGTCGGTGAATTTTGAGCAAAACCCTAATAACGAAAACCTAAATAATCGCCGATTAGATTGTCTAGAGGAACACCATGAGGACGAAATTGCTGATAATCAATTGGGTAACACTCAAAACTCGAGCTTTTTGCTTTTGCCTACATCTCTTGATTCAAACTCTGTATCTGATACGATGAAATCTTTTTTTCCGATGGGAGCTTCATCAGCTCCTCCACCGCAATTCCACCACGATTTTCCACCGCCTTTAAGAACCACCAGTCAGAATCAAGATCTGAATCTTTCTCTTCAATCTTTACAAGGTCCGATTCTTCAACAGCAACAACCACCACAAACTGAACAAGGTAATAATATATTCTTTGACGGTTCTGGTTGGCCGGAGAACGGTAGTTTCCAACGACTGGTGGCTTGGGGTGGCGGTGGAACCGGCGGAGACGCTGTTCCCAGTGGATTTGCGTTCAATTCTCCGCCATTTCTGCAGCCGTTGTTCAGCCAAACAACAAACAGTCAGTTGTTAAATTACATTTCTCAGAGGGGACCCCTTCAGTCCAGCAACACACCTCAGGTTCGTGCCTGGGTCGACACACAGCCGTTCAACGGTATGACAGTTGATCGACACCAAGCCCCGGCTTTTCACCACCCGGCTTCCATGCCCGGATACTCTTCAGGGTTTCATATTCCGGCACGAATCCAAGGTGATGTGGAGGAACATGATGGCATATCTGACAAGCCGTCATCTGCTTCCTCTGATTCTCGCCATTGATCCGTTCATAATAATGATCTCTCCATAAGGTCAGTTACCAATTCGATTAGATCCTATGTTCTTGTTCTATATGTCAGTCTAATATTCATAAAATTAACAATAATTGCAGGAAAAGTTTGCTACTTTTCTGATGAGAGGCCAAGAAAACATCAATTTGTTGGATCCAATGGCTGCTACACTGTGAGAAGTCTGATTTCAGGTTTTTCTTGATCACAGTTTAGCTTCTACTTTATTGTCTTAAATCTGAATTCATGTATAATTTGAGCTATATGTTTAGCTCTAGACTTTGTTTGGATTACATTATCTGTTCTCTATTTCTAGACTATGAATCAATGTCAGTTCCACTTGTTTCCTTAAATTACACTTTGCTAGTTTGCTTCTATACTAAAATTAGAAGAATAGAATCTTGATATTTACCTAAAATAAAAATTAGTATGAGAATCGGTCGCATTTGACACATTTCAAGAGATGAAAGCATGAAATTGTTATGTTTCCCTGTATCCATAAATGGCTGGTTTGTGCTTATTGAAATAATCTTATTTTGGCACAACATAAGCAAAGAAGCCTTTAGCAATCTAAGCACTTAATAAGTGTTTTTTTACTTAAAAAAACACAAAAGGAGCAAACTTTTCCTTTTTTATGGGTCACAATTGGCTGATCCAACTAATCTTGTTTGACATTATAGTGTATTTATGGGTCAAAATGTCAAAAATTCAAGATCTGGCAGCATGGGTTCTAAGCAGCATGCTCTGTTTCCTTTTTTACTTATCAAGATTATAATGAAAACCATTGATGATGATAACGATGGTGAAATATGAATGGTTTTATGATAAATCGACAAAAAGAATGTGACGAAGAACGAATGGAGGAGTCTAAATCTCAGAATTGGCATCAACATCAGTTGTTAGATTTCTGGAACAGTTTCGGGTAGCAAGTCGTTTTCGTGGCTTCAGTTTTGGTGATTCATGATGACTATGTTCTTCTATTTGAAAGGTAATATCTGAATGATGCATGTGCACCATTAATAATATATTGGATAGCATTCTTTTGAGGGCAAATTAAAATCTTTGAAAGCTACCATTCATGTTTGATGGTTTAAGAACTAGATTGTGGTCATTGCCAAATATCTATGTTACTAGAAAAAAGCTCTTAACTTGATACTCTTGGAAAAGCTGGTAAATAGGTGAAACCATTGCTTTCAGAGTTCATGTTTAGGTTAACTCTGTCATTAGATGGGAAGTAGATAATAAAAAAAATATTATTTGGATATAATTGAAGGAGAAATTATTGTCACTAAATCATAAAAAAAGTTTTTCTTTCATTTCGTACAATTTCCTTCCGATTCAAGAAAACAACCTGATTTTTCTTTTTCTTTCTTTCTCTTCAATTTCTTCCGCGCTTCACTTTTTCTTCTAAAGTTTACTTGAGAATGGAGTGTTAGATCATTAAGTAGTCAAATCACATAGATACCGTTTCTTTAAGTGGTTTACAAGTAGGACATCTAAGTTATGTGCTGCTAGCTGTATAATTCATTTTTCGGACTCGGTTTGAATGAAAACTACGTTTTTATTTTTGAATACAGTCGTAAAAAAATAATTCAATTGTAGATTTATTTTTATTTACTCTGATTTTTTTTCTGCAGATTATTTATATTACAATATACCTTTATGCACTCTCATTTCACGATCTTTTTGTCTGAGATGTTTATTGAAATAATAATAAGAAACTGGATTATAAACCCATTATTTGGATTAG
Source organism: Pulicaria dysenterica (assembly GCA_947179395.2). Classification (NCBI taxonomy): domain Eukaryota; kingdom Viridiplantae; phylum Streptophyta; class Magnoliopsida; order Asterales; family Asteraceae; genus Pulicaria; species Pulicaria dysenterica. Next base: position 10,747,849 of record OX359291.1, read on the forward strand.
TTTATTTTTCTTACTTTTGAGCTTATTAAAATTTTAATAAACTCATAAATAAATCTAACCTTATTATTTTAAACTTATGGTTTATTTTAGTTTATAAGTTTAGGTTGATAAAATTGTAAATAAGTTAAGAGCGGTTGTCGTGGTGCTTCTCCCCTTTGATAGGGAGGATTAGAGGAGCACAAAAAATCCGAATATCTGATTTTGTGTAAAAACTATCCGAACCGATTTTTTATAAAACCGGAGCGGATTTAACCGGTTTTATCCAATCCGATCCGGTTTTAATCCGATCCGAAACCGGTTAAACCGGTTACACTTTTGTCCGAGAAAATCCGGTTTTAATCCGTACGAAACTGGCTACACTTATGTCCGAGAAAATCCGGTTACAATCCGAAAATCCGGTAAAAAAAAAAACCGAAAAAATCCGGTCCGAATTTTATCCGATCCGGATTGGATTAAAATCCGAAGATGTGCACCTCTGGGGAGGATGGAGCTCCCTAACAGCGTGTCATGACTACCGGTTAAAATTTTATGAGCATGTGACTTCCTTATGTGAGCAACGGCCGTACGAGCATTGTGCGGTTTTTTATGCCTTACATGTTAAAAAGAAAAGGAAAACGTAGGCGGTTTGTTTTTTTAATACATCTTAATCTGTTTCATTATGAGCTATTAAAATCTAAAAACGTTTAAAAAAATCTAAATGAATAAGAAATAGATTTAGCTCTAAAAATATTTTAATGTTATATAATGCTAAACTTGAAGGAGCCGGTAACAAAAACCAATCTTTATGCCTCAAGCTATCGGCATCCTCTTAAATTCTTAACAACACAGTCGTCGCCGACCTCAAATTCCTTGACTATCACTAAATCGAACTTTCCAAACGTTGCTTCCTCACTCGTAATGTCTAATCGTGTCCACTATTCTCAAGCTTCTGGACTATCACCTTCTTACTTATAGTCCTAAACACTTGTCACCATACTCACACTCATTAGCCTTTGTCGTGGTACTAACAGTCACTGCAAGCGCCTCTAAACCACAAACCAGTATTTTCATAAATGTTTCTTAAATTTGGTTGCATTAAAAGTTTGATGATGTTGATTACGTAAAAACTTTGATAAATATCAAATGTGACAAAACAAAATATTTACATTCAAATCTCTTACAAATAGTCAAATATTAGAATCATCTCTTATTGTTCAAATATGGTATTCAGGTACATACACTAAACCTCTTAATAACTAACGACAACTTAGTATTACATGGTGTGACTATAAGTGTCATTAGTTGTTCAAGCAAAGTCGTTGATATTGGTAGAAGTCTTAAACCGTCACTTACAACCAAAATTGTTGACACGAGTAGAGGCCATGAACATATGCATGAGCCCTAAACTTATCTTCCATCTTATTGCATAATCGAGTCTTCACAATTACGGAGTTAGTTCAAGAACAACAAGCAAAAATAGATTTACAAAAACTTTGAACTTACGATTATAAGAAGGCTAAAAGCCCTAAACAATCATTGTGTGCATCTATGGCGTCGCGTGGGTTTTCGATTTCATTACCAAATGATACTATGTCTAAGTGGTGAACCGAGTGTGAAAGTAGAAAGTTAGTTTGATTCCGATGGGATGCTTACTTGTTGTAGAATTAAATAACCAAAGTTTTGTTGGTCTATGATGGTCCCTAACCCATGTAAATCTCTCCCTAATTTCAGAATTTTTAATTTAATTTTTTTATTTGTTAATACAAAGAAAAAAGGATGGGTCGTTTTGTGATAAAGACAATTGCTTCATGGTTGCTTTGGTACTTCTTTATGGTTGACAAAGACAAGTCCTTGGAATACAATAGCCTATTTTTAAATGTAAGTACGTGGGTTTCTAACTTAAAACCAATTGGTTATCACATAAGTAGTTCAGAACGCTTATAAAACAGATTATAAGGTATTTTCCATCCGATATGAAACATTACTCAACACTAAAAACAATAAGAAAAGAAATACGACTGATTTGCGCGCATGCACACACACATATATGCAATGAGAAAAAAAATCTAAACTCACTTATGGGAACATAAATCTAATAATTCCATCGATCAACTCAATTAAATAAAAAAAATATATGTTAATACTTGCTAATCACATTCACATCCACACCAAATTATATTTTGCAAATCAAATAATCAATCAAAAATCACTCTTAACTCATGCAGGAAAACTTGTAGTTATGTGTCCAAACCATTTCAGGATGTTGCTTTAGTTGTACCTTTTCCATATGGGGGTTTCACTGCAACTACTATCTTTGGTGCACCACCAACACCAAGTTTCGCTTTTTTACCGGGCTTTGGCCGCACAACGACCCGTGCCTCCCATGGGCACACTGCGATCCATCTCTCCTTCCAGCTCCATCCCCAGCTCTCTTTGCTTAAATCATAATAAGCTTGACCAAAGTATCGATTTGAGTTCGCCCTCCACTAAAAGGAACAAAAAACCCAAATAACTTCAGTTAAATGCAACTCTTTTTTGAAAAAATTATACAATTGTAAAAAGAAAGTCAAGACAGACATACTTGGTGATAGAAGGCATAGGCCATTGCCCGTTCACGCTTATTTGTAGCTTCCTCACGCTGTTGTATCCTGGACACAATCTCGTCCATTGTCTCGGGCCCACCACACCATTCGACCTGTTGGCAAAGAAGACATGCTTTGAAATGAGAATCTTAAACTAAATGAAAATGTGAGACTCAATCTCAGCCGTCCAATTCCCCCTCCTTCAATGTCATTGCCCACCCATGAATTCATCACGTGTAGCTTGTCACACTCTATCCCCCCACGCTCTCCATCCATGAATTCCATTTACAAAATGAACGGCTGAGATTGAGTCTCACATTCTCTTTTAATTTCTCATTCTCATTTAAACCTTCCCTTCTCTTGGTATTCTTCTCAATATCCATATTGTCTTTTATGCAAAACATATCATGGTTCAAATTTTTGTACTTCAAAATGCAAATGTTCAAGCAACAAGAGATGTAGGTCATACCTCAAGTTCATGAAGCTTAGACTCAATCTTCACTTGATTTTCAAGTTTCTTTTGCTTTATCCTGCCTTCCGCCACCATCCAATGGCGGCGGGTTCTGATTTCCGTTTGTATTTTGCTCCAAACATGTATTTTGTCAAGAGCAGAACAAGCTTGTTTTGCAAGTGCATCAGCCTCGATCAACTCCCGAAATCTTGATGTCCCTTTTAGACAACGTAGCGCTTTTCTTGCCTGAACAAATCAAGATTTAGAAATAAGAAGAGAGAATACAAAAACTACAATCAAGAAGTGGTAAGATTAGCAAGTTGGGTAACATGTCAAAATTACAAAATAATATTATTACAATCATAATGATTATCACCATGATACCTTTGTTACAATGCATATGTTTGGAGTCATGTATGGATGTATCAAAATGCATACCCGATAAGAACGATATGCAGTTTGGATCCGAGTAGCAGCAAATTCTTTCGTTCCTGTGCTTCGACCAATAACTTTTGTGCTGCCAGCACGAAAACTTGATTCTCTCACAGAAGAATCCCGGCCTCCTCTTGAGCCATTTGCAATCTTGGAATCCTGCTGTATCTACCATAAGTCAAGGAAACATAACCTTGATAGTCAAAGACGCTGTTTTGCAACTTCAAAATGCATATGCAATATTAAGAACACAGAGATCATTGACTACAATTGCTACAAGATGGCATCTTACCTCTAAATTTTTTGATTTGTTTTCCTTCTTTCTTTTAGTGCGAAAAAGTCTGTTAAACCACCCACAAGCACCCATTTATATGGATAAATAAACACCTAGCACAAAAACATCAACGGGGTTCAGAATTTTCAATCACAGTATTTGAAACAATTAAAGCACGCCTGATTAAACAGTAGTAACTTAAACAAGCTAACAAATTTTCAATACAGCATCAAAGTGTCTGAAGCTTTAATGGAAACTATGTATTGAATGCTGATGGAATTAAACGAATATGTAATTTGCTTGACCGATGAAGGTTGAATCCGATATCTTAAACGTTATAAATCAAGGGAATTTAACTAAAACTCAAACACGAAGGCTTGCACCATCTGCACAAATCGCTGATCATGATACCATTGAACCAGTTAACAAAAGGGAATCCTAATTCAAACCTAAAAAAACAGATCATAAGAAGAGGTTTTCGAACTCCAGAATCTTAGGGTCAAACCTAGAACACTAAATTGAACATACATCAAACAAGCAACATAACACAATAGGAAGCAATTACAAACAGTTACAAATATCCTCCTCAAGACACCATTGAAGCAATTAACAACAGAAACCCTAGTTCAAAATTAAAAAAACAGATCATAAGAACTAAAAAAGGATCATGAACAAGAAATTAAACTTATCTTGGAAAAAAAAGAAACTCTCAGTATAGAGAAATTAAGAATAGTAACAAAGATCCTCATGAAGACATCATTGAAGCAATCAACAAAGAAAACCTTAATTATTAAAACTATATAATACAGATCATAAGAACTAAGAACAAGGTTATATCAAGAAATTGAGCAAACATAAAATAAGAAACAACACAGAATCAGAAGTAATTAAGAACAGCAACACAGTGTTCATCAAGACACCATTGTAGCAATTAACACAAAAAGGTACGATTTTTGCAAAAGCAGGGCTGACAGAAACCGATAATACGAAAAGGGATTTGCGTACCAGAATCTGAGATCAAGAAACTGAAGAGGGCATGAAAATATCAGATGGGAAACGAGTGTAATCGTAGTAATAACAACTAAAGAAGGCAGTTAGATAGAGCAGAGAGTCGTGGGCCATAATCATGAAGAATTTCTTGATAATATTGACAGAGATGAATGGGGTTTGTTTAGGTGAGATGCACCCTCAGAAGCTGACGCATCAACAAGAATAAAGATCCAACAATTTGATCTTCAAATCCTTAATTGGGTATTCAAACCTACAACAGAAAATGAAACCTCAACTGTTTTGTGTTTCGGGAAAATGAAAAAACATAAGGTGAAACGACGACGTTTCTGAGATGCACGTGTTTCCGGAAAATGGAAAACGAAAAAAGTAAATACCATTAAACGACGTCGTTCAGGGGAAAATAAGTTAAAATTATATGGTCCCGGCGGGGCTCGAACCCGCGACCTTCGGCTCATAAGACCAACGCTCTAACCAACTGAGCTACGGGACCTTTGTTGTTCTTATTTAAGAATTATAACATAAATTATTTCTATATTTTTCTGAAAATAAATAAAATTTTCGGTTCTGGATTTCTTCTCGAAACATTGACAAAATGATAATTAAAACATACGACTAATTAACGCTCTCATAATTAGAGTATTTGGATATCTTAATCTAATTTTAATCATATTATTAGTTAATTAACACTTAATCTGAGTGTTAATGATCACCTGAATGTCGAGATAGTTAATTATGAAATAATATGTGGGCATATACTAACATGATAAAAAATGTGTTGTCCTAATTTATTTATTGAGTCAATAGATCAGGTGAGGTTGTTAAATAGTCTTTGTTATGTATATTTACAAGGAATAAGATTAAAAAAATATAGTCTTGTAAATATTATAGACTATGCATAAGCAGTCTAAATAAATTCATATAACTATAGATAATACTTAAATTATTATAGACTACAGAAAAATACATCATGAACATAGTAATAAATACTATATCTTGATAATTTATCATCACATTAAAGGTCCAAGTTTTTTTTTGAATGTGTATATTTAAACTATAGTGTGAAATAACTTAATTATAAACAAATATATATTTATGTATGTGGATGTAAATATCAAGACTAAAGAGTGTCACCTCAATCTAATTTTCAACTAACATTAACATAAATGGTTAAATTACAATCACTAACATATCTTCAGTGACAGTTTCTATACTCATATGGTCATTCAAGATGTTTGTACTTAACAAAGATTGAACCCGGTCTCTTGTGAGACTTTTCAGACATATTACCACTAACCAAAACTTCAGCCTTAATGAAGAAAAAATCAAGATTATTTTAACCTCATATTGAAGCAAATATACTCATCAAAAGAGAGTTCTTCCTCGAAAAGAAAATTTCAACGACTAAACATCATCCTATCAAAAAATACTTCTATAAAGGGGAGGGAGTTACATCCGAGAGGAAGACGTTTCCCTGCTAGATTTCTAAAGACTTTTTTAAGACAAGATTGTTGGAAACAATAAGACCGGGTGAGATTTTCACTACAAGAAAAACACCAGTCGTCACAAAAAAGCTCATAATTCGTTGCAAATTTTAGCGACGACAAATCGTGCACTTCGTCGAAACCGTGTCTATGAAAGTTTTCAGCAATAAAAAGTTGTTAGCAAAAGGTAGTCACCTTTCAATGACAACTAAAGTCGTCGCGAAAGTTTGTTTAAAAAAATCAAGATTAAAATAAATTACCTTTTTGCCAAGATAATAAAGGTAACCTTAATGATATATACTATTTTTAACTATGATAGAAGATATAAATTAGATTTACTTGTGCTTGTAATACTAACAAAACATATACTATCAAAAACTAACATATAAACATTTTTTAAAGAGTTTAGTTTCTAAAAGTGTATCAAAGTTGTCACTTTTTTCTATTGTGTATATCCATCTTTCAAAACTACCGTTTAATGTACTCAAGTTTCTAAAACTACCAAATAATTCATCTAACCTAGTATAGCAGGTTAACTGTTGACTTGGCACCGATTATTATGATGAGACCTCTTACTTAGATGCTGACATGTAATATCCTTGTTTAAAAATAATTGAAAATGTAACAAATATAATAATAATAATAATAATAATCGATTTCCATCTCTAGGAGGTCATCATCGATTTCCATCACTACCATCGGAGGTCACCATCTGCACATGGGGATTCTGGAATCAATCACCATCGATTTCTTCATCTGCGACTGCAACACCGATTCTCCGATGGTGGTGATGCGACAACAACTTCTTGAATGGCGACTTTGGATTTGGTTTAGGGTTTTTGTCAACGGCGAGTTTAGGGTTTTCGAGCTCTTCAACGACGACTCTTCAAAGGTAAGTTTAGGGTTTTCATCTAATGGATCTGATTTGGTTTCATCGAACGCCATGGATTTGGTTTTTGATTCAGATATAGTTTAGAGTTTTCATTTATTTTCTTATTTATTTCTTAACTTGCTAATTATGCATCTTTTAATTATTTTTATGAGAACATCTTTTCTTTTATAATCTTCTTTTACTATAATAACCTTCGTATACATTTACTTATAGTTACCTGTGTGTTTACACACGAGCATCTAAACTAGTTATGATATAAAGAGACGTGAATGTATTTCTTGTATAAGTCATCAGTCATTATTGTTACGTATAATTAGGGAAATAAGATCAATTCTTTATTGATTTAATGGAATGAAAATGATAGCTTGAAGAACAAAATTTTGGAAGGTATTTATTATAAAGAATTGATTCGAAAATTTGCTTCCAATAATGCTAAGATAACTTTACTATTCATACAATTATGTAGTATAAAATATTTATATTGCAATTCTTTTGTTTTAGTTAATGGTATTACAAATGTTATAGTTTCATTATTTTTTTTAACTTATATGTGTATAAAAGGGGCCAACTTTTTTTTTATACCGGGTTTAAAAATTCACGAGACGTCCCTAGATCTGAGGATGTCTTCGACGGTGTGTAGTCTAAATGACAAGTGATGTCCCATAAGTCCTTTATTATGAGTGGAGAAATATAGGATGACTTTTTAAAGAACATCATTAGGTTTTCTTTTTGGTCTCATTAATAGTAGAGTTGCTTAGAAAGATGGGACCCTATAAGAAAGGGCAAATCCAATTTCATAACTTAAGGAAAGATTTTGGTGATGCTCTCATGGGTTTTCTTTGTTCATTGGATTCATTCGACTTGGAAGGAAATCTTTGTGGGGTTATCATTGCTTAAGACTTCAGGCTTTTGCCTTAGATGTGACACAACCTACAAAGGAAAATAAGTGCAATCTATTGCTTAACATATTTATGTGACTTGTTTTTTTTTCATTTTAAACGACAAGAAGATTAAATTAAAATAAAACTAGTAATAATATTAGGGAGTATAAGAATAAACCTATAGACAAGACTAAGGCGAACAACACCAATCTAGTCATCGACTATCAAAATTACAATACACATATAATATGTGTGCTTAAACCATAAATAAAATTAACATCATCTGGATTTTAAGAGTAATGACATATTTCTTTTCTTGTATAGAGTTCAAGAAAATCTTGCTATTCCTAGTTTTCGTAACCATGCAGAAGAAATAATATATGACCCAGAAATGCAAACCTCCTCTGAAACTCGATTAATTATGAAGTACTCCCTAAAGAAAATGGGCCTCGTCGTCATCAAAGTTATTACAAAATGGCCAGAAAAGGAAAATAAGAAAAAAGAGTTAATTACTGAAATGGTTCCTGTGGTTTGTAAAATGACTGCAATGGTCGTGTAATGTAATGACTAATTAAAATGCCCCTCCTCAAAAGGAGGTTAACGGCTAAATATCACGGAAGTTAGATTGATGGACTGAGTATGAGACTTATTTGCTACAGTATGGACTATCCTAGTGCTTTTTAAAGTTAAGGGACCATATCGGTGACTTTTGACAAACCACATGAGCCATTTCAGTAATTAACTCTTATATAGATGGTTAGGATCATCACGCCCCTTCTATAGTCGACTTCTTTATTTACTATGAGTATATGACATTGATTTAATATTCCTTAGGAATTGTAGTATATGAGATAATATGAGTATAAAGGGGGTTCTATCAACATCTTATATATATGCATGTATGTGTCTGTAATCCGGTCGCACGTCTCACGCAATAATTTATTTTATTTATAATTATTTATTCCATAATATTTATCATACAAAAATAAAATATTATTATATATGTTAACCTTTATTATGTGGATATATATATATATATATATATATATATATATATATATATATATATATATATATATATCTACGTGTTAATAGTTAACAAATTTGTTTAGACGCTCGAGTCTAATCATGCTCACTAACTGAAGTTCGAGCTCGTTTATAAACTAGCTTTAACCTATTCTCAAGCTCGGCTCGAGCTCGTTTAGGCTTGACTTGCGATAAAGTTTTAGTGAGTCGATCTTGAATAGCTCATGAGTAGCTTGACTACTTTATGCCCTTATGTTCTTCTAGAGAGAAAATTATCTTTAAATTGTCGCTAATACCAAAAGGCATTTAAGTCTAACGGTATCAAGGTATGACTTAAGGTGTTTCTTTCTCCTTAAAGTTGAGAGTTCTAGTGCCGTTGTAAAGATAAATGTAATTAGGGGGTGTGTGTATTTGTTGTTTCAAAAAAATCACTAGAGTAAATCTAAAATAATTGATTATTTCCTTAATTTAAGGATTAATTATTAGATAAAGTATAAACAAACATAGAAAAGGATCAATTCTCTTCCTTAGGTATAATAGGAAATGTGTTTAAACAAAGAGGCTGATGCGTTGGCAAAAAAAGGTATTGGTCGTATCAAACCATGGATATTATGGGTTTAAGTGCTCCCTAATGGGGGTCCGGTTAGCTTATTATGTTCTCTATTGGGTTGCATTTTTTATGGGGTGCAAGGTGTTGTGTTATTAATCGTGTAGTCCCTGATTGCTCTGACTGTGTGTGTCACGCAGCTTTGAAAGACTCGTTGGGGGTGAGATGGTTTTAATGTGGCGTTTTGGTAGTCTTTTTTAGTTGTCTGTGTTGTTAGGGTGTTGTTTGTGCAAGGGCTAGTCCTTGTAGGTGTATTGTTAGTGCCAGTCGGGTGTTTCTGGTGGTAGTTTCTTTTCAGTTCCGATCTGGTTGTGTTCTTGTGGCCTTTGTGTTGGTTTTTTGAGTTGGGTGAGTTTCTTTTGTTTGGTATGGTGCTCTTTTCGCCTTTTGGGTGGGTTTGGGTGGGTGAAGTTTGTAGTTGTGTTGTACGTGTATTGGAGGTAGGTGTGGAGTTGGACAACTTAGGTCATTGCTATAAGGGGATGGCTTGGTGATCCTTTGGTGTAGGAGGAATGAAGGTTAGGTTGGATGATGGTTGGAGTTTTACCTACTTGTTTATCCCTTTTGTGCCTCATAGTTCTTTTTGTATAGACTTGTGATAATAGGAAAGGGGATATTGATGCTATGTGCTTTGTTTGTTTACTGAATGATGGGAAGACTTCCTACTCCACTTCTTTTACTTTCTAGGAAACCCATTAAACCACAGAGTTTTTGTCCAATTGGCGCTTATTTTCCATATCTTGTGAGAGCTTCAAATAAGCATCGCTGGTGGGTTTGGACATTTTGGGGGATGACTTGCCTTCTCCTTGAGGACCTTATCAATGGGCATAAGGAGTAGCTGATGGGCAGTTTGGTAGTGTACTATCTGGTTGAAGGAGAATAGAGAATGGTATTTGCGGAAACAATGACTAAGGAAATATGATTAAAAGGTACACTTGATGATGGCCTGGTGGTACAACAAGGTTAGTGAGGTACAAAGGGGCGTCATTAATACAACTACATTCGAGGAAACCTCGCTCGTGAGGGAACCATTGGTGGAGCTAAAGCCTTGTAGATAGCATCCACAATGGATCTATCAAGAAAAGGTTTGATGGTGGTGTCATTGGGTACAAATGTGTTTTCACTGGTAGCATGCTAAGACCATTAGCATCCAACCCTCACTTACCCTATCAAATCCACTGTCACATTAGCATCTACATAATTCTCCATCTCTAACCCTCTTTAATCCTAAAACCCCCACATCCAACACTCTTCAACCCATATCCATTATTTAATTATAAAATAATAAATATTGAAGAGAGAGAAGGGATAAAGGAAGAAAAAGAAAAAAAAAAGAAAAAAAAAAAGGAAAAAAGTTGGATACCCGCTACGGAGTCTTTTACTAGCAGGCTTTCCCAAACAACGTCAACCCCTCATGGGGCGATGGTGTTCTAGCCAGGGTTGACCCCTTGACCCCTCAGGGTAGACATCTGATGCGGACGGTCTAAAGTCTATAGATGGCTGCATCCACAAGGACCATCTAGGTGGTATTACGTAAAAGGGAATGGTGAAGACAGGTTAAATATGAGTTAACTTAGTAGCAAACGTTTTTTTTTTGTGAGGAATGGGTTGCTTCATGTATGTTTTCTTGTGAGGTGTATGGTAATGTTTATGTGAAGAATGTGTGAGAAATCTATTTCGATGTAATATTAAAGCTTGCTGTTAAAAAAAGGAAATGAGTATGTGAATGTACAAGAAATAGAAGCGGAAACCATATTAAAAATTAGTCAAAAAAAACTAAATCGGTTAATTAAGCATGAAAAGGAAATAATTAATTAAGATAACAAATTTAAAAAAAAAAGTGTTGCTTGATTCGAATCGGTTGCTGTAATTTGTATTCCTTTATTAATTAAATGTTCACCTTATATATATTTATTATTGGCAAGGTTCAGTTTATTTATATAATCATAAATAAATAATATTTACCTATGTATAACCAAAATAATACATGTTAGCTCCAGAGTAAGTACACAATAACTAATGTTTGTAGAAGGAGGAGGGGTAATTACAAACTTAAGTTTTTTTAATTAAATGCATATTTTTATACTTTTAATATAATTTTTATTGATAATGAATCAAGAATTACATGTATGATGAAGCAGAAATTCCTAATACAATAAAATAATGGCAATTAATGTGTATAACACATAGACAAACTTATCTTAAACAACTGATGTTTAGGAGGTCCAACACATGGACAAGTTTGTTCTACACTTAAGCAAACTTTAAAGTTTTGCTTTTGCTTAAAAGCTTGAAGCTTAGTTCTTCGAGTGAGATGTTTAGTGAACGTAGAATATATATGTGGTCTCTTTGCATGCTGTGAATGCATGTCTATTATAGAAGTTCTTGGCCGATACTTTGGAAGATCCTTTACACGATGATGTGGTAATTGAAAAAGACATAAATATTATTATAAACTAAATGGTCAAGTGGCAGTATCACTTTACTTGAGTACAAATATAGTGTTTTTTCTTCTCGGAAAAAAATTCCTCCCATTGGTAGTAAAATAATATTACTTATCATGTCTTGTTACCTTGAAAATCTAACTTTCCTTTTTCATGTTAGAACGTTCTTCGTCAGCCATGCTTCTTCAGATCTGACTTTACTGAAGATGTAGTTGCCAACCATGCTTTAGTACTTGACAAATCTTCGAGGTCTTTTTATTAGAGGTACCTTTAACCTTTTCCAGAGGTAACGCTTGATTTTGTATGTATCTTCCGATGATATAAAAAGTGCAAATACTTTTAAATATGTAAGTTTCAAAGCATAATAAAACAACACATGTTCAACCTTTAATAAAAATTACATTAATAGACAGAGCTCAAAAGAAAGAATTACAATTCATAATTTCGCTGAAAAGTGGACTTGAACTGACATAATAATTTTGTCTTTAGTGAGAGACTTCAGTGATGGATGTATCTTTCAGCTGATAGAAGGTTATGCAACCGATATTTAACATTTTCTCATCTTAAAGGCTTCAAAGTCTTTTACACATCGGAAATGCTTCAAAGTCTTTTACCTTTGTAAACTACTGAAACTCAGTACCAAAACGAGTCTTTGTTGATACTCTATCGTTTATAACTTTTGTGTCTGAAATTAAACAACACATATTTAATTTCAGTATAATTGAAAGTGTCCCCAACAATACACTAGTTGTTAAGCACCACAAGAATTAATAATTAAATACATATTTATATAATTTATAAGATGGAGCCGTTAGTTTCGTAAAATTCAAAAGAATGCAATTGAATTTCTTAAGGAATTGAAGTTTCGCCGAATTAAATTCAAAATAAGATTTTGTAACACATTTGTTTGTTAAAAAGTGAAATGAATTTAGTTCCATTCCAATCATATATTTTATTTGGTTTGTAAATTTGTCAGAATAATTGGAATGGAAATATCTTAAATGACCAAACAAACAGGATATAGGAATGAAATATCATATTCCTTCAAATTTCATAGGAAACATGCAAATTAAACGGGATCTTAGTGTTTATTGAAGGGTTAGTTAACCAAAAGTTTCTATATATGTATTTTGGTTACATACACAAAAATGTATACGTTTAGTACATATAATAAAAAGTTTATACACACAATAGCGACAAAAGCCTTTAAAGTTTGATACACATAATATATACAAAACGTAACAACTTTTATATATTTTGTGAAATAAACCATTTATTGAATCCGTGGTAAATATGTATGATGTATAATTAATTGTTTCATTGTTCTTTTGTGTTTATGATTTTGCATTAATAGTGATTAATTAATGAGTTTAGTTCGCGAAAATGTATCTAAGTTGTCACCTTTTGCTATTGTATGTACTGGACTTTCAGATTTACCATTTAATGTATCACACTCTTAAAAGTTACTATTTAATGTATCAAACCTATTATAGCAGGTCACCTGCTGACGTGGCACCGATTACAATGACGTGGCATCTTACGTGACATGATGTGGCTGTTGACATGGTTTTTTTCCTTTATAAAATAATTCAAAATTAATAAACTTATAAAAGATATTAATTATAATAATAAAAATAAAAATAAATTGCATCCCTGCATTTGACCCTTTGCGTTTTCATCTTCATGCGATTTCTGATCTGAGATGGTGTCAACAAGCATAAGATTTCCGATCTGCGATGGTGTCAACAAGCATACGATTTCTGATTTATATCTCCATCATGATTTCTGTTCATTTCACAAGCATGCGATTCGAAAACCATAAACAGAATGGAGGCGAAGGGTTCAGATCTGCGAGTTCGTTTTAGGGTTCTTGTTACGAACCGTCTGCGATTTGTTGTGTTTACGCGATTTTCAGTTTCGATTTGGAGGTTTGTTCTTCTGTAGTTTGGATATGAATGTCTGCAATTTGTTGGGTTTCTGCAATTTAGTGTTCTTCTACACCATATGCGATTTCAAAAAAGGCTTGATTTTTTTAGATCCGAGTTATTATTCTTGGTTAGGATCTTCTTCTTCTTCGTTTAAGGTAATCCATTATTGAACAGTGCAGAAGATGAATTCAAAAGTGAGTACCGATTTTGAGTTTACACTTGCCTTAGGGTTCTTGTTCGAACTGGGTATCACCATCATCATCGTCGCCTAGCTTCATCATCATCGTCATCTATGCATTCCAGATTTATTTCTTCACATGTCTGTAAGTCTTGTTCGATTCCAGATTTTTGTTCATACGATTTGCGTTCCAGATTTATGTTCCAATCCAGATTTGGTCATATAGATTTTTGTTCATACGATTTTTGTTCCTTCTGTGTAGTAGTTGATTGAGGTTGTTCTTGATTTGCTGTTCATCTTTTTTATTTGGAATTCATTGTTGATATGAAATCCTATATGGCAATTCTAAGTTGTAAAAAATAATTCAAAAATAATGAAATTACTTGTAACCTGATTAGTAGGTAACTCAATACGCAAATTGGTAAGTTTGGAATGTTCGGTACATTAAATGGTAAGTTTTTAAGTTCAGTATCTACAATAGCAAAACGTGTCAACTTGAATACATTTTCGCGAACTAAACCCTTAATTAATTGTACGACGTAAAACATTATCTTGGTCAAGATTAATGATATTATCAAATCTTGGACATGGAAGACTTCGTATTTGGCTTTATTTTTTTTTTGAATGGCAAAAGGACGACAAGCAACATGCTTCGGCTCGGCCATCACATGCACTTGCACGATCAGAACTATATTAAAAACGCTAGCCAGGGACTAGCCCAAAGAAGAGTACAAAGCAAAAAAAACAGGAAATGAACAAAACAAACCAGCCTGAAAGAACAAAAGCAGCATATATTCCATTAATTTTTCCTAATATATTAAGGATTATTTTTCCATTAATTCCTTCGTATTTGGCTTTATTGGTAAGAAATTAATTAATTAAGGATTAATATATAGCATTATTTATAAAATTTATATTCCATTAATTTTTCCTAATATATCCGATATATATTGTTTGGAAGGTACGTTAGGTTTATTAAAAAAAGATAGCGCTCCATATATATACCCAGAGAGATAACTAATTAAAAATTTAATAGCATATATTATTTACTAGACTAGATTCGATTTGCTAATTGCTACCACTTAATAAATTATAATTATTATAAAGAATAACTAAAGATTACTGTAATAAATTAGAAACAGCCGTGTTTTGGCCGGCAATATTTCAAATAAGATTGCCAACTTTAATATAAGTAACGCTTAATAGTATCAAGAAATACAAGTACGTTGGATATATTGATTATTAAAGGCTATTAAAATGTAATTAATAATCTTTTAATACAAATAAAGAGAATACCATGGCTTCCAATAAAAATAAGAAAAAGGTAAATTTAGTATTTAAAAATAACAATCGTAACTTATATTATATAGTTAACTTTACATAATTTTCATACTTATTTTTTAATCCGATTTTAATTTTCCGTAAAACAAGGTTGTCAATTTAAAAAACTAAAATCATTTTTTTTTCTTAATTACACAAAATTTTAAAATATCTTCTATAACTTTTAATATATAGTGATTGATGTAAAAACTATTATATATTTGTAACCTCTAGTGTATAAGTTAATTACATGTATGATTTCATATTTCATTAAAAAATATCAATGCAATGATGCATATACCACTCTGTCATATATGATTGTTTTCATACGATTATTAATTTTAATATGTAAAACTTATGTTTAATGTCATCAACTCATCACATTTTACCGGCATCCATCTTTATTACTCAACATGAGCGTATTAGGAGCACATAAATGTATGTTTTATACACAAATTTATAATTTATAACACCTATTTATTTTTCATTTTAATTATTTTACAATTTTTCAATATTTCTATAAATATTTATGGGTTATCATTATTCTTTTAATCGGCTCGTGTATCATACATACATCTAAACTAATATTTTAAATAAAAAACTAACATTAATAAAATTTATTAGACAATTCTAATTTAAATAAACTCTTTTTGACAATTAGCCATTAGTAAACTTTTTTTTGGTCAAAATTTATATATAAAAAAGAATATTGTTAAAACTTTGATAGGTAAAACCATAGTAAACACATAAGAGACGCTAAAATTAATAATAAAAACCTAAAAACATAAATTATTATTTTTATCAACTTAATTCGATAATCCTTATCCTTGATATCATTAAAATTAACATCATTTTTAGTTAAGTCATTATAGTCATTCATTTGATTAAAATTAAAACTCAAATTTGACTCAAAACTAAGAAATTATACAAATTCAATTGTACTATAAGATAAGGTAGGATGTAAATATAATATTATATTTAAATTCAAGATATATCATAATTATATTATATTATATTAATTTGTTTTATCATCTATAAAAAATAATATATTATATAATAAAACTAATAGTTAGTAATAATACTTTGAAGAAAAAGAGTGATAAATTATAATATTTTAAATATTGTGATAGTTTGCCTACATAATATTATTCTCATTATATTAATAATTCAACTAACATTCATTCATTATTATATTATATCAAATACTTGTGATGCTCATCACAAGTGTAAGCATTTTAACAAAGTTAAAAACATTATAGTGATATTTAATATTTGATAGAGTATATAAAAGGTTAATGTAGTTCTATTTTAGATTTGGTCAATATTAGCTGGTATATTCATGAAAGATATCATATGGATTCGTTTTTACGTGTAGAATGGTTATTGAAATCCTCTTAACCTTTTACTATGTTAGGAAAAGTCAGGCTAACGATATCGTTATATATAATTAAGTAAAAAAAAGAAGCCTTGATCCCAAGGTTAGTTATAGATTCTTTCTTATATCTTGACTAACTCTACTTATGTCATTTATAGTTTCATTATAGGTATATATGAACTTAATGAACGGTTGCTACACTAGCTTGTAGGTTACTAAATGAACCCTAACAAAAATTCATCTTTGAATAACCAAATTGAAATAAGAATAAAAAATTAGTGATAACACGATCTCTCAGCCAGTAATAAGTTATCAAACACATAATTGGAACAAATTTTGATTATGATTATATGGGTATTGTCTCATCCACTTATCAGATTATCAAATGACCTAATGAAAATAAAACTTTATTATAACCATATGACATTTTCATACACATATAAAGATATATAAGATTAACTAGTTAAATGTCCGTGTAACAAACGAGATTGTTTAGGAAAGTAATAAAATTTAAACATTAATAAACGATATTAAATAATTATAAAACGTGAAAAAATGAGAGTTCAGAAAAAATGACGACAGACGGCGTCAATTCCAAGATCAACGATAGAGGCATCGCAAAAGGAGAGAACAGACGTGATTGAAGAAATGTGGTATCATGATACCAAAAGACGAGATTAGATTTCTTCTACATGTTATCGATCATTATATATTTTACAAGTATTAGCAATAAAGTTAAATGTTTATCTTCTAATATAAATAAAAGACTTATTAGAAAAGAATTATTAGACGATCCAGACCTTTCGTTTGATAAAAAATTTAATCTCAACCATTTATTCAGTTAATTTTAAAAAATCAATTTTGACTTTTTAGAGTCAAACTAATATTTTACTACTAATATGTAAAATGTGTCTGTAAATTGAATAAACTATATAAACCACACCTCATTATTAGCTAACTATATCTATTTAATTGGATTTAATTCAACTAATATTTTAAGAATATGTAAATTGTGTACGTTAATTAGATAAAACATATAAACCACAACTCATTATTAGCCAACTATATCTATTTAATTGGATAAACCTTATCAATTAATTGATTATTACCGTTAATTAAATATTCACATTAGTTTCTTTAATTGATTATGGTCGTGTGTTTTAAAATTAGGGTTAATTAAGAGATATATTTATTTAATTCATATTAGTTTGACTCTAAAAAGTTAAAATCAAAATCTTAGAATTAAAGAAACTAACGGTTAAGATTGAACTTTTTATTAAATGAAGGGTCCAGATCATCTAATAACTTATTTCAAATTAGTCTTTTATATATATTAGAAGATGATATGTGATTTCCCTAATTCTAAATAGAAGAAATGATCTGTACCTAATTTAGATGTTAAGGGGAGGGTTCATTCGAGAACCGTTGTTAGTGCGAGAACCGCGAAAACCAATCTCAGTTGTTCCTTGGATATGAGAAGTTCATGGACGGAGAGCGTGGGGGGATAGAGTGTGGCAGAGTGCATGTAATGTATTCATGGGCAATGACAGTGATGAGAGGAAAATTGGACGGCTCAGATTGGTTCTCGTGTTTCTCGCATTAAGAATGGTTATCAAATGAACTTCTTCCTAGATATTAATATAGTCATAAATCTAAAATAAAAGATAGGTTGATTATATTTAGACAAATTTAAAAATCTAAAATTGATCTCTTTGATGTGATACATGTGAGTGTATGACATATATTAAAAAGTATAATAATTAATGGATATAACATGTCTGATATGTAATAGTAGAGGATCCAAATAATAACACCTCCAAAACAATATTTGAGATTGCATTTTGTAATAAAACATACTTTATAGTAATATTATTTGATTTAGTAGTTATTATGCACAATTGCACATATTGCAATTCGCAATAATTAATAAGTTGCCTTAAAAGTTTTATAACTTTTTTATCTTTTAATAAATGTTCTATAACTCGGTTGACTGTGTTTAAATATATTAATATAATATCCGTAATAAATATAGTATTATTATCTGAATTTAAAACGTAATATCGGAGGTACGAAAACAATGGAGATTTGAGGAATGAGTGTGTCATGCGAGATTTGAGAGAGAATCCATGGAGGAGTTGTAGCAATGAAAACAGGAGTAGAGCGAGGAGTTGGGCGACAAATTAGATTCCAACGCCTTCGATCTGCAACTCTAGATTTTGAATTTCCAATTTCAGGCTAGTTTTCCCGACACAAATGCCGTCGTTTTTTACTCTCCGACAGCTCAACCCACCAGCTGATTTTCAGAATCGTTAGCTTTCAATTCTGGATTCCCTTCTTCTTTTTATGGAGATCTTCTGTTATCTATGTAATTAGATGCACGTTTATGTTTCTTTCTTTTTCAATTAATTCCTATAAATATCGTTCGTATCTTTGATCGTATTTCTCGAATTTAATTCAGTCTCTTTTAGGATATGCCCTTTTTCTCAGTATTTATATGAGATTCAGTGCGATTTAGATGGCTCTGTTCAATGGCTCATGAAGAACATAACCCTAGCCTTCGGTGTGGTAATAGCAGCGGCGGTGGTGGAAGTGGTGGTTGTGCTGGTGGTAAGTTTTCTAAGAAATTGAAGCAGAACAAAGTGCCACAGAGAGGAATGGGTGTTGCTCAGCTTGAAAAGATTATATTAGAGGAGCGTCAGATGAAAGATTTGACACCTAATTCAACCAGTTTCAGGCCGCCGTCGATTACTCTACCGCCACCATTGCCGCCCAATCACCGCCTTTTGATTCCAGAATCTGAAGTCTTGAATCCAAATTCTGTGCCTAAGTCATTGCAGAAAAACAGTGGGAGTGGTAATAGTGTTAGTAGATTATTCAATTTTGAAGGTGAGAATCCGAATCAGAATCCAAATCCAAATCAGAATCACAATGGATACATGATGTCCCTGCCTCAAAATCATGGTGTATTTCCTTTTGAACCCTACAGGGCGATTTGGCCACCAGTTCCTATTATCACTCAACAATCAGATTTTCAGCAACCATGTTCTTCATCAATGGTTGGTAATCTTGGAAGTTCATGTCTTTAATATCATTCATAAACATAAGAATTACAAGGTTATAAACTAGAATCTTGTTATATTTGCAGATGAATGTCTCATTAGGAACTACATCAGCATCTTCATCTGTTATGAATTTTCAGATAGAGCCCCCTTCAATCCAAAGCTATTATGGCACCAAGTACACACATTTTTTGCAGGATGAAGACAAGGTTTGTTTATGTAACCCTTCATTCGACATTTTTGAAATTCGAAACTATACAAGTTTGCCCAATTTTTGTTTTTGTTATTTGTTTGGGACGAACAGGCGGTTGGCAAGAAAAGACCATATCCCTTTTCAATGGAGAATGTGCCAATTCCCTCTTTCATTTGCAAATTCCCTTCTTATGCCTCACCAGTTTCAAGATCAGATGAATCAACTTTATATGGCAATGGTAGCACTGGTAGTTTAGAATTTCATACTCCTGTTTCCAGGTAACAGAAAGGTTTCATTTTGATCTATGTTTGGCTTCATCTATGATGTATTAGTTATATTTTTAGAATTGTTTGATTTGTAGTTTAGGATGGATAGGTTTAGAATATGCCTAAATACTTGGGTTGATATCCATTTCAAAAGCCAAACACATTAATTGTACACTTTTGTTAGAAATTAAAGTCGTTCATTCATACACATAAACCAAACATCCCCTAACATTTGTATTTGGATCCGTTTTGCAGAGAAATCCCTTCAAGCATAGGCTCCAAGAGGAACCAAAAGAGCGGAAAAGCTATTGGCGATCATCACAGTGTCACCAAAGATTTTCTCACATTGGGCCCTTCTCGATCACATTCAAGTCAAAGAAAGAAGTCGAGACCTTTATCTATAGGAGAACCAACTATATCGCCTTATCAAGTGAGTTCTTTTTTAACAAATTTTTCCCATAGGTGCCATGATGGTGAGGTTGTTGTCCCGCAAATGCTTTCTTGTCTTGTTTTTTAGTAGATTTTGTAAATGATTAAGATGATAGATACGATTACTAAAACAATATATTACAACAATAATCTAAATCTTTCGAATTATATGGTTTAGGCCTTTAGGAGGTTTATACTTGCATCACGTAGACTTGGAAGACTTTCAACCAATTTGACATGTTCCTCTTTTAGCTAATTTGTTTACTCGTATCAAATAAAAGACTGGCCAAGTTAACATTTTTAATAAGAAATAGATGGACCTTGGGTTTTTTTTGTTCTTTTGTACTTTTGAATTCATTGTATGGTCTGGCTTTTTGCTTAGGGTCAAACTAGAGATTCACCTGGAACAGAACGGTCAAACCAACAGCCATTGCTTAGTTTCTTTCCAGCAGCAAAGACTCATGGAAACAGTAATGGTGAAGCTGAGGAAGATGTTGATCTGAATTTGAAGTTATAGATGGTATGTACCCAAATCATATTTATGTTTTATTTTGTTAGCAGAGTTGCTTTTGTTTCCCTAATTTATCTCTCAAATTCAAATGTAGTGTTTCCGATTTTTCGACCATTGTATTTGTTTGTTTGTTACAAACTAGCGAATGTTCTTGTAAAATCTCCGAAAGATCATTGTATTTCATATATTTATTTACAAGGATAAAATTGCACATTCGCGCGATTCATTTTCATCCTATTTTGGGGCAAGCATGGGCTCTCACATATAAAAAGCAATACCTAATCGTATCGAAGTTGTTAGGATGTTGATGGAAAACAAACAAAGTGACATAAATCATATACTTGGATTTAGAATGGAAAACTGCATTAAAACACAAAGTTTCTACCAAACAAAAGATGCAAGACAAAATCTATTACTAACAAAACAGAAGACATTCTAGATCCAAGGCATAGGAAGTAGTGTGTGAGAATAATAATCCTGGCTCCTGCAATGAACTAGCCTAGACTGATTCACTGATTCAGAAGTCTTTAAATAGTTTATAAAGATGACTGGGAATTCTTGTTTAGGATGATCAGAAAATTCTTGTTTCATCTCACTAGAGTTATCAGATATGTAGATCATTGACACAGAAGTTTACCGAATCCAAGACCCTTAATTACATGATAGCAGCTTATTAAGAGCGAATCTAATTGACGGGTATATCAAAATCTCATAATCTAGCTAAGAAGTTGCGTGATGATCGGGCCAAACCGTCTATGATCATTTGTCAAGGCACTCTGCCTGTCACGAGCTTTCGGTTCATATATGTTAAAAGAAGAATATATCTAACCCTGAAACAAGCTTGAAACGTTAACTTTAGAAATGTCACAGCCAGAGATGTGAGCAAGTGCTACAGGATCACTGTCATTTTTTAAGGCCTTATATTATTAATTAGTTATTCACAATGTCTATAACTCCAACTTAAGAAGATAACCATTTCTAGTTACAGCCTCATACCAATTTGTCATTAACATTTCATAGACAAAATAACTCCTACGTTCCATTACCCTTGAATAATCGCATCTGTTATCTTATGATTTATTAAAACATAAAAAATTCAAATTTTACTTTTCTTACTTATTTCTAATTCAACCAATAGAAATACTTAAATTTCCTCGATTTTGATTTTGATGTAAAATTAGAAATTACTTCTGGCTTTTTACTTGGTGATTTCGATTGCAATTTCATTCTTTTATTTTGATTATGAGGGGCTATATGAAAATATACAAATGATGTTTGTATAAATTATATATTTATATTTGATTGATGTATGTATTTAATGTTATATGTTTATAGTTTTTCTTTTATAACTTTTAATATATAATGATTGGTATAAATATAATTATATATATATTTATGATCGTCTTATATTTTAATATAAATTTAATCTGACACAATTAAAAGATAATTTTTTCAAATTTTCAATAAGTAAAAAAGTAAATTCCATATCCATTGAAGAAAGTGTGTTACTATTTTTTGATTTCGTGTAAATTGAAACATAATGACAATCTTTTCAAATTGGTTTTTTATTTGCTTATCTTCTTTATAAAGCTTTAAACTAGGAAATATATTTATTGTTTTTTTATTATTATAATCAGTAAATCAATAATCCTTTTCTATGATATATATTGTATATAAGGTATATTAGAATATATATCTACAACCGATTAGTGAGGTATAATACATTTTAATGACGTAGTTTATGTTTATGAATCTCTAACCAGTTATCTCTTTCATTGATACACGTTAAACTGTTGATCTGTTTTTCGAAGCCAAGGATTCCATAATAAATTATTGATTAAACTGTGGTGGTTTTAATACACACTTAATTATTATAAGTGATAAACCGGCCTAGAGCTTTGCATGTCATAAAAGAAGGTTATGAGTGCATATCCGATTTTGAGACATTATTATTATTATTATGAGTTAATGAGGTGATTTATGTAATCGTTAGGATTTATACTTTGGGTTTATGTAATAAAAATGAGAAATTATGGTAAATTATATTTTAAAATAATTCTTGAGATTTTAAGAAGCATTCGTTATTTGAGATATAACTTAATGCTTGAAAGACAATAAATTGTTAAAGGTTTGCTTATATGATTTTCTATGTTTACATTATAATTATGTTTTATCGACATCAAAATCTTAAAATATTCTACCTTATGATAAAAAAGAGCAAGTTTTCTTTTTTGAACAGAAAAAAAAAGAGCAAGTTGCTAGAAATATTTAAATCACTTGATTCTAATATTTTATTTTACATAATAATTAGAGGTAATTAAAGAAAATTTCATTGATTGATTCAATCGATTTAACTTATTCTTATCTGGTGCATATACTTGTGAAGTTGTTAGAACATAAAACATGTATAAACCTATCTAGTCAAATTGTAATTTAAACGGTTTGGTTTGGATCTCGAGATTGTTTGTACGTATCAAATTTATATATTTTAAACATGAAATCCAGTCTGCTTTAGTTTATTGAATCTGATTAAATTAATCCATCTAAACGTACACTCCTACATCAAATCTATGTATTTTTAGTTAGTTAATATATGACAATGTATAAAAAAATTAAAATATATATATGTTTATCTAATTTCATCAATATGTAAAATTAACAAATATTGTCTCTTCGTCACTCTTAATTTTGACACTTATTTCCATCTAATAAGTAGAAGAATACATAAAATTAACAATAATAGAAAAGTATATATCGTTTTATATTTATATTGAAAGTAAATATAAGTGAAGTTTTGTAATCTCAGTCATGGTTAGAAACGCAATTGAGTGCCTTTCATTTTCTAAAACAAAGTTTCAATTTTGTAGTAAAATGCCAGAAACTCATACTCAATTATTGTTGTGACCTGTGACAATCTAAAATCTTCATCAAGTTTGGTTGATATCAAACATGTGGATGAAAGGTGTTTGGTCATGTGCATGTCAATTCCAGTTATAGCTCAAGTTTCAAAAGAGTATAATATTTCTGTTTGTATGTGAAATGTTATGAATTTTGTCTTTAAATTATTATAAAACTAACTTAAATAATCCTATGATAATTGCAATTAGTTAGAAAAATATAAATATTAAATATTAATGTAAAAATATCAAATATTTATAAAACGCGAAAGAAATAAGAATTTTAAAAAATAATGACAGACTGTGTCAATATTTAGACTAGCAGTGGAAGCGCGAAGAGGGCAGACGTAACGGCAGAACCCTGACATCATGATATGAAAATATGTGATTTTATTTCTTATACATGTCACCGATCATTATTGTTAGACTTAGCGGCAATAAGATTAAGTCTTTATTAGTTATAATTAAAAAAAATATACAATGATTATAAAGTATATTAAAATGATAAAACTAAGAATTTGGTTAAATATGATATTTTGAATATTATAAATGGTGAAGATGACATATGTTAATTAGGGTAAACAAATACGATATTTTAAGGTTTAAAAATTACATATACAAAGTTCTCTCTAATTACCTTGATTTAAGTTATAGTAAAATTGAATCTAATTTTGACTGAAAAACGTAAAATTAGATATCAAATTTTAACAAAATGGGCTATTCAAATTTGATAATTAAATATATCTAAATCAACAACGAAAATTTATAATAAATTTTAATATTCGTCTTTTATCTTTATCTTCTATAAAACAAAATTATTGCTGACATGGCATTGCTTTTTTTGCCTTTATTTACAGAATCGGATGCAATTAAACGTCAACATTCATTAGCAACCTTAAAGATTCTTGTAGTTAAGTATAGTTATATGTTCACTTTTTGGTAGTTCCTTTTAACATAAAGTGTTTTCTTTTGTGGGCTATGCAACACACCCCTATAGATTTTAGAAGTAGATTTTTAGTTAGTGGAAGATGACAATGTTTTATGTAATCAAGCTTTCACCAGTTGAACATGACTAAAAGAAAAGGGTGTGCTTTATCTTGTTAAAAGCCAAAATCAAAACCGTTTAGTTTTTTAGTGGTTCAGTTTTCGGTTTCGAAGTTGCTTTTCAGTGTTTTTGTTCGGTTTTACTACTTTTCTATTTTAACCATCAAGATTTGAAACTATATTAAAAACATCAAGACACGTCCATCTAATTCAAGCTATACACACTGCAATTGATACAAGGAAAATGTATGTCAAATGTTTAAACTTTAGAGCCAAAATTGAAACAAATCAAAACTTAAAGAATATGGATAAATAACATATTAGCAAAACTAAAAATCGAGATAAACTGCATGGAAATCATAAAACTAGAACCTGAAAAACGAGATAAACAAATAGAAATTGATTTTTATATTAAGCTGGAAATAGATAAAAATCAAGAAGAAGTGAACTTGTCGACTTGAAATAAAGAGATATTTACAATATTGGTCCTTGAAATGGTAAGGTTTGTTTTTTTTTTAGTTTTTGAAATTTCAAAAACTGAAACCAAACCGAAAAAGGCGACTTTTGAAATTTGGAAAACCAAAACCGTCTGTCACTATATTGGTTTGGTTTTTTCGATTTTGCTGTTTTTAGTTCAGTTTCAGTTTTTTTTCTCACCCCTCCTTGTGTTTATTACTTTTTCATGAACCAAATTTTCCTATAAATACATTATTTGATTAAAAAAACCAAATCCTAGAAATGTAGCCTAAGCAATTAGCTTAACTACCCAATTAATGAATGCAACTTGTAAATGAATTACTATGACACTTACCTCAGGCTTAATAACCTATTAACTGCATTGCAACTTGAAGGAAACAAGAACAACTATTTAAGTCTTTTAAAGGTCGCTCCTTTTCTATTACTATAAGATCTTCTCTTGTGACTACTGATCTTCTTAACATTCTAACAGTTATGTCCATTTGCCCTCCATTTTCCTTAATGATGTTGGTTTATACATGATATGATGATTATAATGACAAATAGTATGTCATACTACATAGCTATGACCACCTCTTGGTACATCCATAAACAATGTATGCAAGCCTTAATGTTAATTTATTTTTAAATGTCTAAGGTATTACTTTTAAAGACCATTTTGTTCCTTACTAAAGACATATATGTTCACATTTACAAAATTGTTTGGAAAGCACATGACTTACTTTCTATTTCCAGCATACCCGTGTATTATACACATTTTTGCATTAAGAGACATTATCCTATTGAAAACATAGAAATATTGTCGAAGATCTTACATCTTGGCCTGTGTTTACATGGGCTTAAGACCTAGTTTATATTACATTAGAAGATTGTGTCACTACGTAAGTCAGTTGTTCTAAGATCAACCTCTTGACGATGCTAGTATTCTCTAAAATGAAAGTATGTGCACCTCGCACAAAACCTTCTTTACCCTATTAATTTCTCTTTAATTATTAATGATTTTTTAATCCAAAAGTCATCGATTCAACGCGGTTTTGAACTAAATTAGGAAAGAACGATCTTACGAGGGCTTTAGTAGTGATTAAAAGAGAGTAATAAGGATCATGTTATTGCTGGAGATGAGACCTAACTAGGGTTCTGAGAGGAAAGAGATAATCATTCACCGTTCAAATTATATAATAGTGGGCGATGTTACAATCTAATAGGAGCCCTAATTATAACTCTATATAAAGAATGATTATATGTTATGTTTCTTAATATACCAACATTAAACCCCTACTTTCAGCAAAAATTTTAAACATGAAACAAACTTTGCAGAAAAATATAAATTGTACACAGAACATTTTTCAATACAATGTACAGAAGAAGATCACCAATAATCGAAAGGAGTTGAAGTAAAGTGTTCTCATGGGTTCCTTTTTCTCTACAAATCTCATTTTCGAAATAGAAATATGCCTCGCAATCCAGACAGACAGTGGAAGTTGTCCTAGAAAGACATTAAATCTATGACCAACCAAAAACATAATCAAGAACATATACCAGAATGAGGGAAAACGGATAGAGCGCAAAAGCAATAAAAGATGTCCATAGAGGGAAAGTGGTACGCAAACTACCAAAGACGCCCATCACGATGCAAACTATCAGAATAACGAGCACTTCTGATGAAAAATCCCATGTCAGTCCTCTCACGTAAACAAGTGCAAGAAATATCGCGAGGCAAAGTATATTGTTCATTGTTACTGCCCCATATAACTGCAACACAAACACGAATCCATCAAATAGGAGTTAATATTAGCATCATATACTTATATCCAGAAAAAGTATAATACATAGAGGTGGCCTCTTTAAAATAACTCAAATCTAGAGACGTTGACTTCAAACATATGCTTGTGCATAGGTCAATTTGTGTTATCGCTTATCCTTAAAACGTCAGATGGGTCAAGCAAAAACTTTAGCTAAAAGAGAAAACATGAAACAAACTGAAAATAGTTCAAAGAGTATCTTTAATGCTGCCAACATGTTAAATTGTTTCGATTTTAATATAATAATTTTGTTATTGTTGTAAGGGAGGTGTTTTCTACACATCACCATTAGGATCCACTAGCCAGTCTTCCTGATCAACCCATTCCACCACTTTTGGTTCAAATGTAATCATGAATGTAAAAAGATGCAAACCTCTGAAAATGTAAGAGATGCAGATCTTTTCTTCTTGCGAGTGGCAAAGATGATTGCAGACACTGCCTCGCTGGAATTGGTAGCTAAAGGCAATGCAATGAATGAAATGAAGAAAGAAGGGATACTTGTAGCATTTGAAAAATTGCCAACAGCATCTACAAGAGGATCAGCAAAAGCAGCTGCAATAAGAGTGCCCACTAACAAATAAAGCACAGCTTTTATTGATGTCCCCCGGGGGTCATCTACACCTTCCTCTTCATCATCATCACCACCAACATCATCTCCTAGAAGATCATGTTCTCTCTTTGTCTCCTGAAAAAACAGATATTCTCGTATGATTATGAAAATTCAAAGAAAAAAATTAAACGTGTTTGTGGACAGTGCCCAATAAACATACCTCATAATATTCATGAATGTACTTCAGTGTGTCAGGACCAGCAATGTGAGCATCTATTCTTTTACCCCTGGCCTCATCAAGCCATTTTTCAATTCCAGCAATGAATTCTTTTAAGTCAATCTCATTGTTCTCAGATGTGTCAAAATCTTTCATAACTTTATCAACAGCATCATCTTCACTCAAATTTATTTCATATAAATTCATCCCTACAACCAGGGCCCTTAGTTCTGAATGTGAAAGATGATCATCTCCATCCGCATCAATGGACTTAAATAGCCTGTTCATGTTTTTTTTGTAAAAAGGGGGGATAAACATGGGGCACATATTGCAAATACTAAATAAAAAATGGAAAAAATGCTGTAAAAGAACTGACTTTTTCAAGACATCATGGTTAGCTTTCCCATGATCATCCATTAGTCTTCCGAGTGCACGCATCTTCAAGTATTTGAGAATTCTAGAACGTACATGCTTGTGCTTTGCGAATGCAAGGCGTCTCCTCTGCAATTTAGGCTGAAAAACCTGCAGATCAACCAACACGAATATAGTTGAATGCACAACCACATAATGTTTAGTCAATTAATCACCATTTATATCTAAGCATATAGAAAAATGCATGTAAGATATTACCACTCTAACATCACTGATGTCCCCAACCATATAGCAATATACAGATCAATAATCCTCAAACTCAAAAGAAATGATTTGCAGTATTCACCTGATAAACACAGTAGGCAATCAAAAGAGAAACTGAGACAATAAGACCAATCAGAACTGCCAAGTGTCTTCCAGAATCTGAATGCATAATTTGTGGGAACTGGACAACAATAAAAGGGAGCACAGATACAGCCATGATCATGGCAGAATAGCTTGTCCAGATATCAGTACTGACACCAGAGCCTGCAGTATGACAGATACAACATAGACACTAATCAGCCTACACATACGAAGCCTCAAAATGAAAGGGGCTTCCACCATAAATTATAAATGATACCAAAGTTCCCACCATTGTGCGATGGAATGGTTAACAGAATTGCAACATTCTTGTGTAAATAAAAAATAATTGTTTAACCCTTCAATATGTGGATAAGAGGAAGGACACACCTAATAAGCTAAACCCTTTTGTATCCTGATTATCTACAGCAACCGAGTTCTGTATATCACACTTGCCAACATGGACGCAGGCCCCCCATATTACAGTAATAAGCATGACTGTCGAACCGGCTAACAAACCCATTCCAACAGAGACCTGCTCCTGAGCAACTTCAACACTTCCAGATAGTCCAGATACTACAATAAGCAAGTAGATCATAAGGTGTATGAAAAAAATACATGATAGATAGCTCAAAAGGACAAAAAGATACTCTAGTGAGTAACATATACATACTAGATCCCAACTAGAAAAATGTAGATAATTACTTCTCAAAACTCAAATGATGTTCTAACTAAAATAAGTATTATCTACTTTTTACTCAAACATGTTGATCACTGCTCCATTTTCAAGTTGCCAACAGCAAAAATGTAAAGCTGCTTATTTTACACGAAAATTAAAGGATTTACATAGGCTATTTTAGTTAGTGTAATTCTCCAACTTGAAATAAACCATTTCAAACGAAATCCCCAATCATAATTAGGGGGTTATAACCATTCTAGCTTCGGAAGAAGATTATATCTGAAAATAATAGTTAATTAGCAAGCAAAGATGGAGAAATACAAGTTTAAACGTGGGTCCAAAAGTCAAAATCCAGATATAAAAATTAAAACAGAGGAAGCATCTACTGGGACGACCAATAACTAATCAACATAGTTCAAAATTAACTTGAAAAGATTTAGAATTTATCTTCAATAATGGATCTAAGACGAGCCTAAACTACTAAGGCAAGTAAACTGAGATCAAATTCAGGATAATTCGGTAGAATTTGTATTGTGAATTTACCGAGAATGAGCATAGCGTCGGGAAGAGCACCAAGTATAGGAAGCAAGAGACCGCCAACAAGACCTGGCCCTAATATTTCCAGTAGCAGCTCACTACCGGCGGAAAGGTAGGTAGCAGCGAGAAACATGAGGTAACCGTAAACCAAAATGAGGAAGAGATTGCCGAGTGCTGTGTTGGTGCAGGGCATGAATCCGTAGGTCTGCTCGCAAGCTTCTGGTTCATCAGCTGATAGGAAGGGGTTGAGACGAAGTATGCCGTGGTAGCCATCGTGAAGGCCATCGGCAACCAGATCCGATGAAGAAGTGGTGGTGGTGGTGGTGATGTGACGGCCGGCGACGGTGGAGATGAGGAGAGTTGAGATCGTAATTAGGAGAAGGGAGTGGGACGCCATGTGGGCGAAAGGGATCAGTGGTGATGGGATGGATCTGCAACGGCATGTAATGGTGAAGGTCGGCTTTGTACTTCAAATAGCTTCTATTGACAATCGAATATTTATATATTAATTATTTATTTAATCATTTATATAGTAATAACTTGCGATGTAACGTGGAGGTCGGCTTTGTACTTCCAAAATTACTTCTCGCATTTAATGGTGGGGTTTTAATGTGTATATATTTCGAAGGTTTTAAACATACATGGATTTTTGTGCCAGTAGACCTGAGAAGTATTCGTTTAGTGAGTATACTATTGTAACTTTTACAATAGTATATAATGAATTATACTGTAACTGTAAACTGTACTACCGCATATATACTTTTACAATAGTATATAATGAATTATACTGTAACTGTAAACTGTACTACCGCATAGCTATACAACTGTAACTTCGTAAACTATATATGGAGACCAATAGCATATATATTGGATCTCCCTCCATAATTTACTTGATATCAAGCGTTAACTCTGTAATAATGTATACTCCATAATATATCATATAAGCAATAATAGCATGTATAATATATTGTACAATCATTACACACATATAGTAAAAGAGAAGCAGTATACTTACAGTGATGTAATAGCACGTATACGGCTAATAATAATTGATCATATATGATCAGACATAAAGAGCAAATAGACGTTAATTATATATATTGAATACGGCTTAAAATATATCCAACCCTGATATATATTTATTGAAAGCATTATTATTTGAATTCGATAATAATTTTATAATATATATATATATATATATATAGGGGAGAGTTCATGCGAGAACCGTTGTTAGTGCGAGAACCGCGAGAACCAATCTCGGCCGTTCCTTAGATATGGGAAGTATCATGGATGGAGAGTGTGGAAGGATAGAGTGTGGCAGGGTACATGTGAGGAATTCATGGGTGAGCAATGACATTGAAGAAGGGGGAATTGGACGGCTTAGATTGGTTCTTGCGGTTCTCGCGCTAACAACGGTTCTCGCATGAACTTTTGTCTATATATATATATATATATATATATATATATATATATATATATATATATATAGGGGAAGATAATTCGAGAACCGTTGTTAGTGCGAGAACCGCGAGAACCAATCTCAGCCGTTCCTTGGATATGGGAAGTTTCATGGATGGTGAGCGTGGAGGGATAGAGTGTGGCAGGGTGCATGTGAGGAATTCATAGGTGGGCAATAACATTGAAGGAGGGGGAATTGGACGGCTCAGATTGGTTCTCGCAGTTCTCGCACTAAGAATGGTTCTCGCATGAACTTCTTCCTATATATATATATATATATATATATATATATATATATATATATATATATATATATATATATTTATAAAATACGAGTAAAGTTGTTACTTATATTTTATCTTATTATAAAAAGTATTTATACATTATGAATCCACTTTATGAGTTGCAAGTATTTATATTTTGGTACAAATCCAAACTTATGTAAGTTTGTGGGATTTTCAATTCAGAATCAATCGTGTATAAGTGAAGTAGTTCATTACTCTATTAACCACATTATAAAGTCACTTTTTAAGTCACTTTCAATTTGCGTCTTTCTTAACTTAATTAGAGTAAGCGGAGTGGTTACCTCCCATAACACCTATCACACCGCCATATCAGTTTTTCACTCCTATCACTTGGCTTACCACACAAACACGTAGTGGTTACTTTTAACCACACCAAAATTTGAGACCCATCTTATTTATTAATAAATAAATATTGAGAGAAAAAGTAAATCTTTTAGAGAGAGTAAAATATATCATGGGCCCAATTATTCACACTATACAGCTTTGTAGGATGTAGTAACTTTCACACCAAAATTGCACCACGGCGCGAGAGAGTGGATTTACTCTCATTTTAACATGTGGTCCCTCCACCACATCTAATATCCACGTCCACTCCGTGGACTCTAATCTATGTACAAATATTTATTTGGGTTTTCTATTTACGCATGTTTTCTATTTACGCATCTAAAAGCCATAAATTTCATATATTGTACTTTCACTTTTTCAGGCACTATATCATTAAATGAAGATTCTGTCTTTAAAAATTGCATATAAAAACTTCTTGATTCATACTTTAGTATATTACTCCATTCATTTTTATTGGATCTTCTAGAATTTATTGTTTATTGGATAAAATCAATGTTTTAAGAACCGGGCAATCTGGCCGATAGAACCGGGACCCGGCCCCTAGACCGGACATAAGGCGAGTTTTTGGCAATTTCCGGTCCGGAGTGATCTAGCCGGGTTAGCGGTTGAACCGGTCGGACTGGTGTACATGGACATGTT
Organism: Pulicaria dysenterica; assembly: GCA_947179395.2. Lineage (NCBI taxonomy): Eukaryota > Viridiplantae > Streptophyta > Magnoliopsida > Asterales > Asteraceae > Pulicaria > Pulicaria dysenterica. The sequence goes on from OX359291.1 coordinate 10,780,832, forward strand.
TTGACCCGGTTTAAAAAAAAGATTTTTAACCTAACCGACCTTTCCATATAATAAGTGATCATGAGCTTGATACGTACAATACCGTAATGTCTAAAAATATTAAATTTAGTTTGATTGTGAGCCTATGACAATGGTTGTTTGAATTTCTTTTTTTATTATTGTATGTTGAACTTAATTATTATGTTTGGATTGATGATATTATAGGTTATGTTTTATTTTTTATTTTTTGTGGTTTATATTATACACATATATATACATACATAAAAAATAAAAAACAAAAAACTATAAGCCGGGTTGACTCACCGGTCGAACCGGTTAACCCGTAACCCGCTGAGAAAACCAGATCAACTAAAAAACCGGTTATTAAAATATTAGATAAAAGATTAAAAGTCATACAACCTTTATACACCAATTGCGATTTCACTTTATAAAGCCCCCAAAAAAACAAACCATAACACCTAATTGTCTTTTGACTTATTTTCTCTTTATACATCTTATACAACTCTAGATGGCCACCAAAACACTTTAAAAAGGCAAACATTGTGAGAAAGTGAGAAGTCAACTTTCCTTAATAAGCTTATTTGATTGCAAAATGTTCATATTATTTTACTTTTTTCCTACTTATTCAATTCTTAAGTACCATAAATTCCGAACCGGACTGGCGGTACATGTCTCGGTACCTAGTTAGACTTATTGGTTTAGTATTTGGTACTTGAAACATTACTAAATCGGTACTCGGTACTCAGTATTCAGGACTATTAACGATCCAACTAGGTAAAATAGGTACCCGGTATCTGCATCGTTACGGTATACGAATACTCGGTACGGTATTCGGTACCACTTTTGGACCAACTTTGATACTTGGTAAAAGCGGTAATGGTACGGGTCCGGCACTATGCTCACCCCTACTTATAAGATTAAGAATAGTGTCAAAATCAATAGTGGATATAAAGGAAGAGGATCAGGAGATTTTACGTATCTCATTTAGTGAATAGCAGTATTTAGTACAAAGGAATATAATCTTTCTTTGTTTATATATAAAAACAAAATGCTGTTAAAAATAAAAAGAGCAATTATTATGGAGACGTTAATGGCTTAATATATTTAAATATTGTTAAGCTCTTCAAGTTATTATTATAAATAATTATAATATAAATTGATAAAGTATAAACAAGTAATTTATATGGTCACCAAAATGCTACTTTATTACATAAATATGTTTTATATGACCCTAAAATGATAAATTACACGGAATTCTTCAGCCTTGGACATTTAAATATCTAAGCAGCTATGATATTTGAGTGTTCTAAACATAAAATTATCGAGTTTTATAAAAACTAAATTATTATAAAAGGTAATATAAATACTTTATCAATCAAGATAAGGTGTAAATAATCTTGTCTTGAAAGAACTGTTAATTAAAATACGTTATAAAAAGGTATCATAACTATGGCAAGCGATAATCTTGATATTTCTTGTCTCATGATATCTCATTTTTTCATAATAAATTAAAATATAATTTTAATTTTAAATTTGACAATTAAACTCATGTTTTAAATCAACTTTTTATGTTTGTAAAAACTTTATCTTAATTACTATAATTAGATTTCAACTTTCCGTATATAAGATACGGTTGTCATTTTAAAGTAAAACCATATTTTTTACTCTAATCCACATCCTTAACCTGTGGTTATCATTCTCCTATAGTTTTTTTATATACGATTGAAACTTACAATATTTATTGATAAAATTTAAAATATACAATCATTTTCTCTAAAAATACATAGTTACTTTATTAACATAGTCTAATAGTTATCTGTACTATTATATAAATCAATTAACATATATTCTCTTCCCTCCTTAATTGTAAGAGTTGTTAAAATTCAATTAAAACAAATTATTAATCTATGATTCTATCTAAATTAATCTCATTTACTAAATCTTTAACCATTTCACTTTCATCCGGATCAACAAAATATTATAAATTTTATTAACTTTTCTATATTTGTTTCCTAAATATAATTTATTTCTTATTTTAATATCTTTTATAATCTATTTTTAAAATTAATAAAATAGTTGATGCAAATGAAATAAAATTTGAAAAAAAAGTGGACATGTTGTAGAATACTTTTTCGTGACATTGAATTGCACGTATAACATATTATTACATTCTTGAAATCGACATGTTATAAAACAGAAACTATTTACCGTTGTAACATTTGCGCTAGTAAAATGCTGGTATAACTCAATTACTTGACAGTTTATCCTTTTATAAAAGGTATCAATATTTCTTAATTTGTCCATTATTTCTAGGAAAGCATTTACAAAATATATAGAATGTAATTTATAGACTTTATACATGACATAAAATCTAAAATAGAATAACATATTAAATCATAGGTGTTGAGTTTGTAATGAAGAAATTATGTAAATTTGAACTATTTGAAGCATCGTGTAGATACTATCCGAATATGATATTTTGATTCTATGCTTGGTTTACATATTATTCAGATTACGGGGATAATCCTTTAAGGAACAACTTGTATCTTAGCACTGACATGAGATCTATAAGTAGGTGTTTATTTATAATTCAATTTTTTTATTACTAAAGATAAGATCAACCAGTTTAAAACAGTAATGTTATCCAATAACTAAGCGATGGCGGTTTTGCTAATTATCCTTAAATATTTCGAAAATAAATATGATAATTATCCATAAAATATTTCATAAAATACTTTGATAACGTTTTCTTTTATTGAATAACATTTTCGGTGGGGCACCATGAGCCCCTCCTGCCGCTACCCCTACCATTAGGTCGAACTGAGATCAAACTTGTTTTATACGAGCGTGCAATTAGGGGTGTTCAATCGGTCAGTTATTGATTTTATGGATTTAATCGGTTAGGTTTAATTTGATTTTAGGAAAAAAATTAACCGGCCATAATCCAAACCAGAAATATTATAAACCAAACCAATCCAACCGAATAACCATCGGGTTAATTGGTTCGTGCCCCATAAAACCAAATAAGAAATTTTCTTAAAAAATACATATAAGACTTACCATTAGTCACACACACTTAGCATTTAACTACATGATCACCAAATTCAAATAACCCATATTAATATATTAGGTACAAAATAATCAAGTAATCTGCCAAAAGCATTATATCATTATAATAAAATGAAATATCTTTGTTTATTCGGGTATTCAGTCGGGTCCCAAAAGGAAATTTTAAAATCCAAATCCAAACCATAATCCGATTAAATATTCAGATGTATCCAAATAACCGATCCAAATTCAATTAAACCATAACCAATTAATCCAAACTTATATGGATCGGGTGGATTTTCGGGTGAAACCAATTAATATAGAATACAAATAAGCTTCCCACAAAAGAGGATGTCGGCAACTGTTTTTATGTTGATATTAATATAGAATAGAAAGTCTAAAGATATTATTGTTATGGTGGACTTTGTGAAGCCACCAACCTGTCAGGCAGTCCTAATCCTAACCATATCATGTTCGTGGGAATTCATATATATTTAACAAGTAGCAATATCCATTGCCACCCGAGGCTCCTCGTGACACCTTATATTACGTTTTAATAATAAGAAGAATTAATATTCTCAACCTAAATTAATTTGTAGCTATCCATTATATGTCAAAAAGATACAAGATGTTTTGTTGAGTAATGTCCCACATTGGACGAAAGAGTGACTTTGTAATGAGTTTATAAGGGTCCTGGGCTACTCCTCTCATAACCAATTAGTTTTGAGTTGGAACCCCACAAACTTACATGGTATCAGAGCAAGGTTCACCCACTCCATGTAACCCAAAGTATCCACGTGTTAGGCGCGAAAAAAAAAGAACGTCACACGTGAGGGGGCGTGTTGAGTAATGTCCCACATTGGACGAAAGAGTGACTTTGTAATGAGTTTATAAGGGTCCTGGGCTACTCCTCTCATAACCAATTGGTTTTGAGTTTGAACCCCACAAACTTACACTCTAAGCTTGGAAAAGTAGTAAATTTTATTTATATGCTAACTTGCTAATTTGACACCAACGGGTTTATAGTTTAGTCGTATTAAAAAAGTGTTCTTTGTGATTATATATTTTAATCTCGCTATGACAACATGTATAATTTTATGATATACCCAATATTTTAACCTATTATTATAATTCTCTAACTGAATAATTTTATGACTAATAGATGTGATAGATCATGTAATCGGATACTAAAGAGAGCATGTAGAGTATTGATCTTCTATGGTCTATCATAAGAATTCTTTCGCACTATCTAAAACTTTTCTTCCGAATAAGGTTTGGAGCATCACAGGAGACATGAATGTGATCCCTCATTTTTGCTGTCATCAGAATTTTCTTAAATATCACTCATTCAATATATACCCGTTTTTAATAAGTTCAATTTATTGAATGTTGTTATTTATCGGACAAGTGTAACTTTATAATATGTTTAATAAGGATGTTGTGCTACTCTACTCATTATTAGTATGATTTTGAATTGGAACTCCACAAACTTATATGGTATCAGAGCCGAACTGTCCGTGTCTGGTCAGACTGCCACACACACTCCACGTAACCTATAAGTATCCACATGTTAAAGGCAAATAACGCCACACGTGACGGGCCATGTCAAGTATTGTCCCAAATCAGAAGAGTGTCATTTTGTAATGTGCTTAATAAAAAATTATAGGTTACTTCACTAATTGTCAATTGGTTTTAAGTTGTCACAATCTTACACAATCAATGAGGTATATCACCAAACTAGAGTATTAACTTTTATCTAAGTTATTCTAGAAAGAATTTAGAGTAATCTTTAGAAGCCTAATCGAATTATTCACACATGCATATTTTTTATTATATTAAGATGTATCTAGCAAATAGTAATTTTATATATATATATATATATATATATATATATATATATATATATATATATATATATATATAAAACAAGGTATTTTAGCCCACGCTTCGCAGTGGGTTTAAAAACATATACTTAAAAACGTGTTTTATTAAGGTGTTTTAATATGTCATTAATGCATCATTAGTGAGCCGTTATTTTTATTGATAAAGTACATGACCACTTTTTTTGTTAGTGAATTTTCTTACCAACTTAATTGAAACGTTTTTTTATTATTTTGTCAAATAAATATAAGATAACAACCAAAATAGATCTTTTCTAGAAAATTTCATCTCTAAAACTTATTTGAAGTTTAATATCCGTAGAACACAAAATTTAATTTATAAAATAAGTATTTTTCATAAAATTGTTTGCGCTGCGTTGTCATGTCTCATCTATAAATTTTAGCAATTTGTACTAAAATATTTTAAAAAAGAGTATTATCTAAAGTTATTTAAAAGTTATGATAAACCTAAGTGTGCTTATTAAAATTTACAAATCTTTGGGGGGCTATTATTGAAGGTACATATTATTATCCGTGCGTTATGAAACGAACAAAAAAATTTAATACACGTTAGTACACACCTTAATCAATCCATCTTTGGAGGCTTTAAACTTTTTTTACTGATTAATTGAAAGTACATATAATTACCCATGCGTTGTGACAAAGATATTAAACATGAACATTTTTACAGTAATATATATCAAAAAATAAAACTTTTAAAAAGTTATTTTTTTTCATCATCCCATATTTTTCGTTGTGCTTGTTCATTTGTAATTTGTTTATCTCTAAAATTTCATGCAAACACAATTTTAATCTTTCTTAATCATTATTAAAAGAAAAGGAGTTACTATGTCATTCTTCTATGTTTAGAATTTTTTTCACCAATCATCTATTCTGATTTTCTAAATTATTTCATTTTAAAATACAATAATCAAAATATTTATCAAAGCTTCACATAATAATATTAAAGAACTAAATAAAGACAAACAACATATGATATGCAAGATTTAACTAAAGATCATGATATTATATAAGTTTGCAAATTAAAGTTTATTTTAATGTCACTATTATATAAATAAGAACGTGAAAAGATAAAATAATTAAAGAAAATATGTTGTAAAATAATTTAAATTTTATCATCCTAAATCTAAAAAAGAAAGAGGCGATTCAAAAATGTAAAGGAGTAAAGAAAGAAAAAATAAAGAAAGTAAATTTAAAAGCAAAAAAGGAAAAAGGAAGGGTTAAAAATTAAAAAAAAAGAAATGGTGTCAAAAATCAAAGAATGCATGTGGAGTGAGTTGAACACAGGTCATCACTACCATCTACAAAGAACACAACCATCAAGGTAACTTCAAACTTGTTTTCTAGACAAGTATTAAAGTATATAAACTATTTGTTTTTTTCCAGAAAAAGACAAACATTTTTCCTGCAAAATGTTAGTTATATATAATATATATTCGATATTTATGGATGATACTTAATTCATGATGTAACTTGTCAATTAAAACATCATTACGATTCAGCAAAATACATATAAATCGAAAATATCTAAAACCTCAATTCGATGGCATGTGAACGAGTGATATGGGGAGAAGGAATAAATTATTGTACGTATGATATGAGGTTGGTATGATTAGAGGTGCAAAAAAAATTCGAATATCCTATTTTGTGCAAAAACTATCCGAACCGATCTTTTATAAAACTGGTTTTTTTTCAAAACGGAGCGGATTTAACCGGTTTTATCTGATCCGATCCGGTTTTAATCCGATCCGAAACCGGTTACACTTTTGTCCGAGAAAATCCGGTTTTAATCCGTACGAAACCAGTTACACCTCTGTCCGAGAAAATCCGGTTACAATCCGAAAATCCGGTCCCAAAAAAACCGAAAAAATCCGGCCCGGATCGAATTAAAATTCGAATATGTGCACCTCTAGGTACGATACACATATGGTGAACAGTCAAAGCGAGGGATGGGGTCTAGTTAATCATTTACTAGGTTTTATTTTGGGCTTTTGTGAGTTTAAATTGGGCTTGTATATATTTTAGTGGGCCGAATTAGAAAGATGGGCTCCTGTCTATTAGAGAAGGCTTTCATTTTGTGCGAAGAAATTGGGTTTTCATTTTGTTGGTTCTTTGGAGATCTTGCATCTTCATCCAATCAACAATGGATCAAACTACATTGCAATTGTTTTTGGGCCCAGACCATCTTTAAAGGTTGGATCATATAGGTTAAACTATATTAATTAATGATGAAAAGAAGTATTTGAAATATAAAATTATTAAAACTAGCAAAACATTAATAGAAACTGAGTAGTGAGTAATGGTACCCACACAAACACACCTATTATATAAACATGATTTACACCTAAATACACACTAGTGTGCGTTGGACATTTGTGTGTGTTTATATAGAGAAAGTGATTAAAACAAGCATAAAAGCATGATTAAGCTTATATCAAGTTGTAATCAAGATTTTGAAAACTATTCTTCTTCAAAATCGGATCTGGAATACACACACTTAGTGTGTGTTCTTGCTGAAAGAGAAAACTCAGAATGAGAAAGTTAGATTTTGATGATTTAAAAGAAGATCAAGACTTGCATGTGAAGATTATCACCCATTACCAAGTTACAACTGCAATTAGCGAGAAATCAAGTGTTATCCCATGGATTAAAGGTTTCTTATCTTCATTTCTATACCTTCTTCAAGTTCTAGAGAGAGAAAGTTGAATTTGATATTAAATAAGGACTATTAGTGGATTCATGTTATCTTTAATGATGGAATTAGTGTTTAAATGCTTAAATTTAAACCCAGTAAACAATTATATGTTTATTAGAGATGATTTTCTGTCAGATTTTGTCAAGAACATTAGTTAAGTAAATTGTCAAATAGATCAGATAAGTGACATTTTATTAGCATTATACATTATATGATAAAAGGTTAATTAAGTATACAAGTTTAAAATAATTATATTGTTTAATCTTATATGTTTTTACATATACAAGTATGTTACCTAGCTATCATGAGACCGAGATTGAGTTCTGTTGTTGTATACACATACAAGTGTGTATGAAATAAGAAATATATTAATAATAAAACAAAAGAACATTGTTTAATAACATATACTCACCAAAAACGATTCCAAAACTCTACACGTGAAAAGAATAAATTTAATACTGGAGTACCATGTTTTTTTACATTCAGACAAGAAAAAAAAATTAAAAAAAAAAAAGAAGAGAAAAATCTCCCTTTCTTTAAAAATCAGCAAAAACATATACAAAAATCAAAGATAAAGGATAAAGAAGGTATGATGTAACGGATGTCCAAACAGGGAAGTTGGATCGAAATCCGGCAGCAGTGCCCATAATAACGCAAACGATGAACACAGTTAACACTTCAGCAGTGAAATGCCATACCAATCCTCTAAAATATACAACTGCTAAAAGAACAGAGAATCCAAGTACATTGTTCATGAACACCCCATCATATATCTGCATCAAACATTACAAAAAATGCAAGTTTATCACCAACATTTAAGCTAACACATCATTTTAGCAACCTAAGTTTCATGTTAAGTCATCAAGATTACTCATGAAAAGCCAACAAAGATTTTGTTGCCGAATACGGAAGATCACCAATGGTTGGATTGCAGATTATAGAAGAAAATACCAAAAAGTTATACAGACTGATCGATGCTACGGTTACCTAAAGGGAATTTATTTATTGAAAAAAAGAGCATAAAATGTTTGAAAAAATGAGTCAATTATCAATAAGAACATGAAAAGAGCACATGAAGTTACACAGGCATGTCAATCATCACATGAATATATGAAAATAGCACAAAAGCTTTAACTTAAATTTAGTGTATGTCAATCAGCAAATACATAAAACAAAAAAGAGCACACAAAGTTGAGCAAAATGTCATAGTATTTGCTGTGTGTGTCTAAAACCTTCACAGTGATTCAAGTACAAGCAAGAAGTTGTAGGACAAACCTCAGAAAAAGTCAATGACGTGGTTCGTTCTTTCCTTTGACTTGCAGTTTTGATTGCAGAGATGGCTGCTCTGGAATTAGTGGCCAAAGGAACTAAGATAAAAGATATGAAAAAGGACGGTATGGTAGCCGAATTTGATACATTTTGAACACTGTGTATAAGTGGTTCAGCCAGTAGAGCCAACATGGCTATCCCAACCACCAGTAGCATTATAGCCTGTGCCCAGGCCCACACAGATTTGTCCACGTCATCATCAGCCCATTTCTCCCATGGTTTCTGCATATTCATTGAATTTATGTCAACTATTCAGGTCAAACGAGTCACTTCTTAAAAAAAAAGAAAGATATAGATTGCTTACCCGGTGTATTAGTTTAGGTCCAGGTGTCTTGGGGGTCAATTGGTCATTGGATATATAGAGCAAATCTTTAAATCCATCTATGAATTCCTCTTCATCAATCTGTTGATCTCCACTTTTATCAAGATCATGCATTATGTGAGATGTTGCTTCATCTACATTCCATGATGTCTCACCAAAGTTGACATCCATCATAAGTCTTTTCAACTCGGATAGCGATATAGAATTATCTTTATCAACATCTAGGCTCTTAAACAATCTATAAATTTGAACAGGAGTCAGCAGGTTGACCATACGACTGACTTATCAATCTCTAGGAATCAAGTATTCCTGTCTTACTCTTACCTCTTTATGGCGGATACATTTGGAGTTCCGTCATCTTTATAAAAGTTCCCAAGTGGGGAGTTTTTAACATTGCTGATAATTTCTGTCACAAGCTGTTTCATCATCTCCTTTTCTTTTGTTTTGGTAATAACCCATGGTTGGACAATCTGAAAATTAGATAACTTGATATAAGTTTCATCATTTATAGAACATATCCTCACAATAGAAATTCGTTTCACCTTTTTGGTTAACACATCCTTTTTTTATATTTAAATTTGATAGTTTAAAAAATTCAACATCCTTTTTAGTATATTTTATAAAGTTTAAAGTACTTATGATAGTATTAATTAAATATGTTTAATTACAAATGTGATTTTGAAGCCAAAATAGAGCATTGTATTCTGCTAGAAATGTTGAAAGAATTTATAACAATCAGTACCTGATATAAATCCTTCCAGGAACTAACTGAGCGATACGGTTTATTTACTGCCTTCTTAGTCTCATCAAGCCATTTTGTAAATCTATCAGTGAATTCATCTATTGTTACTTTGGTGTCACCATCATAATCGAACTCTTTCATCACTTGTTCAATTGTTTTCGCCTTGTCCCAAGTTGTTTGCCTGAATTTAATATCCTCCAGAAGTTCTTTGAGCTCAGGAAAAGATATGTATGCATCACTATCTTGATCAATCTTTGTAAACAAACTGCAAACAAGTAATCAAATCAATCTGACAGGAAGCACACATATATAAGAAAGGAAAAAAAAAAGAAAAAAAGACAAACCTTTTTATAGCAGGCAGGTTTGCTAAACCATCTTCAGTGAGTATTTTTTCTTTAGTTTGCTCCTGCAAATGTTTTAGTATGTCTAAAACTAAACGCTCATGTTTGACGTATGACAATCGTCTCTTTTGGATAGAAGGCTCAAACACCTACACACGAACAAATTCGATATATTAAATGACAGTATTAAATGATTTTTCGAATAAAACAGAAACAGTTGGAAATTATGAAAAAGGAAAGTGATAAACAGAATATGTTACAAATGATTAGATCAATGTAATATAATCCTACTCTATCTTCTTTAGTCTGAGTATTGTGTAGACAGAACTGTACATACCTGATAAATGAAGTATACTAGCAAAAACATAACTGAAACAGGAAGTGCAATTATGAAGATGTATCCTTGAGGAGCATATGTCATGCCAAAGATTTTCGGAATCAGAAGAAACAGAAACGGTATAAGTGAAAGAAGCATGATTCGTGCTGTTGAACTTGTCTCCGGGTCTGTAGTTACACCATAACCTGAAATTATCGAGAGTAAAGAAAAGAAAAAATGAGAAGAAAGAACAAAAACAAACGATACCCAACTATATAAACTAAATCGATGGGGAGATATGATAAATATCGAATCTAACCAGTAAGAAATGAAATGAATTTATTGAAAGGGCTTTGGGTAGAAGCTGAGGAGGGATTGGAATCAGATTCTGTGGATAAATCTCGACTGCCAATGATGACACAGGTTCCCCATAGTAATGTGAGAAGAAATATTGTTGATCCAGCTAACAAACCAACTCCAGTCAGCACATACTCTTGAGCTACCTCTTGGGTGTTAAAAAGCCCAGAAACTGTAATTAGACACACAAAAAAGTTATTAATACAAGTAGGTTTCGAGAATTATACTTTCAAGATTTCAAATGAAGGGAGCTTCAAAATGAAACTTGTCAATAATAAAATGTAAGAACAATGCTATGACAAAATAAAAGGATGAGTGGCATCTAGTGTTGCATTAGTTATAAGTTATAGCATATCTTATTGACAAAGGGGAAGAGAAAAGTACTAATAACAACTATTCACAGAATGGGGCATACCTAGAAGTATCAAGGATTCGGGAAGAAAACCAAGAACCTGGAAAGCACTTGCACCAAAGATTCCAGGACCAAGAATCTTGAATATCCGATTACCACCAGAAGATACATAGCCTTCTCCATGAAACAAAAGATACTCATACACGACAATAAGAAAGAGATGGCCAAGGGTATTTTCTGAACATGGCAAAAATCCGTACATTTGCTCACATTTCTCTTCTGAAGAATCAATTCCTTTGAGATGTAAGAAAGATGATTCATCCCCTTGACCCTGATCATCTCCACCATCTGAAACCAACTGATAAGTATCATGATGTAAGAATCGTCCTCTAACCTCCACAGCTAACATTATACAAAGAATCAAAGCATATCGTGCAGTCGTGCCGAATTTTCCCATGTTCACAAAGATGTTTGGTGTGATCACAGAGAGAATTATTTGATGAAATTCCTTGAAGCCTTAACAATTGCAGGTTCAATTTATTTATGTTTGAATAATTATTAAAATGAGTTGTACAAGACTACAAGCCAACTTAGAATTCTTCAAGTAACTAAATTATAAAAATAGCAGTGTCCACATCTATAAGGTCCTATAACACAGAGATTGGATAAAGATTTAACTTTATTTAAAAGTTCAACTGCTCCTATATAAGTTCAATTATTTATCTATGATTTCTCTATTATATAACTTTATGCATTTACACATAGTACCATACTACATGTGTCATATAACTTTCAGTTTTAAAACACTGTCAAATTTTCGTTAAAAGGCTGTTTATCAAAGATATATTCAATTAACACGTTCAATTTTGTTCGGTTACATGGTCAACTGAGTGTTCGTCAAATCAATGAGCTTTTTCTTTCTCACCTTTCTGTATGAGTTGCCAAACCCACCCTATCAGATGTTGAATATGACTTCAAGTTAATCATATCCACTTGATTTGGATTTCATGTAAGTGGTTCTGCTTTTGGTCATTTATGTATTGGTCTCAAAACATATCACTTTCAAACTTAAAAAGCACTCATGTAATCTTTAATTATTCAATTATTTTAGTGCTTTTTTTTTCTTTTGTGTCTGTTTGTTTCACATGTGTTATCACTTGATGCCTTTACAAACATACATGTGAAAATGTTCAGGCTTCTAAACCATTTCAAGTATATTAAATAATAACAGACTCCAAATCATCTACCAATTTAATTAGTAAAGGACCATCAAGTTCCCGGTAAAGGGGAAAAAAAGAACATAAGTTCATTAGCAATTTTCCAAGCTAACTACCTACCTAGTTAGATAATTAATGTCAATTTGAATTATAAAAAAGACAACATGGCTGCTAAATCACATGTAAGTAGTAAGTACCTAACACAAGGATCCACCATCCATCAGCAAGTTTATTATTATTTTATTAAGTTCCAACTGGTGACAAATTGGACCAAGATATTGAAATGGTCATTTTTTCACATATAAAGCACTCAACATGCATGATTAAAATGTCAATTAGTATTGTTCTTGGCCCGCCTTCCACATCAGTGTCAAACCCCTCTCTTTCTCTTGCCTTCCAAACCAAGGAAATATCCATCTTTCTACCCTCATATTATCATAAAACTAGATTAAGCTTTGTACCAGGAAAATAAAATTACCAAAAAAGATGACTGCTTTGGTTCAATATTTGCCAAAAACTGAATTGCATTCCTAAATTAGTCAAAGATAATTTTCACTTTTATAAGTGAAAACTTGGGGATGAAATTAGTATCATGATACAAGTAGTACAACTTGTTAACTTGATGACATCAAGTAATCTTGGATTTGGTATCCATGACAGCGATATAAAATTCAAAGTCAAAAGAACGAGATACATCGACAGCATACAAAAGTTGAATATACTTTAGATTTTCAATTGGGATAGTTGATGTAAGCTGATAAAAAAAAGTTATCTTACCTTAAAATATTATCCGAGATAGATGGATAGATGATGATCGGTGCACTCTTCCTTCCGTACAACCTGGTAAAAAAAACAAGTATCGAAAATGGTGGATTATTATGACGACAATTAAACGGTAAAATTCGAAGAAATTGGCATCAATAAAACCACCTGTACGTAAATCGCTAATTAGTTACGATCGACTTGTGATTGAACTTCATCCTTCGAATCGTATACTCGATTTCACTGAACTAATTTAGGGTTTTGAGCCCAATCAGGCAATCAGTCATCTTCGACTGGTATTTACTCATCAAAATTGCTGAAAAATATGGAATGTTTAATTCCATACGTTTTTCTTCTATTAGGTTATAATCCCGCATTTTGTGAATATTTTAGAGTAATTACACCTAAAAGATCTGCAAAGATTTAATCAACAAAATATAGTAATTGAAAACAAAACCTCATATGAACATTCAAATTATTGTCCCTTTCAACAATAGCCCAGAGTGTCTAGTTTTAGAAATTCTGGTCTACTATGTGATGCATAGGTTAGTACCTAAGTTATTCAAAACCTAAGTTATAAGCTCATTGTATCTCCATTTGTTGATAAAGTCTAAATTTTATGCATTCTAATTCGGTTGTATTATCTAACTTCGTTAATGAATGAAAAAAAATATTTACAAAATAATGATGATCAGCTGCCTAAAATATGTTTGGGAAACAATACCAACATCAACAAAATTTCAATATAGTCTGAGAATTTAATCAAAACCCAATTTTCTTTAGAAACAACAAAGCCCAACAAAAGTCTATACAACATGACCTATATGATTGATTATTAGATGAATGATTTAATGATTATAAAGAAAACTGTTTGGTGGATTACCTGAACAAATTCTTCCAAGCTTTGAGGTAAACTGTAGTGAATTACCTGTAACCAATGTAATAATATTATTTCAAATCGCAGGCTTACATATAAAGGCAAACAGAGATTTGTACTTACAGCTCCGAATCTATCTGTTGCAGTAATCCACTAAAAACTATCAACATCAATTTATAAGTCAAATGCTAGACTATTAGGTGTATTGAGCTACCATTACATAAGCATGAGTTGAGTTAAGAAATTTACCAAAATGACAAAACTTAATTCCTTCGTCTCCAAAGAATACGAGTAAAGTCTTCAAACTGATGAAAGAAAAACCTATGAACAAAAAGGTAATATTTTGTTCCTATGAGAAACATTTCTTTCACATATGTATCATCTCCATGTGATGCCTCTGATGCCTTTGCATCATTTGCCTTTGAGATCGCATACGCCATTTGTAAGGTCGCCCAACTATCATCCGACTTGAAGTTGCTTTTAATCTTCAAGAGATCTTTCACCTATATAACAAAAAAAAGTCAAACTTTATTCTTATTGTAGATCAGAATTCAGAAAGAACATGCAAAGCACGATATTTACAGCTTGCAAAATTCTCTCAGATGCGTAACCGGCAATGTGGACCGGGCAACCGTAATTAAATCTGGTTCAAAAGTAGCGACTAAACCGGGCAACTGTGAACCAGGCGGTTTCACTAAAAGTGAAATAGAACCGCTGAACAGGAGCAACCCGCATCGAACCGGCCTTTACTAAAACTTTTTAACTAAAATCAAAAGATGATGGGAGACCTAAATATAGGCAAGGAGATCCTTCGGTTTGTTCTTAGAAGCAATGTGGGATCATAAAATATATATATATATAGATATGGAGATTTCCTTGTTTTGTCTTAGCTAGCAATGTGGGATTTGTTTAAAAGCCCAAATGTTTAATTGAGTGCCACATAAGAAATCAAGAATGCATATTTGAGCTTAATTGAATTTTTGGAAGAAAATGACATATGCCAACTCATCTTGGAAGGATCTTGTTTTAGTATAGATATATAGATATTAAGATATTTAGATTAGATTATTAATAGTAAAGCATAAAATTGTTGAAGAGTATAGTAGAATTCAAAAGTAGTAAAGTATAATGTTTGGTAATGTATATATAAAATTATAATTATAAATGTTAAAGATTGTTGTTTTATGTAGGTTAAAATATTTAATTACATATTTTTTGTATTTAGGTACTTTTATAGTATTCAAAATAATAAGTATGTCATCCGGGTTTTAAATACAGTTCAACCGGTTGGACCCGTGAACCATTATGATGTCCGGTTCATTGACCAGTCCGGTTTTAAAAGTAGTAAAGTTTTAATGTTTGGTAATGTATATATAAAATTATAAATTATAAATGTTCAAGATTGTTGTTTTATGTAAGTTAAAATATTTAATTACATATTTTTTGTATTTAGGTATTTTTATAGTATTCAAATTAATAAGTATATCATCCGGTTTTTAAATACAGTTCAACCTGTTGGACCGAACCATTATGACGTCCGGTTCAATGACCGGTCCGGTTTTAAAAACCATGCTCAATTGTCAAACTCATGAGAAGACATATAAGTAGTCAACTGGTTTCATGTGTATCTTTTTGTATTTTTCTATATGGGACAAATGTTAATTTGCTATAATCAAGTTCCAACACCTAAATCAGCCAAATCATCTAATTGAGTGCCACATCAGATTTAAACCTTATCTAACTACGTTGTATTTTAAATTTGAAGTTTAACTACACATGTCATATAGGATTTTCAAGTTCTTAAATTATATAGGATATGGACCGATGAACCATTATGACGTCACGTTCAATGACCGGTCCGGTTTTAAAAATCATGCCCAATTGTCAAACTCATGAGAAGACAAATAAATAGTCAACTGGTTTCATGGTGGATTTTTGTATGAAAAACTCAAGTTTTCAGGGGTGTTCTTCTTTTGTGTTTTGCCCAGAACGTAGGACACACACACACACACACACACACAACAATCAGAAAATAGTTAGCTACTGATTAACCATGTTAACTGCCAAAAAACCAAATTTTTTTAATAAAATAAAAAATTAATTCGGAATTTTCACATAGGTCAAATATTACGGTTTCATCTTGCTTCACCCACTTGCACTAAAAGTGAAATAGAACCGCTGAACCGGAGCAACCCGCATCGAACCGGCCTTTACTAAAGCTTTTTAACTAAAATCAAAAGATGATGGAAGACCTAAATATAGGCAAGAAGATCGTTCGGTTTGTTCTTAGAAGCAATGTGGGATCATAAAATATGTATATAGATATGGAGATTTCCTTGTTTTGTCTTAGCTAGCAATGTGAGATTTGTTTAAAAGCCCAAATGTTTAATTAAGTGCCACATAAGAAATCAAGAATGCATATTTGAGCTTAATTGAATTTTTGGAAGAAAATGACATATGTCAACTCATCTTGGAAGGATCTTGTTTTAGTATAGATATAGATTAACTTCAACAAATTTTAGAAAGAAACTATGGTTACCATATCCACGCTTCACGTTAGGAAATAATTGTTTTTTAATCGTGTTTGATTAGATTATTTATCTACTATTATTTATTAATCCCTCAAAAAAATATTTTAAACCACTTATGCAAAAATGCTAAATTAAATTTAGATTTGAAACTTAAAACAATTACTCGCTTGAACTTTTTAAAAGTATAAAAACATTCGTGTATCTTAAAACTATGTAAAATATTTAAACAATGAGAGCCTATATAACTACTTTTTTTAACAGCAAAGACAGACGCACACCCGTTAAGTCTACTCTTAAATCTAAGCATATATAAGATTTAAAGTTAAAATATTAAAAAAGGTGTAGATTTTAATCGAAATAGATATATAATTTTTAACCCTAAAAGTCTTATATAAAATATTGTTACTAAGCAAAAGAAATGAAAAAAAAAGGTAGACACGATGCTTTAAGAAAACAAAAGTTAAATAAAAAGGTTAAAAAGAATATAAAGATCCAAAAGAAGTTAAAAAAGGTTAAAAATCGAAATCCATATTTTTAGAAAATTAAAAGTAAAAAAAAAAGGTCAAATGAGTTAAAAATAATACAAAGGTTATAATTAAAAACAAAGTGGCAGAAAAAACCTTAATATTTTGCATCAGCAGGAATCGAACCTGCGCCTCCACACAGGTAAGGATGCGCTAACTACTGCGGCCAATCGATAATTTGTTTCCGAATCTGTTATTTAATATATATTATATAAGGAGTTTTCTTTCCTTGTAAATGTATGGTATAATAATTACTATGAATTTTAATTTGTTGTAAAAAAATATAACTTAATAATCTTGATTTTTATGACATTTTATTATCCTATTTCAATAATAAATTAAAATCTACAATATCTTTTTATGTAAAATTAAAGCTTACTGTATTTTTTATATAATAAATTAACATTTATAATTATTTTTCGACATAAAAAATTACACGTCATATTTATTTATAAATTTTTATCTATATGTTATTTGAGAAATGTTTAACATAGTCCATACTTATTGCATAGTCCTAAGAGACTAATCTTAGCCCTTGGATTAACCTCACCAATGGTCTAGATTGATTTTTAAAAATTTGGGCGGAGTGACATTTTCGTAATTAACATGTAATAATTTTACCATCACATGTGATTGTATACTGAATCACATGTGATTTTATATTAAATTAAATGTGATTAAATAATAAAATTTAGGACTATGTTTTTTATATAGACTATATTGAACTCAACTCTATGTTATTTATCTCGGCAATTTACGCTACTTACGGATGTTTAATTTGGTTTCACATCATTTGGATTCGACGCAGATCTCTTTTAATTTTGTTTGTGCAAAACCTTTTTATCTTTTATCTTTTAAATTATTTTTACTAGAAATTAAAAAATATGGTAAGGTTTCTTGTGGAGTACACAAGATATGATAGTAAAAGTCAAAAGGATTTTGATAATAGGTGAGTTTTTGTTTGGAATTGTGACCGACTCTAGTCGTTCAGATAACCCTTTACGGGGATAGAAAAAGAAGCTTACAGCCGTAAGAAAAAGGTTTAGCACAATAAAAAGTTAAGGCCGAACATCAGTAAGAACATATCGTAAGAGTTAACCTTAGAGCATAGGGAGTGGTCGAAGCATGGCTACGGCATGCTGACATGGCGGCGAAGCACCGCAGAAAACACCACCCCGCCATGGGCGGTACCGAGCCCAAGCATGGGTACTCGGCATTTGATCGCCGAAAGCCTTGCGCCTTTTTCGAGGGTATCAACGGTCATATGACCGTTTATATTAAAAAAAAAAAATTTTTTTACTTAAATTATATATATATATATATATATATATATATATATATATATATATATATATATATATATATATATATATACCATCTTACTTCAAAACAATCAAACCTCATTCCATTTCATCTTTTCTCTCTATAAAACCTCTCTTTTTTTACTAAACACACAAAATATGTCATCAAGCTCTATTTCTTCAACTTCATCTTCTTCATCTGCTAACGACGAGGAACCAAACATGCGATACAAGATGATATATGAAACGTTTGCGCGAGCGGCTCTACATATAAAAAATCAGATAGATGAAGAGGAAACGTCGAGTGGTGCAAGAAAAACAAGAAAAGTTGTTTTTAGGCGACGTGAGGAGGCACATACCCGGCTCATGAATGACTACTTTAACGAGGATTCTGTTTACGATGCAGGTTCGTTTAGGAGACGTTTTCGTATGTCTAAAGATTTATTTTTACGTATTGTGGATGATTTGCAAATTGCCAACGATTATTTTATACAAAAATGGGATGCACGTGCGCGGAAGGGTTTTACTCCATTACAAAAGTGTACATCCGCAATACGTCAATTAGCTTACGGAACCTCACCCGACGGACTTGACGAGTACTTACATATGTCGGAGCGTACTTCACGTGAAGTGTTGCAAAATTTTTGTTCGACTGTGGTTAAAGTTTATGGCAGGGAGTATTTACGGCGGCCTACGTTTTTCGACATTCAACAATTATACGCGCATCACGAGTCCAAGCATGGATTCCCGGGGATGTTAGGAAGTATCGACTGCACGCACTGGTCTTGGTCTAATTGTCCGGTAGCATGGCGTGGACAATATATGAGAGGTGATCACGAGCATCCGACACTTATGCTCGAGGCGGTCGCGTCTCAAGATTTATGGATTTGGCACGCGTTCTTCGGGGTCGCCGGTTCGAACAACGATATCAACGTTCTTAATCAATCACCATTATTCAACGACGTATTAAATGGTAAAGCTCCTTTGTGTCCATTCGTAGTGAACGGGGTTACATACAAATACGGGTATTATCTTGCGGATGGAATATACCCAGAATGGGCGCCGTTTGTCAAATCATTTCAATATCCACAAGACGAAAAGCGTATAAAATTCAAAAAAGCTCAAGAGTCGGCAAGGAAGGACGTTGAAAGAGCATTCGGTGTTCTAAAAGCGCGTTGGCAAATATTGCAAAATCCGGCACGACCGTGGTCAACGAGAAAGATACGCAATATCATGTACGCGTGTGTGATATTACACAACATGATATTACAAGACGAGAATCACGCTATTTGTACATTTGATGAATCTGATGTACCACCGTCCCCGGATCACTATCCAGATATGGCCGAAATTGCAAACACGACTCTTCGTGAAATACATTGTCGTGAAACGCATAATAATCTACGTTCCGATTTAGTTGAGCATATCAGCACTCTAGTATCCGACGACGAGAACGATGAATAAATTACGTCTCTTTTTTATATTTATTAGTCTCATGTAATCTTGTTTTTTTATTTATGTTGTAATTTTATTTATGTACTTTTTTTATTTAATGAAAAAAAGTTATTTATCTTATTTTATTTTTATTATATAATTTAATTTTTAATTTCGTATAATAATATTAATAAATAATAATTAAAAAATATAATTAATTTAAAAATAAAAAAAGTTTGAAGCGTGCGAAGCGTGGGTAGTACTGGCATTGAAGTATGCCTGAAGCATGAATGGGGTTTGCTGATGTGGAGCTGATGTGACGCTGATGTGGAGCTGAAGCATGGGAAGCATGGGGCATGTACTCCCCATGCTCTTATGGTATATTAACACGTTGCAAAGGAGCCATAAAGTGTGGTAGCAGAATTACAGTATATGTATAATCAAAATTCAGATAAATAATTGGTTATATTACTAGCCATATAGGTGTTTTTGTGTTGAATAATACTTGATACTAGTAGTTAATTGCTTTATTTCATATATTAAAAGTGAGTATACTAGACTTGCTTATGTTGTTAGTAGATTATGTGTGTGTGTTTGTGAATCCAAAGTTAATACTGCGACCATACCAGCATGTCACAATCATACGAACTCGCCAAAATCAACCCGCGGTCGAGCTGGACTACTCAATATATAAGAAAGAAGCCGGTAGCGCTTTAACCACTAAGAATTTCTTTTAACACAGTGTTAAGCATCTTATTCCTAACATATTCAACAATGTGGCCCAGAACATGACTTTTCCCGTTTTAATACAATTGTATTCAACTTCGAATAGCATGTGTGTCGTGGCCCGGAATACGGCTTTCCTCGTTTTAATACAGTTGTATCCAACTTCGAACAACATGAGTGTCGATATAACACAATTCTGTTCTTCACCAATGTTAATCCAGTCCAACACTCATCAATTCGATGTGTTAACCCAACACCTTAAATGCTTTGCCGAATCATATTCGGTTCTATTTTGAATCGAATGACTTATTCAATGAAATTTTTGCACTACTTTGATCATATTGTGATCCAATTCCCTTTGTTAGGCAACAGCAAGGAGCTACAACCTAGTTTACTAACACACTATCAACTCACTTTGGTGTAATGTACACCATTTGAATAGCAGAATATTTGTAGGAAAGATATGGAACATATGATGACATGATATCTATATAACAAACAACGTGTATCTGGTTTACGAGATTTGGGATTCAAAGCGAACGTGACGACAAATAATTTTAAGGCTCTTCCAACATATTTGAAGCATGAATATATTGAAGGTACATCCCTAGTAAATAATAAGGATTAAGTTAAGTTAGAGACTCGGACAAAAATAAACTCTTCCTGTGAGACATATCCCTCATCCTATGTGTAGCTTAGGTTTGTTACTTTATTTGTTTTTACGTTTTGCTTCGTACAAAAATTTATGTGTGCGTTTAATAGAAACCTCATGAGACTTTAACTCGTCCACTTAGGTTAGCGATGAATCACATTTAATTTATATGTTGAATGCATCCATAATTCCTACTAAAATTTTAAATTAAATCACATTGTACATCATGATTATGAATTTATGAGAATAATAAGTGTGCATAGAGTAGCACATTTATAATATTTACACTCATTTTGTGAGGAGTTACTTTTAAAGTATTCATTTCTAATATAAGGGTGTTATTGACTATATATAGTAGATTAAATTTATAACTTGCTATACTTATGTACTTTGAGACCATCAAAAGAGGTGTCATAATGAGCTTGTTTGATATGATGAGATGCAGCTAAATGATAGAGAGACCATTTTTGTCAACCCAGATTTAGCTTGCGTTTTTCATCAATAGCCAAACATAGTTTTTCACATTTTTTACATATTTGTAACATCCATTTTTAATGCTAGATACCCTCATTCACCCCTTTATGCTTAGCTGAATTTTTTCATAAACCATATAAGTCAATTTAATTTTAAAACTTTCTTTCCCTTGGCTAAAATATAGATTTATTGGATATTTTGTTGATTTTTTATTGTTCATAACAATTGGCTCTATTAATAAAAGATGGTACCGTATGGTGAAAATGGTTGTTATTTAGTGCTATGGTATTATATGTGGGAACTTGTGAGAGTATCTGCTTGAGGAAACAAATTATTGAAAGAAAAGTGTTAAGAAATTAAAAGAGCATATGAAAGAAAAAGAATGTGAAAAAAGTGCAAATAAGAAAGAATTTGATGGGGGAATAAATAAAAAATATGAATGCTCAATTTTCATGTTACCGAGTATCTGTGTCTAAATGCTTATTTTTTATGTTTGAGTGATATGAAATTCGTTATGTTTTTAGTTATTCACCATTTTAGTTTGAATGGGAAGTAGGTATCTAACTTGATCCATATCACAACTTTGTAAGGTTCTCTGTTTGATAGTTACATCGGGTCTTATCATAAAGACTTGTTATAACTAGACTTTTAATTTTATTCAATTAGCCTAAACAGTTGTGAATTGAGGAAAATCCTCTATGATGTGTTTGATAATGCAAGTTAACATAAATGGCATCTCTAAATTAAGAATCTTATAATTTTTTTGAAAGACAATATACTAAAATTAGAAACCAGCAAATAGATTATCAATATTAGGCATTTAGGCTGTAAGGAGCAGACTATATACAACAATCTCTATGGACCAACAAATCAAAAGCTATACAACCCACAACATACAAAGATAAAAACCAGAAGTTGAAACAAATTAAAATGTGTAACATAAGAGTACTAATTAAACCCTTCATATTGCAACCAAATCTGGAGTATGTTGTAATTTAATGAGATTTTTTTCTAGTTCTAGATAAGCTGTTTTTCTTTCAATAATATAATGCCTTGCTTTACATTTTTTGTTCAATTTCCATTATGCAAACAGATATAAATAGTTTTATATTAATCTTTTGAATATTATTGAGGGATTCTGCTTTTATCTTTGAATATTAATCTTGTATTCTAAAGTATATTTTATAATAATAATAATTATTATTACTTGTTTTAATGTTGTAACTGATTTTCTTTGTGCTAATAAACCATTATAAAAAGTAGCTTAATCTGTCCTAAAATGGGCAACTAATAGGAAACAAACAAATGATCATTATCAAAAGTTTGCTATATTAATAAAACTTATATGTTACTCCCCCGTCCGATTTTTATTGTCCACTTTTGACTTTTCAAAGTCTTTCTTTTTTAACTTTGACCTTAAATATTTTAGTTTGTGTTGTATAATATTTGATACAAAATATATGAATGCATTATGTTTTAAATGTATTTTCATTGATGTAAATTTTTTATCAAGAATTATATAACATAAATAAAAATATTTAAGGTCAAAGTTGAAAAAAAAAACTTTAAAAAATAAAAAATAAACAATAAAAATGGGACGTACTTAGTATAAAACAATAAATTCTAGCCTAGATATACAAACAGTCCAGTCGTTTTCATTAAAAGAAACATTTTTAAGGTTTTAACAGAGAGTTAAAAATTAGGTGTCTCACATAGTCACATACATTACATGATACAAGTACAACAACAATGGTGGCCCAATAGGCCCAACTGACAAAAACATAAATTAAAGGAGGGAAAGAAAAAAAAAACATTAAAAAGAAAAACAACACAATTACAAGTTACAACAACGCTTACGCTCCTAAACCTAAATACCAAACTACCCCACAGTCCCGCACCTTAATTTCGGGAAAAAAATAACCTAAAAAATAAATAAAAAATAAGAATAAAATTAATAAAATAAATAACAAAAACAAAAAAGGAAAAATAGTGCTGAAGAAGCCATGTTAATTTAAAAAAGTCACATGCCAATCATGGGGGACCACTCCCACCACCAGCAAAAGCGGGGAAACACATCACGTGCATGCATGGGCGCACTTTAGCAGATCCCACCCCCTCCCTCCCTCCGTACCACTCCTGTTTCACTACACGGCGGAGCCACCGTCGTTTCCGCCGGTAGCCGTCGCGTTCTCCTCGTCGTCGTCGTCGTTGTTTCCCGTCTTCTGCATATTCTGTTCGTGATACACTTTCCTTAACCTCTCTATCTCCTTCTTCAACGCTTCTTGATGAGCTGCAATATTGATTATCATATCATCTTTTTCTAATTAGCATTTAATTTCACAAAACAAAATCGACATAACGATAATTTAATTCGATTTACGATTCGCCATTAACATACCGTCTTTGAAGATCTTATCTTGAGCTAAAGCAGCTATCCGTTGCTTGAGCGCGCTGTTATCCACGTTTAAAACCAACCTCTGATGATCCAGAAACGCCACCCGTGGTGATAATGCCGAGACCTCCGTCTTTAACAACATCATATCACATGTTAATTATTCAGTTGAATTGAATTGAATCTCTACTATGAACTTCAATTACATTTGAAATCAACATTTTAAGCAGCAAAGCACGAAGAATTGAGTTAGTAATTACTTAAATTGCACCATTAAACACTCAATTTAGCATAATTAAGCTTGTAATTTAGATTAATTGTTGAATTATGAACAAACCTGTAACGAAGTAACACTGCGTTCGAGTTCAGAAATGTACTGCAACTTTCTCACACGTGATCTCTGAGCAGATTGACGATTTGCTAAAATCCTGTTAAACATGTAGATAATGAAGGTTAATTAACACGTAATTTAGAGATTATAAGCTTGATTAGTTTAATTAAGAAGGAATTGAATGAATGATCAAGCTGATTACAGTTTTACTCTAGCTTGTGGCTTAAGCAACAGATACGAGAGTGTAATTTATTAATGGTAATTCAGAAATTGCACCTTTTAACTCTTTTTGGATCAACAATGGTGGCGCCACCGTCGCTAGAGAAATTAAAGCAAGGTTTAGCTGATGATTCTGTCTCAGGTTGGCATCTGCCACCGTCTTCCACCTCTTCAGGTTCGTTCTTCAGCTGGTGGTGTTGCTCTGGCGGTGGTGGCGGTGGTGGTGTTGGTTTAGCGTCTACGTCATTGTCACTGTTTTGATCTGAAGGCGTGGAAGGATTCGAGGAGGATCTCGTCGACGGGAGATTCGTCGTGACATCGTCGGAAAACATGGAGCTAAACTGCTCGTCATCTAAACGTTCAAATCCAGTACTGGTGTTAGAAGGCATCATGGAAGAATTATTGGCATTGGAATTGCCGCGGCATTCGTCAATGAAGGGCGATTCAATGAAGGCAATCGGATCGCTGACCGATCTTCGATGAGCGGTCCTCCTGACCGAAGAGAAATCCAGGAACTCGTCCACCCAATTGGGAGGCTGCGCTGCGGAAGACGGCATCGACATCATCTGGTAGGGAAAGGATGGCCAGTTATTCGCCATTGTTGGCACTTTTGGCGGCAATTGTGCCATTGATCTGAATGGAGATGATATGATCAAGCTAGCAAGGAAGCTAATAATTAACAGTAAACAATCAGCTAGAGATGTGTAGAAGGAGATTATATATATAATAACTATAGAGTAGAGAGATAGATTAAAAAGGTAGGAGGAGGAGGAGGAGGAGGAGGTGGAGAGGGGATTATGGTGGGAAAGAAGGAAGGATGGATGGTGGTGGGTCACATGGGAGGGATTATGACAGCTAGCAACAGGCTGTGAACCAACGGTTTCACTGTGGTAGTTTAATAACCGGCGAAATCAGCCCACCACGTGCCAATGTGACTGACTTAGCTCCCCATATCCTATTGCTAAGACTATCCGCATCGAAGGAGGAAGCCATCGGGTTATGCTGAGGTGGTGGGAAGGAGCCGATGGGAACATCATCGCTTGGAGTTGGGAAGGAGCTGATGGGTTGGATATCCAGTCTACAGACCTGATCGGTTTCCTCTTTTTTTTCTTCTTTTTTTTATTTTCCTCACTCTATCTCTCTTTCTCTCTCATCTTAAATAATATTATATTATTAATATTTGATGTGGGGTTAAATAGGGTTGGATATGGGGGTTGTAGAGTTAGAAAGGGTTGGAGGTGGAGAATGATGTGGAGGATGATGTGACATTGCTTTTGATTGAGTAAGTTGGGTTGGATGTTGATGGTCTAAACCCTTTCTGCAATCAAACATATATCTTCAATAGTGTTTTTAAATATTATATGACAAAGTTAACATAAACATGATTCTTTCTCTTACAAATATTAGAGTGTTTCTTTTATTTTAGTTTAGAATAACTCATTTTTGTGGGGGAGAGAAAGGAGTAAGACTATCATCTTTCAACACGGAATTTCTTACAGTCATATCAGCATCCACAACATCTCACACTTCACACCCTCTCTAATCTACAAACCCTACATCTAACCCATATCAACCCAAGTTTATTATTTAAATATAAAATATATATTAATGAGGATTGAGAAAGAAGTAAAGGGGAAAACAGAAAAAAAGGAAAAAAGCTAACCATAGTTGGTTGGAGGGCTAGCCGAGGGTCAACCCGAGCCAACCAACCTAAGGGCGATGGTGTGCAGCGCTGGTTGGGGGGCCAACCAGCCCGGGTTCCCAATCCGATGCGCATGGCCTAAAGGGTAAAAAACAAAAAAAAAAAGAAAAAAGGCTTACCAGGTTAGAGGGCTAGCCGAGGGTCGGACCCGCGCCAACCAGCCTGAAGGCGATGGTGTGCAGCGCTGGTTGGAGGACCAACCAGCCCATGTTCCCCCCTCTAATGCACATAGTCTTAGGTTGGGATTGTACTTGAAATTATATTTATAAAAGTCAAGTGTAAATTAGATGGAGCTAGAAATGTGAAAAAAAATATGTTTTAGGTTTATCAAGATTAATTAGTTCAGTGCAACATGATAATTTTTGGACTATACATTGAATTTGGTTAAGTGAGTTGAATACTACCTTAAAGTATCAAAGATGTATTATAGTTCTTTGAATTTGATAACTCGGTCATTTTAGTACCTTGACTCAATAAAACTAGGTTTGAAACTCGCTCAATTTAATAGCCTGACTCACTAAGTCAAGATATTAAAGTGAATGAGTTACTAAGGGGGTGTTTATTTTAGCTTTAAGGTTTATTTTTGGGGCTTATTTTTTATAAGCTAGTTTTTTTCGGCTTATTTATGACTTTTAAGCTTATTACGAGTTATAAAAAGAAAATAAGCCGGACTCTTGAAAAATAAGCCAGAAAAAATAGGGCTTATAAAAATAAGCCAGAAAAATAAGCCCTTCATAAGCTAAAACAAACACCCCCTAAGTTCAAGATACTATACTACACTTTTGATACTTTATGATTTTTTATCAATCACATTTGTAAGCTTTATTTATAAATATTTTTGAAAAAGATTATTTTCTATAGATTATAAAAGAATATATTTTTGATAAACTTTTCCAAATTTTGACATAGAAATGGGATTATAACTCTATAATCCTTAGTAAACCCCGGGTGAACATATCGTAACTCGTTCATTGATTGAGGAAATATGAAAAACAAGTGAAAAGTGAAAACACGAGTCAACTTTAAGTGATAATAACTCTCAATATGGAAAGATATCAAATAATGTCATTTTTGGCTTTTATTATCTTTAAATAGTTTTAAATGCATATTAAATAAACTTGGACATATTTGTCACTCCCCTTTTTTATATAAGTATTTTTAGGTTTTAATATAATATATTGAGAGTTTCAGTTTTTGGACATTAATTACAAATAATTTTAATATGGGGATGCATAGAACTCATAATATTATATCTCCCAACTTGTAACTTTTTTTATCTTGATCACTTGAGTTACGGTGTATCTAGCGTAGATATTTCACCTATCCATTAAAAAATTTCAATAATTTAATTACTGGATAAAACTAGTAAGATTCGAGAAGAAAATGAAAAAAAAGAAAAATAAATGGAAATTACACTAATACTCTTCAATTATTATTATAGGAAAAAGTCAAGACTATCAATGCTTTATAAATAACCAACTTGAATTTTGTCAAACGAACGGTACAACATTGATTTCAAAATAACACGATATTCGTGTTAATGTGAGAGTACATGGTTGGTCATGTTTGATTATAAAAAACATAAAAAGATTTCCTTCCTTTTCAATAGATAATTAGATGAATTGTCACACATACTTTTTAGGCCACGAATTACATAAGTTTTTTACTAATTTTTGTTTTATGAGTATTCACAGATAAATACGTCGAAAAAACCTGTTTTCTAGTAGTAATAACATCATACCGGAAGAACGTACTAATAATTAAGTAGAGAACTATCTACACAACTAGTAGCAAAACTGTATCTAGATTTGAAAAATCTATATTCATAGAGCCTATATGTGCATGTATGTTTCCATTATCAAAATCACATGTTCTGCACAAGAATGTCAACAAAAATTTTGAGATTTGTAAAAAATAAAAAAATTAAAGTGAGCTTTTGTAGACTTGTTCATGTTTTCCATATTTGATCGATTTATTGTGTTTGATTGATTGTGTGATCACATGTTTATTTCCAAATGTTTATGTATTAGCGCATATAATAAATTTAATTGTTAGGTCAAAGACACTTTGGTAAGATATTTTTTATTATTAATTAGGACCATCATAATTGATCATAATTCTTTTAATTGAAGCCACAAGTTTCCGGTTCTTGTTCTGCAATTTCTAATCTTTGACGTTGGGTTCAAAGTAAAATAAGAAAAAAATTGCCATCAAAGTAGAAATATAAAATCAATATGCAGTTGTTGTTGATGACATCATCTTCATAGCATCATCGACGATATTATAATCCTTTTCCTAGTTCTTGATGAGTGATCTCGGCCCCCTTAACTACTTCCTTGGCATTTCAGTCTAACAAAAGAAATAGACATGTTTCTCTCGCAAGCCAAATATGTTACTGATATCCTTACACGTGCTCGCATGCTTCATTGCAATCCGTGTAAGACTCTAATTGATAGAGATAGAAATCTAGGTTCCTCTGGTCCTCCTGTTGCTTATCCCACTTTATACCGTAGTCTTTTCGTGGCTCACCACTATCTCACGTTTACTCATCCTAACTTGACATACGTGGTCCAACAGTGCTACTTAAGCCAATAACTTCACCAAAGGCCTCCCTACAACACTAATATTTTTGGATTTCAAACACAATCTGAGAGTCCTAATAGCACAATCTGAGTTTCCTAATAACAATTACTAATTCATGAGGGAAATATATTTCTAATATTATGGTGGTGTTCAAAAACACCTTCAAAAGGAAATAATAAAAAAAGAAAAATATACATTCTAACAAGTTAATTAAACCGGTTGAAGATAAATAAAAGACCTTCAACCAAATAAAACTTGAAAGATTGAATAATCACAAAATAAAACTTTATGATTAAAGTAAGATATTCGTTTTTATGGTTAAAATGGAAAAAATGTGGATAGAGATTGTAAAAACGATAGTAAAAGGGAGTGAAAGCGAAAATGTATACTACTTGGTACGTACTTACGTGCATAGAGTAGAGAATGTACGTACGGTGCTATCTATAGTATACTACTGCAATATACTTAAAGTTTGATGGGACCAGAAAATGGGCATATGTTTGATGTTTCCATATATATATGCTCCCTGGAAAAAGAATTAATTCAATTGCATGTGCACTGGTTAATGTCATATATGCTGGTACCACTATATATCTATTACGTAGTATTATATATATATATATATATATATATATATATATATATATATATATATATATATATATATATATATATATATATATATATATATATATATATATATATATATGAGATAAACTAAAAAGAGTTTTATGCTATAAAATGTAAGGAGAAATCTGGACCCTAGGATATATGTAAAAGTCAAACAAAAAAGTCATCAATTTAACAAATTTTCGGAATTAAAAAAAATAGAAAAGCTTACAATGGTAATTTAAACAATAAAAAAAGATACAGACAAACAAAGTAACCGTCGGCCAAATTAACCAAATTCTCTCCGATCTCCTTCTCCGGCGATCGACTACCTCTTTCTTATATATTGAGTAGCCTAGCTCACCCACGAGTCGAATTATTTCGGAGATGTTGTCCCAAACCAACATTCTCCTCGCTAACATCTGCTGCAAATGTCTTAGACTCATTGGATTCCACTCATCACAACCTACGAGCGGAATTAGGAAGATGGCGGCCAATGACACATCCAACTCCCCCCACCCCCACACCAACATTTTTTTTGCATGTTGTGGACTCGAACCCATGACCTCGTTCTGATACCAATTGTTAGGATCAAGACGTTTACCACTAGGCCAAAAGGAATTCCTTATGGTGAAGACACTACCTCTTTCATATATATTGTGTAGTCTAGCTCGCCCATGAGTCGAACTATTTCGAAGAAGTTGTCCCATACAAACATGGATATATATATATATATATATATATATATATATATATATATATATATATATATATATATAGAAAGAAGTTCATCTGAGAACCATAATTAATGCAAGTACCGCGAGAACCAATCTGAGTTGTATAATTTTCCTACTTCAATCTCATTGTCTACCTATGAATTACATGCACCCTGCATCACTCTATTCCTCCACGCTCTCCATCCATGAACTTCCAATACCCAAGGAACGGTTGAGATTGGTTCTCACAGTACACACGCAAAAACGGTTCTCAAATAAACCCTCCCCTATATATATATATATATATATATATATATATATATATATATATATATATATATATATATATATATATATATATATATATAGGGGAGGGTTCATGCAAGAACCGTTGTTAGTGCGAGAACCGCGAGAACCAATCTCAGCCGTTCCTTGGATATGGGAAGTATCATGGATTGAGAGCGTAGAGGGATAGGGTGTGGCAGGGTGCATGTGAGGAATTCATGGGTGGGCAATGACATTGAAGGAGGGGGATTTGGACGGCTTAGATTGGTTCTCGTGGTTCTCGCGCTAACAATGGTTCTCGCATGAACTTTTGTCTATATATATAGGGTTAGGTTATATATAGACCTCCATTACACATAGAACCTAAAGAATCATGCTGATAATGACACGTGACATTATGATTAGGGCAAAACTAGAAAATAATAAATAAAAAACCCACGCACTTCCTCTATTCCAGCTCCAGGCAACAAGTTTTTTAAGAAAAAAAAACCCCTCAATATTTAAATGATTATAATTCGTTTGTTTGTAAGAATTTTAGCAAAAAAATTATATAATTAGATTCAATTTTTCGTCCTCTTTCAAACAAGACTAGGCTTTATATATTTCTAAAACTTGTTTTTAAAAAGCAGATTTCTCGAAAATGCAAAAAAGTTTGCTTATATGAACATACAAAATATGAACACATAACGAAAATGCAAAAAAGTTTAGTTATATGAACATGCAGATATATGAACACACAGCGAAAATGTAAAGTTTGGTTATCTGCATTTTCAAATATGCATTTTCGACTGTACATAACTATAATTTCAAAATCTGCATATTTGTAATTTCAAATCTGCATTTTCATCTGTACAAAAATCTGCATTTTCAAAATCTGCACATTTGTAATTTCAAATCTGCATTTTTATTTGTACATATTTGTAATTTCAAAATTTACAATTTCATCTTCATTTTTCAACTGTACATATTTGCACTTTCAAAATTGTTTTTTTCTGTATATATTTGTAATTTCAAAATCTGCATTTTTATCTACATTTTTCAATTGTACATATTTGTAATTTCAAATATGTATTTTCATCTGGGTTGCATTTTCAGAATTTGCATTTTAAAAAAAATATATAGAAAAATATGAAAAGTGTGATCTTGATTGAAAGAGGATTAATAAAACTAAAAGATTGTTATAATTTTTTTTGCTTAAATTCACAAAACTTAATTAGTTATGACAAAATAAAAGATTGACGGGTGATTTTTTTTATTAAGTTTTAAATGAGGGAAAGAATAGTTGTAGCATGTGTGGGGTTGAGGGGAGGAGTTTTCAACATTTCCCTTTTACTTCTTGATTAATATATGATAATTATAATTTTGTCACAAATTAATTTGAGCCATTGATCAAGTTAATTTAAAGGCCCGGAATGGTTCTTTAGGTTTCATGTTTAAATGGTAGTTCTATATTGATCATATATATATATATATATATATATATATATATATATATATATATGTATGTATGTATAGGAGAATGTTCAACTGAGAATGCTAAGTTAAATGAGAATGAGAGACGTAATCTTAGTAATTTATTTTGTATGTGGAATTCAGGGATGGAAAGCATGCGGGGATAGAGTGTGACAAGGTGTATGTGATGAAGGTGGACGATGAAATGGAAGGATGGGAGATTAAACAACTGAGATTGAGTCTCCAATTCTCATTTAATTTCTCATTCTTATTTGAATCTCCCTATATATACATACATACATACATACATACATACATACATACATACATACATACATACATACATATATATATATATAGGGGAAGGTTTAAACGAGAACTGTTTTTTGTACGAGAACTGCGAGAACCAATCTTAGCCGTTGATTTGATAAGTGGAATTCATGGATGTAGAGCGTGAGGGGATCAAGTGTGTCAGAGTGCATATGATGAATTCATGGGGGGATGACGATATTAAAGGAGGGGAAATTGGATGGCTCGAATTGGTTCTCGCAATTTTTGTACGAAAAACAGTTCTCGTTTGAACTTTTGCCTATATATATATATATATATATATATATATATATATATATATATATATATATATATATATATATGGGAGGGTTCTTCTGAGAACCGTTTTTAGTACGAGTGTATATATATATGGGAGGGTTCGATCTAGACCATTGGATCATCAAAATTAATGGATGAGATTCAAGATGATATAATTGTAATTATTATGTATTAGTTAATTAATAAAAGGAAAAACCTGGAAAATCCCCCCTCCCCCCCAACAATCCACTTTTTTAAAATAAAATAACTCTCAAAATTTTAAATTGTCATAATTTTTTAATTTTTATAAATTTAATCAAAAAAAATTATATCAATCTTTTAGTTTTTTAATATTCTTTCAAACAAGACCATTTTTCCCATATTTTTCTAATTTTTTTTTTAAAATGCAAATTTTTTTTTTTTTGCATTTGGGGTTGAATTGTAGTGTTATGTACGGAATTTGCATTTTGGGTTTGATTACGTAATTTTGCATTTTGGGCTGCATTTTCATTAAATCATTTTGGGTTTGCATTTTGCATTTTCATAATTTTGCATTTTGGAAGCATCTACATGACATCCATGTTCATTTTTTGCATTTTTCGATTTTTTGCATTTTACATTTAGAATGAAACGCAACTCAAAATGCAAACATTGCATTTTCAAAAAAAAAAATTCATAAATATATCAAGTGGGGTCTTGTTTGAAAAAGGACGAAAAACCAAATCTAATGATATAATCTTTTTTGTTAAAATTCTTAAAAACAAACGAGTTATAATCATTTAAAGTAAATAGATTTTTTTTAAATGTGTAGGTCGCAGCATGGGTTTTTTTTCTAATTTTCCATTTTACCCCTAAACAATGTGTCACGTGTCATCTCCAGAATAGTTCTTTAGGTTCTATGTTTGGAGGTTCTATGTAGAACCTTACCCACCCTATATATATATATATATATATATATATATGTGTGTGTGTGTGATAATGTTGAGTTCTTTTTAGAATCCGTATTGTAAATTTTGGATATCCGAATTATCCGAATTTTTTAAAAGCATATAATATATACATATATATGTTAAGAAAATTAAATAAATACGATATATAAAAATAAAAATAGTTTTCGGACATCTGAATAGCTGAAACTTTAAAATTTACTATCGATCAGAATCCGAATCTAAAAATTCATATATCCCTATTTCCGGATCGGATTTTCGGATATTCAAAATGGATATTCAAATTCGGATTATTTTAAACACCTCTACTTAAAAAGCAAGTGAAGTTTAGCTTGAGTGACAGGTTTTGTTAGATTGGGTTGTAAATAAACTTGTTAACCCACCAACTTGTTTATAAAATAACACTTTAGAAACTATTAATAGGTAATATAAAAACTCAACCAACTTTAAGTCATGTTTAACTTGTATGACCCTTACAACACGCTTGTAAGCCGTTACGAAACCATGCAGCCAGTCACTCCTTGGATCCATTTTGATAAAGGTTTTACACATACAATTTATGTATGAGAGGTTTTATATTCTTTTATTGAATAGTTACTAGATCAAGACACGTGTCAAAATTAAAAGATGAGATAAAGATGAAGTTAATAGATTTATGTGTTATTATCTAATAGGTACGTAGAAGGATGAAATATGAGGAAAAAAAATTCATAAAAAATTTAAATTTAGATAATATCTCTACTTAGCTATTTTGGTATGTGTCCCTCATATGGACCTAATTAAGTTAATGTCACTGTCATCTTATATTTTTATGTTGGAATATTACTAAAATTGTGCATTTTAATTATTTTAAAAGTAATCCAATATCAGAATTACAGAATTACAGAAACATTAAAATTTGGATCTGGTTTCTAACTTTCCACTAATCATTGCTATTGTCTCCTAAATACTCTAATAACAAAAAAGAATATGAAAGCAACATGAGTTATGAGTACACCCCAGAAAAGAAAAACATTCTGAGAGGGGAGAAATTAGTAATAAATTTGAAAAGACAATATGCCCTCCATGTGAGTTGATTTTGAGACAAAGGAAAGAGGGTGTGGGGTGCTTTACTCACATGGGGATAGGGGTAGCTTTGTCATTTGCTTTACATTCATGGCTCTTATTTTATCATATCTAGCCATGTTCATCTCATTTTCAATCAAAATCAAAATTACCAATTATGCAAGAAATTAAAAGAAAAATGTTCAAATATGTAGATAAGTAAACACATGTGGACTAAAACACATGGAAGATAACTTTGGATAAGAAAAAATTGCATATCATGCTCAAAGAAGTTTAGAAATACACATCTTCTTTCTCTTTTTAAGTTGGTATACTCTTGTAAAAGTTTCTACATGCATGGATTATTTTATTATAAATCATTGACATATTAGTCTATATTTTCTTTACTTTTAATTGGTTATGAGACATACTTTTTATGTTCCTATATTATTTTAATATTATTACATTATAGAAATAAATATATAAATTTATAAATTATAATGCATGTCTAAACACCCTTTTATTAATTACAAGTAAAAATCTGTTATACGAAATAAAAGAATCTTGTATACAAAGTAAAATAATCTTTTATATAAAATAAAAGATTCCCTTCAGACTAGAAACAAACTTTTATTTTTCTTTCACAAGTTATATCAAACTCACAGTCTAGTCTCTTTTATCTCGGTCTCCATCATATCCTTTTAGGATGTATCTATGTACACGTTCTATTATTTTAAACATCTACATTTATAATTTAATAATGTAAAGATTATTTGAATAATATAAAAAGTAAATCTCATAATCAATCGCAACTGATAATATATATAGATTAAAGTGTTAAGTATTTTTAGAGTATGGTGTATAAATCGTTACCCTATCATTTAGACTTCATTTGGAAAGACGCGTCTAAGACGTTCATTCCATTGAAATGGTTGAGTGAAAATTTTAACAAAAATAGATGAGTTGTTACATAATTGATCAATGTAATATATTAAAAAGGATTGTGAGTCATGCATCCTTTTCTACTCTACATCCACACTTTAACTTATATATGTAAAGTAACACCCAATACCTTCTTTCACGGGTTATGGGTCTCAATATCGTTTGCACGGTGTATGGGGGAGGTTGAGATGTAGACACCCATACCTCTACCTATGGTAGAGAGGACGCTTCCAGTTCTACCAAATGTAGAAAAGGACCTCCGGCCTTGCAAGGAGTGAGGATCGAACTCTTGACCTCTGACTCCAGAGGCAAGGGTGATAACCACTTGATCCAACCTTGCTTGTTACTTTAACTTATATATGTAAAAGTTATTATTGGATGATAATTCTGATTTTTTTCTATATTCAATATATTAAATAAAACTAATTGAATTACTTATAATAGGATATTACTCTATCCCCCCCCCTCCCTCTCTCTTACACACACACTAAAGGGTGTTTGTATGTTTTTTTGCTAGCTCTTTAAGTACTTAGTTACTAAACTTGGGTATAAAATACCAAATACGTACGCACTACTACTCACAAATAACTATAGTCACCTCCCAATAACCCTTTATATATATACATTCTTATAAATTCACTTAACGTACGGGGCAACTCTCGGTATTTTTTTCCAACAAAAGATAAAGTAAGTGTTAATGTGGAAGAGCCAGCCCATTAGGGTTGGAGTTGTATTGACTTCATACTTAAAAGTCAAAACCATGTAAGTTTATAGTATTTTAACTCAAAATTAATTAGTTATGAGACGAGTAACCCATGATCTGTTTAAGCACATTACAAAGTGTAGGTCACAATTGTATCAAGTATCAATCAAACTTTGAAGCAATCAATACACAATGATCAAGTTCTTGAAGTATATGATGAAACGTACGTGAGAGCATGTATACGGCAAGAACACAGTGATAGGAATGAATGAAAGCTTGAATAGAATAGAGTTTGCAAAGTTGTACTTATACCCATTGGGTATTTACATAATGTACCCTAAACTATTACTAATATTAAATTAACAACTAAACTATTAAAAATTCACTAGAATGTAATGAACACAACTAAGGGTTCTAACAATCTCCCCCTTTGTGTTCATTTTCACTTCCTTCTCGACTTCCTCTTCATCACACCATGGAGCCAAGATCAATTTCTTCTGGCCTAATGCTTGAATGAATTCATCCCAAGTTTTTGTAACTTGAATACAAGCATCTCGCTTTTGCTTAGCAACATCAAACATGCTTTGCTGGATATCATCCAGCATACCCTTTACTTTATCAACCAAATCTGCCATAGAAATATCAGATTTTGCTCCATTGTCACGACGAACAGCACGCACCTGGTTATTTGACAGGTCCTTTGGTCCTATTTCAATTCTAAGGGGAACACCTTTCATTTCCCAGTGAGAATACTTCCAACCAGGTGAATAATTCTCTCTAAGATCTGCTTCAGCCCGAATACCTGCATCACATAAAGCTTTAACAGTCGCATAACATGCACTTATTATTTCCTTAATATCAACATCCTTGTAAGGCACATGAATCACAATGACTTGTACTGCTGCAACTTTTTTTTTAACAGTATCAAAATCCCAATTCTGATAGTATAAACCATTATATCAGTTTTTTAAACAGAAGACATCACAAATGTATCAAATGGTTAAACCCCGAAAAAATTCCTCAGAATATTGGATATGGCAAAGGAAAACATTAAAATTTAACTGTTAATTATGTTAATAACTTCGTCCCCAGTATGTCCATTTCTTTGCAGGTTTCCCAGACTATCCACGCTATTGAAGATTTCATCAGACAGTCCTTGAAGTAGAGTTGCAGTTACAGTTTTGTCTTCTTTAACCCGTTTCCTTTCATCATCGGTATACGCGCTAGGAGGCTTGGGTTCTTCCATTTCGGGTAAAGGAGGGTCATTGTTAGGACGTGCTGGAACAGTTCTCATTATTCTCGCGGGCCCATTCTTGATTGAATCTAACATGTCATCACCAGTTTGTTTCTGTCCGACATAATTCACGTTCAAAAAAAAAACCAATTGTAGGACCCAATATTATCAAGTATCAATCTATAGTTGAAGCAATCAAACAAAAATGATGAACTCGGTTGTATGTTACGTACGTGAAGAGAGCAGCCGAGAACACTAACGTGAATATTGAAATTGCTTATAGAATTAGGGTTTACAAACTTGTATTTATACCCCTTGGAAATTTACAATAGCTACCCTAAACTATGACTAATGTCATATGTAATACTAAACTTCACTAGAATATATTGAACACAATTTAAGACATAACATTCTCCCCCTTTGTGTTCAATTTACAATTAAGCATAATAATGAAATTTATCTATTTAAGCACCAAAACAATCTCCCTGTCTAGAATATGCAGAGATTCTTTTTCTTTCTGCAATAGACATTAGAAGATCGTTCTTTGAAGTTTCGAGTCTTGACGAGATCTTTAAAGACTCGTAAGCAGTGATCAGGTTGTTTAGGTTGTTTATCAGAGATTGCAGTAGAAGCCTCATGCTTATCAGAATTTACAACCATGATCATCTTTTTTGTCTTCACGAGAACAACCATGAGCATTACACGAGAATAATCTTTCTTGAATGCGCATTGTGCATATTCGAGTGTTGGTTTGGCTGTTTCAGAACCTTTGAAATTTTATTTTAACAAAATTTGCTCCCCCTCGAAAGTAGCTCAAGATCTTTAAAATCTTAAATTTTTTTGAGAACCTTGCTCCCTTTCAAATTTGTGAACAGTTGTCTTCTTCTCCTTGAAACTTTGTCATCTTCTCTTTATATATTTTTAGACACGCTACACTTGATGTATTAGCTCCCCCTTAACGTGTGAATTATCTCATCTTCTTTTCATCCTCAACTCAGTAAGATGATTCTCCCCCTCATGATGGTCAGGATCCATCATGATCATCATGCACATATAAACTGTAATCAGCTTGATATTTGCATGATTCTATTAGAATGATATGACAATTAACGTATCCGTTGTAACACCGGGATCACATAGATTACCCGTTAACACTTCAGTTTAAATAAACTGAGTGACCTACGTTCAATGTTGGCATGATGTTAGCACTGGTAGGATTTCCATCTATCACTGTGAATATCATAAAGATATTACTCAAGATGTTCCGGCACTATCACAAAAACAGGCAAAATGATTCCATTAAGTGTCCTAGAACAAGAATGATATTGCAAATGGCTCTAGACTCAATAAGTGCACGAAAGAAGTCGGGGACCGGAGTAGTTGTCCTCCTATTTTCAATACCAACAATCTCCAAGTGAGATGTCTATAGTGTATGTGATAAATCTCCGTGTGAAGTTGAAACAATCATCTTTTAAGAGATAATTGAGTAGTTGGGTGGGGTAAGTGCATTGCATCACTGGTCCATGATGTCTTCTTCAATATCAGTATAAAACTAGCAGTAGATGTGGCTACCCAGATTGACATTGTTTAGTTAGGATCTTTATTTATTTATTTTTTTCCTTTCTCTCACCCTCAGCTCTCTGAATATTTTTCAACTTCTATCTCAAACTCTCTTTTCAAAATGAATGGACACTCTTTTTCTCACTTCTCTAAAATAGGAAGCTCCATGGGTAGGTCTTTCCGGCTATGGCTAGACCATAGGAGTAAAGAAACTGCCTAGACACAGTACGCACGAGATGATCGAAACAACAAAATATTTTTGTAATTTTGAACATTTATATTGTTTTTGGATTTTTAATTTTTTAATGTTTTTTTATTTTCATTTTTCAACTTTTTTTAGATTTTCTAATAATGAAAACAGAACAAAAGAAATATTTTTGAGAAAATTTTCTGGTTTACTCCCCCTACAAGCATGCATAAAAACAATTTTATTGAGAAAATTGCATACTTGCGGGTATTGAAGACTTGTGCTCCCCCTGCAAGTAACAATCATCACCACAAACGTTATATCAAAAATGATAAACTACAAAAAGTAAGCTTCTCTAATCATCAGACTCGATCTGATGCTGAACACAATGATGTGTGAGAAGAACAGCAGAGAACACTCTTCTTTCTCCAAGCCATGAGATTTGAACTTCTTCGATTATTGAACACACATTTGTTTTGACTTCACAATATTCTACAGAGTGTAACTGTTGTGTTCCAGAATGTCTCCAGGCTTATCTGCAAAACAGATTATGCAGATTTTGGTACCCATTTGAGTTTGGGTCCAGGTGGATACAGATTCATTTTTAGGCATCCACTTGTAGTTAGAATTCAGTTTCTCCTGAATGTTCTGATTGATCAAAAATGTGTTTACTCTTTGAGGAGAGATACAAATTTTCTCCTTAGATAACCTTATGAGATATTTAATAGAATACACCTTAATTGGATATTTCACATCAGGTTTATCAATAACATCCCAACAAGAATTAACAAAAGTAGAAGATTCATACTTCCTAACATTAGCATGTGAATGAACATTGGAATTAAAACCAAACTCTTTTGAAACATTAGTCTTTGCACAACAAGAACTATTTCTAGCATTTAAAGTTGTTCCATGCACATGATCAAAATAGTTGTTATAACTATCAGAACCAGAATGATTTTTCTCTTGTAAGCGTCTTTTCTTGGCTTCTAGAAAACTCTTTCTCTTCTCAAGCCACAATGCTCTCTTGGCCTGCCTTTTACTTAGAGTTTTCTCTGTCATCACTTTCAAATTTTGGTTAGGAAATTTAACGTATTGATTATGCTGAGAGGTGCTACATTGATCACTAAAGACTTTTTCTCCACAATCAGACTCCACTAATTCATCAAAATTATGTTCAACAACAGATTTACCTTTGTCTACGAAAGAGTTTGAAACCTTTTCAGTTTTATTATTGACAGCGGAAGTGAGTTGGTCATTTTAAGAATTTATTCTATCAAGTAGAATAACTCTTTCATTAGTGAAATCTATTGTTTGTTTAGCTAACTCTTCTTGAAGATCTGCAACTTTCTTTTTCAAAATAGAACTTGGAATATAAGATCAGAGTATTCGGGTTTTTCAGAAAGATTTTCTGATTTTTGATTAAATTCTTCAGAAGAATAAGTTGTTAGAGATTCAGTCGATGAAGAAGTTTCAGGCTTTTCATAACTTTTGTTTAACTCAGAATAGTCAAACGGAAGTTGCATTTTTTCTTTATTTTCTCTTTTTGGAATTTCCAACTCATCATCTTCTGAAGCCCCTGTGAATTTCATTAAATCGGTGAAACCCCAACCCTTAAATTCAAATTTATAAAATTGAGCACGACAGACTTTAGATAAATCCTTTGGATTTTCAAAACCTAATCCTGCTTTTACATCATAAAATTTAGTGTCTTTCGGTTTATTCAAAAATATAGTTTGTTCTGATTGACCACGTTTACAAAGATTATCTTCCAGTTCTTTAACTTTAGAATAAAGTTGGGTTCTTTCTTTAACATAACGATCAATCTCAGCATCGTTATCTTTACATTGAATTTCTGCATCCCTCAATTTGACAGTAATTTCAGAGTTGACTTCAGTGAGATATTAAACTTTTTCTTCACAGAGTTTGAACTTTCCTTATACATAAGACAGTTGATCATTTGCTGATGCAAGTTCTCGATTGCATTGAACTAACTCATTGTAATTGTTATCTAATCTAGCCTCTAAGATTTGACAATGAGCTATATCCTTTTCTAATTGAGAAATCTGATTTTGCAAAGCATGAATCATGTCAATCAATTGAGAATTAGTAGTACTAACCTCGGAGCTAGACTCTAAGATGCAAGACTGCAAATCTCCATTATTAGCATGTACTTCTTTTGACATTTTGAGTTAATGGTAAAAAAATGATACTTGAAATTGGATCTTAGAGTGAAGAGTAATGACTTGGTGAATGGCTTAGAGGGTAAACGGCTTGAAAGTCAAACTGCTTAAAGGGCAAATGGCTTGAATAGCAAACGGCTTGAAGCACTAACTAGCTTGAGGAGCAAATTGCTTGAACTCCAAATGGCTTGAAGTACAAACGGTTTGAAATACTTAATGGCTTGTAACACCAAATGGCTTGAAGTACTAAATGGCTTGAAACACCAAATAGATTGAAGTACTAAATGGCTTGAACCACCTTGAAATACAAACGGCTTGAAGTACCAAATGGCTTGAAATGCAAATGGCTTGAAGTACCAAATGGCTTGAAATCTTGAAGTACCAAATGGCTTGAAATGCAAATGGCTTGAAGTACCAAATGGCTTGAAACACCAAATGGCTTGAAATGCAAATGGCTTGAAGGATGATACGATGAACACGGCGATTCTAAACCTGCAACCTTGATCTTGAAGATTCTAAACACAACCAAATCCAGTTTTTCCAAACCCAATCTCCAAAGAAACACCAAACTTATCAAATACAATTATCAGTTTGAATCAAACATCAAAAAGTCAAGATGAATGCAAGCTCTATGACAATATACGTCTACCAAACCCTAATCGACTAGACAGACCTTCTGTCGAGCCAAACAAATAAATTCACTCTTTGGCTCTGATACCAATTGTAGGTCACAATTGTATCAAGTATCAATCAAACTTTGAAGCAATCAATACACAATGATCAAGTTCTTGAAGTATATGATGAAACGTACGTGAGAGCATGTATACGGCAAGAACACGGTGATAGGAACGAATGAAAGCTTGAATAGAATAGAGTTTGCAAAGTTGTACTTATACCCCTTGGGTATTTACATAATGTACCCTAAACTATTACTAATATTAAATTAACAACTAAACTATTAAAAACTTCACTAGAATGTAATGAACACAACCAAGGGTTCTAACACAAAGTCACTTTTTGTCCGATATGAGACATTAGTTAATACTCTCCCTCACGTGTGGCGTTTTTCCATACCTAACATGTAGATGTTTATGAGTTATGTGGAGTACATGTGACCATTGACCAACCACAAATAAACTTTGCTCTAATATCATGTTATGTGGAAAACCCCATTAAGGTTTATTGGTTTAAGTTGTATTGACTTCATACTTATAGCGTTTACAGATATCCATAGTTATACAAAATACCTTGCACTATACATCTATCAAGGTTTAATAGTTTTTATATTTAACAATAATTAATCGGAAATTTTATAATTAATGAATAAATAAATAAAAATGACGATTCTACTAGAGGGAGCTTTTAGAAAAATGGTGTGTTATAATTAAATACTAGGTCATCAGCTAAAAAACTTTTTTGCATAAAAAAATGATTTGTAGATAAGAATAATTTATAATGAATAATAATCATGACTATTTGTTTTCACAAACTTGATGATGCAGAATGATGCAAATAAATTAAGAAAAATTGTATTTCTTCCTCCTTTTTTACTTCATTGTTATCTATATCGTATTATAAAATATTTAGATTATTTTGTAATCTTTTAATTTTAAGTAAATTAAAATTATTAATATATCTTTTATTTAAATCTAAAAAGAAACGTTTAAAAAAGTTAATTAGATTCTTAAAAGCCATTTAAAATAACTAGACTTCCCACAAACATACTGTTTAAAAGAATCAATTTGATACAAATTTATTTTTAACCTATAAGATATGTATACAAACTATAAAAGTAGATAAAAAAGAATTTTCAATAAAAATAATATTTTATATATTCTTTCATTTAATATAACACATATGCCTTTCAATATAATATATATATATATATATATATATATATATATATATATATATATATA
This sequence comes from Pulicaria dysenterica, assembly GCA_947179395.2. Classification (NCBI taxonomy): domain Eukaryota; kingdom Viridiplantae; phylum Streptophyta; class Magnoliopsida; order Asterales; family Asteraceae; genus Pulicaria; species Pulicaria dysenterica. The sequence continues at coordinate 10,824,329 of OX359291.1, forward strand.
TATATATATATATATATATATATAACACATACTTTTACCATACTCATACTCACTAAATCATGAAATGTGTTAAAATCAAGAGATGCGACTAAGAAAATGATTTAGTGAATTACACTTGTCACAATGTAGTGGACATGAGATTAAGGAGGAGGATTTAGTATGAATAAATAGAATTTTTCTTATTTTAATATACACAAAATCACTACTACACTTTCTCAAACCAATACAACACACAAAGCCATGATGTTTCTATCATCTTATTTGATAAGTAGATATTTTTTTTATTTTATTGTTTTTCAAAATGTATTTTAAAAATTAATAAAAGAGTTGATAAACAAAGAGATATAGTGGAAATGGAAAAATGAAAAATAAAATAGACATGTTGTGAGAAAAATTTATTTGATGTCATCATAGTATGTGGCATGATACCTCAACATTACTCAAAACAAACAAATTATCAAGTACGAATTATTTTTCGTCACCGCATTGCGCGAGCACTATATTAGTTCTTAACATATGGAAGTCACAAATTTTTTTTCCTTAACTCCACTTCAATGACATATGTATTGATCTAATAGAATGATTTAATTCGTAAATCAGTATATTAGAAGAAGAGAAGACATCAGAAGAAGAGAATACATCAGAAGAAGAGAATACATCAGAATAATATACGGATATATCATTTTTCTTAAATAAAAAAAGTTTACTTTTGAAAAAGCCAATCCATAGTTCAATGATTGTACACATGCAATGACAGTTGTGCTGTGAGTTTATGGTCAATAAATAAACACTTAGTTGCATAAACTTAGCATGAATCAGAATCATAATCATGGTGATCACCTTTAGGCTTTATCACAACTTAACTTATTTTATTAAGTTCCTGATCCAAGAACAACTTTCTTGGTGACCAAGGTATATATATGATAAATGGCCATGTGAGTTTATGGATTTTATTCGACTGTCATATGGACTTATATTAGATTTAAAAATATATGTAAAAATTGATGCAACCCACATTAGGAATTGAAATCTGTATTAAGACTTCAATTCAGAAACTTACTTCTGCAGTCACTTATCAAGATACTAACGAAAAAATGTTCCATAACTTATATACACACAAAAAAAAAAAAAAAAAAATTCATAATCATCATATTTGCCTCTCTTTTTTGTATGAATTAGTCACTATTTTATAAAAATGTTAAAAAGAACTGTTTTTGGATAAATTATATATAAATTTAAATAAGAAAAACACTATCACAGGCTCGATGGGCTTCAAGAGGATGAACATAAATTTGATGGGCTCCCAAAATTCTCCTTATGGAGTAGACTTATCAATACTTCTAGTCTTCTATAGTTCTGTAGCAGGAAGCCAAGAACCATAGGCTTAGAGTTAGACCGCTTAGCGTTAACCGAAGTATGTATGGCCCATGATCCCGACTCCGAATTTTATCAAACTAGGCCCATAACCCAAAATAGCCGAGTTGGTTCACACCCTTTTTGAAAATTAGACCAAGCCTAGACCGGTCCTAAACCAGTCTTAACTTAAAAGCGTTTTGTAAAAAGACCGGACTAAGAACAAAGATGTTCACTTGTAGCAACACTTCCTAAATTCTAGTTATTACAATCAGGTATAAGTTACCAAAGGGCTTATTGCCTAGCAGTATTTGGTGTTTAGGTGTCCTACAAGGTTGTGGATTCAAGTCCTGCTGTAGAGAAAATTGTGTAGATTTAGGATTAGGTTAGAGGGTGTGTGTTTAGCCGTTAAAAAAAGTATTAATGCATTTTGGAACATTTAGATCATGTGGGCGCTAAAGCAAGCAAAATAATGAAACAAACAAGCTGTATAAGGAAAGGAAAGCATTGCCAACATTTAAATCATATGCAAGAAAGAAAGAGAATAAATTCCGAAATGTGGATTTCATATGCCGACACAACAACCAAAATGGTATGTACAAAAAGGTTCCAAGGGCAACAAAACATGTTTTAATACAGTTGGTTGACTGTTGCGTCTCATAGAACAACAACAAAAGAAACAAAAAAAAAAACAAGTCTAAACACCTACTGTGGTTTTTTATAACATCATCAACAACACCTACTGTGGTTTATAAACATAAACATCACCAGTCTACTAACTTTTGATATTTACCTTAGTTTTCAGTTTCTTTGAACATGCCTAGGGTTCTCCCGGCCCCTTTTCTTGTGTTGAGAGCCCGGTTGATTTGCAAACTGGACAAGTGTTCTTCTCAACTAGCCACTTCTCGATACAGTCTACATGGTACTCATGGTTGCAATCCAGCATCCCGATCTTTTCTTCACCATTGTAATCCATCTAAAACAAATCAAATCATCATTGAACGATTAGTTACTTAAACAACCATATCTTACATTAAACTTGAAAACTTGATGGATTAATTAAGAAAATGTGCTTTATTTTTCTTTAAGTGTTGATGAAATGGAAGAATCTCGTGTGAAAATTGATATAATTAATTGCAATATCTAACTGTGCATGTAGTTTAACCTTTAGTAACCTCCAACATTTAAATTCCTTTTCTCGTGACCTAGGCACCTTCGAGTTGCATGCATGGAAACCGAACATTTACAGAATTAACAATATAATTTCCAAATACAATACGATAACTAAGGGGCTGTTTGTTACAACCATTTGATTAAGCACGGAATGATTTTGTTGTCTGAATAATTCAAAGGTTCTGAATGAATCCGTCTCTGAATGTCACATGCTGTTTGATAAAGGTTCTGAATGAACAACTTGTACGATGCAAATTACCATGTTAACCTTAATAGTTATATATCTAATATTATAAGATATGACTGTTTAACAAGACAACATGTGAAAGGAGTATTATGGTAAAATAGTCAGTGCTTAATGATTCAGAATGCACTTTCAAGTAGAAGGATTCAGCAGCGTTCTTCTGATTCATTCAGCACAGTCTTCATTCAGAGGCAGTAATCAATCATGCTTGAACGATTCAGCATTCAGCGCTGAATGGTTCCATTAAGCAGCATACAAACAGCCCCTAAATTTTAAAAGAATTACCTGACAAATTGTGCAGAAGTTAAGATCTTGATCAGCAGATGGCACATCTTCCAGACGAGATGTAAATATTCTTGTTTTCAGATGACCTCGAATGAAATCTTCAGACAAACCCGAGCCAGCATTCCCAATCTGTTCACCTAATGCAAGAAGCTCCTGCGTAGATTTAAATTTTAACGTCTTTTTTCATTATCCATGACAAAGGAAGATAATTATAAATTACCTCATAAGACATATGATCAATATCCAAACGCATATCCCTATGGTGATCAACTCTGTGTCCCAAATTAGCAAAATCAAGCATTGCAACACCCTAAATATGTAAAAAAAACACAAGAATTAATAAAAGTAACACCCTAAATATATAAAACACTATAATTAATAAAAGTAACACGTCATAAACACGAGAAAATTTGCTTCATATAGTAAAAATATCCTACATCCTCAGGAAGCACACTTAAATGCGGAATGCCACGGCGTCTTGAAGTTGACCCGAACATCAGCTGTTGACCATGAGGCTGGTGGACCCGAACACCTACTGGCGGTGATGGACGCACAAACCTAGGCAGTATAGGCGGCAGTTGTTGGATAGGAGGCAGTGGTGGATGCATGAAACTTACTGGATTTCCATTGGTATATCCTGAAATTAAATGAAATAAAAAATAGAAATAAATAGACAACTTTAAAAAGGAAGATAATTAATTAAAAGTTAATATTAATTACCATGCATATATGGTATTCCAGGAGCAGTGCTGCAAAACTGCTGGTCCAACCAAGGGCCAGGCACCACTTGAAAAGGTTGACCACCATGGCTCATTGGCATGAACTGTAAGCCAGGGTTAACATCAATAGCAGCACCAGGGGCTTGGTTAACCGCGCCTCTGTGGTGCCTAGGTCCCATGGCTACAGGGAAAACATCGAACCCTGGGTACTCCGGAACCATGAAAGAATTCAGGCTAGGTGCAGGGCACGAATACTGCAAGTTCACATGAAAACCTTCAGGAATCTTTCCCTTAAATTCACCATTGACTCCATCCATGACTGGATGACTAGGTAAGGCTAGCTGATTATGTTGCCCGAATGGAACCATTGTGGCCCCAGGTGGGGCCGGGACAGGGGCTGGGGCTGCCATGAAAGTGATCCCAGAGGGCAAAGGTGCACGACCATAAGGAAGTACACATGGTTCGGGTTGAAGATGGGCATGTTCTGTTTCAGTATCGATCATTGGACCGGTGTACATCATGTTCCGTTGCCTCATTTCAAACGATAAGTTGCACGTAAAGCCTAGCAATAATTAAAAGAACACGCATGAATGAGTATACATTAATAGCACAAACAACATTAATACGCAAAGATTCATGTGAATATCCAGAAATAAACAGAACTTTTGCACATTGTTTCATGGTAAAGACAACAACATGAACACATATAAACAGATGTAAAGGTTAGTCAACTTTATATCCAACTCGTGTGCATGATTATTAAGAACAATCACTGGCATTCAAGAATCATCGAACATTGCCCCAAATCGTCACATATCAACAAACAACCGAAAAAGATTTAAACCTTCAATCTTACAATCAAGATATGGCCAAATAAGTTGCATCTTTTATATTTATTTCCATTTCTTGATTTCAATTTACAATAAACCCCAAAAAGGTAAAATCCAACCATTTACAAGAAACAAAACAATCAGAATTCACAGAATTTTAGACAAATTCTCTTGAAATAATTGATTGCTACCAAACTAGAATGCAACCAGGGAATGTGATTTTCATGTTTCATAGTATAGACAACAACATGAACAATTGAACATATATAAAGATTATTATTCAAATTTTATTTATAACTTGTGTGTATAATTAACAATTAAGAACAAACCCTGGAATTTAAGAATGATAGAACATTGCTCCAAATTTTCATATATCAGCAAACCAACAAATTCAACCTTCAAGATTACAATCAAATTTAACAAAATAATTTCCATTTTCATATTTTACTTGCATTTACCTGATAAACAACATTTCTCATAAAATCAGCGAAATTTTCAAACAAAATTTCTCAAAATGAAACTCAAAACATCAGAATGCTTGTACCTTCTTATCATCAACGGACAGCAGAACTTGAATTGAGCTAATTTGTGCCCCTTCAACCAAAAAGCCCTAAATGTCGCATTTCAAAGAACCAAAAACGATGATCAAAAAGCAATAACAATCAAACGAAATAGCATTTAAAGTTGAAGAAATAACGATGCATGTATTCGCTAACACCATTAATTTCATCGCTCCCATTTCATACATCGGAAAACCTCAAATTCAGAAAACACCCATTTCAAAAGAAAAATCGATTGAAATAAACAAGAATTGGAAGGAAAACAGACCTAATGAGGGTTGATTGTGGGGTTGAAGAGGGATAATGGATCTGAATTTTTTCTTCAGGATGATGGAAATTTGATAAATGAAACCGAAGAAAAATGCCTGTTTTTTTTTTCTTGTGTTCCCTGTTTTACCGTTAACTGCAAATTTGTTTTTTTCCTCAATATTTCCAAAAACGAGACCCTTTGTTTTGGGATTTATTACGGTTCTGCCACACGTGAAATCCTCGTTCGCTTTTTCCCTTTTCACTAACGGAAGCTAGTGAAAAGGTAGATTGGTTACGATAAGTTATCCTAGTCACGCTTGGTCGTTTAGGGTTTAGGGTTTAGGGTTTAGTTATCCTAGTCACGCTTGGTCGTTTAGGGTTTAGGGTTTGAGGAATATAACAATTGTCACTTAATAATAAGGTAGATTTTTGTTGGTATGAATTATTGGGATTCTGAAGGAATTGAAATATATAAGGATTCCTATGTTTTGTTTCACTTTAATGATGATATCTAAATGTAATGGAATCTATTAAATGAGGGAAAGTGAATTTTATCGCTAGATATAGGAATTTTATCGCTAGATATAGGGATTTTAAAATCCTTTAAATGAGGGAATGTGAAATATTATCTTGTTACCATTAAACATATTTATAGCTCTAATATATCTATCTCATTCTATCGACATAACACATGAGCCGACTCTACCCTCAGAACACCGACGACTTCTTCCTCCGTCTCTAGACCCTCCACCACAGCCTTCCTCTGTCGCCGCCTCTAGACCCTCCTCCGCAATCGTCCTCCATTATCGCCTCCAGACCCTCTGCTGCAGCCTTCTATCATCATTGTGTCCACACCCTCCGCCGCAGCCTTCCTTTGTTGCTGCCTCGCCTCCAGATCTTCGGCCGCAACCTTCCTCCATCGCAGTCTCCAGGCCCTTCGTCACTGTAGGCATTCTCTATCGCCGCCCGTAGCCTTCATCCATCACCGCCTCCAAACTCTCCACCGCGGCCTTCATTCACCGCTACATTCCTCTGTCACCGCCTCCAGACTCTCCAGCGTAGCCTTCATCCATTACCTTCCTCCGTCACCGCCTCCGGACTCTCCATTGCCGCCTTTATCCGCTACCTTCCTCCTTCATTTAATGATTCTAACTTATGATGTTTATTAGCGTGATTTTTAGTTTATAGTTATAAAACAAATTAAAAATAAGTAAAAAACAAGAATGGCAAATTTGTCATTTTACATTCCTGAAACCAAATTCCAATCCCATTTTTGCCAATCAAACAGATCACAAATTCAAATTCCAATTCCTGACAGATCCCAATTCATTCACAAATTCCGATTCTTTTATAAATATTCTGTGAACCAAACACCGCCTAAGATTAAAATTATTAAAAATAAAGTTTATATGTAAAACTATATGACGATATATTTTAATGGCTAAATCAAAGTCAAGCTTAAATATTAAGGATTAAACCATTTTTATTTTTATACATATTAAAAAAATTGAGTTTATAATAGAGTTTTTTTCACAATTAGCCCTTTAGATTATCTTTTTAGTTTTCTGAAGAATTGTGCACAATTGTTCAATATTTAAAAAGTAAAAAGAGTTGTAAAAAGGCTTTTAAGTTTATAATAGAGTTAATTTTACAGTTAGCTTTTCCAATTTAGGTTGTAATATGTACTTATTATACTTAGATACTCAAGCTACAACAACAAGTACAAGAGTTGCATGAACAAGAACAAGACTTTTAAAGGAAATGTAAGAGTCCTACAAGGAAATGGAAGAGTCTCGCAAGAGAGAAGAAGAGACACGCAAGACTACTGGTGATCGGTTTAATCAGCTACAAGAGATGTCACTTTCACATTTTCATGCAAATCCTCCCCCTCCCACTTAGTTATTTAGTTGTATGTTAAGGATAACTCAAATTCCAAACATTATAACTTTATCAAATGATAACTTAACTCCAAACACTATTATAATTGTACTGAATGCGATGAGATCTCTTATTTTGGTATAAGATATAGTGCTATGTTTATATTTGTATTGAACAGGAGAATTTTAGAAAAATACAAAAAATATATAGCAGTAATAATTGAAATCCCTCGTTAATCCATCGCTCAATTCTACATGTATTGTGACAAATTCCGTCGCTAATCCGTCGGTTCCGTCGTTATCCGTCTGTTCCATCGCTAATCCTTTGGAAAGTCGTCCGTCGCTAATCCGTCGGTAAGTTGTCCGTTGCTAAACCATCGGTAAGTCGCATTTCAAGCATTTGAGAAAACTGTCACTAATCGGTCGCAATAAGCCGTCGCTAATCCGTCGTCAATCTCTGACCTTTTAGCGGTGCCTATATTCTGCCGCCAAGTGATGAAAACCGTCGCAAAAAATCGACGCTAACTGTTAGCGAGGAACATATTAGCGACGGCTTCATTTAGTCGCAAATCCGTATTTTTCTAGTAGTGACATAACAACAATTTGATTTTGTGTTTCTTATTTTTTTTATTCCGGTTTCGCTAGCCATCCATATTCCAACAACAGCGAAACACAAGACAGATTTATGAAATACATCGCGAACTAATATATTTTTGTGTTTTCTCTCTTTCTCCTTCTATCTCTAATTAGTTTAGATCTACAGATAAGATTCACATTTCTGTAATTGGGTTTTAGATAAGCAATCTAGGGTTTGCAATCTATAACACAAGTAAGAGTTTCTAGGTTATGATCTTCATATATGAAATGTTAAGGTTTCTGATTTCGAGTTTTATATTATAGTAGATTATTGTTAGCTAGGGTTTTTTATTTAATTTATGTGTTTTATATTAGAATTTTTGTAAAGAACACAAGATTTATGTTAGGGATTTTGTGTTCTATTATGATTAGGCAATGAGTTATACCCACTTTTCTCATTTCCCTTATCTAGCGCCACATCAGCGTCACATCATTTCCTCTCTCGCTACCCAAATTAAGTGTTATACTTTTCCTTTAAACTCTCCCTATTTTTTTATATTAATTAATTAAATATGTGTGAGTGTTTAATTACTTGAGAGGGGGTGAGGGGGTGGGGAGTGGACAACATCTCATTCGAGTCTGGAGACCCGAGAGGGGTACTCGATTACCTTATCCGAAGAAGAAGTTTTGGTGTTCCCTGCCTTACCCGCTGCTCCCCGACCCTATCGGGTACAGCATAACGTAAGGCCTTATATTGAAGAATATTTGAAGATCTTCGAGGTCTGTGTTCATAAGAAATTACTATAACATACAATTTGGAGGAAATTTTTTTTATCCTTTTCTATACTTAAAAAGAAAAGGGTTATATATTTAAACATGAAGAATTGTTTCAATCGTGGGCGTAGACGCGCTGGTAAAACGCGTTGTGCGTCACAGGCAGGGTCACGGGATCGAATCCCGGCAAACCCACTATTTATTCTTTTTAACTTTTTTAACATGTGGTTTTTGTAATGGGTTGATTATGTTCTATTATTTACTATTCTTATAAAATTTTATTTTTTATTACCTATTGCTATAACTATATATTGTCAGCTAAATAATATATTTAGTATTATTCTTATAATGCAATTATTTTATATTATCACTCTCTTTATACTCTAACTCATCTTCTAAGTATATTAACACAAGTGTTAAAATTAAAAAAAATGGACGAGAAAAATACACGTTAACAAACATAGAAAAACTTACATAGTTATTAGTTAAGCTAATACAATGTAATACATAAATTTTTTCAATGAAATAAATAAATTTGTACAACAAAAATACATAAGAAACATTTTTATCTCGAAAATGTTCTTCATTATCTACATCTACTTCTTATTTTTCTCAACTTTCGTTTTCCATTAATCCAAATAAGTTTTGAGTTCTTTTCATGTAGGTTTTCAGATAAAATGAGGACCCTAGATGTTTGATATAATAGGGCATTAGGGTGGGAAATTTATTTTTTATGTTAAATTCATGTATTTCTTTTATTATACGAGTATGTGCCATTAGATATAATACAAACCACTATTTTAAGTAGTTAAATAGGCTCTCACTTTTTTTAATATTTTACGTAGTTTCAAGATACACATATGTTAAATTACTTTTAAGAAATTCAAGCAATTCAATTGTTTTTAGTTTCATATATAAATTCAATTTACCATTTTTGCATAAATAGTTAAATAGTAAATGAATAATCTAATCAAACTTGATCAAAAAGTAATTAATCCCCGACACAAAGCGTGGATAAGATAACTACTAGTTAAGAACATATGCAAATGGGTAGTGATCCGTACACAACAGAAATTGTCTATACACAACAACTTCTGCATTATCTACTTGTACCATGTGCTGTAATATGTTTGTACATGTTGTGTATGGATAATTTTTGTTGTGTACGAATCACCTCCCTATGCAAATGTTTTGATGTGTAGATTTGAAAGATTTCATTTGTGTCAATTTTGAAGTCTGTGTAGATTTCTTCATTGATCATTTGTTCATGTCAGGCTTTGTTAGAATATTATTATGTTTATTTTAAAGATGTGTTTATTTGTATTTTTTTATGGCTTGTGAGATGATATGTAAATATTAAAAACACAAGCAAGTAACATTTTAAAAATAAAAAATAAAATAAAATAAACAAGTAAATTGTTATACTAGTTACCAAATTCGTATAACAATAAAAAAGGCAATAAGGGTGACTTTTTAGGGCTTTAGAGGCGACATTTGTCGCGTCTTATACCCTTTTTTTTAAGTGTACATATACAATAAAGAATATGAAAAGTTGATTGTCTATTGAAGATAAAATAAATCCATTATATACATTGATATTATTTGATAAAGTTAATTACATTTTTCGGGTACTTTACTTTTAATAAAACTATTACTTTATGTTATTTTCTTAACAACTTGCTATATTCTTTATTAATTGTTATCGTAATTATCAATTTTAAAAAAACGAATAATATGTTAAAACGTAATACTAAAAAACGAATCAAAAGAAAATATGTCAAACGATTTGAGTGATCGAATTAAAAGTAAATCATGACATAAACAAATGTCTATTAGATTATTATCATCATAACAATTTTGATTATCATAGTTAATTAATTACAAAGTTAAAAGAAAAATGAGAAAAATGCTATAATGCATCTTAGAATTAAAAATAAATAAAAAAAATACAAGACAAGCCACTATGATTGAGAAGATTTGTTTAGGCCATTTAACCTGTATATTCTTTCTTTTCCACACCATGTAAATTGATAGAGAACTAGCAATAGAGGATGGAGATCGTTGACTTTTTTTAGAAAGAGAAGAAGAAAGTATAAATTAAGAATAAAAAGGGGAGAGAAAGAGCTATTTATCTGTTAGAGAAATAAAAATAGAAATTAATATATGTGTGGTGGTCGGGTCATAAAAGGCCATGAAAAACCTAAAGTCACATAAGTTAATATAAATTTACAAATTAATATATGGTAAGAAATTGTACATTTAGTTTGCTAGAGTTATGGTCAATAAAATATATATAAAAAACATAGTACTGAAATTTTAATATTCAGTCAGATATGATTCAGTATACAATCACATATGATTGTAAACACATTACATGTTAATTACGAAAATTGCCACTTCGTCCAAAATTTTAAAATTCAATCCGGACCATTGATGAGACTGATCCAAAGACTAAAGTTAGTCTCTCAGGACTATGAATTAAGTATGAACTATATTGAATATTTCTCTAGTTTGCTAATTCATATAGAATATAATACGCATGGGTAAGTGAAATTGTAAGAACTTGTAGGTGTAATGTTGATACATTATTACTTCTTTTTTAAATTAACCTAATAAATTTATAAAAATAATATAGTTTATTCAATATTTGTAACTACTTTATAGATTTTTATTGATCAACATCTTTTATGTTTAATAGTTTTTATGGTTGTAGATGTGGTTTGTTTATTAAGAGGTTCTGAGTTTGAATTTGAATATTATGTCTGAATATTCAGAGATGATTTCGACGTCTGATTATTTATTCATATTTTGCTGTTTGTTTTTTAAACTATCTGAATGGTTGTAATTGTCTGTTTTGTAATATTATATATTCAATTGTTACGTATATAACTAAATCTGAACTTTTCTAATTATGAAATAAAAAATTTTTAATAACAAATATCAAACCATAATAATACAGGGAATTAAAATCAAAATGTATAGAAGAGAGATATGCGGCGCCGTGTGGCGGCTGATGGCGACTGTGAAAAGTGGCCATGTGTGTAGAGTAGTGGAATAGTATATGTTGACATAAATTATTGAAAGATTGAGTCTGATTGTTATAGTATAATGAAACATAAATTTTATTAGTTCATTAAGAGGTTTTAATATGTTTTCTGATTTAATGAAAAGGAAAAGCAAACAACTCTTACATCTTAATACTTCTTATTAATTCAAATTAAGATGTATTAAGACATTTTTCAGAAAAACAAACGACCTCTTTTTTTACGAGGATTAATAGTATTTTTATATCAATTTCGATTACTAATCATTACATATAAATAAAAGACTAACTTGGGTTATCTATATTAAACAACCATACCCTTTCGTTTTCGTAAATTTAAATCTCAACCATTTATTTTAAATAAAAATTTAATTTGATTTTCACTTTCAAGAGTTAAAGTTGTTTAATTTTACTCGAAAATTTTAGAGATAATAATTTTGTATTTGTTCACCTTAATTTAGAAATATAATACTTATAATTTATAAACATTTTAAAATATCATATTTAACCAAATTCTTAATTTATCATTTTAAATTATTATATAACCAGTTTAGATTCTTTTTATATATAACCAATTTTAACCATATCGTTTCGGATTGTAACAATAATGATTGATAGTTTATACAATAAATACAATTACTTCTCTTCATCTCATAATACGTTTCTATCATTAAGTCTACACTCTCTCTCTCACGTCGACGCTTTAATCACTAGTCTGGAATTTAACACCATCTTTATAGCACGAACATCTAGGTTTTAACTATTATACAAGTAATGGATTATATCTTCTAAGTTTGTTATAAAGAACATGAAAGTGACGTTGAGATATAAATTTAAATGATGAAAAATGGGGTCGTATTGGGGCCCAAGTATGGTCCTAAACCTTTTCCATCTCCGCATATAATAATAAGCATATTCCGTAATCCGTAACTTGATAAGCGCTTTTCCCTCTAGAATATACACACGACACAAATTAATTTATAGAAAGAATTTCATATATTTCATTACAAATCTTTTTAATTATATATACACTTTATAAAAAATAAAAAATTAATATTACATGAATATTATTTGAAAATTCTTTAAGATCAAATATGTCGCTCTGCTTATTTAATAATAATCAAATCATTTAAGTTTAAAAAACTATATTTTTTTAATTTATTTTACAAGTAAAATTTCTTAGATGTCATTCTGGCCTTTTTCTTCCTTTGCCTTCTTCATTCACTTAAATCATGTGTTTCAACCATGGATACATCTCAAGAATCCCAAGTTCCCAGCCACACCCAGCACAAAGAAATTATCAGATTTCTTCACAAATCTCCAAATTTTTCAATCAAGAAAAACCTAGAAATTTTATGAATTTTTGTTATTTAGTTACTATATGCAAGTTGTGATTTAATTTGAACATACACCCATTGTTGAGATTCAATGCCTGACTTGCCCTCTTCTTGAACGCTTAAATTTGTCATAGTTTGATTGTTTAGAACTCACTTTTGTGCCCCAATTTTGAAATGGGTGGTAGCAATTGCTCGAAAACCTTAACTAGTGTCCTGTACCACCGCCACTTAAACCTTAGGTCAGCTCCTGCCTTTCGTCACTGGATAATAATGAGACATACATCTATAACCACCACAATAAATGATTAAGGTTTCAATTCATAGCCCCAAAACCTTGACCAAAAATAATTGGCTCGTGTTAGAATAACTTATAACTTATCTCATTAATCTATCAAAAGCCAAAACTAAGATTAACTTCTTATCTCGAGTTCTTTTTTAAAAAGTAAAGAAAATGATTTGAAAGGAAACCCTTATAAAAAATACTAGCTAAGCGATCCGTGTATTAACACGAGATAATATAAGTCAATTTTAAATTTATATAGTTTTAAAGAGTATTATGACGTATAGTAAAAATAATTACAAAACATAGATATGAATATAAAATCTCGTAAGAAATGAATAATCATTACAGAATTTTGAAATTCATACATAAGATTATCATTAGATTTTCTTTAAAACCTCTTTATAAACAACATTCATAGTTTTATTTGTAGGGTTTCCTTAATCATCGCAAATTAAAACTTTTAACCTCTTTTTACCCTTCACTCAAGAAACTGTCACATATAACTGTCCATGAGTGAAAACGTGTCTTTTTAGTACTTCTTATAAATACTCTTTTTAAGAAATATAAAGTTACATTACACGTCTAAAAGTTTTAGTATAATATTAATGTGTTTCTCGTGATGGAGCTTTATCCCGATATTGTAAAACCATAACTATAATATTATGGTTAATGTTGTTTATAAGCGACCCGTGTATCAACACGGGGATGATATAAGACAATTTTAAATTTATATACTTTTAAAAATATTTACACGTTAAAAAATTAGAAAACATATATATATATATATATATATATATATATATATATATATATATATATATATATATATATATGAATATAATATCTCGTAAGAAATGATAAACATTACAGAAGTTTGATATACATAAGATTATCATAATACTTTTTGTAGATACTCTTTATAAACAAAATTCATGGTCTTATTAGTAATTTAACGCACACACAAACTAAGTTATTTAATTTGAAATGGGCACGTGTTAGAATAACTTATAACTTATCTCATTAAACTATCAAAAGCCAAAACTAAGATTAACTTCTTATCTCGAGTTCTTTTTTAAAAATGAAAGAAAATGATTTGAAAGGAAACCTTTATAAAAGATATTTTTGAGTTTTATTTAAGAAAGGAAATAGAGGGATTTGAAGGGGGAGTTTAGACTTAAATTGATCCCAAATCTATCCTTCCACTTTTTGAGATGATTTGGAACTTTTCTTTCCTCCCCTTATTAAACTCGAGAATAATGCGTAAATACTTAACATTTGGGGCACAAAAAGTGAGTTCTAAACTATCAAACTATGACAAATTTTAAGCATTCAAGAAGAGGGCAAGTCAGACATTGATTCTCAACAATGGGTGTATGTTCAATAAATGTCATTCTGGTACTTTGAAATTCCTCTTTTTCTTCATGATGGGTTATTAACTTATTATGTGTTGCATATTAAATTTGCTACAACATAATTCAAATCAAATTCTGATACTTTGTCGCATTTCTTCTGTGACCCAAATCAACTTATCAAACTACTAATCTAACCCAATTCGACTTTTGGTTTCATACTGTTAGTCAATGAAATTCTTGTGGGCAATTCATACTTGCTTGATAATGATTTAATTGAGAAAAATTATTCTCAATTGGGTTTTGGTTTTATTGATCAGCTGCATATATACTAACTAGTGAATAGTAAAGTTGGTAATCACTTCATGTGATTAGGCCTAAAACATGAACTTTATAATTTAAATACAAAAAGACAGTTCAAGGGGGAGCATTACACACCAATCAACATGTTCTCACCTCATCATCCTGCACACTAAGGTGTTGTTTGTTTTTTGAAGACATAAGACATAAGCTGTTAAGGTCTTAGGTCATGTCTACGAAAGTCTTATTTGATAAGCTAAATTTAAAAAGGTCTTATATCTGCGAAGTTCTGCGAAAAAATATTGTTTGTTTTTTTAATTTTAAGAAATGTCTTATTTACCGACCGCCACTTCCACCACTACCAACCGCCACCTCCGCCAACCGCCACCACCAACCACCGCCGCCGACCACCACCAACGGCCACCGACACCGCCGCCACCGACAACCACACCGTCACCAACCACCACCAACCGCTGTCGCCGACCACCACCACCGCCGGTGACCACCACCAACCGTTGTCGCCGACCACCGCCAACCACCACCACCACTGCCACCACCGACCACCGCCGCCGACAACCGCCGACCGCTACTACCACCACCGCCGACCACCTCCGACCGCCACCACCACCGCCCCGCCGACCGCCGCCACCACCACCGCCGCCACCGACAACCGCCGACCGCTACTACCACCATCACCGACCGCCACCACCACCGCCCCGCCGACCGCCACCAACACCGCCGCGGTGGTCGGTGGCGGCGGTGGTGGTGGGCGGTCGGCGGCAGCGGCGGCGGTGGCGGTCGGCGTGGACGGCGGCGGCGGCGGTCGGCGGTGGTGGTAGCGGTTAGCGGTGGTCGGCGGTGGTGGTAGCGGTCAGCGGTGGTCGGCGGCGGCGGTGGTGGTGGCGGTCGGCGGTGGTCGGTGGCGGTGGTGGCGGCGGCGGCGGCGATCGGCGGTTGTCGGCGGCGGCGGCGGTGGCGGTGGGCGGTTGTCGGCGGCGGCGGTGGTGGCGGTCGGCGATGGTCGACGGCGGCGGCGGTGGTGGCGGTCGGCGGTGGGTAGGGTGGGGTTGGGTTGGGTTGGGTGGGGTGGGGTGGGGGTGGGTAGGGGTGGGGTGGGGTGGGGTGGGGTGGGGTAGGGTGTGTAGGAAATGTGTTAGGGTTATCGATGTATGTGTGTAGATGGGGAAAAATAAGACCTAAGAAGCACTTTTTTTTAGCTTATTAGGATAAGCTGAAATAAGATGTTTGCAGACCTTATGTCTGCGGAAAAACAAATGATCTTATTGAAAACGTTTTTTCGTACGCAGACCTTTTCTTAAAATAAGGTCTTATTTGAAAAAACAAACATGAACTAAGTTTTTGGAACATTACTCAATTTGTGCTTTGAGATTCAATCTCTCTTAACCTCCATTGTTGATATGAAACTTATATAGTTGTAAACATATTAACACAAACTTGAAAGAAAATGTCCCATCAATCCTGACCTTTGTTTCAGTGTAAATTTCCCTCATTTAGAACTCAGCCATGAAATATTAGAGAGCTTTGCACTGTTTTTCCTTTAGATTAAAGGCAAATCATTGTTAAAGAAATTTTCATTAGAGTGTCAAAATTTGTCAGTTGTGCCCAAGAAAGAAAATTCTTGATCCATTGTGGGACTTGCTTGAAAATAATCAGGTTCAAACTTTTAACTGGATTAATAGAAGATCTCGTGTTCGATTGTTGGATTGGGAGCTTTGGATGGTGAATCCTTTTCAAGCAGCAATGAAGCTAAACTTGTAACTGGAGTTACTCAATTCAACTGCTCGACTCGAATTCATATTCATACATCGATTGGTACTAAATTTTCGAGACAGTCTGTAGGCCTTTATTTTTATTACTTGGATTGTAATGGTTCTTTCTGCACCTTGCAGAAACCATCAAATTTATATAACAAATCAACATGATTAAATATACCAAGAGGATCCGCGCAGAGGAGTCCACAATGTCAATATGCTCAGCCGAAACCCCAACCAGGGACTGCAAAATCCTTATTTAATTTTTTTAGACAAGGGATTAAACCATTAACTTCAATTTAATCGCTATAATGTAATCAACGAGATTCCATTACTACCATAAAATTTGAAGTCGGAAGTCGGATGCTTTTAACCCTGCATCATAGCTCAAATTATAAAAAACCATATCAGTACTCCGTAAACTACACTTTCAGTATTTCACACACGAGTCACTCAAGATAGATCATGTGAAAGACTACACGAAAGACTACTTAATCAGTCTCTATGTAATGTCAATTTAGACACTTGTTATAGGCAAAGTAATGAAATACAGGAAACACACAACTGACAGAATTGGTTCATGATCTCATATCTTCAAAGTTTAGTCAACATAAGAAAATTAAAGTGTCAAACTACACCTCTGTAACCCACCAGAATTATTGCCTTTTATCATTTGGTACTATCTTGCATAGAAGAATATAAACACCACAAATGGTTACAAAGGATAACAAAAACATCAATCTGTTACAGAATAGAAGAAATATCAAATGGAAAGATTATTTGAATTATTTGGAAGATTAAAACTAAAGCTTTGGTTGTTAATTTTGCAACCAGATCCAACTGAAACATCTTAGCCATTGATTTCGTTGATAAACCTTTCTAAAACCCATAAATCACATAACTTTCCTTTCCTAAACTGCTAATTGCATGTAATCTGGTGTTTAAAAGGGAAATTTTGTGCACCCACATCCATTAGGGAAAAACATGAATTTCTCTTTGGTGCATTTTAACAAACACCTGGAGTGCATGCTATAAAGACTACCAAGAACATGAATTTTCAACCGATTAAGCCACAAGATTTGCATGGAGGAAAGACAAACAAACCAGATATACCATTTAAACTTAATAATGATACGAAAATTATCAACGTTCGGTAAAAGCAAACTGACCTTCTCATCCATGAGCACCATGTCAATGCTGTTTCGCTCTGAAGGCTTGAAGTAGGTATCTTGGTTCCATAATCGTTCTACAAGAACCTTCAGCCTTCTTATCTGGGTTCAACTGATCCACGAGGATATACCGCAATGCGATGAATTCCATGGATTAATTTTTAAACAAATTCATCTACATTCATGTATTGTTTTTGGATGTATATATGTAATGTATGCAAGACTTTTCAACGTATGCATACATATGCTATGCATCACTTTTGATAAATTCTATGTATTTATATCTTTATTAATGACACATTAACGAAACGTATTTTAGAAAAACCAAGTCTCTAACCCATTGGAGTGCTTCAAAAGAGTTTGAACTATTCCGGTGATTGATGTTTAACCACATTTTGATTTGGTGGTTCTTTTGTAGTCTCGAACTTAGAGCCTCTTAAATTTTTGTACAACTGATTGTTGTTTCACATTATTATTTATATAATTGATTCTCATGCTTTTCAAACAAAATAACGGTGTAATTCAGAATTATCTAATTAAAAACTTGTAAGAAGTACCAAGTAAGCACAAGAAATTGATAAGAACTAAGACATTCTTAAGAAATAAACATGTAACAATTTGTGATATAGGCTTGCAACTTTGGTTTCATCCTTTTCTTAGAAACCCTTGATGTTAGCCAAGTTCTCCAAATAGGTGCATTAAAGGATACTATAAGGGTCATAGCAGCCATATATACTATATTATTCAATCCTTTTAGATCAATTGCTATAAGTTTTAGCTTCAATGAACTATGACTATCTTCTCCATTTTTCTCTCCATCCACACAAAATGTGCCTTGTCATACACTCTTTGATCTTGTGATGGAAGTGTCTTAAGAATAATCTTGTAATCATGTAGCTGAGCTATATTTTCAGGCTTTTAAAGAAACAAGCATAAGTATTTTGTTTAAGGACTTCCATGCATGTTTTAATTGCTTTTCTTTCTCCTAAATTAGAATTATTATAGATAAAAGAGTTAGATTTTCTGATATGCTTGTTTCACTTCACTTGTCATCTTACATATGGATCATCATCAGGTTTTCAATAGCTTCTCTGAAGGAAGAGGATGGTGCTCATGTAGATATGAACAGTAAATTAAGGAACAACACCAATACCATATTTTTGGTTTGAATTCTTGACTCTCTGTTGCGAAAATGTACTAAAACTAATCCAATATTCTTTCAAAATAAGTCGCCTGTTTGACCCGATACGATTTTTGATATCATTTTCGTCCAAATCTCACCCCCAAAAAACATTTTCTAACAAGTTCCTAAACTTAATTTTGAACACTTTGAATAAAAATAACTTCAATATGTTTGTTCTTGACTATGCAACAGAAGATTTTACAGGGTTATACAAGCAGTTGAGACATATTTGGCAAAAATACACACTTTATTAGAAGGTATATATCTTTTTTTTAACAGCAGAACACACACTAATCTGCTCCCAAATCTATACATTTTGTTCACAGCGAGACTTAAACCTATGATCATAGACCAAGAAGAACACGTTCCAACACCTTATACCGCTAGGCTCCCAAATCAATATCAACTTCAGTAGCCATTAAGCATATATCATCCATCATAATTTCAAGTCAATATAAAGGTTACATTATTGCAACCACTATGATAAAGATCCCATGTTCTATATACTTTTCTTGACACCTCTATTATAATTGATACATGTGTTCTTCATAGACTAATGAAAATTGACATGATATTATAACTCAATCCTAAAATTGTCGGTATAAAAATGATAGTAGGGTGGTTTCATTTAGTATTAATTAATTATATATGGTTTCTTCATTTACGAAATGTAAAGATTGGATCAAGAACAAAAAACAGAAGACCAACAGACTTTGTGGCCTTTCGTCGAGTTTTACTCATTTTGTGTATATGAGAACTTTCATATAGAACACCAAGATCCGAAAAGACGGCATTGCTTATACATCAGAGTATTCATCATTATTTACTCTGACCTGTAAACTTACTCTTAAATTTACTTCATTGTTCATAATGAGTTGAACCCTCAACCTCTTAAGAAAGATCATCTTTGATACCGTTGAATTAGAACTCCCCCCGGTTTCATAATTGTTTGTTTCTTCAATTTTCCGTTAATTTTTTGTTTGCACTGGTTTTTTTAGTGTATTTTATTTGCAACACAATTAGGGTCCGTTTGGTTCGCGGAATGAATATGAAGAATTAGAATTAATTGGAATTGGAATTCGTGAAAAACTATATCTTGTTTGGTTAGTAAAGACCGGAATTGGAATTTAAAAAAAAAATTAATTCAATACGTATAAACCAAAATAAATTATACTAGCAACCACCCACTACCGTCACCACTGCCTCCGCCTGTTACCACCCCCACCACCCGTCGTCGCCACCACCACCACTTGTTACCGCTCCCACCACCGGCCGCCGCCACCACCACCACCATCACTACTGCCACCGTCACCGCCACCGCCGACCACCTCCCATCACCGTCACCACCACCGAACACCACCCACCGTCGCCACCGACCACCCACCGTCACTGCCACCACCACCACCGTCACTGCCGCCAACCACCATCCATCACCACAGCCAACCACCACTCACGGATGTACATTATGCCGACGCTGATGTTCCCCCTACTACCGGCCGCCACCACCTACGATAGGGTGGGGGTCATGTGGTGGGGTATGGTAGGGTAGGTGGGGTGGGGATAGGGGTAGGGGTAGGGGTAGGGGTAGGGGTAGGGACTAGGGGTGGGGTGAGGTAGGTAGGGATGGGGAGGGTAGGATGGGAGTAGGGAGTAAGAGTAAGTGGGGTAGGGGTGGGGGTCGGTCCAAACAGTCTGATGACAAATCTCATGCAAGTCATGATGAGTTTCATGATCTAGAATAAATATTTATGATTAGCTATGAATTTTAGCATTTTGATTATACTTATGGCTACTTATGACTTATTTCTTTTTTTTGTTTGGTTAATATTTGAATTAAATTGATAATTTACTCTTTATGATTGAAACTAACATTGGTGTTGTTTGCGTCTTGCATGTTCTTTCGTGATGATATCTTTACCAATGGCTTTCCATCTTCATTGTTTCTTGAGTTCCGCACTAGTTTGAACTAGGGGTGGTAATCGTGTCGGGTTCGGGTTCAGGTTCGCGGGTCATGGGTTGGCGGGTCAGGAAGGGTTGACACGAACACGACCCGTTTAATTATACGGGTCAGGTTATTCGACACGAACACAATTAACACTAAACACGACACGATATGACACGATCCGTTTAATTATACAGGTTCACGGGTTCGCGGGTCATTTTCGGGTTCGTGGGTCATTTTCGGGTTTGTGGGTCACTTGCTAGCTTTATATCATTTTTATCCTTTTTAACACAAATTTAAAATACCAAATGTAGTTCAACTTCAAGTTCATATAAATCTATAATTCTATTAAATAAATCTTTAATAAAATATAAATCTGTGATGTAATCTACACATGAAAGAAGCAAAGTCTGTGAATCTATGATGCAAAAAAGAAGCAAAAAATTATAATCAAATTTGTGATTTTTCTGTAACATTATTATTTAAACATCTTGAGCATGAGGAAGATCTAAGAACCATTATGGCAAAAATGTGTAAAATAAAATTTTGAATTTTTTAAAAAGTCAAAAAATAAGCGGGTTGGCGGGTCAACCCGCGAAACCGTATACCAACCCGAACACGACCCGTTTAATTATACGGGTTCGTGGGTCAATCCGAAATTGACCCAAACCCGTTTACGGAAAACCCAAACCCGTTTGTTTTCGTGTCGATTTCGCGTCGTGTCAAGAATTGCCACCCCTAGTTTGAACTTACGCCTTCTTCCCAATCAAAATGCAAGGGTCTATTAGCGGCTCATTATTAAAATCAATAATTAATATTATTGGGCTATTGGCCCATTGTTGGTAGGGCTTGGGCTCTCTTTAGGGTACGGTTACATTCATCATTTCATTGTATTATGCTTGATTTCGTATGCAAAATCTCAGGTTATTTCAACCCAATTGTTGGATATATTTAGTATTTTGCCAATATTTGTAAAATGCAATGTGGTCTTTAAAACTAGAGCAAGACGTAACAGCCAAAATTTTTGTAGTATTCAAAAATATGGTGGTGGTTTCTAACTAAACCATTTATAATCAACAAACAATGAGGTTAATTAGTCATTATCATATATGTGTCGATGCTACATTGGTAATGTATTAAATAATTTAAATGGTTTCTTAAGAAAAAAACTATATACATCAGGCATTCTTTTAAAATCTCTTTATGATAAACAGATCTGTTTTTGTAAGTTCGTTATTACGGGTAGTTCCTACAAAGGATCAGACTAATGACGTATACAATACTTTCGGATTCAGGAAAGAACTCTCAGAGATCTTTTTTCCTTTTTGAAGATACAGGAGCGAAACAATCGGTTTCATTTCTTCTTCTTCTAAGGCAACTTGCTAGGCCTGTTGAGAGCTCAGGATTGGACGAAAGCCCGACGATTGGACTATCCAAGAGCTGTTGGTGGGGAAGAATCTCCTTTCCCTTAGTGAGTCCTTTCTTCCGTGATGAACTGTTGGCGCCAGTCCTACATTTTGTCTCTGTCAATCTTTTTTGTAGAATGTCATGAATGAAAATGTTCAAGTACAAACTGGCCAAATTTAAACTAACTTAGACCAATCAAACTAAAATACCTATATACTTTTGAGCTGTACTACAAAGAAAATCAAACAAAGCGTATATCTAGCTTTCAAAGTGAACACTTGATCAAACCTTGAACCAAACATCATACAAAACTTCAAACTAGACACCGAGCATAATTTACCAAGATAGAACACAGTTTTAAACTAAATCCAAACATATGAGAAACACGCGCGTACAACCCCATGATATGATAGGTACATAGATATTTATGTTTGTGTGTATTATATATGTACGTGTGCACACATACACAAATTAGATACAATTGGGTTGTGTATACCCTAACGAACCCTAGTCTATTTATACAATTGAATTGCCTAAACCCTAAAACCCTAATATCTATTTTTCTCTAGTAATATCCACACATGTTCATGTGTGGGTGAATAGACATAACATATGGACCCATTGGTTTAAAAGAACTTATGAAAGTCATTTTAACACGTAATAGTTAAATACGAATCCTTAATATTTAAGATTCCGTTCGTAAAATCATCATTTTTATCGATATTTAGGTACCCTACCCTTAGGTCGATTTCATAGGGGTCCCCTTACAGTTGTGAAGTAGAAAGGGACAACTGAAATGGTGGTTGATAAGTGCAATAAGTATAAGGTGGGGGTCACAATCATTTGGAGATAAGATAGGAAATGAGTCCTGAGTCCATATGGTTTGGTTTCTTGTTCCTTAAAAGTTTCTAACTAGATTATCAGTCTTAAAGTTGTAACATGCTAATTATAAAGTCTTAAAAAATAAAAAAGTAATTGATCATAGTCTTAAAAAGTCTCTAAAAAATCTTAATGTAACCTTTTTCTTAAAAATAAAATAAAATAAAAAGAAAACAGATAGGATACAAGAGTGGGAAAGGTATTGATCATAGTCAAGTAGTCAAGTACATGGGTCAATTACAATTACTTGACTCTTACATACCTAACATTCTACATTCACCAAACTAATTGAACAGATCCATTTTTATGAAAGACTATCAGTCAAGGCAAATGAATTCAAGGGAAAGATGGGATTTTGCAGATGACATTTATTGGCACATGTTTGTTATTAATTTTCACTTAGCTTTTCTCATATTTTCAAGACTAGGGTAATGGGTAATAGTCATGTGATGTTTGAATATATCATATCTTAAATAATATATGTATCACTAATATTAAATATTTTAAATCTATTAACAAATGTAACACACATAAAATTCTATATTATGACAAAGCCACCTTTCAACTTAATTGGCTCGACTCTTATAATTCGGTTAAATGCCTTTTTTAAACTGTTACAGACTCGCTCATAGAGGCGAACACTATCAAATACATTAGGTGTGGTGAATAACCGAGTACGCATTTTAAAACAACCCCCAATTTCGCATATTGTTTGTTCAAGCACAATTACAAAAATAACTTTCATATAATTTGGTAAAAAAGCTTTGACCTATGTCTACGAAAGATATTTCTATTAGTCTAGTGTTTTTAAAAGTGATAAATTGCTACTTAACTAAGAGCATTTGTAGTTATGAACCTTTCCTCAGTTTCTTAACTTTGACATATCATTATCACACCAATATTTACTCTTCTGCATATATTATAAGCCTCTCTCTCTCTCTCTCTCTCTCTCTATATATATATATATATATATATATATATAAATGATCAACATAGAACTACCCCTTAAACATAGAATCTAAAGAACTAATCTAAGCATTTGGATTAGGGATGGATTAATGATCAAAGGGATGCTATTAATTTCATAATTATATTTTTGGAAAACAAATTATTAGGGAAAAAGAAAGCAAGAAGGGCAAATAGGTAAAAGACAATATAGCCTCCCCCTCCCCCCCAAGATCATTCATCAGTTCATATTCACATTCCTCTTTCTCTCTCTACACTCTCCTTCCTATTTGGTACCTTAATCCCTCCGGCGATTTTCTTCCCGTAGAAATTGACGGCGCTGCATCCCCTTTCTCTGGAGACGATTTCAACAACAACCTCTTTTGAGATCTGATTTTGTTGCTTCCCTTCGTCTCTGTTTTTCTTGAAGCATTCGAGATCTGGTTAAGCTTTGTTGTTTGTCATCAGATCCATACAGAGATCCGAACAGATCGGCGATGATATGTTTGTTTCTCTTCACCATTTGTTGAGGAACTTCTTCACCATCAAACATGTATATTAGTATGCTAACTAGATTAGTAAAAATTGTTTAGATTAGTGGGTTATACACCTCTCTGTTCATTCATTCTCTGTTTTTATAATAGATAGCTCTGGATATTTTGTTGGATGTTTTTTGCATTTCAGTTTTTTGCATTTTCAGTATGCAACTTTAGAAAAGTATATCATGTTAAGATGTTGTTGCTTTTGCATTTTCGATGTGAAATATAGTTGCTTTGCATTTTCAGATTGTTGTTTGTTTGCATTTTCATGTGAAAAGGCAAATTTAAACAAATTTGCAGTTCCAAGTGTATTTTCCAGTTTGTTGTTTTGTATTTTCAGATTGTTGTTTGTTTGCATTTTAATGTGAAAAGGCAAATTTAAACAAATTTGCATTTTCAAGTGTAGTTTCCAGTTTGTTGTTTGCATTTTAGTGATGGATATTGGTTTTTGCATTTTCAGTTATGTGAAAATATAGTTGCTTTACATTTTCAGATTGTTGTTTGTTTGCATTTTCATGTGAAAAGCCAAATTTAAACAAATTTGCATTTTTAAGTGTATTTTCCAGTTTGTTGGTTGCATTTTAGTGATGGATATTGGTTTTTGCATTTCCAGTTATGTGAAAATATAGTTGCTTTGCATTTTCAGATTGTTGTTTGTTGCATTTTTTATGTGAAAATGTCAATTTAAAAAAATTTGCATTTTCAGATGTATATTCCAGTTAGTTCCTGTTTGCATTTTCAGTGATCGATATTGGTTTTTGCATTTTCAGTAGTTCTTTGTTTTTGCATTTCCAGGTGTATTCTCATTTGGGTTTCATGAACCACCATCATTTTCGTATTTGCATTTTCATCTTTGCATTTTAAAAGATAAAAGTTTTTGATATATGTCAAAGCTAGTCTTAAATTAAAAAGAAAGAAAAACTAAACCTAATGGTTAATTTTTTTTGTTAAAAATCATAAAAATAAGATTGTTATGATCAAGGTTATTAAGATCGGGATCTTACCTAAGATCGTTTTTGTCTTTGCAAGATCGGATCGTAAGATCGAGATCGGGATCTTAAGATCTTACCACAAGTCACTAGATTTTTTATAGTTTTTTTATAGGCTATAATTTTTATCAAAAACCAATTATATAATATTTTTACGAGAGAATTAATCATTAAATTTTAAAATAACACATATTAAACCGTCCAAATTATAAGTATTAACAGAATAGATGAAAATTCACCACAATTTATTCATTTACATATCATAACAAAATTTAATAGGTGACTCTTAAACACAATCAACAAATCTAGAGCACACTATGCACAACATTAATTCCTTATTTTATAAAATATCTTCTTCTCGTGAACTTCTCTTTCTTATAATAAAGAAAAATAAATCTGTGACGTATGTAAAGTACAAAACTTCGAACAATTATTTTTAACACAAGATTGACCACTTAAAATTTAATAAAATAATAAAGTAAAATAAAAGTTATAATAAAAAAATGTAAAATATAAACATGTAAGATAATAGTAGTATTAAGAAATGTAAAAAAAACAAAAAAAAGGTGGGATCGTGGGATCGTAGGATCTTATACGATCCTACGATCTCATGTACGATCTTACGATCCTGACTACGATCCTACCTATTTACGATCCTAAATACGATCTGGCGCGTTTTCGGTTGGTAGGATCGTAGGATCGTACGATCCTACGATCAAGATCGCGATTTTGATAACCATGGTTATGATCATTAGAAAGTTAATTGGGGTTTTTTTTTTTAAATGGAATGTCCGGGGGAATTTCAGTTGAAGGCGCGTGAGTTCATTAACATAAAGCAAATTCTCTTTTTTGCCCTTTTTTCTAGTGCCACGTGTTATCACCAGATTAGTTCTTTAGGTTCTATGTTTAAGAGATGTTTTATATGAAACCTTACCCTATATATATATATATATATATATATATATATATATATATATATATATATATATATATATATATATATATATATATATATATATATTTTATTCGAGAACCGTTATTAGTGCTAAATTCAAATTATAAATCGCTGCAAGATTTAAAATGTTGGTCCTGCACTCCCACATGTAGTTATACTAAATAATTAATATATGTTTTTGTAAACTAGTATATTAAATATAAATAAAATGAACATCATATTAAGAGGTTACAATCAATCAACTTTTATAACATTAAATGTAAAAATATCTCTAAAATAATGATTAATAAAATTACGAATGTACTAAAAATATTTACAAATAATATATGCTTTTACGATGCAACTGCTTCCTCAATTTGGAAGCTTTCGTATGACATGCTCTCAACTCTCAAAGTCTCAATAACCAAATCAACCCAATGCTTAGCACCACTACTAATTTCTTTCACCACAGCTCTTAAATATACTCTAAATTTGTTTACAACGAGACTTAAACATATAATCTTAGACCATAGATACACCAAACCTACACTACCTTATACCACTAGGCTAGAAGTCTTGAGTAGGTGCTATAATTAAATCTATGATTGTGGTGTTGCATGCTCAAGAGATTATTGATAAAAATGAAAATTTCTATTTCATTATGCAATATTATTATATATTATCACTCTATTCACTAATAATTATATGCAGAATCTATTTTTTTCTCTTGTGGTATCCGTTTATTTTGACGTTTGTTTGAATAATGTAAGTAAGAGGATAACTATAAAGATATTGTAAATGAATTATCTAAGAAATAAGAAGAAAAAGAATGGAGCGAAAGCAAAAACCCCAATGGATGACTATTTGTACCCGTCTAAAATGATCATCATTTAATATAATGTATGTGAATGTGTTAATATGTATCGAATAATATAACTATTTTTTTTTTTTTTTGAATAACAAATAATATAATTAGTTGGAGTTATATTATATGTGTGGTATGTAAGACCACAAATAGTAGAAGCACCATAAACCGAGGAGGGGTGTACGTTGAACGTACAAAAACAGGGAAGCTTTACTCAGCTTTATGGAGGGATACTTTAATGGCTGGCTGCTTATATTATACTATATATTTGTCGTTGCCTTACACCTTTCAGTCAGTTCAATTCAACCCTTTAGTCAAAGTCAACACAGAGCCTCTCACTTTTAGATTTACGTGTTTCGTTGCGGAACTAAAAAAGTTTATGTTCTCTACCATCTATTCGTATTTCGTACACAATCAAGACTTGTACTCTAACGGTATTAGTTGTTGTGAGGTGGTGTTCTTCCTTCTAATAAGTTGTGGGTTTAAGTTCCGGTTTTAGAAGTAGAGTTACAGAGTGTGTGTTTGTGTTAAAAAAAATCTATTCATACACCACATACTATATATCATTATCATTATATAAGTAACGATAACCTTATACACTCGATAATCAAATGATAAAATAATCAATTTTAAAGATTTTATTTATATGAGGAAGGATGATTCAGAATGGTGTAGAAATATATATCATCTCAATTTTATTTTATATTTTGAAAAACAAAGAGGGATAATACTATTACTTTAGAAATGTACAATATAGTCTCTAAAAAGAACAGTCAATAATTACAACTTCACAAGTCGGAGATGGAAAAAGATTAACCGCTACCCATACGACAAGGGGAACTAATCCATATCTACCAAGAGATTGTGTTCTTTGAAATCTGATCTGATACTTAAAGTTATGAATGCCTATAATCGCTGTAAAAGTATTTCCTCGAAGAACTTTTTCTCTCTCGTCAGAATGCGAATGAACTAACATATTTCGCCAAAGCCAATACTCCCAAAAGCTAGGAGGCATCTATTACAGCCGAGAAGACTTTAGAAACAATAGCCTCGTCATTAAGAGCCAATGTAAGTGTAATACCCCAAAAATTTGGAAATCATAATAATGATAATAAATAAATAAATTGAAACAAAACAGACTTGGGCCTATATCTTATACAAATTAGACTAACCCACTAGACTTAAATTCTGATATTTGATACCCGACCCATGTCTTGAACCTATCTGGTTCGCAAGTTATCTGGAGGAACGATTTGAACTAACGACCGGAGAAAGGGGAGTATATCCCTGAGAATTCGACAGAGTCCTTCACGACTCTTCCACCAGGAATCTCTATTTATATGCTGATGATAGTCTGCCATTCTCGAATCCTTCTCCTGTAAACCCTAACCGATAGTGCGTGTGAAGAAGAGGGCTCCGACCTGCTCCTGTTGTGCGACGGCGAGGGCAGGGTTCGACTGTCGAAAGTTTGGTTTCTGACTTGGGAATCGATTTTTCATCTGCCTTCCTCTTTCAAGTCACTAAGGTCTGTTCTTGTGCTTTACGATTTCTCCCTGTGTTCGTATGACCGATTATGTTCAGTACCCTAACATTAGTTAGGGTCCTTCGATGTTTAATTAGAACACAAACAGAAGGTTTCTTTTGATTAGTAATTGGAATTAAATTACACCAGGGAACACTATTGTATAAATTGCAAAATAAGGTCTTTATATGCACATAAGTATCAGATCGTTGAATCAGTACCTAAATTGATGCTGATAGGCTCAGTTAATTGGAATAACTCTATTGTTCTTAGTGCTATTGTTGAGTCTGTAGTAACTATTAAATGTCATCAGATAAAGAAACATAAGTGGGGTTGTCGTCTTACTAAGAATTGAAGTATTTTTGTTGCAAAATTGTGTTTTAATCCTTCTGGTAACTTACTGTTAAGATGAGAACCTGTTAATCGATAGGACCTACTGGTTAATAGATTAAAAGCTACATTGTTTGGAAATATAGTAGTAGTGGACACAAGGAATCATGATATTGTAATTAACTTGATAATGGGAATTACCTCTTAAACAGACAAAGGCTTAAGGACTCGTTGGTAGTATAAACAGTGAGGAATTAACTACATTTAGCTTAACTGAACCAATTGTAATGTTCACAAACCACTGCGCACACTTGATAAAATCAGGAATTACATATTGATTTAACTCGGTTTAAGAGTAAGGCATATATAACAAGGGTTGGTTGTTTAACATCTTGGTTTATGTAAACTTAAGTTGGGTAGTCATTACAACACTAGAAATCCATCCGTTAAATGTTTTGGGAAGAATAATAACAGGTATAGTTGTTAAACCATAGAACAATATAATTAGTAACAAACGGAAGAAACGGGAATAAGATAAATGCTAACGGTAAATTATATTTTTTTTAGACGGAAGGAGATGAACTAAACCTGAAGCTACTAGTACTATTGGACTTCTTCGATTGTGAATACAAGGTACGGATTCTTAGACCATTTCGTATATGGTTGTCTTGATTATGGAAGTGATGTCCCTCTTATGTTCTTATTTTTGCTTGATTCATGATTCGTTGGTTGAATCCTTATTTCATTTCATTTGAGTCCTATTCAGTCTATTGGTACGGATATCCATCTCTTGAATTAGAGATTCTTATTGAGTTATTGTTCGATTCATGTTATTCGTATAGATTCCTACTTGATCATTATGCCTTGTTTCTTTGACGTTGGTACGGATATCTATCTCTTTATAGAGATTCCTATTGTTCGTTTCACATATATTGTACGGATTCTTTTCAATCTTGATTCCTATTTTGTTTGATTCATGCCTTAGCGGGTCAAAGTTCCTTTTTCCATTTTGACCCATTTGCTATTCAACCTGTGACATTGCTATATCGTTGAGAACCTCTGTCATATGTTTATTTCATTGCCTATTGACTAGGCTTGGCTTATTGTATGTTCTGTTGGCCACAATTGCTATTGCTTACTTTGTATTCGGTGTTGGCTTATTATTACTGCTTACTGATTCTGTTATGGGTATGCGAGCTATTATGTAACTAACTACCTATGGAGGTACCATAGGAGCGTCATTGCGGCACCAGTGGCGTTGCACTTCCGTGGCTGTGTGATTTGTCACGGCGTCTCCCCTCTGTTGGCTCCGAGAGCTATTCTGTTTTGGAGGCGTATGGGTGACCCTAGCTTCTGTTCTGTTTTTGTTTGTGGATGGTGGCATAGTGCCCAATACCCCATTCACCTTCTGGCACTTGTGAGTCTGCAGCTCCCTGTGCAAACCTTCTGGGTGAAATACTTGTTCATTGGGGCATGTGTTCACTATACTGGGCTCGGTTTGTATCATACCCTTTTGTTTCTGTTGACTGGCTATTGTTATTATTGTTATGCTTTGTTGTCTTGAACCTGATATTGGATTATTCTGTACTTGGATATATGTATTCTTGAATATATATATATATATATATATATATATATATTTCTTTATGTATTTGTTTATCCGCGCACTGGGCGTTTGGCTCAGTCGCATTTTCTTTCTATGCGGCAGGTAATCAGGGGACTACGGGATGAGCGAATGAGAACTAGTTTGGACCGGTTGGAGATTAGACTTATGAAGAACTTTTAGATGATGCATAGTTCTACTTATGGATTTATTATGTGATTATTTAACATTTAAGACTTGAGAATCCTTATTGGATTAGTTGTTCTAGTTTTATTTCCGTTTATGCTCTGTTATGTACCGTATACGTAGCCTCCGGGTTCCACTTCGGGATCGGGGTGTTATTCACTATAGAAGACAAGGAAGAAATGACTAGAAAATGAATATATAAGACTTAAACCGCTAATATATAGTTTTTGATCATTACACGTTGAGGGTTCTAGTATTTTTCTAATTGGAACATTTTAGTGATGTTTACTTGTTATAATTGGTTCTGGCCATACTTGAATAACAAAACTGTCCATACACGTTTCCACTGCTAGCAATTGTAGGCCACGGGTTACAGAAAACCTAAGTGATTAGGGTTATAGAAAACATCTAATCGTTCTTTCTCTCTCTTGTATAGCAACGATCTAAATCTAATTGTGACTTTTCTTGTTCAAAATTTAATTTAATTTTAACATTAATTTAAATTAAAAAAATTTATAGATAATTTCATATATGTTCTTCTTAAACTCTAAAAGATCATATTTATCCATACACAAAAACTTTCAATACTATACGCTTACTTGTTGTCTTCACCATCTCAAAAAATCAAAAATTAACACTACTAACCGTAAAAAGACCGGTGTCTCTTGACCCCACTCCACAATACATAGGTCCACCGTGGATAAAAGTAACGTTATGTATGAATTATAAGCTTTTATTTAAATGTATAAATAAAAAAAGATATACAAAAATGAATTAATACTCATGCAGGATAATCGAGCCATATGTTTTAACATTCATAAAAGGCTGAAAGAAAATTAGCTTCAAAGACATGTCACGCGCCCCATGATGTGGGGCTTTTGATGCTTTGGCAGACGGAGGCCTTTTTTAGGCGGAATTGACTCACTTGCGTGTCTGACGCGTGTTGGTTATTTGTAATGCGCAGAAGTAAGGATGGAAGGACACGCGCGTGTTAGAAGAGTGGTGCTTGTGGTTTGCACTCCAACTCTTATCATTCGCAGAGTCACGTGTCTTCTTGGATTCTTTCTGTTTTTCTCATCCACACTGCCCATGTGATTCTGCCAATGTCATTTGCCCCTGGTTTTCTAGCTTAATTACGAGAGTACCACTTCTTTGTCACCTACTCACCTAGCTAGTTCTACGAGTGATGCATAATGCCTATCCCACTTATATCAAACTAGGGTTGTAATTTTTTTGAATGGCAAAAAAAGACGTATAGCCGTATAGGTTATGTTTCGGTATTGTCATCACATAACCAAACGCAGCCCAAAATATATTATTTTGGGCCACTAGCAAATTACTAGCAGCCAAAAGACAGTGTACAAGCATGATACAACGAGATAGGATTAGCCGCAAAACTATATTAAAAATAATTGTACGGAAATGAACACCAATCGCTCCATTTGTGGGAGAGGCATGCCTCTGCTTCTCTATGTTTAATCCATAAAAAGGAATAAGCTTTAATTAGACTAAACACCGTCAGTTCTTTTATGAGTCCTGGTAGATTGAAAACTTTCTCATTTCTGCACTTACAGACTAGCCACAAAAACATATATATGACACCTGTGAAAGCTTGAAGTCGTTCCCCTTGAAAGTGGGTAACATAGTTAGAGAGGAGAGGGAAAGTTCGACTTACATATGGAAAGTGGGTGTAATGAGAGAAGGGAGTTTTACCAGTTTTAAGGGGAAGAGGGTGGTTTTAACCTGCGAGACTGGTTGCAAGTCATCTTTTACCCATATTTAAATAATATCCAAAACTTTCTTACCTAAAAGAATAGTAAAAAAGCAAATTAATTACGTTAACACACTCATAAAAATAAAATTTCATTTAATGACTTTCCTGATGTTTAATATGTTGTCACTTTTTTCCCTCTTTCAATTATTAATTCTCTTTTACAATTAGTGAAATGCATGTATGTTGTTTAGGTATACTATCGTTTAAACTATTTATATATTTCGATCTTAAAAATTGTACATCATGTATTTTAGGTTTATAGTTAAAAACCATTCTTAATAAATACAAACCTAAGTTTATAATGATATAACTTTATAAAATTATACCAAAGAACAATGAAAATTCATAGTTATTTTCTCAAAGTTGAACGATAAGAGTTCATTGTTAACATCTTTACCATTACTATATTGATATCATAGCCGAAGATTTTTTAATTTGAGTAGAGTTTTGTTTTAGAAACTTGTTGATTACTATATGTGTATTATATTATTAACTTTCTAAATGAATTCACAAATGTATTAATAACTGTTGAATAAGAACAGTTTTTCATAATTAAATATATACATAATTAACCGTTCAAATCTGAATACCTATAGAGCGTGTTTTCACATGTGAAATAACTTTTGTTCAGATGTGAAATAATTTGACTCACATGTGAAATGCCTATTAGTTTTCATGTTAAACTACACATGTCCAAAATATACGTTACAAAACCCAATTTACATACACTCAAGAACAAAATACATCGGAAAAATATAAACATGTAAATAGGTCTGAACACTATCTCTCAACCCGATCCGTTAATGGTGGATATATATATATATATATATATATATATAGAAATTGAATCAATAAAGAACCATGTGTTAAACAAAGAACCTAAAGAATCAATCTGGACCTTTGGATCATCAAAATCAATGGATGAGATTGATTGGTGGTAAAACTGTAATTATTATGTATTAATTAAGGAAGAAAAGGGTAAACATGGAAAATCTCCCCTCCTCCCCCAACAAACTCGATTTTTTTTAAAAAAAAACCCCAAAATTTTTAAATTGTCATAACTTTTTAAGTTTTGTGAATTTGAACAAAAAAATTATACAAATCTTTTAGTTTTTTAATCCTCTTTCAAACAAGATCACTCTTTCCATATTTTTCTAAAATTTTTTTAACATGAAAATTTTGTTTGCATTTAGGCAGCATGTACGTTTTCGTTTTTTGCATTTTTTATTTAGGTTTCAATGAACACAGCTCAAAATGCAAACTACGGATTTTGCATTTAGGCTTGAATGAACCCAGCTCAAAATGCAAACAACGGAGTTTGCATTTAGGCTTGAATTGCCCAGCTCAAAATGCAAACTACGGATTTTGCATTTAGGCTTGAATTACCCAGCTCAAAATGCAAACTACGGATTTTGCATTTAGGCTTGAATTACCCAGCTCAAAATGCAAACTACGGATTATGCATTTAGGCTTGAATTACCCAGCTCAAAATGCAAACTACAGATTTTGCATTTTGGGCTTGAATGAACCCAGCTCAAAATGCAAACTTCAGATTTTGCATTTTGAGTTTGAATGAACCCAACTCAAAATGCAAAGTTTGCATTTCAAAAAAAAAAAAGTTTCAGAAATATATCAAGTCCGGTCTTGTTTGAAAGAGGACGAAAAACTAAATCTAACGGTATAATTTTTATGTTAAAATTGTTAAGAACGAACGAGTTATGATTATTTAAAGTAAATGGGGTTTTTTTTAAGTTTGTTGTGGGTTTTGGTTGTGGGTGCTGTAGGCGCCGATTGTTTTTTTTTTTAATTTCCTTTTTTGCCCTAAACAATGTGCCACATGTCATTACCAGGGAGGTTCTTTAGGTTCTTTGTTTAAGGGAGGTTCTTTGTTTAACCACACCCTATATATATATATATATATATATATATATATATATATATATATATATATATATATATATATATATAGTTAGATGGATGAATATTGATATGTAACTGATATGGATGTTTAGTGAATCGAATATGAATAACATCTTTAAATGGGGCCTACTTGTAGTTTATAGTTGATTATGTGTCGATGTGATATTTGAAAGTTATTAAATAGTTTATTTAAATATATAGATACGCTCTTCTAAGATGCGACCCTTATAATTAATAGAATGTGTCAACATAATATTTGAAAGTTAATTGAATAATTTATCTGAAAATATAGACACCCTCTTCTGAGATGAGACCCAAGTGAATCATTGGTAGATGTGAGTGTGGGTACCGAAAATACCAACATGTATCAGTACTGAATTAGAGTTTTCGATTATGAACTCGGTAGTTGGATTGTGGTTAAGTCGCTACTCAGTAAAACAAGTATCCAGGACTAGTACCAAACCCGTGTATACCAAATATCACATTTAATTAAATTGATTATTTGGTAATAATAGGTTACCTCAGGACTACTTTGTAATAGTTCGTACGTATACACATACATTTACATACTAATGCTAAAAAAAAGTTGAAAATAATAATGACGCTAGAATAGATAATCTCAACCCTAACATTATTATTTATGTTTTATTTTAAAATACTCGCTACTTTCATATAACTAAAACACCAAACTGATGTGCAGCAGTGCAGGTGATTAACTCAAGTGATCATGAACTCAAAATAAAGCTTGCATCCACTAAAGCTTTTCATCTGCAAGCTTTCATCGATCTCGACGCTAACATATACAAACATACATATCTAATGTTAAAAATGCAATGTCCACACTATTTTATATTTCGACATTATTTTGGGGAATATTGTTACTCGGTAAAATACTAAAATTGTTCTTCCTTCTTTTCTTTTTGGGTATTTTTATATGGATCCCCACAAATATCTATTTGGCCTCCTAATTTGATATATACGAGTGTAAAAGTTGCATTAAAAATTATAATTAAGTGATGTGACATAACCTAAGTGTGAGAAAGAAGGGGTCCAAATAGTATCACCCTTCATTTTTTATTTCTTTTTTTCCATCTTAAAAATGTTAATTTTGGTGAAAACCCCAAGAAAAAAGGTAGCAATAAAGGTGGTACTCATACTTGACCCACCCATTGTTTGCTTCCTTTTCCCGTCATCTCTTCCCAATTGGCCCATTCACAATAACTATATTCATTCATTCGTCGTTCTCCTCTGCTCTGTAACCATCCCAACCCACCTAAACGAAAGCAGCAACACCTGTATCTCATTCACTCACTCACTCTTCCCGGCGTAATTGAAATGACAGTCCATGGACTCCAATAGACCCCCACCAACGCATCATCGCTGAATCACTACATCTACTCAACTCTTCTTCTGCTTCACCTCTTCATCCTCCATGAAAATCTCTTCAAGATCAATCCTAAGTCCGGGTCGCGCCGGCTCTGTTCGTGACCCACCGCCGATCTCACTCTCAAAATCAGTCAGCCGTAGGCTCAGAAACAGTCGCAGCATTAAAGGCGGCGCGTCTCCGGCGATGTTCCCCGTCACCGGAAAAAAAAGAGGATGTGGTTTCGACAACCCAGAACCCTCTTCCCCTAAAGTCACCTGCATTGGTCAGGTTAGGGTTAGAGGTAAGAAGAAGCATGCCAAAAATCTCAGAACTCTATCACGTCGGCGGAACGCCGGTGACGGTGGTTTCAGGAAATTTGAGCGTTCTGGTAGTCAAAGTCATCATCTTGAATGTTTGCAGGGGCAGAGGAGTAATAATCAGAGATGGGTTCATTTGCCATTGACGATTTGTGAAACTTTAAGGACGTTTGGATCAGAGGTTAGCTGTTTGTTTCCTTGCCGGACTTCTTGTTCTTCAACAACGGCGATGGAGAAAGAAGAAAAGATTGATTTGGGATCAGTTGAAGAAGGGAACAGAGGATCTTACGGTGTGTCTGCACGGTGGCTGGTCGCTTTGCAGGACGGAGATGATGACGAAGAAATGGAAGCTAGGAATACAAGAAGGCATGTGTTTGAAAACTTGGAGATTGTAAATGACAATATTCTTGGGAGTAATGATGAAGCTAGGGTGAGTATTTGTGTACCACCTAAAAATGCTTTGCTATTGATGAGGTGTAGATCTGATCCCATGATGATGGAAGCTCTCACGAATCGATTTTGGGAACCAAATGTGGAGATTCATGAAGTGAAAGAAGAAGATGAAGAATTTGCTGATTATGAAGACAAAATTGAAGAAAATGTAATTCGTCAAGAACATCTTCAGCTGCAGGAAGATAAAAAAGACATGATTTTGGATGAAGTTTTTGATCAAGAACATGCCGAATTACAAGAACATGAAGCTTATCAAGATATGGAAGAAATTGATTCGGAGATGGAGGTGAAACAGAGTACTCCAGAAGAAGAAGAAGAAGATGATGACGAACAGAGCATAGAAGCAATTGAAGAAAAAGAAGAAGAAGAAGAAGATAACGAGCAGAGCATAGAAGCCATTGAAGAAAAAGAAGAAGAAGAAGAAGAAGAAGACAGCATGTTTCTTTGGTCTTTATTTGTAGAAGATGCGTATCAAGATCACAAATTTGGTTATTACGAAGAAGAAGACGCACAATTGGATATGGAGGATGCTCGAGAATCATTTGAAAATGAAGATGTTCAAGAAAATGAAACAGGGGAGTCAAAGATAGAAAAAGTCCAACTTTTTGAAGTAAAAAACGAAGAGACGATGACAGAATTTGCAAAAAAATCTGAACTTCCAGATGAAATCCAAGAAGAAATTGAAGTAGAAAATGGAGTTCTAGAGAGAGAAAACGAGGAGAGAGAGAACAACAGCAAAGAATTGCCAGAATGTTTGTTGTTGATGATGTAT
Organism: Pulicaria dysenterica; assembly: GCA_947179395.2. NCBI lineage: Eukaryota > Viridiplantae > Streptophyta > Magnoliopsida > Asterales > Asteraceae > Pulicaria > Pulicaria dysenterica. Next base: position 10,862,148 of record OX359291.1, read on the forward strand.
GAGCCCAAGCTATCAATGGAGGTATCAAAGGAGACTTGGGTCTGCAGTAGTGACTTCATCCGACCTCACTCCGGTAGGAAGAAGCCCCCACATCCGCCACCGCCGCCACCACAACCACCACCATTCAAATCAGTGGAAGGTCAAGATGAATCAAAGATCAATCCTTCTGCTAAAGAGCATGATGACGATTACACGATGAGAATGCCTACTGTTCAACACCATTTGGTCTCACACCAACCAGCTCGTTCATCATGTTCATTTCCAGCACCGCCATCAATGGCCGCCATTTTGGAGCAGAAGCTAGTGAACACAATGGGGTTCGAGCCATTGGTTCTAACCAGGTGCAAGTCTGAGCCACTGAGAACCGCAGCCGCCAAACTTGCACCCGAGACTTATTTCTGGAGAAACAAGCTCGAGCCACCACGCCGAGCTTCATTCGGCATGACTGGTTTAGGTTTTTGACTCATTTGGACTAAAAAAAAGTTTCATGGAGTGTGGTTAGTAGATTTTATTCGTTGGTATTGAAAAAGAATTTGTTGGACATAGTTGATATTGTGTTTTGAAATGTACAATCACTCAATGCAGGTAGTGATTGTAGTTTACAAGTGGTTTATGCTGCATGCTTGTAGTGTTGAATGTTGTATATTATATAAAGATTTGAGGTTCTTTAATTGTGTCTTAAACAGAAGCATTGTCGGACATGTAAACAACAAAGGTGATCCTTTTTAACATAAAATATAGAAGATAGTGTTGGTTTCAATATTGCATCATGTGATGATTGCTCTTGCTATTTGGGCTAAAGTGTGTGTGTGTGTGTGTATAGGCACAACTAGATTAGGAGTAATTTTGATGGTAAAGATTCGGTCATGATGCCAATTTCTAGTCAAATTGTCTTATCCTAGTCATGTGTATATATAGTGGACAACTAATAACACTACTTTCTAGATTTAAAAAGATGATGGGTTTTGTAATATTCTAATCACATAAGAGGGGTTGTTATGGTGCCTGTTTTCAGGCATGAGACCAATGTTAATGGTTTAATGATCATGGCTTATGTTGATACTTGTTATGATATCTCTGATAATTTTAGACTACACATGTCTTGTGCCTTCATTAATGTTTAACACTAACAAGTAACAACATACTCTTTTTCATCAGCTACACTTTTGGCACAAAAGAACCTCAAATGGATATCCTCTTCAACATATGTTCCATTAATAAATATACTTGCAACAGAAAAAGAACCGGGACAGTTGACTTTTGAAGTCAAATAAACTTATAAACATTCTCCAAATTCACAAAGACATTGACTATCTTACTAATTCAGTCCTCTTAGCTTTGCATTATCAGTTTCTACTATTTGGAACCCTATCTTTGAGCTAAAAGGTGGAAAGTTTTATTGCTAATAGAATGGAAGCCAAAGGTGGTGTTTAATGATTTTTTTAATTTTCCAGTAAGATTATTAATTTGGGCATATCAACTGGAAATGAGTCAAATGGGACCAATCTTGGCCTGAAGTGTATATAATTAAAATGCCTAAAATCTGCTAACTAATTCATTGAAGAAAAATGTAGATATTTATTGTAACAATATAGTTTTTATAACCAGGTTCAGGTCATTACTTGTTCATAAAATTTGACAAATAAAAGGTAAATTTTTTTTTACAGATTAAACCAAACCTGTTTATTCAATTAGATCTAAGCACCTTTGACTCTTCCAGTTCCATCAAGAAATTTCTTCACATCTGCCTCAACACTTGGATGCAACCCGTTTGAGGTAGCTGTTCACCTCTCAGTTCGGCTAATTTTCAATCACAAACCACGAAAAGCACACGCCTATAAGTGTGATGTTCCTTCACATGAGGATTGGGAAAGGTTAGGAGATTGTATCGGTTTTTGAAAAGCTTTTATGATGTCACATTGAAAATTTTGACTAATCCTTTGGAGATGTTAAAAAGATGAATTCTGTTATTGAATTCTGCTCTAGTACTTGATTCAAGTAATAAAAAAGCCAGCTTCGAGACCATACTTGTCGACCATTATGGGCCGATGGAAGAGTTATAACTGAAGGAATACATATTGAATAGAATGAGAGAATTATATGATGAGCATGTGACACTTAATTCTCCAAGTTCTTCTAGTTCATCATCATCATTGGGGAAATATTCAAGCCCCGTTGATTCAATGCCAAACCCTACCAACACGATGAGAAACAAGATGAAAATCCACATAGTTGACTCAATCGATGAGTTTGAAAAGTTCTTGAAAGAGAGTATTGAGGAAGAAACATCTATGTTTGATTCTTGACTTGTTGGAAAGTAAATAGCATTCGTTTTCCTATTGCGTCTATAATGGCTACAAATGTATATATAGCATTAGTAGATGAAGAGTTTTGGAGGCATTTAGAAGTTCTTTGACTCTAATGATTGCTAAAACTATAATATGTACTCAAGATTGGCTCTAGACTAGTGACAACCCGAATGTTGAAGAAGATCAGAAAGCAATACTTCCACTTGATGAAGGTATTACATCAAACATTTTTTCAATTTATTCAATGTACTTGTAACTTTGAATTATTTAACTAAAACATTATGTAATTATTTTTGTTGCAGAGTTACAAAAATTGAACTTTTGATTTGATCATGTGCTTATCGTCGGACTAAGGTGCAATGCAAGGAAGTAAAGAAATTACCTTCTGCATAAACTTCTTTCGACTTTTGTTTAAATGAACATAATCTTTACATTAAAGTTGTTTTGTAGATTTTGAAGAATGAAGTTTGAATGATTCTAATAGCTTTTGCTGCTGTTTTTGCCTGGTATTTTGACTAGGTGACAAAACATTTCTTAAAAATTAATATTGGAAGCTGTTTTGGTTAACTGATGCGCTACCCGATCGATATCATTGGTTCTGTTCGTTCTGATTTAGTTTAAAATATAATAAAGAAACTGAAAATTGAGATCATGGTACATAGGATGTGTTTATCCTAGTAAATTGGATTTGGTGATTTGGTCCTGAGTTACTTAGCAGTTAGCAAGAGGCCAGTGGAAGATACATCAAGAGGTGGTCAAAATAGTGATGATCAGAAAGTCTGTTGTTTGTTTGTTTTTTTGTCTTGGAATTGTTTTGTGTGATCTGTATCCAGGAAAAAGAAGGAAAAATATAAATGTTGATGAGGTTACCATGGTGAACTGCTCATGTATCATGTGACAAAATTGTAATTCTTGATAATTTATTAGGCCGTCTATTATACTGGACTCGCTAGGAGCGAGTTTGCAGTGGGTAAGAAAAGGAACGCCATTACGGGTGGTTCAAACTCGCCGGGTAAGTGAACATCCGGGTTCTCAGACTCGCGTAGAAGCCATCAATTCCCAACCCCCCCCCCCCCCCCCCCCCCCAACTCCTCCCCCCAATTACGGCTTTTTTTTTAGTTTTTTTTTAACTTTAAAGGGAAGGTATAACGGGTAATGGTGGGTAAGAGAAAGGGAAGGAGAGAAAAATGATGTGATGCTGATATGGTAGTGGGTAAGGAAAGGAAAAAGGGGGAGTATAACGGATAGCCTTAATAAGAAAGATTATTAACATTAAAATGATTTAAGTTTGTTTTTAACCAACAAAAACATTGCCATGTTATAATATTTGGTGTTCTTAATCCTACTCTGGAATAAACTATTAGGTAACTTAGTTGAAGTTTAAACAAAATGAGTCAGCTTTTGTTTCTTCATGTCTTTTATATCTATAAAATCATTCGGAATTAACAATGTAATTTATGCTTTTATTTAAAATAGTTTTTATATGAATCAAACAAATAATTATGATGAAATGTATCATATTAAATAAACAATAAACTGATAATCAATATTTAAACAATTGTGTCGTATCCGAGGTTTCAAAATGCTAGGTTAGGAAACAACATTGTCAAATAGCCCCTATAGCTCAGTGGTAGAGCGCCAGTCTTGTAAACTGGAGGTCTGTAGTTCGATCCTGCATGGGGGCATTTTTTAGTTATTTTATTTTAGTTAAATTTTTTTTCTCTCTTTAGCTTTCACATTGGGTTATCTGAAATTCAAATCTCAAAGTCTCAAAGAGTATAACAAGTCAATCATGGTCTGCAACATGACTTGAGATTTTGAAAGCACAAATGTTAAAAACAAACTTTTATTCAAATCCTGATTTTCATTCCATATATCACAACCAAAAGATACAACCACAAATTTGGTGTCTTCTTTTCACTAATAAGGAACTTTCAATCTGTGTGTCTCAGGACCAGCCACCATATCTTCCCAAACGAGGTCCGATAACGCCATCGTCAATTCCCCGACTTTTCCTGTAAACGACAACCATTGTTATTCTCTAACCACTTGCAAAAAACAGTATGCGTTAATAGTAATTATTATTTAGTTATTTACCATCGCCTATAGGCTTTTCATCCCACTCGATAATTGGCAACACAGGAAGTGTGCTTCCAATGTACATCATCTCAGCAGCTTCTTTAGCCTCCTCAACAGTTATATTCCCAACTTTGATGCTTTTCAAACGCCCGTTTTCCACCAACTTTGGAGCTAACTCAAGAAGCCGTTTTGCAGTGCACCCGCTTAATATCTTGTCAAAGTAAGGCAAAACAAGCTCTTTTTCATGAGTAACAAAGCCCACATTCACATTTGGACCCTCGGCTACATACCCTTCATCATCTATCCATATTGATGCAAATGCACCTTTCTCTTCTGCTTCTAATTTGGACAAAATGTTCGGGAGGTAGTTCACATTTTTGCTTGTAGCAAAGAGAGGTACTTTCATGGGGATTGTGGAAGTTATAACCTTTACGCCTTCTTTACACTGTGAGAATTCTTCGTCTATAACAACTGCATAGAAGGCGGATGTTGGGCACCCTGAAGGAGAAAGTAGGAAGTCACCTGGCCCGGCACTTAACCAATATCTTAAAGTTCCTTTCTTGCATTTTGATGCTGATGTTAGCTGGATAAGAATGGATCGAAGAGTTGATTTTGGGAACGGAGATGAGATTTTTGCTCTTGATGCTGATAGAAGGATTCGATCGATATGACCATCTAGTTCATAGAGGTATCTGTTATGCAATCATAGTTGATTCAGTTACAATCATATGTGAACTAAAAAGACGAGTTGTGTTCAATAAAGTGCATGTAAAAAACTTAGTCCTAAAATCATAATATGCAATCATAGGTGATTCAGTATACAATCACATGTACTTTGTAAAAGCATGACATGTGAATTACGAAAATGCCCTCTGCCCAAAACTTTAAAATGCAATCTGGATAATTGATGTCATTGATCCAAAGGCTAAAATTAGTCTTTTAGGACTATAGCTTTAGTATGAACTATATTGAACATTCTTCCTAAAAAGACGTAGGTATTAAATTGGTGGCACATTAGGGGGGTGTTTGGCATGAGTTTTGAAGGTCACTTTATGACATGCAATAAGCAGAATCAGATAATCAACTGTAACAAACAGAACGAGTTGTAAGAGATAGTGTTTGGATGTAGTTATGTTGCTTGTAGTAGATTAGTAGAGTTAACCAGATAAGTTCAAGGATCAGCTTATGATAATCAGATAAACAAAATCAGCTAAACAGAATCATAATAATCAGATAAACAGAATCAGCTTAAATGTTCAGATAATCATAATTAGTTTCTGTATATTTAGAAACTTGAAAGTTATTATCTCTGACCTGATAATGAAATAATCAGATAATCACCTGAAGCTACAGGTTTGACTTCAAAAATCAAAGGTCAATTCTATTTACAGATTATAGAAGGTTGATTACAATATGAATGAAATCAAGAGCTTACCCATCAAGAATGATGGCAGTATCGAACACACCGTGACCTCGATGCACCATGTGATCATCAATGGGGATGACCATCATTGCTGGATCAAGAATTATCCCACCATAAACACTAGAATACATTGCTGGATAGGGCAGCTTATCAACTGAATTCCACTTCTGATGCAACTTCTCAAGCAACTAATCATGAACACATAACATACTAACATGAGATGTTTTTAATCTTCAAATTTCGCATCAGAAGCATATGTTTCTCAATATTTTGATCAACTATTTGCGACTGTAAGCAAGGATTTAACGAAAATACCTCCGACGATGATGAAAAAACATGAACTTTTGATTCTTCCACATTTTCGATCTCAACTACGATTAATCAACAACAGATTAACAAATGAAAACGAAAAAAAGAGTAGTCATAACCCCAGATACAGAATTAGAAATTTCTTTTACCTGAATTCGCAGCCATTTCAAGAAAGCTAGAAAGGATCGCAATCGAGTGAGTGAGTGAGTGAATGAGGGGGAATTGGGGTATTTATTGACTGAAAATGGAATATTACAGTAAAAGGGTAAGTTTCCAAATATAAAAAGAGGGGAATCCAATATGATCCATCAATGGTGGTTGGTGGATTGAGGGAAGAAGGGTTTGAAGGTAAAGACAAAAGCAGGTGGCTAATTCTTTGTTTGATTCTAGTGTTTGAATCCTCTCAGCTTCTTTCATTTCTAAAACAGCACGGGGTGTTTGGTTAAGACAAGGTGTTTTAGATTAATTATCAATTCTGAATTACAAATGAAATGTTAGTTAATGCTAGCTGCATCAAATTAGTATCATTAGCATTACCTAACATTTTTCATGTTATGTTTTATGTTAAAAAATATTGAATTGAATACTATAAAAGAATTAACGAATCTGTGTGGATGATACGATTATGTCCACCGATATGAAAGTGGATCTCTTCTTACACTAGTTATTACCATGATAAGAATATTAGATCATCGTGTAATAACCCCTCCGACACATACTATTGTGCTAATAGAACATTCGTTGTTGTGTTAAGCTGCTTTTATGTTTGGACCAAATATGACTAATCATGTTTTTACACAAATATAAGAGTGAACCTCTTATTTTAGTCAATAATATGTCCCCTTTGTAGGTTCAGAGATGAGGAATTATATTTAACACAACATTAAAAAATATTAACTCTTTTTATTACATCGGAAACATCATGTAAAATTCAATTTTTATAGGAAAAATTATTAATCTCATGATAATTAGTTTGAAGCTGAAAGCTCCTCAACTTTACACGTTTTCAACAAAAGACAAGGTAGCCATGTAGATTAACAACATAAACCTAATTTGATGACGAATATAATTTTAAAAAATTAAAAATTCTTTTGATGTTACATATCCTTTCCTTATTTCGTATTAAAAGGAGTTACAATGTTGGGATTACATAATATTCTTTTTTTTTTAAAGCAAGTCATTTATTTTATCAAATACTCAATACACTCTATAAGAAATAGACTATATTGTATATTAGATAGAAACTGTAAAAATACTCCACCGCTATATTTGTTACATTAGAAATCTAAAACTCGATACTAAAGCTCTACCACCTTTAAACATTAATTTTGCCGACTGATCAGGAAACGTCATCTATTCCGCCCAGGTTATCCTTCTTTTCTTCCTTTTACCTCTTAGCCAATGAAACAAAAGAAGTTGTGTATCCATAACTAACTCATCAATGTTTTTGGTTTTACCTTTGAAAACGAGTTCATTACAGTTCTTCCAAATCACGTACGCCAATGATTTTTTTTTTGAAAGGCAAATAGTTTATATATATATATTAAAAAGTACAGGGAACATATCCCCAATGAGAAGAGGGGGATACAGTACATGCAAAAGAGGTGTTAGTTTAGTAAATATTACCTATTTGGCAACATTTATATGCTAACAGCCATGAACTATGTATATTAACTAAACTTTGACAGCAACTAGTAACAACAAAAGACTTCGCTAATCACCCAGGATGACATTAACATCCGGACCCGTTAGCCAATTGTGTCAGTTTAACGTACTTCCTTTTTTGCATCTCGCATTGAGCCATTGGAAAAGCAGTAACTTAACTTGAAAGGATGCAGTCCAAAGATTTACGTTTTGCGAGCCAAAAAGTTTCTCGTTCCTCAATTTCTTATAATTAAAGCCCAAACCTTAAGATTTTTATCTTGAAATGCTTCTTTTAGCTTTATCTTCGAGATCACTGTACGAGGCTCCACCCGAGAATTGAAGCCCCCACCAAGAATGAATTTCTTCCCAAATCTTTGCAATTACTTTGCATTGAAATAAGGCGTGTGTAACTATCTCCGATTCGTCCGTGCACCAAGGACACAGAATTGATGGTATGTCCAAACCTTTCTCCACTAGTTTTGTTGTGACTGGTATTCTCTGTCGATCCACTCTCCATGAAAAAACACAGACCTGCTTTGAAACTAAATGAGACCAAAAGGTGATAGAAGGCATTGTGTCGTGATCTTGATGAACAACATCCTCAATTATTTTTCTACAGTCTTTCACCGAGAAGATTCCATCCGTGGCAAACGAGCAGCTCCATCTGTCTTTTTTCTCTCTTTGTGGTGTCACTTGAGAAAGCTCTTGTAGAAGCCTGTCATATTCAGTTTTAACTCTGCCCACCAAGAATCCATCATTACCAATTTTCCAAATCCAGTTTGATCCGTCCCAAAATCCCATATCACTGATGCTTGAGTGTTCCTGTCCAATTTTATTGAAAATTCTTGGAAAGGAAGTGTGTAAAGATGAATTATTCAGCCAATAATCTTTCCAAAATGACGTGTTCTTGCCATCCCCAAGTACAAATTTAAAACAAGAAAACGGGTTGATATTATATTTTAGGAAATCAGAACCCACTTTTATTATGTCCCCCCATATGCCCTTAGCATGTGATGGCTGATTTAGAGATAGTCCCCCATTGGATCCATATATACTAGAAATTATTTTGACCCACAAAGCACCTTTTTCGATCAAAAAACGCCACCACCATTTTGCCAAAAGACTTAGATTAAAAGAAGAGAGATTACCAATATCAAGCCCCCCCCCCCCCCCCCCGACCCTTTGATTTCACTATAGTATCCCAAGCCACCCATGCAATTTTTTTATTATTTGACCCCCCCCCCCCCCCCCCCACCAAAAGAACGACCTCCTATATTTGTCAAATAATTTAAGGATACTGCTGGGAGCGCGGAACACCGAGAGGAAATATAAAGGCAAACTGGATAGCACTGCTTTTGACAAAGTAAGACGACCGCCAAAAGATAGGGCATTTGATTTCCACGAACTTAATCTTTGATCAAAATTGTTTAGAACCTTTTCCCAATGACTTACTTTCTTCATAGAGGCATTTATTGGAACACCTAGATAATTAAAGATCAGACCCCCTTCTTTGCAACCAACCAATTCAGCCATCTGAAACTGTTCCTCACTGTCCACCCCGACCCCATACAGGCAACTCTTGCTCCAGTTTATTTTAAGGCCCGACCATTGAGTCCAACACTTTAAAAGAGCTATGATTGCTTTGATATTTTTGCGAGACCATTTCCCAATGATGATTGTATCATCTGCATATTGTAGATGAGAAACCAAAAGACTAGGAGAGCCAATCTGAATTCCTTGAAAAATATTTCTTTGGACCGCTACCTACAACAGTACATTGAGACCCTCTACAGCTATCAGAAACAGGTAGGGTGCTAGTGGATCACCCTGCCTAACACCTTTTTCTACAGAGAATTCACTGGTAGGGGATCCGTTTATTAGTACCGACATACGCGAAGAGGAGAGACATGACCTCATCCAAGAGATCCATTTGGCACCAAAACCCATATAATCCGAAATTTTCAACAAGAAATCCCAGTCAACACTGTCAAAGGCTTTCTCAAAGTCTATCTTGAGAACCATAGCTTTCTTTTTTCTTTTTTTGATGTCTCTGTGGATTCACTACAAATAAGTATCCCATCCAATATTGATCTATCTTTAAAAAATGTCGTTTGAACATTCCCAATTAGCTTGTTTATTACCCTTTTGAGCCGTAATGAAAGGATTTTTGCAATGATTTTGTAATAGCATCCTATTAAGTTAATGTGTCTGAAATCGTTGAAAGATAAAGGATCTAATAATTTGGGAATAAGAGTGATGAATGATGAGTTGCAACCATTGGAAAATCTATTGTTTTCCGAAAACCATGACACTGCTTCTAACAAATTATCTTTGATCAAATCCCAAAAGCGTTTGATAAAAAATAAATTGAACCCATCGGGTCCGGCCGCTTTATTACTACCACAGTGTGGTATTGCTTCCCACACTTCTGCTTCAGTAAATCTCGATTCCAGAAAAATACTATCATCATCAGTGATGCGCTTAAAGTGATTGAATGAGAAACTAACCTGATGTAACATGTCGGATTTAAAGAACTTCTTGAAGTGATCCACAACCGCTTCTTTAATCGCAGAAATATCTTCTTTCACCATCCACTGTCATACCATTAATGTTGTTAGCCGCTCTTCGTTTCCTAACTGATGCGTGAAAAAAATTTGTGTTCTCTTCACCTTCCGCTGCCCACTTCACCCTTGACTTTTGTTTCAACATACCTTTATGGAAGCTTTCTTTTTCATGTAAATTTTTTTGAGCATCAGCCCACAGGGTCCTCTCTTCAAATTCTAAGGTTTTTGATTCGGCCTTTAATTCCCAGCTGGAAACCACCCCTCTAAGAACTTCAATGTCGCTTTCAATAGTGCCAAAGTTATTTTTAGACCATGCTTTTAGAGCCACCTTTACATTCTTTAACTTTTCTAGAAATTTGCAATCCGGATAAACAGACTTTGTACATTTTCCCCATGCTTCCTTGACGATTGAGTCACATTCTTTGTGCTCCACCCACGAGTTAAAAAAACGGAAAGGTTTGGGCCCCGAGTTTTGCACATTATTGTAACATAGAATAGGTACATGGTCAGACTCTTTCCTTTCAAGTGCTTTGAAACACAAAATCCCCCAGTTGTCTTGGTAACCATCTGACCAGAGAAAGCGATCTAACTTGCTGAATTTAACACCATTTGCACAGACCCATGTGTATCTCCTATTACCCATTGGAATGTCAATTAAATTGTTGTCTGCAATGAATTCGTTGAAAGCTTTGACATTGTTGTGACACAACTGAGAGTTAAGCCTTTCATCTTGCCTTCGGACTTCGTTAAAATCAGCAAATAAGACACGATCCTTGACTGAGTGTTTGATCAGGTTTGACAATTCATCCCAACAAGCTTTCTTTTTTGCCGAATTGTGTGGCTCATAGACGTTTATGAACAAGCATGGTTGGACATGGCCCTTCTTCTTACCCTTGACTGCTAAACAGAATTCTTTCCCACACACAGTAACATCAGATAATTCTCGTGAATCCCAAATTGTTAATATACCACCGGCATTGCCTTTAGCACTAACAAAATCGAACATAAAGGTAGGATTTCCCTATAAGTATTCTATTAAGGTTTCCTCAATGAATTCCATTTTTGTTTCTTGTAGCCCTGTCATTGTTGGTTTTTCTTTGGAAATTAACTGTCTAACTCCATTGACTGACATGTATTGTACCTAACAAACCCAAAACGCAGACCGTTTGTTAACAATCTTTTTGAGACATAAAGATCCACAACTGACCCAAATTTTTTAAAGAGTTCCCATAGCTTGATCGTTGTCGTTTGAAGAGGATAGTTACAGAAGAAAATTGACTTGACATTGCCTCCTTGAATCGTCTTCCATGCAGATCCAGTTTGCCCATATCTTGATCCAACTCCAGCTGCAGCGCTCTCCCAAGCAGTGCTCCTTCTCTCTCTCTCATGTCTCTCTCTCTAATTGTAAAATTACGTACGCCAATGATTTAACAGCTCCGCCCCAAACAACTTTTTGATTCGTAGACCATGTACTCGAACCACTTGTGATAGTTCTTTCAAATTTGTTGTTTCCTTGTACTTCAAACCCTACCATTTGTAAAGTTCCTTCCAAGTATATACTACTTTGTTACACTGACCAAAGCATGATTTACTTCTTCTAGATCCTCGTTGTATCTTGGACATAGAAATGATGGTACTTCAATAACTTTATCGCCGAGTTTGTCTATTTAACATTGTTTATTTATCTAACCACCAAGGGTCCACCGTCATCACCATCACCACCCTATCGTGTTTGCCACACTACCTCCATTACCATGGACTTACAACTACAACACCACCGCCAATGCTTAGCACCCATCACCGATACCGCCACCACCCACCGGCCCCATTAGTGCCATCATTTACTAATTAGTAAATAGTACCACCATAGCCAATAGTGGCAGCGGCATGAGGTAGTGGAAGTGGCGATGGCGTGCGTTGCGTACACAACCATTACGATGCCTCCATTGTGCACATATAAGTCTCTTTTTTCTCTAAACATGTTGAAACAAGAGACGTGATGATGTTGAAGCCAGAGTAGTTGGTTTTGGTTTAAAATTTTGACAACCATCATATTTAACTAAAGAAGAATAAACATGAAGCTAATCTTTATTTAAGTTAAAATTATGTTATATTATAGTTAAACATAATCTTTTACAAATATGAAAGTAAGTCCCTAATATTAGCTCAAGAATAAATCATTATTCATACCTCTATATTTATAGATAAACATAATAGATAATATTTAATTAAACAAAAAATAATCTTAATTATATTTATTTTTGATTGAGACGATCTTATGATATACAAATTTTATAGTGTTTTGTCGGATTCCCTTGTATCATTGTATGGGTACAAAAGGAAAGAAAACCTTTACAATAAAGTGTCAAATGGGCCCAATTCTCAAATTGGATAGGCTTTTCTAATTTCTAAATAAGAAAAATAAAAAAAATCACAAATTGGATAGACCTTCATAGTCGGCCTAATAGTTTATGTTATTTTTTTCTAAACTATATTTAATACATTATACGACATTTAAGGGACACTTAATAAATTTTAATTTAATAGATTTGGGCTTTAGTCAAAGCCGGCTCGGTTGATTTTGGGCCGTTAATTTTATATAAAACCGAAAATTTTCAATTGAACAATATTCAGTGTGTATATTTTATTTACCATTTTGTTTAACTAGGTTTCACCATCTTAGATTTTCTAACCAAACATATATTTTACAAATGACTCTTAGAAAGAGTTGGGCAAATTCTGGTGTTGTATCAAATTTTATGTTTAGTCTTTAAAGCTATTTGATTAACTCTTTTAAATGTTTTTAAGTGTTCTTTAATGTTCTTTAACAAAATTTATGTATGAATGTTCTCTCACAAACACATTTAAACACAGGCATTGAACATATAAACACCATCCAACAAACGCATTCAAACACAAACATTCAACATACGAAAATTATCCAATAGACACATGAATACACAACTTCAAACACATTATTGTTGCTAGCGCGTCACAAAAACTTTTAGGAAAAAGAAACAAAAAAAAAAAAAAAAAACAAACACACTAACAAACATGTTTTGGTAAGAACAAACACATATTTAAATCTAAAACCAAGTCTGGATAAGGTCTTTGTATCTACATCAGAAACCATCTAAAATCCCCAAAGTTAAAAGTTAATCTTGAAAATTCTAACATGTGTTTCATTAGTGAAAGATATAGATTAAATTGGATAATGTCTAGCTAGGCCCCCACTTGGTCTTGCCATTCATTGCTAAGGGGTTGAAGTATGCATGAACTCAATCAATATGTTGAATGGTATGCTGCATTGTCTGCATCGATTAACTGTTGGTACTGGAAATTAGAAACAAACGAGTTAATTATTACCGGCGTATTATAGTGGAGATTTGGAGTGAACAGAATATAATACTATCATCTCAACACAAGTATTTTAAAGTAAAATAAAATTTTAAAACATTTAAGATTGCAATACGCTATTTGATGATACTCAAAATTGATTCAGGATATATTTTCATATTACATGCAATAAAAATATTATTACACCTTACAGTCGTAAAATGTTTTAACCAAAAAACTCTCATAAAACTGTTATAATTTATTATCTAAAAAATAAAAATTAAATTTAACATGATAATATTGAAAACACATTTGCTAGTCTGATAGAAGAGAGAGATTGAAGTAGAAATGTGGTATTTAAGAAACTTGTGACATGAGGTACTCGAATCATTAACATCCAAAAGAGGAACCACAAATTTGCTAGGTTCTTGTCACATGGCTGTATTTGCTAACATTTTTTAATTCTTACAAATATTAGAAAATTTAAAAAGGAACCAATAAAGAAAAATTAAAATCCATTACAGAAGTATATTTATATTTTGTGAAGTTTAAAAAATAAATATGTTCACTTAGAATTATTTTGTAGTAGCTAAAGAACGTTTAAAGGAATTAATTTCAAAGTATAATAAAATATTTTTAAAAGGCTAATTAAAGGAATGTCAAAGTAAATATTTGTTTTATGTATCAATGTATATTAATTTATATTAAAGTGGATTAATTAGTATAATGTACTAATTTATGTTAAAGTTAAATAATTCAACTCACGAGAATTCAATTGGGAGAGGGATAGACAATGGGATAGCACTTTTATAATCGGGAGCCTGTGAAGTTCAGGTATTCCGCCTATTCTTTCACTAGAAAATTTAGCCAAGGGCTCGGTTTCTATCCTTCATTCTACTATGGCTGCATAGGCATGTCAGGACTATGTGTTGGAATTTATGTGAATAGAATGTTGTCAAGTTTTTGTGTTTCACAGGGGAGAACAAACTTTGGTGAGTATATAAGGGATTACCCTCCCTTAGTATTCATACCAAATGGTGGGGGTCTAGTAGGGGATTCCCCACACGCGCGCCTAGCCGTGAGACGCGTGCACGCGAATGGCGCGTGTAGGCGCACTTTGCACTTCGCTAGGAGCTAAGGAGCTTTTATTTTTGTGTAAAGTGGGTCGTGGTTACGGGTATCCGGTTGGTAATTATCGGGATATGTGGTGGGTGAGTCAGACCTACGAAACAGGGAGCCGCCCCTCTTTTATGCTTCATTACCGTGAGCCGCGTGCACACGAATGGCGCGTGTAGGCGCACTTTGCACTTTGCACTTCGCTAGGAGCTAAGGAGCTTTTATTTTTGTGTAAAGTGGGTTGTGGTTACGGGTATCTGGTTGGTAATTATCGGGATATGTGGTGGTTGAGTCAGACCCACGAAACAGGGAGCCGCCCCTCTTTTATGCTTCATTACCTGATTCCCGGTTCCACTACCCGTGATTGAAAGATCCTGCAGGCAGCTAGCTTGGTTATAAATACCAGTGTGCCTCTCCTGTAGAAAAACACTGAAAAATATCAGAAAGCTCTCCTCCTCTCCCTGTGTTTTTTGCTCTAGCTTTTCTGTTCATCTTCTTCCAGATTATAAACGAAAATTATTGCTGTGATTTTCGTTTTACTTTGAGGCTGCATATAATCCTGGGTTCGTTACGTTAGAGGCCGCAACAACACGACAACGTAAACACCTTTAAGGACAGGAGTCATATCCGTGTAGTTCTTCGTGTTTATATTCGTTAAGATCAACGATTTCAGGTTGGTTTGAAATACGTGTATTGTTTTTACTTTGTTCGATAACGGAACACTCTTCTTCTACCTTTCTTTACTGTTTTGATCGAGTAGGATTAATCAGTAGTCACAATAACTCGGTAACTATAATAATAGTTAGTTTATTATTGTTTGTTAATCTGAAACTATTTTCTAACTATCTTAAAGGTGTTTATGTTTGTAGGATTATATGCCCACTGACACGCGTAGATTGGTAATGCTACTGATGATACACGAGCCTATTGGGTCACACGCCAAGGATTGATCCCGACAGCACGCATCGCAAATGAGAGAAAAAGACAAAAGGCAGATAACGGCCGTTATTGTGACCATTACGGCCGTTATGTGGAAAAGGGGCCTTACGGCCGTAAGGGTGTCTGACAGACTGCAGTTAGTGATTTGTCATTTTCTGCACTTGGCTCAAAGCTTGAATAATTGGCACCTTGGGACATGGATGGACGACCATATTCTCTGCCAAGGAGCATGTGGGTGTCTACAATAAGTCCAAGAGAGTTAATTACTTCAAGTCTTGATTATGATTAATCAAGTAAGATATGCTCTCTCTCTCTCTCTACTTGCATACTCTCTTCATGAGAGTTCTTGAGTAAAGTTCAGAAGTTCATCCATGACAATGGATTAATTCTGGAGCTTGTGGGCTGTACCAAGAAATGATTTCAAGGCTTGAAGATCATAACTTGGCTTACTAGCATTTGGGGATCAAACAAACTTGGTGTGGACTATCAATAGAGAGTTGCTCTCTTGGTGACTATGAGTTCATCCCAACCATGAAGATTTCAGAAGCTGGAGCATGGTATATTTCTTATTCCATCTCTTTATTTTGGTTGCATACATATATGTAGAGTTCTACCATTGACGGGTATTGTTGGCATCTTGTTTTTCTACCCAAAACCATGTTTTTATCATGCTTTCGCTGCGCGGGTGAGATGGCCAACGAAACCCAACAGTGGTATCAGAGCCATCTCTACATAGGTATTGCACCTTGGTGGCCTGAAAATCGAAAACGAAAATTTCCAGAACTGGAATGGTCTTTACGGCCGTAAGGATGGTTATGGCTTACGGCCGTAAGGCTCATATTGGGATAACGGCCGTTATTGTTCATATTACGGCCGTTATGTGTTTTTTTGACAGTTTTTGTTTTAAAATCGTTTTCGGTTTTGGCACTTTCGATAGCTTTTGGATTCTTTTCAGAATATATGTTTATGTTCATGTTGATCTCCAAAATATTTTGATTCACATATTTATATACATGCTATGATTTTGACATGAAATTTATACATGTATATATTTATGATGAGTATATATATATTTATATGTTTCATTAAAATTAGTTTGATGTTACTAATACATATATATATATATATATATATATATATATATAACTAGGATTATTTTTGTAAATATAGTTTTTTGTCAAAATAATCTTAATCAAAATATTCTTGGTCTATTTGGTGTTAGACACCATTTATATTATTTGTGGTTGTATATATTTTGTATCCGGTTATATATTTGCCCATAGACCTATGTTGTTGGTTTTTGGTTGTTTATATATTTATTCATTCATTTGGTGGTTTTAACCACAATGGTATGTAATAATTAATTTGGTTAATAAAATTTATATTTATTGCGGCTTGCATGCCGTTGTATTATTTTTGTACTTGTAAGTAGCTTAAAATTATAACCGCAGCTTGCACGCCGTTTCTTTTCAAATTTGTATGTAATTGTGGAAAATAAGAAACCGAAGACAACCATCGGGAGACGTGTAAGTGATGTCCCGGCTAGACTCAAATCCGGAGGTCCAAATGGAGGTGACGGATTTAGTGGAAGAAAACCGACAAGGTCAAAGGTATATGTCCTTAAATTGACCTTGTTCTTCCGTTTTGGCTCACGGGAGAACACATAGGATTTTGGGGCAAATTACCGGATATATACATGTGCGTGGTTGTTTATTATTTTGTATTTTCTTGCGTGGTTGTTAGAAATTCGCATGCTAGAAAATTTTCAAAATAATAAAATCAAGAGTTTTGTTAAATTGGTTAACAAACTCGCGCGCGCACACGATTAATAAACGAATATAAATATGTATATATTTTATGTTCAAAGTGAAATATGTATTTTGTCACTTATTTGTTAATCAAACCGCAAATAGAGGTTTTTAAACCGGAAAAACTAAAGTCCCGTTTTTCTTATAAATGTAAATTTAAAGCACCGTCCATAAGATGACTCCACCCAAATTTAGTGAAAACTTGGATGGCGTCGAGCTTAGCACGAGTCATTCTTGTCTAACTATGTGGAAGGTGAGGGTGGCAACTCGCAATAATTAGTTTTCGAGCTTCGCACGAGCTAGTTGTTGGTCGAGAGTATCACCGAGTATCTTGATGGATAATTTAAAAATACAATTTAAAATCTTGGTTGATTGTCGAGCTTAGCACGAGTCAAACAAAATTTTAATTTTTGTTTGGTGCATGAAGGGATTAAACATGCCAATAGATATAATGGATATCAATGAATCCCGCAAGATGCTAACGAGTTGTAATAAAGATTACAATCGGTAATATTATTACCGGCCCGAAATAACTCCATGAAGTGATCCGCGACAAACCCGTCATGAATTGGAGTGAAATAAGGTTCTTACCCCTTGTTAAAATAAATTGGTTTTTATTAAAATCAAATGGGTAATTATTTTAACTAGGATCATATCAATATAAACTTAGACGTGTATTCTAATTATAGACGATAACGTTAACAACACCACATTAAAATAAATACTCCGTTCGTTCTTAGTAAATGATAAAATCATAAATGTAAACTTCGTCGACTAATATTAATTATTGAGTCAAAGTTGTCAATTATTGATAAACCCTTTTAAAGCCACTTGCTACCAACATGAACTAGGTTACTAGATACGCATGAAGCATATCAAAGACACAAAAGAGGTTTCTTATTATATGTTGTTCGACTTAAGAATTGCGAAAGCATTTTAAAGTGCGTACAATATAATTAACCAAGCTGAATGGATGATCCATCAGCAGGCTAAAATAATTAAAAGAAACTCTATATGTGTGTCTAAACCTAAGTCGGTTGTCGAATGCAAGAAAACGGGAAAATAAGTGTCTATGTACTTAAGATTAAGGCGTACATAGACCACATGGAAAGGACATGGAGAACTCCTTGATAAGAGCTTCATGGTATGCATAGCTTAAGCATGACCAATATGAAACTCACCTTGTCCATTCCTGCTAGAGCTTCATGGTATGTTGAAAACTTCTAAGTCTAAACATTACCAACATGAATCTCGCATTATTAAGGCTACTAAGGAACGAGTAATCATGAAAATAGAAATTGACCTCTAATGGAAGTTTTGGTTACACCAAACCTACCATATTAATGGAGATAGAGGACAATGAGATTGTGCCTATAGATAAGACTCCACATGAGCTAGTTTGCTAATTCCATAAAAGATTACAAATTAGCGCCACCACATTTGCCCTATGCACCTTGATAAGCGAAGAACTCTTTTGAAGAATTAGTTCTTCGACTTCAGGTGCATTCATGATTTAACTCCATTGCTTTTCTACTTTTAAAGGCTAGTTTTTGAACGCTAGCTATTACATTCACGTTTGTCGCAAATTTATTTGCTTCAAAGTGAAAGTATTAAAGAGAAGTAGAGACATGAGACATGGAGAGCTGTACCTCAAATGGAAAAAAAGCAAGTTGTTTCTATTGAGAGGATTGAAAGTTTAAAGCTTGCCTATCCTTCCAGCTAATATATTACTTTAATAGATATTTGTTTAACGTCTAGCGTGACTAGAAAAACTATATCTATTATGCATTGGTATACGATGTATATTATTTTGAGTCATGTATATGTTTCAAAATTTTATACATGTCATGGCATTTATAATAAGTGCTTGCTTAAGAAGTAATAAAATAATCATGAATGATTTGGATGAGTTACCCTTATGACGTAACGATCTAACCATATAAACAAGACTTGTATCACCAAACTCCGGCGGTTAGGAATTTGGAATCGTTTGACCACGGGTCAAATGTTGAGCACAAATCTTGTTTATAGGGCTAGACGACTTACACATCCTTCACTTAAGTACGTGAGAGGAATGATAGCTTGTTGAATTACGTACACACTTGTGTGTGAACTATTCAAGCAAATCATAAGGTATAACTCCAAATACTTCATTGCCTTTACCAATGATGGTAGAAGAAATGGATATATCTATGTTTGAAACATTAGAGGTGTTCAAAACACACCATGACGAAGTGCCTGATGAATATAGATAAAGAACAAATGATACTTGAATCTAGTTACGCAAAAGTTGATTGTCGAGCTTAGCACGAGTTAATCCTTGTGTGAACTTGTAGATTGAGTAAGTATGTTCTAAATCTTATAACCATCAAATGAATTATGGGATTGTCTCACAATTCACTCCTCCTAGGACACATTCTGAAATGGGGTCATCTTAGTGGAGGAATCGGACATTCTTGATATGGACCGATAATTGATGAGTAGAACTTTAGTATCCAAATGTTTGGGATATACTAAAGTAGTGGCGGGCTATGTTATTAATCCTATACCAACAAAGACGGTTAAGACTACACCTTAGAGGATGAAACTAGAAAGAGCATCTTTGTTCATCTCAAAGTATGAATTGTCCAAAACTACGTTTTAGACGTGAGGTAAGGGAACCTAGAATCTAGAGGTGTTACTCCATTAAGTATTCTACCGAGACCATGGGATATTTGTTTGACAAACCTTAAAGAACAAAATGTTTGTTACTTCAAGGACATGTTTCCTTACATGGAAACTAATATCCATGGATATCTGTAGAAGTTAAAGTTAACCTTGAATGGAAGAACCTGATGTTGGCACTAGCACTCAATCAGAAATGATTGAAACTCAGCATAGCAATGCTGGAGAACCTGACAAAAGTCATTTCCTTTTGGACTGGTATATGTCTTCACATGATAAGATAGATATAGATCACTATATCTAAAAGAAGACACATAAATACCGGAAGCATAATGGACCTAGAGTCTGCTATGAGGGAAAAGGCAATGAAAGAGAGATGCAATCCAAATATGGAACTTGTTTAAATCAACACCTAGTATCTTGATGGATGGTACAAATTAAAATTCTTGGATGACGTCGAGCTTAGCACGAGTCAAACGAAATTTTGAATTTGCATTATCTAAGGGAAACCTAAAGGTGTACATGGTTCCTAGAAACAAGAAACCAGCATGGATAGATTTACAACTTTGAATACCGACTGATAGGAAAGGTTTTCTCGATGATTGACCAAGTGGATGGTATCATCTAGAAACTTTCTCTCAGTAGATATGTCAGAAGTAGTTGTATAGACAACTTCAAATACTGCATGGTTGGAAAGGTTTTTCATGATGATTGACCAAGTGGAAGGCATCATTATGAAACTTTCTCCCAATGATTATGTTGAAGTTCACTCAAATACTCATACACATCAGTATCATTTCATGGTTATGATATATTGATATAAAGACCACATTCCTTAACAGGAATCTATTTTGAGGATGTGTAGATAACACTATCCGAAGGTCTCTTACATCAAGAGTATTATTGTGAAGTCTATAAACTAAAGAAAGTCCACTCGTGGACTTAAACAAGCATCTCAAGGTTGGAATCTTTGCTTAGATTTGAAAATCATATGTTTGAGTTTTCAAGAGCAAGATTAAACCGATATGAATGTCAGGGCTAGTGGGAGCTTTGTTGTAATCATATACTTGTATGTATAGCACATACATTGTATTGGAGATAATGTCCTAACTTTGTTTAAAAGCATAGTTAAGGAATTATTCGTCCATAATGATTATAACATTTATAATATTGATTATGGAGTACAAGAAATATAGAAATATGTTCTTGGTGATTTATGGTAATAGAAAGCTTAGAGTAATTTATTACGTTAGTGCTAGTTTCTATACTAATGAGGATAAACTTCCAATTTAGCTTGGAGTTTGAAATCCTACTACAAGAGGATAACTGCCGATTTTGATCGGAGTAAGTAATCCTATTTTATGTGTATTGTTAGTAAGTATGGTTCTCAAAGCATCGCTGACCCTATTGAGATCTTTTGAGACAATGAGTGAACAATGGCTTTTGCACAATAACCATAGTCCTTAGCATCATCTATCTTATTGAGTTCTTTCGAAACAATGAAGATATAAAGACTGGGACAATGAACTTTAATCTCGCCAACAAACACTTTATGAAAGTAAAATGCTAACTCTTCTAATTCTCAACTTATGAGATTTCAGTGCTTTTCAACACATACTTAGCATGTTTCCATGCATGAGTATATATAAGCAAGGTGTGTCCAGGTTGATGAAGAGAGAAGGAGACAAAGGTACTTGGTTTAATAATATTATAATAGATAAAGTTAGTGGGTGAAAAGTAAGTTAACTTTATACACAAAGTGTGTAAAGTGAACATACTTTTCAGTAATGAGTGTACCCACTATCTATTATTATATTATTAAAGTACTGCCTTTATATCTTGGAAAAGTAAACTTCTCCTTTCACGCTTGTGCTTTAATCAATACCATGCTTTCTGAAGATGTGACTTTACCAAGTATGGAGTTGCAAGCCATACTTAACATCATATCTTCGAGATCTTCTCTTCAAGATTATCTTTCTCCTTTTCCAGAGGATAAAGATCTATCCTTTTTGTTTCTTTGCAGATACAAAAAGTACTAAGTACTTTTACAAAGAAAGATCTAAGGCATAATAGGAACAACACATGTTCTGCCTTTGACTAAAGATAATATTACATAGAAAAAGCTATTAACTGAGATGTAGAATAAAGACTCAGCTAACAGACACTGAACTGCATATGTAAATTTGCTCAGCTAACGATAAATGTGAAAGACTCAGCTGACTAGATTTGCTCAGCTGATCGAAATGCTCAGCTAACAATATAAATCAAAGTATAGCTAATAAACTGATCAAACTAAACTGCCAGCTGATCTCAAGGGCTCAGCTAATCATTTGAGTGTGATCAGCTCATGAAGAAAAGATTGGATAAGTAGCAAATACCTTATCTGACAAATGGGAGGCATCAGCTGATCAATGTGATTGTGTCAGCTAATCCTTGATAGCTCAGCTGATCTTGAGATTTTCCTCAGCTGATGATTTTGGACCATCAGCTGATCCATTGTAGATCCTCAGCTGACGCTTTTTGACTTGTCTTTTCTTCTCAGCTGATCTTCCTGAAGCTGGTCCTTTGGCTGATACCCAGTGTTCAGCTGACACTATGATTCGTCAGCTGACATTTCTTAATTAGAAATTCTTTAAGTCTAAGATGAAAAACAACACATGTTTTTCATTTACCTAAGTCCAAAACTGAATATGTGGTTTTGTTAACATCAAATCCTATTTCAAAATAGTAGACAAGTTTGATTTAGGTTTGATATTGCTATCTCCCCAACAATCTCCCCCTATTTGATGATGACAAAACCTTATCTTGTTTAAGAAGAATCAGTTTGACTAGAATTTGTAAAGATATAACTTTTAAGTGCAATTTGGTTACCTAGCTATCTGTTTTTGGTAACTCTTTAATATATGTTCCCTGATATTCTGTTTTTGGGAATCTTTTCATTTATGAAGTACCATTGTTCTGTTTTTGTGGTATCTTTTCTATCATTTTTCTGTTTTTAGGATTTTTGAACTTTTCTAAATTTACACTATGTGAGCTATCTACTAAGAGTCATCTATACTAGCATTTTAGCTAAGTAGTCCATGATCAAAGTTTCAAGCTTGATTACAGAACAAAGTATTTACATCAGAGTTTGTACAATGCAATCTAACTATGAGTTAAACTAAGTACAGAAGTTGAACTATTCTAGGAAGTAGAAAATACAATTAGTCTAATTATGAAGTGAGGTCTTCATTCCCACCAAGGTTCTTCTTTTACATCCAGAAGTCTGTCCAGAGGATTTGCAGCCAACAACTCTTTAGCTCTTGCTTGAATCAGATTTTCAAAATGTTCACTTCCTGTCTGTCCCCTTGTTGAAGTTGCAGCTTGAAAGATTAATTCTCCAGGGGCTCTTCCTAAGTCAGTTTCTCTTAGAAATCTCCAAACACCAGCTCTGTTCTTGAAGAACATCCCTCTTTCAGGTTCAGTTATATACTTAAACATTTCTTGTTCAATGTTGGAGGGTAGAGCAGTGTTGAGATTTTCATATGCAGACAGGTAAGGATAATTAGGATTGAGTATGATCTGTTCAACATGCACAAAAGCTTTGGAGGATTTCTTGAAGGCATCCTCAATCACATCAATGTGTTCCACAAATTGATCATGAGTGCATATCCTGTGATAGACAGACATTCTGATCCAGTATTCGAATTTGTTTATGAACCTTGTGGCAATTTCACTTTTGGATTTAAGGAGGTGGTATAGAGTCTCAATCATCTCACTGAAGGAGAACAATTTGCAGTGATTAAGATAGGCACTCTCTTATGTTTTTCTTTCATCTCTTCTTACTAATCTGAGATATGGCCCTTCATCTGTTCCCTTATATGGAGTGACTCTAGAGATGAGATTTGGATCCTTTCTTTCTACCAAGTTCTTCTTGTTTTCCAAGAGCTCTTTGATCTCCCTTTCAGATTGCTGAGTGGTAACTCCAAAGTTGAACTCATGCAATGCTTGAATGGCTTCTCTGTGAGGTCTTCCTCTTTTAGGAACTTTCTTGGCAGTAGGATCATCTTGATGTGGTGCAGCTTGTGTTGGATGTGATTGAGAGGATAGCATGATGATTTCTTATTCTTGTAATTCTCTCAACTCATCATCAGTGACACCAATGATTGTAGCAAGATCTTCAGGAGTAGTGAAATCCTGGTGTCTCTCCTTGGTTTTCAGAATTTCTTCAATGGTTGTACCAAGAGCAGCAGCTAGTTCACTTAGCTCTCTGAGATTCTCATCCTCTTGATTAAGTTGCTCTTCCTTCCTTTCTTCTGCTTCAATCTCCTCAGCGGACATAATTTTCTTTCCTTTTCTCTTTGATGTGCTGCTGGGAGTTGGTTGACTTGGTTGAACTGGAGAGGAAGCTTGGACTGTTGGAGCTGTTGTAGAGGGGCTCTGCTTCTTCAAATTGAACAGAGAGGACAGAGGCTGATCATCTTCATCATCATCATCAGATTCATCTAATGGAATGGAGATTGGGGCACATGATTCATCTTGCCTTGATTTCTTAGCACTCTTCCTTCTAGCCATTGTCTTTAGCCTTCTTTTAGGCCTTTGCTGTTCTTGAGCAGGTTGCTCCCGCTCAGTTAGATTCTCCCCCTCAACATCTGATTTTCTTTGAGTTTCTGCTTCATTGGGGGCAGATGCATCCTCTGCTTGCATAGCCCGAACCTCAGCTGTATATGCATCAACAACTGCTCTGATTGTATCTGGTAAAGGTTCTCTTCTAACTGACTTCTCCCCCTTTTTGTCATCAGTAAATGTAAAAGGAAAGTTGTTAGAGGGCTTAGCAACAGAAGGAGGGACAAAAGAAGAAGGAGATGGAGAAGGAGTGGAGGTAGGAGGTTGGGTGAAGAATGGAGATCTCCTCAGGCTTAGGATAGCATCAGTGATATTGGTAAATTATTTGAGGGTTTCACTGTGCTTTTGGATGGAGTAGTTGTTTAGGTGTTGGAGGTCAGTAGTTATGGTTTGGAGAAGAGAAGGGACTCTAAGAAGAGAGTCAGGTATGGTTACTGAAATGTTAGGAGGGGAAGGTCTTAAGGTATGGAGGTGGGTGAGAAGGTTAGAAATGGTTTGGTTGAGGTTGGTAATGGTTTGGTTTGAGATGGTAGGGGAAGGAATATGAGTAGGATTAGAAGTTTGGGTAAGAAGTTGATCTAATTTAGTGAGAAGTGGTGAAAGATCAACAGGGGCAGGGGTGGGTTGGGTTTCGGATTGGGTTGATTTGAGTGACTCAATCTCTTGGGTTAGATGAGAGAGTTGAGTTTCTGTTTTAGTTTGGAAAGAGGTAAAGGAGGCTTGAAGACTATCCATCTTTTGAGAGATGGACAGTAAGCTTTGAAGTATTTGGGGTGAGGGTTCAGAAGAAGTAGAGGGAATGGGTTGAGAAGATGTGCCAAGAACTGGAATGGATTGTGGTCCCTCACTTAGACCTTGGTATATAGGCCTAAGATCACTGGGAGCATAAATTCTACCCTGTACCAATGGCTGGTTTATGCCACTAGTATTGATAGGTAGTGCACTAGTATGTGTAAGAATTGAATCAAAAATAGGTGCAAGTATGTGAGTGTGAGTGAGGGGTGCACTCAATTGGGTATCCCTTATTACAGTAGCAAGTTGTTGTGAACTTACTAAGGGAAAGGCTTGACACATAGGGGCCGTAGATAGGGATCGCAATGGATCGGATATGGATCGGATGATGTCGTATCCACATCCATATCCATTTAAATTTTCATCCTCCATATCTATATCCATATCCATTAAAAATCATTTCATCCATCCATATCCATATCCATCGGATTAAAGCGGGTAAATGGACGTCCGTTGGATATCGAAAGTAATATAGTTTTATGTATAATTTACGATTTTTGTTGCATATGTACATAGTTTCTTAAAAAACAAATAGAAACGAAAACATAACTACATATATGCATTCAATGCATAGAGCATAGTTTGTAGCTAATCCCAAAATATTGATCCAAAATAGGTACAAACCAAAACATTACTTAATATATTTACAAATATACATTCAAAACATAGAGCATGATTTATAGCTATTCCCAAAACATTGATCTTCTAGCTGACTCCTTCCTTAATTCGATACTTGCATGGTAGTGATTTAATGGTTGTTGCATTTAGATCACACAAAAGGCTGTTGAGAGTTGTGGGCGGGAAAATAAAAGGCTAGTGTTCTCAAATGTCGCCACGTATACAAATAATGCTGAGAGTGTGAGACGTATATTCTTAAATAAAAGTAATTAATATTCTTAATTAATAATTAATTAAAGGAGTAAGATAAGATTTTTATAAAATTCAAATAATACTGAGACATATATTCTTAATAATTAAATAAAATTAAAATATAGAAAATTTAATTTCGGGTAAATGGATTCATCCATGGATTGAAAATCGTCATCCATATCCGCTCCACTAAACATCCATATCCTCTCTATATCCAATATTCATCCATTTAACTTCGTCCATGTCCATCACTCACGGATTGGATCGGGTGGATGATCATCGGGTCGGATGATAGTTGCCATCCTTAGCCGTAGACATAGTATGACCTTGGGAGAAGGTCTGTCTTTCAATGGTATCACCCTGTTGGGAGGGTGACCCAGATTGCAGCAATCCCATATTTACAGATGTGCCCTGTTGTAAGGACACACCCACTGGAAGTTGGGTTAAAGCAACATCCATAAGCTCCCCCTCAACATAAGAGGTAGCTATAGGAGTTGAGGTCAAAAGTGCAGTGTGCTTTTCCTCTGAGATAAGTGCAGTATGCACCGTCTCTAATGACCTTGATTCAGTATGGGTGTAGGAGGGAATAGAACTAGCAACTGTTGGGAGTTGACTAGAGCTTGGCAGTTGTGGGGGTGTTACAACTGGAGGAGAGGATGGGTTCTCATTGGTGGGGTCAACCAAATGAGTGTCCTCAGGAAGTGATAAAGGTATACCTGAGATTTGTTTTGTTTTGCTGATCTCTATGAGCTCCACCAGCTTATCATAGATCTCTTCAGCATCAGGAACCTCTTCATCTCCACCACTTGGTGCTCTATGAACAGAGTCACTCGATCCTTGTTGTTGATCAGGGTTGGGATAAGCAATTGTGCCACCAAGAGTCCTACTTGGGGAATCATCATCATATTCTTCTTCACTGTGTTGAGTTTGTGGTGTGGTAGAACTGGAACTGACAGCATCACCTCTTTCATCAGCACTATCTGCTTCTTGTACATCCTCAGCATCAGGACTAATAGGCTCATCCTGTGATGGTTCATCAAACACATCTGCTCTAAACATTATTTCATGATCAGCAGTGTCCATCAACCCTTCATCCATTCTTTCTTCTTCAATCATGGCTTCATCTTGAGCATGAGTCACTAACTCTTAAGAATGCTCAGTGATCATATCAGGAGATTCAGAATCATCAGCCATTTGTTCTTCCAAGTTTGCAACAAACACCTCTTCTTCAACCTCAGCTTAATCACCAGCAATATCAATTAATTCTTGCATCTGGGCAGTAATAGCTGTACCTTGCTCTTCCCTTATTAGATTAAAAATCTTTTGACCCATTTGAGGCATGGGCATTGCATCAAGCACAACAGCTATCCCAGTATACTGTTCCCATTGCATCTGATGAAGGACAAGTAAGCTCAAGTACCTTATGTAAGAAACAATAATCCTTGTGGACTTCTTTGATGTAGAGAGAGTAATCTTGTCCACCATATCTGAGAATATGACTTGAGCGAAGTCAATATTCCTCCCTGTGACTAAGGCATGAAGCACCATCAGCTCTGTCTGGTTCATTTGATCGAAGCTTCCAGTTTTGGGACCAAAGCAGCGAGTGATGACGCTTGCCAGATACTTCCATTGGTGTCCTAGCACAGACAATTTGTACTGACCATGGGCAATAGGAGCATTGTAGCCAATTAGGGGTAGTACCTCCAAAACTTGATCCATTTGAGCAAATGGTTGATAAGGAGCCAAGTCTGGCAGAGAGATGGCCTGTCGCAGAGTGTCGACAGTGAAGTTTATGTTGACATGGCCATTCAGACAAGTGCAGGTGATGAGATTTTGATTGGGTTGGTACCTAGCAGTGTACCACATCTCACCAACAATGTGAGGGAAAATGAAGTAAGGATGAGAAGAAAGACAAGGAAACAGGGGATGGGCAGTAATAAACGCAACCATGGGTTCGTATCCCTGGTTTGACTTGTTTGGGGGGATTTCAGTGGTTATTATAAAGTTATTGGGACGAAGGATTAGTTCAGCGTTGGGTGCAACATTCTCACCAGCAACAGCACGAGGAGTGGAAGCAGAGTTGAAGATCACCATGATTACAGAGTGAAGAAGTTTGAGCAACGAAGATTTAGGGTTTAAGATTTTAGAGAGAAAGAGTGTTTGGGAATTTTGAAAGCGTAAGAAATGAAGAACCGCCCGAAAACATCTTTATATCTTCCTTGGAGACCTAAACTGTCACCAAAATATATTTCAAAAAGTAACTGTCACTTCCGCAAAAATGTGATAAACGGAACAGATAGTAAATACACAGACAACTAACGGACAATTAAAAAGAAATCAAATACCTAGTTAACATAATAAATACAAATGAGAAATTAATAACATAAGTGTGGGGACACATAATTTTTGACTTTTGAAAATCATCAGCTGACAAGAGAGAGTGTCAGCTGATCCATGTTGAAATAAAATAAGTGTCAGCTAATGAGTGCACTTAGCTGAGCTTCTAAGCCTTAGCTGATGGTTTATCAGCTGAGGTATAGTGTCAGCTGATGATCGTCAGCTGACATAATTCCATTAGCTGATCTACCATAAGTAAAGTATGTAGAAGCTTAGATAAGTACTTCATTTCACAAATGAATAAAATTATTTTCTCACACAAAATTATCTACCTAAGAAGAGAATATGTTACAAATTTAACATGCCAAGTTTGGATATTAGGAAGGTGAACCGAGACTTATCCAAAGGTTTTGTAAAAATGTCAGCTAATTGAACATCAGTGTTTATATAGTGCATTGAAACTTTCTTTTTCTGCACATTATCTCTAAGAAAATGATGTCTGATTTCAATATGCTTGGTTTTAGAATGCAAAACTGGATTATTAGAGATAGAAATGGCACTAGTGTTGTCACACAGAATTGGTGAGTTTTCAAACTGGATGTCATAATCAAGTAGTTGATTTTGCAGCCAAAGTATTTGAGCACAGCAGCTTCCAGCAGCAATATATTCTGCTTCAGTTGTTGAAGTTGAAACAGAGTTTTGTTTCTTGCTTGACCAGCTGACTAATCTTCCACCTAATAATTGACAACCCCCAGATGTACTCTTTCTGTCTAGTGTGCAACCTGCAAAGTCAGAATCAGTGTATCAAACTAACTCAAAATCAGAGTCTTTGGGGTACCAAAGACCTAGATTAGGAGTTCTTTTGAGATACATGAAAATCCTTTTAACTGCAGCTAAGTGAGATTCTTTGGGATCTGCTTGGTATCTAGCACACAGACATGTAGAAAACATAATATCTGGTCTACTTGCAGTGAGGTATAAAAGAGACCCTATCATACCTCTATAGGCTGTAATATTCACTGATTTACCATCAGTGTCCTTTCCAAGCTTTAAGGTAGTGGACATGGGTGTTTTCATTGAAGAACAATTTTCAAACTCAAATTTCTTAAGTAAGTCATTTACATACTTTGTTTGATGAATGAAAATTCCATCAAC
This sequence comes from Pulicaria dysenterica, assembly GCA_947179395.2. NCBI lineage: Eukaryota > Viridiplantae > Streptophyta > Magnoliopsida > Asterales > Asteraceae > Pulicaria > Pulicaria dysenterica. Next base: position 10,892,098 of record OX359291.1, read on the forward strand.
CTCTTGTTTGATTTGAAGACCTAGAAAATAGTTTAACTCACCCATCATACTCATTTGATAATTATCAGACATGAGTTTGGAAAACTTTTTGCAAAGATTAACATTTGTAGACCCAAATATTATATCATCTACATAAATCTGTACAAGAATCACATCACCCTTGAATTTTCTTATAAATAAAGTGCTATCTATGCTTCCTCTTATAAATCCTTTATTGGTCAGAAAAGAAGAGAGGGTATCATACCAGGCTCTTGGAGCTTGCTTCAGACGATACAAAGCTTTGTTCAAGAAGTATACATGATCTGGTTTGCTTGCATCCTCAAAACCTGGAGGTTGTTTGACATACACCTCTTCCTTCAATTCTCCATTGAGGAAAGCACTCTTAACATCCATTTGGAAAACTTTAAAGTCTTTGAAGGCAGCATATGCTAGAAACAGTCTTATTGCTTCAAGTCTTGCAATAGGGGCAAAGGTTTCATCATAATCAATACCTTCTTCTTGGCAATACCCCTGGGCAACTAACCTTTCTTTGTTTCTGATGATCAGCCCTTGTTCATCCATTTTGTTTCTGAACACCCACTTAGTACCAATGATGGATTTGTCCTTTGGTCTTGGCACCAAAGTCCATACATTGTTCCTAGTAAATTTAGCCAATTCTTCTTGCATGAAATTTATCTAGTGGGGATCATTTAGAGCTTCATCTACCTTCTTTGGTTCAATCATAGAAACAAAACTTGTGTACAAACAAATATTGCAAGCTTTTGATCTTGTTAGTACAGGTGCTTCTATATTACCTATGACCTGATCAATTGGATGATTTCTGAGGTCCTTGTAGGCATTTTGGATTGAGGGAGTGTTTGAAACAGTTTGGATTAAAGGAGTTGAAATTCTTTGGTTTGGGTCAGCTGATGAGACTTCTGGTTGGTCAGCTGACAAAATTTCAGGAATGTTATCTGATGAAACTTCTACTGATGAGGGAATGTTTGATATGGAATTAGAGTCCATTGATGTTGAATCATGATTCTCTTCATTCAGTAAAAGTGTGGGTTGATTCAGGATAGGATGTGCAGAGGTGTTTTGTAGATTTGAAACAGGTTCATCTAAGTCATCTATGTCAGCTGATGAGATTGGATCAGCTGATGGGAGTGGATCAGCTGATACTGGATTGTTTTCTTCAGTATGTAGCAGATCATTAAATTCCTCACCTATAGATGGATTAGTAGAACAGGAAGCAACAAAGTCATTTTCATTAAAACTTACATTGATTGATTCTTCTATGACCTTTGTTCTGAGGTTGTAGATTCTGTAAGCTTTGGAGATCACATAATATCCAACAAACACACCTTCATCAGCTTTTGGTGCAAACTTCTGCAATTGATCTTTCTGGTTCAGAATGAAACACTGACACCCAAAGATGTGCAGAAAGTTGATGTTGGGCTTCCTTCCCTTGAGCACTTCATAAAGAGTCTTGTTGTGCCTCTTGATTACAAGGAATCTGTTCTGAGTAAAACATGCACAGCTGACAGCTTCAGCCCAGAAGTTGAATCCTAACCCACTCTCACACAACATGGTTCTTGCAGCTTCAATTAATGTTTTGTTTCTTCTTTCAGCTACACCATTCTGTTGTGGAGTTCTTGGAGCAGAGAAGTTTTGAGATATGCCTTTTTCATCACAGAAACCTTCTAGAGTTTGATTTTTAAACTCAGTTCCATGATCACTTCTAAGCATCCTTACTAGATTTCCATTTAGCACTTCCATCTTTCTAATAAAGCTCATTATCTCTTCAGCAGCCTCACTCTTAGTTTTGAGGAAGATGACCCAAGTGTATCTTGAGAATTCATCAACCATCACCAATGCATACTTACTTCCACCAATACTAGCAGTAGCAACAGGACCAAATAGATCCATGTGCAACATGTAGAAGGTTCAGTAATGGAGAAGGCTTGCTTAGATGGAAAAGATGTCTTGTGTTGCTTTCCCTTCTCACAGGCAGAACAAGGTTTAGGCTTAACATATGTCAGTGAAGGTAGTCCTGACACTAGTTCACCCTTGTTCAACTTGTTAATGTTTTTGAAGTTTAAATGGGAAAGCCTTTTGTGCCATAACCAGTTTGTGTCAGTTACAGACTTGGTATACAAACAGGTTAACTTTGATGGATCACTAGAGGACATATCAAGAGTGTATACATCCTTGGTTCTTTTTGCACAAATTATTGTTTTACCTTCTTGATCTAAAATGGAACCACCTGTCTTTGTAAAGAGGACTTTATGATCACCATCACATAGCTGACTTATGCTGATGAGATTGTACTTAAGCCCTTTAACATATGATACCTTGGACAAGGTTAGGTTCCCATTATGAAGTTCTCCATAGCCTTTTGTTTGCCCACAATTGTTATCACCAAAGGTTACTCTTGGACCTTTTTCCTTCTTGTAGTTACTAAGCAAAGCTTTACAACCTGTCATGGTCCTTGAGCATCCACTGTCAAGATACCATGTGTTCAGCCCCTACATAGTTGTGATTGAAAGAAGGTTAGTGACACTTGGGCATCCACATTTAAGTGGACCCCTGTGGATTGCACCTAGCCATCCACTTTATATTAGGTTGTTTATGAATGAGAGAAACAACTGTGTTATCATTATCAGTCCACTGTCTTGAGTTACCTTCAAGAGAACAATTACCTGCCTTATGTTCTTTGCTCCCACATTTATGACATTTTTTATTTTTGGAGCCTTTAACATGTTTTGGTAATTGCCTAAGAGATGTCTTAACTGTTTTCTGATGACTATGGGTCATCAGCTGACAGACTTCACCATTCAGCTGTTGCAACTGATTCTGTAAACTAATAAGGTCTTTGTTTACAGTCACCTTAGGTTGACCCTTAGTTAAAATGAGTTTTTGATCAACTTTAGTTGTGGCAGACTTAGACTTTTTGTGAACAAAATGTCCTTTTCCCTTGGTTTCTCCTATTAAAAGAGTTTGAAGTGATGTTTGATCAGCTAAACAAACAGAAGAGGATCCATGATCAGCTGACAGACTATCAGCTGAGCAGTTATCATCTACTTTTTTAGCAGTTGATGTAACATCATTAGCTAAAGAATTTTCAGTCAGCTGAGTTCCTAAATTTAATGTATCAGTTTTCAAGGGTTGACAACAGAATGTCTCTTTGGTATCAACAAATGATTCCATTCCTTTACTTACTTCCTTTACACTTAAATTTTCAGTACTTTTGCTTTTTGTCAAAACAATAGAACTTGAACCAACTTTTGAAGAGGTTGAGTCTTTCAGCTGAGTACTTTTACTTTTGACAAATCTGTTAGTAATAATACTTTTTCCTTTTACGATCTTTTGAAAGGTAAGAGGTAAAATATCAGCTTTTTCTAAGATATTTATGTCCTTGCTAAAATCAACACAGTCAGCAGAAACACACCAAGATCTAACTACTTTTTGAAGGTCATTAAACTTTATTGTTGCTTCATTGGTTTCTTTTACCAAGATCTGATTAAGTATCTTTTGATTAGCTAAATTATCTTCCAGTTTTGTCATTTGTTTCAGTTTCTCATCTTTAAGACTTAATCTCTCTTTTAGTGATTCTATTTCTAATTTTAGCTTCTTTTCTCTTTGAATATTTGACTGAAACTCAACACACAGATAATCAAACATAGTGTTCTTTTCATTATCTTCATAGTTAATAAATTTTCCAACCTGATACATAGAAGAGTGATCCCAGTCAGGAGAAGTACAAGCTTTAGCAGCTTTCTTCATGTCCTCGTCAAAGGAACTTGTACTTGCTGTGTTGGCCATCAAACTAAACTGAGCTGTGAGGACCTCATCTTCATCACTTGAGAGATCTTCCTCAGCCCAATCTTCTTCTTCCGCAACCAGTACCCTGTTCTAAGCTTTCTTCTTCTTCTTGTCAAGAACAGCAGCAAGAAGCTTCTTATACTTAGCTTCATAATCAATCTTGCTGTCTGAGCTTGAGGAACCCTTGAAGCCTGTGTTTCCTCTGGACTTACATTCACTGGCATAGTGACCAGTCTTGCCACAAGAAAAACACCCTTCAGAAGCCTTTGGTTTTGACATGGCTCTTTCTCCTTTGAAGGGTTTCCTTTCAAACCTCTTGACATCCTTTCTTTTCAAGAAAGGTTTGAACCTTTTAACCAACATGGCAGCCATCTCAACAGCAGCTTCAATGTTGTCCATGTTCTCCATAACTTCATCCCCATCAGCCACTAGCTTTTCATCAGAAGACTCCTCTTCTTCCTCCTCATTACTGGACTCGTCCACAACTGCATCAAAACTCCTAGATCTTGTATCCTTAGACACAAGGGCAGTAGATGGAGCTTTTGCAGCCTCCTTCATATCCTTGGTAGAGATTTTCCTTTGTTTCACTGATTGTTCATGATTCATAAGATTTCCATATAAACCAACTAGTGAAAGACCCTTGATTTTCTCACCATGTTTAAGGACAGTGATAAAATGATCCCAAGATTCTGGGAGAGAGTCTAGAAACTTGTTTACAAGTTCCTTATTGCTCTTGGGAACCTCTGCCCTTCTTAAGTCATTAATAAGGCAGTTGAACCTGGTGTAAGTCTGAGTAAGACTTTCACCTTTATGAGCGAAGAAGAACTCACATTCTCTAACCAGAAGGAGTTTCTTGTTCTCCTGCACTTCTTCAGTGCCTTCATATGCAACAGTCAACGTGTCTAGCATTTCTTTTGCAGATTTGCAGTTAAGAACTTGATGATATACATCATTTGGTAGTGCAGAGACTAAGGCTGTTCTTGCTTTAACATCAAGATTAACAAGCCTTTTGTCTTCATCAGACCACTGATTTATAACTTTTATAATCAGTCTTTCAACAACAGGAGCTTCATCAGTTGCTTCAGTCACTTGAATTGTTGAGGAAGGAACATAAGGACCTTCAGTAACAGTTTTAAGTATCACATCATCAAGGCTTGACATATAGAGAAGAACTCTACTCTTCCAGAGAGAGAAGTTCTCTCCATCAAATATTGGACACCTTGTGAGTGAGCCATTGTTGGAAGAACCATTAGAAGCAGCAACATGTGTGGCCATTTTGTAGTGTGGGGTAGAAGCAGTTGAAGAGTAAGCAAAACAGATCTTAGATATGAATTATCTATCCTGCTCTGATACCAGTTGTTGGTCTCTAATAGATACTACAACAACAAAATGTTTGTAGAAGGGGGGGGGGTTGAATACAAACTTTAGCAAATTAAAATTTAATAGACACACGGTTTACTTTTATATAATTCTTATTGATGTTAATCAAGAATTACATGAACTAGATGCGGAAAATCTAAGTTCAATAAAAGGTGGCAACTAGATTTGTCTAACACATAGACAATGCTAATCTTAAACAACTAATGTCTAAGATGTTCAACACATGAACAAGTTTGTTACACTGAAAGTAAAATGCTAACTCTTCTAATTCTCAACTTATGAGATTTCAGTGTTGTTCAACACATACTTAGCATGTTTCCATGCATTAGTATATATAAGCAAGGTGTGTCCAGGTTGATGAAGAGAGAAGGAGACAAAGGTACTTGGTTTAATAATATTATAATAGATAAAGTTAGTGGGTGAAAAGTAAGTTAACTTTATACACAAAGTGTGTAAAGTGAACATACTTTTCAGTAATGAGTGTACCCACTATCTATTATTATATTATTAAAGTACTGCCTTTATATCTTGGAAAAGTAAACTTCTCCTTTCACGCTTGTGCTTTAATCAACACCATGCTTCTGAAGATGTGACTTTACCAAGTATGGAGTTACAAGCCATACTTAACATCATATCTTCGAGATCTTCTCTTCAAGATTATCTTTCTCCTTTTCCAGAGGATAAAGATCTATCCTTTTTGTTTCTTTGCAGATACAAAAAGTACTAAGTACTTTTACAAAGAAAGATCTAAGGCATAATAGGAACAACACATGTTCTGCCTTTGACTAAAGATAATATTACATAGAAAAAGCTATTAACTGAGATGTAGAATAAAGACTCAGCTAACAGACACTGAACTGCATATGTAAATTTGCTCAGCTAACGATAAATGTGAAAGACTCAGCTGACTAGATTTGCTCAGCTGATCAAAATGCTCAGCTAACAATACAAATCAAAGTATAGCTAATAAACTGATCAAACTAAACTGTCAGCTGATCCCAAGGGCTCAGCTAATCATTTGAGTGTGATCAGCTCATGAAGAAAAGATTGGATAAGTAGCAAATACCTTATCTGACAGATGGGAGGCATCAGCTGATCAATGTGATTGTGTCAGCCGATCCTTAATAGCTCAGCTGATCTTGAGATTTTCCTCAGCTGATGATTTTGGACCATCAGCTGATCCATTGTAGATCCTTAGCTGACGCTTTTTGACTTGTCTTTTCTTCTCAGCTGATCTTCCTGAAGCTGGTCCTTTGGCTGATACCCAGTGTTCAGCTGACACTATGATTCGTCAGCTGATATTTCTTACTTAGAAATTCTTTAAGTCTAAGATGAAAAACAACACATGTTTTTCATTTACCTAAGTCCAAAACTGAATATGTGGTTTTGTTAACATCAAATCCTATTTCAAAATAGTAGACAGGTTTGATTTAGGTTTGATATTGCTATCTCCCCGACAGGTTGTGATTTGGTACTTGTCTTGGGATGAAATAACTCGCGTTGACTTGAGGGCAGAGATGTCTTGCTAGAGACCGCTCTCTGTCTATGTTACTTATCAACACGCCGTGTCATGTGCAAGTGGGAGTGTGTAGGATTATATGCCCACTGACACGTATAGATTAGTAGTGCTACTGATGATACACGAGCCTATTGGGTCACACGCCAAGGATTGATCCCGACAGCACGCATAGCAAATGAGAGAAAAAGACAAAAGGCAGATAACGGCCGTTATTGTGACCATTACGGCCATTATGTGGAAAAAGGGCCTTACGGCCGTAAGGGTTATGGCTTACGGCCGTAAGGGTGTCTGACTGACTGCAGTTAATGATTTGTCATTTTCTGAACTTGGCTCAAAGTTTGAATAATTGGCACCTTGGGACATGGATGGACGACCATATTCTCTGCCAAGGAGCATGTGGGTGTCTAAAATAAGTCCAAGAGAGTTAATTACTTCAAGTCTTGATTATGATTAATCAAGTAAGATATGCTCTCTCTCTCTCTCTACTTGCATACTCTCTTCATGAGAGTTCTAGAGTAAAGTCCAGAAGTTCATCCATGACAATGGATTAATTCTGGAGCTTGTGGGCTGTACCAAGAAATGATTTCAAGGATTGAAGATCATAACTTGGCTTACTAGCATTTGGGGATCAAACAAACTTGGTGTGGACTATCAATAGAGAGTTGCTCTCTTGGTGACTATGAGTTCATCCCAACCATGAAGATTTCAGAAGCTGGAGCATGGTATATTTCTTATTCCATCTCTTTATTTTGGTTGCATACATATATGTAGAGTTCCACCATTGACGGGTATTGTTGGCATCTTGTTTTTCTACCCAAAACCATGTTTTTATCACGCTTCCGCTGCGCGGGTGAGATGGCCAACGAAACCCAACAATGTTTTGATAGTTTTATTTGTGAAACTATAGTTGTTCGATTTCAGATTAACAACACCAAATGGACTCTGAATTACCTTCAACCAATATCCGTTTGTTGAATCAAGAGTTTGTCAAACTTGATCGTTTTGATGGCCAAAACTATACCCGTTGGGTGGAGAAAGTAAAGTTTATGATGATGGTTCTTAAACTTTACTATATTCTGGACCCGAGTTTACATCCTATTCCTGCAAATCTTATTCCCAAGGAGGGGAGTGAGCCGGATCAGAAAGAATTTTCTGATTTGGAAAAGCAGAGAATGAAAAGAAAGGAAGATGAGGATCTATGTTTGGGATACATAAAGAACTCACTTTCTGACCGCTTGTTTGATCTGTACGCGCAGGTTACAGATCCATGGGACTAGTGGAAAGCTTTAGAGTTGAAGTATAAGGCACATGAAGAAGGTACTAATAAGTATCTTGTGTCAAAATACTTGGACTTTAATATGGTTGACGATAAACCAATCTTGGAGCAAGTGCATGTGCTCCAGGTTCTAGTTAACAAATTAAATGCGCTTTCAATTGTCCTACCGGAAATATTTCAGGTTGGTGCAATCATTGCAAAATTGCCACCTTCTTGGAAAGATTTTTTCAAGCGTATGATGCACAAGTCTGAAGATTACAGCTTGGATGAGCTGTTGAAGCACCTCCGTATTGAGGAGGAAACGCGCAACAGGGACAAGCGTAATAAGGCTAGTTCGAGTGTGCATCATGTTACTGGGGGCTCTGGGCATAAAAACAAGCAGGCATGGGGCCAAAATAAGGGTAAGAATCTTGGACCTAATAAACCTAATTTTAAAAGGCAAGTTAATCAGCAAAACAAGACCAATTTCACTAAACAACCAAATAAGACTGGACCGTGTCATGTCTGCAGAGAGACTGTCACTATGCAAGAGATTGAAAAGATCGAAAGTCCATGTCTACTGCAAATTTGGTTGGAAAATAGGAAAATATGGTTGCTAATGTGAACCAGGGAGAAATCTATATGATTTCTTCTATGACCAGAGTGACTGCGGCTCGTGATTGGTTCGTGGACACTGTGGCCACAATACATGTTAGCGGACAGAGGAATGACTTCCACACCTACCGTCCTGCTCCTCCGGGGACTGTTGTGGTATGTGCGGATGGTCATCGGGCTGAGGTGTTGGTTTCGGCGACATAACTATGAAGTTTAAAAATGGTCGCACGGTCACCCTAAAAGAGGCACTTCATGTTCCTACTATTTCCAAGGGTCTTGTTTCTGCACATAAGTTTGACAAGGGCGGGTTCAAGATGGTGCTTGAAAAGGGCCGCATTCAAATCAGTAAGAACGGAATTTATATTGGTAAGGCTGTGTCTTTGGGTGGCATGTATCGTTTAAGTCTTGCTACTGATAATGAGGTTAATAATGTTACAGTTTCTAGTAATGATGTAACTTCCGGTGTTGGAAGTAATGATGTAACTTTCCCTTCTGCTAATGAAGTTGATTTTTCTGATTATATTGTTTGTTCTATTTCATTATGGCATAAACGTTTAGCACACACAAATATCAGAAATATTGAAAAAATGCAAACTAAGGGATTGTTAAAATTTGACAAAGAGGATTTTGGTAAATGTGAAACTTGTGTTAAATCAAAATTTACAAAGAGACCATTTCCTTCTGTCAAAAGAAATACATTATTACTTGACTTGATTCATTCAGATATATGTGAACTAAATGGAATACTTACTCGTGGAGGTAGAAGGTATTTCATCACATTTTGCGATGACTCTAGCCGTTATTTATATGTTTATTTGCTGAGATCAAAAGATGAGGCTTTTGATGCATTTAAAATATATAAGGCAGAAGTCGAGAATCAACTAGAGAAACGAATTAAAATACTTCGTTCTGATAGAGGAGGAGAGTACTTCTCTAGAGAGTTTGATACATTCTGCGAAGAGAATGGCATTGAACATGAACGAACCTCACCGTTCACTCCCCAACAAAATGGTTTGGCTGAAAGAAAGAATAGAACCCTTGTTGAGATGGTCAACTGTATGTTGAACCAATCGGGTTTGCCAACTAATCTGTGGGGTGAGGCACTTCTTACTGCATGCCATGTTCACAATAGGATCACTATTCGTGTGATTCCTACGAGTCCATATGAGTTGTGGAAAGGGAGAAAACCAAACATCGATTATATGAGAGTCTGGGGGTGTTTGGCTTACTATCGAACGCCTGATCCTAAGAGATCCAAACTGGGAGACAGAGCTATTAAAAGCATATTTGTTGGTTATGCAATTAATAGCAAAGCCTACAGACTTTTGGATAATGAATCAGGTGTCATAGTAGAATCCAGAGATGTGGAATTCTTTGAAGACAAGTTTTCAAAAGATGTTGAAAACTCAAACCCCACTTTAACTCCTAGTACTTCTCGAGATGTTCCTGAGCCTTCTCGAGTTATAGAAGAGCCAAGGAGAAGTACTAGAGTTATAAAAGAAAGAAATCTTGGAGATGATTTCTTGTCTTATTTGGTTGAAGGGACACAAAAGAAAGTGACGAGACAGGTCATTTTCACCATTAATTTGGATGATGACCCTAAGACCTTTGATGAGTCCATGTCATCTAGAGATGCTCCTTTATGGAAGGAGGCTGTAAATGATGAGATGGACTCAATCTTGGGTAATGGAACTTGGGAGTTAGCTGATCTTTCCAAGGGAAAGAAATCCATTGGATCCAAGTGGATATTTAAGAGGAAATATCACCCAAATGGATCCATATCTGCCTATAAAGCAAGAGTAGTTGCTAATGGATATAGGCAGAGAGAAGGTATCTATTATTTCGATACCTATGCTCCAGTTACTAGGATTAGTTCTATTAGAACTCTTATAGCAATATCTTCTTTGAAATGATTGTACATTCATCAAATGAATGTGAAGACAACCTTTCTTAACGGATACTTAAATGAGGAGATTTATTTGGAGCAACCCGAGGGGTTTGTGATACCCGGACAGGAAAACAAAGTGTGTAGACTTATTAAATCCTTGTACGGACTTAAGCAAGCTCCTAAACAGTGGCATGAGAGATTTGATACCACTGTGACTGTTTTCGGTTTTCGGTACAACGGTGCTGATAGGTGCATTTATACCAAGTGCACTTCTGATTAAACAGTTATCATTTGCTTGTATGTTGATGTTGATCGTTAGCAATCACCTAGAAGGTATTTCTGAGACGAAGAAATACCTATCCTCGAACTTTAAGATGAAAGATCTTGGAGAAGTAGATACCATTCTTGGTATTAAGGTAAAACGAACAGGCAATCAGATTTCTCTAAGTCAATCTCACTACATAGAGAAAATTCTGGAAAGGTTTCAACATCTGAATATAAAGGAATTTAATACTCCTTTCGATTCAAGTGTGAAACTTAATGTGAACTCTGGTCGAGCAGTGGCTCAATTAGAGTATACGAGTGCAATAGGTAGTATGATGTATGCCATGCATTGCACTCGACCTGACATCGCATTTGCTGTGAGCAAACTGAGTCAGTATACTGTCAACCCTAGTGTAGAGCACTGGAAATGGTTACCTGAAAAGGACCAATATTTTGGTACTGACATACACATCTTCTCCTGGTATACTAGAAGGGTATTCCGATGATAGCTGGATTGATCAAACCAGTGATTCAAAATCCACAAGTGGTTGGATTTTTACATTAGCTGGAGGAGCTATTTCTTGGGCGAGCAAGAAACAGACGTGTATAGCTCACTCGACTATGGAAGCCGAGTTAGTTGCTCTAGCCGCATTAGGCAAAGAGGCAGAGTGGATTAGAGATCTACTATTGGACATTCAACTGTGGGATGTTCCAATGCCTTCTATTCCCATGTTTTGTGACAGTGAGGCCACACTGTCCAAAGTATACAATGCTGTGTATAATGGGAAGTCGAGACATGTTGGTCTTCGACACAATTCTGTGAGACAACTTATTGAGAACGGTACCATCAAAGTCGTTTTTGTCAAGTCGAGTGAGAACTTGGCAGATCCTCTTAACAAACCTCTAACGAGAGATTTGGTAGGAACTACCACAAGAGACATGGGTCTAAAACCAATTAGAATCGATTAGTGATGGAAACCCAACTTGAATTTAGTGCTCCTATCTCTCAAGTTTAAAGGGTAATAACTAGTCACTTAATCAATAGAAGGTACTATCAAATTTGATGGATCCATGTGTGGTAAAGATAGTACGTTCGTTGCCGAGAATGAGGTTGAGATTGCTCTCTTAACAAAGTTTTGGAGACATCTGAGCAACGAAGATGTTGTAAAACTTTGCCTATATGATCTAGAGGTGGTGCCGCCTTGAATGAAGATTTGTGGTTTATCTTCTAGAGGGTCATGAATAGGATTTATAGCGCATGGCCATATTCGCGCTCAGTGAAAACTGGAAGATACTATATGATATGTGTAGATGTGCCGGAGAGGTCACAAGGTTCTTGGTTTAAATCCATAGGATACCATTGAATTGATTTCTCTTTGTTCACTTGCATCAAACTAGGTTTAATCTTACACCTATGTGATATCATATATCTGAATAACAGGAAACTTTCCAACATGGTGGGGGATTGTTGGAATTTATGTGAATACATAAACTTGAATGTTGTCAAGTTTTTGTGTCCCACATAGGAGGGGAGAACAAACTTTTGTGAGTATATAAGGGATTACCCTCCCTTAGTATTCATACCAAATGGTGGGGGTCTAGTATGGGATTCCCCATACGCGCGCCTAGCCGTGAGCCGTGAGCAGCGTGCACGCGAGTGGCGCATGTAGGCGCGTGAGCCGCGAGTGGCGCACGTACGCATCGTCGCTAGGAGCTAAGGAGATTTTATTTTTCTGTAAAGTGGGTCGTGGTTACGGGTATCCGGTTGGTAATTATCGGGATATGTGTTGGGTGAGTCAGACCCACGAAATAGGGAGCCGCCCCTCTTTTATGCTCAATTACCTGATTCCCGGTTCCACTACCCGTGATTGAAAGATCCTGCAGGCAACTGGCTTGGTTATAAATACCAGTTTGCCTCTCCTGCAGAAAAACACTGAAAAATATCAGAAAGCTCTCCTCCTCTCCCTGTGTTTTTTGCTCTAGTTTTTCTGTTCATCTTCTTCCAGATTATAAACGAAAATTATTGCTGTGATTTTCGTTTTACTTTGAGGCTGCATATAATCCTGGGTTCATTACGTTAAAGGCCGCAGCAACACGGCAACGTAAACACCTTTAAGGACAGGAGTCATATCCGTGCAGTTCCTCGTGTTTATATTCGTTAAGATCAACTATTTCAGGTTGGTTTGAAATACGTGTATTGTTTTTACATTGTTCGATAACGGAACACTCTTCTTCTACCTTTCTTTACTGTTTTGATCGAGTAGGATCAATCAGTAGTCACAATAACTCGGTAACTATAATAATAGTTAGTTTATTATTGTTTGTTAATCTGAAACTATTTTCTAACATTCGGGACTGCATAATAAACGCATGTTTGCTACCTCAATTGATCAAGGCCGGACTCTAAGCGAAGATATCTTTTAAACTAAAAACAAAAGCACGATGAAGTTTGTTTCCTTTTAATGATGCATTTTATTACCCTAAGAATTTGCTAACAATAACTTTTACTACGATATACTAGTAATTAGGTATATCATGATACTCTAAATATGGAAATCTAGTTACTTTTATGTCTTAGATTTTTTTTTAAGGCAAAGGAGCAAATTTTATAAACCAACCAAATAAATGTTACAATGAAAGTCTCCAAGCCGGTGAATTCTAACAAAAAAGAAGGGCTAGAAGCCAAAACAAACAATCCGAAAACCACCAATCCGGCGGAGGTTTTTTACTAACTCAAGAAATCGCGAGTTAGTTAGAAATTACCCCGAGCAGGTGCGAGATCCAAATACTCCAGTTAAGTGTGATTTTTCTGCTTATGTTAGTATCCATACGAGAGAAAGGCATTAAACTAAGGCAAAAATATCTATCATCACTAAAAAAACCTCTCTTACTAACAACATAACACGCACCTTCATTGATTTTTTGTGATTCATCATCAATAGAGCTTTGAGAGTCGCAAAGCGCACAATTCCAGGTTATCAAATGAAGAGATCGCCATGACATTGATTATCCACAAACTTAGAAACTTTTTCCAAAGTGGGTTTATCTTTGCACAAGTAAATATTATATGGGTTAAATCTTCCAACATAGACGAACAAAGAGGGCAGTCCGGTTAAGCCACCAGGATGTTTCTACACATCAGATTAGAGAAACAATGGAAGGCAGTATCTTTTATACTAGACTGAAAGTTTTTTTAATTGAAACTACTCTAACCAGCCATATAAGGCGGATACACTTGAATCATGTTTGGAAAGATCTAAATTTAGGTGAATCCCTTCAAGATCAGAGAGTGATCTTTCACTAGGTGGGCACCACCACAACCACGAAGCAATGCTAACTCCTTGAATTTGGTATTCATCGAGTAGTTTTTTTCCCATTCAAAAAAGACGAGGGAAACGATCCTTTAGATCGAGGAGGTCTCATGGTCACACCAAGGATCTAGCCAAAAGCTATTGCATTCGTGACTCGCCATTACCAATCTTAGATTTATTAAGTTAGTTATATTTCTCATAACACTTACCTTTATTAGGGCCTTTTTGGAACTAGAATACATATACCAGTCTAATTAAATTAAAACTAAAGTAAATAGCGTGGGAGAATGAGATAGAGCAAAGTTATTTAAGTTGATGTCTATCTTGAGTGACAAGTCGAAAGCTCTCTTCGGTGTCATCTACACATTTTGCGATCAGTTTGGAAGCTAAGAAACGACAAGGTTTCCAAGAATCATTCTCAATCTTGGAGCTTTGGTGTTATCTCAAATCCAAGTTTTTTCCTATTTTTCCTATTTTTAGTTTTGATGTTGTAATTTTGCTAGCATGATACATCCTTAATATGATTAGTTTTAAAAAGCGACCTTGATCTCTATAGTCAACCATTTATCAAGTTCATAATATGAAGATACATCTTTAGTATGATTAGTTATAAAAAGCGAGTTGATGTCTATAATCAACCTTTATCAAGTTCATATAGTATCATAATACATCTTTAATATGATCAGCTAAGTAGATAGTAGTAATATAACACCTTAATATTAATGATATATATTAAGTTAAATATTTGTTGGTGTAAAAAAGATCACCACCCACCCTTGTGTAAAGGTATAGAAACAATTAAGCTAGGCTGAAACCATGGTTTACAAAGAAAGAAGACGACAAATAGAAAAAAGAAAGAAAGAGCAGAGAGAGAGAGAGAGAGAGAGAGAGAGAGAGAGAGGTCAGAGGCAGAGTCAGGCAGGGTTCAGGGGTTAAACCAATGGTTTACGCCAGGATGGCTCAGGCCAGGGTGGGGAGGGTGCGGGGAAAACAATAATTCACCAAGGGTGGCTCAGGCAGCCAGGGATGGAGCAGTGATAGTCGGTGGGGTAAAATAAAAAAGGCAGTAGCTAGCGCATTTACTACTCATAACAGTGATACGCCGCAGGAGGAGAGGAGGAGGGCGGCGGACATGACTTCAGGTTGTCGTCATCAACCCCACACACCACACAGACACAGTGTACGTGTGATTAATTAAAAATCTCCAACACCTCACTACTATACAAACAAACTGTTGTCATCTCTAGCCTTCTGTGCCTTCCTTGCCTCCCTCCTACCTAGCCTCCACCTGTTATTGATATTTGGCTACTATACATCAATTCATACTATAATATTCTATAACACTGGAGGATCTTTATACAACAATTTTATGGATAGTTTTATTTTTCTAATAGTTTGTTAGTAGTTAGTGGACGGAGCTTTATAGTGACATTTAATTGAGCAGTATGCAAGATTCACATCGAAAAACCCTACTTCTCAACGGCACAGGAGGAAAACCCCTACGAGGAGACTCGAACCCTAGACCTCCCTATATTGTAAAAACCTCCTAGCTAACAAGACAAAACTCCAATAACAATTTTATAGATAGTTAACTTGTATCATTCATAATAACTAGGGGTGTTCAATCGGTCGATTATCGGTTATATAGATTTATTAGGTTTGGTTTAATTGGATTTCAGCAAAAAAATTAACCGGCCATCATCCAAACCAAAATTATATAAAACCAAACCAGTCCAACCAAATAATATTCGGGTTAATTGGTTCGGGCTCCGTAAAAACAAATAAGGAATTTGCTTAAAAAAACATCGAAAACTTACCATTAGTCACACATGACACTTGACCAATGACCACAAGATCATCAACTTCAATTATTTATAAAGAAACCAATCATTTTAAGTTCAACAATTACAATAATTCATAAAATTATAAATAGGATATCACCATTTAAAAAAGCCTAAAAATGATAAAAACCAAGCAAAATGAAATAACCATCGTGAAATCTCATATATAAGTAACAGTAAACGGAGCAAAGCAGAGGAAAAGATTTGATTATTATGATTTGAATGAAGTAAGAGAAAATAGGGGAAAGATTGATGGAATATTGGAATCCATAATTTAAGTATACCATGCCCTGATTCAAGAAAATATAGGATATATATTATATATATATATATATATATGTGTGTGTGTGTGTGTGTGTGTGTAAGTTTTGAAATACAGTCTTTATCTTAATCGGGTTTCGGGCGGTCCCCGAATGATAAGATATAAAACCAAATCCGAGCCATAAACCGAATAAAAGTTCGGGTCTATCCACAAATCCAATCCAAATCCGGTTAAGCCGTAACCAAGTAATCCAGATTCTTATGGATCGGTTGGATTTTCGGGTAAAACCATTTAATGAACACCCCTAATAATAACTATTTATATGTTGTTATGTATGATTAAAATTTATTATTTACCGATAAACTCCTTATATCAGCCACTAGATTCCTTATGCTATACTACTAGAGTCCTTATACTATGTTACTAGATATGATATGATATGATGTTTATTATACACATTAGTTTACAAAATATTATTTCTTAATAAAAATATATTTAATAATTATAAAACCAAAAAAATGAGAATTTAAAAAGGTGGTGACAGACAATGTTAACACCCAGACTAGCAGTGGAAACGTCGACGCGAGGTTGAAAGTAGATGTGAAGGCAAAAATGTGATTTCATGATACAAAAAGACATTATTATTACAATTATGGTAACTAGTTTATCATCCCGTGTATAAACAAGCCAGATGTTTACAATAAAATATAAAATTTGATGGTGTGAAATTGTAAAGGGTATAGTAAAATAACTGTAAAATGTACATAGAAAATGTTTCTAACCGGTCTTTTCTTCCTTTTGTTGAAAGTTGTTCGAACGAAGGTCTCTTTGGTATTGATGAAGAATGTTGTTTATTATCCAAAATTGATATTTAAGAGATGAAAAAGATGAGAATAAAAGGATATTTGATGTCAAAGTGAAGAAATATAAAAAATATGTTTAAACATGTAATCGTAGATAATACATAAATGATTATTTACTTATTTTAAAACTAAACCATACAAATAAAGATAAAATTGAAATATTATTTTCATATTTAATATAACAAATCTATTCACCTAAAAATATGAAATTTGAAAAACAAATTAAAAACTCGCGTAAAGGTAAAATTTAAAATTCTATATCAAATATTAATATTAATTCAAATAAATTATCTCACGCAAAAATATAGATAAGATTACATATATTATTCTATATTTAATGTATAACAATCCTAATCAATTAAAAATATGAAAAGTTTGAAAAGTATGTAAAATAAAGTGTGAGTTAAATTAGGAATGTTAATGTTGTTATTCATGATAGTGATGTCATATTTATTTGTAATCTTAATTTATTTTTTAAAGAAAATACTCTTATTGATTAAATTATATTTTAAAAAGGAAAAGTGTTTCTTAAAAGCCTATTTCCTTAATAATATAGTAAGATAAGTTCAAGTTTTTATTTGTAAACATTAATGGCATATGTAAACACAAAAAAAATCATGTACTATAGTTGAACATTGGACGAACATTCTTTGTGTATAACCACTTTAACCCTAATATAAATATAAGTCTAACTTTAATCAATTTAATGAAAAAATTATAACTTTTTATTTATTTAAAATTAAGTCCTAACTAATCACTTTAACCCTAATATAAATATAAGTCTAACTTTAATCAATTTAATGAAAAATATATAACCTTTTATATATTTAAAGTTAAGTCCTAACCATTTATTTGGATCAAACTTGAAACTCAATGTTAACTCTAATTAAATTTAATTTGAGTTAAATTGTTTTTCTAAATTAAATTTCATATCCACTACATTAATTTAGGAATAAATCTATTAAATTTGAGGTAACATCAATTATAAAATTTGACCCATTCGAATTTTTTGTCATTATCTTTTTTTTAATATATAATACAAATATTATGGTAATTAATGTCTTTCTGCTTGTGATTTAGGGTTGCTGCAGTCAATTGTGCTTGTGATTGAGAATTAACAATCGACCAAACGTTTTGACCCTCTTATTTGCCATTTGATTATGTTTTTATAGATTCTGAGACGATGAAGATATTCTTTTTATAGATGGAACTGGCGATGGGTGAAACTACGACTCCTTATACCGAGAAGAGGGAGGCCGGGAGAGGTTGGACATGATTCCGTTGCAGTCATGACGGTGTTTGATCTCCTTTGTTGGTTTCATATTTGTATATGAACATTTAGGGTTCTATAATCAGATTTAAGTTGTTTTTGAATAATAGATTGTTTGTGAGGATTTTGAACCTATTTCCGTCGGTTTATGGTAAACAAGTATTAAATTTTTGTTGTTGGAGAAGATCATATTCTGATTTCCTTTTTTTTATGATGAACAGATTTTAATTGGGTGATAAAATATATATTTTGCTTTTGTTATTTTGCTGAAGATAAATAAGTTTAAGGTCATTATTTTGAAATGGGTCAACAAGAACCTGTAATCATTTACTCTCTCACTTGTTTTAAAAAGTTTTAACATAACTGTTTTTATACAAGAACTGTTTATAATATCATTGATAATCCTAATTAATTAGGGTATTTTGGACATTTTTATACTTATCCAACAGTAAATTACGTCTGGATTAACCGTTTAATGAGTGAGACATGATTTTTCCAAAATTATTAATTAGTGCATTAAAGAGTCATTATTAAGCCATTATCATTAATATCCATTACTTTATTTTAGGGATATGTTTTGCATACAACAAAGCTCTGTCATACACAACAAAATGTATGTATATGGACAAAAATACCTTTAAATATATGGTTGATAAAAATATAATATAAGTTTATAAGGATAAAAATGTCATGATTATTGTGCATAGCCAATTATTCTTGTGTGCAAATCATCAAAATACGGAACCACACAACAAGAAGAATATAGCACCCCAATTTCGCTCTTAATAAATCTAGTGCTACTACTTCGTCACCGCGAGCTTCCGATAATCCTTTTCGGCTAGACTTGTCACTACCTACCTACCAACAAAGCATGTGTATCGGGCATTCTTAAAGGAAGTTGGTTAGCAGTCGAGTGGAAGGAACCTCTTCCTTCTCCAATTCATGGACGATGCTTGTTTTTTGGTCGTTGGTTAGAAAAGAATATGTGCAATGTATTATTTTGGGCTGTTTGTTTTTATGTCAGGTCACCGGTTCAACTTCGCAAAGTGCGATCTCATGGGAATAGGAGTAAACAACACCCAAGTTAAAGAGATGATACATATGATCGATCAACTGTAACCAATGATCTCTTAGCCTAGTAGTTAAGAGTGAGGGGGAGGCAAAGCCTTCTAGGAGGTCCAGGGTTCAAACATTAGCATTGGAGTTTAATTCTAACTTGGGGTTTACTAACTTACTAACAACTAACTTTGCCGTTCAAAAAAAAATGATCGATCAACTGTAAAAGCTGGATCATTCCGATTCATGAGCAGCCATATAAAAAATTCACTGGATCTGGTGGAGCCAAACCATGCAACCAAGGTCTCATGAATTATGAGTCTTAAAGCAAAAAACAAAGCCTTGTTAGCTAAGTGGCTATGGTGCTTCTTAAAGGAAGAAAATTCCATGTGGAAACCATAAAGAAATTTTTATGGTGATTTAACTAAGTCAAGCAATTCTCAAATGTGCTGCGGATGAAAAAGGCAGTAGGGGATTCTAAAGTATACAAATTATAATATTTTGTGTAATAAACTGTACTTGTTGATATAAATATATTAAATTATCCAAAATTTATGTTTAACGTTACCTTTAAACAAAAGTTTACTTATCACCTTTATATTGTTATTTATTCTATATTCTTATTATTATTATTATTATTTTTAAAAGCAAGCTTTTTATTTAATAAATTATAAGGGGGGAACTGATCTACAAGTGATAGAGAACCACCCACTTACAGTGCACATGAAAATACAATAACCAAAGAAGCTTCAATTAAGGAAACATGTAATGACCATCCTTGTATTGACTAGTTAATGGTGATCGAAACTTAGCTGTAGACTCTCAAACCTTAACATCTCGAAACTAAATTTTTTTTACCACCAGTCCTGGATCTATTAACCACGATTCCCAACTCAGCACTGTTTTTGCTTTATCCAAACCTTTGAGCCATTGAAACATGTAAACTTGAGACTCGAACAAAACTCCAACAAAATCTGAATTTTTGCCTCTGAATACTATATCATTTCTGTTTTACCAAATGTTATAAGCTGTTATTTTTGCTGCTGCGTTCCACCCTTTACAATGACCCGACGACCAATCATCCGATTTTATGTTGCATAGTTTTTGCAGGTTGCTATCCCTTTTGTACTCTACACCCCACCATTTATAAAATTCTTTCCATATATCTCTTGCCTTTGTACAATTTGTCAAAGCATGATTTAGATCTTCCACCTCTATTATGCATCTAGGACATAATAATGATGGAATATCTATATCTCTATCTCGAAGCTTTATTAAAACTGAAAGTCTATCCCGAAAAGCCCTCCGAGCGAACACATTGATCTTCTTTGGCGCAAGCTTTGTCCATTCCGTCGATTGCCGAGACTGATGTGCTTGAAACCTTCGATCTTCTACAAGTTGTCAGATTAGACTCACCGAATAATTAGGTGAATTATTCATCGTCCAAATTCATTTGTCTTCCACCTGTTTGTTTAAAACAACATGACTCAACATATCTTTTAGACCTTGACACTCTGCCCCAACTCGACCATGACTAGACTCGAAGGAAGAAAAGTCCCAGACCCATTTTGACAGTGACCACGACCCGACTTCGCCGACTCTACACTCTTTGTTACCACATATATTGTATAAACGTGGGAAATACTCAGATAGACTCAAATCACCCACCCATTTATCACACCAGAAACTCGAATTCATACCATTACCCAATTTAATCTTGAAATATGACTCTAAAGGCAACCCTAGTGACTCCATATCTTTGACTGCCTTAACAATCCCTCCGCACATTGACCCTCTACAAGCTTTACTCTTATTATCGATCTTATTGTTACTGATTATTATTATTATTATTATTATTATTATTATTATTATTATTATTATTATTATTATTATTCACATGAGTAGAATGTGAACTGTAACATTTATCAACAACCGCTACTCTTAGTCTCACACATCTACTTCATCAACCACCACCACACCTACTTCATCGACCAGTGCCACCACCCCATCTTTAACCACCACCATCTCTATCTTCAACCACCACAACCACTGACACCACCTCCTTCATCTTCAACCACCGCCAGCTACATCTTAAAACCATCGACACCGACGCCAACTCCTTTGTAAATGGTGAAGGTTCAATTTTGATTTTTATCGACCATCACCACCACCACCACACCTACTTCATCGACCACCACCACACCTACTTTATCAACCACCTCCATCTTCAACCACAACCACAACCACAACCACCGCCACCTCCATCTTTAACCACCACCGCTTGCCACCACCTCCACTGACACCATTTCCTTCATTTTTCAACTAATTACAAGAATTTGATTCGTAGATGAAGTCTCGATTTTGACTTTTATAGTGTGAATTATATTCATTAATTTGAAGTCTAATATGAAGATCTTTTTCTTTAACAACAAAGAAAGTATCATAGGCAAAAACCTTCAGCTCGGCCATCACCCCCGCGTAGAGAACTCAATTTTATTAGAAGCTTATAGCAAGTTACTAGACGATTTAAGTTAAGGTTATAATACAACAACTCAACAAAGCCCAATAAGACAATAAGGAACAAATAAATCAAGATTAAAAGAAACCAAAATTTTAATGCAATTGGACCCAAGGCTGAATCAGGACTAGAGCACCAAACATCTATATTTATCTTAAAATACGCTGCCTATTTTGAATCTATAATTCTGAGTTCCGTTGAATTCTAGGGAACATATCCTCTTGTTTTAATTTAACCGCCTCAACTTGATCTGCATGAAAATGTTGTTCCTCCAATTCCATATGGATCATAATGTCACTACACATACAACTACAAAACCCATATGAACTTTTTCCAGTCCTACACTTAATGACATAATATTTTTGAGAGAGACTAAAGATAATGGTCTAACACTTTTCTTGCCCCACCATGCCCAAATCTTTCTCAAAAGTTTATCAATAGCCTTACAAGCAAAAAACAGTAGTTGACATCTTCTTCATACCCATCACAGTATACACATCAACCATCAGGACACGCCATAACTCTTTTCATAATCTCGAACTTAAGGGGAATGGCCTCATTGATCAACCTCCACACAAATATATTTATATTTAGTGGAACCAATGTGGACTACGCGAGGACTACACGAACTTCTGTTTTGCTACAATCATTCGATCAATAGAAGATCTATAAAGAATACTTGTTAATTTTTAACAGAGAATGTACATTTTAAATCCCAAAGCCATGTTCATGTATCTGAACTTCTTCTTTATATTCCACTTGACAAAGGAAGACACTCAGATTCTGAAACTCCTCTAGTGTTCTACCACGCAAACTTGATCTCCAACTCCATGAACCCTACCAAATACCATTTAAAATTGCAGTGCGCTTTACACGTCACATCAGTGTTACCTTCCACCGCAAACAATCGAGGAAATCTAAGCATTAGAGATGTCCTAAGCCCCACCGAAGGGTCCTTCCAAAAACTAGAATCATAACCATATATAATACTTTTAGGAAAGGAACCACATAAATTCAAGTCCCCCAGAGATAACTTTACAAGAACAAACAACCGAATCCCATACTCCTTTACCAAGATTGGATGTTATTCTGTCGAACCCTCCTACCACACCATAAATTTCCAAAATGACTTCATTCTAGATGCATTGATCCTCCATCAAGAACCTCCTATACTATTTAGTTAAAATAGCCATGATTTTTTATTTTAAACTTTTAACCCAAAGCCCCCATCCACTTTTTCTGTCATGACTTTACTCCATGCTAACCATGAAATTCCTTTTTCCCCTTCATGAGCAGCTTGAGGGTGGTGGTGGCTGGCGATCACACATCAAGCGACGGTTGAAGTTTTGTAAGAAACCCTAAAATCAATTGAGCATGGAAGATGGTGGCGGCGGTGATTTCACATACCGAGAGGGAGGAGGTCGTCACATGTGTGGTCTCTTCTCTGACAACAGTGGCGTCCTTCTGTTCCGACCATGGAGGCGGTGGTTGAGGAGGCAGAGTGAGGGTGGTGGTGATGATGATGGTGGTGGTGATGGTGGTCGACGCATGTGATGTTCAAAAGTGAAGAGTAGTTGCCCAATTAATAACATAAAAAGAATAATATTATTAATAATAATAATAACTATATAATAAAATAATAGAATAAAATAATATTATCAATATTACATTAAATGTAATTTTTTGGTAGTTTATTGTATTTATATTAACAAAGTATAGTTCATTATACATAATATTAAGATGAGGATATTTCCTTACATTTTTTTACATTAACTCTTCTGTTCTGAACAACTTCAATGATTAATGTCATTTTCTTCTTTATTTAAAAAAGAAAATCTCATATGGGTCTCGAATTGAATTTTCGCAGGATGTTGCTATGGGATGGAGGCACAAAATAATTAAGGACTCGTTTCCCTTGGTTGTTTGCCCTTGGACACGATAAACATGCTTCGATTAATGATAGACGATGCTCGGAAAATGGCATGTGGGTCGATAAGTGGGTCTGGAAAACTGAACTTAGGGTATGCTCGTGGAAGAATTCATAGGTCTTCTCGAGTTATTGTCTAGATCCACTTTCAACATTAAGAATGGAGACATACGGTTATAGAAAGCAGATTAGAAAGTGGAACTTAAAAGTCATGAAAAAGATGAATCTTGTGTAGCAAAAACTGCTAGTCAGGCCAATTAATAGGAATGATGTAGATTTCCCAAACTTTTGGAATGGCAATATCCCACTAAAAGTTAAAACCTATAGATGGATAATGTTAAGTTTATATAAAATTTTCAATAGTTACTTTTCGGAAACTTGACACATATTTTCATAACGTGAAGGGGTGTGAAGAGCATCGCAACTAGAAAAAGGGAAACGGATGGAAAAGGACTTAATTTTTTTCTTAATTAAGTTGCGTGACATTTTTATTTATTTGAAAAGCAAAAAAAAGTTAACTAAGAAGGAAGCTTTATCATGACCATCACACTCTCTTTGCTAACCAATATATTATTACCAATAACCTCAAACTCTAGCAAGGTGCTAGAGATATAGAGTACAAAATCTTTACAATAAACCATAAACCTCCTATACCAGCTACAAAACAACAAAAGACGGAAAACACAAAAAGTAATAGTCTATATCTTAAGTTGCATGACCTTACAGGTTTGGCATTGGTTGTGATTTAGCAAGCAAGGAGATGATACAAAAAGGTCATGTCATAAAAAAATTCTAACTCTTTCATATCAAGCTTCAATCTCCCACCACATAAAAGGTCTTAACATCTATCGTTTCTTAGCCTTCTTCAAAGACCAACACATTCTTCTGTAAACTATAGTTAATTGGTTTAACCGTAATTAAGTCTATAAAATTTCACTTTCATTTACATAATAAGTTTATGACTAATTCACATCAACATGTCACGCAAAATTTGTAGAGAAAGAAAACTAAAATTGTACAAAATTCACATTAAATGCTTTTTGTCCCGCGATAAAAACATGAAATTGAAAGTTGTGCATATGTTTGTTGGGTAAATAGTGATTGGTGTAAGGTTGACAACTTGTAAGTTAATTGATGAGATTTAGATTGCATGATATGATAAGATATAAAGCCTGGATGCAAATGCATGATGGATAGATGGATGGATGGATGGGATGGATGACTAGAAACATGCATGACTTCCCATATCCAACTTTTTTTCATTTCCTTTTCTACTTGCAAATCTTTCTAGAAAATGCCTACATATTATTTTTGTTAAGAATATTATTTTCATGTTATCCATAGCCAACGGAATTTCTATTGATTTACATGTAACATAATTTATTTATATGTATTGCTAAATGTAAATATTAGACTTAGGTTAATTTAAGAACATTTTTGTTGTGAGAATTAAATAACTAATCTAGATTATTGATATAATAAATCAATGTTTAATCATTGGAGTACTTTAAAAAAATCAAGACTCGTTAAATATAACTCATCTAAGCAATTCACGGTTTAGTAAAATTAAAAATGATTGTTATCAATTGTTATTTCGGTCCAGCATAAAAAACGTTTCTCACTTAAACTTCTCCATGAATAATAAATATCATATGATATAAATTTATAGTATAACGTGACATAGTAACAAAAAATATAAAGAGGTCAGAACAATGAGAATACTCTTCACTATCTTTATATTTTTCTTTGTAATTTCTATTTTTCAGATAGATGAAAATCATTCATTATGACCAACTAGAAGTTTTAAGATAAAGGAGGAAGATTTATATATTCTCATCGATTCAAATAACCTCGGGTTTGTCACTACAAGAAAAAACAGTTTTCGCGGCGTCTTTTTGAGTTTTAGCGACGACAAATGTCGCCGCAAAAGGTCCTTTTTTTTGTAGTGTGTGGATCTCAAATAAAAGGGAAGTTGGATGTCTCATTGGTAGGCAAAAGAAGTTTGGAACTTAGGTGGTAGCTTAATAAATTTCCTTTTGTCTATTTGAATGTTATGTATCTTGTTATTGGTTCTATCTCTACCTTAATCAATTTTAAGAATGCAAATATTAAGGCAATATGAATCTCATTAATTCATTTTCTTTATCTCTAATCTAATCCCTAAAATCTTGCTCACAAACCATCATCTTGTATACCTCCATTAAGTTTTAAGAATACAAATTTAAAATCAATATGAAACATATCATCACATCTTCTCTCAACGTTAATGCTAATGATCACTAAAAGTGCACTCTCTATTCATCGTCCGGACATAATGTATGCACCTAATTAGTATTAATATAAGGGTTAAGTGCATTGAATTGTTACAAAATTTCCTTACTTTAATATTCATTGAAAAAAGTTACGCTATAATAATTTTGTTTTTGAAAGTTGCATTTTATGTAATGTAACTTGTTATCACAGGTTAAGCAGGTCGTCTTTAATTTTTTTTAATTATCTTAGCATATATTTTATTTATTATTATTATTATTGAATATGATTATGATTATAAACATTTGTATACCAACTAGGTTTTACTAACCCGGACTTCGCACCAGGATATAAGTCTTATTAAAATCAAGTTTAAATTAGGTAAAAGACTTTATTTGAGTAAATGTTTTTTGGTTTTTATGTGATTGATTTATCTCGTTAGTTAATTTTTTATTCTAATTGAATATCTTCTTATGATATGCTTAAATATAAATAACTTTAACATTCATACTAAATAAAAGATTTTTTTTGCAAAGTAAACATTGTTAATATAGCAAATTTAAATCAAATGATTCGTTTAAAATAATCTAGTTTTTGTTGCTTAAAAGAACCAAAGTATCTTAAATAACTATTTTATATTGATAATTCTAAACTAAAAATACGAAAGATTAAATATAGTGATTCATTGATAAGGAGTCTACAAAAAATTAAAAATATAAAAGATTAAATGTTGTGATTCATTGATAAAGAGTGCGAAGTCATCCCCCTTTAGTAACTCGTGAGAATATTAATATTAGAAAACAAAAAATCAGGAAAATGTTATAATAATATAATTATAATAAAGTGATGCAACTGGGTGGACATCACGTGATAGTAACACTTAGATACCATAATCTTGATAAATGAATTTCTCAAGATAAAATAGTTTATTATTAAATTGCCCCTTTAAATATCATGATAAAATGAAAAACTTAGTTTGCTAATTAATGTATAGTATAAATACCAAAACCTAATATGCCATCTTCATCTTCTTTAATTTGTATACTAGATTAACAAAATCATCATCATTCATACAATAAATTAGGGTATTTAACCTAAATTATGTAGGTAAATATCCACACATAATATATATATATATATATATATATATATATATATATATATATATATATATATGTGTGTGTGTGTGTGTGTGTGTGTGTGTGTTTGTGTGTGTGTGTAATAAAAATTTTCATTTTTAATGATGATTAGCACATATTATGTGTGGTGACACATTTACACATATTTTAGATAAAAAGAAACGTACGAGATTGACATAATTTTAAGAAATTCTCAAAAGTTAAAATGAAAGATAGTGTTTAATGATTTATATAGTAATATAGATATGTAGATAAAATTTATTCAAAATTTTAATATGTGAGTAAATATCTGACACTGATACAAAACTTGATAGTGTGTATGTGTATAGTTGCAAAGATTAATAAATAAACAATTTTGTAAATTTAGTTTCTTAAAATTGATATTAGAATTATCCATGCATAATAAAAAATGTAATGCATGGATGTCATTAATAAATGTCTAAGAAAAATTAAACAATAAGTATACAACTCGATCAGTTTTTTAAAAAATGACATGGAAGTGGGAAATATAAATCTACATTTAAACAAGAGTTAATTATATACGAAATAGAAGATTCAATTCTCATTCTTTAGACTAATTTCCTTTTTTTGCAATTTCATTTTCTTCAATCATTTTTCTGTAAATTCATTCTCTGTACCAAACACACCCTAAGGTAAATCTCCATGTAAAGCTTGAATATATCACAACATTTAGTATTATGTATCTAACTAGTTGATTTTGACCTGCGTATTAGAGCGGGAATAACATAAAAGCTAATGTTTATATACAAATACTTGATATTGTGCATGGTGAAATTATATATTAAAGAACTCGTAGTGCATTCACATCATTTGGTTTTTCGGAATTAACCTTTTGTTTTACGTTCAATATAAAATTTAACGTTTCAAGAAACTAATAAATTAAAAAAAACTCTCCCGGAACTATACTAATTCTCTTATTCTAATTCTCTTATTAAAGAAATAAAGAAATCAAAGTTTGTACAAACATATACATAAAATTATTTATTATATTAAATTTTAAAATTTGAACATTACAAAAGAAGTGTAATAGGGCTACGTTACAAAAAAATTAAAAAAAAGAGTAATATTTCTAATCATTAATTATATGCTTTATAATTAGAAAGAGTAGTACTTCTAATCACTAATTATATGGTTTATCACTAAATAGTTTTTGTTCAGCACCAAGTCCGTTTTCTTTTCTTTTTTTTTTTCAATCGACTTTTTATTAATTTTTAAATAATATTAATATAAGAAAAAAGATTTCTATTTATAAAATAAGAAGAAAAAAAGTTAATAAGATCTTGAGAATTGTGTTGATGTGGACCATGTGGTGAATAATTGTGTTGTATGAGAGAGTTTGAGTATTTATAAATAAATGAAAAGTTAAAGTATATTAAGAAAGAGATTGAAATAGTTAAAATTGGTGGGTAAGATTAATTTGATTAGAATGGAGGGTTAAGATGTAATGTTTGATTGAAATATAAGAAAGTCTTAAAATGGAGAAGGAGAGAGAAAGTTAAATGGTTTATATAGTAGTATTTATTAATTTTTAAATAATATTAATATAAGAAAAAAGATTTCTATTTATAAAATAAGAAGAAAAAAAGTTAATAAGTCTTGAGAATTGTGTTGATGTGGTGAATAATTGTGTTGTATGAGAGAGTGTGAGTATTTATAAATAAATGAAAAGTTAAAGTATATTAAGAAAAAGATTGAAATAGTTAAAATTGGTGGGTAAGATTAATTTGATTAGAATGGAGGGTTAAGATGTAATGTTTGATTGAAATATAAGAAAGTCTTAAAATGGAGGAGGAGAGAGAAAGTTAAATGGTTTATATAGTAGTATTTATTAATTTTTATATAATATTAATATAAGAAAAAAGATTTCTATTTATAAAATAAGAATAAAAAAATGTTAATGAGATCTTGAGAATTATGTTGATGTGGTGAATAATTGTGTTCAATGAGAGAGTGTGAGTATTTATAAATAAATAAAAAGTTAAAGTATATTAAGAAAAAGATTGAAATAGTTAAAATTCGTGGGTAAGATTAATTTGATTAGAATGGAGAATTAAGATGTAATGTTGATTGAAATTTAAGAAGTCTTAAAATAGAGGATGAGAGAGAAGGTTAATTGATTTATATAGTAGTATATATATGATGTATCTTTATCAAAATATAGCTTTTTAGTTTTACAATTTCGAAAGTTCAAAATTTAAATAGATGTCGTATTACAATAACACTTGTGTTAAAATATAGATAACAATTAAACGGTCACAAATATAAATTTCTTATATACCAAACATAATATATAAAACTTATATAACAAAAAATAAATAGGATATAAAAGTAATTATTGTAATATTATAATAATAAAAACAAAATACAAAGTAATCATACGGCTATTGCGTTACAACCTCCAATAAATTAAATAGTGTTTGGAACATCCTCCGTATAAATTAAATAGTGTTTGGAACAATAAAAAAACACCAATCGTAAGGCTCCAACACGTGACATAGGGGATGTACTAAGTAACTCTTACTAACTCAACTAAGAAAAGGTTTTAATACAATGGCTGTCTTATAAAGGGTTTATTGTACGAAAATGTAACAAACTTATCGCGAGTTAACATTGCATGTAACAAACTAATTTTTCTTACAAATAATACAATGAGCTATCATTTTTATACATTGTATGCAGTTTTAACTTTCAAGGCACGTAAATGCTGACGTGAAATATGTAATTTATTATTTTATTTTTACTTTTCTAAAATAATGCACAAGTGTCATTTATTTGCTGATGTGTCATTATTATTTTTATTATTATAGCTTATGTGTCATAATTGTTTTTATTATTATATTATTAATAATATTATTTACTATTATTATTATTATTTGTTTTATTATTATTATTAATCATCTTCATCAATAACCACCACCACCACCACCCCACCACCACCTACTTCCACCACTACTACAAGATCAAACTCAGATCTGTGAAAACCCTCAACCACCACCGCTACCACCTTTCTCATTGACCGTTGTAGATTTTTATAGAGGTTCGTCATAATTGTCTTATTGATAAAGTTAGATTATTATTTTCTCAGTGTTAATGACTCTCATCATTAGACTATGTGTTGTACTCTACTAGAAACTATCGGATAAATTTGGGTAGACTAAGGAACATCAAAGTCAGTAACCTCTTCGGTTCTTCAGACTCGGTTGAGAAGCTACCCACTCCCCACCCCCACCCCCACCCCCTCTTAACCAATCACACACTCACACAATTTAATTTATTAATATAAAAATAAAAAATAGGAAGAGTTTGAAGGAGATGTATAAAACTTAATTTGGGTAGAGAGAGATGAAATGATGTGTCGCTAATGTGACATTGGATAGGGAAATGAGAAAGGTAGGTATAACTCATGGCTGTTCATTGTTGTTGCATAATTGTTATTGACATGTTTGTTGACCTTTTCATTATGGCTTTTAGTGTTATTGTTATAGTTACATCATTACTCCCTTATTGTTATCCTGTTGTTTAGTGTATTGACGTTTTCAACCCAATTCAATTACAGATGTGTTACTGTTGTTGTCTATAGTAAATATTTACTTTATTGTACTTGTATTATATTTTGTTTCAATAGGGAAAAATGTTGAAGTTGATAAACGAGAATTTCGTGGACTCAATGAGAGACAAGGCTATTCCAGAAAAGGTACTTGGACGAATGTGGGGGGGGGGGGGGGGGGGGGTTGTGTTCCTCTTGCATGTAAGAAAATGAGTACTAATGAGACAAATCATTCTAATTGCAATCAAGTGGCAAAGTTCGAGTCTTTAAAGGAACTGTTGGGGCTATACAAAAATTGCTAATCGAGAATCATGTCTCTTCTTATCATGTCATGAGTACAATCTCAAGATGGTGCTTGGTATCGAATTGAAGTCTCCTCTAATCACTTCATAACTACAATCTCAAGATGGTACTTGGTCTTGAAGTCTCCTAATGAGTGTGGTGAAAGTAATGATGTGTTTAATGATATAACATGAAGATTTATGATTGTTTAGTATATATGTTCTTGATAGATGGCTGCTTATGGCTCTAACTTTTGTTTGTTTGGTATTGAATTACATGATATGTATTTTGCTTTTTATAGTTGACACTATTTACCAGTAAATTTTGTATTTATTTGCATGTATATGAACATTATTCCCTACATATGATCGTAATTGGCCATACAAAAGTTTGTTCTTACAAGCACATATATGACAATTACCGACACATAGAAATACTTTTATCCACTCATACTTTTATCCATGCATACTTTTATCCACACATCTCGTTTTAAATCTGTATATATTTTTGTTGCACCAACATGTATTGAAAGATTAGATTTGTGAGCCGTGTGAAGGAGTATCTATATGACATTACCATAGCTTGGAACCCATACACGACCATAACGGGTCAATGATCCTCTACTATCTTTTTCCATATTGGCAATTTGGCATTTCATCCATTCTTTGAGAGTTTTGTCTTGTTGTGGACGTAGGGTTGTTAATTGGGTTTGTTTGCTTTACATTAAAATTACACTGGATAGTCGTATATCATATAAAGTTTTTAGACAACATAACTTACACACCTATTTAATCTACTCCTAAACTTTACCTAATTTACTATAAGACTTGGACCGAAGACTTTGAGGATCACCTTAAACACTTAATACACCGTACTAAATAACCTTTGGTTCATACAAAGTTAAGGTACATAAGAGTGATGAATGATAGATTCCTCAACAATTTTCTAGCTGGAGTAGCATGGTTTCCCAAAGTATTTTAAAATTAATTTGGTGTTCATCGTCATAAAAAATAGGTCTAAATGTTAATAAAGTATTTTAAAAAAGGTTTAGGATTTTGGTGTTCTTCGTCATCTTTTCGTTACTTAAATATGAGAATTTTTAGGATTCTTGTTCATCTTAAGTTTGTAACCCAGATCTTATTGCATCAACTTCGAACCTAGATCTTCAACCTAGTCTTCATCATTTTGAATTTGGCCTTATGTTTATTTGAAGATAAAATACACATGTGACAAATGTTTACTTATTGGAATTATAAAAAATAGTAAAATGAAAAAAAATTACCTGAAGAATAGATGTCCGAATATATTAAATGGTAGTTTTCAAGACTTTTATGTACTAAATGGTAATTTTTTTGTGTTGGATACACACAATAACAAAAATGACAACTTAGATATATTTTTACAAACTAAACCCTTCAAAAATCATTTAAAGTATTAAATCATTATAATTATAAAATATTGGCTTAATGTTGATAAAATATATTTTTTTATTTAGTGTTTTAATTTAATTTTATAAAATGATGTTTAGTAATTATTTACCTTTCAACTATTCTTACCTGAAAAGATTCTATTATAGAAATGTTAAACTATAAAATAACTAAAAATCTAAAGGTGTTAAACCACTTCACAAGTGAAAATTAAATCATTAGAGTAGGGCTCCTGATAGCCCACATCATGATTAAAACCTAACAAACAATGAGGCATAAAGTTGTGCTCTCCCTATCGTTCGCTTTGTAACATCAAGTTCATTTAGTTAATTTTTTTTTTTTTTGAAAAGCATAGATGTATATTATATAGTAATTTCAATTTACAGTGTATCCATAAGGATTTCAAATTACAACCGACATCAAGTTCATTTAGTTAATTAGTTCGGTTAATTATTGGTCGGTTTTAATGGTTAACTAGTAACCGAACCACCTTCCTTATCGGTTAACAAAATTTTAAAAATTGAACAGTCTATTTAAGAAACCATTTAGCTAGTTTGGGTCAGTTAAATCAGTTCTTGTGTTTACCCTTATAAATCACGGTCTGTGGGCAGTGGCGGACCCAGCATTTTTTTTTACCTGTAGCACTATATAATGCGAAAATAAAATTAAATAAAATTGATGGTGTGGTTCGGGGTTTTTTCGGGTTTCCGGTTAATCGAGTCGGATTCACGAGATTTCGGCTGTTATTTTGGTATTTTAGAACCAAAATTTATAACAGAACACAATTTATATGAAGTAATGTTAGCTAAAATGCTATTTTAAAGGTATAAATTGAAAGATTAAACTATTTCTTATCATTTTTTTTAAAAAAGTTTTATTTTTCCTTTAATTTTGGTGGCATCACCGGTAGCACCCCCAAAATTTAACGGTAGCACCATCTCAAAAAATTAAAAATTAACACTACGAACCGTAAAAAGACCGGTGTCCCGTGACCCCCATGATACACATACGTCCGCCCCTGTCTGTAGGATCAGTAATGCTTTTTATACCGGAGTTAGATTGGGTCAATTAAATCGGTTCTTGTGCTTGACCTATAAATCATCTGTAATGATAGTTAACGATATTGAGATAACAACTAGTAATAAAATAACGTGACACTATTCGGTTAATGAATTTGATAAAAGAAAAGAAACTGAAGTGCTAAATGTATCATGATTTGTAAAGAAACAAGAAAGAAAGCAGAGGAAAAGAAAGGTGAAGGAAATAGCAAGGTGAAGGAAAGGACGTATCTACCCTTGCCGCGTCTCTGTCCGTGGGATTATTTAATGCGGTACGACTCTGTCAATGGAGATATTATGAATCAGCCTTTATGGAATAATATCATCACTTCAAAGTCCAACAAATTATTACCTTTATAAATTCGTTTGTATTTATTACCTTTGCTTATAAATAATTTAATCTATTATTTATTCAAACAACATGACTACTCTACTACATAAATTTATAATAAAAAAACTAAAAATATTTGAATTGTTACGTATAAAGAGATTATGTAAACTTTTTAACGGTCAGCTGTACAAATTAATCTGCCCACGAAAACCAACTGAATTGTAACCATTGGAAAATCTTAATTTGGATTCCATAGAATGTATCATTATCTCTTTAAGCCTTTGACTAAAGGGCTTATAGCTTAGCGGTATCTAGTGTTTAGGTGTCCCATAAGATTGTGGGTTCAAGTCCTGTTAAGGACTAATAATGTAGATTTAGAATTAAGTTAGAGGGTGTGTGTGTTTAGCCGTTAAAAAAATCTCTTTAAACCTTTGAACAGATAATCATCTGGCCTCTTTCACATAAAATATACTTAGTCGACAAGATAGTAGCGTCCCAAACAACAAAAATCGAGCTGGACAAAACAACTCCTTGACATGTAAGACAATCTTGCCAAGAGTTAATGCGATTAAAATCAAATTGTCACCATTTGAACACCAACTTCCATATGCTTAGCATTTTTGAACGATTAACGAGAGCATGATTTACCGACTCTAACATGTTCAAGCATAGAGAGCTCAATAATGAAGCCACATAGAAGAATTTGCATCCTCTGCATGTTGGAAAGGTGGCCGGCAGTTACAACAGCGGTGGTTATGCTCGCGACGGTGGAGGTGGTAACATCTTTCCTAATCTATTTACATAATAATAATAACAATAATAATAACAATAATAATAATAATAATAATAATAATATGTTCAGTTAATGTCTAATACTCCCCCTTAAACTAAACATAGTTTAAGTGAGGTATTCTATTCTTTAGAACTTGATCATAGCAGTGTTGGTTCGTCGTGTTCACTTTGGGTTAAGTTAACCTCCTCATATTCTTTATGTATTCATATTTGAAGTGTCTCTTGTTACACTTGAAACATTTTATGTGACTCTTGTCTTGTTGGTTAACATCATTGTTCCTCCATGGTTTCCAAGTTCTACCTCATCCTTTTCCTTTGATATCTTGAACCGACTTGTTACAAACGCAACGTTCACAATTGTGCTCCTTGTCTTCATCTTTTCGGTTTGTTTTGGTGTACAAAATTTCATTATGTGTATCTTCTTCTTTGCTTGGCTTCTTAATGCGTTCTTCATAGGCTTTCAATCGTTCAACACCTTCTTGAAATGACATGTTGTTAAGATCGGTAAATTGTTCAATTGCAGCAACAATTTGAATGAATTTTCTTGGGACAAATCCTAGAAGTTTTTGAACCAATCTTTTGTTCTCTATTGTAGATCCAAGATTGTTTGCTTGTGACACAAGGTGACTAATCTTTCCTGTAAATTTATCTAGTGATTCTGAGTCTTTCATCTTCAAATATTCAAATTCTGATACTAATGTTTGTAGTCTAGCCTCATCGACTCTATCTACACCCACGAATCGAGCTTTCAAGTTTCCCATATATTAGTGGCCTTAGTATGATGAGCAACTTGTAAAATAAGTTATTCTGGCATGCTTGAAAGAGATAAGCAATAGCCATTGTGTTTTTCTGTATCCACATCTTCTTTTGGTTCGAGTACTTACCATAATCCATATACATTAAAAAGTGTTTTTGTAATATCCGTCTTCAATTTTTCACAATTATATGTCGATACATGTAAACCTATGATTGATGTTATTATTATCATTTATATAGCAAAAGTTGTTGATCACCGAGTTTGCTTGTACATATTGGATGTATTTATAAGATGGGCTTAATGGGTTGATAGGAATATACAAGTGGTAGATGTGAAGGATTACAAGGTAGAACTATATAGAATGTAGAGAGAATCTCAATTACACCATAGAAAACACATAGTTCTTGTTCATGTAATTTGACAATCCTTAACTACAATACACTAAGCAAAAGGCTTATATACTTCCCTGAGTATATTTATAACAAGCACTCCCTCATACAATATTAACTCTGATTTTATTACAATAATACAATCGTCACATGGGTTTACCTCACCTAGATGCAATTCACGCTTGAGTAAATATAAAAATGATCATAATATCCTTGTTAATGAGTCAATAATGAACATTAATAGTGGTTACAAATGATTCTTGTGGTTCTCGTATTAAGAACCATTGAAAAATATTTTTATTACGAGAACCAATCATAGCCGCCCAATTCCCCCTTCTTTTATTTTAATCACCCACCCGTGAATTCGTCACATGCACTTTGCCACACTTTATCCCTCCACGCACTTCATCCATGTATTCCATTTAGCAATTGAATGGTCAAGATTGGTTCTCGTAATAATAATGGTTCTCAATATATATATATATATATATACACACAGACACACACACACATAGGCAAAAGTTCAACGAGAACTGTTTTTCGTATGAGAACTGCGAGAACTGTTTTTAA
Source organism: Pulicaria dysenterica (assembly GCA_947179395.2). Taxonomy (NCBI): domain Eukaryota; kingdom Viridiplantae; phylum Streptophyta; class Magnoliopsida; order Asterales; family Asteraceae; genus Pulicaria; species Pulicaria dysenterica. The sequence continues at coordinate 10,928,434 of OX359291.1, forward strand.
CGCCATTAATGACTCGTATTTTGGTAATTTATATATTTACCCAAGCGTAAATTGCGTCCATGTGAGTCGTCATTAATTTGTGATACTTGATTTTTCCAAAATAACCCTCATTAGTGTGTCATTAATGAGCCGCCAAACAATCTTAGTCATTGATTAATTTTAATCAAGAGCTAAGATTGGTTCTCGTAGTTCTTGTTTGAATATATATATATATATATATATATATATATATATATATATATATATATATATATATATATATATATATGAAAAAGTTCATGCGAGAACCATTTTTAGTGCGAGAACCGCGAGAACCAATCTGAGCCGTCCAATTCACTCTCTTTCAATGTCATTGCCCACCCATGAATTCCTCACATGCACCCTGCCACACTCTATCCCTCCACGCTCACCATCCATGAAACTTTCCATATCCAAGGAACGGCCGAGATTGGTTCTCGCGGTTCTCGCACTAATAACGGTTCTCGCGGTACTCGCATTAACAACGGTTCTCGCATAAACCCTCCCCTATATATATATATATATATATATATATATATATAGGAAGAAGTTCCATTGAGAACCATTTTTAGTGCAAGAACCGCGAGAACCAAACAGAGCCGTCCAATTCCCCTTCTTTCAATGTCATTGCCCACCCATGAATTCCTCACATACACCCTGTCACACTTGATTCCCTGCACGTTCTCCATCCATGAATTTCATTTATCAAATCAACGGATAAGATTGGTTCTCGCGGTTCTCGCACTAAAATCGGTTCTCAATGGAACCCTCCCTTATATATATATATATATATATATATATATATATATATATATATATATATATATATATATAGGGGAGGGTTCATGCGAGAACCGTTGTTAGTGCGAGAACCGCGAGAACCAATCTCGGCCGTTCCTTGAGTATGGGAAGTTTCATGGATGGTAAGCATGGAGGGATAGAGTGTTGCAGGGTGAATGTGAGGAATTCATGGGTGGCCAATGACATTAAAAGTGAGGGAATTGGACGGCTCAGATTGGTTATCGCGGTTCTCGCACTAAGAATGGTTCTCGCATGAACTTTTTCCTATATATATATATATATATATATATAGAAATTGGATCAATATAGATCCCACTTAAACAAAGATCCCATAGTCCCCTTCCTATCCGTTGATCCAAGTTCTACTAATAAGGGCATGATCGACATTTTAGTCATATTCAGAATTGGCGGTTACGATTCACACGATACTTTCCTTATTTCCCGCTCACGTCCTTCTTCTTGTATACGGGATACAACAGTAGCGATTTAACAGAGGCGATTCAAGGTTGTTATCGTTTTTCCTTAATCATACTCTTTATTTCCAGCTCTCATTCATTCGATGTCTTATGCGACGATGACGATGACGGTAATTATCGTAGTTTTTTTATCTGAATTGTATGTTTTTGTATGATAATTGACGTTTTTTCATCAATTTTGTTAGTGTTGATTTGTTTATACCATGTTTTTAGTTTCTCTATTGATTTTGATAGGGTTCTTAGGCTTTAATTTTCGATAATGGACGTATTTGTATATTGAAGAACGAATATGATATTTTTGTTAATCTTCAATGTGATCCATGTTTGAAATGGAACGTATATTGGAGAATGAATATGATGTTTTTCTTACTGTTCACAGTTTGAATGGAACGAAAATGATGAAATCCCCAATACATGTGATATTGTTTTTTATACGAACGAAAATGATTATTTGTTACATGTAGTTTGTTTTAATTTGTTTGATGATTTTTTATATAATATGCTGATTGAAAACGAAAATGATATTTGTTATATGTACTAGCTGTTTATGTGGTTAATTTTATTTGTAACATTCTGATTGAAAACGAAAATAGTATTTCTTCACTGTATATATTCGATCGCATGTGATGAAAATCGAAAATGATATTTGTCATGTACATTCTTATATCATGATTTTTTTGGTAGTTGATTTTTTACATGTAACATGCTGATTGAAAATGAAAATGAAAATTTTTATATGTACTAGATGTTTGTATGTTTATTTTCATTTGTAAAATGCTGATTGAAAACGAAAATGATAATTCTTCACTGTATATATTGATAATTTGTCATGTACATTATTATATCATGCTTTTTGGTAGTTGAATTGTTTTTTTATAGGTTTCGACTCTGTTCCTGTATCACTTCAGATGGGAATTGAACAAGTTGATGCAATGGGAGTTAGATATTGGATCCCAAATGTAGTTGATCTCAAACTCCTTGTTTAGATATGTCGTTTGATTCATTGTCCAATGCTTGGTTGTTCTATAAAGAGTATGCTAGGGTTGGTGGTTTTGAACCCATTAAATCGTCATCCAAGACTCCTGCGGGTAGATCGTCTGTTGTTGCTGGAATTGTGAAGTCTAAACTTTTTACTTGTGCTAAAGGAGGTAAGAAACCTGCTAGTAATAAAAAGGACGTTAAATCAAATGAAAATCAGAATGAGAACGTTGATTCGTCTATTGCAAGTGGTTCTAGTGATTTTATAGATAATTCTGAAGTTGTTGTCAAGGAGTGTAAAAAAAGAAGAAAACGATCTTCCAAAAAGTGTGATTGTCCTGCAAAGTTGAAATTGAAGCTGGGTATTGATAATAAGTATTATATATGTAAGTTCATTGATGAACACAATCATTCATTGGTTCATCCAGATTTTATAAAGCACTTGAATGCTTTTAGAAAGGTCAGCTTTTTCAAAAAAGTTATGCTACATAATATGAATGATGCTGGTGTTGGTTCATCAGCTGGTAATAGAATTTTGTCTAAAGTTTACGGTCCCAAACATATTGGTTTTTCTAAGACCGATGCGAAGAATTGTAAGAGGGATGTGTTGTCCTTTATTGGTGATTATGACAGCCAGATAATTGTTGAAATAATGTCTAAAAAGAAGCAGTTTATTTCTAATTTTTCATTTGATTACTTCCTTGACAACGAAAATGCTCTTGGTAGTTTTTTTTGGACTGATGAACATGCTAAGAGGAATTACAGTGCATTTGGGGATGTTGTCTCTTTTGATGCTACTTATCGTACCAACAAGTAAGCCCTATTTATTTTATTTTATTTTTGCATTTTTTGTATATTCCCCAACATGTTTTGATTCTGAATATGTATTTAATTATTTTTGCATTTTCGTTATACATGTATGATATGGTTTTCATACCATTCACGGGGGTTGACAACCATAAACGTTGTGTTACATTTGGTGCTGGAATGTTGTCTAAGGAGAATGTTACATCATATAAATGGTTACTACATGCATTTTCAAATGCATATCCACGTCATCCTCGGATGATTTTGACCGATCAAGATCCGGCAATGAAAATTGCTATAGAGGTTGTATTCCCATAGTCCAAGCATCGTTTGTGTATGTGGCATATAATGGAAAAGCTTACTTCCAAGGTATGTGTTGCAATAGTTTCATCATGTTCAACATTTTAATCATTTTCATCATGTCATCATTTTCAGTATTTTACATACATTTTTTTATAGTTTTGGTACGCATCATTTTATCATTTTTATCATTTTTATCATTTTTTTCCTATATTTGTAGGTTTCTATAGACATCTATAACAATGGTTTCAAAGCAAAATTGTGTAGAATTGTTTGGACTGACAAGCTGGATGAAGAGGTTTTTGATTTTCTTTGGAATGAGTTAGTTGAATATTATAACCTTCAAGACAATAGATGGCTGAATGATATGTTTGGTTTGAGAAAGTTCTGGATTCCTGCTTATTTTCGTAATTGGGAATTATCTGGTATTATGCGAACTTCTTCAAGATCTGAGTCTGAGAATCACATGTTTAACCAGCTTATGCGTTCCAGTAATTCTCTTGTTGAGTTTATAACTCATTTTGACACGGCTATGTATGAGCAAAGGTTTCATCAGTCGCGAAATGATCACCAGAGTTCGTACACTACTCCTGTATTCACAAATGATTGGGCTTTAAAGGAGGATGCGTCTAGGATTTTTTGTAGGCAGGTGTTTAACGATATTGCTAAAGAGATTCGTTCTGCTTCCAAAAAATGTTTGTCTTTATCATATTCAGATGAGGGTTGTTTGAAGAGATTTAAGATATTTGACCTTAGCGTCTTGTCAAATGAAATCAACGATACTATTGATAGGGACAAGGACCCAAGGATTTTTGACGAGTTTTTTCCCAAGCATAGTGAGGTTCGTTGTTTTTATCAATTATCATTTTCATCAAATCATCATGCTGTTTTTATCATTTTAAAAAACAGATAGATATATGTCAAAACATATCTTTTTTTAAGCATTTTCACATTCATAATATATTAAAATGCCATTTTTAGCATTTTCATACTATATACATTCATTTTTTATGTTTTGTAGGTAATGTTTAATTCAGCGACTAAGGATTTCATATGTTCGTGCAAAAAATTTGAGAGATTTGGGATTCTTTGTCGGCATATATTATATGCTCTTCGTATTTGCGATGTTAACCAATATCCACGGAAATATATTTGCAAAAGATGGACGAAGGATGTTGTTCCTCCTAAAGTTATGCTAAACTTTGAGAATAAGAATCCAGAGGTACTTGGAGATGTTGGTTTAGCTGATATGGTTCGCCGTGTATATTACCATGTTGAAAATGCTCTGGATAAAGTAATTGGCAACAAAGAGAAATTGTCAAAGTTTTTGAAATCCCAAGAGAATCTGGCTAAAGAGTGTGCTGAGGATTATGTTGAGGATGATCAAATCGAGAATAGAGATTTCATTAGCGAGGTGTTGGGTGTTGAGCGTCCAACCAGTCTTGAAATTCGCAATCCGTCTGGTATTCGCAACAAGGGTGGTGGTACTAGAAGGAGGCTACTAGTTCACGTGAACGAGCTGTTGCTAATCTTACAACGTCTCGACGGAAATGCAGTTATTGCGGAAAATTCGAACATAACATTCGCACGTGTCCCGATAGAGCTGAGTCTGCAAAGAAGGATAAGAATAAATTTGTCGATGATGATGTCTCTTATAGTTCTTCCGATTAAATATATTCTTTGATTACTTTTAGTTTTGGGTTTTTTTTTCTAATGATTTATCATTTTCAAGCATGTTCAAGGAATGATTTTGTGGATAATATACCATTCTTAAAATTTTCTTATGTATCAAAATTCACAGAATATCAAAATGATAATAGACAACTTCAATCATTTATTGATATAACTTTATAGACAACTTCAAGAATGAATATAATTATACCATATATGTATTGGTTTTTAAACGAAATTGATAACTAACATGATAACTAAAAAGCAGGTGTCTGAACATAATACTGAAAATGATATCTAATATTCAAAAACGTCGAGTCTTTAATGTCACAAAATAGAGATTTATAACTAACATTCACTAATTAGACAACCATCTAGGTAACTGCACATACTACCAGATATGCTAATTGTATGTAAAAACTAGAAATGTATGTAAAACTATCCACACGAAAATGCTAATTGTTCCATCATTTTCAAAACCCATTCATTACTGTTCAACCTAAATTTTCAACGCGCTCTTTGATCCAGATATCTGCATCAATTCTTAGTGTCACTTTGTCTTGTTCATTAAGCATGTCAAAGATGTTGACCTCCTTTACCACCACGTCCCTCACCTGGTTCCAATCCGACAGCAGTATTTTTGTAGCATACTTTTCTCGTAAAGTATCAAGTTGATCAGTCTCGTCTTTTTTTTTGTCTGAAACCTGATTTAAACTCTTTTGCAGATGTCCCTTTGAAGGTTTCCATGTGTCTCATGAGGAACACCCCACAATCAGTATAGTTTTCTATTGTTTTCCATGGGAGGTTCAGTAGACGAGGGTCCTTCTCGAACATACTTTTGTTGTATGGTATGCTTTCTTCAGTTGCGTACATCTCCATATCACGTTTCTGTTATCAACATTCAAATTATTAATTAGTCACAGGTTTTTATATTTTGTACAGTCAATATATTCTTTTTTTTTTAATAGTTATGTACCATTGGCTTTGTAGTATCAGCGTATCTTGATATTGAGTTTCCTTCCCACGCGATGTTATCTAAAATATAGATATTTCCTTTCCTGAAATCAAAGACATACACAAAAAAGTGGCTGCCATCTATGATTGGACAGAACACCTGTTTATCACAATGACGAAGAAATACTATCATTTTCAAGAGGATTTCATATGAATAAAACATATCATTTTTGGTAATATAATTTTTTTTAATCATTTTTATTATTTTGTTATGTTAATGCAAAGGTATCATTTGTTTTTTACCAGATCAACTGTGTTTATTGTGTAATGGCTTGTCATCTGGCAAGAGTTAATTCAAAGGTATCATTTGATTCAGGAGATCATGTTTTTTACCAGGTATAAAACTTTCCGCCAGTGCCTTTGCCAGTTCAAGTCCACTCGCAGATTCGAAAACCACATCCCTAGAAATGATGGGTATATGTTATGTTATGTACATTTTCAAATACAAGACAAAGTGAACTATTTTTTTACTTACATGTCATTACCGGTGCCAGAAAATAGCCAATCGGTTAACCTTTTCTCTGCGTCTGATGTCTTTGTAATCATGCTAACTTCTCTATTCTTGTAAGGTGATTTTAGGGCTGCAGATGGTTTTACTTTCCGTTTTTTCTTTTTTTCTTCATCTTTTTTTATCATCTGCACCCGGAACAGTCTTTGGCTGATCAACGTCATGGAATCCAAGCCCCAACCGTACATTCAACCCAGCTTCACTTCTCATTGTATTTAGCTTTTCTATCACTATTTGCATTTTCTTGTTCTGTTAATAATTTTTGTTTTCTTTTACTCCTTCTCTTCCTTTTCCTTTATCTTTTTGAGGTTCTTCAACTGATGTTGTTGCTTCCGGTTGTGTCAACCCCAAGCTGAAAGAAGGTGGGGTTAACTCTACCAGCTTCCTCCTCTTTCCTGTACTCTCCTTGATCTCAGAAACAAATTTGACCTCATTCAATCTTTTTTCGACAACTGAATCTACTAATTCTTTGCATTGCGTACTCTCTAGTACCTGTGTCATCGTTGGTGATGATTCCACAGTAACAGCTTTGCCGCTGGTGTTTTAAATGAGTCATCAGATGTTGTTTTTGCTTTTTCTGTTTTTTCTGCGGCTGCGTCAACCAACTGTATAAACTGGGTACTCTCGAGAATTTGTGTTATTGTTGGTGACGTTTCTACAGCATCGGTTTTTGCAACTGGTGTCTTTGGTTCACCTTCATATTTTATGATATATAAACACAAATGATTAACTATGTCAGATATATCTTTTTGACAACATTAACATATTTAGTTATGCCACCTTCAAATCAGACTGCTACATGCTAAAAGTAATTATATTATTTCCACATATGTTTTCAAGTTGCAATTGTTTAGTACATTACCTTGATCTTCAGGCATGTTTTGAGCATTTTCTTCCACCACTGATTTCACCAATATCCTGCATTGTGTACTTTCAAGTATTTGGGTCATAGTTGGTGATGTTTCAGACCCAATTGGTTTTGTAACAGGTGTTGATGGATCACCTTCATATTTTATCATAATTTACACATTAGTAATAATAGATTTTGCAAAACATATCACAATGCATATGTATAAATCATCATACTAGGTATATCATGTTCAAAACATTATAATACTAGTTATATCATTTTTAAAAACACACAGGTGCATATTAAAACAAATATCATTTTCATACTTATAAAGAATAGGTTTATCATTTTCAAATTGCATATGTATAATTCTGAATTAGTATTTATTTTACCTTCTGTTGCAGGTATGTTTTGACTAGCGTTGTCATTTTCAGTTCCTCCCATATTCGGTATGTTAGCTGTCATTTGCACCACATCATCACTTATATTCGCCAACACATCCTCGTCATCATCATGTTTATGAACGTTGCTGAATTCCTCTAGTTTGAGATCTTGAACAAAGTTGTCTTTAACATGATTCAGGAGATCATGTATTTCTCGTGAAAGTGGGTATTCGAACTGTGCTTGCCACATCACACCGGTGAGTTCATGCTTTTGTCAATCACTTCTTTGTACAACGCTTTTATTTGACCAATGAATTCCTACAAAGTTTTACAAATGTTAAGTTGCTCATCATGATTTGATGAAAATGTTCATAACTACAGTCAGCTTCAGCTTCAGCTTCCCCATCATTTTCACCTTTGTTCAAAATGATTTAATCATTATAATCTTTCTCATCATCGTCACTCTCTTCATTTTCAGCGTCACCACCTTCGTCATCTTCATATCCTTCTCCAGTTTTATCATGTCCACCATCACCTTCCTGTTGGACATCTACTTCATCTTCCTCATTGATATCATTTTCACCTTCTGTGTATACGATAATTACGACATCATTTTCACACATGCTACATATGATTATTTTTTTATATGGTAATCACGACACAGATTTGAATTTGTTACTCATGAGATTTAGCACTATTTTTTATAGTTTAGATAACTGTTATTGTTTTGTCTGATGGATTTAACATTACATTGGGTTGTTCCACTGCCAAAGCCCCATCATCATGTTCAATACACAAGATCCCTCCTGTAGCCTGCTCCACTGATTGCCCACATTGACCAGATTTATCATTTTCATTCTTTTCTATTTCTGTTGAATCTTTCATTGATGCTACATGTTTATTCAATATGTAATTATTATGTGTTTGTTTATTTTGATCTACATATATCATGTTTTTAAGAAATTTATACATTTTTTTCTAACAATGTCACCCTCTGTATGAACATGATGATTTTTGCTTCAATATTGCACATATTAAGATTCCATAATTTTCATACTTACCAAACATGACCATTGCTAGTCCTCTAACGACTGGTACCATTGATTTGGTCGCCTTCTCCGGAACAACAGGTGTTTGTTTGGTTTGGTTTGCTCCAATTGTCTTTTCTTTTCCTACATATTATTGTTTAAATTGGTATTAGATATCATGTAATTTATATACATTAAACATTACTAATAATCATATTGTTTTACCAAGTTTTTTCTTCTTCAGTATATCAATGAGTGGTACATCATCATCCTTATCCTTTTCCTGAACCCCAGTCTGTTGTTCTTTCGCTTTTGCACCACCTATTATCAAAATGATTTTTTAAAGATGTTTCTACATATTTTTTCTGTTTTTATCTAATGATTTTGCACCACACTGTTTTCAAAATGATTTTTTTGACAAACAATGAATTTAACATTCATACCTTTTGTCTTACGAACAATCAACTTCTTTCTCTGTTTTATTGCACATACATTTCCCAACACAACTCTTTTCTCCACATCTCTTAACCTGTCTGTTGTCCAATATCGTATTGTTGGCGATGGTATCTTTTTCGGGATCATTTCTCTTGTCATTTCCGTAGAAAACCACAACTGTGGATGAACAAACAGAAGTTAAAATTGAACAAACAATGTATGAATACGATGATTATGGTGTTTATCATTTTCGTTGTAATTATCATTTTCAATGTATTAATACGATGGTATATTTTTCGGGACCCTTCTCTAGTATCATGTTCATTTTATTATATTTATTAATCATTTTCATTATCATACTTACCACCAGCGGGCGTAATGGGCCTGTAAACCAGCTTTTCGTGTCGTTAGGGGACCACTTTTCTTTACATCTCCATGCACACTCCACTACATAGTTGCACCAGTCCATTTTTTTTATTTTTGAAACATCAGTGATACACAGTAGGAATTTTTGGTTCACCGTGCCGCACTTTACACCTTCCACGAGCAATGTCATGATCAGCACTATCGCGTTCAGTTTGAACATTTCACCATTTTCTTTGTCTGCCAACATTCTTTCAATTACTTGTTTGACAGTAATATTTTGTGCACCTGTAGCTGGTGTAGGATATTGATTTCTCCACTCTTGAACCTTCAATGTATCACCTGCACCAGCCCTTGCGACATTATGCACCTTAAGTTCACCCATTGGGAACCCGGTTGCTTCATGTACAGCTTCTTTATTCAGCTTGATTGTGCTACCATTTACATTCATATGCAAGCTTGGGTTATCAAAGTTCTCAACAACGTAATATGCCAACTTTCCGGGGATCAAATTTATCGTGCATTCTAGTACGCCCTGAAATCCCATATCTATGATGGCTTGTCTTCCCTTTATACTCAGTTGTTTGCACATAGATATAAACTGTTGTGGAGATTGTCTTGATAGGAGTGAAGGTGCATCTTTGATGTCAACTCTGGTTTGAATTTCAACTTCTTTTTCACCAGTCCTTTTTCGTTTCCCTGTAATTTTCGGTGGTGGGTTAAGAAAATCATCCATTGAGTCATCTGCAAAGATGAGTAAAAATGTTTAAAATGATACATTTTTTAAGCAGATTATGTTTTAACAATTATACACATTTGTGAAATGATAAAAAAAACATCATTAAACATCATATATCAAAATGTTTTTTATATGTTTTTTTTTTTCAAAATGATAAATCTAGAATTACTAGCACCATATAAAAATGAATTAACCCAAATCACTGTTTGAATATGATGATTATGATGTTTATTTTCATTATTTATATTTTTATCATTTTTCATTTTTGTAATACTGTTTTATCATTTTCAAGCTTTTATGTGTTACAAAATTTGTATTTATTTTCCATCATTTTTACTGTTTTTTGTCTTACTCATTTATTTTTTTAGTATGTATTTATTCCTGCCATTTATTTTCAGATTTTCCCTCCATTTGCTATTAGAATTCCCGCTTTTTTTCCTTATATATTGGGGGTTTCCCTTGACATTTTATTTACCCATTTTCATATAAATTTTCAGTTTTCTATTTTATTTTCTATCAAATATGGAGTTTTCTGAAATCAAAAGTAGGTCAGAATGCAAGTGCAAGAAGACGTGGTCTGAAATTCGAGATCTGAGGAAAGATGTTGATGAGCATATTGCATTCGACAAAGGTAAGTTGGCCTCAACTGATCGTTTGTTATCAGATATTCAGAGGAAGATTGATCAGTTACGATCTGAGGTCGACAAAATATTGTCATGAGATAGGGTATCGACAATTGAAAGGGGGCATCTTGACTATTTATTGTCTCGATTGAAAAGCAAAAAATCAATTCATGATGATTTGAAAGAAATTAGTGAGAAGTTAACTAAATCGATGGAGGATCAGATTACATATTATTACGATATGGAAAAGTGGGTAAAATAGAGATCTAGGGTTTTTGTTTTTTTTTCATATTTTTTTTGTTTTAATTTTGTTGGTGTTGATGTAATCAGTTATTTTATGAATGAAATCACCATGTTGTGTTTATTTTTTGTTATTTTTTATTTACAAATTGATGTGCTTTGTCAGATAGAAACGAAAACATTAGTTTGCATGTTTTGACGCGTTAGTACCTTGTTCATTGGCTTGAACTTCAACGGCTTTACTCTTCTGAACAGTTTGTTTCCTTTTCTGAGTTCTAGATGATACAGTATTGGTTGATAACCCTAATCAAAAAAATCATATTCAAATAATTATTTAAAAAAAATCATATTCAGGCTGCTGCTATAAACATATACTGATCTTTGGCATAACAGTTTCATGTTAACATATATGATGGTCTTCATGTAAATGTATTACAATCATAATACAAACAGCTATGTAAGTACTACTTTAGCATTTTTAGAAAATCATAGCATTTTCAGCACATCATTTTCTTAACCACTGTAGCATTTTCAATACTTTAAATCATATTTAGGCTGCTGCTGTAAAATATAATGATATTGTCATAACAGTTTCATGTTAACATATAATGATTTTGTGATAATAGTTTCATGTTTATAGCAGGTTCATGATCTAAACTTAAAAATGATATTAAAAACAGTTTTATAGTCTTTATAAGTATTAGTTTAAAACATTCACACTATCATGTTTCAAAACTTTATTTTCATATTTATGCATATCAGTATCCAATAAAATAATCATTTTAGAATAACATATATTCAAGATAGGTGAATCTAAAATGAGCATAATAAAAAATTAAAATGGAAACTGACATTCATCTATATGATGTTGATATGCTGAAAATCTAAAATGATTATCATTTTCATTATCATTTTGAACATTTACACTATCATTTTCATTATCATTTCCATTCAACATTTTGAACATTTACACTATCATTTTCATTATCATTTTTCAATGAAAGTATATCAAATATGATATTTTATAGAGGTTGACAGTTTTATGTATGATACAGAGTTCTGAAAATGATTAATTAAATGTTTATAATGCTTAATCATAGTCTTACTGATGTTCAGAACATCATTTTCTTAACCACTGTATCATTTTCAATACTTTAAATCAGTATTTTCAATACTGTATCATTTTCTAAACTTAAAATGATATTTAAAACAGTTTGATAGTTTTTATAAGTATCAGTTTAAAATATTAACACTATCATGTCTTCATTTTCATACTTTTTTTATTAAATCAAACATGATAGTTTGATTAGTACATCAGTAACGTTATATCAAAAAATCATTAATCAATTTAGCATAAAAAACAAGCTGATGGTATAAACTAAACAACTTCATGTAAGGAAATTAAAATGATAATACAAACAGGTTGATAGTCTTTATAAACATTCACATTATCATTTTGAGAGCATCGTATTCATATCCATATTCATGCATATCATTAACAATTTTACCTTCATTTTCAGCTCCAACTTTATGTGTTTTCCCCTTTTGTGCTGAAGATGATTTCGCAGATGATAACCCTAAACAATAATCATGATATTGGAATTAGTTTTTTTGTATGTGTTTGTGTTTTGTAAGTTGTAAAATGATAACCAAGCTTCTCTATTCAGTCATTCCTCTGTTTTTGAAAATGATTCATTCTTAAATGGTCTTGTTGGATATGTAAAATGTTATGAACATGATTTCTAATCAGTACTTATGTTTTTGAAAACTGTTCATTCTTAACGTAATATTGTTAATCCATTGTTAACTAAACAAGCATTTGAAATGCAGACTTCATCATCTAAACCTAATATGAGTTTTTCTTATTTTTTTCAATCTTAAAATGCTAAAACTATAATCAATCAATGATTTAGGTTACAATGTAGGATGTTAAGAACAGATTACTACCTCTTCCCCGAGCCCTAGTTTCAACGGCTTTCTTCTTTTGTTCAGGGTTTGTTGATTCAAGCGATTTTTTAGATTGTTGAGCATCTGTTCTTAATGTCGATGCTTCTTCATCATCAAGTTCAATCAATATACCATCAGTAGGTTTTGCATTTCTAAACACAGAGCATATTCGTGAACTTTTCCTTCTTCCTTCAGAAATTTTCGACACTGTAATATACAAAATAGAAGTTTAGAATTTAGATGATGGATTTTTGCATTTACAGTACAAGATTGAAGTAATTTATACTTACTTTCAGCGAATATGATGAACTTATCACTGATTTACTCGACGAATTATGGATGATTTAGCGCGAAATCGGTTTCCGAGGGATGAAGAACGGAGGTTATTTTGACGTGAATATGATTTTGGTTTGATCGTGTGTGGGTCTTGTCCCCGTAATTTGAGGTGGTTTTGAAACGGAAATTGAATATTGGTTTTTTTGGTATGGACAAAATTGCCCTTTTTATGTTATAAACGTGATATTAATCAGTGTAATCCTGTTTTATTTAAACAACTAATCGGATCCATCCATTTATAAGATCTAATGGTTGACAATGGGACTTTGAGATCTTTGAATAAGGAGGGGGCTTTATTGAACCTCACCCTATATATATATATATATATATATATATATATATATATATATATATATATATATATATATATATATATATATATATATATATATATATAGGGTTCTCGCACTAAGAATGGTTCTCGCATAAACATTATAGAATGGTTCTCGCGGTTCTCGCACTAAGAATGGTTATTGTATGTGGAGTTTTAATGTAAGATGGGTGAGAGGATTTTGAGTCTTCGTATATACAAGAAAAGGTAACAAGATTATATCAAACTTGTTGAAAATAAAGTGAAAGTACATGAGATATAAGGGTAAATTAGGTCTAAGATAAAACTGAAGGATGCCGATGGTTATAGAAATTGGTAGAAATTAGATAGTGATATACAGATTGATTCAAAACACAAATTGACACACACTTACAACCAAATAAATATATTCAATATTTTGAATTCATAAGCTGAAAACACGAATTCAAATATACAACTTGATATACATTGATGATCATTCATCAAAGTTGACAAAACAAAAATACATTGATCTTTACAAACCTTTATAGACTATGAACCAAACTAGATACATAATCCCAATGAAATCAAAATCAAAACCAGATGTAATACATGTTGCTTTCTTCTTCTAAAATTATACTAAAAGGATGAACAGATTGAGGCACATGAAGTCTCTCATTCACTATAATTTAAAATATGATTAACCTAAAACACCGTATCTATACCATATAAGCAAACACATAAATTGATGAATTTTAACCCAGTGAACAAAAAAAATGACGAACTTAAACCAAGATGCACACGAAAACTCCTTCATCGCATTTATACCAGCGAACCTAAAACACCGCCATACGCCACTTCTTCCAATGTCAAACAACCGCTGAACCAGCATCACAACCGCTTGTTGGCGACGATGGCAGTGGTAGCCGATGAAAACGTAGGCTTAAAATAGTGTGACACTGATTTAGGGGTTTTGGGTGGCAATTGGCAACAAGATGGTGGTTGTCATGAGTAAAGGGGGTCAAAGCATGAACAGAGGTGGTCGTGATTTTAGGGCTACATTAAAAGGGTCACAACGCTAAGGCGATGGGCGTGATTTTAAGGCTAGAGCCATGATCATGGGTGGATAATCACTTTTATTAGAGGATTGAGGGGGGGGGGGGGGATACCATATATTATATGAGAAGGTTAAAATGCGAACTGTTTTTCACTTTTATTCAGTTTCTCAGTACCCTTTATCTTCACTAGTTGCTAATGTGCAAGCGTCCCCTGTAATTAATCTAATTAAAGGTCTCTCTTTCCCCTGTAAAATAAAATAAGGGGTAAAAGTGTCAAATGACATTAGGTTTCAGTGGATGAATAAATTGATTCCGTGGAAGTATCACTTCCCATTATATATAGGTCAAGTACCTTAAACAAAAAATTAGAAAAAAGATCTAGTACCTTTTTGTACAATTTACACTTCAATATTCATTAAAGCCAAAAATAATAGCACCTGATGTGTTTACTCTATAATATCATATGTATAAATTATCACGTTGTGATATATCTTAAACTTTGTATACTCCAAAATAGTGATTTGTACCCTAAATACTATTAACAATAGTTTTCATTAAGTAGTCTTACTAAGCATCAATCTCCAGTTGATTGGTAATATCTGTTGGTGTACCCTATGCTTGGGCCTTAGGTAAGGCCTAAACATATGATATACCCAATGGGCTTGGGCCCATCTTACCCCATCTTACCCTAGACACCTCCCTATATATTAGGGAGGGCACCAAGGTTCAAGGGGCTCTCTCTCTCCCCCTCCATAAGCACCCACACATGGAGTTATTTCCATACACACATACTCTCTCTATCTCCTTACAAAGGAATCATATGATCATCATGATCATACTCATGCCTTCCGTCTCTAATGACCATAGGTTCATAAACCACGAGATCCTCATGTCACCCCCGCCATGGACACCGTTTCCTAGCTCGGGGTTAACCACCGCAACGGGAGACTAAACATCCAATCCTCCTTCACTCCGATCTGCTGCACAATATGTACCTGTGCGTTCTTACGTGCAAACAAATGGCGCCATCCGTGGGACCTGGACAAAAATCCACGAGAAGAACTCCATGAGTTCGTGTTCTTGGTTTCTTGCCCAAAGGTTCATGTTTCCTTTATCAAAATTTAAGGTCAGGCCTTCCAATTTTATTTATGAACTTAATGTTTGGATGAACAATCATAAATGAGGTTTGTCTTCTACAAACCATGATGTTTTGTTGTTCACCCCTCATGAAGGTTCATGTTTATTTACTGATATGTGAGCATGGATCATGATATATGCTTCCTTTTACACGCTGCAAGCAATAAAGTACAGCTTAAATATGAAATATGAATACACACACATATTCCAGGCCTCAGAATCGCCACTCCAGGCCTCTAGATTCACCATTCCAGGCCTAGAAAATATTTATTCTGATGTTAATATATGTATTATGATGTTTTAAATAAAAAAAGAAAAGTAAAGGGGGGACAAGAGTACAATACAAGACATAACAGCTTTATTAAAGCAAGACATGACAGCTCACTAGTATATGACAAGACATGACAGCTTTAATAAAGCAAAAATGTACTAGACCAATGAGAGGGCTCCACACAACCTACCTTTTTAGCTTTGTCAGCTTTATCAGCTACTTTAGCTTTTTCAGAAGGCCTTCTCCTTGACAGCCCCTACACCCGGAAATCAAGCCTGAACCAGGCCGATATATGTACAAATACTAACAACATTAGTAATAGGCCTGATGTCACCCGTGCTGACCTGCCTTAGTCCATGAGTGACCTGGCCTGCAGTCACCTGGAGTGACCTGCCTTAGTCCATGAGTGACCTGGCCTGCAGTCACCTGGAGTGACCTGTCCATGAGCGACCTGCCCAGACCTAAGCTGGCCCGCAGTCACCTGGAGTGACCTGCCTTAGTTCTTCAGCGACCTGCCCAGACCTGCCCTGGCCTGCAGTCACCTGGAGTGACCTGCCTTAGTTCTTCAGCGACCTACCCAGACCTGCCCTGGCCTGCAGTCACCTGGAATGACCTGCCTTAGTCCATGAACGACTTTCCCAGACCTGACCTGGCCTGCAGTCACCCGGAGTGACCTGTCCATGAGCGACCTGCCCAGACCAGACCTGGCCCGCGGTCACCTGGAGTGACCTGCCTTGCCCTGGAGTACCCTGCAGTTACCTGCCCTAACATGCAGTCACCTGCCTTAGCCTGCAGTCACCTGCCCTGCCCTGGAGTAACCTGTAGTGACCTGCCCCTGCCTGCTGTCACTTACCCTGATCTGCCTTGGCCTGAAGTAACTTGCAGTGACCTGCCATGACCTGCAGTCATGTACCCTGACCTGCAGTCACCTGGAGTGACCTGCCTTCCCCTGCACGCTCAAATTGTTCCTTAATTTTGCGTAACTTAAGTGCTGAACTTGTAAAAGCCATAACTTGTGATCCTTCAGGAGTTACGAGGTCCATAACCAGTCGACGGAAAGCTCTCGACGAGACGAACCCCTTGACCAGTCAACTGAAGTTCACTGGCCTGAGCTTCAGGCCGAAATTCGACCATTTAAGGGCTCAATTTCACTTTTCCCCCAATTTACTCATTTTTTAAGCATTATTTGCTCACCGTTATTGATACAAATCATGTATTTTTGGGGATTCTTTGAATTTACTTCATATATGATATTGTTAATTGCAGTATTTTGCCATCAATTTCAATTTTCAAAAATCTTGAAAAAACTGCCCAAAATGGAAACTTTCCAAAAAAGGAAAACTTTATAAACCCTCATACAAGGTACAATACTTAAGTATGGCACATGCCTTACCCTACCATAGGAGAAATTCACGTGGGAACATATGATATACAAGCCAGTGATACAGTATGAAACTCACGTGTTTGCTACCTATAGAACTTACTCCTTCATGGTCAGGTTACACATTAATTATCATATGGTCGTTACTCAAACATACAACACTTAGCCATCACTAACAACCTATTTGGTGATTGTGAACCCGTACAAAACACGTACACCTAATAACCATATCCATGCTGAATGGCAGACCATGCGCACACGGCACGCGCCCTTACAGGCTGTCAAATAACACCTAATAGAAGACAGTTGAACAACAACAAACGACGAAATAGCCTACATTCCATGGCTGAGTCTAGCCTACCATGACTAGTCATGACAAACTAGACTGGGGGACTTGATGACGTACATTAACGTCCGCAAAGGCAAACAATCCTCATTAGTTACAAAACATTACCTGAAGTGTGCAACACTTTCACAGATTGGGATGATTGCCTTTACATGACTTTACATAGCTAAGACATACATACACACCCTTCTTGGGCCTTTATAGATTAACTCGAGTGCCAGAGTTATCATTTATTTGTCACCATGGCATACGGGGTTAATGCCATATTTTGGCTATAAACATGTAATATTACCAATACGCATACGCATAATAGGCATGTACACTACCACGTAATACATCACCTTCGTTTTCACAAAAGATTACTTGGCAGTTGTTATTTATAAGTACTCCCGATTCATATGCGATACGTCGCTTTTATTTACACTTGCCTGTCATAATGTACTGCATGGCATACCTAGTTACGCACTCATGTCTTTATGGTAGTTTAACGCTACTAACTAGTCACTAGCATTAAACTGGGGGAATATATACTATGGGAATCACCATCATGTGCCACTACAACTGCCCCACCTGCTGTAGCTTATATAAAGTTGCGAACACGAACCATACATACACGGGTTGACAACTTATAATCTAATGATTTAATTCTTAAGTACAAGGCGATACAGGGTACACGTATCGACGTTACCTTAGTATCAGGAAACTAACCGAAGCCCTAGCAATTACTCTATGTCCTTAATGGTTCTACAGTCATCACGTATAAACGGCTTCTTAAAGCCTGGATGTTCATTGTTACATGAGCATAATTATGTATCTAACATGATTTACTATAAGTTTATTGTTATTTGAGATACAAACTTCTAAGTTTATTACTACTACTAGTAGTTCGCTAACAATGAACTGGGGATTGGAACTACGAGACGGTATGACGTCCGTCCCTAGTAATTACAATTCTATGCATTAGTGCATGTACACCCTCATGCAAGACAAGGCTCATACGCCTCCAAGACAAGGCTCTTAAGCCTACAAGACAAGGCTCAAAACGCCTACAAGAAAAGGCTCTTAAGCCTGCAAGACAAGCTCATACGCCTGCACGGAATCCATCCAACCAAACGCTAACTAATATTATCATGTAATATTTTACACCCGACGCCACTTGAGCGCGGCAAAATTACAAATGCTCTAGCTTGTGTAAATGAAAGATATTAAAAATCAAAGAATAAGATTGTAGAATTTATGCAAGATTCATTAATATATATAGGAATAAATTCAGCTATATGTATATCATTTTTTATACATGATATTGAAAAATAAAAGATAAAAGGGTAAAACAATTTTAACTGTAGGTACATTACCAACTACATCAGAATTTTACAAAGAGAAAAAAGGCCCCTACCCATTCTCTCTCACAATCCCATCAAGCTTTCAAAATTTCTTCAAGTATTCTGATTGTTTGTTGCAAGTCATTTAATGTACTACTATTATTTTAACAAAAAAAATCATTATTATTTCAAATATAAAATTAAATTAATGAAATAAAAACAAAATAAAACTTACACAGTGTTCCCCCATCCATCCCTTCCCTCTCTTTTTCTCTACTGACAAGAGGAATACCCTGCACTGCACCCTTATTTCTCACACGCACGCATACTCTTAACACTTACACACTCTCACTTTCTCTAACCCCATATCATATGGATATATTATAAGAGCCACGGCAGAGTTGCAGACCCAAACACACGAAAAAAAACCAACCCTAATTTCCATTTTTATAATAATCTTTATCTTTTTTATGATATATGTATATATAGTACCATTATTATTAATTTCTTGATTCTACGAATCCCCAGAAACGCCACCCCACCTCAGACTCACCCTGACCCTATATATACATTGCACTTTAAAGTCTCAATTCTTTGTAACACCAAACAAAAATAGCCAGCAGGGGTTTTTCCGACAGCCGTGTGCGGAGGAGGAGTTATGGAGTTTTTCAGACAGCATCATTTTGTTGATCATAACACTAGCAATAACAACGAAGCTTGTTTGCCACCGGGGTTCAGGTTTCATCCTACTGATGAAGAACTCATCACCTGCTACCTTCTCCGGAAAGTGCTCGATGGAAGTTTCACCGGCCGGGCATTCGCCGACGTTGATCTTAACAAATGTGAACCCTGGGAGCTTCCACGTATGTTGTTACTTAAAAGTTCATTTAATCGTTAAATACTTCGTATTTAATCGTTATTTAAAGCTTCTTTTTTTAAACTTATATTTTTTATAAATACTACTTACTTTCTTATTATAGATCATGGTAAGCTTTTAGCTTAGAAAAGTAGAACAAAAAAACTAGCTTATAAAAATGGATAACAAACACCCTTGTAAAGTCTAACTTTTTTAAGGTTTTTTTGTTCTTATGGTATAGAAAGAGCAAAGATGGGGGAGAAAGAATGGTACTTTTTCAGTCTCCGGGACCGGAAATATCCGACGGGGCTGAGGACGAACCGGGCGACGGAGGCGGGATACTGGAAAGCCACCGGCAAAGATCGCGAGATCTACAGCTCCAAGACGTCAGCACTTGTGGGTATGAAGAAAACCCTAGTTTTCTACCGTGGTAGGGCACCAAAAGGGGAAAAAAGCAACTGGGTGATGCATGAATATCGTCTTGAAGGCAAATTTGCCTATCATTTCCTCTCAAAAAGCTCCAAGGTAACTATAATATAAACAACTTTATTAGGGTTTTATATAATCTGGATTATATATTGCATGGTGTTTTTTTTGTTAGTTTTTTTTAGTTAAAGTACGTATTTAATGCAGAATTTTCAACGGTAAAACAGTGTTTTTTGTACTAAATAAACTAGCTACTATAATTATTTAAAAGTTTTTCTTTGTAGCTGTACATTCTGATCAAAACCATTAAAGTTTCAAAGTTCTTGTTATATAATTTATTGTACCTCTGGTTTTTAATTTCAATGATTAATTCTACTTGTTCTTGTTTTTTTTTAATTTTTAGGGTTTTATATTAAATGTAAAATTTTTGGTTTGTGAATAGGACGAATGGGTGATCTCTCGGGTTTTCAAGAAAAGTGGTGCCGGAAATGTGGTGGTTGGCGGCGGTGTTGGGAAGAAATGGTTTACCGGCGGTGTAAACTACGGGAAGGAGTCCAGCTGTTCATCGGCGGTTTCGGGATCTCTTCCACCGTTGCTTGACTCGTCACTCTACGCCTCTGCCACCTCCGCCTACACCGCCGGCGAACATGAAAGCTTTTCCTACGACAGCACCTCAAAAGAGCACGTGCCCTGTTTCTCCACAGCCTCAACAACCACAACAAGCTTTGGCGCTCATCAATCCCTATTCGACTTCCCGCCGCCTGAGCCGCTGACGTCATCATTTGACCCAAAGAATACCAGTGTGTCGGCCTTCCCAAGCTTGAGGACGCTACAGGAGAATCTTCAGCTTCCTTTCTTCTACTCCTCGGTGGCGCCAGCGCCAGCGCCGCCCATGCATGGCGGCAGCTTCGGAGAATCTAGCAACTACGTGTGTTCTTCCGGCGAGAACTGGTTGCCACCGACAGATAACCAGAAGCCAGGCCCCACGGAGCTTGACTGTATCTGGAGCTTCTGATTAATTACGGCGGCCGTGGCGGCTTGCTTTAAATGTTCATGTTATTGATCAATTTGTAGTGTTTTTCGTCGTGTACGTGTTGAATTAGGGTATTGAATGTTGAATTAAGTAATGGTAGGAGGCTAAAATATGTTGTACGTTCGCATGTTCTTGTCGTTTTTAAGACTTTTTTTAATCAAGTGTTTAGGCTATCGTCGACGTCAATAATATTATTATTGGTCTAATGATCTTCATGCTTACAAATCAATGGCTAGCTTTGTTCCTATGTTTATAATAATAATTTGATTAAAATAAGTAAGTTGTGATGTGATTATAATTTTTTCAAATTAGAAAAATAACTCTTGACAAGTATCATTCATTATTTTTCTTCCTTGAATGACTGGATAATCAAATTAATTTTAGAAATAAAACCAAAAATCTATCAAAATGTATGAAACCAAAAGAACTGAAACAAAAAGAACAAGAATCCAGAAAATTCAGCGTGTTCTAACTACATATATATGAATAGTAGATGTTCATCTTGAGCATATATTCATCTGTATCTTGATCATTGTAAATCTTAAATGTATATGGAATCTTAAGATCTCTTAATTTACACAATATCAATAGGTTGAATAAAATTCCATAAAATTCATTAACATTTAGTTCACGTTTTGGATAAAATTATTCATCAGAATTTACAAAAGGTTTATATTTACCAAAAAATAGTCTAACAAAACCCGTATTGCGGAAGCTAGGATATGTCATTGAGAGCAAAAGCCTTTCCCTTTTCTATTCTAGAAAGGGAAGAAACAAAATACTGAGAAGCATGAGCTTAGTGAATATACAATCACATACTAGCAGACAAGTGCACACAAATCTCGTATACACATGTAATTTATCGCATCCGATCACATATGTGGTCACGTCAACTACTGAAAGTTACATCGACTTTTAAGGTCATGCACATCGACCGGGATACTACATCAGCGTTTGATTAGTCACGGTGATTAATATATTGCTACATCAGATATCATCACATCATATACTCATCACATAGTACACAATGTTAAACACACATATATACACGTCCAACTATCATGTTAGTAATGACCATGTAACTTACCTTGATCGGTTAATTAGATAATCAATCCACCATTAATCTTGATATTAAAAAACTAATATTAATTAACGATCGCCTACAATCAGTTTGAGAAACAATACCAACATCAACAAAATTTCAATATAGCCTAAGAAATTTAATCAAAAACAGTTTTCTTTATAATCAACAAAGCCCAACAAAAGTCTATACAACATGACCTATATTCAACATGCAAAATTAGTGGTTAGCTTGAGCAATCAGGATAGTCGTTAAATCCCTTTTTGACGTCACCAAGTCAAAAAGTTCAAAGCCTTCAATCCACATACCTGCGGGTCAAACTCAGAGCCCAAATTAGCCTATTTAAGCATTTCAAAATTTCCATACGAGTGACAATTGAGCTACCAATACATTTAAATTGACAATAAAGCTTTAGTGGACATAGTTAATTTTTTATAATCATCCGATGAACTTCTAAGTCAATTGCATCTATCGTAACGAACATTACAATGTCAAAATCAAAATTGAAACATCTTGAAATGCATAACAGTTGATTTGCTTGATCTTGAGGGTAAGAACAAAATGAAATTTCAGAACAATTAGAAACACATAACTGTATAAACGGAAAAAATATATATACAAAATATAGCATACCTTCTCATCCGTGAACACTTCCTATATATCATCCATCTCACAAGGGTTTTAGATGAGCTGAACTCTACACCAAATTAATTTTCAGAAGAAGCATTGCTTAGCAGTATAATACACTTCCCACATACTACATGATCGTGGTTCAAAGGTGACGAATATTGTCAGAAGGAGAGTAGTGAATCAAACACAACATTAACATATATAAAATATGTAATTACTCAGATAGATCTTTGCTGATATATAACAACAATAAAACACTAACTTGTTTCGAGATTTTAAGGATTTCAATTCGGTTGATTGAGGCCTGCAACTGAGTGTCCTAAAACAGAAATTGTGCAGGTATACGTATGCCTTGAGGATACAACAATCAATTCGTGTTAAAATTAAGAACTCGAGTCTATCGAACCATGTATGCTTCATGATGAATTTTTGTATGAAAAACTCAAGTTTTCAAGGGTGTTCTTCTTTTCTGTTTTGCCCAGAACATAGGACACATATATATACACAATAATAAGAAAATAGTTAGTTAACTATTAACTGCCAAAAAACCGAATTTATTTTAATAAAATAAAAAATTAATTCGGAATTTTCATATAAGCCAAATATAACGGTTTCATCTTGCTTGACCCAATTGTCAAACTTATGAGAAGACATATAAATAGTCAACTGGTTTCGTGTGTATCTCTTTGTATCTTTCTATGTGGGACATATGTTAATTTGCCGTAATCAAGTTCCAACACCTAAATCAACCCAAATCACCTGAGTGTCACATCATATTTAGACCTTATCTAATCACATTGTATTTCAAATTTGAAGCTTAATTACACATTCCACATAGGATTTTCAAGTTCTAAGTTATATAGGATATAGAATTATAGATAGATAGTTACTTGTTTCGAGATTTCGAGGATTTCAATTAGGTTGATTGAGGCTTGCAACTGCAGTGTCCTAAGATAGAAATTGCGCGGATATGCGTCTGCCTTGGGGATACAACAATCAATTCGGGTTAAAAGACTCGAATCTATCGACCCATGTCAGCTTCATGATGGATTTTTGTATGAAAAACTCAAGTTTTTAGGGGTGTTCTTCTTTTCTGTTTTGCCCAGAACGTAGGACACATATATATACACAATTATCAATAAACAGTTAGTTAACTGATTAACCATGTTAACTGCCAAAAAAACCAAATTTATTTTAATAAAGTAAAAAATTAATTCGGAATTTTCACATAGGCCAAATATCATGCTTTCACCTTGCTTGACCCAATTGTCAAACTAATGAGAAGACATATAAATAGTCAACGGGTTTCATGTGTATCTCTTTGTATATTCCGATGCGGGACAAATGTTAATTTGCTCCCAAAGCCAAATCAGATTTAGACCTTATCTAATAATATTGGATTTCAAATTTAAAGTTTAATTACACATACCACATAGGATTTATAAGTTTTTAAGTTATATAGAAGATAAATATATTATTTTATAATGATTTTGATTTTTATAGAAAGATAATATACTTAATTTCAACTTTTTATATCATGTTTATTACGGTTGTCATCATTATATATATTATCATTTTTATTCAAAGGTTGTGGTTAACATTTTTTTAAACATAAAAATTGAAATTAATAATTTAGTTCTAATGTTTTATGAGAGAAACTTAAACACCTTAAGATGATAAGAAATTGTTCCAAAAAGAAAAGAAAAAATGTTAAGGATGGGTGGAATGGTGGATATTAAATGGGTAGTTGTGGTAGGTATAAAAATTGGGAAATAAGAAAGAAGAGGGTTAAATTCAGATATTCACATGGGAGCTAGAGAGCTATGGATAAGTAGCACTAGCTAGGGGGAGACTATTATATTATAATTTATATGATGAGATCCATGGGAGGAAAGACATATTTATTTCACTTAAACTATGACCCCACTTCACTTATCCCAAAATTACCCTACTCCTTTGATTTTACAACACACACCCACCCAATCTTACTGTGCCCCTGCTTCTGCCCCTGCACCCCATCCCTCTTATCATTCTGCTATTCTATTATTTCTTTATTTTATTTTCTTATTTATTTATACATATAGCATAGAAGTATCTTTAAACATTCAATTATATATCTTAAAATCATATTCAAATTTACTGATAAATTCTAATTTGATGCACAAATGTAGAGCTTGGATCAAGCAACAACATTACCAGTCAGAAACACCTCATCGCCTCTAGCCGCATCCGAGAAGAAGAGGTCACGAACAATATCCTGATATAAGTTCATCGATTTTTTTTGAAAAACAGACAATTAATATTATCAAAGGTCTCCATAAGCAATGGAAACCAAAATACAATGTTACTGTTATAATTATAAATACCTTACTTCAGGAAGCATTTATTAGACTAACAGCCTCAGCGCCCTCTACTTTACCACTTATACGGTATAATAATAAAATTACAGATGATTAAGTTACAAAATATTGACGATATCCGGACCGGATAACCAATCAAGCCAAAATAAGGAGCTTCCTTTCTTAGCTCTCGCCTTTAGCCATTGATTAAGTAATAGTTTAACCTGAAAGGCTACAATCGCAAGAGTAGCGCTGGTAGAAGCAAAAAATTTCTTGTTACGTATTCCCCACAATACATAAGCCGCGGTTCTTATAACCAAAGCCCAAACTTTCCAGTCTCTCCAAAGAATGTAAACTTCCGCCGCCCGCTCAAAATCTATGAATGAACTTCCACCGTTGAAAGGTATACCCCACCATGTATGTAAGTCATCCCATACCTTCGCGATCTTGTACACTTTATTAATAATTTAGTAATTTAGTAATAATATATACGGCTATGCTTGACTTCATATTTTTGCGGTTAAACATATTGATTTGTTTTTGGAAAGCAAATTTATAGATATGTAATTAAGGGTGTTAAAAATGAATTTGATTTTTCAGAAATACCATTATTATCATAAACAATTTCAAATTGATGTCTTTTTCTATTTTCAAAACTAATGTATTTGGGCTTCAAAAAGCCGGTAAGTGGTCTAGAAACCGATTTTCAAAAGCGGGTTATAAGCATGACAGCAGTCTCCAGTCGCTAAATTCGAGCGAGGAAAATCAATCTTAGCTCTAAATTGGTTTTAAAAGCCGGTTTCTAGACCACTCACCGTCTTTCTAAAGCCCCGATACATTAGTTTTGAAAATGAAATAAGACATAATTTTAAAAGTATTTATAATAATAACGGTATATCTGAAAAAATCTCAAAATTGAGACACAATACAACCCAAAAGAAATTTGCAACATATTATGAAGAGTTTTTATGTTAGTTGTTGATTTTTATTATAAATATTCCATATTAAATAACTGAGGCTTATTCTTTCATTGTTTGTTTTCTTTGTAATTGTAGAGTTTTTTTTAGCATATAAACTAGCAAAATGATAAAGTTTTTGTTTACAGTAAGTTACACAAAAATATAATAATCTTTCTAGTTATTATTGTATATAATTAACTTCGTCTTGTATATAAGCTGTTGTTCACAATGAGAATAACAATAAAATTTATATTGATTTAAATAAAAAAATAGTTGGCCATATGTAATTACAAATAATTATATACAATGTAAAAATTGTGAAAGTTGAGTATATTGATTTTAAAAAAATAGTTAGCCATATGTAATTACAAAATAATTATATACAATGTAAAAATTGTGAAAGTTGAGTATATTGATTTAAATAAAAAATAGTTAGCCATATGTAATTAAAAATTATAAAAGTCTATTAGATTGTTTTAAAAAACAAGTTAGTTATATATTCTTTTAAACGATAAACTGACACACTTATTAAACATATTTCTAAATTTGTTTTATTATCCATAATCATACTTGAACAGTTAAACTCATAAACTTTAAAAAAAAATATTACTCTACAACTAACAAATAATGTTAGACTACAAACCCTCTAATACAAATTAGTTATATTTATGTTTTTATTATTTAATTCGACATAACATAAAGTTATTGCGGGGATGAACAATACCTAGTCTATACATGGTTCAGAAACAAACTATGGATACAAAGTAAAATCAAAATCGAAAGTAGTGTTTGTTTTTACCCTCAAACTAATTATTTGTCCTTTTTTATTGACATCGTTAATTTGAAGAGTTTTGTCACATTTTATCTGAAAATCATTGATTGGATATAGAACTGACGATATTAATAATTACTAAAATTGTTCTAAACAAAATGTTTAGACATGACACCGCGAATTGAAGGAAGTTTCAGACAAGAAAAAAAACTGTAAAAGAAAAATATTTAACTCATATATCAGAATAGTTCATTTACATAAATTTACTAGATTAGATTCATATATAATATACATGTTGTTAAAAATTAAATAAATAATATTTAACAAAAAAGTATTAAATAATATGAAATGAGAAAGAAATTCAAATTTGAAAAATTGACAACAAAAGCTTTTCAAAAATAAATTTCTTTTGACAACAAACAATGTAATTAACACTCCAATCAGCGGCTGAAGAATTGATCTGAGGGGGATAGCAGATGATACCGAAAAATGTAGTATAATGTTGATCATAAGAAGCCTAAGATTAACAAGCATAGTATTACTTCATTTATAATAATCGAACTAAGAATTTATCATAAGATCAGAAACCAAAAGGCCAATAAATGTTGATTATAATCATAAGACCTAAATCGAACTATGTTTGATTTTTTCTTTTTAACAACAATAACTTTTATTAAAATAACTACTAAAATGCTAGAATCAAGATGAAAAAGAGGAAGAATACAAGGGAAATATAACAAAATAAAAGGAACCGCCTCTCCAAATGTGATTGTTCATCTTTTTGTTAGGTAATGAGTATTACTTTCTATACTCTCTTTTACATGAATTTCATATTAACTTTATATATATAATTTTTCCTACTATTTAATATCACAAGGTCTAATTCAAACAAAACTAATTTTCCTCAAATAAACCCTTCAATATATATATATATATAAAATGTTCAAACGAGAACTACTATCTGTACGATAACTGCTTTTAAAGCTATTAATGGCTCATTAATAGGTATTTTGATAATTTATATATTTACCAAAACCCATTTTTGTGTGGTATTATTATAAACTCTAAAACTTGGTAACTCCCGTTTTTGAGTTTGAAATCTAATTTTCGGATGTAAAGTTGAACACGCAGAAGATATTCGAAATACCAAGTTTTCTTTGTGGTTTTGATCTTAATTTCTGCCTAAGATCAAGATTATTGCTTTTACAATTATCTAAATTCGAATTTCGTGATACCAAGACTGCAAGACATAATTAAAGGGTCGAAATATCGAATTTGGAAAGTGAAATCACGATTGTAGAAGAATCCGACTTACTGTTCTAACACCGAATGTCGAAGCCGGCTGGTTCAAGAGAGGGAGGCATGCAGGTATTGATTTGCAACCTGATGAGCCTGTAGGCTCGCCTGATTTAGAGCTCAAAGGCTATACATGTGCTCTTTTCCCCTTCTTCTTGCTGTGCTTAGGCTCCATTTTAGGTAGAGTCTCTTGTAATTTTTGATGTTACACATTGCTATAGTTAATGCTTTGTTGTTAGACAAGCCATAGTGGTCTCGTCATTTACTGATGACGAGCTCCGTGGCCGTCCATCATTTGCCCGTCACGACTATGAAGGACTCGTTGTATGGCTTGTCATGATATTGCTCGTCGTCCACATGACGAGTTTCAAAGGGTGTTCTAAGTTAATGATAATATTTTAATACACTAACTCTATTTCTTTATTTCGTTTATTAATTCTCAACATTTAAGAGTAACAATAAAACGTAGAAAGGATATTATATATAACCTCTGAATAAATTAACATTAGTACAACAGTATCAGTATTGTAAAAAACAAAAACTAAATAATTAAAAAACAGACTTATACGTTCGTGTATGTATGCACTATGCAGTGCAGGCAGAAAGGAAAGAAAAAAGCAAAAGGGCAGACAAAATCGAATATAATAATTATTAATTATTATTATAATAATAATAATTATAAAAAAAGAAAAAGAAAAGAGTAGTTGCAGGTGAAAATGGCAGGAAGGGAAGCTTTTAGTGGGTTTAGGGGTAGTCCATCATCAACCTTTTCGAAATTTCACTTTACCGTTTTCTCTAATAAAGAATGTGACTGTGATAGTGGGTCCCACACACCACCACGTGTGTCAGAGGTGTTGATACGATCCAGATATGGGCCGTCGAGTATTGGGCTAAAAATGGGCCGTATGAAGTCGCATTGTTTGAAGGTTGGAACACTGTGTTTCCATTTATGGATTAAAACCGGGCCCATTTAATGGCACGCCGGTTTACCAGATTCTTTCTTTCTTTGTTTTGTATTTTGGTGATCATGAGGATCCGCCCCAAAGTTTCGGGTTTCCACTTTTATTTATTTAATTTTATCTAATAATAATAATAGTTATAATTATTAATCTGTCTGACTGACAAAAACAAACAAAAACAAACAATTTTGCAGACATGAAAAGTCGGGTTTTTTGGCACTCAAGTAATGCCCGTAGGATATTATGTGACCATCAATCATGTTTTTATCCAGCTTGATCAAATTTATACATTTCAGCTTTTAAAGATTTATAAGTAAAATCTTCTTTTATACTTTATATATATATAGCTCGTATGCAAGATTTCTAATTTAAAACTGTTGATCAAGTATATGTTGTTTTGATATAAGCCGAGGGGATATTTGCGTTGTAACTGTTGTTTATATTGTATTTGTTACGTGTAGGACATCCACTTATCGAATAATCTAGTAGTTGATAAAGCTGATATGATAAAAAAATAGTTTGTTGCGTAATTTCAATAACATTTGGTGAATATTTTTCAATAAGATATAAGGAATGTAGTTTTTTTTAATAACCTTAATTTAATAAAAGAATTAAACAAAAATTATTTAGCAAGGACATGGAAGATGAAACACTAATTTTTTAACATTAATGATGATGGTCAAAGTTTGTATTTTTAAATGGAAAGCGATGAGAAAAAGATTGTCGGTTCGGGTAAACTTAGATAACAAAGGAATTGATCTTCATTCAACATTGTGTCCAAGATGTGAAGATTGTGTAGAGTCGGTGGACCATGCAATATTCAAATGTAAATCGTTAATGCTACTTTGGGAAGGGTTACATAGTTGGTGGGGAGTCCCCCTAAGGCAATTCGATGACTACGAAGATCTGGACCGGAATGCCTTGCACACTCCTCGGTTCAAAGAAGAGATTGTTATGGAGCCTAGCAGTTGCGGTGGTCTCGTACTTAATCTGGTGGGATAGAAACAACATCGTTTTTTCGGGAAAGAAAAAAAATTAGAGTACATCATATTGGAAACCAAAGCTATTTTTATTCCAATGGCTAAAGGGTAGAGCAAAAAACTCTAAACATTTTTTGTGGCAAGATTGGCTAATCAACCCGGCGGGAGCGACGGATTATAACGTAATGGAAATGTAGTTTTAGAACCATTAGTGTAGTCTTTGAGTTGTAAAGGTTCGGACGAACGGAGACTTATAAAGGTATACCTTTTCACTTCTTGTGGAGTGGTATATCTCCAAGTAAGTCTTTGTATTGTCGTTGTAAATATATATTTTATATTTAACAAGTATTGCCTTTCAAAAAAAATAATGATGGTCCAGTAATATGATAATAACCATTATATCGTTATCTTTTTATAAATAAAATATTACTATAACTATAATTAAATAAGTCTATTGAAACGATTGAACCATATAATTACGAAAAATAAATTTGGATTTGAAATTTATCTTGTTCTTGTCTTTTTTTAGGTGTAAGGGCAAAATTAGAGGATATCCAACCGTGTGCAAATTAGCTTTGGTGATTTAGAAATCAGCACCAATATTAAAATGGGGTTATGACAACAAAAGTTATCTACACTATCCAAATTACTTTTATCTTGTTTAATTAGATTATATATAAAATAATTCTGTTATTATATAAAAACCCTATTGATTTTGAGTTTTGACCGCAGCCAATAATACTCAATTTAATAACATAGATGCTAGATTATAATTTTGGGAGAAAAACATTCTTTGAACCATAGCTAATTAAAGAAGCGAATAAACTCATTTTGTAATTAAAACATGTAATTCCATAACTTAAGAATGAATAAACTCAATTTGATTTAGAAAATTAAATAAAAAATTGACCTGATGCATCTTGTGTTTTTTGTAACTCTTCGGTTGAAACAATTGATCATTGTCTCTTTAAGTGTGATAAATTGACAAGTTTTTGGAGAAAGTTATGGAATTGGCTAAAATTCTCAACTATCATGTTGCGGTCAGTTGAGGAATTCCGACATAAACAATTTTTCCCAGATCATGAGTGTTCAATAAAATACTCTTGTAACGCACGTGTGCAATGGCTTTGTGGTCCATTTGGAGTTGGAGGAAGCGTGTCCCTTCATGCATCTAGTAATCAAGAACATGAAAAAAAATCTCGATGAAGATATATTTCCTGGAGTACAAAGACTTTGTGCATTTGGGTTTTCAAACAGAAAAAAAATGCTTTTTGGAAGTTTGGATGGTTGCCGTTGGTGTAAAGACCCAATTCTCTCCTTGGCTATGTAATATATAAAGAGGTAATGGATTTCTCATGTTTGGTAGCAATTTTTGGTGGTTGGTGTTTTTTGGTTTAGGTTGTTTGGCTATTCTTGTGAACGGCGCGCGGGGGGGGGGGGGGGGGGGGGGGGGGGGGGGGGAGGGGGGGGATTGGGTTGGGTTTGGTTTTGGTTATGCGGGTTCGTTTTCTCTGGTCTGGTGGTATAAGGGGGTGCAGGTAGATGTATGACCATCACCTAAATTTTACGTATTTTAAAGTTACTAAATTACCTCTCATATAAATAAATGAATATGAATTAACTATTAGATAGATTTAATAAGATTCTTATTTTCCATTTTTAATAATAAACCTTCCATATCTAAAAAAACCAAATAATACATATTCAATCATGTAATATATATTTTAACTAATTTATCAAAAAATGTGTATAAATATAACTTATAAATTTATAAATCTGAATAACATTATATTCAAAATTTATAAACATGTTCATATTTTAAATTTTTTAAAAAGCTCGTATAATGAATAGTTTCAAATTAATTAGTTCTATTTTTTAATCTTTTAATTTTAGATAGTTTAAAATTACTAACTTACACTCTGTATTTACATGTAATTTAACCCATTTTATAAGTAGAAATATTTTTTCTTTTTTAACTATTCTCAACATTTATTTTAAAATTAGTAAAAGAGTTGATTGAGAACAAAAATAAATAAAATAGAGATGTTACCCAAGAATAATTATTTGTTATCATCTTATTCGTGAATACCGAAAACAGACAAGTTATCGAGTAGAAATTATTTGATATCGCTGCATTGCGCGGGTACTATAATAGTGCTAGATTATGTAGTTTTTAGTTTATCAAAAGAATTAGTTTTTATGACAATATTTATCTCACTACATAACCACTTCATTGATCTCAAAATATATGTATACTTCAATACTACTTCATTGATCTCAAAATTAGTACCCATAAAAAGAAAACAATTAATTTATTTCGTATAATCAACGCTCGTATGGTAAAAACTATAAAGACAGGTTGATTACGTTTTATTAATAGCACTTGGTGAATATTTTTCAATAAGATATATACGGATATATGCAACTATACCTTTGTTAACAAGTAGCAGTATTTTCACTTGGTAAATTTTTTAAAGTAATTTGTAAAGATTTCATGCGTATAATGCACTTTACACACAAGGAAGAAAGAGAACGAGATAATTTCGTGACAAAAACATGCTTTAAACCATAACTAAAGAAACAAAAAACTTGCTTAAAACCATAGCTAAAAAATGAATATACTCAATTTGATAAAAAAAATAAAAATAAAAAATAAAGTACTTATAGACGGGTTATGAAACACTAATGCTGACTGGTCAAAATTTATTATGGCGGTGATTACTTTACCACCATTATTATAAAATTAAAACATACTTATAAGTGTAACTAAATAAATCTATTGAAATGACTAAACCTTATAAAAATACTAATTTGACTCAATATTCATTCTATTTTTAATTTTTTATCTTTTTCTTGAGGTGCAAGGGGGATATATACTACAAGATATAAAACCGTGTGCAAATTAGTTTTAATGGTCCACTAATATTAAAGGGGGTTACGTTACGACAACCAACATATCTACACCATTTAATTATATATATATATATATATATATATATATATATATATATATATATATATATATATAACAATAACAATAACGATTTTGTTATTATATGAAGACTTATCACTTGTGAGTTATGACTAAGGTTTTAATATTCTTCTTTAACATACTCATTTGATAGCATAGAGGATAGACTATTATCAACTAAAAGCAACACTTACATCTAATACATATTGGAACTCAGAGTAACTTGCATATATTCTCCTAAAATTATTAAAAAAAAACTATAAATAATTTTAGCTATAATCTATATGCTCTAAGTTGAAATGAATATTAGATATTGTGCATCGGGGTTTAGCATGTAATATATACTTACTTTACTTGATTTCTTTAATTAGCTTATTTTTATATATTTGTTAACTTAATTGCTACTTTATTGAATTTCTTTATTTATCTTATCTTTTATATTTTTACTAACTTCTTACATATACAAGTATTCACCATCTTTAATATTACACTTATAATATAATTTATTTATATGATTCTTTTCATAATCATAAAAGATATATATGATAGGTTTTACATACACTCACTTCAATTAAATCGATACTACTAAATTTTAAATTAATACATAATCTCATCTAGGACTGCAAACAAATCGAGCCGACTTCGAGATCGGCTCCACTACTTCAAACTATACTCGAGGTCGATTCGATGCTTTAACGAGCCAGTATGATACAATCTCGGGCTCATATCAAGAACTTAACAATAGTGATTCGAGCTAGATTTAAAAAACTTAATATTTACTCAAGAACAAATTTAAATAACCAATCTTATTTTATACATAATCTACTCATTAGAAATGGGCCTACTGGGCCAGGCTGCATATCAGATACAATGTCCGGGTCACATAATAAACGAACCCCCCCCCCCCTCCTCTTCCTATCCAGAAAAGGAAAGAGTTTGAAGCGGTGGGTTTTTTTGGATTATTTTGCAAGAAAACAAGGGTTTATGTTCAATTGTTCATGATCGATTAAGCAATTCACACTTCTTACATACATACATACATACATACTATCGTTTTCTCAGCAATGGCGGAAGAATATTCTCTCGCTGATACTTCCAAGCTGCTTCAAGCAGCTTCCGACTTCTCGTTTGATCCTGGTTTGCTTACAAATCACTAATGTTTTCTGCTTAATTACCTACCTGATTATTGATCTTTCCTTAACGCTTTTTTATTGACTGTCAATGGTATTTTGATCTTCAGGTACTCGATCAGAAGCTGCTGTAAAGGAATTTCTTAATTCCTTTCCCCTTCCTGTCATTATCAAGTAGTTTCTTAATCTGTTTCTCCAGTCTTTAAACTTTTAATTCGTATCTTACTATTGGTCTGAGTTCCAATTGTACAAATTGAATGAAGAAGTTGTTGGTTTAAGTGATTTAGGCGTGTTTAGGACGCGTTTAATTGGTTTAATCATTCAATATGAAAATTTTGAGACCCAAGGATGCATTTGAATTTGAGCACACTGTACGTAAAGCAGGGTCAAGAAGTGGAGTCTAGTTCGTTGACTTTCAAAAAAGTTGTGATTTTTATGTTTAATTTGTTCATTGAAGTGCTTTGCAAACCAAAGGAGATGTGCCTGGTTTAGAGGATGCACTGATTGACTGTCTAGAGAAGGTATTTAGAACAAAATACGGGGCCTCCCTCATCCCGCATTTTATGGTATGTTTTTATCTTTAGTTCGTCCTATATCTTTATGTGTTACTGTTATGTGGTTATAGATGAGGCCAAATAGAAAAAGTGATCATTCGAACAAGTTAAAATAGATGAAGTGGTCGCGTATCACTCTTTGTTTTTCTTTTACTTGCAGACCCTGGGCTAAAAAAATATATATTATAGTCACACACCTCCTTTGTTTCCAATTGAAGATAGGTGTTAGAATCCTTTTTGTCATATAGTTTGTGATAGCCTGTTGTTTTGTTTTGCTTTATTATTATTATTATTTGACTAATTAAACTCTCTTCATTCAGCAATTAGTTGCTAATTTAAATAGAGGGAATTCTTAACTTAAGAACTGACAACCTGCTAAATAAATTTTATGTTGTTCCTTTACTTTTTGTTCTATACAGGCTTTCATTGTAATTGGACTGCAAGCATATTCTCAGAGAGTCAAAGCTTTGTCTTGTAAAACGGTAACTACTATTTAACAGTTATTTGGTGCTTTTGTTACATATCTTAGAGTTCATTAGCAAACGAATGCACTTGTGCCAGATTGATTCTGGGGAGCAAGTTTTCAAAAGATATTGAACCTTCTATATACAGCATATGCACTATTATGGCTTCACTGAAAAGCAGGGACACTTGAGCACATAATTTCTTGTCTAAAACTCTTCTTTAACCAAGAAAACACTATTGGTAACACTTGCTGGGAATAAGGAGGCATGTAAATGATTAGCAAAGGCACACCTTGTTAGATATTTAACAGGTCCACACTGCATCTGAAAATACGTTCTTTCTAAATTTATTGGGCTTATCTTCTCTAAAATACTATGAACCTCCTTTTTAGTTCAAGAAAAGGCATGCCATCTCTTATGGTTCTGTTTACATTCCCATTGTTACTGCATTTCCTTCTAATTGTAAATTAACCTTTGTTTAACATTAACCACTATTACCCATTCTGGCTAAGGAATTGTCCTTTTTTAAACAAAAATATATAGATCTGCTTGCTTTCCCTATATTGTGCTTTAGGTCTATATATGACAATCGCTCGACTTTCTGACAGTTTTCCATAATTATACTCAGATCTCTAGCCTTTTGGAGAATCTTGAAGATAATACTGGTTTAGCTACTTCACTAGTTAAAGAGAATGGCGTGTATCCACTTTTGCTTAATTGTCTCGTCGAAGGGTACACTTCTAAGCTTATTCATTTCTCTTTTAACAATGCTATCTTCTTGCACAACATTTTTCCTTTAAAAAATGTTTATTAATGTAGAAAACTAGCTCATGTTTTCTAATCATCTGATCTTTTCTAGATGACTAGCCGGGTTATATTTTAACCAATTTAATATGAAATGTCTTTGCTCTAGCAATGAACAAGTGGCCGTTGCTGCAACAGATGCAATCAGGGATTTAGCGGGATCTCAACAGGGGATAGTGAGTTTGAATTTTTTTCTGATTTATAGTCAGATTCGTATCACTTGTATAATATAATAATGGGAAGTTATGACAGTCAACTCAATCTGTAGGAAATCATATTCCCATCTACTCCCAATGAATCTACAGATATTACAAATGTAGCAGCAAGATGTTCGTCACTGGTATGGTAGTTATTACATGTGTTAGTTAATGCAACCTTTTGTATCTTTTTTTGACAACATTGTCGGAAAACCAACACTTTGTCTATCTGGAAACAAATATGGTGATATAGAAATTTGACTAGGCTAAAAAGACAGTTATTACAAATTTACAATAATTGTTTTGCAAATATGAGGCATATCTATATTAAAAATGTCTGGTCATGATTGGTTTTATTTAAAAATTTGTTTCAGGGACGAGTTCGAGTTTTGTCTTTAATAGTGAAGCTCTTTTCTACTTCCAATGCAGCTGCAACATTAGTTTACAACTCAAATCTCCTTGGTCTTTTGGAGGCAGAAGTACGCAATGTTAATGATACACTTATAACCTTGAGTGTTTTGGAGCTCCTTTATGAGGTTTTTTGTTCATTATGTCATTATTGCACCTATTTTCTTTTCAACAACTATTTTTGTGTTTTTAATTATTTGTTATTAACTAATGAAGTTAGCTGAGGTCCAGCATGGAATGGAATATGTACTGCAGACTAATATTTTGCAGTTACTTATATCGATAATCAGGTACTTGCATTCAAATATATGGCTTTTAAGTTTGTTTTTGGTTGTAATCCGGACCAATCATGAAGTGTTAAACTATTTTTTTTTTGAAAGGCAACAAGTGTTAAACTATTTTATCATTTGTATAGAAATTCTTCTGCTGAATCGATGTTGAGATCAAGGGCCATGATGATAAGTGGGCGGCTTTTATCCAAGGAGAATGTTCTCAAGTTCATAGACGAATCTGGTATCTCTTTTAATCGTTTTTTTGCATAAATGGTGATGGACTTGTTGTCATTATCTATTTTAATCTTAGTTTTTAATGGTAGGTATGAAAGCTGTGATTTCGGCCATTGATGAAAGGCTTTCATTGCTAGATAATCAAGATGCAGATGAATGTGAATGTGCTCTTGAAGCATTGGGTCAGATAGGATCATGTAAGCATGTTAACAAATGCCATTAGTTTTTCTTTTTCATCATATTCATTGGGTTTAATGTAATATTTTACACATTAGTAAGTTCTATATAAACTATTTAGGTATGTGAAAATCATCTTTATTTTTATCCTACGAATTGTACACATGGTTCTACTTCTTTTATTGGTTGTAGCAACCCAGGGAGCTGTCTTACTACTGTCAAACACGTCTGCTGCTCGACATGTTGTTACAGCTGCCTTTGACCTGCATGGCCGTGGCAGACAATTGGTTAACTTTTTTTTTTTTTTTTGAAATGTGTTACAGATTTGCAATTATACCCTTCACTTTGCAGTAACTTTTAATTGGAAAACAGGCTGCATTGCACTCTCTTGGGAACATTGTGGGAGAAACTCGACCCGAGAACAACAAATTGCTAAATGCTGATGCTGAAGAAAGCCTGCGTAGATTAATATATGAAACAGCATCGAACACTCCAAAGCTTATACCATCAGTCAGTTCTTATTTTGGGCCATTTATAATGTTTTGTTCTCAATACTTGCTTTAGTTTAACCAAGAGTGTATGGCCTTCTAATATTCAAGTTGTTGCTCCATTTGGCAGGGTCTTGTTCTTGCAATTTTGAAACTCGAGTCTGAATTTCGCATTGCGGTAAGATTTTATGGTTCCTAAACTATTAGTTTTTTTTTTTTCAAAATATGTAATTACTAATTACTAAAGACTTGTTTTGATGTATATATAATTTGCAGGGTTACAGGTTGATTACAGGGTTGTCTAGCAGACCATGGTTCCTGGTGGAGATCTGCTCAAGACAAGAGATCATAAATATAATTACAGATTCATATACAGAAACAACTAAAATAGGTATTATATTCTTTTTGGTGGTTTTACAACAGAGATGCTGTATATACCAAGAAAATCGAAATTTAAAACCCCCTTTTGTAGTTTTGTATGCTTCCATTTTCATTCACTGTTTCAATTTATTTATTCTTTTGTTTCATTTCAGGTATGGAGGCCAGATACAATTGTTGTGAGGCAACCTACAAGGCTCTTGCATCCTCATCTAAGTTTCTGAGTGATCCCGCTCTCTCTGGGACTGCAGAAAAGGTTCGATTCAATATATATGTTACATACACCAATTCGGCACATCTTTTAACTTTCTGGAAGTTTCTAGCCACAAATTGTTTTGAGTCCGTCTATTTTTTTTCTTTTACCAGTTATTACTTCAGACATCAAGAAAATGGTTTCCTCTGGTCCACCTTTTTATAGTTTTATTTCGGGTTGTCCCAAAAATTCAACTTTTCCTTTATGACAAACACTGCTGTTCGAATTGACCTGTGTACTCATCGGTATTCATTAAAAGATATTAGTGAGGTTGATTTCACCACATAAGTTTTCACATTTGTGTCATCTGTTACAATCTTGAGATGATGCAACATATGCAAGCCAACACGATTATAGTGGGAGTTTGTGAATTTCTGTCAACTAATTTTTATACAACATATATATTTTCTTATGCAGCTGCTGGAATCTATTAAAAAGGGTCCTTATCTTGCAAAAGGACGACAACATGAAGCTCGACCCGAAGTTGCAACTGCTGACAGATTTTAGATTTCTTGATCATACAAACCGGCTGCGTGCACTTGTGCTGTGTTTATCCTGTACAAATATACTATTTTCAAAATTTACTGCCTGTACTTTTGCTTTCTCTGTTTGAACATGTACTTCAATAAACTGATATAGTCTACAATTTTGGATGTTCTGTTTCAAGCAGTTTTATCCTTGTAACATGTAACCTGTTTCGCTCCATCTCGTCTCCAAGTTACTGTTGTCGCAAAAAATGGAGTATCATGTGTGTGATGGGGTGTTATCACTTCTTGAAACACTAAAACTTGTAAACATAAGTGCTAAGTTTTTGTAAGTTCCATTTCATTAAGTTGATTTATGATCAATCTTAGTCATTTGAATTAAAAATGTTAAATCTTTATACATTGTTTGACAAGTCAACTAAAGTCAATAACTTTATTCTACAAAAGATTGCACAGATTCACTGATATAAAGCTGAAATGAGAGCTAAAATGACAAGCTATATGTTTTGGACACTTTTCTGAGCTCTTTCTTTCAACTTGATGTTAATTGCATCAACCAATAACTTGGTTCTTGGCTCTGAAACCATCCCCTTTGATATCATCTTCTTGTAATACAACAAAGCTTCCTCTAACCGACCCTTGTCATAAAGCCCGTGCACCATAACGGTATACGATCTCTGGTCCGGGCCCAACCCGTTCCTCTCCATCTCAACCCACGTCGATTCAACCCGTTCTTCATCACCCCACCCCATGAAAAGCCTCAACAACAAATTATAAGTATCCCCCATCATCTTACAACCACTTCTCTCCATTCTCTCCAAGATCTTCACAGCCTCATCTGGCTTCTTTGCAGCATTTAACAAGTACCCATAAGTTCTAGCATTCGGCAAACAGTCACCACCCTTTTGTATCATCTCATTCAAAAGCTCATCCACCTTCTCCATTCGCCGAATCTTGCATAGGTGTTTAATTAAAGAGTTGTAAGTTGCAACATCTGGACAACAATCTTTTTCGTTCATTTCTTTGAATATTTCAAGAGCTTGTGGGATTCTTTTCTTGAAACATAAACCGTCGATAATGCAGTTGCAAATGGCTACATCAGGGGTGCACCCTTTAGCCCACATGGCTTGGAATAACTTAACCGCAGTGCTGATCTTGCCGGCCTTGGTTAAAGAATTAATGAAGATACCATATGTGAACCGATCCGGCTTGTATTTAGATGTAATAATATCATTCCAAAATCTCTTTGCTTCACGTAAACTACCCAAAACACACCACCCGTTGAGGATGATGTTCATGGTCTTTATGTTATGCCGAAACTCGTGCTTTTTGGAATGAAATAAAAACTCTGCTGCTTCTACATGCTTGTAGCGACACAATGATAATAAAAGTGTTTGGAAAGCTATTAAATCAAGCTCAAGGCCGAATTCTCTTCTCTTGTAGAAGAACTCAGTGGCTTCCTCTATCTTATGAGCTGCTGCGAGTCTATTGACCACAATGCCGTATGTTCTTTCATTAATTAG
This sequence comes from Pulicaria dysenterica, assembly GCA_947179395.2. NCBI lineage: Eukaryota > Viridiplantae > Streptophyta > Magnoliopsida > Asterales > Asteraceae > Pulicaria > Pulicaria dysenterica. The sequence goes on from OX359291.1 coordinate 10,969,424, forward strand.
ACTCTTGTTTCTCTTAGACATTTCATCAAGCAGTTGGTGGACTTCATTGAAACGCTTCATTCGGCCTAAAATGTCAAGGATTTCATTGTAAGAGCCGGTTCCAGGTGAGTACCCGCTGGCGTTGGAGACCCAATTGAAGAACGTATAAGCTGAATTCCAATCGGAACGGTGCCGACGAAGCACGTTAAGCACTAGATCTTCATTCAGCGACAGTTTTAATTGGTCGAGGGCTTGTTCGATTTCAATTACTGCCTTCTGCCCGTTGATTTGCTTGAGTAATTCTTGGACTTGGAGGGCTTTGTTGTTCATGGACGAGTATTCATCTGCAACAGATTCTTGATCTCCTTCACTGCAAATCTCTGGACTTCGATGAGTGCAATAATGAAAAGCTTGGAATCTTAAAATTAAACTCTCTTGAATGAGGACCGGTGACTGTTTCGGTTTGAATTGAATGATTTCAGGTTTGGGTTTGGAAAAGATCTGAAATTTACGGGAGAAAAGAAACGACCGGATTCTGGGTTGCATGTTCCTGCGAATGAATTGTGTTTCTGCGAGTCCAACAAGGGTGTTAACTTTTTATCTCTTTTGGTCTTTATTTAATTCTCTTAAACCCGTAAACCAACCCCAACCCGTTTATAATCGACTTAAATCCGTTCAATTACGTGTCGGATTTATATCGTGTGGATAGTTGCCACCCCGTTAACTTCGACTTCATGTAACAATTTAGGGGGGTAATCGAGCCGAGTCGAGCCAACACAGTGCCAAGCTCGAGCCCGACTCGGTTCTAAAGCTCGAGGCTCAAAACTCGACTCGAGCTCGGTCAAGCTTTAATTTTAAAGCTGAGCTCGACTCGAGTAAGTAATCGACACTTTCAAGCTCGATTTGGCTCGACTCAACTAAAATTAATTTATCAAAATTTTGTAGCAACAAATGTTAAAATACATTCCGGAATTCAACTTTCACATTTTCGAACAGCAGTTAATAGCTAGTTACTAAGGGTATAAAAGTAAATGGTGTATATGTAAAAGGGTAAAATGGTAATTTAGTACAAGCTCGATTAGGCTCTCAAGCTTGGCGTGCCGAGTATTTCAGAGCTCGAACTCGGCTCGAAACCTTACTCGAGTAGCTCGAGCTCGACTGAGTTCACCTCGAGTTAATTTCAGTTATGTTTCGGGTCAGTAGCTCGCGAGCTGTATTCGCTTGATTACACCCCTACAGTAACATTAGATAGATGTAATTAACTACATTACGACACATAGAAATGGCCTATATAAAATAAGTGTTGCTAACTTTGTTTATACTTCGTTTGCCTACATTACGACATATTATTGTAACGATAGATCATAATTGGCATAAATCATATTATGGGGAAGTGCTTCTTAGATAACAACAGATTGCTAGATTGGGTTTGAATATCTCCTAACATTTGAAGTTTAATTAACCGTACACTTGATTTTTGAATTTCTGAGAATATAGCTACGAATATCAACAACAACTCAGCAAGAATTTCAATATTAAGAACCCTAAATAAAAGAATAAAAAAATCAGCTCACAACTAATTAGTAATTAGTGAAAATACTTACAGTTAGGTCGAAGAAGAAGTGAAGATTGAAGAACGAACTATCGAAGAAGGAGAGAGCAATGGTGTTCTTGATTTTTAATTAGTGAAAATACTCGACTTCCGATTGAAAAGTGGAGAAGAACAGAGAGTAGTGAGTACTACTGCTTAAGTTTTGCACTCTAGAGTGGGCTGGGCTTAGCTTAACAAACAATAATGGGCTTAAGTTTTGGACTCTAGAGTGGGCTGGACTATTAGGAGGTGTATTGAGCCATCATTACATAAGCATGAGTTGAGTTAAGAAATTTACCATAATGACAAAACTTAATGTTTGGTAATCTATATATAAAGTTATAAATTATAAATGTTCAAGATTGTTGTTTTATGTAAGTTAAAATATTTAATTACATATTTTTTGTATTTAGGTATTTTTATAGTATTCAAATTAATAAGTATATCATCCGGTTTTTAAATACAGTTCAACCTGTTGGACCGAACCATTATGACGTCCGGTTCAATGACCAGTCTGGTTTTAAAACCATGCTCAATTGTTAAACTCATGAGAAGACATATAAGTAGTCAACTGGTTTCATGTTTATCTTCCTATGTGGGACAAATGTTAATTTGCTGTAATCAAGTTCCAACACCTAAATCAGCAAAATCATCTAATTGAGTGCCACATCAGATTTAAACATTATCTAACTACATTGTATTTTAAATTTGAAGCTTAATTACACATGCCACATATGATTTTCAAGTTCTTAAATTATATAGGATATGGACCAATGAACCATTATGACATCACGTTCAATGACCGGTCCGGTTTTAAAAATCACGCCCAATTGTCAAACTCATGAAAAGACATATAAATAGTCAACTGGTTTCATGATGAATTTTTGTATGAAAAACTTAAGTTTTCAGGGGTGTTCTTTTTTTGTGTTTTGCCAGAACGTAGGACACACACACACACACACACACACACACACACACACACACACACATATATATATATATATATATATATATATATATACATATACACACACACACACACAACAATCAGAAAACAGTTAGCTAACTGATTAACCATGTTAACTGCAAAAAGACCGAATTTGTTTTAATAAAATAAAAAATTAATTCGGAATATTCAAATAGGTTAAATATCACGGTTTCATCTTGCTTCACCCACTTGCACTTTTTTGAAGACCGGACCAGACCGGCCGGTTGAACCGGTTCAACCGTGATTAAATCCCGGTTCAAAAGTAGCGACTAAACCGGGCAACTGTGAACCAGACGGTTTCACTAAAAGTGAAATAGAACCGCTTAACCGGAGCAACCCGCATCGAACCGGCCTTTACTAAAGCTTTTTAACTAAAATCAAAAGATGATGGGAGACCTAAATATAGGCAAGGAGATCATTCGGTTTGTTCTTAGAAACAATGTGGGATTATAAAATATATATATAGATTTGGAGATTTCCTTGTTTTGTCTTAGCTAGCAATGTAGGATTTGTTTAAAAGCCCAAATGTTTAATTGAGTGCCACATAAGAAATCAAGAATGCATAATTGAGCTTAATTGAATTTTTGGAGGAAAATGACATATGTCAACTCATCATGGAAGGATCTTGTTTTAGTATAGATATAGATAGATTTTCGCCAGAGTCAATTTAAGCCTTAAAAATAACTATATCCCATGATCTTTTATAATAAAAGGGTTGTTTGTTTTTTTTTTAAAGTTTTAATAAATCTTAATATGAATCAATAAGAGGTATTAAGATGTATGAGCTGTTTGTTTTTTCTTTTCATTAAGATCTGAATAGCTCTTAAAACCCTTTAATGAATCAGACATAAAATTACCTCTTATAACATCTTAATAGAATTTATGTTTCATTATATTATAAAAAACAAAGTCCTTCATTCACTAATTCATGTCAACATATACTCCTCCATTTCGCTGCGTACATGGACACCTTTCAGGGTCACCTTCAGACGTTGCAAGCCGCCGCGCATCTCTCTTCCATATATCTTGATTTTAATTCCGTATATTATTATTGTTTGATATTTGTTATTAAAATATTATACTTTATAATTAGAAAAGTTTAAATTTAGTTATATATGTAACAGTTGAATACAAAATATTATAAAACAGATAATTACAATTATTCAGATATTAAAAAAAAAAAGTAAAATATGAATAAATATTCAGATATCAAGATTACTTTTTAATGTTCAGACATACTATTCAGATTCAGATTCATAGTCATAGGCCAAAACCTTTGGCCTTTGCTTACAAATATTATGTCATTTGTGAAGGATATAAGCCCCATGTCTTGCATGGTTATTCCCCTACCATATTGATAGAATATCAGTTGAGTACAAGGAGTGACCTCCATTATACTGTTCTGTTAGTATCATAATTTAATTCATGCTATTATCTTATCACTACAACAAATTCTGCTGCAGCATAATCATAAGTGCAAAAATTCTGCTCCATTAAGGTCCCGTTTGGTTCGCTGGAATTAGTCGGAATTGCCCGGAATTGGAATTGAAGATTCCTAATCCCAAGTCGTGTTTGGTTCATAGAATTCTAAGAATTGGATTTTGAAATCCCCACAAATCTTAGGTTTATGGAATTACAATTCCATCACTAAACCAATGGAATTGGTCGGAATTGGCCGACCACCACCCCCAACCGCCACTGCCACCACCATCACCACCGTCGCCGCCGACCACCAACCGCCACCACCGCCGCCGACCACCGCCAACCGCCACCACCGTCACTACCGCGCCGACCACCACAACCGCTGACCACCACCAACCGCCACCACCTCCACCGACCACCACCAACTACCACCGCCACCTCCGTCACCACCTCCACCAACCGCCACCGCCACCATCGTCACCACCTCGACCGTGAACCACCAACTTGAAATTTGGAATTTCATTCAATTCCGCGAACCAAACACACGAAGGAACGGATTCCAACGGAATCCTTCCGATTCCAATTCCTTCAAATTCCAATTCCTTAATGAATTCCAATTCCGGTCAATTCCATTCCGCGAACCAAACGGCCCCTAAGATTTTTGGAGGAAATGAAAACTAAATTTGCTATTAAATAAGGAAATATATATTATTATCAGTAAAATTAAATCCTGTTTAATAACCCATAAGTGCGTATTAATATAAAAAAAATCATCGGCTTTTTCTATACAACTCACTCACCTTAATTCTACACATTTGTTTTAAGCGAGACTTGAAATCAAAAAAGAAAATTAATCTTATACATTTTAATACGTAAAAACCTTTTTTTATTTGTTTTGAGTCACCAAACTTGCTTTTTTTCTTTTCAAAATGATATTATATATGAGTGTTAAAAAGAGAGTTGGTTGATTCATTATCTTTTCATGTTTCACTAAAATGAATCAAAGAATTATAATGAATTTTATGATCCTTTAATTCGCATATTTTTGTAGGTTAATTATCGGCAAATTACATTAAAATATAATAAACTTTGCCTTACTTATTATTGTGTACAATCTACTTTAAATATTTAAAAATAATACAATTAACTTTTATAGTTCTCTTTTTGTATGCAAACAACTTTTATATGTGTCTGTTGTTTAGTTATCATTGTATACAATGAACTTTGTTATAACTTTCATAGTATAAAACAAGTTGCACAGAATGTGACAATTCATGAAAGTTGGTTGTATTATTTAAAAAAAAATATAGTATGTTGTATATAATGGTAACTAAGACAAAGTTTATTGTGTTTTAATACAATTTGCTCGTTAATTATCTATCAAGTATATGAATGGTTGATATCACTTAAATAAAATCTCATTTAAATAGGCATTTGTCAAGTACTTAAATTTAAGAAATAAAAAAACAAAAGATAAAAGTATCTCCATGTTTAGCTTTAGGCCTTTCAACTCCAACCAATTACGCTAAATATACCTAAAAGCTCTCCGGCAAACTATTTAACAAGTGCAACACGAGTTAATCGGGACTTAACGATTTTTATCTTTAAAGAAACTAGCGTTAATTCTTGAATTGGTAGAGATGAATCCACGACTATGGCACCATTTCAATTCGTGCTGTTAGAGATGTTGACAGATGATTAACCGAAAAACAGCTAACTGGTTATCATATTTACTGATAACTCAACCTATTCTAGAACATAAACAAAAACCGTCAGTTAACCTATAACGGTTAACCATTTATTTCCGTTCGGTTGTTTGGTTAATTGGATAACCATTTAAACATACTTTAATTCTTTAAAACTAAAGAAAAAACAATAACCAGATAATTCAATAAAAAGATTAGTAAAAACATGAAACAAATTCTGAAATATAAACATAAATAGAACGCAAGACCACCAAAAATAGCAACTTAGGTTTGTTTGTAGGTATGGATAATAATATGTGCATAGGATTCACCACTGGTCGTTGTCGTAGGTTGGTGTAGATGACGTTAAACCTAGTAATCCTTTTGTTCATATTTCGTCACTTGGTCCTTCCTTCTTAATGTAGATCGATGTCGTCGTCGCATTGGAGATCCATTATATTATGTAGTACACAAACAACGTGTCGGATTGTGAGTCGATGATCATCACATCCTTCAAAACATCAACTCATAGTGTAGTCAAAAGTAATACTTCTTCATGCAATTGTTAAATTTCACTATCATTTTTCTTTTTACTTTTTTTGGTACAACCTTCAACTTCAGCCTCACATCATAGTGCGGATTCAGCATTTGAAATGATCAGTGATAGCAGCGTTTTGAAAAAATGGAAATTTACACTACGTGATGGTAGACCCATCTCAAATAAGTTAAAATTTACACTACGCAGCCAAAATTAACCGGTGTCCCGTACCACTGCCGAGTAAAGGGTAGGTCCACCCATGCTCACTTGGTTGGTGATTTATTTGGTTTAGGTGATGATAATGTTGAAACTCATCTTCCAACATTATTTTTTTTTTCTGTTAAAAAAGTCAAATATGAACATTTTTTTTGGGTGATCACCTATTTCACTCTATTAAAATGTCTTAGTCTCTTACATTTAGGTATTACTTAATTTTATACAAATAGTACAAACACTTTGAGCAAAAGGAATATTTTTCATCGGTTAAGGTTTCTATAATAAAAACATTTTAGTATAATTATTAATGTTTCTATAATACAAACATTTTAGTATAATTATTAGTGATAATTTTTATCTTTTTCCCTCCTTTCGCTTAAACAATGTCTTACATGTTCCACATCTTATTAAAAACCTATTATCCGTTCGCCGTCTCACCAAAGATAATCTTATTTCCATTGAATTTGACCCGTTTGGTTTTAATGTGAAGGATTACCGGACGCGAACAACTCTCCTCCGATGTGATAGTGACGGCGATCTCTACCCGCTCTCCCTCTCTTCATCCAAGCCCCGCCCTTCTCCATCAGCCTTTGCAGCCGTTTCTCAAGACCTTTGGCACCATCGACTCGGTCACCCCGGGTCCTCTGTATTACGTAGTCTTAAAAATAGTTCTAGTCTTTCGTTTGAGTCTTTAGCTACATCTAAAGTTTGTTCTTCTTGTGTCTTTGGCAAACATAGTCGTTTACCTTTTAGTGATTCGTCTACTACTACTAGTTTTCCGTTTGATATTATTCATAGTGATCTTTGGACCTCACCGGTTGTTAGTTCGGGAGGTCATAGCTATTATATTTTATTCTTAGACGATAAATCGAATTATTTATGGACTTATCCTCTTGCTAAAATGTCTCAAGTGTATTCTATTTTTCTCAATTTTAGCACTTTAATTCGTACACAATTTGAACGTAATATAAAGTGTTTTCAATGTGATAATGGCAAAGAATACTCTAATAACCTTTTTCACCAATTTTGTACTAAAAATGGCATGCAATTTCGCTTCTCTTGCCCTCATACATCTTCTCAAAATGGCAAAGCCGAACGCAAAATCCGGTCCCTAAATAACATCATCCGTACTCTTCTTACCCACTCCTCGGTTCCCGCCTCGTTTTGGCAACATGCCCTACAAATGGCAACCTACATATCCAATATCCTTCCTAGTAAACTCTTACACTACTCAACTCCTACTCACATCCTTTATCACCGCACTCCTTCTTATGACCACCTCCGCGTTTTCGGTTGTCTTTGCTATCCTCTATTCTCCTCTACCACCATCCATAAACTTCAAAAACGATCTACACCATGCGTCTTCCTTGGGTACCCCTCCAACCATAGGGGGTACAAATGCTACAATCTTGAAACTAGAAAAATTATTCTTTCACGCCATGTCATATTTGACGAACACAATTTTCCGTTCGTCAATCGCAATTCCCCTAAACCATCTTATACCTTCCTACATGATCCTATCCATCCCTCCTTCACCCCATATATATCCTCAAACCCCACCCCACCTACGCCTCCGTCCCCCACCTCTCCTACGCCCAATAGTCCCCCACCGTCACCACCACCATCACCACCGTCCCCTCCGTCACCTCCACCACCACCGCCCGCACCCGCACTGAGATCAATACACACTCGTAGCATGTCTGGCATCACTAAACCAAAAAGAATCCTTAATCTACACGCTTCCGCCCCCACCATATCTCCTCTCCCTTGTAACCCTACCGATGCCCTCCGTGATCCTAATTGGAACCATGCCATGCATGACGAGTTTAATGAACTTATTGATAATAACACGTGGAAGTTAGTTCCTCGTCATCCAAATATGAATATTATTCGGTGTATGTGGATTTTTAGACATAAAAAGAAATCTGACGGTTCTTTTGAGCGATACAAAGCTCGTTTGGTTTGTGATGGCAGGTCTCAACAGGTTGGCGTGGATTGTGGTGAAACATTTAGTCCAGTGGTTAAACCTTCTACCATTCGTACGGTGTTAAGCATTGCATTATTTCATTCTTGGTCTATTCATCAATTAGACGTCAAGAATGCTTTTTTACACGGCAATTTGGATGAGGTTGTTTACATGCATCAACCCATGGGGTTTCGGGATCCATCGTATCCTAACCATGTGTGTCTTCTTCGAAAATCATTATATGGCCTTAAACAGGCTCCACGGGCCTGGTATCAACGGTTTACAGATTTTGTTGCTACTTTGGGGTTTACACACAGCAAATGTGACCACTCACTCTTTATTTATAAACATGGTCATGATATGGCATACATTCTTTTATATGTTGATGATATCATTCTTACAACATCATCGGACAGCTTACGGCAACACTTTATATCTCTTCTTGCTAAGGAGTTTTCGATGAAGGACCTTGGTCCCCTTAGCTACTTTCTTGGTGTTTCGGTTACTCGTAATAAGGACCATCTTTTTCTGTCCCAAGAAAAGTATGCCATGGAAATTCTTGAACGCGCTGGCATGTCATCTTGTAACCCTACCACTACTCCGGTTGACACAAACTCAAAATTGAGTTCGAAATCTGGCGATCCGATCGACGATCCAACATCATATCGAAGTTTGGCCTGGGCATTGCAATATCTCACATTTACTCGCCCGGATATATCCTATGCAGTACAACAGGTTTGTCTCCATATGCATGATCCGCGTACTTCGCATCTTAATGCTCTCAAACGGATCATTCGTTACATCAAGGGTACACTTTCGCATGGTCTATATTTGTTTAAAACCCCCATCCGTTCGTTGGTTTCCTATACGGATGCGGATTGGGGAGGATGCCCCGACACGCGTCGATCCACATCCGGATATTGTGTCTATCTGGGTAATAATCTTATCTCTTGGTCCTCCAAACGACAAACTACTTTGTCACGATCAAGTGCCGAGGCCGAATACCGTGGGGTAGCTAATGTGGTTTCCGAAACATGTTGGCTACGCAATCTTCTACTCGAACTACATCACCCTCTTCAGCATGCAACTATTGTCTACTGTGACAACCTTAGTGCTATTTATCTTGCGGGTAATCCGGTTCAACATCAACGTACAAAACACATTGAGATGGATATACATTTTGTACGAGAAAAGGTTCAACGGGGTCAAGTTCGAGTGTTACACATGCCTTCGCGGTATCAGATAGCCGACATCTTCACAAAAGGCTTGCCTAAAGTGTTATTTGATGATTTTCGTTCCAGTCTCAGCGTTCGGCTACTTCCCGCTACGACTGCGGGGGTATATTAGTGATAATGTTTATCCTATTTAGTGATAATGTTTAGATAAGGTTTATCTTAGTTTAAATGTAATGTTTATCTTATCAAGGGATACGATTCCCTATGTAATTGTATCTATAAATACCTTATTTGGTGAATGAATAAATAAACACATTCATTCTAAAGTTCCTACAATAATGAACAAACACTTGAAGCAATCAAACAGATTCAACAGGCCCAGGAGAATGGAAAGTCAAATTACAAATTATTTGCATGTACAATACCCACATGGGTTTCCTATCATGCAAATATGCAATTGTGATTTTGATGTAAAAACGGAAACTACAATATTACAAATCTATTGATGTTTTTATTTTTAATGTCAATTTACTATATTGAGCGAGTATAATTTATATTTTTGAAATTAAATAGGTGGCATAATAGACTATATTTGTTATTGTCATATTATGGGTATGTTTAGCGGAAGTGGCTGGTAGCTGTAACTGGAAGCTGTTAGCTGATAGCTGGAAGCTGGAAGCTGATAGCTGGAGCTGGAAGCTGTTTATTTAATTTATATATGTGTTCGGCAAAATAGCTGGTTAGCTGGAGCTTAATAGTGTAAAATGACAAAAGAGAACAAATTACAAAAATAGGAGGAATTATAAAATAATTAAAGAGGGTATTTAGGTAATTTGGTATATAAAAAGCTCCAGCTAGTTTTAAAAGCTACTTCAAGAAGCTTTTGTTTTAGAGCTTTTTTCTTTAAAAAAAAAGCTTCCAGCTTTTTCATCCGAACATGACTTGTAGTTTTTTCTTTCAAAACAAAAAACTACCAGCTTCAATAAGCTTCAAAAAGCTCCATACCGAACATACTCTATACGGATACCATACGTTAAAATATTGCATACGAAATTAAACCATATTAATATAGGAACCTCTTTGAACCCTATGATAGATTATAGGAACATAAGACGGTTTAATTATATGTAAAGGGTTATAATCATGCGAAGTATAAGATATCTAGAATACTCCTTAATTGAGACCCATGAAGATTCTAGAGTTCATGACACCCTTTATAAGCTAGTCATGCTCATTAGAGAGCACCATTTTGAAACCAAGTGTTAAGTACTTAATACAAGTGTAGAGTGTTTCTTGAATGGGGTTTGAATGTTCCATCGAATCCCTCATATAACCTCTTCGAGTTAGGGACGGGTGAAAGTTAGACCAAGCCAGCAATAAAGAGAGCAAGTTCGGGCACTATCTGCTAAGAATTGAAATAGAGTTGCCTATGAAAAATATATGGTTTTTAATTTAAATAAACTCGAATCACACTATAATCTAAAAACACACTTAGAGTATCCACAATAATAACTATCATCACTAACAGACACATCAACATTACTAATGGGTAAGAGTGAGGGGAGGCAAAGCCTTCTAGGAGGTCCAGAGTTCAAGCATTGACATTGGAGTTTAATTCTAACTTAGGTTTACTAACTTACTAACAACTAACTTTGCCATTCAAAAAAAAAAACAGACACATCAACATTACTAATGTACCACTAATACCTTACAGTATTAACTCTTATCAGTTAACACATACAAAATTACACACTACTGATTAAAAAAATACTCATCATGTTAATGGTTATAATCTTGAGCTTATTGATCATGAGCATGGGCTATAACAAGCAACAACGTAACTATTCAGTATACTATGATGTTATTTATTTATAATCAACATAGTAAAACATATTTGTTTCTACACTTATACGTAGATGATTTATATATTTTAATGAAAAGTTTATTAAACTGTCCACGTACATACGAATAAATGTAATAACTAATAATCTTCAAGTATAATTAAATGACTAACTTTAATATATAATATTTATAAGATAATTTTAACCATTAAATTTATATCAGAATTTTAAGTATCAAATCTTAACGGTCTATTTTAATAATAATTAAAATCTAATTTTGATTTTTATGGGTAAAACTAGGATTCAATTCTAACTTTATACAATTATTAGAGATAATTTCATATATACTCTGTGTAAACTAGAAAATATTATATTTTTCCAACTTAATTTACAAATATTGTTTTTACTTTTTATGATAATTCAAAATATCATATTTAACAAAATTCTTTGTTTCATCATTATAAAATATTTTATTATCATTTTAATTTTTTTATTATAAGCACTACATATTTAACCTTATTTCACTCTAAATTATAACAACAGTGATCGATGACTTGTACAAAAAGTACAATCACTTAGTTTCGTATTACGATACCATGTTTCTGTCGTTACATCTGTCATCCCCTCGATCGACGTTTCCACCGCCGGTCTGAATGTTTTGACTCCGTTTGTCGTCATTTTTTAAATGCTCATTCCATTCGTATATTATAATTATTCAATGTTCTTATTAATAATGTTTACTATTTTTTAAACTAACTCGTGTATTATAGGACATCTAATCTAGTTCATATTTATTTGTAAGAGATGTTTTATATCCTTTTATAAAATTCTTCAATTTATCATGCTACTCATAAGAACAATACAATTATAAAAAATTAATAGAAAACAAAAGTGTTAATTGTCATTTGAGAGGGCATTAAAATTAGTGTTGAATAATGAAGAAAAAAACAGTTTGGAATCACAAAGACACATAGAATAAAGTCAAAGGAGTAAAATGCAAAAATGGAATGGCATTTAAGGAGCCGACGTCACGAGAGGGAGGTGGGGGTGGCGTTTTATTACTACTCCTCCATACTCACGCAGTCAAACTTGGATTGACTAGGCTGAAATTTTTCCAAGCCTATTAAAACTCACCGCAATCACGTGTCTACGCGCCCCCCTCATGCTTGAACTACACGCTCTTGTTCCCTAAAAGGGCAAAAGCTACATCAGCCGCTTTTAATTTTCTGATTTCAGAATATCTTTTAATTAATTTTTTCATAAGAGATGTAAAAGTGTAAAACCCGATTAATTCCAAATTTATTGAAGTCAAATATTTTTACTTTAATAAATTTTTAACGAGAAAATAATGTATGTAGCTAGAAACATATATATTAAGTGGTTTTACACTTATAAATATTTAAACAAGTAGTTGACGTAAATGTTAATATTTATATATTTAAAATGTTTATGAGTATAGAGAATAGTTCATGTGAGAACCGTTGTTAGCGCGAGAACCCCGAGAACAATCTGAGCCGTTCAGTTCCCCCTAATTCAACGTCATTGTCCACCAATGAATTCCTCACATGCACCCTGCCACACTTTATCCCTCCACGCTCTCCATCCATGATCTTCCTATATCCAAGGAACGGCTGAGATTAGCTCTCGCGGTTCTCGCGTTAACAACGGTTCTCGAATGAACCCTCCCCTATAAGTATGAAAATCATTAAGCTATGTGATGTTAGAAACGTATATCTTTTTTCCTTTTTTAATTCAAAATAAAGATTACGTTTTATTTAAGAACAAAATCAAAGAAAAGAAGAAATTATTTTTGTGTTGTATCTTTTTTAGCTGGAGTTCTCCTTAGAACTAGTCTTTATACATTTAGGTAGAGATATAAATATACACATCTTATTTTTTATATATCCTATTTAAATAAGATTGAGTTATTGTTGTTGTGTAATTACAAGAGAAAAAGAAAACTTATTATAGACTGAAATTTAATATATTTTCATTAAGTAGCAATGAAAAGGAATGAAAAGAACTTTAATGAACGAAGATGGAATCATATAGAGATAATATGTTCATAAATCATAACAACACAAGCATTTGTTTGTAAATAACCTATTTCATAAGCGAATGATGGCAATCTATGTTGGTGGTGGTTACACAGTGGTAATTGGTGGTGGTAGGGGCAGTTGGCGACGATTAGCGGTGGTAGCCATCGGCGGTGTCAACAACGATCATTAGTGTTTACAAAGACAATCAATGGTAGCATAACAGCTGCTGGTGCAGGTGGTTGCCTGTGGTGGTGGCGGGGGTCATTGGTGACAGTGGTTGGTGGTGGATGCAATATTGTTCGGTAGTGGTGACAAGGGTGTTGGTTGTGGCGATTGATGGTGATGACATTGGTGGACGTTATCAGGGGCGGACCTGTGAGTAGTGGGGGGGGGGGGGGGTCAAGCGCCACCGGTCTTTTGACGGTTCGTAATGTTAATTTTCGATTTTTTGAGACGTTGCTACCGGTAAATTTTCGGGGTGCACCCGGTGATACCACCAAAATCAAAGGAAAAATGATACTTAAAAAAAATAATAAAAAATAGGTTAATCTTTCAATTTATATCTTTAAAATAGCATTTTAGTTCATAACTTCATGTAAATTGTGTTTTTATTTTAAATTTTGGCCCTAAAATACCAGAATAACCGCCGAAATCGCGTTAATTCGACCCGATTAACCGAAAACCCGAAAAAAAAACCCGAACCAGACCCTCAAACTTATTTAATTTTATTCTCGCATTATATGGTGCTACCGGTCCCCAGAAATCCTGGGTCCGCCACTGGACGTTATTGGTGGCGCATAGTAGAGGTGGATACATAGTCTAAGCAAAGATGTTCGCGAAATGGAATTGATCGGAATTGGAATTGGAAGGATTCTAATGGAATTAGTTCCTTCGTGTGTTTGGTTCGCGGAGGTATCGTTGATGTTTTCAGCGGAGATCGATAGCGAGGTCGACTGTGAATGTGTATAAGTTTGGGCGTATATGTGAAATCCCGTGGAAAGTTTTAATTCCTTTGGATTATGAATGAATTTGTCAAATCCTTAAATTGTGGAATTGGGGGGATTTCACAATACCAATTCCTAGAATTCTGTGAACTAAACAAGAGTAAGATTTATAAATTGTCAATTTCAATTCCAGCCAATTCCGACTAATTCCGGTAAACCAAACGGAACCTTTAAGTTGTCCATGTGAAGTGATTTGCTAGGAGAACATACAAGAACTTGTATCAAATTCATGTTCATTTCTTTTTAGCTTTTGACTGTTATTTATATTGTTATGTCTTAAAGTTACGTTTTTACTTTTATTTTCATGTAGCGAATTATATATATCTTATTAGATAAATGACATGTGTAATATATCGACACTGACTTAAGCATCTTTTAATGTAAATAAAAGATAAATATGAATCAAATTTATGTGACGATCATAATTCTTCATTTAATAAAATAAATGTAATTCTTTAATATTGACCATCCAATATTTAATCAAAATTCAAATTCAGTTTTGACTTTTCTTGATTAAAATTGAATCAAAATTATCAAAGGAATTACATATATGTTTTTCTTAAATTTTAAAATATCATATTGTTCACCCTAATTTACAAATATCATATCATATTTACCTTTTATAACAATTCAAAATATATATCACATTTAACTAAATTCTTAATTTTTTCAATTTAAAATATTTATAAGCATTTTAAATTATTTTATGTTAGAACCAATAAACCCTGACCTTATTGTGTTTTAAATTTTAAATTATTTTTTCAATCATGTTGTTATCCGAAGAAAGTTTCCTTCACCATCGGAACCATTTCAACATGAAAGTGTTTCCTAGTCGTCATCGATTATTATCGGTGAAATCGGCATCTAGCATGAATGTGCGAATAATTTATGACGGCAATACAGTTTCTCTTTAAAAAAATAATAAATTCTTCTAATTTTTCCTCCCATTTCACTTGTCTTAATTATTTTTGTATAACTTTCACTCATTTTTCCCCGCTTGACCAATATGACCCTTCTCAAATCTCATATTTATGTAACTTTTTTTTAGCTTGTGATATTCAAATCATTAATTAGACAATAAATTCTTTCAAAATTGCCTCACAACGTTTCAATTGTTATGACACGTCATGTTGATCAGTGAATGTTTCTTTCTAACTTTGTAAAAGATTTTTTTTTAAATATTAAATACTAGCTAATCGTCCTATATACTACACGAGAAATGTTTGATGCAAAATCATAATAAATGAATTATCTTTCATTCATATTAATAGATAAGAAATGTTTGATGCAAAAGTCTAACTTGACTAAGTACACTTTTAATAAACTCTCCTACCTTTTACCAACTTTACCAAGGATCTCTTTCTTAGAAGATGAAGTTTTGTAAGAAAGGTTATGCTTTTAAAGATATTATCTATCATAGATTTAGGCTTAGAAGTTGATTCACAAGTGTTCGTAGTTATAGTTCATATGACATATGTGATATACGTGGTATGTACTCTAAGTGCGAACAAATCTGTGAATTAGATATTATACACTTAAAAATTATAATGCGTTTTCCTTTTGTTATATAGTGTTTCACCATCTTTGTTTGTCTTGTAATTCCACATACTTCAACTTGTAATTCTTGATATTTATTAATAAGGTTTTATATTGAAAAACTCTTATTCGATCAAGCTTAAAGTTATTTTCCTTTAAAATTAACCAACAAATTAAGAATTGCATTCAACCCCACTTCTGTTCTTCAATACAACTATCGTTCTCACATAATCTGAAACCAACACTTTTTGTAGTTAATTAACAAAGATGGATCGACATCATGTTTTTGTCCATTTTCACATGTAATATAATGTTTAACCAACCATAAATCGAAACGGCTTCCTAGATGAGTAGAATTTTGGGAAATCAAAGGTGATACATTTATAAATGTGTTGGTAAAACAATTATACAAGTTTATGGTTACAAATCCAAATGGTGATACATTTATTACCTCCTTGTATGGTTTCTTTAGGAACTTCCCTGAAGACCCAATAGTTTTAAAAAAAGCTGTGTGATTCTATTGTAAGCACAATCATGATCCTTGAGAAGCTTAATATTGATCATCCCTCCCTATTCCAACTAGAGGATACATGTGGAAAATTGAATCTTAATGATGTTTGGATCTAAAACTTTTAGCAAATAACAGGGGCTTCAAAACTAATTGGATTAATCTGATTCCAAGTAAGGTAAATCTCCTTGCATGGAATGTTCAACATGGTAGATTGCCCACTTTTTGTAACTTTGAATCGCGAGGTATCATCGCAAATGCAGATGCATGCCCTTTAACTTGAACGCGCCTAAATCTGAATTAAACCTTTTCGTAGAGTGTCCAGTGGCGAGATCACTAAGATGAAGATATAGCAAAAGGGTGGAATGTTGTAAATCTTGTAAATTCAGGAAAGACTCTTAAATTCGGGTGCTTTGCTAGAATTTAAGGGGTATATTAAGTTGATGGTTTTTAATTCAATCATATACACTCTTTGCTGGCAAGTGTGGAGATGTAGAAATGAATTCGTATAAGTGTATAGGAAAGAGTCATTATCATGGTTAATTTCCCAAATGCAATGCTTACCTTTCTTTTGGATCAGAGGAAAGGAGAAAAAAGGCTGGATTGGCATGTTGATATTGTGATCCCCATTGTTTATTTCCTTGTAATTTTACTTTTTATGTTCTTTGTAATCTAGCTCCTTGCTAGATCTTTTTGTTATTTATTAATAATATATATCCCCTTGTTGAAAAAGATACTATTTAGAGTTCCAACTTGATAACTAGTTGTTTGATGACTTTCGGCTTTAATTTTTTTATTTTATTATAGTTTCAAGCAATTTACATTATTTTATACCTTTTAAGTATTGATACGCTCATATTTACGAGCGTGTAATATCTACAATTTATATAATAAAAGCATAAGAAGGAAAAAATAACATATATTAAAATAGTTTTAAAAGGCAAGCTCGGTGTATATTCAGCCCTAATGTGGGGCTAACTTGGAGTCCTAGTACCGAGAGGAATCACCATCCTCTAATAGTGGTATTATTGAATCGTTTTTGAAATTAGGGTAGTCGTATTGTAGAAACACACGGTCCAACTTTTTGACCGTTTCTAAATTATCATTTTTCCCTTCATATGTTTGTCATACATAAACACATCTGAAATTAACTTATCATCATCGAGTTCATTTTATTCACCCGCATAAAGTTCACCTTTGTGTTCTTCATCTTCAACAGCTTTGTAAGTTTTGCTTTCGCAACTATGACACAAGCCACATTCCTTCATTCAGAAGATATATTAAAAGTTCAAGCGCTCCAAAAATTGAAAACAATATCAAAAGTAATCGTCAAGATGCACATGAATGACTCGTAAAAGTCAATCTCATATATGATGATGCCTTCATTAGAAGTAGGTACTAGATCGACAAAGAACTACTCGTCTAGTCCTATAAACAGTTTGTGATATGGAGAGTAAATATCCATATTTCAAACTAGGTTTAGATGCTAGAGGTAGAAGCAATTAACGACAGTATAAAGTGTACATCCGTAATACGTTGACGATTAGTTATTTGCCTTCTTTAAAATTTCTATTTCTATTAAGTAGTTGTAATATGAAAATAGAATGTATGTGCTCTTTAATTATCGTAACTAACTATGTATTTCCAAAATATTTATATTCAAATAAAAGAAGAAAAATTGTGAATCGGAATGAAATGTATTTCGTTAGTTAGTAGAATGAGGTGAGATGAAAGCGAGAAAGTCGTATGAAATTAACGTGATAAGTGAAATAAATTGGTTAGAGGTATGCGCTCCTCATGTCCTAACAACCATGAAATATTACAAAAATTAACACTAACAAAACAGTTACTTTAACGACATTTACATTATCTAGGTATTTATTAATTGAAGTAGTTTTGCGAGTATAACAATATATAAGTTGGATACTGTTAACATCATGTATCATATTCGTTTACCATTAGACCGAAATAAATAATTAGTTTGGGTGTGAAAATGGAATTAGTTAATATTGTGAGTCCTAAAACAAAAAAAAAAGAAAAAAAAAAGTATGAAAGAATTCTTGTAATTTCTAAAGGTAGGCTTAATTTAGGAAAGTATGGGTGTTTGGTGGTAAAACCTCTTGAAATTAGCCCTAGGCCACGGAGGAGGAGCCTAACATTTCATTGCGGAGGCCCTTTTTTCTAACATCCCACCCCCACTATATATACACCTCCAATCCCACCCCCTTTTTTCTCATTCTCCAATCTTAATAATTTCTCCCCTTCTTCCCTAACATGGCTCCTCGCGGGAAACCTGACGCCAACGCCAACGCCGCCGCCGTCAATGGCGGCTCCGAGACTCGCTACCGCGGTGTCCGTAAGCGGCCTTGGGGCCGTTACGCAGCTGAGATCAGGGATCCTGGTAAGAAGAGCCGTGTCTGGCTTGGTACATTTGATACCGCTGAAGAGGCGGCGCGTGCTTACGACACCGCCGCACGTGAATTTCGCGGCGATAAGGCGAAGACGAATTTTCCAACGTCTACCGAATTATGCCTCCCGACTGCTGTCGGAAAAAAGTTTATGAGTAAAAGCCCTAGCCGTGAAAGCAGCACCGTCGAGTCGTCTAACTCCGCCGTTCCTATTACGACGGTTCCGGTTCCTCTTCCACCGTCGGCGCTTGATCTCAGCCTCTCGCACTTCCGCGTCGGTTTTCCGATGGCGCATTCGCTCTTCCTGTTCCATTCGCAGATCGATCATCGTCCCAAACGGAATAACCCTCTCGAAATGTTCCGATTCGACGGGTCTGCCGCCGATGCACCTAACCTATCGATCGGCGCCGTCAACGGCGCTCAGAGTGACTCCGACTCCTCATCGGTCGTCAATTTCAGTTATCCTTCCGATCGTCCACAGCCGGAAAAAACCTTCGCGCTGGATTTCGATCTCAATTTCCCCCCACCGGAAGTTGCCTGATGTAGTTTTTTTAGCCAATTCACCTCCCCAGGCCCCTGGTTTTTCCCTTTTTCTGATTGCAGAGCAGATCAAACCCTAAAAATTAGAGAACTTAAAATGTATTAGGATTAAAAGCAGCAGCCTGATAATGTTTTGATGCGCTGATAATGTTAAATCTTCCTTCCGATTGTACATAAATGAACAAGATACTCCATATTTGCAATTGCAGTTTCGACATTTTGCAATCGGAATTTTGCCGGAAGAATGTTTTGATGAATTGATCTGGTTAATTTAGTTTAAGCCGGTGATGATGATGATGACGACGACGACGACGATGATGGTACGGAACATTGATTAACGTCTGTAAATGAATAGGTTGTACTATACGCATGGGTGGTTGTACTGTTGTAAATCCCATTTTCCAATTGTGCAGCCAAGTGTAGGCGCATGGCGATAGCGTTGCCGCAACCGAAAGGAACAGACGGCATTAATTTCTGACTTTAAAAATAAAAATATTAATTCATTTAAATTAAACTAGTTTATTGCCTCGTGTCTTTACACGGGGATGTTTAAAGAAAAGTATAAAATTTGATAGTATGAAATTGTTATAAGAAATATAGTAAAATAAGTGTAATAGTATTTTAGAAGTGTTTTGAGATATTAAAATTTTCAGATAAAAATAATAAAATATCACCAAAAATTTATTCATTTAAATTAAATAATAAGAATCGGTTGGTTCGAGTAGTAATTTTGCTTTTTTAATTTTTTTTTATTCAAGCGAGACAAAGAAAATTTGGTTAAATTTGTGAATTTTTCAATATAATGTTATATTTTCTTCGGTATGTGAAATTGTTAAATGTCGTTGAATTATAAAATATTATATATTTTATAACATTACATATTAATTAATTATATAATAATACTCGTTGAAAAAGTAATAAATAATGAGATACTGTTTGGATAAAGTAAGACTAAGCCGTTTCATAGTCGATTTGTTTCGTCTTCTAAATAAATGGTAAAAGTCCTGATTTAAGTTTCGTACAAAAAGTCAACAACCATTGAATTCGTTGTAAATTATTTAATTCTAAAAGAATTTCTCCTTAAAGAAAAAGAAATGCAAATATTGTTTTTTATTTAAAATGGATAAATGATTAATGGCAAGCTAACGAATAGCCAGCAAATCGTGCTTTATTAAATATTAGATATTAATTAAAAAAAGTTAAATAATTATATAATATGGAAGTAAGATAATTAAAAAAAATGATAATAGACAGTAACATTAGACCAACACTAATGTTGAGGAATTGAGAGTAGATGGTAGATGTTAAGGACTTTGTGTATGAGTAATTGATCATTATTGTTACAACTAGATTAATAATGTTAAATTTTTGTCAATTGTAGTTAAAAAAAGTATATAAAAATAATTATAAAGTAATATAAAATAATAAAATCAAAACTTTAGTTAAAATAATATTTTAAAATATTATAAAATATAAAACAAAATATTTATAAAATATAAAATAAGACGACACATACAATATTTTAAGATTATATAATATTTTATAAGTAGATTCAAGTATAACGCATAATGTCATAAATAATCTGTATATTATTTATTATTCAATTATCTAGTGTTAGTCTTTTAGTCAATAATCTGTTGTTTTGAATGCTACCTGGGACTTTATGTTAGTCTTTTAGTGTTTAATTATTCGGTCAATGTTAGACTCTGGTAATTATTGATAAAATGCTACTTTTGACTGTTTCGATAAAAAAGAATTTTGACACAGTTATGTGTTATTTATTTATTTTTACTTACTAAATTAAGATATATATTAAAATTAAGAGACAATTAAAAAAGAAAATTAATATATTGTATATATTATGATTTATTAGGGAAAAAAATAAAATAATAGAGTTAGAGAAAATATAATTATTCTAAAATAAATATATTGTATATATAATGTTTGTTAGATGAAAAAAAAGGGAAGATATAAAATAAAAAGAAAGGGGGGGGCACGTGTAATAGATAGGAAATAGGGAAACGCCGACTGAGCACAGCGTAAACGGTGGCGGAGCTTTAAAAATGTAATCATCAGATCCAACGGCGGGTGTTGGCGGTCACATTAATTACCACCAAAGGAATTGAAAGTTGTCTTTCTTCTGTCTAAGGACGGCACGGCGACTCTTATTTCATTATTTTCTCCGCGGTCTGCCTTTTTAACTATTAATTAATTAATATCATTATTTTACAATATATTTGGGCAAATGATATATTTTATCTTTATAAATGGGGTAAAATATGTTTTAATCCCTAAACTTTAGATTTGAAAATGGTTTAACCCCTAAACTTTTTTAATAATGCTTTAATCCCTAAACTTTTTTAATGAATGTTTTAACCCCTAAACTTGTTACAATTCATCGTTTTAGCCACCTGACTTTCTACAGCAAGTTACCAAGCTTTTATAGAGCATTTTAATTACTAAGCTTTGAGGTGTAATCGAATCAAGCCGAACCAAACCTAGTCAAACTCTAACTCGGCATTGACTCTAAAACTTAAGCCGGTGAAGATTGAAGAACCGATTGATTAGTGGTAACCGGTGTTCGAAAATCTATAGAGTCACGAATCACCATCCCATGGATTCCCAAAGAAACTTGAAAACAAAGATACAGATATTTTATTAAATTTAGGTTGTGTTCGTGATTTTCCGATGTTTGTTCATTGTTAAAGATGTGTATCTTTTTGTCGGTTGTAACATCTAGCATCTTGCTAGTTTAAATTTAATAAAATTATCTTGCCTTTCAAAAAAAAAAGATACAGATAGAGGAAATCGAAGATGTGCATTCATCAAACTAGTGCAACTATACAAGTTAGAGTTTTACTAGGTTTGGTTCGGCTTAATTCGATTACTCCCCCAAGCTTAGTGATTAAAATGTTCTTTAAAAGCTTAGTAAGTTGTTGTAGAAAATCAAATGGCTAAAACGATGAATTGTAACCAGTTTAAGGGTTAAAACATTCATTAAAAAAGTTTAGGGATTAAATCGTTCATTTAAAAAGTTTAGGGGTTAAACCATTTTTAAACCTAAACTTTAGGGGTTAAAATATATTTTACCCTTATAAATGATATAAGTATTAAAATAAATAAAAGATACGATTATATCAGAAAAGAGAATTTTTTTTAACCTAATACGTCTTCTTGTAATAAGTAAGAGGATGATATAAAAGGAAAAAAATATGATATATCAATTTTTATATTTGACCGTAAGATATATTAATCTTTATATTTTTTTAATTATATTATATTTTTTTTTCTGGCTTCGTACCGTTCTAACAAAAAAAAAAAATACATTATCTTTCCGTTCACTTGTCTTTTTACTAGAATAAATTACACATTTAATGGTCTAATACGAATTTCACTCTCCATCTTTATGATCCTTTTATTACTCCCATTGTCTCTAATTTTTGTTTTACTCATAATCTCTGAAACTAACTACAACCTGAGTTCACATTAGAGAAATTTTGGTTAATGCACAATTTTTATTAAATAATAAGGGTAAATTATATGGTTAGTCCTTCGTTATTTCATATTTGATTCTTTAAACTAAAAGGTTGTAAATATAGTGCTTAATTTTAAAAAATCACACATTATCAGTCCTTTGATCGCATTCTATTAGTCTTTTATTTTGAAAATGAGTTAATTGGTCAAATCATCCTTTTAATTAGCTATTTCTACCGGTTTAGTTTTTTAACTTTAAAAGTGGTGAATACAGTCCTTAAAGACCAATTTTGTGACGAGAAATGGCTTTTCTAACGTTGACCGTTAGTCAACTCCGTTCTTTTGTTTTTTTAAGAGAATTACATGGAGATGGTGAGAGCGTCAGGGACGATGGTGATGATGGTGGTTCAATGACATGTGGTAGATCGATGAGGGGATTGAAGGAGAGGGGGTTAGATATATTTTTTTATCTTTTATTAACAAAAAAGGTATTACCTTCTTTTTGGGTGACAATTAAACATCAGTGAAACGAAATACAAATAGTAGTGACCCTAACGTAATAATAAAGTTTAGAAACCGAGAATGAAATTAACAACAAATCACATGGGCTAAATCTATAGTTTACTCTAAATATTTTGGGAGAGGGAGAGAGGGAGAGAGAAAATATGAGGAAGATAAAGCAATTGGGAGAGGGAGAGAGATCTTATAATTCACGAGTAATCCGTGGAAGGAAGATTTGAGCGGGTAATAGGGGTGGGATGGAGGTCTTCTATTGGGTAAGCCTTTCACGTTGGACCCGCTAGGAAGGCGTATTAAGTACATTGTCCGCAACCAAATTCACCCTTGTGGACACGGAGCTTCACCCTTGATGTACTTCAGGCATTTCGTAAAACGAAAGGTCGTCCTGAGATTAGTCGACTCGTAAAACAAGCCGGAAACCTAGATCAATAAAAAATAATGTCCATTAAGTATATTATAATTCGGGGACATGTAGTTTTGTATGAATTTTGATAACGATGGTCAGTTGTAGATAAGAATAAAATAAAGTAATCCTTTGTTTTTAAAAATGACAACCTTGTTTCATATATATAAATAGTTAAAAACTAATTAAAAGTTAACTATGAAAGATATGAAAACTTAATTATGAACACTTAAGTTCTGATTAACATATCATCGTCCGTATATAAAAAATTTACTTGTTTTTTTGGTATATTTTTTAAAAAGAATTGCATCATTTAAATCTAAATTATGTACGATGGTAGAAGAACTAAGTAGTCATTGGGTATAAAAAGAAGTCTATAGAGGTTTTTATAGAGGAATTAGTTTTTTAAGGATATTAATGGCATAAGCTGCAACGTTCGTTTTTCTTTTTTAAAAGAGTGCAACAAGGAAATAACAAGACTTTTTAAAATCAGGGCAATACCCGGCACAGGTAAAATTAAAATAGTTTTCATTGATGTTGCAAAAAACACTTAGCATGTCTACATGAAAGCCTTGTATGCTAGAAACCTGAAAAAAAAGAAGGTAAACAAGAGGGAAGTATGATATCACATAAGTTCCCTCATCTGTCACTAGGGTATCAAGATCCATTGATACATTACTGCACCATCTTGGCAATATCCCACAAGGCTAATTGTCGCAGGTAGCCTAATACCGCACGAAGCCGTACGCTACCCCCCCCCCCCCCCCCAACATGTGTGACCCCGTACGATCACGTCGCTTGTTACCCCTTTTGATCACGTCGTTCACATCACAACATAACACATATTTTCACATATGAATCAGAGTTTAGAACTCACAACATGCATAAGCATGCAATCAATACATACATTCCAGTAGGAAACACATACTCTTTAATCATGCAATATTACATATCTACAGTATTTATAAATCAGCAACTGCTATTTTAATATGTAGCTCACATATCAGTACTCAATAACATAGTTGTGATGTGAACGACGTTGATTATTAAAATCGCTCCTTTCTCTTTTTCTAGTCTAATGGTGATTATTCCTTGTTTATTCATTTATACACATCCCCAAAATTCAATGTAAAACAAGGACATTCAACTTTATCATAACATATATCTCAGTTACGTATTTCATATTGATTTAGACTCTATTTTGTTACCTATGTGTTCTTTTGCATATTCATTAATCAACAACTGATAGCAGTCTGCTCGATATCAACATATTAGCATAATCTCGCCATAATTTCCACATTAGGTTTACTATGTATAATTATAAGTAATTAATATCTCCATGTATCAAGTTGAGGTACTCACCTCAAGTCCAAGCTTAGTGAACAACTATATATACTCTGTTAGCTCTCGGCGAATCTGTAATAACAAGGTATCAATATATAGCTCTAACTATGTTTAAATCACAATACATGACTAAACCACCCTTATCGCTTTTAGCTACCTAATGGCTGTTAACTCTGACCTGACGGCATGTTAGCTCTGACCTAACGGCTGTTAGCCTATGATCACAGCTCCAGTTTTGCAAGTTCAAACTCTCTTACAGGAATCTCTCCAAAACACCTAAAACTCATTTCCAGAAGTTGAAAATCATTTAGGATGATCATAGGGGACTTTATAACATTAAATAACATCATTTTTATATCATAACTTTCAAATTCAAGGTTTGATTATAAACCCCATTTAACCCATTAATACCTCAAACTCAAGAATAAGAACACTTGATTTCTAAATAGTAGATGTAATCTTCTCCTTTAATCTCCAACTTGACTAAACTTCTAGTTATAGATATTATTATGTGTGTTTGTGTACTTCGGTGAAGAAAGAAAGAAGAAGAGTAAGAAAGATGATAATAAAAACAAAAGAGAAATCAAGAAGGAAAAGAAAAGAAAGGGTTGTCGCCTCTTTTGGTGGTGGCCCCGTTTTTAGCGGGTATCTTGCGTTCTTTTTTTGACTTACAACTCATTCATACGATATCCGTATGCAACTCCCAACGATGATATATTTTGAACCATCATTTTTAACAATTTAATAATTCATAACTTCTACTTATTTACCTCAACTATTATTTCACAACTTATTTTAAATACCTTTTATAAATTCGGGATGTTACATAAACATCTAAAGTTTTTTAAGACTACATGAGAAAGTTGTGTAAGATATACCTAGGTGACGCACTTTTTAAGTCTGTATTAAGTTAGAGCGATAACATTCATACTATGTTTATAATCATAAAATTCAACTCTTAAACAAGAAATGATATCAGCCGATGATCCAACTTTGTTCATTTGTTTCCCGAGAAGGAGAACAAAATAGGAGTATAGAATCTTAGATTTAAGTGGATAAATAATCTAGAATATTAAATATTCGATCATCGTCTTATGCCTAGGCAACATTGCTTAAATTTTTATATTTATACTATCTTTGACCAATTTTCCTGTATAAACCTAGCGAAAAATTAAGACAAGTTATAGAAAGAGAGTAGTTACTATTTCTCATATTTGAAGACCAAGCATGCCAAATAAAGTCGATATTTCTTTTCATGATACACAATAAGTCGATACAAACTCAACTTGAAAATAAGTCGGGTTAATACTTAATACTAAAAGGACTTGACACGAAGTTAGTCAACGTAAACTCGACACAATTACGATGACTAGAAGTTGACTGGTTTAATAAGTTTTATTTAATAATAATAATTAAAAACTAAAAATCTAATCAAACTAAAATGATATAGAGTGATTTTTTTTAGTTTGTGACTCTGAATGGTGAAGAATATTTAAGATATTAGATTATTGTAAATCTAAATTCTCAGATAATAATTAACGTTCGAAAATTGAAAAGTAAGGATATATACTATGAATATGGAAAAAATTCATGTGAGAATCATTCTTAGTGCGATAACCGCGAGAACCAATGTGAGCCGTCCAATTCCCCCTCCTTTAATGTCATTGCCCACCCATGAATTCCTCACATGCACACTGTCACACTCTATCCCTCCACGCTCTTCATCCGTTTAACTTCCCATATCCAAGAAACGACTAAGATTGGTTCTCGCGGTTCTCGCACTAACCAACGGTTCTCGAATGAACTCTCCCCCTATGAATATATTGAAAACTTTTTTAATCCAATAAGGTGGTAATCCAATAGTTAGAAGATAAAAAACCAAGCGAACCGATCCAAATCACGTACCGAGCTAGAAGAGTTAATTGAACTTTATTTCTACAGAAAAGCAATACAAAACACAATCTGAATTAATCACGAATTGAAACAACACCATCCTGACACAAACTTAGATTCGGTAAAAATTGGGGTAAATTGGAACAAGACGACCCTAAATACATTATAATTCATCTTCGACTCCATCATTATATTAACTATATATTAAATGATCTTATTATTATTATATTTATTAAAATAGTAGCAAACAAGCACACTTCAGACATACTCTTAAACTATATGTTTTGTTCATAAACAAGGGTTTATAAGCTCGCGCGTTGCGGCGGGTGTTATTTACCTAATTTAATAGGTTTTGATAATAAGAGATTAAGTATATAATATATGTCTATTTACTACTACTACTACTACTACTACTACTACTAATAATAATAATAATAATAATAATAATAATAATAATAATAATAATAATAATAATAATAATAATAATAATAATAATAATAACAATAATAATAGCAGTAATAATAATAGTAATAATAATAATAGTAATAATAATAATAATAATAATAATAGTAATGACATTAATATTAATATTAATATTAGTTATAATAGTAATACTAATACTAATAATTATTATTATTATAATCATAATAATATAATAACACTTTTTATATATTACTCTTCAAAGAGGTTATTCTCGAATTGTTAATAAGAAAAATAATATATCCTCCTATTTTTTCCTTCTACTCACCAAATTATTATATTTGGATTTCACAAATTATCTTTTATTATCTTTCCATTGATTTTAACACATGTATTATTCTTATGAGTAAGAGAGTATATCACCTCTCAAATAATAATAATAATAATAATACAAAAACCCTATTTACAACACTAAAAGACACAATTTTCCAAAGCAACAAATTATATATATATATATATATATATATATATATATATATATATATATATATATATATATATATATATATAAATAAAGTGAATAATTATTTTGAAGTAGACTAAAATAAGTATGATGTGTCTTTTTGAAAAAAGAAAAACAATAAATTTTAAAAAAAGAAAAAGAAGAGAGAAGGCAACCTATAGATCACTGGAGCAATGGGAAATTTGACAAAGAAAAAAAAATAAGCAGCCGTGATTTGAATTTTTAAAGTCAGGAGGTTTTAAAAATAATATTTGCATTTGAGGGGATTTGAACCCTGGTGGACTCTATCACCTAAAACAGACAAAACCAAGCAAGCTAACCTATAATATGTGTTTGTTTTCTGTAATAAAATATATAAACGAAGTGTTTTTTTGGCAAAAAATGAATTTTGTGCCTTTTGTATGTATTGATAATGGACTAGCACCTGCACCTTGTATTCATTGTGGGAAACACATTTTCTAACAATCTAACACATTGATACTATAGAGCTACAAGCCATTTGATATATTATTAGATTAGATGTTCATATAATACACGTGTCGTTTAAAAAAGGACAAATATTAAGCACTAGGTTTAGAGACCCGTGTATTACATGAGTTGTTTCAAATATAAATTAAATAAAAAAGAAAAAGGTAATTTTGATAAATATAGTATTAAATGTCTTATAACTCACTTGACCATCATCATATGAGATTGATAATTTCAACCATGCTCTACTTTTAACTCTAGTAGCAATATATAAATGACCATGAGAAAAAGCTTTGTTATCACCATCAGCTGAAAGTAAAACATGTAATAATCCTTCAATACTTAAAAGGAAAAAATATGACATTTGAAGATTAACAATTTGTTAGCACCAACAGCTAAAATTATAAGATCATTCATACAATATGAACATGCTTAATTCACCAGATGATTCAAAAGTTTCATTTCCACACCCAACGACTAAATATTTTTCATTTAAAACTATCATATTATTAGATTGATTTCAACAAAATCTGGAACAAAGTATTGAATTATCAATATAGTTCGATCAGTGTTACAATTTGCAAGTGGTACATATATACAAAAATGCAAAACCACTAGACAAGTTAGCAATAACTCAAATATCATTTACTTTTATCATACAAAGCTCTGCTAGATTATAACTGAATCTGAAGCATAACATCCATCATTAAACCATATTGTGCATTATGTGTGCATGACCTTTACAAAATCAGATCTGGTTTCAGAGGTGGTCATCAACTGTCCATGGTCTAAGGTGGCAATTGACCCATTTACTAAACAAATGAGTCAGTCAAAACTCAAAACTCACCCAAATATATTAGAAATGCATAAGACCTCCTAAATCACTTTATGAATGAAAAAACTGGTAAATGAGGAACACTTGGCAACCACAATGCAACTTTATTTATGTGTGAAGCCATATCAAGACTAATGAAATTTACATAGTACATAAAATTTAAACAATGCCAGAAAGAGATCGGATGAGATAGGTAAAAATAATAGAAATCAAATTAAACCTAACAAACATACAAAGACACTAACACAACATTTCCAGAAAGTGATTAGATGAGATAGGTTAAAACCATCTTTCTAACTTCTATAAACTATAACTGAGTTGCTAATAGGCGCGATATTCATACTTGTAATATCTTGATGAATAAAAGCCAGATTTAGAAAACCATGAAATAGAAACTAAGTTCGTATGAAAAGATTCTTGAACCCAATTAACGCTAACTAATGAGATAGGTAAAAGTATGTACAAAGTGGTCGACAACACATTGCGGGGCTTTAAAAAAGAAGATTATGTAATTTTTATTTTTAGTCTTGTATGAATATTTAATTTATTAATTAATGAATTATATTATTTATATAAATTATTATTTGTTTAAATAAAAAAATATAAAAAAGTGAAGAAAGTTTAGGTAAGAGAAAGTAAGGTATAATTATTGAATTAGGTAGGGAGAAGGGAAAAAGATGTATAATGATGTGACGCTGATGTGACACTAAGTAAGAGAAAAGAAAAACGGAAGTATAACTCATGACCTAATAGTGGGAAAGTTTTAATTAAAAGAGGAAGGGAGATAGGGAACGTCGATAGTAACGAAGGGGAGGGACAGACACAGTACTATGAGATGGGTTAATGGGTGGGAAAAGCAAGAATAAATGGTTTAGAAAAATGAAAAGGGTCCCTTATTTACTTATTAGAGAAGTAAGATTAATACAAATATATTAAATAATTATAAAACACGAAATAGTGATAACTAAAAAACTTGCAACAGATGGTGTCAACACCTAGACCAACAGTGAAAGTGTTGACGTAATACAATATTATAATATTTAAGAAAGGCATGTACGTAATCATCTGAAATAATTTTGATTTATATTAAATTAAAAAAGAAATCTAATTTTGATCAAAGAAAAGTCAAAATTAAATTTCAAATATTACCAAAATGAATGTTACAGATTAGTTAATCAAACTTTGTATATTAATAATTAATCAAGTATTATAATTGTTTAAAGCAATTTTTTCATCGGATAAACAGTTTCTGAACTCTAATTTAAAGTGTAATAGAATTTGGTGTCCGATTATCCATCACATAAAAAAGCTGATAAGTATCAACAGTTTGCTTTTATTTTAAGCTGCGGCAGCAAAATATCTTTAACAAAACTAGCGAGAGGCTAGAAACAAAACAAAAACATATTACATGAAGAAAAAATAAAGGGTAAAGAAGAACAAGAGGACCAATCTAATCTACAATTAAGTTTCTTCCTAGAGTTGGATTAAAAAAAACCATAGTCAACAGTTTGATGTTTCTCATAGAATCAAAAATTGGTTAGCCCTTTGGATAGTCAATAGAAGCCCTGAACTTTAGTTGACTCTTGCTGTTAAGTGTACCCATCCTGTAGCTGTTCTTTATTAAAGTTTTGCTTGCTTCATGTGGCTGTAACTATATATCATTATGTGCTCTCTCAATGACTCAGTCTTTGAGACTTTTTGTACTTTGAATGGTAGCATACATATAAATCATTCTCACATGCTCACATCTCAACACACGTCATACATTTCATTTCATCATAGTCATACATTCAAATTAGAAGAAGATATTCGAATCCGTAAAGAAATCATAGTCAAAATGTTCTTAATTAGCTAGACTTATCTTGTGGAGCTATTAGCCATATCTACACGCACCTTATTTACCTTACAATCAACCTTACCCGTCTCCAATGTTCTGTAATGATAGTTTAACGGTTAAAACATGAAATCTATTAGGGGCGGAGCTAGGATTATTATATAGTGGGGTCTTACTCATTATAACGCAAACCTAAAATTTAAAGTAGAAAAATAGAGAGTATATGTCTGGAAGCACTCAATAAAAGGAAAAAGTATAGAATCAATGAGCAACTAGCCAAGAACAAAACTGAAAAACTGATATCATTAAAACGTAATCTCAAACATTTGACTAATTTGGCAGTTTGTTGGATTGATTATTTAAAATCGATCATAGTTCTAAGCATAAAATCAAGAAACTATCAAACAATGTCTCGCAAATAGCACAACACAACCGATTATGTCTCATACATCGCATATTGAGTAATACATCTTTAGCCTTTATCATTCATTATATTGGGCGTGTACTTTGAGAAGGGTGATTCATCTCAAATTAGTTGACTTGAGCCAATAATATATATATATATATATATATATATATATATATATATATATATATATATAGAAATTGGGCTAATTGTCTAATTAAGAAGGGCCAAACATCCTTCAACTCTCTCTATCTGAAATCTATAGTTAAGAATCATAAATTAAACTTTAATATATACTCTTTTAAAGTCTAAATTATATGATTTATCTTATTTATATTAAGGACAAATGGCTAGCAATTTTTTTCCCTTAAAAAAAACTGAATTAATTAAGCTTTCAGTTATAGTGTTTATGGGATGAAGTGTGGGGGCAGACATTATGAGGTGTGTTTTGAGGAAGTCCATGTCGGGATTCCTGAAGTCGTCACGTGTAAACCCCACCGTCCCAACCTTTCTTTATAACCCCTTCAACCCTTTTTTCAATTTTTTTTTCACGCCTTTTCACATATTTACCCTTTTTCCCCGACATGTCTTTTTCTATTCTTTTTTCCTTATTCTAATAAGCTCGTATTGTTTTGTCTTGGCTAGTTGGATTGTGCTTTGACCATATCGCTATGATATTTTTTAAGGTTTAGAATTAGGGTTTTACGTACGCTAATATCTTGCTTGACATGTCTTTATTTGTTACAAGCTATATTTTTTAAGTGTGTTAGAGATATTTTTTTCGAACGGAAGTGTGTTAGAGGTATTGAGACATATGAGCCGAGTATATATATTTATTCAGTTATAAAGATGTTTGGATGTATCGAAAACAAACAAAAAGGTTGATGAACAACGTATAAACCTATAATCATGTGTTTTTAACATTTGTTTGTATAATTTTATGTACATAATTAGAATTTCTATACAAAATAGTCGCCTTAAGTCGCGTCTTTTGAAACGCCGTGACCTCCCTCTGACTTCCAAGGCTTAAGACTTGACCATTTTGTCAAGCCACACGTCACGTTATTTAGAACCTTGATATTTATATACTCAAATGATGTATGCTATTTATTTATCTATTATTATTTTTTTTAGAACGGCAAAGGAAAGGAACCAAGAAATTAGCTCCGGCATAACCATCACCCATTCCAAAAAACCAATTTTATTAAATATAGAAAACTCCTAGCGATGCTAGATACAAGTTACACCCAGAAACAAAAGCTAAGAATTTATTTATTATTTATATTATATAAAATAGAGACACGTCAGACATGCTAGATTTCGTTAATTTCACACAATCTACTTAATCTTATTTTATATGTTCATATTTTAGATATCCATGTGTTCAATAAAGTCGTAGGTTAGATTAAAGATTTGATAATTTTAGAAAATGATTACTAGATCGAGTTACATATATATGCTTTAAAAAAATACCAACTCTCCTTCCGCTGTGTCTACTTAATTATTATTGTTAATAATTAAATATTACTAAAACCCGCTTAGTTACTGAATAATGTATAAACTTGGTTACTATTCTATACATTTTTTTTCGTATGAGGAAATATATAGAACGGTAATTAAGTTTGAAAAGTGTTTTAAGTTAGTTTTTTATTTTGAAATATTTATTTTGCTTAGAATAATGTTAACCATTCGTATGACAGTTTAACAGTTTTTTTCTAAAACTAAAATTAAAATAAGATCATTATTGAATATAAATAATGTAACAAGTTACAAGAAAAATAATATGTTAGGCCTCAATAGAATATGGAGCTGCTATCGTATTGTTTCCAATCCAATGTTAAATCAAGCTTGGTGTAAATCTTTTTTTTTAACAGCAACAAATAGACCAAAAGAAGCGAGCTTCAGCAATGCCGGCTTCACCTGCACCTAAAGGCCTAGAATTTTATTACGAATAAAAAACTAGCAAGATGCTAGCAAACAACAAAGTTTAAGAACAAGAAAGAGGATTAATACACCAAGTACACCAATCAAAAACACCTTTCTTACCCTCCCTATGCAAAATCCAAAAAAAAAAGATTGAGCCTGGATTAAAGAAGGCAGTAAGCCCGTGTTGCTTCCATCCTCATTTTGAAATTTCCTCCAATTCCTATGCTTCCAAATGAGCCATATGTATGTGTAAATAACCCCTTGAAACCTAAGAAGACAAACACCTTTTAAATTGGAAGAAAAACCCCAGCCAAAGAGATCTTTAATATCGACAATTCTTGAAATATCAAGGCTCCAATCTCCTGTAAGAATTGACGAGAAAAAGGACAGGAGATGAAAATGTGCTTTTCTGTTTCAATTGCACCATTACACAGTAAGCATAGATCTGAAATTAATGGAATCCCGCGTTTGGAAAGATTGGAACAGGTAGGAAGTCTCTCCAAGAGCACTCTCCAAGCTGTAACATTAACTTTACTGGGAACCTTGTTAACCCAAAAGAACGACCCGGAATGGCAATTTTGAAGGTATAAGTCTTCAAAAGCCCAACGCAACGACTGAGAAGTAAATCCAATATGCGGGGCATAAGCCCAGGTCCAATGATCTTTTGGCCCACATGAACTGAAAGACCTGCACATATGTAACGCCCCAAAGTTAAAAGTTTCTTAATTTAAATGTCAAGTGATAATTGATTAACAAGTTGCCATTTGTTTTGTGTGTAATATGTACTTTTTAAGAAGTGAGGGACTAAAAGTGTCAAGAGATAGAAATTATAGTGCAGGGACCTTTGGGTCATTTTGAGAAAGATGATGTATATAGGTTTGGATCAGCTTTGACTTTGCTAGTCAAAGTCTTTCTTACAAAATGAAGACACACATACGTACACTTATGCACTCAAGAAGTATTCTGATTTTTGGACCATAATCACAGCTTGTAGCATCAGTTTGAGTAACCAATTCGATCAGTTGCATCAAGGTAAGAGCTTTAGATTAATTCTTGAAGTTTTTGGGTTAAAAAGGGATTCAAAGGTTGAATCCTTAGTTGTGTTGTGTTTCTTTTAGTTTGATGTGATTAAATGGTCATAGAGATAGTAGTACAAGCTAAGGGATGTTCCTTATGTCAGAAAACAAGTTTTGAATCGTTGATAGAGGGTAAAACCTCGGATTGCAGTTGCTGTCGTCGAACAGAGCAGATGAGTCTGCTGTACCGACTGTTCCTACGGCCGTAGGGATTATTCCCTACGGGCGTAGGAAGGTGTCAAGAACTACTAGTTGTTTTGTCTCCTACGACCGTAGGTAAGGATTCCCGCGGGCGTAGGATGGTGTTATATGAGTTACCGTCTAAGGACGAAGGGAACTAGCCTACGGGCGTAGTGCATATAGCCTACAACCGTGGAAAGCCTAGAAACACTACTACGGGCGTAGGGATGAACCCCTACGGCCGTAGGGAGGGACAGGACTAGGTCAAGTTATTTGTTGCTTAAATGTTCAGTTTAAGTTGCCATAGAGCATATAGAAGTTAATGTAGCACATGTTTATTGATTGTAGGCAATAAGAGACTAACGTTTCTGTGAGAGGGGTATAATTGCTTAGCTGCTGTTAAGATGAGTGTACTTACCTTTAATCAGATTAGTATATGTTTGTGCACTAAGTGATTAGTATATCAATTGTATGTTTGATATGTTAAGTTAAAGGCTGCTGTTCAGATGTTCAGTAGCACTATGTTATAGTATTTGATATGAGTAGTATGCATTTATGTACCAAGTGAACAATATGATATGTGTTTGTGATATGTGTTATGTATGTGCTCGAGTACAGAAAGTACCTGGCTTAGAGAAGTCTTGTACTAAGAAAAGCAGATACTTTGTATCCAGAATAGTGAAAGGGGCATATTGAGATCCTTATACCCACAAATAAAGCGTCAGGGGCTTGGTTACGCGCGAGGTGTGATCATACCCCGGGACTAGTTAACAGTTTGACTGTTTTGCAGGTTATAGCTAGGATGTGAGACATCCCGAGAAGATATACTCATGCTATGTGTTTATTAGTCAGTAGTATGCTTACTAAGCGAAAGCTTACGTTTTAGTATGTTGTACATGCAGGTAACCAGATTCCAGCAAGGGTAAGGCCCCGGTGCTCCGCAGAGTTGGATAGCTTCCAACTTTTGAAATTAGTACTTTTAACACTACTTTTTGTAAAACTGTTAGCATTAAAGTGTTGTAGTTAGTTTTCCGCAAACTCTGATATTTTAGAATGCTAATCAGTAGTAATTGAATTTCTAAAAGCTATTTTAAGAAAAGTGGTGTTACAACTTGGTATCAGAGCCAAGGTTTAAGAGATTTGGGCACACACGAGTGTGATGTCTGAACTTAAACCGTGGTTTTGAGGTCAGGAGGAGCTATCCCTGGGGCAGTAGCCTTGGTGAGCATACGGTTAGTAGAAGTTTATGATTTGTTATCAGTTTTACAGATCGAGCATGAGTATCAATGTTTTGCATGTGTAATAGTTATGTGGCTAATTATTAAATGATATAATTGGTTATGCCATATACGTGACCTAAGCTTGTGAATCGGGGTATTCCATGACGGTATTAAGAACAATTGTGTATAATATGTTCCTCACAACGCCTGGCCAGTGTATGCAAAGAACATGTGATATGCAGTTGAGCTTAAGATTGCCATGTCAGTACCTTGTGAATCAAGTGAGGGGTGATACGTGATAGTACAGTATGCGTGAATAAGACAAGAACAGAATATGAGATATATGTAGTATTAATAATATTACATACCTTATTATGAGAAACAGAGAAAGTTGTTTAGTAGTATATGTTAAAGATACCTGATCATGAGTTTATAGTATGCGGTAAGTTGATATGAGTTAGATAAAGCAGCTTGAGGCTAGTATACATTAGAAGACCAGAAATACCTATTTTTCAGATGCAATTCTTATTTTTAAACCAGTAGACCTATGAGTAACCCTTTAGAGGGAGTTTTTACAGAGGGATTGCAAGATCTCGAGATCAATTTAGTAAAGGGGATAGCAGTGATAGAGTAGAGTGAAGTCCTATATGTAAACGTTCCAGATATTATCAACCAAGTGGTTGAGTAAGTTTTAGAAGGAAAAGAAAGTTATGTTATCACAGTACGTGGATACAGCAGTATAGGTTACGGTTAAAGCATTAGTAAAAGTTAAAGCTAAGAAAGAACCCGTTGCAGGAGTAGATGTGTAAAGATTGTTCAGTATGCGAGCTTCCTCTTCGGAGGGAAGATTTTAGATCCAGTTATGAGTATTGATGTTTAACAGTGACGGAATGAGATTTTCTGTATTAGGGGGTGTCTGCCAGGGAGAAAAGTTAGGTACGCGTTGAACTTGTTATATGAGACAGTGAAAGACTGGTGGACCATGTTGTTGTAGAAAAAGTTAGAAGCACAGATTGAGACTGACATGACCTTAGTTTAAAAAATTGTTTAGAGTATAACCGTACTAGAAGCTTGTGTAGATCAGATCACAAAAGAATTTTGAGTTTGATGACAGACAATAGAGTTGGTGAATGACATCAACTAGAAATTGTTAAGAATATGTAGATTTGTTCAGAGTAAGTTGGTATAGAAGTTTTGTAAATACAGTAGTATAGTCTGATGTTAGAAATGATATGGGTGAAGTTTAGGAACAGTCACTTGTAATGAACTGGGCGAGATGATAAGCCTTATACGGAAGAAAGAAAAGTAGTTAAGAGAGCAGAGAATAGTGAACGCAAAGAGAAAGATTAAGCCGGTAATAGTGTTAAGTAATAAGCCGACGTTTATACTACAGCATGGAGGATTAGGTCCCCCACTCAGATATACGAAGTGTGAAAAGTAGAAGCATGTGACCAAAGTTTGATATCGTTTACCCTAAGTGTATTATCAGGTTTTTAGTTTGGACATTATTGTCCTAAGTTATTAGTGATAGATAGTAAGTCAGTTAACTTTTAGCTTAGTTTTGTTATAACAAGGATTAATACTAGAAAAGCATGTGTGACCTGGTCAAAAGATAGAATGTGCCAGTTTATGGTTAAAGAAATAAAGATTAAACCTATTATGATAGCAGACAGACGCAATAGTTGAGATTACTATTCTGAATAGTAAGTGTAAGTAAAAAGTAATAGAGATAGAAATTGATCAGTTTCAATTGAGCATGTGTCCGCGATGAAAGAATTTTGAA
The DNA here is from genome assembly GCA_947179395.2 of Pulicaria dysenterica. Lineage (NCBI taxonomy): Eukaryota > Viridiplantae > Streptophyta > Magnoliopsida > Asterales > Asteraceae > Pulicaria > Pulicaria dysenterica. The sequence continues at coordinate 11,007,164 of OX359291.1, forward strand.
TAGTTATTAGTATTGATTAATTGAGTTAATAGCAAGTTCAGGTACTCGGAGATCAGAGAGCAATGCGGGCTTAGACCCTAAGTGGGGAAGAACTATTGGACAGAAGTAATAGTAAGAGAGTCAGTGTTGCATGCTTGTCAGCAAAATGATAAAGTAGTTGATGCTTAATTGTATAGCTTATCTAGCTTATGTGGAAGAGTGTAGTATGAAAAGACAGTCATAGTAGATTTAATAGATACCACCAGTGGTGACTACTCAGATGAATTTCCCAAAAGAATTACCAGTAATTCTAGAATTTTGATAAGTAGAACTTAGTATTAGTATAATGTCAGGAATAGAACCAAGGAGTTAAAGTATTGTACAGATTGGCCCCAGAGAAGTAAGAATTGATAATTCAACAGTAATAGTTAACAGATAAGAGTTTTGTCCGATCCATTAGTTCACAATGGGGCGCATTAAAATAGGTAGTCTTAAATAAAAATAGCTAGTAAGAATGTGTATAGATTGTAGAGGACACTATAAGGTGACAAACAAGAATCAGTACCCAGTTTAAGAAGTAGATAATCTGTTGGATTAGTTTCAGAGTGTAGAATGGTTTTCAGGGATAGAGTTGTGGTCAGAGTACCATCAGATGAAAGTCAGAGAGCAGGATAGAATCAAAGAAGTTCTCAGAATATGACTCCCCACAAGTATAAAGCGATTATTCGACTCAGGTTTTGAAACTAGTAGTAGTTGGAAAGTTAATTTAGATAAAAAATGCTTTTAGCATCAAGTCAGCTACCCTAAAGATACAAATACCTCAAGTAAGAATGCTAGACATCACTTCGATACTCCATCAAGTTGAAGTAGTACAGAGTGAAGTAGTTATAGAGGGTGATCAGAAGAAAGAGTCTATTTAAAGATTGATGTCCAAGTTTGTCAAGAGATATGAGCAGGAATTACTAGTAGCCAGGAATAAAATGTGATTTAGCAAAGAAGGTTGAGAACTGTTTGACTGGTCTACAGGTTAGAGCAGAATATCAAAACTTTTATGAAAAGTAGCAGTTAGATATAAAATGACAGTATGATGATTTAGATAGAGACACTAGATTATTTTAAGTTCTAGAGTAAATTTCAGAAAGATATGAGAACTAAGTTATATCTTAGCACAATATTCCACCCTTGTGAGGTTAGGCAGAGTAAGAGGAATATATCAACATAGAGAGATATGCTCAAAGCATATATTATTGATTTTAGTAGCAGTTGAGATATGTATATACGATAATAGAGTTCCAGTATGATCACAGTTACGTTTGAGTAGTAGCATATCTAGTACCAGATGATGTAAAGATAGTACCACAGCTATGTGAGCGGCTTAGAGCTGCTCAAGATAAACAGAACGGTTATGTGATAAGAAAGAACTATTAGTAGAGCTTCAAATTGGAAGCTATGTGTTATTAAAAGTATCATCGTGGATATGGGTGAACAGATTCGGAAAGAAAGATAAGCTAGGATAGTAGTTTAGTGGTCCTTCGAGGATTATCTCAAGGATAGAGAGAGTAATGTATATGCCAGAATTTATAGTAAAGATGTCTTAGATAGTATAACATGTATAACTATCATTGTAAGTATGTATCAGAGGCACTAGTAGTTGTCCGGACGAGACAAGAGATGAGAAACCCAGTTGCTTAGAACAGTCGGTGGTTGTATTTTCAGAGAAAGTTGAGAATTGTGTAGTAGACAGATGAGATAGTAAAGATACAGTAGGAACATGAGAAAGGATTAAATTACACTTAGGTGTAATTATACTATGTTGTGTATGTAATACTTGATTTATGCTCAGTATGCAGTAGACCTTCTGCTTTAGTAGCAGATAAGGATGCAATAGTATACGGAGATAAAGAGATATAAGACTACCGTTAGTACGCTACGGTCGCATTCAGTATGACTTGAAGCGCATTTAATAGCTTTATTGAAAAAGAAAAGTTGCGAGTTGTGTAACAAACAGATAAGATTGGTAAAGTTGCAGTGGAAATAATGAAAGAGATCAGAAACACCTAGGTGTATACATGTTTTATGTTTGTTATGTATATGATATGTTATTTCATATTCAGTTTGTGATAGACCTTCTATATTAGTAGCGGGTATATGTATGATGTAAGACTATCGTCAGTGTGCTGCGATAGCATTCAGAATTGAGGAGATGTAAGACTACCGCTAGTGCGCTACGGTAGCATTCAGTGTGTTATGACGTTAAAGTTTATGTGTGTACAGTTGCTTTCGGGACGAAATCGTCCTAAGTGGGGAAGAGTTGTAACGCCCCAAAGTTAAAAGTTTCTTAATTTAAATGTCAAGTGATAATTGATTAACAAGTTGCCATTTGTTTTGTGTGTAGTATGTACTTTTTAAGAAGTGAGGGACTAAAAGTGTCAAGAGATAGAAATTATAGTGCAGGGACCTTTGGGTCATTTTGAGAAAGATGATGTATATAGGTTTGGATCAGCTTTGACTTTGCTAGTCAAAGTCTTTCTTACAAATTGAAGACACACATACATACACTTATGCACTTAAGAAGTATTCTGATTTTTGGACCATAATCACAGCTTGTAGCATCAGTTTGAGTAACCAATTCGATCAGTTGCATTAAGGTAAGAGCTTTAGATTATTTCTTGAAGTTTTTGGGTTAAAAAGGGATTCAAAGGTTGAATCCTTAGTTGTGTTGTGTTTCTTTTAGTTTGATGTGATTAAATGGTCATAGAGATATTAGTACAAGCTAAGGGATGTTCCTTATGTCAGAAAATAAGTTTTGAATCGTTGATAGAGGGTAAAACCTCGGATTGCAGTTGCTGTCGTCGAACAGAGCAGATGAGTCTGCTGTACCGACTGTTCCTAAGGCCGTAGGGATTATTCCCTACGGGCGTAGGAAGGTGTCAAGAACTACTGGTTGTTTTGTCTCCTACGGCCGTAGGTAAGGATTCCTGCGGGCGTAGGACGGTGTTTTATGAGTTACCGTCTAAGGACGAAGGGAACTAGCCTACGGGCGTAGTGCATATAGCCTACAACCGTGGGAAGCCTAGAAACACTACTACGGGCGTAGGGATGAACCCCTACGGCCGTAGGGAGGGCCAGGACTAGGTCAAGTTATTTGTTGCTTAAATGTTCAGTTTAAGTTATCATAGAGCATATAGAAGTTAATGTAGCACATGTTTATTGCTTGTAGGCAATAAGAGACTAACGTTTCTGTGAGAGGGGTATAATTGCTTAGCTGCTGTTAAGGTGAGTGTACTTACCTTTAATCAGATTAGTATATGTTTGTGCACTAAGTGATTAGTATATCAATTGTATGTTTGATATGTTAAGTTAAAGGCTGCTGTTCAGATGTTCAGTAGCACTATGTTATAGTATTTGATATGAGTAGTATGCATTTATGTACCAAGTGAACAATATGATATGTGTTTGTGATATGTGTTATGTATGTGCTCGAGTACAGAAAGTACCTGGCTTAGAGAAGTCTTGTACTAAGAAAAGCAGATACTTTGTATCCAGAATAGTGAAAGGGGCATATTGAGATCCTTATACCCACAAATAAAGCGTCAGGGGCTTGGTTACGCGCGAGGTGTGATCATACCCCGGGACTAGTTAACAGTTTGACTGTTTTGCAGGTTATAGCTGGGATATGAGACATCCCGAGAAGATATACTCATGCTATGTGTTTATTAGTCAGTAGTATGCTCACTAAGCGAAAGTTTACGTTTTAGTATGTTGTACATGCAGGTAACCAGATTCCAGCAAGGGTAAGGCCCCGGTGCTCCGCAGAGTTGGATAGCTTTCAGCTTTTGAAATTAGTACTTTTAACACTACTTTTTGTAAAACTGTTAGCATTAAAGTGTTGTAGTTAGTTTTCCGTAAACTCTGATATTTTAGAATGCTAATCAGTAGTAATTGAATTTATAAAAGCTATTTTAGAAAAGTGGTGTTACAACATAGAAGAAAGAAGATCAAGATGTAGCAGGTCAGCAGGAGAGGTTAAAGTCTGTCCCCAGGTCTCGATGAATCCCGTAACCATGGAGTGATCATCAACAATTAGCTTATCAGCAACCAAGCAAGATTTATTGGTTTCCTTAGCAAACAATGAAGGAAATAAAGATTTGAGAGGGTCACTAGAAATCCAGGGGTCCATCCAGAATCATAAGGAAGAAGCATGACTAACATTACGCTGGAACAAATCCTTTAACGGGATTCTCACATCGTCAAAATCCGACCCAATTTTTAAAATATTTATCCAAATACCGGGGAATTTACCGAGTTTCTTTGTAGAGGATTGACTTTCAAGAGACCCATGGAGAGAAAGGATAACCGAATGCCACAAAGAGTTATCATCAACTTGGAATTTCCACCGCCATTTTGTAAGAAGTGAAATGTTGTGTCCATATAGGCTGCCTATTTCCAACCCTCCTTTGTCAAACTGGCGATCGCCTTAGACCACGCAACCTAAGTGATCTTGTTCTCGTTTGAGTTCATACCCCAGAAGAATCTACATCTTATACTTTCTAGTTGTTGTAAAACTTTTTTCGGAGTTTTAAACAGAGAAAAGTAGTAGAGACTAAGACTACCGAGCACTGATTTACAAAGTAAACGGCGACCCCCAATAGATAATGCTTTTGCTTTCCAATTCGATAGTTTAGAATGAAACTTATCAATGATAGGCCTCCAATTATGAATTCTGTTCATATTAACTCCAATCGGGAACCCGAGGTATTTTAAAGGAAAAGAACCATATCTGCATTTGATTAAAGAAGCAACACTTTCAACCTCAGATTCGTTAACACCAACTCCATAAATATTACATTCTGCTTATTAACTTTCAACCCGGAACATAACTGAAAACATCTCAATAAACGGGAAATATTAGTAACATTAGAACTAGACCAATCACCAAGAAATACAACATCATCGGCATATTGGAGGTGAGAAAGGAAGGGACCTCCATTTGGGAGTTTAAGTCCATGGAAGATACCCTTCTCTTTAGCCTCCTCCATCACTATATTTAACCCTTCCATAGTAAGAATAAAAAGAAACACAGAGCCATGGGATCGCCTTGCCGAACTCCTTTTTGAGGATTAAATTCCAAACTCGGAGAACCATTAATCAAAATGGATGTAGAGGCAGAGTTCAAATAGCCCCTAACCCAAGCTCGCCATCGAGAACCAAAACCCATGTGAGACATAGTCTCATCCAAATAATCCCAATCGAGAGTGTCGAACGCTTTTTCAAAATCGATTTTAAAAATCATTGTTTTGCGTTTAGAGAACTTAGACCAGTTGATAACTTCACTAAGTATTAAAGGACCTTCAAGAATACTTCTGTTTGCAAGAAAGCAGTTTGAACACCACTGATCACGTCACTAATGACCAATTTTAAACGGTTAGACAATAATTTGGTAACAGCTTTGTACAAGGAATTAACAAGACTGATTGGCCTATGATCGGTAAAAGCAATAGGTGAGGAGCATTTAGGGATCAGAGAGAGGAAGGATGCATTACAACCAACATCGAAAACAGATGTCTCCTCAAATCCACGAACAGTGCTGAATAAATCACTTTTAATAGTAGACCAAAATTTTTTAATGAACTCCATCGTAAAGCCATCGGGCCCTGCAGCCTTATCACCACTACAATCCCACACAGTGGATTTAATTTCAGCATCCGTAAAAGGATTTTCAAGCAACTGAACCTGCTCAGTTCTTAATTTTTTGAAGTTGTCGCTATTAAAAGAAGGCCTAACCCTCCCGGAGGAAGAAAAATTACTTGAAAAATAGCTGAATGCCGCCTCTTTAATTCGTTTGGGATCAGTGATCCATTCTCCGTTTTCCACAATTCCGTTGAGTCTGTTCTTTCTTCTCCTGTGATTTATCAGCCCATGAAAAAGTTTGGAATTTTCGTCTCCCTCCTTGGCCCAAACAATCCGAGAGCGCTGCATGAGATCAAGAGATATCTTCTTTTCTAATTCAAGAATTTCGATATCATTGTAAAGACGAAGCTGCTTCTCTGCAGAAGACAAGAAACCATCTTCAGCCAACTTATCATAATCCATAGCTTTGGACTGAAGATCATTAAGCGCCCGAAGATTAGAATCTGCAGAAAGAGCTCTCCAGTTGTTAATATGGCCTTTTAAAAATCTCAGCTTACCCATAAAGAATTTACGTTAGACACAGAGTTACGCCTCCTGAAAGAATGCCATTTAGAAGAAAACAGATTTTTAAACGAGGGATCCGAGAGCCACGAGTTGTAGAGCTTGAAGTAAGAAGGCCCAAAGTCACAAGAGGAGGCCTCAAATAGGATGGGACAATGATCCGATAGCCCTCTGGGAAGGATAGTCGATTTAGGAGACGCCCAAAAAGCCAAGAGGGGATTGGTGACAAAGAATCAATCTAGAAGGCTGAGTTTACACTTGTCCTTACTGAACCTGGAGTATTTTTTCCCCCGTTCCGAATTTCCGTTAGACCCCCTTCGTTGATGAAATCATTAAAGGCTGAGGCACCACTACGAGAAAATTGAGACCCCAGTCTTTCGCTGGCCTTCCTAATTTCATTGAAGTCACATAAAACTAACCATGCTATATCAGAGCGTCTATTAATCAGGGAAAGACTTTCATACTAGAGCCTTCTTTTCCTGGTTCGTGATTGAGGGGCATAGACATTAATAAAACCACAAACTAGGCGAGGGTTGTGTCACTGACCCCAAACAGCCAGAAAATTAACACCAATATACGAATCAGTTTTAGTGAAGTGAGAATTGATCCAAGATAATAAGATACCACCTGACCTTCCTCAAGAATTCACAACTTCGAAATCAAAATCGTGCGCCGACCAAAAAGCCATAACCTCTCTGACCGACATCTGAGACAATTGAGTTTCTTGAATTCCAAAGACCGCCACTGAATTTTTTTTGCAAATGTTTCGAATCCAGCTTTGTTTGTCGCTGGATGAGGCACCCCTGATATTGATTGATAACACGTTCATTGGAAACCCGAGACACCACCATGACCTGCGATGATCCCACGCAGCTCGGATTCAACACCCATCCATCTTGAAACCCACCATGGCTCCGACCTCCATAGTATCTCGAATTTCATCAGAAAGCCCTTTCGATTCGCTAACCCTCGAAGCAGTAACAGAGACCTGCGTACCAGATTGATCGGATTTAGAAGGGGAGACTTCAGGAGAACTGATGAAAGAGTTGCTAAGGGATAGTGCAAGCTCATTCAGATCGATTATAGTCCTCGATGGTTTTTTATTTCTCTTTTTCTTCTTCCGACGTTTCTTTTGTTCAGCGTCTTTGGGATCAGGGTAGTCGTGAAGAGAATGACTATCAGTCACTTTGTCGATGTCAAGCAACCCATTATCAGAGTCATCAGAGTTGTTTGTTGAGAGCAGCGTAGTTGGTTGCAGGCCCAAGTTCACCAGGGCCCAACTCAGATGAGAAATGCAAATTATTGGGCCCATCAGAGTTGTTTGGTGAATTAAGCCCAGATCCCTCATTCGTTTGTTGTGTCTTGGGAAAGTCAGTGGAATTAATGCCATCGAAACCTGTATCATTCCTAGGAGAGTTCAAGAAAATCTCCTTGTTAACCCCACCATCACCATTTGCATTAACTTCTGTAGACTCTTCGTCTACCATGCACGTCGGCTGAAAATTGGAAGGATTACCCGTGGCCGGAATTTGGAATTCCGATGAAAATCGATCATCAAACTGGGGGTCCTCATCGTCGCCGTTTTGGGAGTCTGTAAAATAGTCAACAAAATCGAAGTTCGAAGTGTTATCGAAGCCATCATCGGAATAAGAAGGTCGAGAGACTGGAATCAACTTGACAGACTCCAATGGGTCCTCCAAAACAGAAATATGAAACGTGATATCATCAATGTCGACCGGTATGGACGTGTTAATTGCCTTCATATGGGTAGTAAGGACACCAACTTTCGCAACAGCCATATTATCATTGGAGACGTCACAGTCCTCAAGAACAATAACTTCGCCAAATAGCTTGGCCACTCTCATGAAGGCGTTGGGTGACCACGCGTGCGGAGGGACACCGGTAATGAGGATGGAAGCAAATCTTTCTTTGACGCAAAAACTATGATCCCATGTTCTCAAGTCAAAAAACCAGTCTTTCCATGTCTCATTAGCTTATACGAGGAACCTTGAGGCCTCAGAATGAGAGTTGAATTCAAGAAGGATCCAGAATCCTCCAAGCAGCCTGACTTCGATTTCAGAACAACCGTCTGCCTCTTTCAAGTTCCACAGATTGCATAGTTTGGAGTATGAATCAACCCTTCCGACCAGAGTAGTTTTTAGCCATTCACATGTATGTTCATTAGAAAGCAACTTGAGATTAGGGGCCCTTTCGTTGTCTGAGGAAGGAGAGTGAGTCTGAGACCTTGGAATGAGACACCTTTCTGTAATCTTGCTCTCTTCTAAGACCAATATTGGGTTTAAGACGGTTTGGTCTTTGCTCCCTATCAAACCTGCCAAGGTTTGCATAAAGTCTTTGACCATCTACCCAAGTGTTCCTTAGCTTAGTTTCAAACCCACTAGTGTCTGTAACTCCTAGAAATCTTGCGAATCCAAATCTGCGTCCCAACTTGTTCTTCTTCCTGGCTATGTAGATGTCGACTACTTTGCCAATCCTTATGAAAACATTCCAAATAGTAGCTTCCAATGTCTGATCAGAGAAGTTTGTGAGATAGAAGGTAGTGGCTTTGTCGCTGAGAAGGCCTTTGGTACTGTAGTTATCGCTCCTTCGCCGATGCTCCCTGTTACTATGGTTGTTTCTCCTCCGTTGAAGCTCCACCATTTCATTGATCTATAAGTAAGCTTGGTGTAGAATAACCCACTAATATTAATATAGTTGACTTTGACTATTTCAAAAAAATAAACCCTCAAAAAATTTAATGATAATTTATTATATTGTTTTTTATAATTTTAGCCTTGACGTGACATTAACGGCATGTTCTCGAGTTTTTAAATGGAGGGGAAGGGAAGGAGTGGGAAGGATGGAAAGGAAAGGGAATGATAGAAAAATTTCCGCTCCCGATCATCCCAAAAGTGGGAGGGAAGTTTTTACACATAAAAATGGTAAAATTACCCCTTCTAACCCCTCCCAACCCTTTCCTTCCCCTCCTTAAAAAAACTCAAGAACACAGTTTCCCCTCTCATTCATTTCCTTCCCCTCCTTAAATTAACTCGAGAACAGGGTGTAATAACGTGACATAAAAACTTAATCGTTGCTTCCTAAGCTAGGCCATCTTGGATAATATAATAATAAAAGTCGATCCTTTTCACTTATTATTCAAGAAGGAAGTATAATTCATAAATGGAGCTCTAAGTTTGAGTACAAGTGTGAACAGGAAGATCGTTACAAGTAAGAAGACTTTTGGTTTAATACTTTAATCTCAAATATGAGGTGAGTTATCTTCCCTTGTTTAAGCTCTAGAATTATGATACTTGTTAGTATGAAAACTATGTGTTCATATATGTTTCATATCTATATGAAGAATATGGATGAGAGCTTTTAAAATTCGTATTTAAAATCTAATATGTTATGCTGTTTGTGGAGCAAAAAGTCATTAAGTCTGATAAGCTTAGGGGGTTTTTAGTAGAGAGAAATAAAGATATAGAAAATGATATTAGAAAAGGATCTTCTTGTTTGGTTAGTGGTGAGAATTACAAATAAAGAAAACAACTAATTCTCTTTTCCTATTTTCCTTCTCCTACTACCATACGGGGGAGAAATGGAAAATAGAAAAAAGACACTGAGATTTTAAGTTAAATAACTGAGAATGAATGAAGCAAAGTCTGCCTCTCTTCTCCAACTTCCTTCAACGATCTTCTTCTAGGCACCTTTGCTTTCAGCGACCTTTTCTTCGGTGGCTATGCTTACAACGACCAGCGGTGGTTGCTTTATCTTCTCAGGCGAAGGTATCTCTCTCTTCTTCATCCGCTTCTTCTCTAGTAAGCTATCTCTCTCTCACTCTCTCTCCAGTAGTCTCTCCAGTAAGGGATTTTGATTTTAAAATTATGGGATACAAATGAAGAAAGGGTGATATGAAATTGATCTATAGAAACTGTTTTCGGATCGATCAACATGTCAGTGATAAGGCATATTAGGTCTTGAACGATTTGGATGTGTTAGGTTAAAAGTTAAATTGAGGCCGAGTCTACTCGGTTAACTGTTTAGGTGATTGTATATAGGTATACATATATTAGTTTCGATGTTTAAAAAAGTTATAAATTTGGTACAATTTTCGGTTAAATTTTTCCTGTTGTACCAAATAAGAGAATACATGTTATATTATAGATTCATAGTTAACACACTCTTTAAATCATAGGGTCTATTAGCATACTAAAATGAATTAATCTATTCCTTTATGTGTATTCATCGCACAAGATTTTATATCTGATATTAAAGAAAATTTAATACTGATACTTAGTCTCAATATATTTAAATTGTCAATTCCTAACACTCTACTTTTGATCCTTGAACATAGGGGGCCGCCTAAAACTTCATTAGGCCTAAAGCAAACATTAATAACAACTATGAGAGTATGAGACCTTAATTTACTTATAATAATAACACATTATCTTTCTAGCTTTTTTCGGATATGATATACGCTTATAGCCACACATATCGTAAGTATTTTACTTTGTTGGTTCGGTACTAGTCCTGAATCCTTAGTACCAATTTAGCAATATTTCAAATACCGATTAACAGACTGAAAACTCTAACTCAGTACCGATACCGATATGATACCATACAAAGTACAATCTATCGTTAAATCTTTAAAAAGTTAAAAGAATTACCTCAAATGCAATTGCCGGATATAAAGCCCACAGGAACGACCTGTGCGATGATTATGAGGCCCAATTGTTTGAACAACAATAGCGGCGTTGCACATTACGTAATTACAAAAGGGGCGGTGGATATAGATAGTTCTTGATCCAATTAATAATACCCTGTTCACATCCACTCTTTTCCCATCAACGAAATCACTGCTAGGATTTTGATTGTCATTAATTTCGATTAACTGAAACTGTACTCAATTTCAGTGATTCGGGCCAAGAAATGGGTCGGGTATTTGTGGTGGAGCTAGAGGGGAGGACTTACAAATGCAAGTTCTGCAAAACTAATTTAGCCCTAGCCGAGAATGTCATATCCCGGGTAATGATTTGCATGTCATGTGATCTTTATCTTTATCTAATTCGTTATCTCATTCAGTCACAAGTTTTAATAATTTAGCTGTAACAATTAGGGCTTTTTTTCTCTCTCCAGAATTTATCCTATTTAGTTGATGATTGAATGTTCATCGAGTCACTGATCACCGTAGTTGATAATTACTACCTTCTGATTAACAACTATTTGGGTTGATTAATGGTTTTGCATTCTGAATTATGGTAATTTCGTTATGCGTGTGGATTGGATCCTTTAATTCTCACAAGCAAAGAATTTGTGGACTGTGGTTGAATTATTAGCTATCAATTGAAACAACTGCACCATCTTTTGTGCAATTTGGCTTCTCATGATTCTAACTTCTAACCTCATGCAAAAACAGGAATGCACCGTTAATGTAGGTTATAGTTAGGTTGAACCTCGGTTTTACCTTTTCAGAAAGTACACCGTTTTAAGAATTTACAATTGTGTTATTGTAACTACAGGTAGAATAGGAAGTTTGGATCATTATTGTCGATTTGCAATCGGCTCTTTTGGGACAATCTTAACATAAATAGGTGGATAATTGTTTTTATGGTCTGATGGACTACTGCATTCCTACCATAAAGAGTCCGCGAATTGTTAGATTTTTAGTTCATGATGGGTCAATAACTTCCTTGAAATAGATATGTTTTTCACTTTTGACAAGATCTTAATCTTTTTGATGTTTTATAACTTTTATTAGTGTTGAGGCTAGGAATATACTATCTTGCTGTAATTCTTTTCATGAAATCAGGGTTTTCATTGCCGCAGAGGAAAAGCTTATCTGTTCAGCAACGTGTAAGTTTTTCAAACTTCATCTGTACAACTATATTACTATGATGCTTGTTTAGTATACAGATTAAATGAACACTATTCCGTTTAGAAGCTTTTATTAGTTTCAATGTTAATAGCACAAGTCACCCCATGAGAAGCTGGTTTACATAATCTTTTCTTTGAAGTCTCAATTAAATACCTAATTATCTTTGTTTCACTCGGTCATATTAATTAGAAGTGTTAGCTAACTCAATCCTCAAGGCCTGCTGGATGACATTTCTATTTATATTAGATGGCAATCTTATTATAATGGTGCATAATTTTATTATTATGAAACTAAAGCAACAGGACATTTTTGTGGTCACATTAGTTTTATCATGAAGCTAAGTTGATTAACTAGGTTTAGTAATATATTCTTCTTATGAAAATCTTTCCTATTGAACTCCATCTCCCCACCTATGTGCAGTGGAGTTGCGAGTAGGCAAACCAGGCTCACAAACAATTAAGAGGAAGATTTATTGGCATACCGAATAAGACTTTTATGTTTTGAAATAAATGGAAGATGCCACTAACAATTCAAAAAGGAGAGTTGTGTATATTCATTCAATTGCCATGTTTTATGACGGGAATTATATAATTCGTCATGGGTCATATGTTTTTGGTAAAATGGCAGAATCTTCTTCTTTCTTTTAGATAATAAAAGAAAGCATTTTGTTATTTAGGGTCAACGTCACAGCTGGACCGATTGAGGAGAGGATGATGCTTTCAGGATTGCATACTGTTACTGATATTTTTTGCGTATGCTGTGGACAAATTGTTGGCTGGAAATATGTAAGCTTCCTTGATTCATAAAATAAAAACTTACAATCTTAGAAAATGCATGAAATTTATAACTTGGTTCATATATAAGTATTAAAGATTTAACAGTTATGTGTGGGGTTGATACTTGATAACAGGAAACAGCTCATGAACAATCCCAGAAATATAAAGAAGGAAAATTTGTTCTTGAAAGGTAAGGTTTCACCTTTGAACTTGATTGTTTTCGGCTTTCGGTTTGAACCCGTTTTATGTTTAACATATGTATGTGCTGGACAGAGGAAGGATTGTTGATGGACTCGATTCAGAATTTTACATTGATACTCGTCCGAGTTCAAGCGATGCTGAGGAAGCGTAATGTTTTTTTTTTTTTTTTTGTCACTCTAGTAAAATATGTCATGAATGTAATATTAATAAATGTATAAGATAATGGAAAATGGATGTTTTGTATGGAGGATTACTTTGAGAAATATATAAGTTGTATTGTAGGTAGGTTGTTGCTAATTAATGATGCAGTGTTTTCTTACTACCTTTTATGCACGCCGTGAAGAAGAAACTAGTGACGAATTATTTGACTAGTTGTCTGTAAAAGAAGAAACTGAGTGACCATAGACAACGATGATACAAATATTATTTAACATGTTGGACTCATGAGAAGTTAATCAAGTTTTAACGTGGCAATATGTAATTCTCACCAGATCTCATATCAATTCCTAATTTTACTAACAACTATCAGCGCAAATATGTGAATATATCAATTTTTTTTATTCATTATTCGATTTTCATGAATGTTTCTTGAGTTGTTATTGATATATAGAGTTAATATATCTTTAAAGTTTTACACCATAGTCTGTTGGAACATGATATGTACAAACAGCGGAAGCAACAATATAAACACACATGCATGCAATCAAAATCAAAAACCAAGTCATGCAATCATGTTCCAATTGTGTTATCATTACTACAAGTTATACATGCAACAAAAGGAAACAACAATGGGAACATGATTGCATGTAGCAAATGCGAAGGGATGAATTTGGTGGCCCACAGCCTCTTGAAAGTGCACACCAAGAGCACTAACATCCCAATGTGTCAACACTCCACTGGTAACATGTATGAACAAGGAATGCAAAGTGATTAAGGGATTGTTAAGACTTAAAAGTTATAAGATCAAAATTGTAAATTAGAAAAAGGTGTAGGGACCATTATCGTAATTAATTCACTTGCTAGATTATAAATCTTCTCCACATGGTTTGTCAAAAATTATATCTTTAACTTACAGAATTACACCAATGGTTATTTTTGTGCATGTTAACATTGTGAAGGGAGCTATCCACACCATCACGCTGTGGTGTTCAATCAGGCAAGGTGATGATCATAGCTTTGCATGGTGGTTTTTCTTCTTCTTGTTGCTCACATTTTAATTGGTGGTTTGTATGATAGATGTGTCACAGTAATGTTGTGGTAAGTGATCGCATCATGGATTGTGTGGTTTATGAATTTGCATCTTTTCTGATTAATTTTCTCAAGATTTTGCATACTATTAAGTATCATTTCACATTTTTTTTACTTCAACCATGCTTAATTTTCTTTTGATGTGTTTTTGTGTCAAGTTATATGTTGTTACTTGAATAATTATATGTTACCGAGTGATCTTGCTTTGGATCTCTTATTCTCCTAATTTTTTGAAAAAAATTGCTTTAATAGAAAATTAAAAAAATAAAACTTCGGGTTTTTTATTCTGGCCCGAACCAAACCTAGTTCTTTTTGACAATGAGTCTACAAATTTTAGGTTTTGGCTTGATCTAGATATGAGCCGGTTCAATCTAGATGCAAAATTACAAACAGGATAAAACCAACTTTTGTTCGAACCACGCATTTTTTTTATAATAATCCGTCTCCCAAGCGTCTTCCCGGTGAAAAAAGGTCCGCCACCACTGAATCGGATGTATTTCATTAGATGAGGTGATTTGTACACAACATTATTTTGTCATACACAACATAAAAAGTTTTATTAAACAATTATACCTTAAAACATATGGATAAAAATAGATAATAATGAAATTCTAAAAGTATACATGTCATAAATGTTATGTGATGATAAAATATTATTGCATACACATCACCTTTTTTAAAATTTTGTTGGGTCATGCTAATTTTTACAAAAAATTGTAACTTTTACAACGTTAATGACAATTTGTAATAGTCATTAAAAATGTAAAAATACTAGAATATGTTCTTGTTCAATAGTCAATACGCTTGCCAACGTCTTCTTTCTCTTTACCACGATTGGTTGTTTGGTGGCTCTGCCTCAAACAAACATCGCGTGCGATACAGAGTGAGATTTGGGTTGTGATCTCCTAATTTGATCGATTCATTGCTTATAATACAACGTGCTAATTTAGCTTCGTTTTCTTTCCCGATAAAGACCCCCTCTTCTTGCTTTTCTTGTGTTGTTTATATGTTCTGATTGCAGGTGAAATCAGTACGAACTTACAACCTTAATGGGGCGAATCGGTTCGTCCTCCAGAAGAAAACACTCGAAGAAAAAGAGTCTGAAGCTTTCCCCTGAGGTTTGTCAAATTTATACAAGTTTTTTAGTCCTAGGGTTTTTTCTTGCCTGATATTCTCAGATTGTTATTGGGGTTATCTTAATTCCGTGTTTCTCGACACTTCTGCACAATGTTATATGATTAAATCTTGAAATTTCTGTTAATTCTAGGTCAAAACTGTTAATTGTGTTGAATTTTCGCCTTCTTTTATAGTTTACTTACATTATTGTGGAGTAATCTGTTGTTCTATAAGAATGAAGAATGTCAAACTACTAATCTGACAGTTCTGTATGCTTATGCTGATTATAATGTCCTTAGGCTCGCAGGAAAAAGAAAAGTAGAACAAATAAATCTAAGAAGCATCGTCGCAATGATGATTCTTTTTCTTCATTTTCTGAAGATGAATCAACTAGTTCATCACTCCTTTCGTCTTCTAGCTCTGATGGTGAGTATAAAAGTAGAAAGTCACGGTCTCGTGCGCGAAATGAAGTTAAGGGTGGTAAGAAAAGGGCTAGAAGCAGATCTTCAAGTGAAGGTTCACCCCCTGTGAAGAAGAGAAAAGGGTCTAAGAATTCTGATTCAAGGAAGAAAAATAAGAAGATCAAGAAGAAGAAGAAGAAATCGAAAAGAGATGCTTATATTAGTTCTGCAAGCATTGATTCTGCAAGCTGCTCCACTTGTAAAGGCGGAGATAGTAGTAGTGATGAAGAGGACTCACGTGGGAGGTCAAGAGAAAAGAAAAAGAATCATAGAGATTCAAACAAGGGTAGAGATGAAAATATGAAGAACAAGATCAAAACCAGGAGTTCTTCACCGAGCAAGTTAAGCAATAGTTATGATGATGAAATCATTGAGGAAGTACCAGTGGAAAACAACTCGAGGCGATTAAAATCTGTTATTACTTTTGCACAAGCACCAGAGAACGAGCCTAAAGAAGAGATTGTGTATGATTATGATGATTATCCATCTTGTAAAAGCAATGATAGTAATGAATTAGTTGATCGTGTTAATATATCACCCGAGGACAAGATACCAACAAGTGTGATTGGTGAAGTAAACTCTGCTTCTAGCCCTAATGAAAAAGAGAGCAATGCTTCTGGTAATATTGGACCAGAAGTTGATAATTTAGAGTCAATTTTGAGACAGAAAGCTTTAGAAAACCTAAGTAAATTCCGTGGCGGGCTTAAAACAAAACCAGCAGTTGCTGTTGTTGATGAACATAAAAGCGATCAAAGTGTGGTTAAGCAGCCAATAAGTGCAAGTGTTAGCATGGCACCTGTGTCACAACCAGTAGTCCCTAGGAGTAGGTTTACATGGAGGAGAGATCCTTCCGCTACCACGGTTAAAGATGAAAAGGCTGTCACTAGCAGTGGACCGGACTCTAGTGGAGCACGGCCAGCTGCTGCACCAAAGTTACAGAGTGCAGAAAAGAAGATTGTGAACGAGACACCGAAAAGTGTGGCATATAAGGATAACACTAGTGATGGTACAGGAACTAATGTTGACCAAAAGTCTACTACTGTTCTTGAAACAACTTCTGCTTCTACTATAGAGGGGACCTCAAAAGGACAGAAAACTGAAAGCAATGACAATTCACAGTTTGAGAAGAAGACAATGTCTGTGATGAGGGGTGGTGAAATGGTGCAGGTAAGTCTTTATTGCTTGATCGACTTTTAGTTCCAAGCATTGAATGTTAAAATTTATTTATCATATGTGAACTATATATGGAAATTTATATAGTCGTTTCTGTTTTTTTGCTCTCTTTTTAGTGTTATGATTCACGTATCCGATTTTTGTTTTGATGTTTGTTAACAGGTAAGCTATAAGGTTTACATCCCGAACAGAGCACCTGCTCTGGCTAGGAGACAACTCAAGCGGTGACTTAATATATGCGTTTTTTCTGTTATACAAACTGTACGTGAGACTTTATTTTCTTTTGTTGTCCGTTTTTCCGGTAATACCACGAATATTTATGTTTATCTTGTAAAGAAGTAATCTTGAAGAACCTTTTGATAGATTTACAGGCTTTTACTTGTATATCAGGTGTGGTTCACCAATGTTATGTGACCTCATTACTAAAACCATAATGATGTGATGAAAAGTTATTGGAAATAAGGTTTTAAGGTTGAATTCCAATCAGTGTTAAGGGATTTGGAGGATTTGTTGAACTCTTTGCAATATTCATAAACAAAACGGGGCCTAAATTTATCATATTGGCCATTATCGGGCTATCATTATCTTGTTTTCGTGTGATCGATCTGTTTTGTTAGAGCTGACACTGAGTGAACTTTTTCAAGATTTCAAAATTGGTTTAACAATAGTCATACCAAAGCATCTAAGAAGGCTTAAGTGCCACCATTCTTCCTAAACACAGAAAATAGAACACAAAACTTGTTCTTCAGCTTCCCATCTTCCTCTTTGTGCCACTTATGCAAGCCCAGTCATCGATTTGTGACACAGTGATGCCTTCCAAAAGACCCGAGTATCGATCCACAACAGTTGGTACCTAAAACATATTTGAAATCTTAATTTTTTAATTTATTCTATTTCGAACCCGAATCAATTAAGTGAATGGGCTAAAATTGTTACTTAAAAGGCACCTGCTCCAAGATAATACCCGAGAGACCAACTACAGCACCAGGCTTAGCATAAGAAACAATCTGATCAGCCAAATGTAGCAACGGATTCAGAAGAATGTTTGCAATAACCACATCATACTTTTCTTTCTTAGAAATTATTTCAACATCAGGTAAATCCTGCTCTTTTACAGAATTACCCTTCATAGCCCACTGCCACTGGTCTGTTGACATAGTATCAGTATTACTAGGAACAATCTGCAATTGTAGTTTCTCGGGTCCTATGTTGTTAAGTGAAGCGTTATGGCGTGCAGCTGTTATGGCTTGAGGATCTATATCAAACCCAACTGCTGAGGCTGCACCAAACTGTAGCTCATGGTCAAGATTGCTAACCCAAGTTTGGTTAAAGGAAATTAAAGGTGTACCTTTAGTGCTGCAATTGCAAGAATCCCTGAACCTGTGCCATAATCCAAAACTGTTTCATCGCCTTTGATTAAACTGTGTAATAACAACATACATAACTTGGTGGTTGGGTGGTCTCCAGTTCCAAATGCCAAACCAGGGTTTAGACTTATAATTGTTGCTTGAATGTCCTGTTGAATTCCCAATTATGATTCAATAGACAAATTTTAAAGTAATCTTAGAATTAAAAAGAACAAGTGAAGTCATACCGGGGGAGTTATCCACTCGGGCACAATCCAAAGTCTTTCCATAACTTCAATGGGATGGAAAGATTCCTGCAACATAAATTAATACCAGATTAAGAACCTGAACAACCACAGAAAGATGATCATGGAAATATGAACATATGATGATTACTAGCTACATGAATGAGCTAACAAGATGGCCTGCAGTTCAAATAACAGTTTGGATCTTAAAAAATGCAATTTATGTAAGTTTGATCTAAAAATTGATGTCTTAGGATGTTTTGATTTCTGAGTATCTTAGTTTGAAATGAAGAAAAGAAAGCAATTTAACCCGAGCATTTTCGATCCAATCAGACTGGTAACCCGTTGTGACTTTGTAAACAGGTGTTTCCTTCAAGCCTATTGAATCAGCTGCCAGTGTAATACTTTGATGCACATCATGAGATACAGAGAATATTGAACCAATTGAGATCTGCAGTGGAATGTCGTAACAGAGTTAGAGGGTGTTTGGATATGTTTCTGCTGTTTGAAGTTGTAATTGTCAACTATTTTCAGAATTTACATGTAAACTTGATTCATAAATGATAAAATAATTTTTGTTGGAGCTACTCTAAACTGATTATTTAACTATTCCATAATTACATAGAATCTTTTACATATCCAAGGGTTTACCTCGTCGTTGGAGTTGCAGCTGTCTGGTTCAAATATGCTTGTTGAAACAGCACCAAAACATAAAAGCGCTTCTGAAAGCATATCCTGACGAAACAAGATTCAAACTTTCAGTCATCCCGTGAATTATAATCAACTGGGCATACATGAAAATGTGTGTTTTAATTCTAATTATTTAATTTGCATTTAGTTCTTGAACTTCTGTGATCGAGTTCTTATAAAGATTTCAGTTTTATAGAAAAACAGAAAGATATTAAAATCAAAGCTCGCTTTCTTATCTTATGCATGTAACAAGGCGAATAAAGAACAGTATTCTGAAGCTTGCATTGAGTAAAGATCTTTACCGCAACATCTTGACGACATTGTATATCCACAGATAGGTATGAACCAGTAGTCGGGGTTTCAGAAACTGAAGAAGATGTAGAGAATGCTGCAGTAACTGACCTCAAATTCAAGAATTCCCTCAAATTTCTTGATGGGTAATCTCTGGTGGAGCCAATTAACTTGAAAACGCAGCCAGGGGCGAGACTTCCAGTGCTTCCAATCGTCGAGAAGGAAGCGCACGACAACTGTTTGAAGAAATGACTGCGAAAAGAACCCAATATAGCCGACATGCTCGTTTGTTTATTATTGAAGCGCCTCAGGAGTTCGTGTATAAGCCGAGTGAATTTAGCCGCTCAGATGACCGATGAGCAATAATAATATCTTTCAACAAAACGACATCTTAACAATAAGATATCTGTATCTTTCAAAGAGAAAAAACTTTCCAAAAACATGGTATTCGGGTCGAGTTATGCTCTGATGTACGTTTACGGTTCTATCGCTAAAATACATGTACAGAATGATTAAGCGCTGAATGATTATGTGGTCTGAACGATTCAAAGGCTCTGAATGAATTTGCCTTTGACTATGACATGCTGTTTGATAAAGGTTTAAATGAACGATCTGAATAATGCAAATTACCATTTTAACATTCCTCTGTTTGATTCAGCACCATCTTCATTCAGAGGCAGCAATCAAACACGCTGAATGCTAAACAGTTCAGCATTCTGAATGATTTCATTAAGCAGCAAACAAACAACCACCCGAAATCAATTGAAACAAGAAGTAATATTATGACATTTTGAGCTAAGAATGTAGAACTACAACCTTATAGTGACATAATGGCAGTCCAAAAATCAAATGACAATGATTCAAACAAGATCTTTTACAATGCAAGCAGAAAGTTTACAACCCACAAAAAATTTGAGATGTAAGCTCAGCTCAGGGATAAAGATACCACAGATTATGGCATACAATTTACAGATTTCTCAAAATGCTATGTACATTTGAATAAATTAATCAATAACAAACATAAAATGCACCACAAAAGTTACAGTCTCTCAATCGACAAAATCCAAAATTGCTCTATGCTGAGTTGACGTCTCGAGAAGTATGCCCTTGCCATCTGCATCAGAAGAAAGATCGATAAGAATTCATACATGCACACAAACACATACCGGATGCATGTTCAAGACACCACTTGTATAAAAATTAGTTCCAAAGATGGAGGAGTTGGGTAATGGGTCAAAGCCGAATGGGTTGGATTAACCTATGAGCACTCTTTTGTCTACCTTTTAGTTTTACTTAATATGTTAATTAAGGCTACAAGGTACAGATACTATAATGTTACCATAATAATCTAAATCTTTGGATAAAACGATTTAGGAGGCTTGTTTGCATTACTAAAATAGATTTTGGAGTACTTGAGTACTTTCAACCAACTGGTTCCTATTTAGCTAAATATTTTTTTCGACACAATTTAGATGAAAAAGACATAAATGGAGATATTTATAAGTAAATAGGTCGAAATGCTACCACCAATAAAAATGGTCACTTGACCATACCTTGATAGCAAGAACCTCGCAAGTGGACTTAAATTGGCATTGGACTGAGCCTCTTTGTTCTGATGTTTCTTTTTGCTCTCAGCTTCTAGATTTACATTTTCTGGTTGCTCGTTTACTTTTTTACCCTTGGAAAACCCACGGGTCGCCACGTCTTGAAGATTTTTCAATGATGGTTCCTTTGAACTGAAAAAACAAGATGTCTTGTAAGAAAACCACAATATAATATATATAGATAGATCTCTTCAAAAAATTATTTAGATATAGATATGTAGATATAGGTTGAGATCCGTTCTTTGGCCCTTGATTAAAATAAATCAATTGCCAATAAAAATATATAAAAAACGAAAATACCCCTATTAATGAGCATTAATGGTGGTTACAAATGGTACTCGCAATAAGAACAATTATCAAATGAACTTATCCCTATATATATTCAAGCGTATTGCAGGAGAGCATGGGAATATAAAGGGTGTTACCTTGCTAACCGGTGAAGCAACCTTGTAACAAGAAATTCACAAGAACCAGGCTTTGTGTACTCCATATCTATCATAGAGTTTATAACCGAATGCACAACAGGAGCTCCTAAATCCTCAGAAATTTCCTACATAATTTGCAAATCAAATCACTTATGGATTATTTTTAATAAAACATTCTCTTTGTGTCTACAGGTTCATCATGATCTCGTGTAATGAGTGCCCACCTCTTTCAATGAAGGGATTAGCAGTGTAGAGAGTGTAGTAGATGCTGATGTGGCCGATGCTCTACGTCTCTCTTCTTCATCAGCACGAGGTTTTGCAAATGATTTTATTGCATCTTGAAAATCTCTGAAGCAGGGATTATAACATTTCAGAGGAAAATTTATATATTTGATGATTTTAACGAGAAAAAAATCTTACCTTGAAGAATCAGAACTATTTGCCGTTTTCTCTGGCCTTCTACTTTCTTGGGCATCTTTATAGACCTTGCCCGAACCAGACTTATCTCTCACATTTCTGCCCTTCATTCCCCCTTGAAGTGCAGCCTTTGCCTAATAACATACAAACTGGAAAATTTTAGCAGAAGATAGGAATTAACATAAATTAAATCAAACCAAAAAAATAATCATTAGACCAGGAATGAAAAATGAACAAAAAAAACAAGCTACCTCTGCAAGATTGATTGCACTGTCTTCAGGGGAAGCAGAGGAAGCTTGTTCTTGACTTCCTAATCTTGATTTACGCGTTCTAAGAGAATCTGAATCATCATGTTGCCCACGGTACACAATCGTACCACTGGTGGAAGCATCCTCAGTAAAAGTAAATATGTTGCTACTTGACTATTGTAAGGCACCAATAAAATTTATCAGTGATATGAAGGAATAATTCCATAAAACGCAATTTAATATCATTTAAATTACACGGTAATCCTACCATAGTATTCTGACCACCAGAAAATGAGGATTTTTCCTGTCTCACCACCACAGTTCCAGTACCAACTGGAGATATATCTTCCTGCAGAAAGATTTTAAGACCACTTCAGATGCCAAGAAATATGAAAAGGGTCGGGAAGAGAGAGAGAGAGAGAGAGAGACTCACATCGTCTTTGTAATCATCTTGTTGTTCTTCAAGAATGGACTCTTGGGAATCCTTTCTAATGAAACTTTCTGATGACAGTTGATTAACAGTTGCTTGATTTAAAGGGGTGTCAAGTTTTCTGTTTCTAATTTGAGGTGGTCTTACAGAGCTTCTAACCGTCCCTGTACTTGTAGACCCCCCTATGCTGAAATCCCAGCCGGCATTTCTGAGAGATTAAGGTAAAAAAATATCATAAATTAGTCATTTATAATACGGTCAAATGAAAGTTCAACGTATTCGTGGCTATTAAAGTAAGAACCCACTTGACTTGAACAGTATCTCCAACTCTTGAAACCTTCACGGTATCCGATCCTTCTCTTATAACTTCTGTACCATCTGGCAAACCCCCGTCTTCTTTTAATTGAAACTTTGGCCGTTCTCTGTTGAAATAAGAAATATTTTGTCAAAATTCTTGCAACCCAAAAATTTCATAGATTTCCTACCTTTTGTAAAGGAACAATATGAATTACAATCTTGTAATATTATCTAGCATCAGTTGTTAGATTTAAAGATCAACAGCATACCTGATTCTCTCCAGGAGTTTTGGAGTCTTCCTAGCGTTTCTAATGAAACGGTGCTTCAAAAGTTCTTTTGCACTTGGCCTCTGAAATGAACAAAATGAAATAAAAACAAGTCCCAATGAAACAAACTTATGAACGCGAATCAATAAGAAAAGAGGTACATACTTCAGCAGGCACTTTCTTTAAACACAATGAAACAAATTCTTTCATGGGACGAGAGAAATGTTCATCTAACTGCAAGAAGCAAAATGTAATAAATCGTAACACTATCTCAAGAAAACTAAAATTGAAGGAAAAATCTCGGGACCTGAGGTGGATTTTCTCTAGGTATAATGAAAAGAACTCTCATTGGGTGAAGATCGGCAAGTGGAGGTTCCCCTTTGGCCATTTCAATTGCGGTTATGCCTAAAGACCAAATATCTGCCTGCATCACAAAATGTCAAAAATTTTACTTAAATTCACAATATCATACGATAAAAAAAGCCATATGTGCATGTATTTAAAGGAACCGGAAAATAAAAGTAGAACCTTCTCATTGTATCCCTCTGAATTCTGAATCACTTCTGGTGCCATCCAAAATGGCGTCCCTACAAATGTCTATTACCAATAAATTTATAAGAAATTATCCAATGTTAATATATTATTTTCAAAGTAGGAATTATACATGAACCTGATAATACCTTTCTTCTAGAAATTGTTCTGGTTAGTTGTGCAGACACTCCAAAATCCGCAACCTGTCATGAAAACGAGAAAAAAAAACAAAAAAAGGCTAAATATTAAGCACAATATTTAACCCAAGGTATATACTTTATTGAGTATATTCATTATAACAATATCATATTGCCATTATTGGTATAAGTGAGCATAATAGGTACCTTAACATCGCCACTCTCGGTCAACAAAATGTTTGCAGCTGTCCAAAATACGAGACAAATGTTTTCATTATGCTAGGAAGCAAAGATAAAGAAGCTAAGGATGCGTTCACTTCCAGAAAAATCCTCCATTTTTCCAGAATTTTTTTTTTAAGAAAACAGAAAATTAGAAAACATGTTCACTTACACAGTTTTCCAAGAAAACTAGAAAACTCATTCACTTTCCCAAACTTCTCAACTTTTTCAAACTTCCATACTTTTTCAAACAACATTTTCAAGAAAACACTCAAACTAAACATGTTTTCCATTTTATTCTCTCCACCCCTTCATCTAAATACGTCTTATATTTTTTTCAGAAAATGAAAACTCCAGCATTTTTCACAGAAAAACAGAAAATTTTTATCCAGCTAAACGCAGTCTAATTGTTATGGAAAGGTATCGAATTACAGAGTCTTAGGGGTTGTGAAAACCTTTAATGTCTCTATGAATCTTCCCTTCATTGTGGAGATACTCGATTGCAAGAAGCAAGTCGCGTAAAATGCAAGCTATAGACATCTCATCCAAGGGTTGATTTGGTTGGATCTGAGAAACAAATGTTTCTGTCAGCACCCAAAATATAACTTCAAACAAATATTATGTTCTTCATTATCATTATATGCACATAAAGTAGCAACTTTATCAATCAATTACTATACCAAAAGAAAAAAAATACGTGTTATTGGGGAATATTGAAACTAGAAGTAGGTAAGGTAACCTACTAGATCGGCAACAGAGCCACCAGCCATGTATTCCATTATTATCCATAGTTTAGTTTGGTGAAGATAGGACCCGTAGTATTCTGTAATATATGGAGATCGACATTGTTGCAAAACTGCTATCTCCTAAAAGAATTATTATTGACAAATTTATTAATATATTTAGTGAATTCAATAAAGTAGGTAATATTCGTAAGGACGTGGATATACCTTCTGGATGTCCTCAATTTCATCCTCTCTGTGGAAGACACGAAGAAAAGTTTAACACAAACACAAGGAATAAAATTTTAGCACTAACTTACAAAAAAATCAAGGGAGTGAAGAACATGTTAACAATTTAAATAAAAAGGATATTTATAAATTGTCTATTATAGTCATGTCCAGGAGGATTATCAAAATATTTAGGGTTACAAAACTCACGATTCTTCCAAATCAATAACTTTAATAGCAACCTCTTTGTTGTTCTCCTTGTCAAACCTGTATATCAAGGAAAATTTTGGCTCAGCAAACTGAATGAGATTTTGACTATGCACGTATAATTATATATAAATGAATCCGCGTAGAATGAATCCTAATGGAATGTTTTTTAATTTTTTTCTAAAAGGGCATAAAATCTATCATCCTATGCTAACAGTGCTTACGTTGCTTCTCTTTACATTTGTGCAAGCATGTATTAAAAATACCTTAATCTTTCAGTTTACATGTACATTTGATGATACATTATCTGGCATACAGTATTATAAAGTCTTTTATAAAACAACGAACTACATGAAACATTGATCAAAACTTAACCACGAGCCTTTTCTTCTCATATATATGCATATGGTTTCTACTGGACATTTTAAGAAATCAGTTAAACTTATTGGCATTTCCTATCGTAATTTACTGGATTAAGAAATCATCTTTCATAAAAGCTATATCGTGATTACCTTAAAACATTATCACTTAGCATTAAAAAGTATCTTCCTTATAGTGAACTAAATTATTGTATGGCAACAACATAAAATCAATAAATTTTGTGGGTTGGCAGTTACACCTAATATTGCTAATGGTAACATGTATGTATAACTAATGTTTTTCAATTATCAAAGGGCATAAAAATGTTTAATGCTAATGCTAACAGCTATTTGACTCCCCTCTACATGTGTGCAATTATCAATCTTCCTTTATAAGTCGGTTTCCACTTTTACACCTGATTTACATGTACATTTGATGAAATAGTTTCCTCCATACAATATCATCAAGCTTCTAAAGAAACGATATGCATGTCAGACTGGTTTAACCACAGCAACAGGTCTTTCATCTCATGATGATGTGCATCCAAATAGTTTCTACATCCAATTTAAGAATCTGCTCATTGGAATTAATCTATTCTAAGTTTCTAAGCTTCACTGGACTAAGAAAGTAACTTTAATGCAACGTTAATTGTGACTACCCTTAGAACACTATCACTTAGCTTAAAGAAAGTACCTTTCCTAAAGTGAACTAAATCCACATACAGAAACAATAGAGCCCGGAAATTTGGTTGGCCATTATACCCAATATTGCTTGGTATAAAGCTAACTATGGAGATTTTGCATAATGTAAGGAAAGATAATATTCACATAACAATGCAAAACCCTAATTCTCTCAAAAAAAAAAGGAAGACCATCATTACTCAGCATCACACATTCATACAAGTTCAATCACCAGAAAGATTTGAAGTTTGATTAACACAGAAACAAGCATGTTAAACAGCATCTGAAACCCTAATTAATACATGAATATAATAACAAAAAAGCAACAAATATATTTTAGTACTAATGAACTAATTTTCTAACAATTACCCCTTATAGACATCTCCAAACGATCCTCTTCCAATGAGCTCAAGATTACTAAACCGGGATCCTGTGGCCTCCATAAGAGCTGCTGCATCTTCCATCTTTACTCAAAGATTAACCCTTTTGTATAATGAAATTTGAAATTAAATTCATCAATTCCAACTTGCAATCATCAATCTTTACGGGTGGTGTGTCAATTCATAGCCAATTCAAAATCTGAAACGAACTTTTGTGAAGAAATCGTCCAAAATTCACCGCACCCACCAAGTGAAATCAAACAGTAGAGCAACAAGTGCGACACTTCTAATCAATGGGGATCGTAATGCGGAAAGCTAAAGAATTCAAAGACGCAACTAAAATAATAATTAGGTAAAGTGAAAGATGCTGAAATGACAGTCGAACAATTGAATTCGAAATCTTTAAGGAGTAAGAAAACTGAAAGCGAAAGACTACCCAAAAGAAAGCAAGTACCTTGAAACAACTTGAGGGCTAATTCTTGTGAGAAATTAAACTAGGGTTTGTGAAATCCAATTGAAACAGGGGGTTGACGATGTGGGTTTGGAATTCTAGAAGGAGATCAAGAAAAAAAATAAAAATGGTGTTCGATTCTTGAAAATAATTGGAAATCATGTGTACAGAGAGGCCGTGTTTAGGGCAGAGAACGAGAGTACTTAGAGTAGTAAAAACATGGGATGATATTTAAAATATAATATAATACTCTGTAATAAATATAAATAATAAATAAAATTAAGAATTAAAATTGATTGTGATAACTAATGTACAGCGTATGATCCACTTGGTACAACTAATCAAAGCGTGTTGGCTCCTTACTGACGTTAGCAGGACGTCAAAAATAGCTATTCTGGGAACCGGCGATTAAAAGACGAAAAATAAACGTGTGGGCCTAAGTAATTTTTTTTAGTACAGATTTGTTGGGCTTAAGGATTAACATATTTTGGGCCTTGGGTAGTTGTGTCACTTGGGTCTTGGGTAGACATGGGCAAAATCGGTCCTGGACCGGTCCTGGACCACAGCCGGTCCGGTCCGGTCCGGACCTAGTCGGTCCTGAGCCGGTCCGGTCCTCGGCGCACCGGTCTTCGCGTAAGACCATTTCGATAAATTCGGTCTTCGGGCGGTCCTAGACCACTTCCGGACCGGTCCAAGTCCGGACCGGTCCAAGTCCGGACCGGTCCGACTTCGGTCCTGGACCGGTCCGTTTTTCGTTCGGGTATTTTTCCGGTTCGGTTTAGATATTTCCGGGTTTTTTTTAGTTTCGGTTTAAAATTTTCCGGTTTTCGATTCGTTTTTTTTGTTTGAAAAAAAAAGTGACTTGTTAATTTAAAAAAATTGCAAGTTATAAACTATAAAATATAAACATATATAATTGCAAGTTAATAAAAACATATAAATAACATTGCGATACAATTACAAAATAAAATTACATATTGTTGAAACTTAATTTATTTTTTTAACAAGAAAAGGGAACTCTAGCAATGGAGCTTCGGCATTGCCATCACCCCAAGTTAGAGACCCGAAAAATACATATTGTTCGAAAGAAATAACATCACAAAATATAAAGAGACAACTACTAAAATGGATAGTCGGAATTGAAATTCCAATAGTTGTAACTATCGTCGGTATATGGCACATGCCCATAATAGGCGACTTCGTTCGAGTGGACGTTGGATGATGAACCCGCGTTCATTCTATTTTGAGTGTCGTCAACGTATTCTTCGCCGGGTTCGGGTTCTTCAGTTTCAGCTTCAGTGTTAGTGTTTGATGTTCCCGATGCGAAGTCCCTGTTGTAATCGTCTTCCATAATCGCTTCCTCCAAATTAGTTAAGCCTTCTTCGAGATCTGCATCGTTTTGACATCTTTCCATAGAATCATAGTAGTCCTTAAGCATCACGGCCATTTGCACCGACTCGGCCTTCAACATACACCGTCGTGCACTTAAAATCCTGCCACTAAGAGAAAAACAACATTCCGAAGCTACGCTACTAGCTTGGACGGTTAGTACGTCCCTAGCCATACGGGCTAGGATCTTAAATTGACCAACGTTTTCTCTTTCTTGCCACCATTTTAATACATCAAATTGTGTAAAATCTTCGGTGCCAATATAACTACTGTAATCAGTTTCTTTATAAATGGAAAGTTCGTCTAAAGACGATTGAACTCGTGTACGTTTTGATTGAGATACATTTTGAAGCCAAGACGATCCAATGCTAAAAGTAGTGTTTGGCCGAGAAGCCGATGCTTGTGAAGTCGAAGACCTCGGGGTGGAAGCAAGTTGTCCCCGTGGTGCACATTCATTATCATAAATCATATATAAGTTGTCCACCAATATTTTCAATTTCATAAATTCCTATATTTTCAATTTCATGAATTCCTATAATTTTAAATTCACAAATATAATAAGTATTTAAATAAACTAAACTTAAATATAAAAAAACTAGTATTTAAATAAACTAAACTTAAATATAAAAAAACTAGTATTTAAATAAACTAAACTTAAATATAAAAAAGAATACTTACTAAATGCCGAGCGAGAGAAGAATTAGAGCCGGATAATATTCCTCCACAATGCGTACACTTCGCATATTTTTTGTTATTTTGTTTGAGTTGCACAAAATCCTTCCAAATTTCCGCAACTCGATTTGTTTTTGGAACTTCTTCGTACGGGAGATTTATATTGAAATCACTTCGACCCGCGTTCAAATTGCTAGATCCTTCACCCGCCATTTTTTATAATCTTGATTCTTGAAGCAAATCAAAAAATTATAAGCAAATCCTTGATTCTTGAAGCAAATTATAAACAAATCCTTGAATTGGAAAAATTGCAAATTATAAGCAAATCTTGAGAGAAAGAAGAAAGAATGAGAGAATAAGTGGTTTAGATAAGGTGTAGGAGAAAAATGGCAACCAAATAGGGGGTATTTATAGGAAGAATTGAAAAAAAAAAATCGGAAACTAGCCGTTGGGGACCGGTTCGGACCGGTTCGGAACGGCTCGGACCGGTTTGGACTGGTTCTAGACCGGTTTGGACCGGTTTGGACCGAAAAAAGAGCCGTTGCATTTTGAACTTCGACCGTTGGGCATTGGACCAGTCTTGGACCGGTTCGGACCGAGTTTGGACTGGTTCGGTCTTGGACCGTTTTGGACCGGTTCGGATCTTGGACCGGTTCTGGACCGGTTCGGACCGCTTACGTCATTTTCGGTCTCGGTCCGGTCTTGGACCGGTTCGGTTCGGGCGGTCTTTCTTGGACCGGTCCGGTCGGTCCTCAGGGCCCATGTCTAGTCTTGGGTGTAGACATTATTAGGCTTAAGGAAATATATAACACACATATATATATATATATAGGGTTGGGATCTAGTAAAAAAATATTATGGTACAAAATGTAAGGAGAGATCTCAACCATAGGATTTAATACAAAGTCAACAAAAGAAGTCAATAAGAGTATTAAAATTCGAGAATAAAAAAACTGAAAAAGGTTAAAATGGTAAATCACAAAAAAAAGAAAAAAAAAAGAAGGGGGCAAATACGATTCAGAAAACCGCTGGCTAAGTTCGTCCTCCTCCAATCGTCCATCCAGTGCATCCATCCCGCCGGCATGCATCCAGTGGACGGCTCATCATCACCGACGTGCATCCAACCCTCTCCCGACGTGCATCAACCGATGACAGTGAGATCGACTCTGGCGTGCATCCATCCTTACATTCCTTCTCCGCCGACGTGCATCCATCACCGACGTGCATCCAGTGAACAGAGCATCCATTGACGACATCAACGGTGGTTACAAATTGAAACCACTGGTAACCATATTTACAGAGGAGGGAAGCGGCGCAACTCACATAGGGCAGCGGGCGGCGGCGCATGGTGGCGGCAGCAAAACATGATGGGGACGGAGGC
The DNA here is from genome assembly GCA_947179395.2 of Pulicaria dysenterica. NCBI lineage: Eukaryota > Viridiplantae > Streptophyta > Magnoliopsida > Asterales > Asteraceae > Pulicaria > Pulicaria dysenterica. The sequence goes on from OX359291.1 coordinate 11,037,801, forward strand.
AGCGACTCACACAGAACGGAGGTTTGTTGGGAAACACAAAACGGCGGATGTCACGGAGGTTGTCGTTGACGGCGGCGCAACACAGAACGGCGGATGTTGATCGGGAAAAAAAAGAAGGAGGTGGTGGTAGGGTTTGCACAGAAATCACAGGGTGTGGGACGTGTGTAACATCCTCAAAAAGGGCCTAGTCGTATATACTTTCGGTACGTTTGAGTCTCGAATTTTATAATGAATATTAGAATTATTTTATTAAGTTAATATTAAATTATTATGAAAATGAATAAGAAATGGTGATATTAAAATATTATAACAAAAATAGATAAGTTTAATAACATATTAAACGGTTTTGAATAAGGATCGCGGAAGTATCCCCGTTAGTTGAAACGAGCAAATGAGTATTAAGTTGTAAGTTGAAAAGGGAAACAAAATACCCACTAGGGGATAATTGAGCACCAAAGTCAGTTCTCTCTTTTCTCATATACAGATACACATATACGTACATACATAAAAAACACACTAACACTCTCTTGACTCCACCTAGGGTTCTGGATCATTTGAAGAGTAAACCATCAATCTACTGATTTGTAGCAGTAAATTCAAGCTAGTAATCTATTCTTTATCATCATCTTCATCATCTCCTTCAATCAAGTAAGTTCATCTCTTCCATTTTCTTGAGTTCTTGAAGGTTAGGTCAAAAATGGCCAAAATCAAATTAGCAATCAAAGGATGAAATTTGTTGTTCTAATTAGTTCTTACATTAATTCTAAGTGATTATAACTCAAATTCTTGAATTGAAGTGTTGAAATTGGGTGAATTTGATTAAGCGTTCAAATGGGTCAAAAAGAGGGTTAAACCCATGAGATTCTTGAATTGGCTTTTGAAATAAGTTATATGTATGTTGAAGGCTTTGTTTGATGTCAAATAACCTTAGTGAAGTGATAAGAAATCAATTGGAATTAGTTTGGTAGTGAAACAGGGCTGTTTTAAGGTTTTTGGTTCGCAGGTGCCTCTTCACGGGCGTGAAGAGGGCTTCATGGTCGTGAAGGGCTGCTGCACAGCAACCCAAACTTTAAAAAATCATATAAAATCAACCGTAACTCCGTTTGAGGCGTATGACCTGTCGTTTCGAAGCTAAGAGAGTCTATTTTCATAATATTATAATTTCAAGGGATGATATGAAAATGATTTTGGTTAAATTCCTAGTTTAGTGATGGGTAGTCATGGCAAATAGGGTGTGTGAGATGTTTAACAATATAACTTGCCTATTGAGCTCATGTGTATGCTATTATAAGGTGTCTAAACATGAATGTTGGTATTTTAGGTACTACTTGACCTTATTGGCATTGTGTGAAGTGGCTAAACATAAGTACTCTATTATTGGTGAACCCGACGATCGAGACGAGCATTATATCTGTTTAATCTAGCCGCTCAGGTGAGTATAGGATAACATAAGAATTAATATAACCATATTACATGTTATCAGTATGTGTTAGTAATTCCATGAAATGAAATTAATCTTGATGTATGCTATGTTTATGCATGACACACGTAACAATTGAATCATGATTTATAATAAGATTATGAATATGCAAGAAGCATGTATGAATGGAACCATGGATATTATATGGTTATGATATGCGCGCTATGAGGCCCAGAATGGGTCAGATTTGTGTTTATGATCGGATCCGAGATATGTGGACTGGATATAGTCCTTGATCGGGGCCAGTTTCGGGCTGGGGCGCTTTGAGACCTACGGGTTGATGATACCGTCAACGGTTTGGGGTTGCAAACCCAACGTTCCTCGTGCAATTTGGGGATCAGTTACCTGCTATATCCCATGGAGTCGATGACTTCATAACGCAACGGTGGACCGCTACCCGCTCACCCACCCGTGCGGTTGATGTGTCTAGTTTCCCCAGTTAGGAGTGTTGTGCCGGGATAGCTACCCTGCAAGATTATGCTTCCTTCTGGCTGTACCAGCTCATCGCGAGATGCTAGGATAGCACTGTTTGATACTATTATGTGATATGTGATATGTGATATGTTTATGTTAATGATTATGCTATCTTATGCTCACTAGCTTTAAATAGCTAACGAATACTCTCTCCATGATACAGGTAGTACTTAGGCGCGTGAGCTTGGGTACTTGCTGGTTTTAATTATGCTTTTGGAGGAACACTTGTCTTTGTACTCTGTTTGTATATATTTGTTTATGGTGGTCGGTGAGCAATTTCAGTAACACCAATTGTAGTTTTGTATATCCTGGCTAATTTTGCTTGTAGTTATAGCCACTTTAAATAATTCCGCTGCTTATATAAGTTTTGAAAAACAGGTTTGGTTTAATTTGAGTTTACAGACTAATCCACGCAGTTTGGATTCTTGAATTTATAATTTAAAAAGAAAAAAATCTGGTTTTCAAAATCGGGGTGTTACAACGTGGGTGAGAAGTGGGGTAGGGTAAACAAATAGAGAGAGAATATCTTAAATCAGTTACCCATAATACCCCTTAATTTAAAAATGCCATGTGTCATTCCCACCTTCCTTCTTACATTTAGTATCTTAAACTTTTTTTTACTTGAACTTAATTCTATATATATATATATATATATATATATATATATATATATATATATATATATATATGGGAAGGTTCAAATGAGAATGATAAATTAAATGAGAATGGAAGACTCAATTTCAGCCGTTTATTTTGTTAGTAGAAGTCACAGATGGAGAGCGTGAGGGGATAGAGTGTGGCAGGGTGCTTGTGAGGAATTCATGAATGAGCAATGACATTGAAAGAGTGAGAATTGGACGGCTAGGATTGAGGGGGTGTTTGTTTTAGCTTATTTAGGGCTTATTTTTCTGACTTATTTTTGATAAGCTAGTTTATTTCGGCTTATTTTCAGACTTTTGAGCTTACTATTAGTTACCATAATAAAATAAGTCGGACAAGTGAAAAATAAGCCGGAAAAACGAGCTTATGAAAAATAAGCCCATAATAAGCTAAAACAAACACCCCTGAGTCTCTCATTCTCATTTAATTTAAGGTTCTCATTTGAACCCTTCACTATATATATATATATATATATATATATATATATATATATATATATATATATATATATATATATATATATATATATATATATATATATGGGACGGTTCAAACGAGAACTGCGAGAACCAATTACAACCATTGATCAAATAGATAGAGGGTTGAGATTAAAAAGTTGTTAATGGATAACCTTAAACTAATCAAACTTATTCTTAATTAATTAAGGGTAATTTGGACATGTTTACATTAACCCCACATTGTTTTAAACTAATATATACATCAAACGGAAATGTGTTAAATTACGAAAGTTATACCAAATTAACGAGAAAATTATGCTCTTTAATTTGAAACCGGTCTTGATATGTTTTTTCAAAACTTTTTTTATGTGTTTGCTGGGTTTTTTTTCAATACAGCTCGATATTTGCAAATGTGCAAATATGCAAATTTTGCACAAGTGCAAATATTTATGCACCTGTGCAAATATTTTTGCACCTATGCTAATATGCAAATATTTGCACCTATGCTAATATGCAAATATTTGCACATGTGCTAATATGCAGATATCTGCACAAGTGCAAATATTTTTGCTAGCAAACACGAATTTTCTTCTAAAAAACATAGTACAATCGGTCTCAAATAAAAAACATAAAACATTTAAATATATACACCACTAACCATTAACAAAACAAAAATCATATTGCAAAGCGTGAAATATACTAATTACTACTAACCACCATAAAGACATAAATGTTAAATAAGTATGACAATTAATACCCTACTGACCATAACTATCCCATGGTTTCTAGGTAGGCGTTTCCCTTATCGGTTCATAGTATCATCTAGTTTTTTTAGCACAAATATAGATATGCACCTGTGCAACTATATGCACTTGTGCAAATTCACATATCACCTAGTTTTTCACAGCACAAATGTATATATATGCACAAGTGCAAATATATGCACGTGCACACATGCACATATGCGTTTAGATTTATATCATTCAACATTAGACAACCATTTAAAATTTTTATATACACTACTTACTTATGCAACAAAATATAACACACTAATTAACAACTTAAACTTCTGTATTTACCCATGATTCTTGAACATGGCCTCCCTAAAAACAATTATCCCATATACAAGTGTTTATAATCTTAATTCAATTTTATTATAAAAGCCTAACCCAACAAATAAATTTGAAAAACCTATTGTCACCTCCTTTTACCTAAATAAAATCTACAGACCACTATAACTTTTATATCAAAATAAAAAAGTACTGTAACATCTTGAATGCATCCTCAATTATTATCATAAAAAAACCTTCCATTGATTAACCCAAAGTGAATGCTTCTCCAATTAATATCATAAAAAAAACACTACAATTTTGTGATTGGTTATACCTTATTCTGACTACCATAATCGATCTCAAAGAAATTCCTAATTAATTACTAATGATTAAATCCACTCCTAATTAGAAAAACCTAACTTGAAAATGATGAATTTGAAAGTACCCATACCGAAGCTCATCTAAACGACCAAAGCATGAAGCAAAAATGGCCAGAAGATTGAAGCATGATGAGAATGTAAAATAACCAGATCTATGGTCGAAATTAGTGGGGCGACGCCGGTATTAAGGCCGCAAGTGTTTGTAGTGATGACCAGATCTGCGTTGGAGCCAATCATTCACTACCGTAACCATGAAATATAACTCGACGGAACCAGATTCCGGCAATTCCTTGAAGGATTTTGACAACGAGTTGAGAACGATACAATGACAACCAGCACACACTTAAATAGTAGATTCCGGCGAGTCTGAGAGGTTTAGCTGACGTCGTCGGCCTTCTTAGGTGGTCGAAAAGTGATCAGGTTGCTAATTTCTATGGTGGTTGGCACAGGGAAGATGAAGATGAAATTGTATGGTGATGGTGGGGTAGAGAGAGAAAGTAAGAGAGATAGTTGAAAGAAGGTAAAGGGACGTGGAGTGATGGTGGACCAAGTATTAAATCCACTAATAAACTAACAGTGAAATTCCAAGTCTACCCTTTTGGATTAATTAAGGATGTTTTAGGTTAGATGATAAATGAATGGTTTAGATTAGTTCTCGTAGTTTTCGTATGAAAAACAGTTCTCGTTTGAACCGTACCCTATATATATATATATATATATATATATATATATATATATATATATATATACTCTTTCTTTTTGTCAACAAGACTTGAATTTATAATCGCAGTTCATAAGAAATAACTTTCTAACACCTTGCTATTATTGGGCAATAAAATCGTGGTACAATCTTTTTTTACGGGTTTATGTTATGTATTATTGCAGATAATTGGAATCTCTTCATGGAAAATTGGTAGATGTGGATGTGTTTTAAAAGAATTTATCTAAGTTCCTTAATATAAAACTCTTGTTAGTGTTAAATGGTTCTTATTGTATTCGTGTCGACTATTTTTGTATTATTTTGGTGTTGATTCATTTTTACCCAATTTAGTTTCGTATCCGGTTTGATTCGTCTCACTTAATTCGTGTTTGGTTTGGGTAGTGTTTTCATGTTTCGCCCCATTTTTCCGAAAAAAAGAATAGAGTTTTTTTTAGTAAAAAAAAACTTGATTTTTAGGTCAAGTTTGTATCGACTTATTTTCCAAGAAAAATTACATATGAAACTTTCTTATATTGATTCTACTAAACTTTTATATAGTGGATGTAAATCACTTTCTAGGGTCAATCAAAGACATAGCTAATTCAAATAAGGGAATCATGGCCAGTACTGATCAATAGAAATAATATTTTAATCAAATAAATGAATATTGGTCACATTGGTTAACTATAATCATACTTGTTTAAATAGGGCAATCATGGTCAATATTAGTCTATCACAATCATGCATGGCCAAATGTCTAAATTATGGTCAACATTGGTCAATCTCAGTAATACAAAGTTCAAATAGGTGAAACACATTCTATAATGGTCAGGATCATTGTCGATATTTAATTAATCAAGTATTTAGTTAATTCAAATAAGGGAATCATAATCAAGATTAACCAATCTAGATCATAGTTGGTTTAGACTTTAGATAGGTAAATTGCGTGTTATCATTTGAGTCTAACTCTATTAATACAAGTCAAACATGATCAACAAAGACCGTAAAAGTGTCGTTTACAATCAAACGTATTCAACACATGTGAAAAACTATTAGTGACTAATAACACATTGTATGTTGTCATTAGACTTTAACATAATTAATTTAAGATTGCTAATCCTTATATTATGGTGATATGTCATTTATGTTTAATAGAGTCTAATACAACTCTTTAATAAGCATTGATCAAACATGTTATCTTTTGTTCAAAAAAGTTCATACAGGTGTTCAAAGCACCGGAGAAACACACAGTCGCACATATAGATCATCTAACCACCATCACTTCGACTTCGGATAAAACAAATTCATCGCCCTATAGAAAACCCGTCGTAGTGATAAACTCAGATGTCACCCTCCCTAGGGAAACAGTGATCGGTGATTCAATAGAACCCCACCTCTGCAAATCAAAAAATAAACAGGGCGGCGCTGTGCCTCTTTTGTCCGAGAGTTAGCGATGGCAGATTCAAGGGTAGCAGTGATGGCTTATCCCATGATTGAGTAAGAGATTAGGGAAGATGAAGACACTATTAGCTTGTGTTTTAATCATTTCTATATATTCTTTTCTTATAAAAATCATAAATTAAAGATTTTGTCCATGTATGCCGGTCACATGAGAAGACTTAACTGGAGACCTTTATGAAGATATCGAGATACAATGAAAATGGCGGCGATTTCACCGCTGGCAAAATCAGTGAGTTATCGTTCACCGCTTCCTCGTGTCAATTTTACAGCAGCCCCACCGCTTCCACTCTGTCGGCGGTTCTTCCTATATCTCGTCGGCGATTTAGACCAGAAATTAACCACCACACGCCGGAGTCAATATTCCGTCAACCACAAGATGCAGGTACACTACAACCCTCAACCTTTCTATAATCTCATTTCGAATCTGCAACTATCTATGTTAAAAGTTTTAAACTTTTTTTAATTTTCTCAGGAAGAACGTAATCTGAGTTCATCTACAGACCAAACTCACCAGAAATCCACCAAATCTAATTCACCAGAATCTCACCACAAGAAGCAGGTAAACCCTAAAACCCTAAAACCTTATATGATTTCATTTCGCATAATCTGATTACATGTCGATTTTCGCAGGAGAAACGTGAGCTGAGATCAAAAACAGTAGAAACTGGAAAGGGAAGAAGCAAGATAAACCGGAAAATAACACATGGGTATCATTCTGTTGAAGGTAAAATGCCACATCCAATGGAAGATTATGTTTTTGCTCAATTCAGACAAGTTGATGGCAACGAGCTCGGATTATTTGCGGTGTTTGATGGCCATTTAAGTCAAGAAGTTCCTGATTATTTACGCTCACATCTATTCGACAATATCATTAACGAGGTAACATTTTTGTCATATGATCATCTGCTGTATGTCGTGGAACTTATCGATGGTGAATGACGTTTTTTGTGACAATTTGGAGGTTAGCCTGATTTCTGGACGAAACCAGAGGAAGCCATTAGAAGAGCATATGAATTCACCGATTTCACGATCATGAATAAAGCTATCAAGAAACGTAAAGGTGGTTCAACAGCAGTTACAGCAATCTTGATCAACTGTGAAACATTGGTGGTAGCTAACGTTGGTGACTCTCGTGCCGTTTTATGCCAAGATGGGGTGGCTAAACAGTTATCTGTTGATCACGAACCTAACAAAGAACGAAAAATTGTCGAGGAAAAAGGGGGTTTCGTGACCGAATTCCAAGGTACCATTATATCAAGATTCTTGAGATCACAAGATGTGATCATTAGATGATATTCATATGTGCAGATTGTGAGTATATGATGATGAATTGGTGCAGGGGATTGTGCACGGGTTGACGGGAGCTTGGCGATGTCAAGGTCTTTTGGTGACAGAAGGTTGAAGGAACACATTAGTTCAGAACCAGACGTGTGGGTGGAAGCTGTGGATGATGAAACCGAGTTTCTGATCTTGGCGAGTGATGGTGTTTGGAAGGTGGGTCATAAACCTCATGTTGTAAGAAAGCTATGCAGTTCTACATAATACATCCATGATTGATTAGTTGTACAGTTGGTGAAGGTTGATGTTGTAAGTTTCATGTTTTGAGCAGGTTATGTCAAACCAAGAGGCAGTGGATTGTGTGAAGGATGTGGAAGATCCAAGGTTAGCTGCTAAGAAGCAGATCAAGGAGGCACTTGTAAGGAAGAGTAGGGATGATATTTCCTGCATTGTGGTTAGGTTTCAGTGATTTTGTATGTTTTTGTGTGTATACTTTAAGCGATGTCGTTTACGATCTTGTATATAGTTTGTATATAGTCGTATATAGTCTTCGCGTGTATTGTATATGTTATGCAAGATCAACTACATTATGGAAATTCGACAAGTTTTGTCGATAGTGGATTAGTGGTTTATACTTCCTTTTTCTAAAAAACGCAATATACTTGGTTCTTTGATTTGGGTTTATTCTTGAATTCGCAATCTATCTCATTCATTGTTTTGGGTTTTATAGTTGAACATGGATATGGTTCTCTCAAAGTCAGGCATTGAATATTTTCATGTCATATATGATCGATTTACAACTGAATGTGAAACTATATATATGCATCCAGATTAGTTCCGTTATATAAGTTACTAATAAATTTAATCAAGTCTTGCTTGGTTACCAAAAATAAGACTATAAAGTATAGTTAGACTCTGCATCAAGATTCTTTAGTTCTTAATAATCCCATGGTTTAAGCATTTCATAAATGGGTTTAGTTTATAAAATAATAATCAAGTTTGAAAAATATTTTAAAAAGGTCACCTATAGAAAATTTCACAATATGAAATGAAGAGGTGAGTGACCTTAATAATACAGTTTACAAACTAGGTTAACATTTTGCTTATTGGTTAGATTTAAGGCCGTTCATTTTTATTTATATTCATAAGAGAATGATACCTTTAAAGGGTAGTTTGTTATACGTTGTTCATCATATAAGGTATATTCTTATTGATCATGTGCATATTGTTTGTAGATTGTGGAGGTGGCGCTGTCTTCGGTACAAAGCAGATGATGAAGCAAGAATTAATAACGAACGTGAATAAAATATTTATTTTAATAGACCAAATATCATTTTGTATCTTATAGTGTTTGAACTTTGAATTACTTTGATATAACATTAATTGCTTACTATATATGATATCTGATTTTTATTCATATTATTAGTTGGTTAGAATATTATTAGGCAAGCAAAACAACGACAAAAACAAAAATATATTTCTTTTTATAATATAAAGATTGAGACTCAATTTATTAACAAAATAACACGGCTAAAAATTAAACACTTGGATCTTATAAGGAAACATAAAACCATGTTTCTCATATAAAAAGCCCGTCTTAAAAGCCAGTTTCAGGCCTACTTTTTTGACCGAACTTAAATCCACGACTTTCAAGATCTCTCTATTAGACCCTTTATTAAAACCGGGTTTATAGACTCTAAATTTTTTTGACCTAAATGTCCTTTTTATAGTAATTTGATTAGGAGGATATAATAAAATTTTACAAGTTTAATGAGGATAAACATTTTATAGAAAGATGTACGACCCTAAGTATGTTTAAAAGGGTAAGGCTACGTCTTAAGTGTTTTAACTTTTAGGTGTTAATTTGAGGTGCAGATAAACACCGTCTGCTTGCATTGCATTACAACCCCAATGAGAGTGACCACCTTAATTACTAGCACTTGAAGTTTTAAGACTTAAATGGAGATATATAAATAACAACTTATTAATTAAGAAGATTAACAAATACAGTTTTAATTTACATATACCACCCCTTAAGTATGCGCTTCTTACTACTTCTCCCCCTTTTCTAATTCAATTGCAGATCAAGTTTCTTGACTAGCTTACTTCCTCCTCAAATCATAGCCGTCGGCACGCTTCCTCAAGTCGTCAACAAACCGATCCGACGGCGGAACATCGTTTCCCTCCTTCCGATCGCCGGTCACCGCCTCCTTCACCATATGAGTCGTATCCTTGGTAACATCCCACACGTTATCCAACGTCTTCTTCGCCATCTCTCCGATATCCAACCCCGTTTCCATCGCTTTCGCTACTCCTTGCTTCGCCGTGTCCGCCACATAACTCCCCGTGTCACCACCGTTATCCCCTCCGTCAGAGGTTGAAGACGACGGCGTTGTAGATGTCTTCACAACGTTAACGCGGTCGTCTCCGCTAGCCGACCACGAAGACGTTGGTGGCATTCCTGACGCTGATTGCCTGATGTCATCAATTAAGTTCGTATCCTGCAGCCGTCCGTTGGAGATTGAAGATGAAGGAACGCGGTTATCTCTGCCACCTGACAACGGCGATACTGGTGGCATTCCCGACGCCGATTCCCTGATCTCATCAACTATCTTCGAATACTGCACAACATAACAACATTACTCAATCCCTTCCAACAATATTTTACTACTGCATACATGATTAACGTACTAACAGGTAATTGGATTCAATAAATCATGTTAATAAGTTGTGGTTTGTGTATATATGCGTACCTTTTTGTTAGGCTGTTTGGATAAGGAAGAAAAGAGGTTGGTGGGATAAACCCCAACAATTCCGATGGTGGATTGCTGAACATTTTTGTTAATGCTGAAGCGGATAAGTCTTCCGTACATTGTTGCTAGATAGCTGCTGATATGGATATGGCGGTTGTTTCAAGGCGTACGATGAGTTCTATATATATAGTGGTGGGGTTTTGGAGACGGTGGTGAGCACCGGCAGGTGCCACGAACCGGCGGTCAGACTGCGACACGTGGTCACACGATCGAGGCGGGGTTTTGGTGTATATATGATAACATTACATATTATATCCGATCTCTATCCTTTTTTGTTTCTTGTCTTTTATAGATTCTTGTCGGAAACGTGGAGATATTGTATGCGGTTTAATCTAACTTTAATACTTTCTTTGTCATTTAAAATGTTTACTTGCTCACGATTAAACAGTTTTTTTTTAAGACGGTCCGCATCAACACAGAATTTTCTGAGTATATTCACATCATCTCTTACTTTTACCTTCTCTAACACATATCCAATTTAAATTAAACCCAATCAACTCACATATATTTATTAATTATAAAAAATATATTAAAAAGAGAGAAAAAGGAGTAATAAAAAAAACCCATGACGAGCAACTGATGCCAGAACCTGGGTTGGTTAGAACCACCCGAAACCAGCACAATCGTGATGGTGTTTGGCGCTAAAGCTGTTTCAAACTAGTGTCGGATCACATAGCAATGCGCATGATCTAAGCCTTATAATAATCTTCTTCGGAACCATTTTAGCGTGTATAAGTTCTAATTAGTTATATATGTAAGTCGTCTTATCATTTAGTGAACATGACCACATCCAAAGTCTCTTAGCTCCACTAGCGGCGGAAGAGCAATATACAATAAAGATTTATCATACATAATAACAAAGAACTTTTTTAGATAATAATACCTTGAATGTTTGAACAAATAGATGAGAAAAATATATTAGACGAACGATTCTAACCATTTTTAGATAACGTTTTAAATTATCAAATCAAAACATTCATTTTATAAATATTGAAATTTATTGTTGACTTTTCTTAGTTAAACTTGAATTGAAATTTTAACTTTAATTTAAATCAAAATTAAGTATTATAAATGATTTTATATATGTTTCTTTTTAAACATTAAAATATCGCATTTGTTTATCTTAACATAGAAATATTATATTTAGCTTTATAACATTTAAATGCATCAAATTTAACTAAATTCATAATTTTACCTTAAAAATTAAATTTATATAACCATTTTAAACTCTTTAAGAATTATAACTAATATAAAATTGACCTTATATAATATCCCTAATTATAACAATAATGGTCAAATGCATTAATATATGGTTCTAAATAATGTAAGTCGTGGCGTCGCAGCAAGGTTAGGTCTCAAGCTTTAAGAGTCATGGCGTACTCATGACATATTCTATGATGTGACTTTACGGCGACAATTTTGTATATATATTATAACAAAATACAAATTTATATATATTCAATAAACGCGATCGAAAAACGTATACAAAAAAGTTCATATAAAAAAAAGATTTTATGCACTCCGTGCTTTAAAAAACTCGCCATTTGGTGCATAGAGGCGCACCTTGGCAAGCCTTGGCATGCGCCACGTCTAACACTCACGCATAGGATTAACAGCAAAGCCACGTCTCATGCTTTGGCGGCGCCATGACGCACCTTTTAGAACACAAATGACATGTACAAGTAATGTGAATACATCTCTTCGTATACCCTTATCATGTTACCGTCGGCCGTCGCTTCCACTCCCCCTTGTATTGATATTTCCACTATTGATACGAGTGTTAAACTGTCTCTCCTTATTTTTTTTCCAAATTTCAATTCCTTAATTATTATAATTTTTTGATATTAATTTATTAATATTTAATATGTATCAATATTTTAAACTAACCTTAATCTAGTATATTTATAAACAGCTAGTCAGTCAGCTATAATAACAATTTATCTTTCAAAATAACTTTTACGTTTATGATTCCACTTTGCTTAAATAATTAATATTTCGATTATTAATCACAAACGACCGTAATTATCTCTTTAAAATATAATTTAAAGACAACTTGAATCGCTTTTGATCGCTTAACAATTGACAGCATTAAAAAATTATAATACAACAAAAAAACATCATTATAATTATAAAGTTAATAATATAATACAATCAAATTAATCTAGTTATAAGGGTGTGTTTGATAAAAAGAAAAGAAAAGTGAGAAAATTGATTTCTTTTGTTTGTAAGAAATAGTTATGATTATGGAAGGAGAAATGGTTTCTCCACTCATTTTCATTTCTCCTCTTTCTTTGTATTTTCAATTGTCTTCAAATTGTGGAGAAATGAAGAGAAATGACAGCCAATGTCTATTCATCATTGTCAATGTGCGGTTGCGTTGTGTTTCTGGCATTCCTCTCATCATCCTCGACGCCCGGCGACACAGCCAACACCGCAACCGCCGTCCGACAACCTCAACCACCATTTTTCTGTTTTATTTCTTTGATAACACCAAACAAGGGAATTAATTCCAGTTCTCTACTCATTTTCATTTCTCCCTATTTCCATTTCTCCCTTGTTTCCATTTCTATTTCTCATCATTTCTTTTCTCTCTACCAAACACACCATAAGAGTATTCTCAATTGGACGTGGTGAGGGGTGGTTGCCTCCACACGCCGTGGTGTTCAATTTTAAGACCTATCTAATAGTATTAGCCAATTAAAAGAAAAAAGTGATAGATAGCGTTGACTCACTTTACACCACACACACCTCCAACAGAGTGGTAATCACCACATTGTTTCTCCCATCACACGATAACGGTGTGGGAAAATTTCTTACCGGCTCCTCCACATGCCAAACCCCCTTCCTCTCCATGTACTCTTAAGGGTATGATGGAGGATTGAGGACTTGGGGTGGTGGCCATCACCTAAGTAACAGGTGCATGGTCTAGCTTTCGTTTTTATTGTTTTCTGTTTTTTGATGCTTAGTGTTATGTAGACCCCGGAATTAAGTATGGCGAGAAGTGATAATTACGGAGTTGAGTTACATTGATGTGAAAAGTTGACTTAGTAGATGTTATGGGAAGTGAGTGTTGAGAACACTTTAATGTGATAAATTTGTTGGTTTAATCTTCGAATAATGTAAAAAAATTGTCGGTTTAATCTTCGAACAAATGACAAACTAGTGTACGTATCATATATTATCTTAGCAGTTTTTAAATGAAGTCAAACTATGCCCTGATATATGCAGACATAGTCTATATATATAACAGATAGTCGAAATTAAACCGTAAACACACTGGAAACATTAGTATTTGTCTAGGAACATGCTTTATACACAAGGGTAACCATGTATACAGAACAACAACAAGACCTTTTAGTCTATATTACATCTACCTTCATCAAATAAACCAGGTCTACATACGGAAATAGAAAATACTATAATAAACTTAATAACATCAACCAAAGACTTGTATAATTAACTTTCTTTACACTTGATATACTTAATTACTAGCATTCAACAGAAAGTTTCATATGATCACCGGCTACGGCTATTGTTATGGCCTAGCTCTGCAACCCCATCGAGCCATAAAACAACCTCATCAATCGACGGTCTCCTTCTAGGATCTTGATCCAAACACTTACAGGCTATGCCCAAAACTTCCAACATTTGAGTCTCACAACTTTTATCCCATATCAATACATCAAATATTTCTGAATATCGCCCCTCGAGTTTCATCTGAAACACCCATGAAACCAGATCTCTGCAGTTCTTCCCCTTACCAACTTCAACGGGTCTTCTGGCTGTAATAAGTTCAAGAAGAACAACACCGAAGCTGTATACATCACCTTTATAAGTTGCAGAAAGTGTTTGACCATATTCAGGTGGAATGTAGCCCAATGTGCCAACCAAATCGGTTGTTACATGAGTGTCATATGGGCGTAGTAATCTTGAGAGCCCGAAGTCAGCTAAATGAGCCTTGAATCTTTCATCCAGAAGAATGTTGCTTGTTTTGATGTCACGGTGTATTATCTTTTGCTCATTGTGTAGATATGCTAACCCGCGTGCAGCTCCTTTTGCTATCTTGACCCTGGTGCGCCATTTCAATGGTGGTTCTTCATCAACTCTTTCATGTAGCCAGTAATCTAAGCTTCCGTTTTCCATGTAGGAATAGATTAACAGCCTGTGGGTCCCGTATTTGCAGTACCCTTTAAGGGAGACAAGATTCTTGTGTTGGGCTCTCGAGAGGGCTTCAACTTCTGCATGAAATTCACGTTCCATTTGACCACAATCGCCCGAAAGTCTCTTGATTGCAGCTTTTGACCCGTTTGGAAGGTTGGCTTTGTATACAAGCCCGAACCCACCACATCCAATTATGTTTGATTGGCTAAAATTATTCGTCGCTTCCACTACTTCTGACACCGTGAGGTCCCTGCAACCAGAGGTTGGGAAAAGAACGAGTTTTGAAGCATTAAAAACACCCGATAATCCATTCATTCTGCTGTTATTCTCATCATCTTCTGAATCCCCGAGTGAATTATGATGTTTTCTTCTCAACATTTTAAGAACAATGCATGCTAGCAAGATTGCAAGCCCACCTCCTATACCGAGTGTGATTCCAAATATTCCATTCCGCCCTAATTTCCGACTGGAATTGGATTGAAGAGATGGAATCGCTTTCACCCCACAAGGAGGAAGGGATTCCCCACAAAGTCCAGGATTTCCTTCAAAACTCGAGCTTGGGAATCCAGAGAACTGAGTTCCTGTAGGAACAGCACCCTCCAAGTGATTGTTAGCTACACTAAACATGGAAAGAAACGTCAGCTTGTTTAATGAATCTGGGATCGACCCATGAAGATTGTTTGATGACAAATCAAGAACTTCCAAATTTCGCATTTCAGAAATGGTGCTCGGGATCGTCCCACTCAAGTTGTTCTTACTCAATTCTAGCACATGAAGCTGTATCAATCTCCCGACTTCTGGCAAGATCGTACCATTTAATCTATTGTTGCTAAGGTATATTGAAGGAGGAAAGCTTGCAACTTGATTGTACTGAAGACCTCTGCTGCTTTGATTTCTTTTAACATACAATGGGATTCCAGTAGACGATCCAAGAATCGAAGAACTCAGATTCAAAGAAACAAGGCTTTTCAAGTCTGTCAAACTCTTGGGGATTTCTCCCGTAAGTGAATTATTAGAAAAATCCAAGTAAAAAAGCCTCTCCATTTGACCAATCCAAGATGGGATAACTCCATCTAAGTGATTCCAAGACAAATCAAGCACTTCTAGCTTTGGACAATTGAGTAACCAACGCGGGATTTGACCTTTGAGCCCACAATTTGCAATTGAAAGAACCATTAATCTCTCAAACCCATTCACAGTGTTAGGGAGTTCTTCCGCATGGAAGTTGTTAGTCAAAATAACAGTGGTGAGATTCTTGAAATTTTGTAGTACGGATAACGTGTGTGGTAAATTGGTGAAACCGTTGTTTGAAAAAGAGAGAAACGAAAGGTTTGAAAGGCTTGTGTAACTAGCTGGAATTTCTCCATACAACTTGTTCTTGGCAAGATTCAAGATTCTCAGCTCATGACAGTTTGAAAGTGAGCTTGGTAATAAACCCTTGAAATGATTACTACCAAGATCAAGTAAGCAAAGATTAGGAAATTTGGAGAAATCAGTAGTTAATGCACCCGAGAATGTATTGTTACGAAGATTGAGTATTCGTAACTTAGAACATGCTTCTATAGTGGAAGGCAACGGCCCTGAGAATGAGTTTGAATTTGCATTTAGCTGTTCCAAATGTGTCAAGCTCCCAAATACATTAGGAAGTGGACCTCCAAACCGGTTCCCAAACAAGATTAATGATTCAAGATTTGAAAGCTTACCAAGTTTTGTGCTTAGCTGCCCCGAGAAGTTGTTGGAAGAAAGAGATAATCTTTTCAGAGATGACATTGAGTATATAAACTCGGGTAGATCGCCGGAAAATAGATTGGAATCGACATGGAATTCTTGAAGAGATTTGCTACAGTT
Organism: Pulicaria dysenterica; assembly: GCA_947179395.2. Lineage (NCBI taxonomy): Eukaryota > Viridiplantae > Streptophyta > Magnoliopsida > Asterales > Asteraceae > Pulicaria > Pulicaria dysenterica. Next base: position 11,054,566 of record OX359291.1, read on the forward strand.
ACTCAAACCTTCAAGATTTCCAGTGAAATGATTCATTGATAGATCAAGAATCCGCAGGTTTGTGGAGAAAGTACAAATCTGTGAGTTAAATTCACCAGAGAATGAATTGTTGCTCAAATTAAATGCAATGAGCTTTGGGAATTCACCAGTATCTAACAAGTTCCCACTCAAATGATTGCTTGACACATTGAGAACTTCAAGATTCTTCAAATTGGAGAGATTTTTGGGCAATTCTCCTTCCAATTGATTGAACGAAAGATCCAAAGATCTCAAGTTCTGTAAACGAGATAAAGAATCTGAAATCACACCCTTTAGACCTTTCGAAGATAACCTCAGCAGAGTCACTCTGCTTGGGATTTTGGACATATTTGTTGCATCATTTTCACAAACAACACCATCCCATTGGCAGCAAATGCTGTCATTGGACCAAGATGAAAGAACAGACCCATTTGTGAAGCTTGCAGCAAACTCCTTTAGAGCTAACAGATCAACTGGATGGCATGTTTGGCTTAGGGTTTTAATACTCAATGATGAACAAAGAAGGAAAGCTAACAATACCCAACTGATGAAACTCATTGATAATTAGATTAAACACTTGTTTCAGATAATTGAACCAATATCAAAACAGAAATTCCCAATTTGGCAAGTTGGGCACATCCCTAAACTATGAACTTCAGTGTCTTGCAAGATATGAAGAGATCAAATCCCTAGACAAGAAGATCAAATTTGCATAAAAGCGAATGCACACAACAGTCTACAAAGAGAGAGGTTTAGAACTAAGAACCCAAATCCCAAAACCTCAAAGACATAAAAAGCGAAATAGAAGCCGAAGGATTACAGAAAGCTTGTAAGTGAAGCGAACCGGAAAACACTCAATGACACATGAGAGTCTTTAATGATTTAAAATCTCAAGGTAAACGAAAGGCAACGTCTTTAATTGATTCTCGAAACAGACCCACAACAAAGTGACGAAAAGAAACCCTAAAACGAAAGAAAAACCCTTGAGAGAGAGTAGAATTACAGTACCCGGGTTAGTCTTGATCACTTGTAGACGAAGCAACAAAAGCAGACAGCAATCATAGTCTATCTTTTTGACAAACGAGTGGTGGGCATTTCAAACTTAACACTAGAGTCTCTCTCTTTTTGCTTGTCTTTGGCTAGAAATTACAGAATCAATCAAGAGCTTAAAGGGGAAAGAAAATGGGGAAAAGGATGTAGTTACGAAGAAGAAGTGAAGCAAAGAAAAAGGGGGCATGGAGAATTTAAAATGAAATCAAAGAATTTGGTAATACAGTAGTGGTTAGATCTTGACATTAGTCACATACACAAGTTGTATTTGACTTTTTGTTTGGATTTGTGGCAAGATTTTCTACTGTTCTCTCCCTGTTTTCAAAGCCCTCCATCTGACTAATCTCCGTATTTGTCTCCTCTAATCAGAAAAAGATTAATTATAGCCGCAAAACTCTCCCATACAAAATAATTTATTCATTTTATTAATTAATAATTAATGATACAAATATTATCAACATCTGAATTTTATCTTTTTTTTTAACCGCAAAGGACGACAAAAAGCATGCTTCGGTTCGGCCATCACATATCCTTGCACGCCTAGAATATTATATAACTAACGCTAGCCAGAGACTAGCACAAAGGAAAGTACAATTGCGAAATACAGGAATTTAACAAAAACAACCCAAACAAGATCAAACTGTAATATTGAAATACTGATTCTTTTATATGCTATAATATTTTTATCAAAAACTAATTATATAACATTTTTACGAAAGAATGAAACATTACATTTTAAAATAATATACATCAAACTGTCCAAATTTTTAAATATCAAAAACATAAAAATTAAGTTCACCATAATTCATTTGTTCATATATCATAATAAAATTTAATATAGGACTTATAAACACAATATTAAATCTATAGCACATTGTGTCATTGTGGACAACATCAAGTCCTTATTTTAAAATAGATCTCTTATAATAAAAGAAAAAATCAAACATATGACATGTACTTAAAGTAGAAAAATGCGAATAATTGTAGTACAAGGTTAATCATATAAAAAATGTAAAAAAAATAAGTAAAAAATAATAATAATAAAAAATATAAAAAATAAGAATGTAAAATAATAGTAATAATTAAAAAAATGTAACAGAAAAAGAAAATGTGGGATCGTAGGATTGTATAGAGATTATACGATCTCACATATGATTTTGATAACCATAAATAATACCGTTCTATATGTGTAATGTGTATTAACTAATAAATACTTATCAAAAGTTTACGTGTAAGTGATTCTTAAAGTTTTACGTTAAAATAGCGTAGTTACCACTTAACAAAAAGTAAATTTAGAAGTAGTTTCAAGGTGTGCTTAAGTTTTGGTATAAAAAAACTAATAAATCTCAAAAGCATATCTACAATTAATTCATTAGTTTATTTGACGTTTTTAACTGTATTTCGATTTATAAAATAGAGTTTATGATGTATGCTAGTATGTGATATACTGATATATAATGTGTGAATAAAGGAATATAATTAACAACTGTATAACACCTTATAAATATAAATATAAATTTTCTTTTATCAAATAAGTGTTGTTTAAAAACATATCTATACTAATATATAAAACATTTAACACTTTCTCATTTAAAAAAATCTTTTAAATTTTAAGTAAATTAAAAATACTAACTTACTCCTCATTTAAACCTAAAAGAAAACTAGTGAATGAATTTAATTAGATTCTTAAAACATATTATTAACGATATCTCATCATATCCCACAAAATTAGCATCAGTATTGATGACGTACCCACCTCCAGGCCCAGTAAATACCAAATGGCCTGTCAATAACATCTTTTCGGCATCTAAATATGAGTCACGCCTGGCCTAGTGCAGGGTAACCGGTTGTAAGACCGATATATTTACCAAAGGCAGATCAGGCCTAGTTCCTTGCAACATAGCTAACGCAGGCCTGATGTCTTAAGATAACTATAACAGTATCAGGCCTGGTGTAACCAGGTCACGTGTCATAACGCCAATGGATGCGATATGCGTGCCATGTCTGAAACCTCTAACACACGCAAGCTACCCACGATTGGCTGACATCGGTAAGGGAGAACAAATCTCACAGTACGGAGGTAATGCCTCAATAGTAAAAAGTGCTACCAACTACTCATGATTGGCTGACAGCCGTAGTGGGGAACAAATCCCACTCAAAGCAAAAAGATATTACCTTTTTGCTTCCTTACAAAAGATCACGCTACGTGTCCTTCATTGGGACGGCCCTTTCAAGTACAATAATTGACTATAAATAGGAGAGGATTATCTCCTATTAAGGTATGCACCTCTCACAGCCTAAACATTGTTCTTCTAAGCTCTTTACCATTGCTATGGCTGACTTGAGCGTTGGAGTGGCTTACAGGGCCTGACCCCTGTAAGCTCTCTAACGTAGTGTTTCCTTTGTTTTGTAGGTCTTACCCTTCAACCAAACATTCCCTCAAAGACAACCTTACACTTGTTCACTTTACGAGTAAACAAGTATTATGTTGCCTTTTTATATGATTTGTTGTAATTGTTTCCTTATTGTTAAAATCATCCCGTGTACTATTTATAGGTCATTGTATTTCAATAGAAGTGTGGTGAATTTTATGATATCTTACACTTATTTTAATAACTAAACCTTTCATAAGAAATAATGTCTAAAAATGTCAAGTCTATGCAAATTAAATTTTAACTTATAAGATATTAAACACATTATAAATAAAATAAAAAACCTCCATAGAAATACTATTTTAAATAATCTATCATATAACAGATATTTTAATTTAAGTATTAGAAAGTTTGTAAAATTAGAACTCATAAAATTAAAACTCATAGAAATATTATTTTAAACACTTTCATTTATCATATACTTAGTTTTTTTTACTTATCTTGAGCATCCTTACATTTTTTTTAAAACACACCTCATTCATATCAACAAAATTTACAAAGTTATTGATATGTTTGTATCATCTTTTTTTATAAATATTTTTCTCTTATTTTATTGTTTTTTCAAACGTTATTTTGAAAATTTAATGAAAGAGTTAATATATAATAAAGAAATAAATAAATGCAAAAGAGGGAAAGAAAATGAACATGCTGCGAATGAAAATTATTCGACGTCATCATAGTGTGTGAATATCATAACTTACGTTATAAAAAACGGATATATTATCGAGTATGAATTATTCATCATCACCGTATTACGCGAGTATCATGCTAGTTTCTTAAATCGGTTTAATTTCATCATAGTTACCATTTAGATGTAGTTTACTTTTTACTGATTTTCTAATTGTTTTACTGCTTTCTAACTGTTTTTTACTACTGTTTTATTGCTTCTTTATTGTTATTTGCTGCTTTTTATTAGTTTTTTTTATTATATCTTATATCAAGAATCACAACAATGGTTTGAATAATACTAGCAATCATAAATTATAAAACCAACATCATCACAAGTATGATGTTTTTAAAATACTAAACCAACAATGACTTTTTAAAAAATGAAAAGATAGAAGAAACGTTCCCAAATATCTTTCGATATCTTGAACTAATAAATAATCTTTATCTTAAAAAACCAAAGAAATAAGATATATAGTCATACCAATTAACCGAATAATTATTTTTTTGAAATTTTCTTTTTCTTGAAGTGATAAACAATCTTTATCTACTGAAAAAAACAAAAGAAATGAGATACATAGTCATACCAATTAACCGAATCATTTTTTTTTGAATTTTTCTTTATATAACGTGGCTTAGATGGACAGAGAAATATTCAATATAGTACATAATTAATCCATAGTCCCGAGAGACTAATTTTAGCCTTTGGATCAGTTTCATTAATGGTTCACGTTAAATTTTAAAGTTTTAGGCGGAGTGACATTTTCGTAATTCACATGTGATGTTTTTATAATCACATGTGATTGTATACTGAATCATATGTGATTGAATATTAAAATTTCAGGACTATGTTTTTTATATGAACTTTATTGAACACAACTCTAGATGGACAATTTTTTCAATTGTGACCACTTTGCATACAAATTCTACAAAGGTTCGTCTTTTTTATTTCTTTGATTTTCATTCTATTTTGTAGTCTAATTGAGCAATGATGACCTTTTTTATTCCGTAAGAGTTCTGAATTTGGAAGCAGTTCTCTAGAATGGATTGTTAAATATGTCTAGCTTCAAGGTCGATACAAATATATAAACATTACAATATAACCAAAAAAAATCTTGAAACTTTTATGAAATAAAGAATTAAAGATATCCCAATCAATCTGTTTTGAGTTTAATTACTTGGAAATATCCCCAAATTTGCTTTGTGATCCACTAAATCCATCTTAGTCCTCCTCTTGGACTTAGCCATAAACTAAAACCAATCCGCTTTTATGTGTTTTAACCAAAAAAATAGTATCAATCATCAAATGCCAAATGAACAAATCCATGTATATAAACCTGGTCATTGGCGAACACTCTCTTAATCAGTTCGTAACTAAACTCAGGCTTTAAAACAGTGCATGAAATGATGAAACCCAACAAACAGCTAAATTGTTTACTATATACTAATTGGCTAGCCACAAACATCTAACAATATTATGGCTTTTTTAAGTTGTGGACTTCAGTTATGATTGTCCATCATTATACCCATTCAAGCTACGTCTTATTATAATTTATGTCGTAGTCAAAGTTGTACACACGATAGCCTTTAAAAATATTACAATTTAAATAATTTTCAAATACCATACATGTTTTTCTGTTATCTTGATATATTAATACGTTATACTAAATCACATATATACAAGAAGACACGCACCACGCTCGGTTAAATAAGTCACATATATCGTTATTGGTTTAATTGATTACATACGTTAACTTAAACCATTACATAGTACTTTTGTATTCAGATTTCAGAGTTGTAAGAAAGTCAGAATAAAGACTTATATTAAGCTAAAAAAATTACATCAAATAATAAAAAGCACATTTGTCTAGATAGATCAAAGTTATATATGGATTCAAACCTTCATAGTAAACAAAGTGCAAATTTGAGAGTAGATTTAGTTAGTGTTTATTCTATTGTAAAAAACATAAGATTTACATGTTTCAAAGTTTTAGTATCTTTGAGACTATTTTTATAAAAAAAAAATTCCCTTTCAAAATAAAAATAATAAATCTAGTTGTCATGTAAATTGTAAATATAAAATAGATAAATTTATTATATATGAAACTGTAATTTGTTGCATAAATATCAACAAACATTTAATTACCTTAATCTTTACTACTTTATAATGCATTTATATTTTTTAACACCAATTATAAGTTAAATAATACAACATTTTCAAACTTTACATTAATAAAAATTAAGTTATTGTTCGATTACAAAAGGAAATTCAATTATAATAGAAATAACAATCAAATTTTAAACTCTATAACTCATGACTCATGATTATTAACTCATTCGGTTACTATTCGGTAACAAATTGAGAGAAAACAAACTTCCGTTATTTAAACAATGTAAGTATGTAACATTCGATAAATAAGAAGAAAAAAAATTCATTTACATGCCATGATATCTTATACACCATGAAAGTAAAGGCGTAAAATACTAGTTTACTGCTATCCATTCGATGTTGAAGGGTTTTTAGGTGGCTAGCAACTTCAACCTCTTATTTGTAATTTTCAATGTGTCCAACAGAAACCTAAATTCAGAGGTGCAGGTGGAGGTAAGGTAACCAACTCCACCTTCATCCATGACTACCATGTTCATCCTTATTAATATTTTAATATTTTCAAGTAAAATCTATACCTATATATTTTGTTTGAATCTTATAATATTAGTGAATAATGACTATCTAATTTTCTATACAGCTATTTAATAATATAAGATTTTCTTTACAATATATTTGTTCTCATTTATATGTTATATTTAAGTTTTGTTTTATATGAGTAAGCCATGGTGTTCAATAAAATGTATTGTAAGAAGAGTTGTTTATTTATTTTTTTGTAAGAAGAGTTATTAAATATGAGAGATGAGATATAATTTGTATATAATATTTTTTTATCATACACAATAACTATGATTTTTTTACACCTACAACCCACTAATAATTTTTCTTAACTGCATTTTCAAACGTATAGTGATTTAAACATACAGTTTTTGTTATATATGATAAAAAAGTGTTATATACGAATCATCTATCATTAAATATAAACATATAAGTATGTAATTAATTTATAATCTTTTAGAAAACACGAGTAATGAAGTGAGCTAGTGAAGTTTATCGATTATTTATGTTGTGTGCATTTGTAATGATCAAACCAATGCGAGTACATGCATGTTGATCAACTATATGACATCATAACAAATATCTCATTTAAACCATAAAAACTCAACTTTTGACATTTTAAATAAGTACAGGGGTAAAACCATTAAATAGCTATTATCTTTTTCTCATTTTCTATTGTGGTACGTCTATTTTTTTATACATATGACCAGTCAAATCATTAAAAACGTGAATGTGTCAAAATTCGACCTGCATTGATCGTTTTTGCTAATTCTTTTTGCAGAACCTTGTAAACAATCATTTTACCTTTCAAAAAACACCAAATTCATGAATTTTCATCAAGTGTACGTCAAAGAATTTGCCAAAAAAAGTTGATTATGTATCATTCAAGATCATCTTACTGTTTTTTAAAGAATTGATTCGTTTTAAACTCGTTTTTTGGCTTTTGTTTGTACTATTTTATAGCTAACTCGATTACCATTCCATATTTCATAGTGTATTAATGGAGATTTTTGAGATTAAAGTGTCGGATTGTTATTCGATTTCAATTAAAAAACAGAGTTGAAAAACAAAATTCCTTTTTCGCTCAACTCTTACTCGTTTTGCATTAATTCTTTTTATAGATTATAACTGATAATCTTTTTACCTTTCAAAGAACATCAAATTCATGAATTTTCATCAAGTATAGGCTAAGAAATTGTTAATTAAAGTCGGGTATGACCCATTAAGCACTCTTATAGTATTTTGATGATTTGAATTATATTAGACTCGTTTTTAGTTACGGTTTTTTGTATTATATTACAGAAAACTCGATTTCCTTTACATAGACTCAAGAATCATTGATTTTCATCAAGTATAAATGGAGAATTTTGAGTTCAAAGTTTTGATTTTAAGATGAAGAAGAGGAGGGGGAAATGTGACCTACTATAATAGGTCAAAATCAACAACATATTAACACGTTTGTAATGACTTGAGTGTCCAAATGTGTAAAAGAAAAATTAAAATTGCCACAATAAAAAAAAAAGGAAAGATGACAGTTATTTAATGGCTTTACCCCATAAGTATAGCCGTATAAGGAGCATGAGTTCATCAAGCGATTAGAGTTGGATAAAAACAATTGGAGTTTTGATAACAATAGTCATGATCGAGATGTGTTTTTTTTTGCTTCTTGAGATTAGCAAAATAAGACAAAATAATATGTTATGTATGTGAAACACAAACAAGTATATTAAAAATATGTGCATGTCTATAAAAGTTTTTTTTGAAAAAACAAATAAGTTTATCATAAATGTCGGTACGCCCGTAAAACAAATAAGTTTATCTAATAAGTTGCTCTTGGTATTTTGACCGCATGCTTATATATTCCAAAACTAATAGAACATATGAGATTTGGTATTGTTCTCTTTTGTGGCATTGGCTTGTAGTGTTTATTTGTAGCCACACAAAAATGATAATATGGTGTTTTGTCAAACTATTAGTTTCTAATGGATTATTTGTATATATTGTAGTATATTTGCTTCTCTCTTTATATATATAATATAACATAATGTGCCGTATATCATTATAACTAGGTATAAGACCCGCGCGTTGCGGCGGGTTTTAAGAGGTTTTTATGTCGTACGTACGTTGCAACGGTTTTCTGTTTGAATGTTAGTGAAACATTAGTTAAGAGTTGACTATAATGAGTTGAAAAATCATCAGCAAAACCAAGTTTATCCAAAAAATTATTTGGGCAACAGCAACATAGACTCAGCAAAATATCATCATAGCCTCACATTATATTTATATAACAATTTGGAAGTCTTAGGTGTACACAGTATGAAAACTGAAGTCTTAGGTGTACACGGTATGGTCACTGTTCATATCACGTGTTAGCCACCAACACAAATCCAACCAACTTTGAACCAATAAATCATCAGCCAAGATAATCATCTCTTTCCCCCAACTAATATGCGTTTGTTATGTTTCTCTAGTTAAACTTCATTTAAAAATCAAGAACACCAAAGCACCATCAACTAAAAATATTTTGCCAACAGCAGCTTAGGCTCAGAAAAATTTCATCATAGCCTAATAGAAACCATCAAGAAGCTTTGAACCAACGAATCAGCAGCTAAGTTTAATCAAGAAATAAATTCGAAAACAGCAACATAGGCTCAGAAAAATTTCATCATAGACTTGGGTCAAATCATTATCTTCAAAGCCTTATATACAAATCCAAGTAAAAAGAAGTTTATCAGAAAAAATCCACTTAAGCAGATGAATGTAACAATATCTCAACAAAGAAAACCCTTAATAATCAGAGCTTACCGCCTCTTTTCTTTCATGTATGAACATAAAATCAAATCCGGCAAATCCAAGGCATCAAAACCCAGATCCACTCAGGAATGATGGAGTCGAAATGCAAAGAGCAGTTCTGACGAAAGCATAACCATATGACGGCGGCACACACACGGCACCACGTCGTTAAGAGTAACGGCAGCGACCACAGGCCGGTGGACACCATCGAAACCCTAGCCGGAACCCTACCGGCGCCGTTGGGTAAAAAATCGTTTAGAGGAAGATGAAATATGAGTAAGGTAGGTTACACAACGCAAAAAGAGAGAGGAACACGTCTTATGAACAGTTCCCAGACTAATGGCCGTATGACGGCGGCACACCGGCGGCGCCACGACGTTAAGAGTAACGGCGGCGACCACAGACCGGCGGCCACCATCGAAACCCTCGCCAGAACCCTACCGGCACAGTTGAGAAGATGAATCGTGTAGAGAGAGAGAGAGCCGGTGCATGAACCGTCTAGAGAGAGAGAGTAAATCGTGAAGAGGGAGGTGGAATATGTAGAGAGAGAGGTTAAAAAGGAAAAGGTAGGTTACACGAAGCAAGAAGATAGGCATAACACGTGTTATGAACAGTTTCCATACTGTATACACCTCAACCTGGCCCATATTTGAGGATCCAGACCCGACCAATATTTGAGGATCCAGACCCAGGCTGGCACAATTCCATAGGAAGCAACGCTTTTTTATTAGGATGGATAATATCAGTGAAATTAAAGTGTTTATAATAACAAAATACCAATGGTCGGTATTTTTGTTGAAGACACCATCAAAATTCAATCCGTCGCTAATTTCAATATTCCGTTGGTAAGTTATAATTTTACCAACGGGTTGTAAAGTTCTGGCCATTAAAATTACCAACAAGAATAATTTGGTTACCAACGATTTTTCCGTTGCTGAATTACCAACGGCTACTAGGTTTTTGGCTAAAAAAATTACCAACGGTCGATTTTAACCATCAACGGCTTTTCCGTTGGTAAATTACCAACGGAATCGTTGGTAAATCAATTTACCCACGGGCCTTTTACCGAAAGACCATTTCCGTTGGTAATTCCATTGGTAAACCGAATTACCAACGGAATTAGCCTATTTACTAACGGATTTCACCCGTTGGTATTGACAGTTTTTCTAGTAGTGCGTCTTTTTAAAATAAGAACTAATTTTAAAAGACAAACAAAATAAGTCAGTTTAATTTATAAAATATAAGTAGTGTTTATAATTAAGCGCTTAATATTTATATATATTAAATGAAAAGGGTTATGATATTATCATTTGATTATTAGAATTATTTTCATTAATCATCCTACTTTATTTTTTTAAATGGTTCACGAATAATTTATTTATCAAATATCAATTTTAAGAATTATAATTTGTTAACACTTAAATATTTTAATAAAAACCATTTATTCAAATATTTCAAAACCAACCACATTTAAGGATAGATTTGACAAAAAGTTGGATGTTGATATGTATAAATTTTTTATTGATAATAGATTTGTCTCTCTTTTGAGAGATTTTATATCTCTATATATGTTATATGTTAGTATATTTTAACACTATATACATTTAAAATTTACTTTAATCATCCTCTTGATAATACACGAGACGTTAAGCTAGTAAACTATAATCCAAATACATAGAACTAGTTATTCAAATTTACAATAAAAACATAATTAGGTCACATTCTTTTTTAAACAACAAAAAAAGAAATACTAGGACGGAGCTACGACATGACTATCACTTAACCATCAAACTCAAAACTATATTAAAAACCAACCAAGTGGGTCTCAAAGGTCGATACATAACCGAAAACCGTAGCGGAAAGTCAAAGGCCCAAACAAATAAACAAAGAAACCAAAAGAAAGCTATTTGAAGAATTCAACCATGATCAACCAAAGAGAACATTATCCAAAGTTACACTTATAACTTCACCCTTTTTAATCTAGCAGCGAACATTGAGCTGATAACCGTTGCATTAAGCTAGTTTGGTGTTTCTTCGAAATCAAATTTTTTACTAAAATATTTTTCACAAATCCTGTTATTTTGTAGTTTTATGGCAACATAAATAACAATCAACCATTCAACCCTACTCCCTAAATATTAATTTACTGTGTGCTGTGTGCGGTGTTATTAGGCAGAAGGGATATTAAGAAACTTGTTACGTATGATTTGAAATTAACGATAAGTGTTTAAAACACGGTCACAAACCGTTTTAACCGAAAATCGAATTGCACTATAACTGAAAAGGCTAAAAACGTTTTCAAATTCGGTTTTTGGTTGTGTTTAAAAACCGAATGTAATTACCATTATCGCCAGTTACAGAATTCCTAAACCAAATAAACCAAATTAGGTAACTTAATATTTAGTTATATTAAAATTTTAGAAATGCCAAAAATCCCATTTGTCTTTCATGTTACGAGGCCACGAAGGTCTGTTTTCTACTTTTCTTTGTTTCAGTTGTAGTTTTGTGAAGATTTAACAAACAAATATTTCTTCCATTAGTAATGTGTAGACCATTGCCTCAAGGTTACAATAATCTAACATTTCTTTGCTGCTAACATTAGTTTTCAATGATTTCATTATGTGAAATTATAAATATTTTTGTTATTAGTTTCTGCTTCACTATAAGTTGTAATTTTGTAATTTTGTCTATGGTCAATTTGGTATTTGCTCATTAAAATTGTCCATCTTTCATGCGATTGGGTTGCTAAGAGAATCAAAATGAGCTGCCAAAATAGAGTGCTGCTAACAAAAATAGGCTTTTGTTCCTAATATGCTTTAGACGGGTATCACCGAAAGCGAAACCGTATTGGAATTTGGTTTTCGGTTTGGTTTTGACACTCATTTGAACAAGTTTAGTTCAGTTACGATTTTAGCCACAAATAAAAACACCAAATAAACCAAACCATTAAAACCAAAAACCAAACGGTTGACACCCCTAATTAACAGTACGATACTGAAACTAGAATCTAATTAAAGTGGATCGAGGTTGACGTGAGATCTATGATGTCGGATCTTGGTTTGAACAAGATGGTTCTCAATGTGAAGCATAGGTGCATGACGAGGAGTAGATCGAGAACAGGGTTTGGTTTGGTGGCCCATTTAATATAAAGTAGGATGTTTTTAGTTTAGTGTCTAAGGAGAAGGTTCAAATTAGAATCAGAAATTAAATAAGAATGTGAGACTCAATCTCACCGTTCATTTTGTAAGTGGAATTCATGGATGGAGAACGTGAGGGGATAGAGTGTGGCAAGGTGCATGTGAGGAATTCATGAGTGAGCAATGACACTGAAGGAGGGAAAATTGAACTGCTAGGATTGAGTCTCCCATTTTCATTTAATTTAAAGTTTTAATTTGAACCTCCCACTAGTGTCTAAATATCATAGATAAGTTTCATTTAACATATGCCTCTTAGGGTTACATCTTGTAAACACTCTCAAATAATAAAAAAGTCTCTGTTTTCCCGTGAACATAGGTGACCCCTACGACCGAACCGAACCACATTATATCTTGGTGTTTTGTTTATCATTCTATGTTATCCACATCTTCTAATGTGTTCTTGTTAAGGTTTCATATTCAATTACTACAAATGATGATTTGATCCTTAGAGAACTTACGCTAGTACCAGTCGTGGTCTATGGGCCTTTAAACCGCTCTTTGGGCAATACTACGTTTTTTTCCCTTCTTATTATGAGAAACTATGCATGTTATGTTGCTTATTACTCCCTCCGTCCCAATTTAATTGTTCAGTTTTGACTTTTTAAGTCTTTTTTTTCAACTTTGACTTTAAGTATTTTTGTTTATGTTATATAGTACTTGATGTAAAATATATGAATGGATAGTATTTTAATGTATATTCATTTGGTATAATTTTTATTAAGTAATATATAACATAAATAAAAATATTTAAGGTAAAAAAAACTTAAAAAGTTAAAACTGGACAATTAAATTGGGACGAAGGTAGTAGATGTTACGTTTTTGATTATGTGATATATATCTAGCTACAATAAGACGACAAAGTGGTGGTTGTGGTTGAATTTTATATTTTTATTCCCTTTATTGGTTTGTAGGAGACCAAATTAGCTCCTAGAAATTTGATGAAGAAATAAAAAATTAGTGAACCAAGATAATTAACCATACAATAAAAGAATTATTGATTCTTAATAAGTAGCAATTCAAGCAGGCCGGTCCTATGATTTTGGATAATGCCCCTATTTGTAAACTTCACTCCGTATAGAAAAAAGATAGAATCTGATCAATATAATCAATCTTCTTTAGTTTGGATTGTAGTTGTACCATTGTTACTTTCTACCCTTCTATTTGCAAACTTTTTTTATTTTAATTTATGTTGTATTCATCTGCTTTTCAAAACAAAGTGAAACAAGTTATATCTAGAAGATTCAAACAAGCAAATTCAATTGAGTAAATCACATACTATATACTAGTCTACTGTCTACTAAAAACAAAGATACTACAAACCTAATCCACTAAATAGTGGATTTTTGGCAGATGGCAGCAATTAAAATTTTGTTTGTTGTTTGCAGAAATGCGGTCACAGACTCCCGAGTAATAGCGATTAACGAAGTAACGAAGAAGAATCAATTCCAATCTGAATATCCGATTCAGTGATTCACGAATCACGATGAAAAACAGCAAAAGCAGCAAAAGTGTAAAACCTCTTGATAACGGACTGATTCACGACCACTAGGTACTAATACTCTCGATGGAATCGTGGAATTAAAATCCAATCTGATTTACAATATATAATTCAATTTCGAGTTCAAATTCAAAAACAGAAAGTACAGATACTCGAATTTGCTAATGGGGTTTAGCCTATTTGGTAAGGTGCCCCCTTCCTCATAAGAGGTTGAGGGATCAAATCCTGTTGCATACAGTGGGTCAAGGGTTTCCTCCATTGCGTGAAAGTGTGGTGCTTGAATCTTGGTTAAAGCCAAATAACGAGGGACGGTTGAAAACCCGCCACCAAACAATTCGAACCCAAACTGGAGAGACGGGGAAGTGTCCCCATTTGCTGATAAAAAAAATTTAATTTCCAGTTTGAGCGTATGTATAATGTAATCAACCTCCGCTCAAACTGCGGGGGAGTGTTAGCATGCATATTTAGTATAGTCCGTTTAGTTAGATTAGGGCCCACTACAAGAAAACAGGGTATTAGTGACGACGTTTTTAGTGGCGACGACACTGGTGAACCGGACCAGATGTCGCCACTATCGATGTAAAGGCTTCGTCACTAATACCACTAAAAAGAGCCTGCCTAGTTTTCCCCCAAAAAATATTCAGCGTCGCTACTAAAACAAGCCGTCGTCACTATTACCATGGGCACTATTGGTTATGAATTAAATAGGGTTTTAGTCTTCACATTTTGCGCCGTATAACATACAACATCACATTGATGATCTCTCTCGCCCTCCGCCACTCGCTCTGGCCCGCGTTTGCCGCCCGTCTATTCCCCATTCGTTGTTTGTTCGCCTTCCTCCACCGTCGTTCGCTATCGTTCGCTGTCGACGGTGTACCCTCCGGCCTCCCCTTTAAGGTTTTGTTCAGAATCACGATATCATTATCTTTTCTTTGAATAGATGCTAGTTTTAGTGATTTTTTAGATTACATTAGCTGCATTTTACCTATAGGCAACCGTCCCTTCACTGCTGCCTAGAGCTGGCAAAGTTGACCCATCCACTTTAATTTGGGTCATTTTGGGTCACTAATTAAATTACATGGGTTACTTTGAGCTAGAACTATTTTACGAACGGGTCATAACAGGTTCAAAATAAGTAGGGCTTTATAACAACCAGGTGAATATGGTTCTGCTTGGGTCTGCCGTCTCCGTCTCCTTCAGGCTTCAGACCTTGACGATTCTCTTTCATGTCATCCCAATTTAGTGCTTATTATTTACATACAAACGGCGCAAAATTGTATATTAGCTGTTAATTTTATATATATTTATTATTCATGTTTTTTATTAAGAAATATCTCTTGGTAAATGGAATTTTAATGTTACTAAAGAGTTCATGTTTGAATATTCTTTAGTAAATTTGGTATATATTATGTTTTTACGAGTGTTTTTGTTAATAATTAAAGTGACCCGTTTCGACCCGAAACCGTTACAACACGAATTCGTTCTGACCAGAATCCGTTTTGACCCGAAGCCGTTCTAACCCATCACCCAATCCGGCCTGACCCGCCCGTTTTGCCACTACTACTGCTGCCGGTCACCCACACCGCTCCTTCACGGCTGCCGGTCATCCCACCGCACTCTGCGCCTGTATTGGCTCTAATCTTCTAAGGTTTGTGCACAAACTCAAGATTATTGTTAATTTTTAGATTAGAAGGTATGCATAATTGTTAGATTAGAAGGGTTTAAGTTTTAGTCTTCACTATTAGGATTTCTTTAGTTTTCTACTGTTAAAATTTCTTAATTGTTAGATTAGAATTGTATAATTGTTAATTTTCTACTGTTAGGATTCCTAATTGTTAGTTTAGAATTGTATAATGTATAATTGTATAATTCATTATAATTAATCAATGAATTTCACATTCAATTACGGACTTAATAAGAGAATCAGTTTCATGAAATAAGAAGTTTTTGCATGATTATCAACCTTGCTTATTATCTTGATCATCTTGTGACATATTTTGTATTGAATAAATTCTTAAAGAAGAATTGTTTTACCTGTTAATTGTTTGATCAACCTTGCTTATTTTCTAATGCTACGATTCTTAATTGTTAGATGAAGATGAAAGCCCGTCCTCACTAAAGCCCTGTCTTCTTGTAGTGCCAAGCCATTAGGGTTTTACAATAATGTACTCTATATATTGTATAGTCATGTAATGTTATTAGTTGAGGAGTTATATAATCTAACACAAAGTCGTAAAATCTTCCTGCAAAGAAGATTTGTGTGTTCCTTTAGAGAGCTCTTTAAGAGCGCTTATTAGCACGTATTAATCATATATTGTGTGTTCATCGTCTTCGTGTTCTTTAATTTATGTGAGACTGGCATTGAGTTGATGGATCATTGCTCTTGGAATTGTTCAAAATAATAAGATATCTGCATTAAAATTTGCAATTCGAGGAAATGAAATCAGGAGCTTGTTACCTGCAAATATGGATTAAAGTATATATACTTGATTTGGTACAGAAGAAACAAATGATTAAAACTCTTATAAGTGATATATAATAGTCATTAATTAAGTCATTAGTATATACTTAGAGCCAGCGGCGGATCCAGGAATTATTTAAACGGGGGGCATTTTATAAATAGACGTCATGTGTAATGAATCGATAGATATTTAAATCAAAATGGGCCGGGTCAACTAGTAGCCATCTTTAACACAATTAACTATTAAAATTTTTAAACCCTTCATATCAATGTCAAAAGTACTTTTAAATCAAGAAACCTCAAATGCCTAAATCTAAGGCCTTTTTATGCCCAACAGTTGCATCATGTGGTATATTATACTCCTAAATCAAATACCCAAAAACCTTAACAGTTGGATTAAATCTTGAATCAAATAATCAATTCATTTCATAACTTAAATCAAATATCAATAGCAGAAACACAATGGAAATTTAGGATAAAAACACAAGAGATTGGAGAATGGAATGTTCATAGAAAGATTTTGAAGTTTGCCTTTTCTTACTTCTTTCTTTCTTCGTTGCATGATTTATCATGAGCAGAAAATGGGAATTGGATAATGGAGGAGGGGCCCAAGAATTCTTTGTTTTTTTGTTGGTCTCATTTCTTTCTCTCATTTTTAAGTTTCATGTGTAAGAGAGGGGCCCAAGAAGTAGAGCACATGGGGCCTTATAAAATATGACTACATAATATGTAGTATATGGTCTTTTGGACGGGGTGCCTTTCCCCCCCATGTCACCAAGGTGGATCCGCCACTGCTTAGAGCTTTGGAGTTTGATTTATACGCCTACAAAAGTATATACTAGCAAAACAAGGCCCCAATGGACCTTTTAATTTTCCAGCCCAAATAGAATTGAATTAATTACCCAAAGGACAAATTGGCAGGTTTTCTAATAGTCTCACACATTTCAGCATCTCATTTAGTGGTTTCAAAGGACAAATTCCTTCAGAAATCTCATTTCTCCCTAGATTGTTTTCTCTTGATCTTTCTCAAGTGATTGGGGATTGAATATTCAACCTAGGGTTTTCAACATTCTCCTACAAAATTCCATGAATTTGAGAGAGCTCTTGTTTCTTGAAGTTAATATAACTTCCTTTTTACCTACTAATATATCTTCTCCTCTGAGAACACTTGATCTTAGGGCCACTGGATTGGAGGGAAAGTTACCTGACAATGTCTTCAGTCATCCGTATTTGGAAAAACTTGACTTGTCGCGGAACAATCTAGTCACTAGTCCATTGCCAAAAGTAAACCAAAGCACCAACACACGTCTCAAATGGTTAAGTCAGCCATATATTAACATTTGACTCAATCGGTCATTTAAAGTCATTGAATCACTTGGATCTCTCTTTCAACAACTTATCAGGGAAGATAACTGACTCAATTGGCAATCTCAGATATCTGAATTATCTAAGTCTCTCTTATTGTAATTTGACGGGGTCACTTCCCAAGTCCCTTCTTAACCTCAGATACCTTTCTACTCTATACTTATATAGCAACAAGCTTAATGGAACATTTCCTTCTTGGTTGTTTACTCTTTCCTCGCTTGAAACAATATATCTTGATGGGAATATGTTTAGTGGAGGCTTACCATCAGAGTTCTTCAACCGTTCATCATTAAAGGAATTATCCCTCCATGACAACCAATTTGATGGTGAGATCCCTCAAGTTTCAATCCAACTCATCAACCTCACTAAACTCTACCCATCATCTAACAATTTCACAAGTGTGTGGAACTTGGATACATTGTTATCAAGCATGCCAAGCCTTACAAGTCTAGATCTCTCTTATAGTGGTTTATCTATCGTAACCAACAATGCTACTAGCTATGTCAACCCAGATTTCTTTTGGTTAGGTTTAGCGTCTTGTAAGTTAACTATGTTTTCAGAGTCTTTACAAGCCATGAAAAATATTTTCCATTTAGACCTATCCAACAATGGCATAAAAGGTCGAATTCCTGATTGGGCAGAGAAGATAGGAGGAAACGAGTTGTATCAACTGAATCTCTACGTAACTCCATAAGCGGATTGCCGCACTTTCAATGTGCTGGATTAAGTAGGCTTTATCACCAATACAACTAGATAGAGGGAGAATTCCCTTCATCAATTTGCAACATGATCAATCTGGATATTCTGGATATGTCATATAACAAATTTGTGGTATTTGGAAATATTTTATCTCGTCTTCTAGTGCTAAATATGGAGCACAATCGTTTCCATGTCACCATCCCACATGTGAACCAGGATTTTATAAGACTAAATGGCCTTATTTTAAATGGAAATCAATTAGAAGGGGATGTGCCAAGTTTCGGAAACAACCACTTGAATGACACATTTCCTATATGGTTAGGAGATCTTCAATATCTGCAGATACTTGTCCTCAGATCAAACAATTTACATGGTTCCATTGAAATCTCTTTGTCAAGTGAACTCCCTTTTCCAAGTTTACAAGTCCTTGATTTGTCTCATAATGTGTTAATAGGACATCTTCCTCAAAAAGATTTTCAAAACTTCATTTCCATGAAGAACGTGGTAGCCGAGGGTCCATCACCAAAGTATATGAGCTTATATTCCATCTATTACTCTGTTACAATAGCGGTGAAAGGTCAACAAGTCTCATTTCCAAAACTTTTGGTTAACTAAACAATTGTAGATTTATCACATAACAAATTTGAAGGGGAGATTACATATGTCATTGGTAACTTTAACTCATTAAAAGTGCTTAACTTATCTCACAACAACCTTAATGGTCGAATCCCACATGCTCTTGGAAACATATCTGCAATTGAATCATTAGACCTCTCTTGGAATCAACTAAGTGGAGAGATCCCTCAAGAACTTGCAAACATCGCATCTCTTGCGGTATTAAATCTCTCACAAAACCATCTCGTGGGACATATTCCAAAAGGGAAATAGTTTAACACCTTTGATGAGCACTCATTTGGAGGTAATCCAGGACTTTGTGGCTTTCCAATACCCCAACTCTGTGAGCATTCAAGTTCTCCCAAATTCAAATATAATGAAGATGGAGATGATGAAGAGATTAGTGGATTCACATGGAAAGTGGTGATGTGGTTGGAATGGTGATGGGATATCTCATGTTTTCAACCAAAACCAAAGTGGTTTAACAAAATTGCGGATGCGGTGGAGCATACAATCTTAAGAAGGCAAAGAAGAAGAATATACATATACATTGGAAAATGAAATCAGCTTATGAAAGGTACATACTTCACATGCTTTTCTATTAACCAAAATTGTGCAAAACATCTTACTTTGTTTTAATTTTTATTCTTAAAAGTTTGTGATGCAAATCGAGAAACTTTGGGTGTATGAAGCGCCACCTTTTGAATTATGTTACTAAAATGATGTTGCATTTTAGTCTTTTTATATTGTTGTATATTTTGAATGTGCTGTTACGATTTATTACCCTTTATATGTAATTAGTGGTATAAATGATGATTCGATTACACCATAATTGTAATACACTCATGGTTTTGCTATAGTCATTGCGGGTTTGTGGCGTTTTGATATCATAAGTTACAGTAGAGGTGCACATCTTCCGGATCGGATAAAATCCTGATCGGATAAAATCCGGACCGGATTTTTTCGGTTTTTTTGGGACCGGATTTTCGGATTGTAACCGGATTTTCTCGGACAGAGGTGTAACCGGTTTCGTACGGATTAAAACCGGATTTTCTCGGGCAAAAGTGTAACCGGTTTAACCGGTTTCGGATCGGATAAAACCGGTTAAATCCACTCCGGTTTGAAAAAAATCTGGTTTTATAAAAAAACCGGTTCGGATAGTTTTTGCACAAAATCGGATATTCGGATTTTTTGTACACCTCTAAGTTACACCACCACCTTTTTTTCACACAATAAAAAATGTATGATAATATGAAGTTATTTTGTTACCATAGATTATTAATGATTTTTTTATTTATTGTTATTATGTGGGTAATTTTCTAGTTATGCTGTTTTTAGTAGATTATTATTGCTTGTTTTTATGTATGGGTTGTTGTGGTTGTTAGCTTTGTAATAACCGTTTTCTAAATAATATTAAATATAATTTTTATTTATTTATTTATTCCTTTTATCGCGTAGTAAAAGGGTCTCTTGGCAATTAGGCTCGTATCGGTTTAACTACTTTAATGAAAGGAATTTTGTTTTGGGCTTGCACCTATGCAAGTGATAGATATGGGCTTATATAAGAGTATTTATATAAATATTAGGATTGGTTTTATTTATGTTTATAGTGGGGCTGTGGGTAGAGGTGCACAAAAAATCCGAATATCCGATTTATACGAAAAAATATCCGAAACCGGTTTTTAGAAAAACCGGATTTTTTTTATCCGGACCGGATATTTTGAAACCGGATAGTACGACCGGTTATTGGTTTTTCCGGGCGACCGGTTTTTTTACCGGTTAAAAAACCGGTTTTTTTTAAACCGGATAAAAAACCGGTTTTTATCCGATTTTATCCTACTAGCCATTTTTCAAAAAAATAGCCGTTTTTATAGCCGTTTGTGAGAATTCTTGACCGTTTTTTTCATGTTTTTTTTACACTTTTGCCACTCAAAAAACTTATATATAGTGTGGGTATGTTGTAGGAATAAGCCACAACTTACATCTTCCATTTTCTCTCCAAATTCTATACTTTTATTCACCAAACTTGTAATTTTAATATTGTACTTTTTAAGTATTTAAATTAATCAAAATTTGAGTTTTCTTTCACATGCATGTTTTTTTATAGTATATATTATAGGAAATGTATTTTAAAAAAAAACAAAAAAAAAAAAAAAAAAAAAACGCTGTCGGTTTTTTTCCCAAAAAAAAAACCGGTTTTTAAAAAAAACCGGTTATAGCATTAACCGAAACCGGATTTTATAGTATTTGTATTCGATGCCGAAACCGGATTTTACTAAACCGGTTTTTTTTTAAACCGGTTTTTTTTTTGCCCAAAAAATCCGATCCGGATAATACTATAACCGGTTATAGTATTATCCGGTATATGTGCATGTCTAGCTGTGGGGGTATCTAACTATTTGTTGCTACAAGGTAATGGTAATATATCTATTTGTTGCTAGAGCAAATTGGGACATTAAAGTCTAAATAATATAATTAAACCCACTAGAAGTAATGGTATAGAAGCAAGGTAATGGTAATGGTATATAGTTATATACTATTAGGTTCACTTGCAAAATTGAATGCTGAATCTGATTTCACCCACCCACAAACTAGCACACAGTGATAATCACTAACCACTGCACTGAATGAATAAACTTGGGTCAATGTTGGACTGAAGGGTTTGGGCCGAGCCACTCTCTTCACGGGCCTACTCACGATTTGGCAATTTATGGCCTTTTAAATGGTTGTTTGACATTTCATGAATGCCAAATTATTACATGATGAGTCAATTGCAAAAGTAGTTCTTTGTTTTGAATCACAATTGGTGTTAACTTTTAAATTGCAAAACTAGTGTTAATATTTGAGTCACAAGTTGGAATTCTAATATGAATTAGATATTATCCTATACTATCAATTTGAGAAGAGGCAATATCTCATGATATTTTAGAGGGTAAAAATGTAACTTTATTATAAAACGTAAGAAGTAAAAATATCATGAGATATTTGTCATGTGATTTGCAGTAGTATTGTACAAGTCCGGTACTCTTTCTTCTCTCTCACACACTCTCTCTATATATATAATATATATATATTTCACTGGCTCTTTTTCGTTTCTTTCTTCACTCCAGTCTCCCGTGAGATATAGAATATGCAGGTTCGCAATCTTCAACGGTTATGCGATTAGGTCAATGATGCAAAGGTGTTGCAACGATGAATATGTATCCAACTGCAACGGTGGTTTTGATATGGTTGTGGTTGTGGATTGCGTGGAGATGGCTGTGGCGGCGGGTTTAGCAAGTGTTTGCCGGAGCAGATCTGGAATAATGGTGGAAGACGAAGAATGAAGTGTTGCCGGAAAGTGGTGCTCGGCGCCCGGTTTAGCAAGTGTTTGCCGGAGCAGATCTGGAATAATGGTGGAAGACGGAGAAGAGAGTGTTGCCGGAAAGTGGTGCTCGGCGGCCTTTTCTTCGCCTGCTACGCAAATGCTTCTCCTCCGGTAAGTGGACCTCAGAATATTCGAAGCTTTCTTTCACCGCCACCATTTCTCCGGCTCGGCACTTAATGCTCCAGTGAAAATGTAGTCTTTGAAGTGGAAGCAGCTTTGTAGCGTCACATGTTGGTCTCCGATGGTTGAAACCATGAGAGAGAAAGAAAGTTCTTAACAGATTGGGCTAGGAGCAGTGAAAAAGAAAAAAGAACAATTGGTATTAGTGTTTGAAGGAAGGGATTTAAAAACTTATTGGAAAGAGGGAGGTCAGACATTGAAAAGAGAGATCAAGTCGGTTTTGAGTTTTTATAAGTACCTTTTATTTGAATTAAAAGATAATCTGACATTATTTTTTTATTATTATTCTTCTATATAAAAAACTGTTTTACTTTTAAGGAGAATATAAATTGATATAACTATAACAATTTAGAAAAATAATTTTTTTATATTTTTTCATATCAACGGTGTTTATGATATTAAACTTATGCGCTTTAATTTTTTCCCTCGCGATACGCGAGGGCAATGATATACTTGTTAGCATCATTTATCGAATTGTAAATTGAGGGGTAAGGCTAGGGGTGTTCAAAAATATCCGTATCCGATCCGAAATCCGAAAATCCGAAAAATCCGATCCGAAAATATCTGAAAATTCGGATACCCGAAATTTCGGATACCCGAAATTCGGATATCCGAATTTTCGGATTCGGATATCGGATAGCGTTTTTCAAAAATTTCGGATATTCGGATATCCGAATTATCCGAATACTTTGTTTTTAATTTAAAATATTATTATTTATATAACAAGTAAATAAGAAGGAGAAAGATGCCCTAGTTTCTCATATCAAATTTCACGCCTCTTTCACTCTTTGTGAGTCACGGCAGTGGGCAGTGGGCACCCAAGTTCACAGATCGACCGTTTGGCCGGAGACCAGACAACGGCCGACCAACGAGGCAGCGAAGCAGACGGCGGTTCCTTATTTCACCGACCAGCGAAGCAGACGGTGAACGACGAGCAGACGACAAGCACCGGCAGACGACGAGACGCATATAAGGAGCGACGAGCAGACGACGACCCACGGCAGACGATGAGACGCAGACGACGAACGACAGCAGAAGCCGACGGCGACCGAGACTTAGACGACGAGCGACGGCAGACGCCTCCGGCGACCAACGCCCCTTCTCCATCTCGAGTACTCTCCTTCTCCTTCTACTTCTCCATCTCTATGGTTGATTCATTTTGATTAAGTAATTTCTGGTTAATTTATCGTTTATGCGATTAGAAATCCGTCCTTTGCAATGCAATCGAATACAGTCTAAAAACTAGATCTCTATTGAAGATTGTAACTTGTTATAAATATTGTTCTCGATTTGTTGAACTGTAGCAATGTAAGTACTAACTACTAAATAGTTGTTGACTTGCTGTTTTGTTGAAAGCTTCCATTTCCATGTCTTTAATTTGTGAATCTATTGTTTATGTTTGGTTAAAGGGGAAAGCTTGCATTTCCAGTTTTAATTTGTTTACCTTATGGATAACTATATGTCTATATGTGTGGAGATTGCATAATGATGGATTTTTTTAGCTAATTCGGACATTTCGGATTATCCGATATCCGTATCCAAAATTTCGGATACGGATATCGGATAGCGAAATGCATTATCCGAAATTTTCGGATATTCGAAAATCCGGATATCCGAAAATCCGGATATCCGAAAATGAACACCCCTAGGTAAGGCTATAATCACAAACCATCCATAACACTTAAATTGCAAAATGGTTAAGTTAATAGAATTGCAATTTGAAGGTAGAGTAGGAACCCCAAATCAAGCTTAAGTATACTAAATTGCAATGGCAATGGGAATGAATTGCAAGTTGAGTGTGATTATGGCTTTACATTCAATATATATATATATATATATATATATGAAAATGGATCAACAAAGACCCTCCCTTAAACAAAGTCCCCAAGGTCCCATTGCTGACCGTTAGATCGATCAAATCAATAGTTCAGATCTATAATGACATTATTGTAAATAAGTAATCAATTATAAGATTTAATTTTAGAAAAATTGGTATTATGGTCAAAGCCCCCCCTTTTTTTATTTTTTTTATCCTTTAGATCTTTAAATGACCATAACTACTTCAAGTTTTTTAATTTAAGCAAAAAAAATTATACCAATCTTCTCATTTTTAATTCTCTTTCAAACGAGACCACTCTTCCTATATTTCTGGAAAAAAAATTTCGACGAAAAATGACGAAAATGATAAAAATGACGAAATTAATCATTTTCGTCACCTCCTGTTATATCACATAAGAGCAGGTCTCGAAAATGATAAATTTTGTCATTTTTATCATTTTAGTCATCTGCTGTTAAATGATATATAAGGGCACGAAAATGATTAAAATGACGAAATTTTTATCATTTTCGGGACTTTATGTTTAAGTCATATATAAGGGGACACGAAAATGATGAAAATGACGAAGTTTATCATTTTCGTCGCCTGATGTTAAGTTATATAGAAGGGGAAGCAGAAAATGATAATTTTCGTTATTTTCATCATTTTCAGGACCTGTTATTTAAGTAATATATAAGGGGGACACGAAAATGATGAAAATGACGAAATTTTATCATTTTCGTCACCTGCTGTTAGATGATATACAAGGGGCACGAAAATGATAAATTTCATCATTTTCATCATTTTCGGGACCTGCTGAATAAAGAATATACATGGGGGGTCACGAAAATGATTAAAATTACGAAATTTATCATTTTCGTCACCTGCTGTTATATCACATAATAGCAGGTCGCGAAAATGATAAATTTTGTCTTTTTCATCATTTTCGTCACCTACTGTTACATGATATATAAGGGGACACGAAAATGATTAAAATGACGAAATTTTTATCATTTTCGGGACCTGATGTTTAAGTCATATATAATGGGACACGAAAATGATGAAAATGACGAATTTATCATTTTCGTCACCTGATGTTAAGTTATATAGAAGGGGCAGCCGAAAATGATAAATTTTTTTATTTTCATCATTTTCAGGACCTGTTGTTTAAGTAATATATAAGAGAGGACACGAAAATGATGAAAATGACGAAATTTTATCATTTTCGTCACCTGTTGTTATATGATATACAAGGGGCACGAAAATGATAAATTTCGTCATTTTCATCATTTTCGGGACCTGCTGTTTAAGTGATATATAAGGGGGGACACGAAAAAGATTAAAATTACGAAATTTATCATTTTCGTCACCCGCTGTTACATGATATATAAGGGGCACGAAAATGATAAATTTCGTCATTTTTTTATCATTTTCGGGACCTGTTGTTTAAGTGATATATAAGGGGACACGAAAATGATGAAAATGACGAAAATGAATCATTTTCGTCACCTGCTGTTACGTGATATATAAGGGGCAGTCGAAAATGATAACTTTCGTCATTTTTAATCATTTTCGTGCCCTTATCTATCATGTAACAGCAGATGACGAAAATGATAAAAATGACAAAATTTATCATTTTCGGGACCTGCTTTTAAGTGATATAACAGCTGGTGATGAAAATGATTAATTTCGTCATTTTTATCATTTTCGTCATTTTTCGTCGAATTTTTTTTTTCCAGAAATATAGGAAGAGTGGTCTCGTTTGAAAGAGGATTAAAAAATGAGAAGATTGGTATAATTTTTTTGCTCAAATTCAAAAAATTGAAGTAGTTATGATCATTTAAAGATTTGAGAGCTACAAAAAATTAAAAAAAATTGGGTTTTTTAGAATGCTGGAACATGGCGTGAGTTTTTTGATAAATTTATTAATTTCCCATCTTACCCTTTAGATGAGTGACTGAGATTGAGACTTTGAGATTTTTGTTTAAGGGGGAGTTTCTATTGAACCTCACCACACACACACACACACACACACACACATATATATATATATATATATATATATATATATATATATATACACACACACACACAAAGGTTCATGCGAAAAACATCTTATTTGCAAAAAGTGCGAGAAGCATTATAAGCCTTAGGATCAATTAATATTTTGAGGATTTATAATGATATTTTTGTAAATAAATAAAACTCTACGTAAAATTTTAAATTAAATCAAGGGTATAATAGACTTTTACTTAAAACTATATTAATTACCTTCTTAAATATCTCACCTCTCTCTCTTCTAGACCACGACCATTCCTCTCCTCCTAGTCACTCCTCCGATTACAAAACTTAATTCTCTCCCAAGCACAGCCGCCTCCATCTTCGGCCGCCTCCATCTTCCGGGCGCCTCCATCTGCTCCGACTAATGACTCCCCGCAACACCACTGGCGACACAACCAACCACATTCTCTCCGACCGCCGACCCACCCCTTCCCAACGTAGATCTCCGCATGCCGGCGACGAGTATATCAACTGTGAGGCGTCGCCCTCTATGGAGCCACCATGGTCGACGTTCAAGTATTCGCCGTAGAAGATCTTCAGCGCCGTCTGAAACCATCGAGAACAACCGCCGTCTCCTCTAGTCACCGGTCATGGGTCGCCTATATCTACCCCGCCTACCGTTCATCTGCGGTCCGCGTTGTTCATCTCGGATCCGCGCCTACCACCGCGTTCACCGGTGCCATAGGCCATCACTGCTGCTGTTCATCTCCGATCCACGCCTTACAACAATCTTCACCATCGAAGAACACCAACCGCCTGTTGATATTTGTTATGGTTAGATTTTGTTAATCTGTTTGTTCATCTTGATGTTTCTAACGTGGATATTGGTCGTATATAGTTAATAGTTTTTTCCATGTTTCTTCTTCTGTTGTTCTATTAATTTAGTATATAGTTTTTCTTTTGTTGTTTCTTCTGTTCAATTATTGAACATTCATGAGTTCTATTAGGTTAGTAAATAGTTTTTTTTTCTTTTTGTTGTTTCCTCTGTTGTTCAATTATGGAACATTCATGAGGTTCTCATAGTTTAGTAAATAGTTTTTCTTTTATTGTTTATTCTCATTCACAAGGTTCTATTAGTTTAGTAAATAGTTTTTCTTTTGCTGTTTTTTCTGCTATTCAATTATTGAACATTCATGAAGTTCTATTAGTTTAGTTAGTAGTTTTTTTTGTTGTTTCTTCTGTTGTTCAATTATTGAACATTCCTGAGTTGGATCCGTTTATTAGATGTGTTGAGTATTGAATATAAGTTTTATTTGTGTTCTCTTGTTTATTATTGAACAAATATAAATAAGTTTTATTTTGTATTCTGTTGTTGGTTATTGAACAAATATCGTTTTAAGGTTTTGTTTATTATTGAATATTTAGTTTTGATATAGTTTATTATAGTTGTTAATGAACACCTCAGATTTCTTATAAAAACAATAAACAAAAAAAAAATTAATTTAAAAAAAAAAGTATAACTCAGTTAGGAAAAATAGATATGGGAAAAAAGAAAAAAGTGCATAGATTAAAAAAAGAATAATGAAAAAAGCCATTTCATTAAAGAACAAGAGTTTAACGTTTCATAATTAAAAACTCGTAAATTTTTAGCCACGCTCATCATTGAATACTGTAAATTTATTAATTTATAAATAAATTATTTTAAATTTATTTTGTTCATCAATGTACACGTATTTAATAATAAAATAGAAGTAAATTCTATAAATTTGAAAAAAAAATTATTTAGAAAAAAGAAAAAATTAATAAGGAGAGATAAGAATGAGTATTTTTAAAAATTCTTGGTGAAAATAAGTAGGAGAAAAAATAGGGGTTAGTTAATTAAAATTAAATTAAAAAACTAAAGAAATTGGTAAAAGACTATAGTACCCTTTTGAATTAAAAAATAAATAACAAAAAATAGTAGTTCAGAACGCTTCTCGCACTTTTCGAAATAAGGCCCTTTTCGCATGAACCCTCCCCTATATATATATATATATATATATATATATGTATATATATATGTATGTATATGTACATAGGGGATGGTTCATTCGAGAACTGCGATAACCAATCTTAGTCGTTTCTTGTATATGGGAAGTTCATGGACGGAGAGGTGGAGGGATAGAGTTTGGCATTGTGCATATAAGGAATTCATGGGTAGACAATGACATTGAAGGAGGTGGAATTGAACGGCTCAGATTGGTTCTCGCACTGGGCCCAAGGCTCAATTGCGAAAAGGGATTAGACTTAGAATCGCAATTTGGGCCTCGGAAGCTTGATTTTATGTGGAGTATGATATTTAATCTCAAATTATAAGATTAGTACGAGATTATAAGAGTTTATGTATTATATGTAACACCCCAACTTTAGAGATATTAATTATAAATTAATATTGATATTATAGAATTTATATCTTATATGTAAGATATGAATAATAAGTAGAAGGACCAAATGTAGCAAAAATAAGTAAGAGGTATAAGTTCCCTTTTATGGGAGACCTCTATATAAAGGGGAGAGGAGCTCATAACACACATTTTAGTGTGTGAGCTGGAGTGTGTAATTAGTGTGTGTATGTATGTGTGTTCTTGAAGGTAAAGAGAGAGAATAGAGAGAGATACAAGGTTTAGTGAGAGAAAGTGAAGATTCAAGGAAGATTAAGCCACGTTTTTGGAATATGAAGCATGAATCAAGAGTTTTTCTTATTCTAGAATAAGATTTGAGATCTTTTCTTATTCAAATTCAAATCTGGAAAACACGCACTTAGTGTGTGTTCTTGGTGTGAGAGAAAGTTTTAAGAGAGAAAGTGCTTAAATCAAGGATTTAAGCGAAGATTCTTACATGAATGTGAAGATCAAGTGTTATTACAAAGATTTCAGCTCCAAACAAATTATTAACTCAAGAAATCAAGGTATGAAATCTCTAAACTCTTATGTTCTTAGTTTTAGAGAGAGAAAGTGTAGATTTAATGCATATATGGAATTGCATGTTATGTTTTTATAAGGATTTGGTGTTTATACACCTAATAGAGCATGTATCAATTGTTGCATGTCAAGATTTGAAGTTAGAAATGGTTATTTTGAAAATGGTATAAATGGTACAAGTCTTTAAAGCATGAGATTGAGTTATGTGATTAGAATGGGTTAAATTGTATTGTTTGTTTAACCACTTTGGAGTTTAATGTATTGGTATCAAATTGAGGATTAACACATGTTAGAAGAGTATTTTGAATGCCAATAAATCTGTATTTTAAGTGTTTCAAGCATTGGGTTTGAAATAGGTCGAAATTACACATTTTTTATACAAACCCGTATCTACATTCTGCACAAGACAGCATGTTTTATCAGTTTTCGAAAAATCATCAAAAATCAAAGAAAAATCGATAGAGGTCGTACTATATGTCGTTGAAAAGATCTGGATGTCTAGTTTCTTTCTTATGTTGGACACAGAAGCTAATTCGGAACATATGATGATTAAAAATACGAAATACTATAGAAGGTTCAAGTTGGAAGTATACATTTTTGTATACAAGTTGAGATTTTAAATGTTTGGACCATGAGACTCTTTGAGCGGACTTGGAAAGTCCTAGTGTCAAGTTTTAGTTAATATTGAGGATCTATTATGCTACTTGATGCATTGATCAAATTTGTTGCTCGATTGATTTGTATGAGCTGAGTTTGACTAAGTAATGTTGTTCTTATACCTGTTTAGGCTTAAAAATTTACTATTGCTTGTATTTGGTTGTGAGTATTTGATGTTGATTCTCATCACATCAACAGGTGAGTATACTTGACTTTCGTTTACAATTACCATGGTATATGAATGGTATGCATATGTGATTGTGCTCTTTGAGCATTTGAGAAAATATGCTCCTTAGAGCATTTGAGTATTTGCCTTGGTACCAAGTATAGAGATGGGGTTCCAGTATTTATTATTGGATCCTTTGAGATTATTTGTTATATGAATCATTATACTTATGTATTATTGTATCTGTTTGTTAGGTATGCTCACTAAGCAATCTGCTTATCAGAGTTTTTACCATATTTTTCAGGTGTTAAAGAAGAAAAAAAAAGACAAAGGCAAGGTCGGGGCTCCATTGAATTGATGGATAGAAGAGGGCTCCAGAATGTTTTTAAAACACGTCTTCTGAACACTATTAATGATGTTTCTAAGTTTGAAAATAGTCGACTATAACTATTTGACCAAATTCTCTATTTTATATATCCTTTTAATCAAGTTTTTATATTACTGAATGTATTTTGAGTATAAAAGTTGTTTTAAAAAAAAATGGGTCGTTACAACTTGGTATGAAAGCCGAGGTTTAAGGGATTCAGATGATGCGTGAGGTATTATCTGAACTTAAACGAAAGATTTGATAGGATAACCCGATTAATGCGCAAGGTGTTGTCTGATTTTCAAATTAATATTTTTGAAACTATAGGAGCCATCAATCGGAGCCGGAAGAATAGTGAGCATACTAAGTATGTTTGAATATTTGAGCTTGTATGATATGATCATGTGTAGCAGATAATGTAAAGTACTATTTACACTATCACGCGGATAGATGTATATATAACGTTGAAGCATGCGAGTTGTTTGATTCAAGTTAAAATGGTAGAACTAAATGTGTTGTGCAAATATTGTTGCTATGTGTTAGTAAGTTATATGTTATATGTAGAAAGAGTATGCTATACCTAAATTTGTGAATCGGGATGTTATTTGGTTGAGTCAAGAGTGGGTATGTATAATGTGTTTAAAATAGTAGAGTGCCCATACTATAATAAACACATGGTACATATTTAGTCTTAACAATATCAGAAGACATCTTGTGGATCAAATAAAGGGTAATATGTGAGTAGGAAGACAGTATGTTAATTGTTTAAAGCTTTGCTAGTAATAAGAAAAGTCGGAACCTCATATCTATCCTGCTTTATACTAGAAACTAAATGTTTCTGAATGGTTAACTCACAAAGGAGTGGAAATGTATTAACACCAGTAGCTGAGACCAGTAGGCCCCAAGACGGAGATACAACAAGTAATACTAGTATTTTTATGCCTCATGTTACTAGAACAGTACCCACTCCTACTGAGAGACCTCAGGTTGTGGTAGAGGAAGTTCACGAGGAACATGCAGATGCCATAGTTAAAAAGGTAGGGTCTGCAGAGTTAGGAAAAGCATTAGAAAAGGCGATACCCTATAACATTAATCAAACTTTTGAGAGAATAGTAGAAAGATTGGATGGAATGATACAAAACAAGGTAGATAATGTTGTTTAAAAGGCATTAACCACTCTTTAGGAAAAGATACAAAATGAAGTTAGAGGTGAACATCCATAGGGATGTAGCTATAGGGAATTTTCTGCATGCAACCCGCCATCCTTTGAGGGGCTATGGATCCGATTGTCAGCAATAGATGGTTAGCAGAAGTAGAAGGAGCATTAAAACTTCTGTATGTTATGTGAATATGAAGGTAAGGTATGCCTATCATTTTCATAGAGGTGTAGCCAAAGATTGGTGGACTCTAATCGAACAATTGAAGGGTGAGGCTCAGATGGATGCGATGACTTGGTCAGAATTCAAATAATTGTTAACCTAAAAGTCCACACTGTGAGAAAGGGTACACAAAATAGCATAGGAGTTTATCTCCATGAAGCAGACTACTGAGTAGATGATATAACCAAGAAGTTTATGGAAATGACACGTTTTTGCCCCAAAATATGTAGCTACCGAGCAGATGAAGATGCAGAGGTACATTTCCATAATTGAGAGATGATATCGGAGAGGTACTTGCGACATCAAAATGTCAAGATTTGGATGGCATGATTAAATTGGCATGGATAAGGGAACAAGAGCTGCTGAGGCAAGCTGTTGTAGGAGAGACGAGAAAAGTAGAAAATATCAACGTTCATCAGAAGAAGCTTAAGCAAGGTGAAAAGAAAGGAGAAACTCAGGATAGTTTGTGTAGAAAATATGGAAAGAAGCATACTAGAATTTGTAAAAAAAAAAGATTTATTTGGATGGTTACATTATGAAAAGGAAGGACACAACATCAAGGATTGTCGTGCAGTAATACGAGTTTGTAATTCTTGTTATCAGCGAGGGCATACCAGGAATTAATGCCCAAATCTTTCCACAATCAACGGTAAACTAAAAGTTCCCTTACCACCACTACGAATCACTGAAGGAAAGGAGAAGAAATATGATGTACCAAAGGCTAAGGGTAGAGCCTTTTAACTGAGTTGGTAAATAACAGACCTGCATTGGTAAATATTGATTCTTGAGCTATGGAAATTAAGTGTGTCTATTTTAGTTTGTAAAAGTTCTGACATGCTCTTGTTAGCTTAGAACATCCCCTAGAAGTACAAATAACGGATGATAAGTCTGTTATCATAAATAATGTTCATAAAAGCAATGTTTTAGAGATAGATAACATTGATGTTATTCTAATGATGATGAAAGAATTCCGAAAGAATTCCAAAAGATAGTTGGCATGGATTGATTGGTCTTCACCAGGCCACAATCTATAGGGACCAGTAGATTATACGGGTTCAAACCTAAGTGGGGAAGAGCTTACGATTCAATTAGAACTTAATAAAAAAAGAATAGGAAGTTAGCTATCTTTTTAGTATCGATTGGCACATTCAGACTTGCATGAGATGATGAAGTAGTTATAAGAAGATATTTATAAAAATACTTTTAGAACCCGGTACGACCATTATGAGTTTGTGGTCATGCCTTTTCCTGTAACTAATGCGCTAGCAACTTTCGTGGAATTGATGAATAGAGTATGTAAACCTAAGTTGGATAAGCATATGATTACATCTATTCATGATTTATTGAATTATTTTATAAAAATCAAGCAAGAGCACAAGGCTTATCTAAAGGAATGTAGGAAGTTTTGAGAATGGAGAAACTATATGTCAGATTTTTTTCAAATGTGAGTTTTGGTTGCAAGAAGTGTAATTGCTCGGTCATGTAGCTAATAAAGAAGAAGTTAAGGTGGATCTAAACAATGTAGAGGCAGTGATGAAGTATGAACCACCTAAGCACCCGGATGAAGTTAGAAGTTTCTTTAGTATGGTAGGTTACTAATGCAGATTCATTCTAGATTTTTAGAAATTGTAGTTCTACTAAATAAAATTAACTAAGAAGAATGTAGAATTCAGAGGTGGTGAGGAGCAATAAGAGCTCTTGAGTTTTTAAGTAAGAAGATATGTGAAGATTTGGTGATCTATCGTAATGTGTCATACCATGTTATGGGATGTGCTTTAATGCAAAGGGGATGAATAATCGCATATGCCTCCGACAACTCAAAAACACATGAGTACATCTACCCTACTCATAAACTGGAGTTAGCAATTTTAATTTTTGCACTCAAATTTTGGAAGCACTATCTGTTGGAAGCCAAGTGTATAGTATATACGGATTATAATAGTTTGATGTACTTTGATGAATAGAAGGATTTAAGTATGCAACAGAGAAATTGGTTAGAGCTACTTAGAGATTATGATTGTAAAATACCTTACCATCTTGGTAAAGTAAAGGAAGTAGTGGATGCTTTGAGTAAAAAAACATGTTATACTCAGTTAAGAGTAAGATCTCTGAGAATGTCTATAATAACACATGTACTAGATATGATCCGGGAAGCGTAGTTGGAAGATGTGAGGACAGGAAACCAGGACAAAGAATGGATAAAAGGTACAACAAAGATGTACAGAGATCTGAAGCGAGATTATTGGAGGACATGAAAGAAATGAGATATAACCAAAAGTGCTCAGTTATACCGATTAAGGAAACTATTACTTCGGAAAAAAATGACAGATGTGCATGAAAAAGAGACTGTGGTCTGGCATAGTGTGCGAATATCAAATGTGTCTGATAGAGATACTCAGTTCTCAGCTAGATTTGGAGCAAAATTCACGCAAATATGATAATGAAATTATATCTGACCACTGCTTTTATCCCAAAGAAACTAATAAGAGTAAGAGAATCACTCAGGTAATAAAGATGAGCTTGAGCATGTATAATTTAATTTAGTAGCATTTGAAAGGCATGCCTATCCATATCGAAATGTTTTACTATAACAACTATTATTACAACATAGGTATGTCACCGTATGAAATGCATTACGGGGGAAAGTGTATAACTCATGTTTGTTAGAAAGAAATTGATTAGAAGGAATTGGGTAGCACCAGTGTTGTCAATAGCGTCAAAAAGCGCCGCTATCGCGAATAGCGTAGCGTTGCGCCAGGATACCGCTATTCAACCTATAGCGGTAGCGATGCTTGAAATCGACCCCAATTGTTGGTCAAATCGATCTATTTCCTCATCAATTCGATGATTAGAACATAGTTTGGAACGAATAAAACGCGAATTTGACTGATTGGGGTCGATTTCTTCGGAGACGGGAACGTAATTTGACGACTGGAACATAATCGACCCCAATTGTTGGTCAAATCGATCTATTGCCTCATCAATTCGAAGCCTGGAACATAGTTTGGAACTTATAAAACGCGAATTTGACTGATTGGGGTCGATTTCTTCAGAGGCGGGAACACAATTTGACGACTGGAACACAATTTGACGACTGGAGCATCATTTGGAACGAAGAGAGAGAAGAATAAAACGCTAATTTGGATTGAATTAAATTGATTGGGGTCGATTTCTTCAAAGGCGGAGGACTGGAACGTAACACAATGCTTCTGGAACATAATTTAGATGATTTTTTATTATACTTATAATACTTAAGACTTGGTATTATATTTTGTTTTCTAATATATATGATATTTTAAGACTTTTAAGGTAATATTATAATATATAAATATATAATTATATTTTACAAGGTTATCGCTAAATACGAAATAGCGGCCGCTATTTACCGCTATTCGCTACGTAGCATATAGGTAGGTCATCGCTATTTACCGCTATTCGCTATTGACAACTATGGGTAGCACATAAATAGAGCAAAAGACAATCAAGCATATCCAACAAATTTGAGAATGTTTCATGGCAGTCTAGAGTAGCTAAATAGCTAAGTTGATAAGAAGAGATCACCATAAGAATTTCAGGTTGTAGATAGTGTAGTGTTGAAGGTTTCACCGTGGAAGGGAGTTATTCGGTCAAAAAGAGAGGAAAGTTAAGTCCAAGGTTCATTGGCTCTTTCAAAATAGTTCAGTGTTAGATATTAGACGAATTATAAAATTTATAATACCTTCCACAAGTTTCATCTAAGGAAGTGTTTAGCAGATGAGTCAGCATAAGAATTGTTAAAAATATTGTTATTTTCATAAATAAAAGCTAAGTTATATTGAGGAGCTTATAGCAAATTATATAAAAGGAAAGTTAAAAAGTTAGGGAACAAGCAGATTGAATTATTGAAAGCACAACTGAAGCAAGGAAAAGAATCAGAATGCACATGGGAGTCTCAAAAAGAGATAATGAGAGACTATCCGAAGCTTATCAACAAGTTAGATTTCGAGGACGAAATCTTTTAAGTGGGGAAGAATTGTAACACCCCAACTTTAGAGATATTAATT
This sequence comes from Pulicaria dysenterica, assembly GCA_947179395.2. NCBI lineage: Eukaryota > Viridiplantae > Streptophyta > Magnoliopsida > Asterales > Asteraceae > Pulicaria > Pulicaria dysenterica. The sequence goes on from OX359291.1 coordinate 11,090,961, forward strand.
ATAAAATAATATTGATATTATAGAATTTATATCTTATATGTAAGATATGAATAATAAGTAGAAGGACCAAATGTAGCAAAAATAAGTAAGAGGTATAAGTTCCCTTTTATGGGAGACTTCTATATAAAGGGGAGAGGAGCTCATAACACATATTTTAGTGTGTGAGCTGGAGTGTGTAATTAGTGTGTGTATATATGTGTGTTCTTGAAGGTAAAGAGAGAGAATAGAGAGAGAAACAAAGTTTAGTGAGAGAAAGTAAAGATTCAAGGAAGATTAAGTCATGTTTATGCAATATGAAGCATGAATCAAGAGTTATTCTTATTCTAGAATAAGATTTGAGATCTTTTCTTATTCAAATTCAAATCTGGAAAACACGCACTTAGAGTGTGTTCTTGGTGTGAGAGAAAGTTAGAGAGAGAAAGTGCTTAAATCAAGGATTTAAGCAAAGATTCTTACATGCATGTGAAGATCAAGTGTTATTACAAAGATTTCAGCTCCAAACAATTTATTAACTCAAGAAATCAAGGTATGAAATCTCTAACCTCTTATGTTTTTGAGTTTTAGAGAGAGAAAGTGTAGATTTAATGCATATATGGAATTGTATGTTATGTTTTTATGAGGATTTGGTGTTTATACACCTAATAGAACATGTATCAATTGTTACATGTCAAGATTTGAAGTTAGAAATGGTTATTTTGAAAATGGTATAAATGGTACAAGTCTTTAAAGCATGAGATTGAGTTATGTGATTAGAATGAGTTAAATTGTATTGTTTGTTTAACCACTTTGGAGTTTAATGTATTGGTATCAAATTGAGGATTAACACATGTTAGAAGAGTATTTTGAATGCCAATAAATCTGTATTTTAAGTGTTTCAAGCATTGGGTTTGAAATAGGTCGAAATTACACATTTTTTATACAAACCCGTATCTACATTCTGCACAAGACAGCATGTTTTATCAGTTTTCGAAAAATCATCAAAAATCAAAGAAAAGTCGATAGAGGTCGTACTATATATCGTTGAAAAGCTCTGGATGTCTAGTTTCTTTCTTATGCTGGACACAGAAGCTAATTCGGATCATATGATGATTAAAAATACGAAATACTATAGAAGGGTCAAGTTGGAAGTATACATTTTTGTATACAAGTTGAGATTTTAAATGATTGGACCATGAGACTCTTTGAGCGGACTTGGAAAGCCCTAGTGTCAAGTTTTAGTTAATGTTGAGGATCTCTTATGCCACTTGATGCATTGATCAAGTTTGTTGCTCGATTGATTTGTATGAGCTGAGTTTGACTAAGTAATGTTGTTCTTATACCTGTTTAGGCTTAAAAATTTACTATTGCTTGGATTTGGTTGCGAGTATTTGATGTTGATTCTCATCACATCAACAGGTGAGTATACTTGACTTTCGTTTACAATGACCATGGTGTATGAATGGTATGCATATGTGATTGTGCTCTTTGAGCATTTGAGAAAATGTGCTCCTTAGAGCATTTGATTATTTGCCTTGGTACCAAGTATAGAGATGGGGTTCCAGTATTTATTATAGGATCCTTTGAGATTATTCGTTATATGAATCATTATACTTATGTGTTATTGTATCTGTTTGTTAGGTATGCTCACTAAGCAATCTGCTTATCAGATTTTTTACCATATTTTTCAGGTGTTAAAGAAAAAAAAAAGACAAAGGCAAGGTCCGGGCTCCATTGAATTGATGGATAGAAGATGGCTCCAGAATGTTTTTAAAACACGTCTTCTGAACACTATTAATGATGTTTCTAAGTTTGAAAACAGTCGACCATAACTATTTGACCAAATTCTCTATTTTATATATCCTTTTATTCAAGTTTTTATATTACTGAATGTATTTTGAGTATAAAAGTTGTTTTTAAAAAAAATTGGGTCGTTACATTATAAGTGTAAATGTAGGTTGCTGGTAGTTGACTTAAATTCCGGATACTTGTGACGTGTATCGAGGCAACACTTAGACTACGAATCAGGTGAGTATTCATACTTGCATTCTAACTCAACATCATTTACGCATGAAAGTATGCAAGTAAGTGATTGTTAAATATGCAACTTATGTGACTACTTGATGAGACTGACACTTCAGTATCGGGAATGCTTGACCGTTTGCCACAGAAATGGGTACGATGAGACCGTCCAGATATGACGGTTATGATGAGACCGGCTACTTCGATAGCATATATGGATTTGAACAGTGAGACCACCTAATACGGTAGTACGTATGACTTATATGTTATGTGATGACCTTGTGTATGATATGTGAATGTGAATGTGAATGTTGAACTGATCTAGTATGTACGTAACATACTCATTATCCTTCGCGCTTACCATTGTTGATTAAACCTATTTTACAAATGATGATCATGGCGGGACTTCGACACATATGTGATGGCTCATCGTCAACGATACTTTTGCTAGACTTTTATTTAAACTTAATTTTTATTACTGAGTTGATATCATAAATATGTTACGAACGGATTTGGATTTTGAGACTTCCCTCGATGTAATTAAATATTTGACCGCACATATGATTTGATGCATGTTGGCTTATGATTCTAATATGTTACGTATAAATGTATAATCATATATATTTAAAAAAAAGTGGGGCCCTTACTAAATTTCTAGTAGAAAAGTACGTGGCTATGTTTTATTATTCGTATTTCACTTGTTTATTAATGCAAATTCATATATGTAAGAAATTATACATCTATATCTATACTACTATATAAAACATCTAACAATCTTTCTCCTTCTAACTTTTAAGACTTCTTTAAATTATGTTAATTCTAATCTCCATCCTTTTTATCTAAAATTACATGGATTTCGTGCGACCTTTGACCAACCACGAGTGAAGCTAGCTCTGATACCATGTAAGTTTATGGGGTTCAAACTCAAAACCAATTGGTTATGAAAGGAGTAGCCCATGATCCTTGTAAAACTAATTACAAAGTCACTATTTCTTCAGTGTGGTACATTACTTAACATTGACTTACGCGTCTCCACGCGTTGTCGCAGTAAGCCCTAGAGCTTTTGTGTTTCTCTCATCTCTTCTTTCTAAAAAAATTATACATATTGATTACCCTCGCTGTCTTCACATGGTGCACATGGGCCGGCTGTCGTCCCTTTTTGCCGCCGCCTAACATCTGCTAAGGTCGGCGCCATGACCTTCTCCACAACATCTGCCGCTACCGTGTGATTTTCCCCCACTACTAGAAAAAGCTATTTATCGACATTCTTAGTGACATATAACATAGCATCTCAAAATCGTGACAAGATTAGCGACAGTTTTAGCCATGATCAAGTCTTCCACGTCGTAACTGTTGTCGAAATATATAAGAATAGACAAAAAAGTCATAAACTATGTTGTTAAATATGTCACTAATGTTGTGAATTGTTCAAACGAGTCACTAAGCAAGTCGCAAAATTATGTGACTTGCTTAAAAAGTCACAAAGCAAGTCGCTAATTTATGACTTGCTCAACCATGTCTCTAACAAAGTTGCTACTTTTGTGACATGCTCAAATAAGTCACCGACCATGTCGCTAAATTTATGACTTGCTCAAACAAGTCCCTAACCAAGTCGTTAATCATAATACCTGAAAAAAATAGACAAGTTAGTACTAGTTAGTAGTTAACGGGCAAATAAAAAATTAAATATGAAGACTAGTTAACGGGCCTATGAAAGAAAGCAGTGTGCAAATTAGAGCTTGACGCCCATGAAAGAAAGCCCTAATATAAGTAGAGATGGGCAAAATCTGTCCTGGACCGGTCCTGGACCACAGCCGGTCCGGTCCGGACCTAGTCGGTCTCTGGCCGGTCCGGTCCTTGGCGGACCGGTCTTCGCGTAAGACCATTTTGATAAATTCGGTCTTCATGCGGTCCTAGACCACTTCCGGACCGGTCCAAGTCCGGACCAGTCCGACTTCGGTCCTGGACCGGTCCGTTTTTCTTTCGGGTATTTTCCGGTTCGGTTTAGACATTTCCGGGTTTTTTTAGTTTCGGTTTAAAATTTTCCGGTTTTCGGTTCGTTTTTTTGTTTGAAAAAAAAAGTGACTTGTTAATTTAAAAAAAAATTGCAAGTTATAAACTATAAAGTATAAACATATATAATTGCAAGTTAATAAAAACATATAAATAACATTGCGATACAATTACGAATTACAATTACATATTGTTGAAACTTGAATTATTTTTTTAACAAGAAAAGGGAACTCTAGCAATGGAGCTTCGGCATGGCCATCACCCCAAGTTAGAGACCCGAAAAATACATATTGTTCGAAAGAAATAACGTCACAAAATATAAAGAGACAACTACTAAAATAGATAGTCGGAATTGATATTCCAATAGTTGTAACTATCGTCGGTATGTGGCACATGCCCATAATAGGCGACTTCGTTCGAGTGTACGTTGGATGATGAACCTGCGTTCATTCTATTTTGAGTGTCGTTAACATATTCTTCGCCGGGTTCGGGTTCTTCAGTTTCAGCTTCGGTGTTAGTGTTTGATGTTCCGATGCGAAGTCCCTATTGTAATCGTCTTCCATAATCGCTTCCTCCAAATTAGTTAAGCCTTCTTCGAGATCCGCATCGTTTTGACATCTTTCCATAGAATCATAGTAGTCTTTAAACATCACGGCCATTTGCACTGACTCGGCCTTCAACATACACCGTCGTGCGCTTAAAATCCTGCCACTAAGAGAAAAACAACATTCCGAAGCTACGCTACTAGCTTGGACGGTTAGCACGTCCCTAGCCATACGGGCTAGGATCTTAAATTAACCAACATTTTCTCTTTCTTGCCACCATTTTAATACATCAAATTGTGCAAAATCTTCGGGGTCAATATAATTAGTGTAATCAGTTTCTTTATATATGGAAAGTTCATCTAAAGAAGATTGAACTGGTGTACGTTTCGATTGAGATATATTTTGAAACCAAGACGTTCCAATGCTAAAAGGATTGTTTGGCCGAGTAGCCGATGTTTGTGAAGTCGAAGACCTCGGGGTGGAAGCAACTCCTCCCCATGGTGCACATTCATTATCATAAATAGTATATAAGTGTTTAACACAATTTTCAAATTTTGATATACTTGTCGTAATCTCATCTGAAGATTGACCCAATGCTTCCCCGATAGAAGTTAAAGATTCCGAAACACCCTTAAAATTAACAAGAGGGTTTAATGCCGAAGCAATCAAAAAAATTGTTGGAAACTCTTTGTTGGGAAAATAGGAGTACCATTTGTATCCTCTTTTGTTAAATTCAAAAGTATACAATTTGTGACTATAATTGTATCCATCAACATTAACATATGTGCAAATAAACATATATAGATATATACATATAATAACGCAAATAAATATCTATTTCTATTTGTTACAAATTAAATCGTATAAATCGTCAAAATCCAAGACCAAGCGCCATCAACATTCAAGATGAAGTCTTCGCCGAAGATACCTACATAAATAAATAAGATTTATATAAGCTTACAAATTAAATATTTTAAAACAAGTTTAAAATATTTATAAAATAAGTTATATACAAACTTTTATATAAATTAAGAAACATTTTATAAAATTTGAATTAAACACAAGTCTTTTATAAAATCCAAACTATTTATTTATATATGTTTATATGTTTATATATATATATATATATATATATATATATATATATATATATAAATATATATATATATATAAATATAAAGGTAATAATATAAATATTGCAAGAATTTTATATGTTTGGTTACCACATGTGTCTATGACACATGTGTAAGTAATGTAAGACTTTTACATTGTTTAAAATGATCCCCCATATTGGTATGGGTTGTATGACATGTTGGGTACTTTGTGAAGGCTTTATAACTGATCTAGAATAAAGAATGGTGTACTAGATCAAGATTCCAACAGATATGAAGCAAAAGACAAGAATCAAGTATGGGCAGAGGTACCACGGTCGAAGTCACGGTCGACCGTGGATCGACCGTAAAGTACCTGGACAGAATTCAAATGTGCAGCCCTCTCTTTATTTAAACCAACTCATACCTTGGGTTTTATCAATCTCTTGCACAGTAGAAAAAACAAAATATACAATTATCTTGAGTACTCTCATACTTTGATAATCAATTATCTCAAGATCAAGAATCAAGCAAGAGAGAAAAGCTTCAAAGTTCAAACACCATCATACTTACTTATATTTTTGTAATTGTGTGAGGATAATCTCTAGCCTATAGAATTAGTGAGAAGTAATGATCAACTCTAGCCTTTCAAATTAGAGTAAAGTGAGGTTTATCTTTTCCTTGTTTACAAGAGTGGAGTGTATACTTTGTAAGCTAAATTAAGAGAAGGTGTAAAAGGTTTATCTCTACCTAGAAAGAGAGAAGATAGTGAAGCAACTCTTGGTGGGTGAGGCCAAGGAGTGGATGTAGAGCAAGGTTGTTAACCCTTGCTTGAACCACTATACATCTTTGTGTTCAAGTTTCTACATTGGTGATATCTTCCTAACCTTAAACTCTTTAATTTCTTGCAAATACTTATAAAAACTTGAAAAAGTGGGCATATAACCTATTCACCCCCTCTAGGTTCTAACACTCTTTAAAATATTTTATAAGAATTTCACACATTTCGTTGGTAATCATATCCCACCTTTGATCCAAAGAACCAAAAACCTTTAATGTTCTCAAAATTTCACAAACACCTATCATAGCGGAGTGAGATGATGGAAAATATGTTTGTGATAGCATCATTGTGGCTTGATACAAAACTCCCAAACCGATGTGTAATTCTTCTAAAATATTCCAATCTGTTTCCTTAAGTATTTCATATAATTGGGGAGGTGTTCTCGATGATATTCGGTAAGTAAATCCTTATTTTGTATCAAACGCCCTATTTTATAAGTCGAGTTCCATCTCACGGGCATATCTATGAGAGGTCTCAAACATCTTCTTCCTTTTGTTTTACAAAAATGCTCATATTTTTTGAACGCGATGGGTCCGCTTTTAAAAATTGTCTCATTTAATCTTTTAAATTTCAAAAGATAAGTTTCCATAGACTCCAATCCTTTTTTGAGCGCGAGGTTGAAAATATGACAACAACAACGTACATGCAAAAATTCCCCATCACATATTGGGTTTAAAACTCGTTTCAATCGTCCCATAGCGTTTGTATTGTTGCTTGCATTATCTAGGGTGATTGAAAGTATTTTTTCTTTAATTCAAAACCGTTAAAAATCCTTAATAAAATATCGTAAATTTGTTCACCTCCATACGGGTGAGGAAAGTTTTCAAAAGCAATAATACGTTTTTGCATAAGCCATGTTTTAGGGTCTATCCAATGTATCGTAACACAAATAAATGAATAATGGGTTGTATGTGGAGCGGTCCAAATGTCGGTGGTTATGGAAACTCGACCATCGAATCTAGTAAAGAATTACTTTAAGTCTTGATATATTATTTTCCATTTTGCCATAGCTTTACGTTTAAGAGTTCTTCGACTTACAGAGGAATAATGAGGTTGTAAAGCTCTTTTGATAAAATTTGTGACTCTTGGGAGGGAGAAGAATTCAAATGGTAATGCTTCTTGTATTGTTAACTGCATGCTTAATTCTTGAGCTAAAGCGGCATCGAAACACCATGTTTGACCATCAACTTGAGTATGACTCTCAACCGCAGCGGCTTGTCGCGCCAAGCATTTAGTCTAATTTTTTAAAGTTTATATTAGAATAAACTAAGTTCAAGTAATGTAAACTATATTTAAGTAAGGTCATGTATTTAATTCAAGTACTAAACTATATTTAACTAAGTTCATGTATTTAATTCAAGTACTAAACTATATTTAACTAAGGTCATGTATTTAATTCAAGTACTAAACTATATTTAACTAAGTTCATGTATTTAATTCAAGTACTAAACTATATTTAACCAAGTTCATGTATTTAATTCAAGTATTAAACTATAGTTATTGATTCTAAAGTAATACGTTTGACTACCAAGCAAAGAGTGGCCAGGCAGGTCAGTCGGGGGCAGGATCCTTTCGGTTTAAAACCTTTCGGAAAATCCAACAACCACAAGCCGATCGTGACTATTCTAGACACCACTCTCCTGATTATATCTACTAGTATTACGATTAGAATGAATAACTAAGTTATGAATAACTAGAATTACATACCCTAACCATAAATATAAAAAAACCTAGTTTTGCATAAACTAAACATAAATATAAAAAAACTAGTATTAAATAAACTAAACTTAAATATAAAAAAACTTGTATTAAATAAACTAAACTTAAATATATAAAAACTAGTATTAAATAAACTAAACTTAAATATATAAAAACTTGTATTTAAATAAACTAAACTTAAATATAAAAAAGAATACTTACTAAATGGCGAGCGAGAGAAGAATTAGAGCCGGATAAGATTCCTCCATAATGCGTACACTTCGCATATTTTTTGTTATTTTGTTTGAGTTGTACAAAATCCTTCCAAATTTCCGCAACTCGATTTGTTTTTGGAACTTCTTCGTACGGGAGATTTATATTGAAATCACTTCAAAACGCGTTCAAATTGCTAGATCCTTCACCCGCCATTTTTTATAATCTTGAAGCAAATCGAAATATTATATAGAACACTTGTATTATATAGAACACTTGAAGCAAATCCTTGAAATATAAATTTAAATTCTTGAAAAATAAAACTTGTAATATCAAGATTCAAGAATGAGAGAATTGGAGAATGAGAGAATGTGAGAAAGAGAGGTGCAAGAAATAAGTCTTCAAATAGGGGTATTTATAGGGGAAAATTGGGAAAAAAAAGAAATTTGAAAAAATAGCCGTTGGGACCGGTTTGGACCGGTTCGGACCCGTTAAATTCAAAAATCAACCCGTTGAGCCTTGGACCAGTTTGGACTGAGTTTGGACTGGTTCGGTCCGGACCGGTTCACGGACCGTTTTGGACCGGTTTTGCTCTTGGACTGGTTCGGACCGTTTCTCTCTCCCGTAGTCTTGGACCGGCTCGGCCCATGCAGTCTTCGTTGGACCGGTCCGGTCGGTCCTAAAAGCCTATCTCTAAATATAAGTCCCTGCTTGAAATAACCGAGAGAGAGAGAGGGAGACCTCGAAGTACCTAATCTCTCTTAATCGAGAGAGCGATTAGGGTAGCAGTTGGGGCTGCCGGCGAACAGAAGCCAAACGAAGGCTGCAGTCGCAGTATTGGTTCACGGTTGGACTGCAACTAAGCAAAATTGGAGACAAAATCACCTTTTGTTCAACGGCGATTAAGCTTGTTTCTGTTTTGGTTTTCGTTTTCAACAGCAATTAAGGTTCGTTCCTACATCCTTGCAATTTTCTTCTAATGCCTTAGTCGACTGTTGTTTATCATATTCCATGCCCTTTTTTAAAAATCCATGTTTTAGTTAATTTTGGTGATTCTTATTGTGAGTGATTTATGTTTAATATCTGCCCTTCATTATTTGACTAGTCAAGTGATTATGATTGAGCTAACATGATTGAGCTAATACATATTTTATTGATCATACGATTGAGCAAATATGATTGAGCTAAACGTGTTTTGTTCATATGATGGATATTTGAAGTGATAATAACTAATGTTCTAATTTGGTTCTACCTTAGATTACTATTGCAAATGATGAATTGTAATGAGCAATCAATACAAATACAAGGGCACTGCAGTACATGTGAATTCACTGCAAAGTTAACTTGAGATGAAATATACATATTTGGTTTGATAATAGAATATTTTAGATTATAAAATCTATGTTTTAATAATTATTGTGTGTGTATATATATATATATATGTATATATATATATATATATATATATATATATATATATATATATATATATATATATATATATGCCAAATTAGTGACTTACATTATGATGTTTGTAGCGACTTTTGATAAAATAGTGTCATTTTTAGAGATATGCACAGTGACATTTGAAAAATAAAGTGACATCTTTAAAGACATGGATAACGACTTTTAAAGATTAGCGTCTATGTTAAAGGCTTGGACAACGACTTTTAGAGATAGCGTCATAAGTAGAAACTTTCATAGAGATATGTTACTAAATACTAGCTTATACTAGCTTCCACTATAGTGACACGTATTGTGACGTTTATAGCGACGGGTTACATATCAGCGACCACAATAGCGATTGTAGTTTATTGGTCGCTAAGAATATTAGCGACACTAGAGAGAACGTCGGTCCAAACGTCTCTACTTTTAGAGACATGAGGATGGAAGTCACTAAGTCAGCGACTTCTTATTAGTGACTCCTCACCTTACTTCACTTAGAGTGTCGTTGGCTTCAAATATGTCACTAAAGATGTCGCTAAAAGGCCAATATTTTTGGTGCCCGTCGCCACTACTATCGTTTCTCTTCCCCATCGGTGCCGTGTGATTTTCCTTCAAACCATTGACAAATTCAAGTGATTCCTATATTCTATTTTATATAATAAAAACCACACCTGTCGTCTTCCTTTCTGCCTCTCAAGAACTGCCTTCTGCAATTCATATATTCATATTCATATATAAAGAAAAGCATAAGAAAAGGCATAAGACAAAAGTTTGTGCAATTTTTTTATTTTTATTATTTCTCTTAGAAAATCGTTTTTTAAAATAAATTATATTTATGTTGGCTAAAACCTAGCATGCCTTCCAAGATCACAGATGTTCGACCGCATTATCTACGCTCTTCGGTACCTTTTTATTTCTAGTTTGAGTGTATGTAATCAACCTTCGCTCAAACTGCTAGGGGTGTACGTTCGGATGGATCGGTTTGATCCGATCCGATTGAGTAAATCCAATTGGATTTCGGTTTTGAAAAGTGTGATTCGATTCATCCAAACAATTTTAAAATCCGAACCAAACCACCCAAATTACAATTCGGTTGGATCGGTTTTTACAATTCGGTTTTCATTGTAACACCAAATACATGTTTAAAGAGTCGAGATATTTTGAATATTAGATTCGATACATATACTATTAATATTAAAATATAGTTGTCCAAGTTACAATAACTAGTGGGAGTAATAGCTTTATAAATATATAATTAAAAATAATAAGTTGTAAATAAACATAGACATGACACATATAGATCACTTTGTTACACTAGTGTTATATATATACTTATTCGGTTTGTTCGGTTGATACGGTTTAAATTATAATAACCAGAACCAAACCGAAATCCATGGTAACTATTCGGTTTTGATCCAATCCGATCCAAAAATCCGAAATATCCAAACCAAATAGTCCGATCCATTATTTTTGGTTCGGTAATTCGGTTTTATCCGATGAGTGAACACCCCTACAAACTGCTAGGGAGTTAAGTTTTACAATAATATACTCTATATATTGTATAGTTATGTAATTTTATTAATTGAGGAGTTTTGTAATCCAACACATAATGGGTTAATGTAATAGACAGCTCGAAAGAAATCATTGAAAAGGTTTAATACTGAATTGCTAATCGGAAATTAAAGTTAAAATGATACAATCATAGGAAGATTAACCCTGTTCGGTTTATGGGGCTCAACGTTCCCTGAGCCGGTCAAATCCGTGACTCTTAAACCCACCGCTCTTGTAGCTATGCATGAGCATCTCACATTGGTGAGGCAAGGGAAATTCATCCTCCTTAGGGTGGATCTTACTCTTACCAACTGACGCGTTTTAAAGCCGTGAGGGGAAACCTAAAGCGGACAATATCATTGGTCGGTTCCCTGGTTTAGGTCCTAACAATTGGTATCAGAGCCCGGGGGTCGCACCAATGTGGGGGGGGGGGGAATGTTAAGTTTATGGGGCTCAGCGTTCCCTCGAGCCGGTCAAATCCGCAACTCTTAAACCCACCGCTCCTGTAGCAATGCAAGAGCATCCCACATTGGTGAGGCAAGGGAAATTCATCCTCCTTATAAGAAGTGTGGATCTTACTCTTACCAACTGACGCGTTTTAAAGCCGTGAGAGGAAACCTAAAGCGAACAATATCATTGGTCGGTTCCCTGGTTTCGGTCCTAACAAACCCTCTCAGAATCAGTACTTGGCAGTTAACTATTATACTTTTTCCCGCTATATTTTGTGCTTGTGTTGGTGTCTTGAATCATCATCTTCAGAGTATTAGTTCTTTTTTTTTTCCCCGGGAGGGATAGTATGTTTTTTCTTTTATAGAATGTATCTTTGATCCAAAATTAAGTTGACAAATGGTGTTGGTTTCTCGGTCAAGTGGAGCTTATGAAGTCGAAGACTTAAGAAGCCCGATTGAAAAGTCGACCTATTCACATATCAATTATGGGCTCGAATGTAGATACAACAAAGTGGTTAAATCTTCCTGCAAATTAAAGAAGATTTGTGTGTTCATTGGGAGAGCTCTTTAAGACAGCTTATTAGCACGTATTAATCTTGTGAAAAGAGGATTTGATATCTCATGATCGTTGTGTTCTTTTATGCAAGATTGGTATTGAGTCGATGGATCGTTGCTTTTGGAATTGTTCAAAATTAAAAGGTATTTGGATCAAAGTTTGCAATTGGAGGGCTTTCAATCAGGACCTTGTTACCCGCAAATATGGATCAAACAATAAATACTTGATTTGGTTTAGAAGATACAAATGATTATAACTTTTATAAGTGATAAGAGTCATTAATTAAGTCTTTTTAATTGTCAGAACTTTTATACTAAAATAGGAGAAAAAAGTGACAAGTTCGACGATTAAAAAGTATGGAAAGATCATTCATGTGAGAATTAAAAAAGTATGTAGGAGGATGAAGTAGGAGAAAAAAGTAGGAGGATAAATCATTTTTGATGTTTTTTTAATTCTCACATGAATGATCTTTCCATACTTTTCAATCGTCGAACTTGTCACTTTCAAAACTATCATTTATCAAAGTCCCAAAAACTACCGTTTAATGTATAGTAACTTGTTATAGCAGGTTAATGCTTATGTGATACTGGTTTTGATGACGTGACATTTGACTTAAGTGGTGACATGTAATTTTTTTATTTAAAAATAAATAAAAATATAATAATAATCATAATAAATAAATAAATAAATAAATAAAATTTATGCATCTGGGTTCCATACGAGGAGTTCCAAATCTAGGGTTCCAAATCGATTATGAGGGCTTCATACAATCAGGGTTTCATCTTCATCTTCATTAGGCCGAGCACCACCACCACCACCAACTCCACTGCATGATTCGACCGCCACCATCTTCAACAGGTCGATGGTTTGAACAGACGTGACATGGATTTTCATCTTCATCTTCATCTTGCACCATCTTCATCGATTAGGTGTTTATCTTCATCTTCATCGATTGCTTCATCTTCATCTTTGTTTGACTCCATGTTACCTACCATCGACATCGATTTTGGGTTTCTTGTTCGATTTAGGGTATGTGTTCATATACGATTTGGGGATTTTCTAATCGATTTCCGATTTGGGGTGTTTGCTATGTTGCTTTCATTGATTTTGTTTTATGCTTTCAAGAACACCATCATATTTAGGGGTTTTGTGCTGTCATTAGATTAGAACAAAGTTTATGTTCTGGGTTTCTTACAAAGGGATGTTTCTGGTTTTTTGTTCTTAATGCTTTAATTAGGGTTTCATTTTTGTGTTTTAGGGTTTATATATCTGTTTAGATAATCATATCTTTATATGTTAGTGGCAAAACTAATGAGGTGGCAAATGAGGTGTCAAATGTGTAATTTAAAAACAATTAAAAATAAAAGAAATTACTGGTTACTTACGTAACCGGTATATCAAATGGTACTTCTTAGAAATTTGGATACACTAAATGGTAGTTTTGAAAGTTGGGTATACACAATAGCAAAAAGTGACAAGTGCAGTACACTTTCAGAAACGAAACCCTAAGGGGGTGTTTGGTTGGTGTCATTTGGGGGGATTTCAAGTCCCTCCAAATGTGGTGTTTGGTTTGGCAAAATGAGATGAGATTCAATTCCTAATATTTTATAAAATGCCATTGACGAGAGATTTCTAAATCCTCCCACCCCTTTGAAAACCCTGAGATGAGGTATTCTCTCCGGTGACACTCCGGCTAATATTCTGGCGAACTGTCGCTGTTGACCATCATCGTCGTTGCCTTTGTCGTCTCCTTCAACCTCTTCCTTCGTCGTCGCCGTCAACCTCTTCCTCCGTCGAGTGTTCCAGAAACCCTTGGACAGAAACCCTAGTTCGCTGTCGACCCCTTCCTCCGTTCGTTGTCGCCTTCTCCAAAAACCCTAAGAGAGAAACATTTGCCTTCGCCTTCGCTTTTGACTGAGACCTTAGTTCGCTGTTGTTGCATTCACCGTCGCCGCTCAATTTCCCCTTCGCCATCAACGTTCTCCTTTCCCTTCGCTGGAAACGTTCACACAAGATTGGATTTTGCAGGTGGTGGCAATGGAGTTTCCAAGTGGTGGTGGAAATCTCATCTAAAGAATTTTAAACAAACACGAGATTAAATCCCATCAAATGCAAATCCGATCTTTAATGCAAATTCCACCAAAAACAATATTTTAACTAAACATCTCTAAGTTTAATGGATTTTAAGTTTTGGTTTTTATTTATTAAATCAAATGAAGTTGCAACATTTGATTATCCAATAATAAGTAGGCCATATATGCCAGGTCAAACTTCCTTCCTACCTTAACTCAATGTTGGAAAAGTTGAACAATTGAACATAGCAATAGAAAGACAAGGACAGCTAAAGTCTTTCTTATTATATAAGTAAATTTCCATCACAAACAAATAGAAGGAAATTGAAGTAAATTCAAACCAAGACTTAAGTTTACAAATACATATGCACAACAAATGTCTGGATAGAAAGATAACGATAGCTAAAGCCTTGATCTTCTACTTCTAAATGTATTAGCATTTATAGCTTTGCAAAGTAAAGTTAAAGGGGTTGAATTGAATTTGATGGAAAAGATTAAAGCTAGTTAAGAAAGATCTCAAAGATCTTGTTTAAGTATAAAAACATGACCGACACCTAAAAACATTTATGAATGATAAAAGTTTTTAGCCATAAAAAAGAAAGTTGATTTGTTCAAGTAAAAAATGTATGAAATATATATTTAAATATTATGAGAAAGTATATTTTTTTATAAAAGTAATATTATTTTATTAAGAACCTACTTAAAATAATATTAAATATAACTTCCACTTACTTTATGTCTTTATCTGGTAAATTATTATATTCTCAATACCACATTTCTTCAAACTGATGCCGCTTCCATCTCTATTTGAAAAATTGTTTGACAATAAACCCTGACCTAAAAGTCCGAAGTTTTTCCCCGAGAAAATGGGTCTAGAACTCTACACGGAATACGAATTAAATGACATGAACTGAACCGGACATTGAAGTTAAATTTGGTCGACACAAACATGGCCTACACAATAATAACACAACCCATTTAATACAAACAACCGAAGGCGTGAATAGCTTATTTTTCACTTTATTATCACCTTTAAAAACTTTTCGTTGATTAAGAAATAGTAGTTTGAAACATTAAAAACTACAACATAAATAAGTAAACCTGAAATGTAAATAGAGTAATGCAAACATTTGTTGTGGTTCAAGTGAATATATGTTACTAATCTCTTTAATCAAATCCTTGGCTTCACAAAGAGTTTGATCCTCTTCCTTGAAAACCAAGAGATCCCTTCATACACTTCTCTCTAACATGGAAGAGAACATCAACCAATTTCTGCCTGATTAATTAACTTGTTAGGGATCATCACTATTAATCTCGTGTTTTTACATTTTTTTATACTTAAGGTCGCTTGTTTGTTTTATGTCATTGTTCAATATATTTCTAGTGTTATGGTATTGTGTGTTAGGTTAATCGTTTATTTAATGGGTCACGTTTGGTAGCTTATGGATCTTGAGGGTAATACTCTGAACCATTCCACTCGGTCAATTGAGGGCCGGTTATTGGAGTAATGGAAGCCATTGACTTGGTCAATAAAGAAGGCAGAGAACTTTGTTATTCAGTTGCTGCACGTTTCATGCTTAACTTAACTTTAGAAAGCATTATTACCATGTGTAGCTTTAGTTGCATGAAATTAGGACCAACACGTTGTAGTTGCATGAGATTAGGAGTTTAGGTACTTAGGGTGTGTTTGTTTGGCTCTGAATGGCCCCGTTCAGCACCTAAACACTGAATCAGTCCGATTCAGTGCATTTGATATGCTTAAAAATCTGGTTCTGAATCTGACCGATTTTGCATCAAAAAAACCTCACTTATTCATTTAGAGATTGCTATATATCTATATTCATGGAGTGATTGGTGTTTATCATCTACGTTTTGTTTTAGTAGCTAATTGGGTTTGTTTACCTGATTGTTTGCTTGGAGTCACTTGTTTGTAACTATATTGTACTGTGTAATTTGGACTCTAGCATCTTGCTAGCACTCTTGTTTTTAATGAATTCCGGTAATGCTGGGATGTGTGATGGTTGAGTCGAAGCACATCCTTAGTATTATCTTTGCCGTTCAAAAAAAAAAAGTTTCACCTTTACAGATCTTTTAATACATGAATATATATTTGTTTATTAAAGCGAGTGCATGTTCAATGAATATTAATTGTTTATTGATTACACAATGTTAACAAGCTAGTATGAAGTTGGAGGCACGTGTTCATCGATTACAATGCATACTGGATATTACTATTTATTAATATGCTTATAATTATAGGTCATAATGAACGTATCGAATGGTAAAAAGGAGATTCCAACATTCCACACAAACCATTCATAAATGTTTTCATCCAGTAAGTTTTCGTTTATATATATTTTTTATAAACCAATAAATTTTATATCAATATCTTAGCATTTATGTTCTATACTTTATGGTGTTGTAGGTGCATTAGATGGAACACTTGTACATGTTGTAGTCCCTATCGATCAACAGGCTCGTTACAGGGGAAGAGGAAAGGGTGAATGTTATCAATGTCTTGGCAATTTGTGATTTTGATATGATATTCACATTTGTTTGGGTTGGATGGGGAGGGTATAGCACAAGATTCTAGAGTTTTGACAGAAGTTGCATTTAATCCGAACTCGGGTTTTCCTTTTCCTCCCCCAGGTATATATCATTTTTTTCTATCGCATTAAAAGGCTTTATCATTATACTAGTTTATCACCCCATGTATAAACACGGGATTTTAAAGTAAAGTATAAAATTTGATGGTGTGAAATTGTAAAAAGTATAGTAAAATAACTGTAAAACGTACATAAAAAGTGTTTATTACCCGTCTTTTCTTCTTTTTTGTTGAAGGTTGTTCGAACGAATGTCTATTTAAAAATGATAAAAAAAAGGTTGTTTATTCTCCATAATTGACGTCATGTGAAAATATATCAAAAATAAGATCAAAACATGTAATCATAGATAATATATAGGTGATTATCTAGTACCTATTTCTAAACTAAATATTAAAATTAAAGATAAAATTGAAATATGTTTTCATATTTAATATATAAAATCTATTCATGTAAATTTAAGATATAGGTGAAACACCCACGTAAATTTAGTAAAACTTGAAAAAATATCTCATGTAAAAAGTGTGAATTGAATTAAATGAATGTGAGGGTTAAGATTAAGGATAATTACATCATATTTATTTGTAAGCCTAACATATATATATATATATATATATATATATATATATATATATATATATATATATATATATATATATATATATATATATATATAAAGACTTTAAGAAAGTTTTTTTTAAAGCCTATTCTTTTAATAATTAGATTAGATATATATTAAAAATTAAAAATATTCATGAACTATATTTAAATTTGAGTTATATATTTTTCAAATTAATATGTTCTAGTATTTATCATACGACATCGTATGATAAATATTGTTTTTAATAGATTAATTTTATTTGATTTGTATTTTATCATACGATGTTATATGTCTTTAATATTTTTTATTTAATTTGTATTTTTTAAATATATCTTATATATTCGAAAATTTTAATTGATGTGTCCTAATATACATAGTTTTCTAAAATTTGAATAAAGACATCATACTTTTATTCTTTTAATTAAAGATTAAAGATAATTTTTTATATTTATTATTGATTTGATTAAAGATTATCTTTATCTAATTCACATTAGTTTGACTTTATAAAGTCAAAATCAAAATTTTAGAATTAAAGAAATTAATGGTCAAGATTAAATATTTTACTAAATGAAGGGTTTAGATCATCTAATAATTTTTTTATATTAGATTAGAAGATTTATTTACCTAAAAATATGAAATTTGAAAACAAAATAAATAAATCACGTATGATTGATTAGGTAAAATTTGGATTATTTCTAACAAATATTGATATTATTTCAAATAAATAATATCTCACGGGTGGTTAAATTAAAAATAAGATTAATAGTATTATTTTATTTTATATTTAATATATGACAATCCTAATCAACTAAATATATGAAAAGTTTGAGAAGTATGTAAACTAAAGTGTGGGTTAAATTAAGGAATGTTAATATTGGGATTAAGAATTGTGAAATCATCTTTGTTTGTAATCTTAATTTATTATTTAAAGAAAAGATTTCTATTGGTTAATTTATATTTTAAAATAGAAAGTTTTTCTTAAAAGACTATTCTTTTAATAATATAGTTAGATATTACAAGTGTTTTGTAACTCTATGTTCGTGTTATGGGTGAGGATCCTCTCATGTTGTAGTCAAACATGACCCATTATGTTCTCTCACAAACATGAGAGTGGGCCTACAAAGGGAACCCATTTTTTACTAATATAAGGGACTCACTTTAATGTTTGTGAGAGAACATGATGGGTCATGTTTGACTCCAACATGAGAGGATCCTAACCCTCGTGTTATATATAAATAATAGATAAGTATTACCTTTGTGATGCTGTATATACCAACACACGTGGCTTTATGACTCCATATCGCAATACAAGGTATTGGCTAGCTGATTTCCGCGTCAACGTGCCTTTACCAAAAAGGAAAGGTTCAATCATGCTCAAGCATAACTTAGAAATGTTATAGAGCGTGCCTACGGTGTTCTAAAAGCAAGCTTTCCGATCCTTAAGCAAATGGCTCCTTATCCATTTCCAATACAACGAGACATAGTGATTGCACGTTTTGTGGTACATAATTTTATAAGAAAATGCAAAGTTTATGACCAATTGTTTTTGGATTACGACGAGAACATGTAACCTAGGGAAGAACAAACTGACGAAAAAAGCGAGAGGAGATAAATGGAGTTGAATGGGGTCCTCAAGGCAATGAGTATATGGCTAATCTACGTGAGCATATTGCTAATCAGTTGTTTTTAAATGCTACAAGTTGATCTCTTATTTTGGTTGATTTATCTAAAACAAAAGAATGTTTCTTCTGCTATTTGTTGTTACGAATAGGGATGAGCTTTTTGACCGAAAAACCGAACCGGAACCGGAACCGAACCGGAATATTCGGTTCGGTTATCGGTTCTTCTAAAATCTCATTTTCGGTCTTAGAACCGAACCGGTTGGTTTGTGATTTTGTATTTGTCGTAGGGTTGGCTATGAACTATTATTTTTTGTGATATGGTTGGTTATTGAAATATTATCGTTAGTGATATAGTTAATGATTATTGTTTGTAAAAACGAAGTCAACAAACTATTATTTTTTGTTCATATGTTAGTATCAAAAATGCATGCATGTCTACTTACGATTAAAAGATTTTTTACTGTTAACTTTAAACCGTTTAGCTTTTTTGTTATTACTTAACCTTTATGGATAAAAATCAACTAATATGTATATATATAATATATTAAACTAGTGCTTTTGCTTCATGGTTCACGAAGATATATATATATATATATATATATATATATATATATATATATATATATATAAAATATATTAAACTAGTGCTTCTGCTTCATGGTTCACGAAGATATATATATATATATATATATATAT
Source organism: Pulicaria dysenterica (assembly GCA_947179395.2). Classification (NCBI taxonomy): domain Eukaryota; kingdom Viridiplantae; phylum Streptophyta; class Magnoliopsida; order Asterales; family Asteraceae; genus Pulicaria; species Pulicaria dysenterica. The sequence continues at coordinate 11,110,956 of OX359291.1, forward strand.
ATATATACTGGATCGTAACTTCGAATATATATCTACTAATATGTGTATATATAATATATTAAACTAGTGATTCTGCTTCATCGATGATATATATATATATATATATATATATATAGAAAATGGATCAATATAAAACCATTATTTAAACATAGAACCATAGAACCAATCTGGACCATTGGATCATAAAAATCAATGGATGAGATTGAAGATGCCATAAATGTAATTATCATGTTTAATTAATATGTAAAAGGGCAAACATGGAAATCCCCCCTAACAAACCCACATTTAAAAAAAAATACCCCCCAAAACTTTAAATTATCATAACTTTTTAAGTTTTGTGAATTTAAACAAAAAAATTATACCAATCCTTTTAGTTTTTTAATCATCTTTCAATCAAGACCACTCTTCCCATATTTTTCTAATTTTTTTTTGAAAATGCAAATTTTGTTTGCATTTTGGGCGCATTTTCATTGAAATATTTTGAGTTTGCATTTTGCATTTTCATATTTTGCATTTCGAAAGCATCTCCATGACCTGTATGTTCATATTTTGCATTTTATGATTTTTTGATTTTTTGCATTTTGCATTTTAGAATGAAACTCAGCTCAAAATGCAAACTTTGTATTTAAAAAAAAATTTCAGAAATATATCAAGTCCGGTCTTGTTTGAAAGAGAACGAAAAACTGAATCTAACGATATAGTTTTTTTTGCTAAAATTCTTAAAAAGAATTAAGTTATGATGATTTAAAGATTGTGGGGGTTTTGTTTTTTTTTTCAAAAAATTTGTTGGAGTGAAACTATAGGCGCGTGAGTTTTATTTTATTTTTAATTTCCAGTTTTGCCCTCAATTAAAATGCCACGTGTCATTATTTGGGGTGTTTATTTAGGTTCTATGTTTAAGAGAGGTTCTATATGGATCATTACCCTATATATATATATATATATATATATATATATATATATATATATATATATATATATATAGTGTTTTATAAAATAATTGCACTCCGTTATTCATCGATGATATATATATATATATATATATATATATATATATATATATATATATATATTAAAATAGTAGTTGATTCATTCTTTATTGTATCGGTTTTTTCGGTTCCTACGCTTGAAACCGGGTCTACAGAAAATTTTCGGTTTTTTCGGTTTTTCCGGTTCTATACCTGAAATAACCGGTTAATAACCGGAACCGAGACTGGAACCGGTTCCCTTATATTGGTCCTGTTATCGGTTCTAGCTTTTGACCAATTTTTGTTCCCGGTTCTTTCGGTTCCGGTCCGGTTCGGGCCTGTTCCAGGACCGAACACACCCCTAGTTACGAATTTTGTTTCATATAAAACATAAACATTTTTTAATTCATGTTACTAGGTTTTATATTTTGTTATGAGTGAAAAAAATATGTGTTTTTTTATTAATTTCAAATGTGTTTTGTAGCATTCATTCATAACATTGAAAACAATATATTTACTTCGGTATTTAATCATACAGAAGGGTAATTTGGTTACTTTTAGTCAATCAGACTAGTCATGTAGTCATTCAGAAGTATTATCAAACAAAGAACTATAATCATTCACAGCCTTTTAATCATTCAGACTTCAGAATCATTCAGACTTCAGAATCATTCCGTGTTAAGTTTTAACAAACAACACCTTAATATATCATACGATATGCAGATGTAGATTAGTTACAATCGTTGAAGTAAGGGGTAAAACCATTAAATAATAGTCATGTTTCTCCCATTTTTCATTGTGACACGTCTACTCTTTTTTTACACATGTAGCCGGTCAAGTCATTAAAAACGTGTTAATATGCCATTTTAAACGACATGGACTGACCTGACACGAAGTTAAAATCGATTGACACAAAAAATACCCCACACAAAAATAACACAACCTGTTATATACAAACTAAAATAGCTTAGTTTTCACTTCATCATCACATTTTTAAAACTTTTTGTTTAAAAAAATAGTAGTGTGAAACTTTTGCAAATAACAAAAATAGAAGTAAATGATTAAAATACCCTTTGTGCAAAGTATACGAGAGGACTTTAACATAATAGCTAATGACAGATAGCATAAAGGACTAAATTTATAATGATATTCAAACTCAATGACAATCAATATAATTTTGAAAAACTGAAAGACGAAAAGTGAAATTTTAAACAAATCATATAAACGATATTTGTAATTTATTTTTTCATTATAATTCTCACATGCATGATCCTTTGTTAAAACCTTTTGAGTTTGATAATATACATGTTTTATTAATTAAACTTGTCTTTTGATAATAAGGTTTTAACGGATTTTAATTTTACAGCCGATTTTACCAAATCTAACCTCAAATTTATGTACGTATGTCATATATGCAATATGTCAGGTCAAACTTCCTTCTTACGTTGTTAACTCAAAGTTGGAAAATTAAAGACACTAGCAATAGAAAGACAATTAAGGACAACTAAAGTCTTTCTTTTATTATAAAATAAATAAATAAATTTCAACCACAAACAAAATGATTTGTGAGAGATTAAAGTCAATACAAACCAAATCTTACGTTTACAAATATAGATGACCGACGTCTACTACACTCACTCTGAATTACATTTTCTATCACACTATATATATATTTGTATCAAGTATGAATTTTATATCACTCATCTACACAAATGCAGTTAAAGAGAATGTCTAATTCACACCCGCTTTACTCTGTTTTTCTTTTCTCTTTTTTCTTGTGTTTTGCTTCTTCCTCTTCTTCTCTCAATGCCAATCATAAATGCTCTAAAGAACAGAGTGATGCTTTGTTTCACTTTAAACAAAGCTTTTCCTCCACCAATTTCTCACTCCATCAATGTGAATATTATCTTGGCCGTGCTAATTCTTATTATCGAAAGAAGATTGGTAATAATCCAAGTACTTATGGTTATTATGCAATTAATTCTGGTTATTATCCAAAAACAATGAACTGGGAAATGAACACCGATTGTTGCAACTGGGATGGAATCACTTGTGTTCTCTTCACAGGTGACGTTATTGGTATCGATTAGAACTGTGTGGGATGCTACAAGGTACCATCCATCCTAACTCCACCCTCTTTCTCCTTCCTCGCCTTCAGATACTCAAACTTGCTTACAATGATTTTGCTGGTTCTCAAATTCCAGACTCAATCGGCCGTTTAGAGTCATTGAATTACTTGGATTTCTCTTTCGCTAACCTTGCAGGGAAGATACCAGACTCAATTGGCAATCTAAAAAAAATGACTTATTTAGGTCTCTTTGAATGTAATTTAATGGGGTCACTTCCTTCATCGTTGTTTACTCTTTCCTCGCTTGAAGAATTATATCTTGCTGATAACATGTTAAGTGGAGACTTACCATTACACTTGTTCAACCATTCATCATTACGGATATTACACCTCCGTAACAACCACTTTGATGGTGAGATTAGTCAAGTTTCTTTCCAACTCAAACACCTCACTCGCCTCATCCTATCACACAACAATTTCACAGGTGTGTGCAACTTGGATACATTGTTATCAAGCATGCCAAGCCTTGTAACACTCGATCTCTCTTACAGTGGTTTAACTGTCGTAACCACAAATGATACCAGCTATGTCAAACCAAATTTGAAGTCATTAAGTTTGGTTTCTTGCAAGTTAACTATGTTTCCAGAGTCTTTACAAGGCATGAAAAGTTTTTCCGAATTAGACCTATCAAATAATGAGATAAGAGGTCGAATTCCTGATTGGATGGGGGAGATAGAAGGAAAAGAGTTTTTTTATTTGAATCTCTCACATAACCACATAACCGGCTTGCCTCACCTTCAATGGGTTGGATTAATATCGTTTTCTCTGCAACACAACCACATAGAAGGAGAATTCCCTTCATCAATTTGCAACATGAGCCATCTGGCATTTCTGGATATGTCATACAATGAATTTGTTGGAGTTATTCCACCATGCTTTGGAAATATTTTGTCTAAACTTTCGATGGTAAACATGGGAAACAATCATTTCCATGGAACCATCCCGAATATGAACACGGATTCTGTAAAACTACATGGGTTTATTATGAATGGAAATCAATTAGAAGGAGACGTGCCAAGTTTCTTGTCCAAAGCTAAAGATTTGATTATTCTTGATATTGGAAACAACAACTTGAATGGCACATTCCCTACATGGTTAGGAAATCTCCCATCGTTGCGGATTCTTGTACTGAGGTCAAATAATTTACATGGTTCAATTGAAACCTCTTTTCCCGATAATCTCTCTTTTCCAAATCTGCAAGTTCTTGATTTATCTCACAATGGGTTAGTAGGACATCTCCCTCAAAAATATTTTCAAAATTTCATTGCCATGAAGAACGTGGTAGCGAGGGGTCCTGTACCACAGTATGTGAGTTTGTTTGGTCCCATTTATTACTCTTTTACTATAGGGGTGAAAGGTCATCAACTCTTCTATCCGAAAGTTTTGGTTAACCTCATAATTATTGATCTATCCGATAACAAATTTGAAGGGGAGATTCCAAACGTCATTGGTACTCTTAACTCATTAAAAGTGCTAAACTTATCCCACAATCACCTTAATGGTCGAATCCCGCATGCTCTTGGAAACCTATCTGCAATTGAATCATTAGACCTCTCTCGGAACAACCTTAGTGGAGAGATTCCTCAAGAAATTGCAGAAATCGCTTCTCTTGAAGTGTTAGATCTCTCACAAAACCGTCTCGTGGGACATATTCCAAAAGGGAGACAATTTAACACATTTAATGTGAGCTCATTTGAAGGGAATCCGGGACTCATCTATGGGTATCCTTTGCCCCCACTTGGTGATCAGCAATCGAATTTCCCGAAAGTCAAAGATGGTGAAGATGGAGATGATGAAGAAAGTGGATTCACATGGAAAGTCGTTATGTTGGGATACGGATGTGGCACAATAATTGGAATGGTGATAGGATATCTCATGTTGTCAACTGGAAAGCCAAAGTGGTTTCATAAAATTGCGGGTGAAGTGGAGCTTACAATCTTAAGCTAGCAAAGGAGGACAAGATACACATACATTATAAATGAAATTAGCTTATGAAAGGTACGTATTTCACATGTTTTCCATTAACCGAAATTGTGCAAAACATCCTAATTTGTTTTCATTTTTTTCTTAAAAGTTTGTGATACAAATTGAACAGCTTTGAGTGCATGAAGCGTTACCATTTTAACTATGTAACTGCAATGATGTTTTATTTTAGTCTATTTATGTTACCGTTGCATATATTTTAAATTTGTTGTTCTGACTTATTATCCTTTATAAAGCAATGGTTTTAGTATCATATGTGTAGGTATCAAAAACAAAAGTATTAAAAATTGAAGCTAACACATGCACATAATATGGTGGTAAGAGACAAAGTAGATGAAGAACATTCAAGAACACACACACGTCACCAAGAATACACACTAATTCTCTCAAAGGTTTTCTCGTGAAAGCTTAGAATTCAAGTTGGCACTTGAATTCCATATAAACAAAGTAACTTACATAACCTACCCACAAGAATGGGTAAATACAATATAGGCCCTTAGCCTTTTACTATCTATCATTAATTAGCCAAACTAACTAATAATAATAAACAATAGATATAACAAATTTAACACCACAAAATAAGTTCCTAACAATATGGCACTACAACTTTTTTTCGCAAAATAAAAAAAAACATAATAATGTGAAATTCTTGGACTACCATAAATAATATCAAATTCATCGATACAAAAGTATAGTTCTACTATTCGACAATTGACATATAGAATAGCCTTTGACTAGCCTGATGAGTACTTGAGGATCCAACTTTTTGACAACAAGGACAACTAGACCTTTTTATTATTTATTATTTCAGATTTAAGTTTTGTAATTTTTATTTTCTCTAGTAATAGTGTTTTATTAATGTTATAAAAGTTTTAATTTGATTACTTGTTATATTTTTATTTTTATACAATTTATAAGTATTTTATTTTATTAAATATTTTAATTTATTTAATAGTTAAATTTAAATTTTGCTTACTTGCCAAAAAAATAACACCACGTACCACTACTATCGCAATTCGCAGACAACCATTTACTTATTTCTTTCGTTTTCTCTCTATCACCATCATTTTTAATGACCACGACAACAGCCATCTCTTATTGTTTTATTGGGGTTTCTTCATCCTGAGACGATTGCATCTCCGTTTTTGATAATTATACACAGATGGTTTGAATTATAATCACAAGTCTGAAAACACAGAAACTTTCTCACACCTTTTCTTTTTATTTATTAGACCGTCCGCATCCATCGCGCAGGGAGTGCGTGAGGAGCGCTCACGGTCGCGCCACACCATCGCCGCCTCCGTGAGGGCGCCCTCACGGTCATATACGTGACCACCGTCGCTTGTGTGAGGGAGAGTGTGTGAGGGATGAGGGTTTTTTTTTGTGATGTGAAGAATGTGATGGATGCGGGGTTTGTGTGATGGGATGAGGTAATGGTGGGAAAATAATGTGGCGCTGATGTGAAGGGTGTGATAGATGCTGATAGTCTTACGAACAACCCCCAATTGTACAGACATTATTACATATATATACACACAAACAGACAGTTAAGAGCAGTTATATCTTAACCATCGTAATCTTGTCTACTAGACATAATAATCTGAATATAACATAAAATACTTATATTATTTATAAGTCTAGAATACTATTTAACACACCCCTGCAGACTAGACTTGTATAACTCCAAGCTTTCCTTTGAATTTCTTGAAATCACCACTACTAAGAGGCTTAGTGAGTATATCAGCAATTTGTTCAGTAGTGTAGTAAAAACCGGAGATAATAATTGACGACACTAACTTTTTCCCTAATCTAATTTATACGACTAGGGTTAAAATTAGGATAATATCAAAACCTCCAAGGATCCAAGTTACCCAACTAATATCAGTTTTAACGGAATAGGATCAATCAACCAATAATAATAATCAACCACAAACAATAAAATAATGAAATAAGGTAAAAACGAGAGACACGACGATTTACGTGGAAAACCCAAAACGGGAAAAACCACGGGCGGAGGAGGCCGAGAATCAATCCACTATAATACTGCAGTTCTTACAAGCTTGAAAGGAGAACAAATTACAAAGCTTTAATGGTGAATGATGATTAGGGATTAAACCCTAATTTAGTTTACGAACGTTTCTGCAGTAGCCGACGCACACGAAATATATTGTGAAGTTTAATTTGGTGCTTATCTTGATACGTACGCATCACATGTGTATTTATACACAATTAATTCAAGTATGACACATATGGCAAGAATGGCCCCTTGACTTTGAAATATAATTATTTGAAGACATATATATATTCCACAATCTCCACCTTGGCTTCAAATGAACAAGTCACGCCAAAAACAACATAAGAACTTCTGGTCCACAATCGAACGAAACGAAAAACACCAACAGCTAAGCAAACTCCAAAGCTTTGAAAGAAAAATACCTGCAGTCACCATATAGAGAAAAATTGATTCCGAAAAATAATAATATCATCTCCGCCACGAGCCACTCAGGCTCAAATGCGTTTCATAGAACCTACCAAGTTCAATAATGAATTGAACTTGGCCACCGGAAGACCATAAGTGAAAATATCAATGAGATCATCACAAAGCACATCAAGTTTTTCAAATAATCCCTTCAACCAATTATCTCCCTTAGCAAATTCTGTAACCGCCATCTGTTCTCCCTCAGGAGAGGATAACAAAACTTTAGTATTAGGACTTAAAGTGGATGATTGCTTAAAATGAGCCGCAATGGGTGTGTTGACTGGCTCTGCTTCATGCAAATTGAAGCGACATAGGACTTTCTCGATAAAAATTTCCTGAGAAATATGCAAGACCCTAGAATCCTTATTACGCACAATTACCATACCACATATAATTTTAGCAGCCCTCAAGTCCGTTGTTTCAAAATCAACTTTCAACTGGCCTTTTAGTTTCAAAATCTCTGTTAAATCTTTCGCTGCAAACAACATGTCATCCACGTATAAGAGTAAGTAGACTAAACCATCATCACACCTTTTATAATAAACGCAGCTATCGTAGGTGCACCTGCTGAATGTGTGACTGGTTAGAATAGAGTCTAACCTCCTATACCATTGTTCAGGAGATTGCTTGAGGCAATAAAGAGTTTTATAAAATTTATACGCATAGTCCTTCTTGCCATAAACTACAAACCCCTTAGGTTGTTGCATAAATATCTCATCCTCAAGCACAGATAGAAATATGTTTGACAATAAGAGAATATATGTCAGTATCATTAACATCTGTAACCTGACTGTAACCTTTAGCTACTAACCGGGTGTCATACCTTGGTTTCTCATCCGGGTTAATGGATTCCTTGAGCTTGTAGATCCATTTGTATTTATCAGACTCAATATCTTCAGCAATAGTAAGAGCATAAGCAAAAGAATCCTCTGGTTGTTCAATAGTACTCGAAGGAATAGTAGGTGTAGTAAAAAACTCCACCTCCACTTGAGTTTTCTCCTTGCATGTCTCAGATGATTCCTCCATATTGAAAGAATAGTCAACGACTCGCTGAATCATAATGGTCTCGTCAAAAGTGACATCTCTTGAGATAATAACCTTTTGCAACTCAAAACTCCATAACCTATAATCTTTTACCCCTGGATTGTACCCAATAAACACATTTAAATTCCACTGGTTCTAATTTCTCATTGTCAACTCGTGCAAAAGCTGGACATCCAAACGGTTTTAAATCTGTATAATCGGCAGGTTTCCCGAACCATAACTCAAATGGAGTTTTATTTTCAATTGCTCGTGACGGTGAACGGTTGATTAAATAGCAAGCAGTAGAAGCAGCCTCCGCCCAAAAAGACTTTGGCAATTTGGAAATAATAAGCATACACCGGACCTTCTCCATAATAGTGCGATTCATCATTTCGGCTACACCATCATGTTGAGTTGTATGGACTACTGAACGAGAAAAAATAATGCCCACCTTTCGGCAATAGGCATTAAACTCATCTAAACAAAATTCAAGTCCACCATCCATAAAAAGATACTTTATCTCCAAACTAGTTTGCTTTTCAACCCGCACTTTCCAATTCTTGAAAGTAACAAATATATCTCCCTTATGTTTTAAAAAGAATGACCATACCTTTCGGGAGAAGTCATCAACAATAGTAAGCATGTAGGAAGCTCCACCTTTCGAAGCAACTTCCGTCGGTCCATATAAATCCAAGTGAACATATTCAAGTGGTCCTCGTGTTGCATGAATACCACTCATAAAAGTCACTCGTTTTGCCTTGCCGCATATACAGTCTTCACAAATCTTTCAACAACCTTCTGTCCTCCTAATAAACCTCTTCGACTCAATTCAGACATGCCGTGAAAATTCATATGGCCGAGTCGAAGGTGCCAAAGACGAGAACGGTCTAAATCAGATAAAGAGTATGAGACATCAGCTGCATAAACTATTAGAAGTTCTCCAACACAATCAACCTCAGCTACATCGACTTCGGCTGATGTACTACCCCTTTTATATTCTGCTGCTGCATTCTCCTTTTCTTTATTCTTTAATTTGAAACATTCATCAATTGTATGCCCTTTCTTATGACAATAGTTGCAAAAGTTTTTACCTCTATCGGTTGTTGCTCCTCTAGCGTTCAAACCTTCGGCTTTCACGTCACCAGAATCACCACCTGTAATCTGTTTCATTTTCTCTTTTGAATCCAAAGCAGTTAAAACTTCATCCAGGACAAGAGTGTCACGACTATAAATGATAGTATCACGAAAGTGACCATAAGAGTAAGGCAAAGATGATAACAAAAACAGAGCCAAATCTTCATCATCATATTTAACATCCATATTCTCTAAGTTACCGACTAACTCTTTGAATGTGGATATATGATTAGCTAAAGAACTCTCTTCAGACATCTTCAGATTGAACAATTGTTGCTTTAAATGCAACTTGTTGGGTAAGCTCTTCGTCATCAACAATTGCTCTAACTTTAACCATAAAGCAGCCGTAGAAGTTTCCTTCAACACATCCTGTAAAACATCATTAGATAAATGTAAACGAATTAGAGAAGAAGCTTTCAAATCTTTCATCTCTTTTTCTGCCTGGGTCCATGAAGCTGGCATTTTCTCAAAGCCTAAAAGTGTCTCGTGTAATTCCATCTGAATCAAAATATCTCTCCTCTTAACTTGCCACAAAGGAAACCTGGTGTTCCGGTCAAGTAAAGGAATATCATACTTCATTGAAGACATGGTTAATCAACTTGACAGAAAAGTAATCCCAATAAACTAATATCAAGAGCAACCTGGCTCTGATACCAATTGTAGTAAAAACCGGAGATAATAATTGACGACACTATCTTTTCCCTTAATCTAATTTATACGACTAGGGTTAAAATTAGGATAATATCAAAACCTCCAAGGATCCAAGTTACCCAACTAATATCAGTTTTAACGGAATATGATCAATCAACCAATAATAATAATCAACCACAAACAATAAAATAATGAAATAAGGTAAAAACGAGAGACACGACGATTTACGTGGAAAACCCAAAACGGGAAAAACCACGGGCGGAGGAGGCCGAGAATCAATCCACTATAATACTGCAGTTCTTACAAGCTTGAAAGGAGAACAAATTACAAAGCTTTAATGGTGAATGATGATTAGGGATTAAACCCTAATTTAGTTTACGAACGTTTCTGCAGTAGCCGACGCACACGAAATATATTGTGAAGTTTAATTTGGTGCTTATCTTGATACGTACGCATCACATGTGTATTTATACACAATTAATTCAAGTATGACACATATGGCAAGAATGGCCCCTTGACTTTGAAATATAATTATTTGAAGACATATATATATTCCACAAGTAGTCTTGCAGAACTTTACTTCAACCTTGCCTGATTTTATGAGCTCCCTTATGAAATGATATTTAATGCGAATGTGCTTGCTCTTCCCATGATACACTGGATCCTTGCTTAATGCAATTGTAGACTTATTATCACAGTAAATTATTGTGGGTCATTTCTGAAAATGTTTGAGTTCATCCAAAACACCACGCAGCCAGATAGCTTGACAACCAACCAAAGCAGTACACATATATTCTGCCTCAGCTGATGATAAAGCAATTACCTTCTGTTTTTTCTATTGCCACGAGATTGCTCCGGATCCCATGCTAAACACATATCCAGAAGTGCTTCGGCTGTCATCTACACTTCCTCCAAAGTCACTATCCCCAAATGCAACCAGTTCAGAATTAGAAGTCTTCTCATAACGAATCCCATGATCAGAAGTTCCTTCTATGTAGTGTAACGTAGAATTCTTTTCCCGCAAAATTCTCGAGTATGCCCAAATTTTTGACAATAGTAACATTGGTTCTGAGATAATGATTTACCTCTACCCTTTCCTTTCAAGTATTGATCTTCCTGTTTAGTTGACTCATTTGACTCTCTTCCACGACCCTTTTCTTGTTGGTTTTCATTCGTATTTGATTTAATAACAGTATGAAAAACTTGTTCATTTTGAGGCGTTTCAAACTGACTTATCCTCAGTTCGTGAGATTGTATCGTCCCGACCACTACGATGTATTCAAATTTTCGTATGAGACTCCTGAGTATTTTCTCAACTATGCGTTTGTCTTCAATCCCTTCACCATTAAGTCTCATCTGGTTCGTGATGACGATTACTCGATTGTAAAATTCTTCTATACTTTCCGTCTCTTTCATGCGAAGTGCATCAAATTCACAGTGCAGCGTTTGAAGTCGTACAATCTTCACCCTGTCTTCCCCTTTATATGTTTTGTGCAACATATCCCAGGCCTCTTTGGACGAGTTTGATGTTGATATTCTCTCGAAAATTGCTTCATCAACCGCCTGAAATATAAGAAATAGGGCCTTTTTATCTTTCTTTTTCAATTCACCAATTTGTGACATCCGTGTAGAAGTTTCTTCTCCTGTGATTCTCAGTTCTTGTACCCCATTCTCTATAAGATTCCAAAGATCCTGTGATTCGAACATAACCTTCATCTGTATGCTCAAATGGTAATAGTTTTTACCATTTAATTTTGGAAGTTGAGGCTGAACAAGATTGTTACCAATCGATGCCATGGATAAATCTTTCTGAAGAAAAACCTTCTGTGTAAGAGCCCTAGGCTCTGATACCACTTTGATAATTTGAATATATAATATACACAGATGGTTTGAATTATAATCACAAGTCTGATAACACAGAAACTTTCTCACACCTTTTCTTTTTATTACGAACAACCCCCAATTGTACAGACATTATTACATATATATACACACAAACACACAGTTAAGAGCTGTTATATCTTAACCATCGTAATCTTGTTTACTAGACATAATAATCTGAATATAACATAAAATACTTATATTATTTATAAGTCTAGAATACTATTTAACAGTTTTTCTCCATTTTCAAGTAAATTATCTATATTCCACACACACTCACTCTCTCTCTCTCTCTCTCTCTCTATATATATATATATATATATATATATATATTTATATATATATAGGGTGAGGATCAAGTAAAAAGTATATTAACGTAAAAATGGTAAGTGACAATAAAAAATCCTTTTTATTGATTAAAACTAGTTCTTCATCGATTTCTTTTTGATGAATCCAACATATTCATCACTTTTTACACAGTAAAAGAGATTTTCAAATACAGATTTTGAAACCAAATTTTTGGAATAATTTGGTGATGAACAAAATGCTTTCATCTAAAAAGTGATGTATATGTTGGATTCATCAAAAAGAAATCGATGAAGAACTAATTTTAATTAATAAAAATGATGAACTAACAATTATTAGTTGATGTATATACCGAAAAACTATCACTAATTATCTCTCTTACACTTTTTACTTTAATTTACCTTTTATTTGATCTCATCCCTATATATATATATAGGGTCAGGATAAACTAAAAAGAAAATTAAGATACAAAGAGTAAGGAGAAATCCTAGCCGCAAGATTTAAATTAAAAGTCGACATAAGAGTGCTTAGAGTGGAGGTGTATAGCTGCGTGGGTATACTCAATGGCGGCGTGGAAAAATAATCAACCATACCATGGCGCCGTTAATATGAATTGGCGTGGAAATAAAACCCACCTGCATGGTGGCGTGAATAGTATATATTAATATATTTCAGGCTTTTAATATATCTGCATGTTTGAATATATTGCGTGGAAACATAACCCATCTACATTTCTTTCATATTTTTTAAATTGAAGTAGGTAGGATTCATTTAATTTTAGTGTACTTTAATTATTGTATTTAATATTTACCACCTGCTTCGTAGCTTATTACTTCCTACTAGACTATCATTTAATTATTGTATTCAATATTTACCAACTAAAATTAGTATAGATTTCACGTTTTTCTTATCAATGCTTCTTCATCTTCACATTCCATCTTCATTGTTATCAAACTTCATCTTCTCTTCTTCTTAATCATATTCATACTTTATGGAGAATTTTGATTGGTTGGGAAGCTCTTCATCTCCTTCAAGCCACACCTCAAACTTACCAAATGCATCATCAAACCAACCATCAACACCTCAAAGCTTGTTTTCAAATTTTGGATCTTGTTACATTCCTCAAATGCCAACATCACTAATTCAACAACCATACGTATCACCAAATCTACAACAATTCTACCTAAATCAACAACAATATCAACAGTTTCTGCAGTGGCAACAACAACAACAACCACCACCACCACCACAACCGTCACCAATAGAAAATCAACCTCAGCCGGAGCCGGTCAAACAACCCGAGCCATCAAAAGGAAGAAAGGATTTTAAGAAGAATAGTTGGGCCAAGGAGGACGAAATTCTTTTGGCCACTTCCTGGGTAGCCGTATCCGAAGACCCTACAGTTGGTAACTCCTAAAAAGGTGACTCCTTTTGGTACCGTGTTCAAGTTATCTTCAACAAAGAGACAACTGGAATGCAACGAACTAAAGACCAACTCACGGGTAAATGGCGAGACATGAAGGCCAAAGTGTCAAAATTTACTGAGACATATCACTGTCTAAACCGGGAGCGTGCTAGTGGGGTAAATGACGCCGACCTTCTCACATTTGCCCTCGAATCTTATCAAGCCAACAACCTTCAACCATTTCCATTTATACATGTTTGGGATGTTGTTAAAGATCCCCAAAATGGAAGCATCCAGATCCGGTAGTTCCCACACATCGTAGCAAAAAATCAAGAACTTCCGAAACCTCTTCAGAGCAAAATGTGTCCATAAATTTAGGATTTCGATGATGTACGAGACGACTCGTCACCGGAGCTAGAACGTCCCCATGGAAAACCACGGAAAGAAAAACGGGGTGGATCATGCACACAAACAGTTGGTTGGTCTTCTTTTTCTGCTGGTCAAGAATTCAACAATAAATATTTTGAACGTATGGATCACCGCAACGCGATGAAGGACGAATATATGGCAAAGAAAACATGTATAAAGACCTAGAATTTCTAGCTCTAGACGTGTCCAATTTAAACGAAAGAGATCGGGCCATCATCGAGGCAAAAAAAGAAGACATTCGGAAAAAATATAAAATGTAATGTTCTAATTTTATTTTATGGTATTTAAATTCTTATTTACATGTTTTTTATTTTTTGACCATATATTAATTAATGTATTTATTTGGTAGTTGAATTTAATTGACATATATCTATTAATGTGGTGGTTTGAATTAATTGACTGATAGATATTAATGCGGTGGTAGAATTTAATTGATAGATACCTATTAATGTGGTGGTTGAATAGGTTGCAAATATATATAGTCACAATTTGATATGTATTTGAAATACAAGTTCTCTAAAAATGAAAGATACATCTTCATCCTCATGTTCTTCCGACTCATTTGAATGGATACAAATGACACAAGAAGCGATTCACTATCACGAACGCTTGAAGAAGAACATAATACATCTCGTGCAAGAAGATCTCGGAGATATATACGGAGAGACCGTGAAGGTGCAAATGAACATCTACTCACGGACTACTTTGGAGACAACCCTCGTTATCCAAGTGAATATTTTAGAAGAAGATTTCGCATGCGTAAGGATCTTTTTCTTCAAATTGTTGATGCAATTTCAAATATCCAATATGATGAAATTCCTAAACACTTCTATTTTTTTAAACAAAGACATGATTGTAGGGGTGTAAACGGTTTTAGTGTTTTGCAAAAATGCACATCTGCCATACGCCAATTGGCTTATGGCACTGCACCAGATAGTTTTGATGAATATTTACAAATGTCTGAAAGAACTTCTCATGAGTGTCTACATAACTTCTGTAAGTGTATAATTGATTTGTATTCAGCTGAATACTTAAGAAAACCAACAGTTGATGACATTCAACGTCTATATCATACACATTCCAATGTTCACGGGTTCCCTGGAATGCTTGGTAGTATTGATTACATGCATTGGTCATGGGAAACTGCCCGAACGCATGGAAAAGACAGTATACTAGAGGTGATCAAGGATGTCCGACAATTATGCTCGAAGCAGTCGCATCCCATGACCTCTGGATATGGCATGCTTTTTTTGGTGTTGCAGGGTCGAACAATGACATTAATGTTCTCAATCAATCACCATTGTTTGATGACTTACTTGTAGACAACGCACCTGAATGCCCTTTTCAAGTCAATGGGGTGACTTACACGAAGGGATATTATCTAGCTGACGGTATATATCCAGAATGGGCTACTTTTGTGAAGAGTTTCTCTTTTCCAACCGACGAAAAAAGAAGAAAGTTCAAAAGGGCACAAGAAAGTGCAAGAAAGGATGTCGAGAGAGCATTTGGTGTCCTACAAAGTCGTTGGGCAATTGTGAGGATGCCGGCAAGAGCATTGAGCTTGAAAAAAATACAAAGAATTATGTACACATGCATCATTCTACACAACATGATTATTGAAGATGGCGGATATGCAATATCAAATGCAAATGAAGAAGTTACTATTACTCGAAGCCGAGTCCAACGGACCTTTGCCGAGACTTGTGAAATACGTCGTCGGTGAAATAAAGAATTACGAGACAAGGATACACATATAAATCTTCGTCATGATCTCGTGGAGCACGTGTGGAGCAATCAACGAAATTACGAGTAACTTTTTATGTATTTCTATATTTACTAATTTTAGTTGTTATATTTATGGTATTTATTATTTTGGTGTATTTTGATTTATAGAAATTTAAATGAATTGTATTTCCTTTTAGTTTAATAGTTTATTTTATTGGTTATTATTATATTAAATATAAAATTTATAAATAAGGTGGGTCCCATAGTTTGATGTGGTATGGAGTGACCATTACGGGTGTGTGTGATATCTAAGTGACGAGTTAAGTAGTGGAGGTGAAAAGCTGACGTGGCAGTGTGATGGGTGTGATAGAATGTAACCATACCTGACACTCTAACAGCTTTCATAACCAACGTTTATAACTGCCAGTAAAGGGCATATCAGGAAACTCAAAAAATAACCATCAGCGAGATTTTAGTTTCGTTGATTCAAACTTGACCAGATTCAAAGATAACCAGTCCAACAAAACATCAGATGCACACATTAACAAATCAACCAGACGCATAAAAACGATAACACGGACCACTTGAATTGATTTTACCAACAAATTCACCAAACACTTGATGCACAGTAATTTTAAAAAAAAGATGAACAAATCTATATACTCCGTATATAATAAATCCGAATTCAGATTCACAAAAATTTCGATTTTAACTTCAACCACTTGATACACACTAATTCAGAAAAAAGATGAACAAATCTAAATTATATGAAAACCCGAATTCAGATTCACCAAAATCTTGATTTTAACTTCAAGACACAAGATGCAAACTAATTTCAGAAAAAAGATGAGCAAATCTACATTATACAAAAAAACCGAATTCAGATTCACCAAAAATCTCTATTTTAACTTCAAGTTACAGTAGGACAAAAGGAAGAGCGATGCACATACTCTGTATACAAGGGAGAAACACAGTTTGACTTCACAAAATTAATGGAGACCAACGATCTCCTTAAGCGAGGACCGACGATGGCTTCATAGTGCACGGCGGAGACTTCAGAGTGGGCGGCGGATGATGCACACGCGGTGCGACTTCACAAAAAGCGACTTCACAAGCGATGGCAGTAGATTATTAGGGTTTTCGTGAAATTGAGGATGCCTGTGCGACGACTCTGCTTCGTGATGTACGAAGGTGACTATGCGGCGGTGATGCTGTGTGGCGGCGGTGATGCTGTGTGGCGACGACGATGCGGTTAGGCGGCGACGATGCGATGGGTGCTGATTAGGGTTTTCGTGAGGTAAATGGGGGTGGGTTCTCACAGACGTTAAATGTAACGTGGGACTGTGGCACCGAATATCAATGGAAGAGAGAGAATAATGTAAAATGTCTCAAGTGCCCTTTAACTAATTTTGGTTTAAAAAGACACGTGTCACTCTCAGATTTCTCCCTTTCCTTTTTACCCTAATTCTCTTTTTATTTGATCTTGATTATATATATATATATATATATATATATAGATGATGTACTGTTTTTATAACTCCTAATCAAGAATAAGGATGTGATACAATCGACTCGAGATGGTTAGTCTCCTTAATGCAACTATAAAGTTAGATTAAGAAGTTTGAGCAATTATCGGTATTGAAAACCCTGTCAAGCCAGTAAGCCACTGAGTCTTTTGGTTACTGATGCTTAATCCCCAGATGTGTGTGCTTAATTAAACATATGTGACTGTTTATAGGGTGGGATGGGAGGGGTGGTATTATCGTGGTTATCTTTTCAGTGGACAAAGATGGAGATACAATACTTGTACGAATACGTACACTGGTTTTGATGTTGTCTTTGGGCTTTCAAGTTTCGCTACTGTATTAATGCTGTGTTGTTATGCTGCTGGTTGTGCTATTCAATGCTGTCTGCTGCGGTTTTGTTGCTGTTCTATTGCATGATCAGTGTATGGGATACGGTTGTCGATGCTTCTGTGCTGTTTTACTGCTGTTCTGATGCTGTTATGTTGTTATTTTGCTGTTGTTTTTGGGTGCTGTTTTGCTGATTGGGCTACGGTAATGTTCAGTACGCTTCTATGTCGATATCATGGCCTCTCTGTGGTGCTGCTGCGTAGTCTATATATGGTGGAGGTGGGTGCAACATCATGGAGTTTCGTCACGTACAGGTACTTGTGAGAAGCATTATATATGTGTAGGGGACAAGATATGACGTCGAAGTATTGCTACAAGTTCAATGCGGGCTGAATTAAGTGTGAGTTATAATAAGAGTGTGTTGATGATATTAATATGTGATGCTTTGATGTAATTCAGTGATATTATGATGATATCAGTATGTATTTAAACTGGCAACTTTGATGTATGAAAAGTATTTTCTTGGCTGTTAAAATAAAAGTTTGAGCAATTATATATCTGTGTATATTTTTTTAATGATATTCAAATGTTGAACCAAAAAATATTAACTATTCATATAGTATAGGAATATCCAAATGTAAATAACGTCTACTACTGTCAACAAGTTAAGAAAAGGGAGACTGAGGTGGTTTGGTCACATTAATGATGCAACCAATTGCATCAGTTAGGAGAGTGAAATCGATTCAACAGATGGTACTAGGAGGCATGGTTGTCCATATCTGAGGTAGGAAGATAGAGTTAGAGCGGATTTGCAGGAATATCTCTCTCTACTGACATGATATCACGTAGAATAATATGGAGGAGGAGGATTAAGACTCAGGGTTAGGAGGAAGCAATATTATTTCTTGCAGCTTAGGACTTATGGATTAGGTTCGAGCTTGGATTTCCAAATTATTATTTAACTATTTTAATTTTATTTCTTTTATTTCTTTATTTCTTTTTTTATTCCTACGTTTATCACTTTTTATCGTATTTTGTTTTTAGATCTTACTTTTTTAGTTATATATTATTTATGTATTCATTGATTGTTTAATTGAAACAGTCTCTCTATCTAAGGGTTAAAGTATGTTGTCTACATTCTATCTCCCACATACCCCACTATAACAGGGATCGGTTATTGTCGTTGTTGTTGTATACTATCATGTCACTAATTAGCTCATCAGTAGCACACATCCTAAATATTTCTCAATTCTCACTGTATGAGCACTCAAGTAACACCTATCCCAAACCAACCAAATCTTTCTCCCACCTTTTTATAATTTATTTAATTATTTATTTATATATTAAACAAAATAAGTTATTTAACACATTGTATAAAAATTAAAATATAACAAATAACATAAATAAAAATTTCATTAATAATAGCAACAACAGCAACAACAACGACAACGACAACGACAACGACAACGCAACGATAACGACAACAACAATAACAACAATAACAATACATTTCATTCTTCCAATCCATATAATTCTCTAATTATTTTCTTCTTGGCCAAAGTTGCCTTTAAAATGGGACCCGTAAGGTGATCATGCGGGCTAATATAAAACTAGAAGTCTTTGTTGAATTGCGCTGCTTTTTATAGTTCGACCTCGCTTTGTCCGACCGTCAACATCTTTTCTTCAACTTCAAGTTTTTACATTCTATATGTTATATATTTTGTGATACCCGCTCGTTGTACGATGATATTTGGACCAATAAAGTATCATAGTTTTGTTGCGAATTTATGCTGGAATTGAGTGTACCCGTTGATGGCCTCTTTCCCTTGTTTCTCCAAATGGGTCATTGAGACTACTCTATTTCGACCTCGTGAGGCTCCTCTTCATTGTTGTCGTCGTTATCATTGATGTTTAAGTTAACATGTGCATAGAACACACGTTCATTGGGTATTGGGAAGAAGACGTTTTACTATGTTTAGAGGGCCAGAAAGAAGGAGTAGCCATTGGTTGTACTTGGTGCCACTTTGGACTATTTTTTAGGACGATCCATGTTTTTCGTGGTTGAAAGCATTCCCCTTGTTATCCCCCGATAACGATAGTGCGCCAACTTTATAATACTCGCTTCCATTTTTTCACTACGTCGTTTATTTATTAAGTTGTTGTAGATGGTGGCGAAACACGATAGTTTTTTGTTGAGGTGTTTAAATTTGGAGTTGACTTAAAATAACATTTCTATACGCTCCACGTTTCATTCGAGAGTAAAACACATGTTCGACTCTTCCCCAAAACCTATTTACACGTATATAATAAAAAAAGATAAAAATATGTTTAAGTATAGTAGTGTATTTATATAGAGGAGAAGTTGGAAGAATGAAAGAAGTTTGGGTGAAAATTAATGAAGTACATATAGTAGTGTCATTATATAGTGAAGAAGGTGTGTGTGTGTGTGTGTGTGTGAGTGTACAGAGAGAGAGAGGATGGTTCATGCGAAAAAAGTTTTTTTTGCAAAAGATACGAGAACCAATTTCGACCCTACGATTAGTTAATCAATAGTTAAAATTAAATATGGAAGTTTAGTAAATAAATCAAACTTTAAGGATGCTAACTAAAATAATGAAAGGGTAAAATAGACTTTACACATATCCCTCTCTAGTCCTCCCGTATAACTCTCTCCCAGTTACTTTTTCAAAAAGCCTAGTTCACATTATTTTGTTCTCTTTTTCTGTACACAATCGATGTCCCATATCCTCACCACAGTGTAGTAACCTAGCCCACGGCGCAGCTACCCATCATTTACCATCACATCGTGGCCCACAACCATCCATCGTCTATCACTGTTGAGCCGACTTCAAGATCAGGTTTCGGTTCAAAATGGTCGACGCACTCGTTGTGTGAATGAATCTCCCCTGCTTCTCCATCGAGATGGTGATTTCAATGAAGAATAACGTTGTTGAACACATTGATGGCATTACATTCATGTGTTGAACCTTCTTAACATTAGTTGTTTAGATGTAGCGTTATGTATGTGTTAGATAATTAGTTGCCACCTTTTATTGTACATAGAATTTCCGCTTCTAGTACATGTAATTCTTGATTCATTTCGATAAAAATTATATTTAAAATATAAGAGTGTGTTCTAATTTTTAAAAAGCTAGAGTTTCTATTCAACCCCCTTCCCCCTCTACAAACATTTGTTATAGTATCCAATCTAGGACTAACAAAAACAAAGTTCATAAATTTGCTAACTAAGCATGATTAGTGAGAAGAACCAACATAAGCATCACCCTGTTGAGCCTTATTTTGGTTGTCTGCCTTAACTCTCTAAGAACACGTACGGATGTTAGAATGTTATGAGCATCATAACTTTCACGATAACTGCATTTTTGTTCCTTCTTTGTCTAATTGGCTACAGCCTGCTCACATGAACTAGTAATCCTCTTTCTATTACCAACACCTCTATTATGAATACTAGTTGGATTGTGAATATCAAGACTTGCAGAACGCTTAACACCTAACACCTCACTTATGAAATCTGTATTACCATGGGATCATCTTCAACAAAATCATCATTACATTCTTCAGACATGTAAAGACCCAAATTTTTTTAAACTTTGCAAATATATATATATATATATAATAAATAGGGTTTAGGGTTTAGTGGTTACACCCTAAATAAATGACACGTATCCTTGAACAGCTTCATACTATTCAATTTTCTTTCTAATGCTTCTGCTACACGCTTTGGAAAGTAGACACATAATCCATCTGCTACAAGGACATACTCCATTAATTTGTGTCTCTCTTCTTCTACACCCCTCACTGGCTCACTCTCTTGTCATACAGTGATCGCTACTGCCCTCTCTATTTTTTCTTTATGGTCTTTTTAGAAAGTCAATTTGTGGAGAGGTTGCATATTGTTTGAATCTGAAGTTGGGAATCAATGGTTAGTTTCAATTTAGGGCTTCAAATGTATGAATCTAAATATGCTCCATAATCTTTTACCCACATGATTCCATATGATTTTAACCCAGCTAAGTTACAGGTTTCGTATTAGGGCTATAATGGTGGTCACTCATGCTGATTGAGTTCCAGACAAAACTTTCCTACAAGAAAAGCCGATTTGAAGAGTGAAGGTATCATGTTTTTGTGTGGAATCTAGAATCTTGGTTTCATTTTCCAATTATCTAACTTACAGGCCTCTCATTGGGGTTATCCTATGAGTTTGGTTTCTTTTGATTTTCTTTCTCCAAGGTAAGCCACATGTACCTTTGATATCTCTTGTTCTTCTTTAATTTTTCATCATGGCTTGACATTTTTTCGTTCAATTTGATGATTTTTTTTCCATCAAGGTAGATGAGTTTTTACTTGAAATTTAAGCTGGTGTAGTTCTATTTATTTGTTTCTTGTTTCTGGTTTAATCATTTTTTCCATTGTGCTTATGCAGTTTGTTTTACTTTTACCTTTCAAATGGCAAATAATTTGTTTTATATGTACCAGGTTTCAAATAATATTATGTTGGTTTCCCAAAATAAATTTACAACCACTTCTCTTTTAATTTTGTTGTAGTATAGTGTTAGTTTCTAAATTGTGTTCAATATATTCTAGTGAAGTTTTTAAATAGTTTAGTTGTTATTTGATATTAATAATAGTTTAGGGTACATTATGTAAATACCCAAGGGGTATAAGTACTACTTTGCTAGCCCTATTCTAATTAAGCAATCCTATTCACGTTAAATGTTCTTCTCGGTTTTCTCTCAATCGACGGACTTCTATAACCGAGTTATCATTGTTGATTGCTTCGATTCTTGTTTGATACTTGATACAATTTGGTCCTACAATTGATATCAGAGCAGGAGTGGATTACAAGGTTTGTTTGATTTTAATCGATTACATTTGTTCGTCTGTTTTTGATCGTATTTGAAAGTTTGAAATTGGACTATGCCTCAATCTGTTTATTGATATTGAAGATTGTCTTGTGCTTATTCACTTTAATTGATTACTTTGGAATTGATATATTATTGCAATCGTTGGGATTAAAAAAAAAGTTGAAATCATTGTGGTTTGGATCTGCGATTCTCAATGACGGCTTCTACTTCTGACCTCGCATATGGAATTAAGTTTGGAGAAGATTTAATTCAAATTGGTTGTTAAGGATTATTAAGCTTGGTGTTTATTTTTAGTTTGGGATTGAAAGAGCGTGTTTTGATTGTGTTGTTTGGAGAACAAGATCGATTTGCAGGCTGGAATTGTCGTTTTTGTTTGCTAGGGTTCGTCATTGTACGTTGACACCTAGCCAACTGATCTTAGCCAACTGCTTTTAGCCAACTACTTTTAGCCAACCGATCTTAGCCAACTAAACCTAGACAACTGAACCTAGCCAACTGCTTCTAGCCAACTAATCTTAGCCAACTACTTTTAGCCAACTGATCTTAGCCAACTGCTTTTAGCCAACTGCTTTTAGCCAACTGATCTTAGCCAACTAAACCTAGTCAACTGAACCTAGCCAACTGCTTCTAGCCAACTGCTTCTAGCCAACTAATCTTAGCCAACTACTTTTAGCCAACTGATCTTAGCCAACTGAACTTAGCTAGTCAACTAAACTTAGCTAGCCAACTGAACTTAGCTAACTGAACTTAGCTAACTGAACCTAGCCAACTGCTCCTAGCCAACCATACTTAGCCAACCTCATCTAGCCAACCTCACTTAGCCAACCTTACCTAGTCAACCATACCTAGCCAACCATACGTAGCCAACCTTACCTAGCCAACCATACCTAGCCAACTATACTTAGCCAACCTTACCTAGCCAAGTAACTTCGCTAGCTGCCTTAGCCAACCTTAGCTAGCCAACCTTACCTAGCCAACTGTACCTAGCCAACCATACTTAGCCAACCTCACCTAGCCAACCATACCTAGCCAACTGTACTTAGCCAACCTTATTTAGCTAATCTTACTTATCCAATATTCACTTTAATTTCCACTCAAAGATCCGAGTTTTCAAGTATCAACATTTTGTTCATGATGGCAACTAATGAAAGTGATCGTTGTTCTTCATCTGGTTTTGAGGTTAATACTACTAATTCTCAATTCATTGACATGATTCATGCTTTGCAAAATCAGATTTCTCAATTAGAAAAGGATAAAGCTCATTGCCAAATCTTAGAGGCTAGATTAGATAACAATTACAATGAGTTAGTTCAGTGCAATCGAGAACTGGCATCCGTAAATGATCAACTGTCTTATGTACAAGGAAAGTTCAAACTCTGCGAAGAAAAAGTTCAATATCTTACTGAAGTAAACTCTGAAATTACTGTCAAATTAAGGGATGCAGAAATTAAATGTAAAGATTATGACGCTGAGGTTGATTGTTATGTTAAGGAAAGAACCTAACTATATTCGAAAGTTAAAGAACTGGAAGATAATCTTTGTAAACGTGGTCAATCAGAACAGACTATATTTTTAAATAAACCAAAAGACACTAAATTTTACGATGTAAAAGCAGGTCTAGGTTTTGAAAATCCAAAGAATTTATCTAAAGTCTGTCGTGCTCAATTTTATGAATTTGAATTTATGGGTTGGGGTTTCACTGATTTAATGAAATTCACAGGGGCTTCAGAAGATGATGAGTTAGAAATTCCAAAAAGAGAAAATAAAGATAAAATGCAACTTCCGTTTGACTACACTGAGTTAAACAAAAGTTATGAAAATCTTGAAATTTCTTCATCAATTGAATCTCCATCTACTTATTCTTCTGAAGAATTTAATCAAAAGTCAGAAAACCTTTCTGAAAAACCCGAATACTCTAATCTTATATTCCTAGTTCCATTTTGAAAAAGAAAGTTTATGATCTTCAAGAAGAGTTAGTTAAACAAACAACAGATTTCACTAATGAAAGAGTTATTCTACTTGATAGAATAAATTCTTTAAAAGATCAACTCACTTCCGCTGTCAACAATAAAACATAAAATGTTTCAAACTCTTTCGTTGACAAAGGTAAATTTGTTGTAGAACAAAGTTTTGATGATTTAATGGAATCTGATGTTAGTGACAAAGTTTTTGATAACCAGTGCAACACCTCTCAACAGAATCAATACATTAAATTTCCTAATCAAGATTTGAAAGTGATGACAGAGAAACTTTAAGTAAGAGGCAAGCCAAGAGAGCATTGTGGTTTGAGAAAAGAAAAAGTTTTCTAGAAGCCAAGAAAATACGCTTACAAGAGAAAAATCATTTTGGTTCTGGTAGTTATACGAACAATTTTGATCATGTGCATGGAACAGCTTCAAATGCTGGAAATAGTTCCAAAGACTAATAGATTTAAAGAGTTTGGTTTTGATTCAAGTGTTCATTCTCGTTCTCATGTTAGGAAGTATGAATCTTCTTCTTTTGTTAATTCTTGTTGTGATGCTTTAGATAAGCCTGATGTGAAATATCCATTTACGGTATATTCTATTAAGCACTTGATAAGGTTATCTAAATAGAAAATTTGTACCTCTCCTCAAAGAGTGAACACATTTTTGATCAATCAGAACATTCAAAAGGAGAAATTGAATTCTAACTACAAGTGGATGCCTAAAAATGAATCTGTAGTTAATTCTCCTAATCCACCTGGACCCAAACTCAAATGGGTACCAAAATCTGCATAATCTGTTTTGCAGATAAGCCAAGAGACATTCTGGAACATCACAGTTACACTCTGGAGAATATGTGAAGTCAACACAACTGTGTGTTCAATATGCTAAGAAGTTCAAATCTCATGGCTTGAAAAAAAAAGAGTGTTCCCTACTCTTCATCACACACATCATTGTATTCAGCATCAGCCCGAGTCTGATGATTTGAGAAACTTGCTTCTTATAGTTTATCATTATTTGATATAACTTCTTTGTTGATGATTGTTACTTGCAGGGGGAGCACAAATCTTCAGGACCCGCAAGTATGCAATTTTCTCAATAAACATTATTTTTATGCATGCTTGTAGGGGGAGTAAATCAGAAAATTTTCACAAAAATATTTATTTTGTTTTGTTTTAATTTTTAGAAAATGAAAATCCAAAAACATTGAAAAATCCAAAATCCAAAAAAAAAACATTTCAAATGTTCAAAAATTACAAAAATATTTTTTTGTTTTGATCACTTCGTGCGCATTGTGTTTAGGCAGCTTCTTTACTCCTATGGTCTAGCCAGAGCCGGACAGACCTACCCAAGGAGCTTCCTATTTTATAGAAGTGAGATAAAGAGTGTCCATACATTTTGGAAAGAGAGTTTGAGGGAGAAGTTGAAAAATATTCAGAGAGCTGAGAGTGAGAGAAATGATAAAAAAAATCCTCACTAAACAATGTCAATCTGGGTAGCCGCATCTACTACTGGTTTTATACTGGTATTGAAGAAGACATCATGGACCCAGTGATGCAATGCACTTACCCCACCCAGCTACTCAATTATTTCTTAAAAGATAATTGTTTCAACTTCACACAGAGATTTTTCACATACACTATTGACATCTCATTTGGAGATTGTTGATATTGAAAATAGGAGGACAACTACTCCGGTCCCCGACTTCTTTCGTGCACTTATTGAGTCTAGAGTCAATTGCTATATTATTTTCTTCTAGGACAATCAGTGGAATCATTTGCCTGTTTTTGTGACAGTGCCGGAACATCTTGAGTAATATCTTTATGATATTTACAGTGATAGATGGAAATCCTACCAGTGCTAACATCATGCCAATGCTGAATGTAGGTCACTCAGTTTATTTAAACTGAAGTGTTAACGGGTAATCTAAGTGATCCCGGTGTTACAACGATACATTAATTGTCATATCATTCTAATAGAATCATGCCAATATCAAGTGATTGCAGTTTACATGTGCATGATGATCATGATGAATCCTGAACATCATGAGGGGGAGAATCATCTTACTGAGTTAAGGATGAAAAGAAGATGAGATAATTCAAACGTTAAGGGGGAGTTAATACATCAAGTGCATTGTGTTTTAAATTTCCAAAGAGAAGATGGCAAAGTTTCAGAGAGAAGAAGACAATTGTTCACAAATTTGAAAGAGAGCTAGGTTCTGGAAAAATTTCAGATTTTAAAGATCTTGAGCTACTTTCGAAGGGGAGCAAATTTTGTTTAAAGAAAATTTCAAAGGTGCTGAAACAGTCAATCCAACCCTCGAGTAACATTTGTGCATAATCAAGAAAGATTATTTTCGTGTAATGCTCAAGATTGTTCTCGTGAAGACAAAAGAGATGATCATGATTGTAAATTCTGATAGGCCCGAGGCTTCTACTGCGATCTCTGATAAACAACCTATACAACCTGATCATGTTGAGTCTTTGAAGATCTCGTGAAGACTCGAAACTTCAAAGAATGATCTTCTAATGTCTATTGCAGAAAGAAAAAGAATCTCTGCATGTTCTAGACAGGGAGATTGTTTTGGTGCTTAAAAAGATAAATTTCATTATTATGCTTAATTGTAAATTGAACACAAAGGGGGAGAATGTTAGTTCCTAAATTGTGTTCATTATATTCTAGTGAAGTTTTTAAATAGTTTAGTTGTTATTTGATATTAATAATAGTTTAGGGTACATTATGTAAATACCCAAGGGGTATAAGTACTACTTTGCTAGCCCTATTCTAATTAAGCAATCCTATTCACTTTAAATGTTCTTCTCGGTTTTCTCTCTATCGACGGACTTCTATAACCGAGTTATCATTGTTGATTGCTTCGTTTCTTGTTTGATACTTGATACAATTTGGTCCTACAATTGGTATCAGAGCAGGAGTGGATTACAAGGTTTGTTTGATTTTAATCGATTACATTTGTTCGTCTGTTTTTTATCGTATTTGAAAGTTTGAAATTGGACTATGCCTCAATCTGTTTATTGATATTGAAGATTGTCTTGTGCTTATTCACTTTAATTGATTGCTTTGGAATTGATATATTATTGCAATCGTTGGGATTAAAAAAAAAAGTTGAAATCATTGTGGTTTGGATCTGCGATTCTCAATGACGGCTTCTACTTCTGACCTCGCATATGGAATTAAGTTTGGAGAAGATTTAATTCAAATTGGTTGTTAAGGATTATTAAGTTTGGTGTTTATTTTTAGTTTGGGATTGAAAGAGCGTGTTTTGATTGTGTTGTTTGGAGAACAAGATCGATTTGCAGGCTGGAATTGTCGTTTTTGTTTGCTAGGGTTCGTCATTGTACGTTGACACCTAGCCAACTGATCTTAAACAAAATAAGTTATTTAACACATTGTATAAAAATTAAAATATAACAAATAACATAAATAAAAATTTCATTAATAATAGCAACAACAGCAACAACAACGACAACGACAACGACAACGACAACGACAACGACAACGACAACGATAACGACAACAACAACAACAATACATTTCATTCTTCCAATCCATATAATTCTCTAATTCTTTTCTTCTTGGGCAAAGTTGCCTTTAAAATGGGACCCGTAAGGTGATCATGCGGGCTAATATAAAACTAGAAGTCTTTGTTGAATTGCGCTGCTTTTTATAGTTCGACCTCGCTTTGTCCGACCGTCAACATCTTTTCTTCAACTTCAAGTTTTTACATTCTATATGTTATATATTTTCTGATACCCGCTCGTTGTACGAAGATATTTGGACCAATAAAGTATCATAGTTTTGTTGCGAATTTTTGAGTGTACCCGTTGATGGCCTCTTTCCCTTGTTTCTCCAAATGGGTCATTGAGACTACTCTATTTCGACCTCGTGAGGCTCCTCGTCATCATTGTCGTCGTTATCATTGATGTTTAAGTTAACATGTGCATAGAACACACGTTCGTTGGGTATTGGGAAGAAGACGTTTTACTATGTTTAGAGGGCCAGAAAGAAGGAGTAGCCATTGGTTGTACTTGGCGCCACTTTGGACTATTTTTTAGGACGATCCATGTTTTTCGTGGTTGAAAGCATTCCCCTTGTTATCCCCCGATAACGATAGTGCGCCAAATTTATAATACTCGCTTCCATTTTTCCACTACGTCGTATATTTATTAAGTTGTTGTAGATGGTGGCGAAACACGATAGTTTTTTGTTGAGGTGTTTAAATTTGGAGTTGACTTAAAATAACATTTCTATACGCTCCATGTTTCATTCGAGAGTAAAACACATGTTCGACTCTTCCCCAAAACCTATTTACACGTATATAATAAAAAAAGATAAAAATATGTTTAAGTATAGTAGTGTATTTATATAGAGGAGAAGTTGGAAGAATGAAAGAAGTTTGGGTGAAAATTAATGAAGTATATATAGTAGTGTCATTATATAGTGAAGAAGGGGTGTGTGTGTGTGTGTGCGTGTGTGTGTGTGTGGGTGTACAGAGAGAGATGATGGTTCATGCGAAAAAAGTTTTTTTTTGCAAAAGATACGAGAAGCAATTTCGACCCTACGATTAGTTAATCAATAGTTAAAATTAAATATGGAAGTTTAGTAAATAAATCAAACTTTAAGGATGCTAACTAAAATAATGAAAGGGTAAAATAGACTTTACACATATCCCTCTCTAGTCCTCCCGTATAACTCTCTCCCCGTTACTTTTTCATAAACCCTAGTTCACATTATTTTGTTCTCTTTTTCTGTACACAATCGATGTCCCATATCCTCACCACAGTGTAGTAACCTAGCCCACGGCGCAGCTACCCATCATTTACCATCACATCGTGGCCCACAACCATCTATCGTCTATCACTGTTGAGCCGACTTCAAGATCAGGTTTCGGTTCAAAATGGTCGACACACTCGTTGTGTGAATGAATCTCCCCCGCTTCTCCATCGAGATGGTGATTTCAATGAAGAACAACGTTGTTCAACACATTGATGGCATTACATTCATGTGTTGAACCTTCTTAACATTAGTTGTTTAGATGTAGCGTTATGTATGTGTTAGATAATTAGTTGCCACCTTTTATTGTACATAGAATTTCCGCTTCTAGTACATGTAATTCTTGATTCATTTCGATAAAAATTATATTTAAAATATAAGAGTGTGTTCTAATTTTTAAAAAGCTAGAGTTTCTATTCAACCCCCTTCCCCCTCTACAAACATTTGTTATAGTATCCAATCTAGGACTAACAAAAACAAAGTTCATAAATTTGCTAACTAAGCATGATTAGTGAGAAGAACCAACATAAGCATCACCCTGTTGAGCCTTATTTTGGTTGTCTGCCTTAACTCTCTAAGAACACGTACGGATGTTAGAATGTTATGAGCATCATAACTTTCACGATAACTGCATTTTTGTTCCTTCTTTGTCTAATTGGCTACAGCCTGCTCACATGAACTAGTAATCCTCTTTCTATTACCAACACCTCTATTATGAATACTAGTTGGATTGTGAATATCAAGACTTGCAGAACGCTTAACACCTAACACCTCACTTATGAAATCTGTATTACCATGGGATCATCTTCAACAAAATCATCATTACATTCTTCAGACATGTAAAGACCCAAATTTTTTTAAACTTTGCAAATATATATATATATATATATAATAAATAGGGTTTAGGGTTTAGTGGTTACACCCTAAATAAATGACACGTATCCTTGAACAGCTTCATACTATTCAATTTTCTTTCTAATGCTTCTGCTACACGCTTTGGAAAGTAGACACATAATCCATCTGCTACAAGGACATACTCCATTAATTTGTGTCTCTCTTCTTCTACACCCCTCACTGGCTCACTCTCTTGTCATACAGTGATCGCTACTGCCCTCTCTATTTTTTCTTTATGGTCTTTTTAGAAAGTCAATTTGTGGAGAGGTTGCATATTGTTTGAATCTGAAGTTGGGAATCAATGGTTAGTTTCAATTTAGGGCTTCAAATGTATGAATCTAAATATGCTCCATAATCTTTTACCCACATGATTCCATATGATTTTAACCCAGCTAAGTTACAGGTTTCGTATTAGGGCTATAATGGTGGTCACTCATGCTGATTGAGTTCCAGACAAAACTTTCCTACAAGAAAAGCCGATTTGAAGAGTGAAGGTATCATGTTTTTGTGTGGAATCTAGAATCTTGTTTTCATTTTCCAATTATCTAACTTACAGGCCTCTCATTGGGGTTATCCTATGAGTTTGGTTTCTTTTGATTTGCTTTTCTCCAAGGTAAGCCACAGGTACCTCTGATTTCTCTTGTTCTTCTTTAGTTTTTCATCATGGCTTGACATTTTTTCGTTCAATTTGATGAGTTTTTTTATCATGGTATATGAGTTTTTACTTGAAATTTAAGCTGGTGTAGTTCTATTTATTTGTTTCTTGTTTCTGGTTTAATCATTTTTTCCATTGTGCTTATGCAGTTTGTTTTACTTTTACCTTTCAAATGGCAAATAATTTGTTTTATATGTACCAGGTTTCAAATAATATTATGTTGGTTTCCCAAAATAAATTTACAACCACTTCTCTTTTAAATTTACCTAGAGCTGGTAAAGTTGACCCATCCACTTTAATTTGGGTCATTTTGTGTCACTAATTAAATTACATGGGTTACTTTGGGCTAGAGCTATTTTACAAACGGGTCATAACAGGTTCAAAATAAGTAGAGCTTTATAACAACCGGGTGAATACGGTTCAACTTAGGTCTGCCGTCTCCGTCTCCTTCAGACTTCAGACCTTGACGATTCTCTTCCATGTCATCCCAATTTAGTGCTTATTATTCACATAAAAACGACGCAGACGTGTATATTAGCTGTTAATTTTGTATATATTTATTATTCATGTTTTTTTATTAAGAAATATCTCTTGGTAAATGGAATTTTAATGTTACTAAAGAGTTCATGTTTTAATTTTCTTTAGTAAATTTAGTATAGATTATGTTTTTATGAGTGTCTTTGTTAATAATTAAAAGTGACCCGTTTCGATCCGAATCCGTTTTGACCCGAACCCGTTCTAACCCATCACCCAATCCGACCGACCCGCCCGTTTTGCCACTACTACTGCTGCCGGTCACCCACACCGCTCCTTCACGGCTGCCGGTCACCCCACTGCCATCTGCTCCTGTATTGGCTCTAATTCTCTAAGGTTTGTGCACAGACTCGAAATTATTGTTAATTTTTAGATTAAAAGGTATGCATAATTGTTAGATTAGAAGGGTTTAAGTTTTAGTCTTCACTATTAGGATTTCTTTAGTTTTCTACTGTTAAAATTTCTTAATTGTTAGATTAGAATTGTATAATTGTTAATTTTCTACTGTTAGTATTCCTAATTGTTAGTTTAGAATTGTATAATGTATAATTGTATAATTCATTATAATTAACCAATGAATTTCACATTCAATTACGGACTTAAATAAGAGAATCAGTTTCATGAAATAAGAAGTTTTTGCATGATTATCAACCTTGCTTATTATCTTGATCATCTTGTGACATATTTTGTATTGAATAAATCCTTAAAGAAGAATTGTTTTACCTGTTAACTGTTTGATCAACCTTGCTTATCTTCTAATGCTAGGATTCTTAATTGTTAGATGAAGATGAAGATGAAAGCCCGTCGTCACTAAAGCTATGTTTTCTTGTAGTGCCAAGCCATTAGGGTTTTACAATAATGTACTCTATATATTGTATAGTCATGTAATGTTATTAGTTGAGGAGTTATGTAATGTAACACATAATGTAATAGAGAGCTGTAAAGAAATCAGTGAAAAGGTTTAATCCTGCAAAGAAGATTTGTGTGTTCATTTGGAGAGCTCTTTAAGACCGCTTATTAGCACGTATTAATCAAGGTGTGTTCATCATCGTCGTGTTCTTTTATGTGAGACTGGTATTGAGTTGATGGATCATTGCTCTTGGATTTGTTCAAAATCAAAAGATATGTGGATTAAAATTTGCAATTGGAGGGCACTGAATCAGTAGTTTGTTACCTGCAAATATGGATTAAAGTATATATACTTGATTTGGTAGAGAAGAAACAAATGATTAAAACTCTTATAAGTGATATATAAGAGTCATTAATTAAGTCATTAGTTAAGAGCTTTGGAGTTTGATTTATATATGCATGCTAGGAAAGCCTATACAGTGATTTGGGAATAATCAAGAGTTGTGCCTTTTCATTAATTAGCAAAACAAGGCCCCAATGGACCTGTTAATTTCACAGCCTTTTTATAAACTAGATTTGAACTAATTACCCAAAGAAACTCAAATTTACGCAAGTAGCTCAAACTTCCTTCTTACGTTGTTAACTCAAACTTGGAAATTTTGACCATAGCAATAGAAAGACAGTGACAGCTACCTAAAGGTCTCTCCACAATTTTCCAGTTATTACTAAAGTCAAACTTAGCATTGTCAGTCTTTACTAAAGTCTTTCTTATTATATAAATAAATACAAATCAAGACTTACGTTTACAAATTTATATGCACCACAAATGCCCACCTGGATAGACGACCGACGTCTACTTTGAATCAAATCAGAATGGTGCATGTTTCAAAGCATCTCTAAGCAAAATTTTCTACTTTTTCTATCAGACTCCACTATATATATATATATATAGTTAATTAAATTTTTGGTCCATGTGGTTTACACAAAATTGCACATTTGGTCTTTAGGCTTCATTAATTACGGATTTCGTTCTTGTGGATTACCATTTGTTTCAATATTGGTCCTTGGCCCAGTTAAAAAGACTAAAATACCCCTCTGTCCTTTATTTATTCTTTTATCTCTTTAAATATTGTTATTAAATAATTAAATAATACATAATTATTATAAAAAATAAAAAAATAATTATTTGAAATACCCTCCCCCTTCCCCAGATTCTCTAATCCCCTTTCTTCTCTCTCTCTCTCTCTCTCTCATTTCCCTCTACACGTACCACCGCCGTCTCCCTCTGGCCACCACCGTCTCTCTCCGACCACCACCGTCTTCGCCCGGTAAACACCATCTCCGACCATATTATTCCCATCACCATCTCTCTCTCTCTCTCTCTTCCTAAACACATACACATACACAGTCAACTCTCTCTCTCTCTCTCTCTCCATCTCTCCCTCCCTCTCTCTCTCTTCGCCGTATTTGAAAACCACCTCATAGAACCACCACCGTCCTCCACATGATACGTCTCCATCTTCAACACCGCCACCATCTTCAAACCCGCCACCATCTTCAAGCCCTCACCATCGCCGTTTTCCATCTAATGTCTCAGAGAAACCCTAGATCTGGACCACCACCATCTCAACCTAGAATGGCGGCGGTGGTGGTGCGCCTTGTTGTCTCCGGTGAGTGTGGCTCAGAAATACCAGTTTCCCTGTTTTTCCGATCAAAAATACATGTTTTTGCTTGATTAATCCGGCCACCGTATCCACATAACTACCACCACGAGTCCGCCATAATCTGTGCCCATCGCCACCGTAACCCCAAATGAAACCCAGATTGTTGATTTCAGATGAAACCCAGATGAAATCATTTATTTCAGATGGCGGTGTTGGTGAGAGTGAGATGGAGGTGACAGTGAGAAAGAGAAGATGGTGTGTGCGTGAGGGAGAGAGAGATGAATGGCGGTGGATCTAGGGTTTTTTTGTTGGTGGATGATGGTCACGGAGGAGGTGGATGGTGATAGAGGCGGTGGAGGCAGCGGATATGTATGGATGGTGGTAGCTGTGTGTATGTGTGTGTGATGTCCTTAGACCGAGAGAAAGGGAGAGGCAGAGATGGAGAGAGAGAGAGAGAGATGGTGGTGGTGATAGTAGTTTAATGGTTGCCGGATGTTGAGGGTAACATAATTATTATTTATTAATAAATTAAAATTAGTCACTTATTAATATTTAATAATTTATTAATAACATTAAAATAATTAAAACTTAAAAACAAAAGAATAAATAAAGGACAGAGTGGTATTTTAGTCTTTTTAACTGGGTCAGGGACCAAGATTGAAACAAATGGTAATCCACAAGGACTAAATCCGTAATTAATGAAGCCTAAGGACCAAATGTGCAATTTTGTGTAAACCACAGGGACCAAAAATGTAATTAACTCACATATATATATATAGGCAAAAGTTCAAACGAGAACTGTTTTTCGTACGAGAACTGCGAGAACCAATCTGAGCCGTCCAATTCCCCCTCCTTTAATGTCATTGCCCACCCATGAATTCCTCACATGCACCCTGCCACACTTGATCCCCTCCACGCTCTCCATCAATGAAGTTCCCATATCCAAGGAACGGCCGAGATTGGTTCTCGCAGTTCTCGTACGAAAAACAGTTCTCGTTTGAACCCTCCCCTATATATATATATATATATATTTGTATCAAGTATATATCAATGTTCATAGTACTCATCTACACAAATGCAGTTATACAGAATGTCTAATTCACACCTGTTGTTTTACTCTGTTTTTCTTTTCTCTTTTTTCTTCTCTTTTGCTTCTTCCTCTTCTTCTTTCAATACCATTCGTAAATGCTCTAAAGAACAAAGTGATGCTTTGTTTCTTTTTAAACAAAGCCTTTTGTCCTCCAATTTCTCAATCGATTATCCCCCGTTTAATACACCATGTAAAGATTTTCTTGGTTCAGGTTATTATCCGATTATGATGAACTGGGAAATGAACACTGATTGCTGCAAATGGAATGGAATCACTTGTGATGGCTTCACAGGTGACGTTATTGGTATTGATTTGAGCTGTGGGATGCTACAAGGTACCGTCCATCCTAACTCTACCCTCTTTCGCCTTCCTCGCCTTCAGAGACTCAACCTTGCTTTCAATAATTTCACTGGTTCTCAAATTCCACCTGAAATTAGGAGGCTTTCTAATAGTCTCACACATCTCAACATCTCTGAATGTGATTTTGGAGGACAGATTCCTTCATAAATCTCGTTTCTCCCTAGATTGATTTCTCTTGATCTCTCTATGAATTGGGGATTGAATATTCAACCTAGGGTTTTCAACAGCCTCCTGCAAAATTCTACTCATTTTAGAGAGCTCTCGTTGAATAGAGTTAATATATCTTCCTTTTTAGCTGCTAACATCTCTTCTCCTTTGAAAACACTCAATCTTGGGAGCACTAAATTGCAGGGGAAGTTACGTGATAGTATCTTCGATCTTCCTTATTTGGAAAAACTTGACTTGTCTTTGAACTTTCTAGTCACTGGTCCATTTCCAAAAGTAAACCAAAGCACCAACACACATCTCAAATGGTTAAGTCTTGAGTTTATGAACTTATCAGGGAAGATACCTGACTCGATTGGAAATCTCAAATATCTAAATTATTTAGATCTCTCTTATTGTACTTTGACGGGGTCACTTCCCAAGTCCCTACTTAACCTAACAGACCTTTCTACTCTAGACTTATATAGAAACAAGCTTAACGGAACACTTCCTTCTTGGTTGTTTACTCTTCCCTCGCTTGAAACAATATATCTTAGTCATAACATGTTTAGTGGAGGCTTACCATCAGAGTGGTCCAACCATTCATCATTAAAGATATTATCCCTCAGTGACAACCAGTTTGATGGTGAGATTAATCAAGTTTCTATCCAACTCATCAACCTCACAAAACTCGACCTATCATCTAACAATTTCACAAGTGTGTGGAACTTGGATACATTGTTATCAAGCCTGCCAAACCTTGTAAGTCTCGATCTCTCTTACAGCGGTTTATCTGTCGTAACCACTAATGCTACCAGCTATGTCAACCCAGATTTCCGTTGGTTAGGTTTACCTTAAAAAGCTAAAAACTTAAATAAACAATAAAAGATTTAAACCTAAACAATATCACATAATTTTGCTATTTGTTATTTTGACTATATTGTTTTGGACTTTTGGTACTTTGACGTTTGTCAGTTGGTAAGATTTAAACCTAAACAATATTATAGTGATGATGATTTAAATCAAGACTCATTGGAACTCACCAAACCCGATATTCCTTCTGAGAATACAACGGTAAAGAAGAAAAAAGACTTGCTTTTTGAAATTGGACAATTTCCTTTAAGATATTTTAGTTCATTGTTTGTTCACTAGTTACTACTTTTGTATTAAAGCTATTAAATTGTATTGATATTCTATATTTTAATCACTAGTTAGTAGAGAAAATTGGAAATAGACAAGGAATTCGAAAATTTTATGACAAAAACCGTACTCGAAAACCGAATTTGAAAACCGTAATTGAAAACCGTATTTGAAACCCATAATCGAAAACTGTAAATGAAAACAGAACCCGGAACCCGTATTCAAAAACCATAATCGAAAATAAAAAAATACTAGTCAAATACTTTTGACCGAAATGGGTTGACACGAAACACCACCCGAACCGGACACGAAAAAAGTGACACGACCCTAACCTGACACGAAAATAAATGGTTCGAAATTGGGTCGACACGAAACTGACTAGAACCCGAACGACACAAACCCGACCCAAATTGCTAGCCTTAATTAGGGTACAAAGCCCTTAGTGCATTATTGTAGCCAAACCTCTATCAATGTGTGTTGAGGGTGTTTGTGTGTGCGTTTTCTGCTATGAAGAAGGAGAAGAACAAATTATCATCGTTTTATTTCATATAACTCATTAATGAACCATCACGTAATGATTCCATACTCCCGATGATCAATTGCATATTGTAGATTGTGTGCAGGGATAGTGTACACGTGTCATCATATTCGGGCGCTATGAGTCACTAAATGGTCACAAAGATGCACTCCTAACTCGAACCAAAATGATAATACTTTGTGTGTATGGTGATAATTAATAGTTAATTAATTATCAAATGGATAATAATAAATAGTTATTTATTATTTGAGGGATTATATTAGTTAAATATTTAATAAGAATGTTTGGTTAAAGGAATATTAATTAATTAGTTAATAAATAAATATTAATCAAACTTGAAGGTAGTTTTTGTCAAAGAATCAAAATTATGATTTGGGCCGCGCTTAAAAGCCTTAATCCACAATTTAGTATAAATAGGGATTAAGCTAGGAATTAGTCACAAGTTTATGATTAATAACTTAAGCCACAAGTCAAAAACACAAACTCTCCCTTTTTCCCTCTTTTCCGATCGGTGGCTTGGGACCAAGCCACCATCGCTCGGCGGCGGCAGCCAACAGCCCCTTTGCAGTGGTTTGCGACAGTTCGGTCGGCAGCAGCCCCTTCGAGGGGTGTTTGCGGCGGCGGTAATATGAGACACACACATGGGACGCGACAGTTTGTTGCGGGTATTGCTTTGGCGGTCTAGCAGCCAGGTTCACGGGTGCAGTAGCTGTGTATCCTTCTATAGCAGTCTGATGGTATAAATTCTAAACCTTTTACTCTATAGTATAATGTATATATGTTAGTATAATATGAATATTGTTTGCCTTGTTCTCCTAGTTGATCTAGTTGTGAGTCTTCCATTCTCATTTAATTTAAAGTTCTCATTTAAACCTCCCAACCCTAAACCTTAAACCCTAAATAGAAGTGGTTTAAAGGTAAGAGGTGTTTTGGAGGTGACACGTGGCTTAAGTTAGAAAAGAGTATTATAGATATTCTAAATTTTTTATTTATTGTTAGCAAAATAAGACTATAAAGAAGGCAACAGTCCTTTCTCTCTCATCCCTTATAAAGTCATGGTCTATTTCTTTTTCTTTCTAATTACATAGATATAGCCGCCCTAAACCCTAGCCTCGTCGGTGGTGATGAAACGATGCCATGTCCCTTCCTCCTTCTGCATGGCTACCCTTGTAATAATCGGCATCGTATAAGACCCAGTAACCCACGATGAAGCCCAAAACTAACATGTAATCACTAGATACCACTTTAATCGGCGACGATAGGTGGCGGTGATGTTGGTTCAACAGTTCTCGATAATGATGGAGGTGTGGTCCGGCAACGATGAAGATGCAAGATACGATGAAGAGGATGCTATGGCCATCGGGATGATGGAGAGGATGGTGACAGAAGCAGAGAGCATCGTATGAAACCCTAACCGCCACCATTAGGTCACCAGCCTCTACCTATGCACGCTTCATCCGCCACTGCCCTCATGCTTCCCTGTGAATCTGATTTTTAAGAAGCCATCAAGTCCAATTGTCACTTGGATTGCTCCAATTTATGACAGATCTACAAGCTGAATCGAGATGATGATGATGGTATACGACATATGTGATGGTTGCTCTGCTCTATCAAATTTGATTTTGAGTTTTCATCACTTTTTGGTTTTCCATATGTTCATCATATTTTGATTTTCAGAAGTGATAATACACTTTGATGTATATGGTTTCGAGTTTTGGTTCATCGTTTTCATTTTCGGTATATGTTCACTATGGGTATGAATTCATTTTATTATTACTGTAATTGTTTGTATATCCTTGTAAAGAAAGTTTTTTTATTGGTGTTATGTATGTGTTTTTTATTGTTTCTTGATAGTTTATGCAATTGCATTAATGGGTTGTGAATCAAGAATAGCTTCTGCAACACATTTCTAAGCATGAATGTGCACCATAGTTTGGCTTTTGTCGGTTCTCTTGGCTTGAAATTAGACCACTAAAAGTAAATCTTGAATTTATTGTATAGTTGTTCACTAAAATTTAGTTGTTCATCGAATTGTGTATCAACAATATTTGTTTGTTCATCATTTTTATTTATTCATCAATTAGTGTCTTGTGAAATGTATTTCTTCAACATTTTTAATAAAATTGCATCATCTAGTTTTCATAAGTTCTTAATTAGGAATAGGACGTGATTGTATGAACTCTCAAACGAGAACCGTTCTTCGTACGAGAACTGCGAGGACCATTTCTAGCCAATCAATTAATTAGTTGTCTTAAAAGTTTATTATTAATTAAGAAGGGTAAAATTGTCCAAATTAATACCATGACCTGTACGTTCCCCATTTATTCTCCTCCCCACAAGCTAAACCCCCATTTCATCTTCAACCATCCAACTTCCATTTTCAGATCCGGCAACATCAATGCCTACCGTCAACATGCCGACAGCTTCTTCTTACCGGCGACCTTGGTGTCTATCACCCAACATATAAGCTTCTACCTCTTCGTTGTAGATTACCGTTGCACCAGTCGCCGCCACATTCTTCGCTGTCGCCGGTGTCTCCCGTAGACCTCCGGCAGGTCTTTGTCTCTTATACGATTGAAGACCGCTGACTACCAACACCGCGTACAAGTTTTACTTTCACGACCTCTTCTTTAGCCTCGTCAAATTTGCTACGGTATCATATCTAGATCTACCCCAAACAATCGATAATTTCTCACCGATAAGGATCACCACCTTGAACGGTGGCGACCATATTCGTAAACTCCGGCGATCATCAGCTCCTCCCCATCAGCTTTCTTGTCACAAAAGCTATTTAACTATGGCATATTTCGATGATGGGTCATCATGGTGAATTTCAAATGCCGACAACGTTGCTACTTACATCACTGAATATTAATGGGTTTTGTATGCAAGGTAATTAGATTTTCCATGGCTATTTCATAAATTGTTTACTTTCCCAAGGTTTGCTTTTCCCAAGATTTCTTAATTCTTATTTATTATTTCTACGGCTGCTTTGTATCTTTTTATGTGATATGTGTTTCATTTTTTTTGAGAAATGGAGAATACTAATTGGTATTTAGTTTCTTTTTTAATGTGGTTGATTATATTTAATAATTGCTATTTAGTTTCTTCTTTTATTTAGTTTTGTTCTTATATTTAGTTGAAGCGCATATGGGTTACAGGAAATGAATTATATATTACCTTTTATTAGGGACAAGTGGTCTTGATTGAATCCAATCTAAATCTGTGATAAAAACAAATAGGTGAATCAGGTGCAAATATATTTGCACTTGTGCAAATATTTGCATATTTGCATATGTGAAAAAATATTTGCACTTGTGCAAAAGTATTTGCACTTGTGCAAATATGCAAATATTTGCACATGTGCAAACGTCAAGCTGTAGTGAAAAAAAAAAACCCAGCAAACACAATAAAAAAGTTTCGAAAAAATATAGCAAGATCGGTCTCAAATTAAAGAGTATAATTTTCTCGTTAATTTGGTATAATTTTCGTAATTTAACACCTTTCCGTTTGATGGATATATTAGTTTAAAAATGCGGGGGTAATGTAAAAATGTCCAAACTACCCTTAATTAATTAAGGATAAGTTTGATTAGTTTAAGGTTATCCATTAACAACTCTTTAATCTCAACCCTCCATCTCTTTGATCAACGGTTGTAATTGGTTCTCGCAGTTCTCGTACGAAAAATAGTTCTCGTTTGAACCGTTCCATATATATATATATATATATATATATATATATATATATATATTATATATATATATGAGGTGATTATATGATTACAAAAGTGTAGACATGCTTGTAAAGCCTACAGCGTGATTTGGGAATAATCAAGAGTTGTGTCTTTTTAATTGAACTTGTCATTTGATAATAAGGTTTAACGGATTTTAAAATTTACAGCCTATTTTACCCAATCAGAAGATGTTTGGATCAAAGATTGCAATTGTGGGGCGGTGAATTAGGACCTTGTTACATGCAAATATGGAATAAACTTTGTATACTTCAAGCAAGTAAGTCATTTATACCAGGTCAAACTTACTTCTTACGTTAACTCAAAGTTTGGAAAATTTGAGCATAACAATAGAAAGATAAGGACAGCTAAAGTCTTTCTTATATATAGAAAAATTTCAACCACAAACAAATAGAAAGAAATTGAAGTTAATACAAAGCAAGAGATACGTTTACAAATACATATGCACCACAAACAAATAAAAAGAAAAGTACAGCCAAAGCCTTGAATCTTCTATTTGTAAAAGTGTTAGCACTTATAGATTTGTAAAGTAAAGCTAAAAGGATACATGGAAAAGTTTAAAGCTAATTAAGAAAGATCTTAATACCTTGTTACCTGCAGATATGCCTACAAAAGTATATACAAGCTAGGAAAGCCTTCACAGTGATTTGGGAATAATTAGCAAAACAAGGCCCCAATGGACCTGTTAATTTTACAGCCTTTTTATAAAATAGTTTTGAATTAACTACCCAAAGTAACTCAAATTTAAGCAAGTAGCTCAAACTTGTTGACTCAAAGTTGGAAAATTGAAGTCAACAGAAACACAAGGACAGCTATTAGCATTGTCAGTCTTTTTAAAGTCTTTCTTATTATATAAATAAATTTCAACCACAAACAAATAGACTTTTCATATCAAAGTCAATACAAACCAAGACTTACGTTTACAAATTTATATGCACCACAAATGCCATCTGGATAGACGACCGACGTCTACTACACTACACTCACTTTGAATTACATTTTCTATCACTCTATATATGTATATTTGTATCAAGCATGAATTTTTATAGCATTCATCTACACAAATGCAGTTAAAGAGAATGTCTAATTCACACCTGTTTTCCTCTGTTTTTCTTTTCTCTTTTTTCTTCTCTTTTGCTTCTTCCTCTTCTTCTTTCAATACCAATCATAAATGCTCTAAAGAACAGAGTGATGCTTTGTTTCTCTTTAAACAAAGCCTTTCCTCCATCAATTCCTCATTCAGTGTACCCGGATATACTGATTTATGTAAAGATTTTCTTGGTTCAGGTTATTATCCGATTATGATGAACTGGGAAATGAACACTGATTGCTGCAAATGGAATGGAATCACTTGTGATGGCTTCACAGGTGACGTTATTGGTATTGATTTGAGCTGTGGGATGCTACAAGGTACCGTCCATCCTAACTCCACCCTCTTTCGCCTTCCTCACCTTCAGAGACTCAACCTTGCTTTCAATAATTTCACTGGTTCTCAAATTCCACCTGAAATTAGGAGGCTTTCTAATACTCTCACACATCTCAACTTCTCTCAATCTGGATTCCAAGGACAGATTCCTTCAGAAATCTCGTTTCTCCCTAGATTGATTTCTCTTGATCTCTCTTCCATTTGGGCACTGAATATTCAACCTAGGGTTTTCAACAGCCTCCTGCAGAATTCTACTCATTTGAGAGAGCTCTCGTTGAACGGAGTTAATATTTCTTCCTTTTTACCTAATAACATCTCTTCTCCTTTGAAAACCCTCGATCTTAGCGACAGTGGATTGCAGGGGAAGTTACCTGATAATATCTTCAATCTTCCGTATTTGGAAAAACTTGGCCTGTCCTTTAACTATC
Source organism: Pulicaria dysenterica (assembly GCA_947179395.2). NCBI lineage: Eukaryota > Viridiplantae > Streptophyta > Magnoliopsida > Asterales > Asteraceae > Pulicaria > Pulicaria dysenterica. Next base: position 11,154,035 of record OX359291.1, read on the forward strand.
AACTCACTGGTCCATTGCCAAAAGTAAACCGAAGCACCAACACCCGTCTCAAATGGTTAGCATTCGACTCAATCAGTCATTTAAAGTCATTGAATCACTTAGATCTCTCTTCCTGTACTTTGACGGGGTCGCTTCCCAAGTCCCTACTTAACCTAACAGACCTTTCTACTCTATACTTAGATAGCAACAAGCTTAACGGAACACTTCCTTCTTGGTTGTTTACTCTTCCCTCGCTTGACACAATATATCTTGATGATAACATGTTTAGTGGAGGCTTACCATCAGAGTTGTCCAACCATTCATCATTAAAGATATTATCCCTCAGTCACAACAAGCTTAACGGAACACTTCCTTCTTCGTTGTTTACTCTTCCCTCCCTTGACACAATATATCTTGATGATAACATGTTTAGTGGAGGCTTACCATCAGAGTTGTTCAACCATTCATCATTAAAGATATTATTCCTCCGTGACAACCAGTTTGACGGTGAGATTAATCAAGTTTCTATCCAACTTATCAACCTCACTCAACTCGACCTATCATCTAACAATTTCACCGGTCTGTGGAACTTTGATACATTGTTATCAAGCCTGCGAAACCTTGTAACTCTCGATCTCTCTTACAGCGGTTTATCTGTCGTAACCACTAATGCTACCGGCTATGTCAACCCAGATTTCCGATGGTTAGGTTTAGCTTCTTGTAATTTAACTATGTTTCCTGAGTCTTTACAAGCCATGAATAATTTAAAAGGTTTAGACCTGTCTACCAATGACATAAAAGGTCGAATTCCTGATTGGGCAAGGAAGATAGGAGGAAACAAGTTCTATCAACTGAATCTCTCACATAACTCCATAACCGGATTGCCGCACTTTCAATGGGCTGGATTAATAATGCTTTATCTACAACATAACGAGATAGAGGGAGAATTTCCTTCATCAATTTGCAACATGAGCAATCTGGTAATTCTGGATATGTCATACAACAAATTTGTTGGGGTTATTCCACAATGCATTGGAAATATTTTATCTAATCTTGAGGTGGTAAATATGGGGAACAATCATTTCCATGGCACCATCCCGAATGTGAACCAAGATTATGTAACCCTACATTGGCTTATTTTGAATGGAAATCAATTAGAAGGAGACGTGCCAAGTTTCTTATCCAAAGCTCAAGATTTAAGAATTCTTGATATCGGAAACAACCGCTTGAATGGCACATTTCCTAAATGGTTAGGAAATCTTCCATCGCTGCAGATTCTAATGTTGGGCTCAAATAATTTACATGGTTCCATTGAAACCTCTTTTACCCGTGAACTCCCATTTCCAAGTCTGCAAGTCCTTGATTTGTCTCATAATGGGTTAGTAGGACATCTCCCTAAAAAATATTTTCAAAATTTCATTGCCATGAAGGCCGTGATAGTAGAGGGTCCAGCACCAGACTATTTCATTTTAACTAGCAATTATAGCTCTGATATGTATTACTCTGTTACTATAGTGGTGAAAGGTCAATGGCTCTTATTTCAGAAAGTTTTGGTTAACTACATAATAGTTGATCTATCCGATAACAAATTTGAAGGGGAGATTCCAGACGTCATTGGTACTCTTAACTCATTAAAAGTGCTAAACTTATCCCACAACTACCTTAATGGTCAAATCCCGCATGCTCTTGGAAACCTTTCTGCAATTGAATCATTAGATCTCTCTTGGAATCAACTTAGTGGAAAGATCCCTCAAGAACTTGCAGACATCGCTTCTCTTGAAGTGTTAAATCTCTCACAAAACCATCTCGTGGGACATATTCCAAAAGGGAAACAATTTAACACATTTGATGAGCACTCATTTGGTGGGAATCCGGGACTTTGTGGGTTTCAGTTGCCCCGACAACTTTGTGAGCCATCGGATTCCCTAGAAGTCAAACATGGTGAAGATGGAGATGATGAAGAGATTAGTGGATTCACATGGAAAGTGGTGATGTTGGGATACGGATGTGGCACAATAACTGGAATGGTGATGGGATGTCTCATGTTGTCAACCGGAAAACCAGAATGGTTTCAGAAAATTGCCAATTCAGTTGAGCATGCAATCTTAAACAAACAAAAGAGGAGAAGATACATATACATTGGGAAATGAAGTCAACTTATGAAAGGTACGTAGTTCACATGTTTTCCTGTTAACTGAAATTGTGCAAAACACATTACTTTGTTTTCAATTTTTTTCTAACAAAGTTCTAAAACAAATTGAGCAGCTTTAGGTGCATGAAGCATCACCTTCTGAATTAAGGGCCTACTAACAATATTTTTTTTAAAAATATTTTTTCCAGGTCGTCTGAAAATCGTCACAGATAAATTTCTATTATGTTGAAACTTTTTTCAACCTATATGTCTCATGGCAAAAATTCATTTGTAACTATACCAGTTTGCATAGTTTTTGTTCATGCTGTTGTAAAAAGGGACTCTTGATAGCCTTCAATACCATTTCAAACACTAAAGAGATGTAATTCAGTTCAACAGAATGTGCCTTCCATGAAATTTGATGAGGTTATCTACTTATTTTTTTATCTTAACTAACAGTTGAATTACCATGATAGTGGAAAAAAGAAAGCAGTTTTGCCTTAACTTGGACAATAGAAAATGGAAGCTAAATTAAGTATATCCACTATTTAATAATTTCTATAGATTGATTGTTTGAAATTGCTTATCATACTATTTTTTATGACATGGAAAGTGATAAATGGAAGTGTTTTTAACTACCGGAAATGTATCAATTTCTCACTAATTGTCTCCGATTGTGCAGCTTAGCTCAAAAGTTTTTTTCCTCGGTTTAATGGTATAATTACATCAAAACACTAACTTTTAAAGATTAAATGTTGGCATTATTAGAAACATGCTTTTATTTAATGTTGTTGAAACTTTCAGGAAGACGAAGCGAAAGTGTGGTCCGTGTCTACTTGACAAGGCCAAATCAAGTAGAGAAGAAGGGTCTGAATCACGAGTATATATAGCTACCTTTAATAAAGTTGAATGAAATGAGTTGGAAGAAATATTGTGCTATTAGATGCCTTAAGATGGAAGTCCCTTTGTTTAGTAACATACAAACAACAATTTTTGGAGCAGACACAACTCATCTAAAGTTTGGGGAGGATAGTAAGCCGTCATTTGCTACGGTTCTGATAAAAAAAGTTTTAATGTATCTTTAACATAAAATGATTCGAGTCAAGAAGATAGGATAGTTAACGGGTTAAAATATCTTTGCCAACAGTTTTAGATATTATTATTTATATATATATAATATGATATGTTTCTAATATACCGATTTAAGATGTTTTATGTACCGTAAACATATCATGGTAGAATTTCGATTGGTTTGATCAGTGTTTGACCCTTTCTCGTGAACCTATAGAATGGTCTCGAGATTCGATTTTACAACATATATGTACGGTGTTTGATTGGAGATCATTGGTGGGAATTTGGAAGAAATTGAATTTAATTCCAATTAATTTCCTTGTTTGGTTCAAAATATTGTAAGGATTTAGATGCCTTGACAAAGCCAACATTCCATCAAATGTAAAACTTGGATAGAATTCACTTTCATCGTTCCCTCGTGTTCCCCGTCTTCCGGCGATTATCAGTTTGATTTCTTCATCTTGTTCATCTTCGTCTTCAACGGCAGATTTGTGTTCGACGACGACAATATCCGATTTAGGGCATCAACTGTCATCATGGAGCTTCAGTTATGGTGGTTGGTGTCAGCCAAACTTGAGACTTTGTTTTAGGTTGCTAGGGCTTCAATGGTTGCGATGGTGGTGGTCTGGGCTTCGATGGTGGCAACGGCGATGGTTAGGGTAACAATGGTTAGGGTGATGGCGGTTAAGGGTGGTGGCAGCAGGTGGTGCGGGAGGTGGTCTTAGGTTCCAATTCCAATTTCATGTTTACAACCAAACGCAATGGAGAAGGATTTTAAATTTCAAATCTAATTCCTTAACATTACAATTCCTTCCTAGATTCCAATTCCATTGGAAAACATTTTGCGGACCAAACGCCACCTTAAAATTTTTTCGTTTTTCTAGATATTTTACCGTCTGATTTACATCGTTATGCAACAAGATTTTCATATTTTATCATGCCAATTTGAAATAGTTGTCCTCTAGGCAAACTCGGTTTTGTGACTACTTGGCCAAGTAAAATTCTAAAGTTAACCATTCTGCTGAGTCGTATAATCTCAAAGTGTAACACCCCAATTTTTTTAAACTTTAATAAATTCCATAAACCATTTAGTCAAAGTGAATAGATATAAGATATTCATTACACATTGGTCAGTGACATGCCTGACACACGAGACTTGCAGTGTCAAATCAATAATATGTTTAATTGAATTAGTTTAATAAAATCAAAGTTCATAAAGTATTGCGGAAATGTAGCTTTCACGTAGAAGCCTTCCCCTTATCAACTGTCTACTGCAACATTCTATGAATTTGAGAGAGCTCTTTTTCATGGTACTATGGTAGGATGACTACTAAAGTCAACCTTTAAAAGCGAGGCATTGATCTTATCTTTATCTTGCCCTTTATGTGGTGTCGATGATAAATTAAATCTTCAAATTATAGGAGAATTCTAATTGACATTGGTAGTTGTGGGGTGTGAATCAGTGGTGAATATAGGAATCAAATGTACTCGGGTCCGAGTTTACGTGACAAGACCAGTCGTCCCGAATGATTAGATAACGAGTTAAAATTAGTTTTTTGGGTACTAGTCAAAGCGTTAATCTTCTAATCTAAATAAAAGACTAATTGGAAAAAAAATTATAAGACAATCTAAACCGTTTATTTAACAAAAGATTTAATCTCGATCATTCATTTGTTTCAAATCAAAAATAAATTTTGACTTTTAGAGTCAAAGTATCTTAAATTTAAAAAAGAGTTAATTACACAGATGGTCTCTGTGGTTTACCAAATGTACCATGGGCAGTCCCTAATTACACAGATGGGGGTTTTATTAATTAGTTTTAATTAATTTAGGGGTAAAAAAGACATTTTACCCCCACAGTTGGAGGGGTTAACGCCCAAATTAACGGCTCAGTTAAAAATGGACCACCCACGGGACAAAATGACAACCATGGGGATTATAGGTGTAATTTTTGAAGTTTAGGGACTGTCTATGGGACATTTGGTAAGCCACAGGGATCATCTGTGTAATTAACTCTTTAAAAAATCAATTTTGATTTTTTAGAATCAAAATATTTTAAATTTTATCCTACTAAATTAATCTGTATAGTAATTTAAACATACATATGTAGATTATACGTATCTATGCTTTTTAAATAGGGTTTAGTTCATAAAAGTGTATCCAACTTTACACTTTTTGCTATTGTATGTACTGAACTTTCAAACTTACCATTTGATGTATCCAAGTTTCAAAAAATTATCATTTTGTGTATCTAACCTGCTATAGTAGGTAAGATGATGATGTGACACTGGTTAAAGTGATGTGGCAATGACATGGGTTGAGTTGGCAGCCGATGTGTTTTTTCATTTTGTAAAAATAATTCTAATAATAATAATAATAATAATAATAATAATAAGGTGGTTTAGTTCATATTCATCCATCTTCATCCACCACCATCTTCATCAACGATGGTCTGATCTGCTACCACCACCATCGTCCGGCACCACCACCACCGTCGAGTTCCGGCACCACCACAAGATCCGGCCGACTGAAATCGTCAAGCTATTCACAGATTTGTGAATCTGATTTTGCTATTCCGATTTGGGATTTCAGATACGGCCGACTGAAATCGTGAAGTTATTCACATCTGGGTGAAGACGTTAATCGATGGTTTGTAGCTTCTCAACGATTTTATGGATTGAAGAAATGAAAACATAAAGAGAAAAACCCTAAAGCTAAAGAAAGCAGAAACAGAAAACAGAAAACCCTCGTTTTTGGGCACCGAACCTTCATCGAAACTTCATCGAACCCAGAAACAGAAAAACCCTTGTATCGATTACTTCTTTTTCGATTTAGGGTTCTAGGGTTCAAAGGTATGATTCCTCAGATTTGATCTATTTCATCTGAAATTTAGGGTTTTTAACCCATCGATTTCCAGATCTGATGGGTTTCTTAAAGAGTTCATCCTGTAAGTTTCTTGATTCTCGTTTAAGTTGTTGTTCTTGGTTGCGATTCAAGATTTATGTTCAGATTTTAGTTGTTGATTTTAGTTGCGATTCAAGATTTATGTTCGTTTAACATGTGTTTATGTGAACTTGATTTTAGTTTAGATTTATGTTCAGATTTAAGTTGTTGTTCTTGTTTCTTTTTGGTGTTCTTGATTCTTCTTGGTGTTCTTGTTTCTTCTTGGTGTTTTTGTTCTTGAGTTATGAATTTAATGATGTGGAAAATGAAATTAATGATGTGGAAATAAAAATAAACTAAAAATGAGAGATTTACCTGCAACTTGTTCAATAGGTAAAAAAGAAATACAAAGTTAAAAATGTAAAAGTTCAATACATCAAATGGTAAGTTTGAAAGTTCAGTACATACAATAGCAAAAGGTGTAAAGTTGGATATACTTTTATGAACTAAACCCTTTTAAATACTATAATATAACTAGATTAAATGTACGTATGATACACAGGTCGGTCGGAAAAATAATAAATATTAAACATTAGTAAAATGATAATTAAAAAAACTGACGATAAACAACGTCGACACTTAGACAACCGTTGAAACATCAATGCAAGGGGTTATCATGATACGAATAGATGTGATTGTATTTCTTGTACAAGTCATTGATCATTATTATTACAATTAAGATTAGTAAGATTAAGCATTTTTTAATTATAATTTTAAAACAATTAAAACGATTATAAAATATTTTAGAATGGTAAAACTAAGAAGTTGGTTAAATGTGATATTTTTAATATTATAATGAGTAAATATGATGCTTGTAAATTAAGGTGAGTAAAATACGATATAATAAATATCTATTTAAATTATTTTAAAGATTAATAATTATCATGATAGTAAGGTTGGGTGTTTATATCATGTTTACCATTTATAATATTTCAAAATATGATGTTTAATCAAATTATTAGTCTTATCATTCTAAAATATTTTATAATCATTTTAATTCTTTTAATTATAACCAATAAACGCTTGACCTTACTGTCCCTAATTACTACGCCTTGCGTCGATGTTTCCACCGTGGTCTAAACGGTATTTGTCATCATATTTTGAAAATTTTATTTTATTCACGTTTTATATAATTGCATAATACTTTTTATTTTATTTTTATTTTTTATTATTTTTTAACTAACCGTGTATTACATGGGCATTTAAGCTAGTAATATAATACAAAAAACACTAGACAATAGAAATGATTAATACACAATAAACTACACAATGAAATAAAACTGTTATAATCACTATTAAGGGGTAAAAATATTTAGACCCGCTTAATAGTCTAATTTGACTATGTTATGTGAGCGTATTACCTACATTGAAAGTTTTATTAATTGATGTAACCGTCATCAATATAAAACCATTGAGGTTAATACCAAACTTAAATTTAAAATCAGTTGATAGAAAAATTATGACCTAACCAAAATTAAAATAAAGCGTAATTATTACGCTACATCAAATGAATAAACAACATCAAATGAATAAACAATAACTAAATGAAATCCAAAGGAAATAATTATAATCAAAAGTACATAATATGCAACATACCTAGGTCCGACTAACTAGTTATACTTCTCTATTGAAGTATAATAGGATTTGACTCTTTGCTAGGTTCTTTCTAATTTGTTGGGGTCCATGTGTTATCAAGCATGCCAATCCTTACAAGTCTAGATCTCTCTTATAGTGGTTTATATATCGTAACCAAAAATGCTACTAGCTATGTCAACCCAGATTTCTATTGGTTAGGTTTAGCGTCTTGTAATTTAACTATGTTAGCAGAGTCTTTACAAGCCATGAAAAATCTTTTACATTTAGACCTATCCAGCAATGGCATAAAAGGTCGAATTCTTGATTGGGCTGGGAAGATAGGAGGAAACGAGCTGTATCAATTGAATCTCTCACATAACTCCATAACCGAGTTGCCGCATTTTTTGTGGGGTGGATTGGAAACGCTTTATCTACAATACAACCAGATAGAGGGAGAATTCCCTTCATCAATTTGCAACATGATCAATCTGGATATTCTGAATATGTCATATAACAATTTTATGGGAGTTATTCCACAATGCTTTGGAAATATTTTATCTCGTCTTCTAGTGCTAAATATGGAGCACAATCGTTTCCATGGCACAATCCCACATGTGAACCAGGATTATATAAGACTAAATGGCCTTATTTTAAATGGAAATCAATTAGAAGGGGATGTGCCAAGTTTCTTGTCCAAAGCTCATTATTTGAGAGTTCTTGATATCGGAAACAACCACTTGAATGGCACATTTCCTATATGGTTTGGAGATCTTCCATATCTGGAGATACTTGTCCTCAGATCAAACAATTTACATGGTTCCATTGAAACCTCGTTGTCAAGTGAACTCCCGTTTCCAAGTTTGCAAGTCCTTGATTTGTCTCATAATGCGTTAATAGGACATCTTCGTCAAAAGTATTTTCGAAACTTCATTGCCATGAAGAATGTGGTAGCCGAGGGTCTAGAACCAAAGTATTTGAACTTATATTCCATCTATTACTCTGTTACAATGGTGGTGAAAGGTCAACAACTCTCATTTCCAAAACTTTTGGTTAACTACACAGTTGTAGATTTATCACATAACAAATTTGAAGGGGAGATTCCATACGTCATTAGTAATCTTAACTCATTAAAAGTGCTTAACTTATCCCACAACAACCTTAATGGTAGAATCCCACATGCTCTTGGAAACCTATCTGCAATTGAATCATTAGACCTCTCTTGGAATCAACTAAGAGGAGAGATCCCTCAAGAACTTGCAAACATCGCATCTCTTGCGGTATTAGATCTCTCACAAAACCATCTCGTGGGACATATTCCAAAAGGGAAACAGTTTAACACCTTTGATGAGCACTCATTTGGAGGGAATCCAGGACTTTGTGACTTTCCAATACCCCGACCCTGTGAGCATTCAAGTTCGCCCAAATTCAAAGATAATGAAGATGGAGATGATGAAGAGATTAGTGGATTCACATGGAAAGTGGTGATGTGGGGCTACGGGTGTGGTACAATAATTGGAATGGTGATGGGATATCTCATGTTATCAACCGGGAAACCGAAGTTGTTTAATGAAATTGCGGATGCGGTGGAGCATACAATCTTAAGAAGGTAAAGGAGGAGAAGATACATATACATTGGAAAATGAAATCAGCTTATGAAAGGTACATACTTCACATTCTTTCCTATTAACCGAAATTGTGCAAAACATCTTACTTTGTTTTAAATTTTTTTCTTAAAAGTTTGTGATGCAAATCAAGAAAACTTGGGCGTCACTTTTGAATTATATTTACTACTATATAATGCATTTATCTCTCTCTCCTTCAAGTATTAAGACTACTTAAATTTAAGTAGTCCAAACAAGTATGCATAATGTACAACTTTCAAATTATTATGAGTTAAGACTACTTTAATTACCATCATTTATGCATCAGGATCCCGATTCTTGGATCTCTCGGTTCGAGAAAAAAAAATAAGAGGATCGAACCATCTTATTTAAATTCTTTTTCTTATTTAAAATTTATCTAAATCAATCATATCCTTCAATATTTAACTATTTCATTCTCATAATTTATTTAAACTTTTTCTTATTTAAAATATACTCTTTCACTAAGACACACTCTCACACAAACACAATTATCCACCACATCAACATATTTTTCAAAATCTTATTAACTTTTCTCTCCTTATTTCATAAATATAATTCTTTTTCTTATTTTAATGTTTTTTAGAATTTTTTTAAATTAATAAAATAGTTGATACAAATATAAGAAAATTTGAAAAAACGGGTATGTTACTAAATTTATTTTTTTGACATTGAGCTGTGGGAATAACATATTAATACATTCGTGAAAACGACATGTTGCAAAACAGAAATTATTGCCGCCGCAGCATTGCGGGGGTACGCTGCTACTGTTACTAAAATGATGCTGCATTTTAGTCTTTTCATATTGTTGTATATTTTGAATGTGCTGTTACGATTTATTACCCTTTATATATAATTAGTGGTATAAATGATGATTCGATTACACCATAATTGTAATACAGCCATGGTTTTGCTATAGTCATTGCGGGCTTATGGCGTTTTGATATCATATGTTACACACCACCACCTTTTTTCACACAATAAAAAAGTATGACAATGTGAAGTTATTTTGCTACCATAGATTATTAATGATTGTTTTTATTTATCGTTATTTATGGGTAATTTTCTAGTTATGCTGTTTTTAGTAGATTATTAATGATTGTTTTTATGTATGGATGTTTTGGTTATTAGCTGTTTTCTAAATAATATTAAGTGTAATTTGTATTTATTTATTTATACCTTTTATCGTGTAGTAAAGGGGGCTCTTGACAATTAGGCTTATATCGGTTTAACTACTTTAATGAAAGGATTTTTGTTTTGGGTTTGCACCTATGCAACTGATAGAAATCTAATTAGGCTTATATAAGAGTATTCATATAAATATTAGGATTGGTTTTATTTATGTTTATACTTTATAGTGGGGGTATTTAACTAAGATGGTATATACTATTGAGTATATGTTGGGCTTGACATTTTAAAATTTAAACAAGGTAATGGTAATGGATCTATTTATTGCTAGAGAAAATTCGGCCTTTAAAGTATAAAGAATATAATTAAACGCACAAGAGGTAATATATATACAACAACAACAAAACAGTACCAAATCCCGTTATAGCGGGGTATGGAGAGGTAGAAAGTAAACAATCATATATTTACCTGTAGGTAGAAAGATTGCTTCCTGAGAAGATCTGCGGCAGTAAGGGATAAAAAAGAAAACAATAAATATGTAAATATAAAATTAGGAATACCGGTTAAATATAGTAAAGAAATTAAAATAAAATAGAATAAAATAATAAAGTAAAATAGAAACATAAAAATTAATATGTAAAAAAAACAAGCCATTAAATAAATAGACAAACCAAAACACAGTGGGAGTGGGACGTAACAGACACATAATAACAATAGAAAGAAGAAAAATATGAAAATACATCACAATAGTAAATAGGGAAAACAAGCGAATAAAATAAAGACGAAAAACTTAATAAGATTAAAAGAAAGATAGAAATTAACTTATAAATCCGAACTAAGTCTCTACCCTAAGTCCTATACGACAGAGAGCACTACGTTACTTGCTAACCTAGGATTCTAATCCTTCTTCTCCATGACAACCTATCTGAGATCATGTGTTCAGAAAGAGAAAGCTCCTGCCTCCTGCAAATCCACACTAACTCTATCTACCCACCTCAAATGCGGACGACCACGTCTTCTATTTCCTTAAACTAAAATCGATTTCATTCTCCTAACTGGCGCTGTAGGTTCCCTCCTTTTAACGTAGCCAAACTACAAAAGTCTCCATTCTTTCAACTTGTTGACAATAGAGTTTACTCCTAATGCGTTTATAAAAACACCAACTGGGATTTTATCTAACAAAGTCTTCCCACAAATCCATCTAAGCATCCTCATCTCCGCCACTTCCATCTTCTCCGCGTGTGCCTTTTTCAGGGGCCAACACTCAGAACCATAAAGCATGACCGGTCTAACTGCTAGTTTGTAGAACTTTCCTTTAAGTCTAAGCGGAACCTTCTTGTCGCATAGCACTCCTGCTGCCGCTCTCCACTTCTGCCACCCTGCTTGAGTTCGTTTGGTAACATCCTCGTATACCATCCCCGATCTATGTAAGACAGATCCCAAATACCTAAATGACTCTTGGGGTCTCAACACGTGGTCCCCTATGCAAATATCTTAGCTCTCAACATTAACGTACTTACTAAAGTGACAATATAGATACTCTGTCTTACCTCTAGTAATCCGTAGTCCCGAGTCCTCTAATACCGCTCTCCACTGTTCTAAACTTCTGTTAAACTCCTCCTTCGAATCTGCAACCAAGACAATGTCATCTGCGAATAGCAAACACCAAGGTACCGCTCCTTGAATCCCTCTCGTCAGCTCATCAATAATGATAACAAAAATGAAAGGACTAAATGCCGACCCTTGGTGGAGGCCCCGTAGCACCAGAAAGTACTTGTTGTCTCCTACCGGTGTGCTCCCACAAGACATTGCACCCTCATACATGTCTTTCAAGACCCTAAAATATCTCTCTGAGATCCTTCTATCATTTAAAGTCTCCCAAATAAGCTCCCTAGGGACACTATCATATCCCTTCTCTATATCTAAGAACACCATGTGTAAATCCCGTTGTCTTTCCCTATACTTTTCCACGAGGCTTCTTATCAAATGAACGGCTTCTATAGATGACCTCCCTGGCATAAAACCGAATTGCTTTTCCGATACAGTAGTTTCCCGTTGTAACCTATTTTCTATCACCCTCTCCCACAATTTCATAATATGGCTAAGAAGTTTGATACCACGATATTTCCCGCAATTTTGGGCGTCTCCCTTGTTCACTACGTCTCCTGGCATCTTAGATGTATGAAGAATCAGGTTAAAAAGTTTCGTTGGCCAGTTAATGCCCGACTCTCCAAGACACCTCCACACGTCGATAGGGATTTGATCAGGGCCTGCCGCTTTTCCTCTCCCTATCTTACGTAGAGCATTTCGAACTTCTCCTGTAGAAATCCTAGTGCAATAACAGTTATTCTAAACGCGAAGACCCCCCTCAACGCTCTCCCCACTTATCCTCATATCATGTCTTGACTCCTGGTTAAATAAATGAAGAAAGTAATCACCCCATCTACACCTAATATCTCTATCCTTAAAAAAGAACTCTCCCACTGTCATCTTTAATAAACCTAATGCTTCCTAGATCTCTTTTCCTCCTCTCTCCAACTTTAGCTAATTTAAAGATTTCATTATGCCCTTCTTTAGAGTCCAATCTATCATATAAGGCTTCAAAAGCTATTTCTTTAGCCTGGCTACAACTTTCTTTGCTTCTCTTTTGGAGTCTTTGTAATTAAGCAGAGCTCTTATCATATCTTCCTCTCTACCTTCCCTAGCTAAGACTAACTCCTCAAAGCAAGAATGCTTTCTTTTAACCTTAATCTGGACCTCATTGTTAAACCACCACGATTCCCTTTGAACCCGCAACTTTCCTGAAGTCGATCCTAGTGTTTCTTTAGCTACCTCTCTAATAGTCTGGGCCATGTGGTTCCATGCCAAATTTGCATCCCCCGAAAGAGATCTGCTAAGGTCTACAGCTACTCTATTTCTAAATTCTTCTATACCATCCCCTCTTAGGTTTCTCCATAATATTCTAGGTTTACCCTCAATTCTGTCCTTTCGAACTCCCTTCCAGAAAAAGATGTCTAGCACTAACAACCGATGTTGCGAGAACCCCGATTCACGTCGGAGGACCTTACAGTCTCTGCAATTCCTAAGATCTCTTTTACGCACTAGAAAGTAGTCTATTTGAGTACTACGTCCTCCACAACGGTAAGTGATCAAATGGGCTTCTCTTTTCCTGAAGAAAGAATTTGTAATGCCCAACTCGTGTGAAGAAAGAATTTGTAATACCCCAAAGCCGAAGCCTCCATGCACGCCTAGATACCCATCTACTCCTGCTCCTATATGACCATTAAAATCTCCCCCTATATACATAAATTGATTCTCTGGAAGCCCCCTCACCAGGTCATCTAAAGACTCCGAAAAGCTAGTCTTTTCAGCATCTCCCAAACCAACCTACGGTGCATATGCGCTTACTACATTAACTACTGCCCCCCTAAAACCACTTTGATCGCCATAATTCTACCATTACATCTTTTCACCTCTACTACGTTGTCCTTTAACCTAGCATTAAAGATAATTCCTACTCCATTTTAAGCAGTGCCCGCACTCGAGTACCACAGCTTATATCCATTGCCTTCTCTAGAGCAATTTCTCTTCCACTTAGTCTCTTGAAAACAAGCTATATTCACCCTATGTTCCCTTAAGCAATCCACTAGTTCCAAAAACTTACCTGGTAAAGTTCCTACATTCCAACTACCGACTCTAAGCCTATAGTCTGACTCTCCATAACCACCCCTTCTAGACGGCCTCAACCCCCTCGAATCCAGAGGCGTGGTACATGATCTCAATCGTCTAGCGAAACTACTGGGCTCTATATTAAACTCAAAAACCTAAGAAAAAGTACAAAAATAAAATAAGAAAATCTAAGACTATAACTAAGTGAAATACTAGACTTCTACTAAAAAAATAATGTTACTTTAAGTTATAATAAATTAATTATAATAATTAAAATATATAAAAAAAGGCACCTACTTACTATTAATATAAAGGGTTAAACACGGAATAACCCTCAAAGTTTTATTTGTTTTACGGTTTAACCCTCAAAGTTTTTTTTAACACATAATAACCATAATGTTTCATTTAAATTATGTTTTAATCCTCAAAGTTTCACTTGTATTTCGGTTTAACCCTCAAAGTTTATTTTTAAATGGTTTAACCATAAAGTTTAGTTTGGTTTTTGTTTAAATCCTTCAAGTTTTACTTTATTTGCGATTTCACCCGCTTTTCTTAACACGTAAAATTTATATTTTTTGTTTATTTTTTATTTTTATAAATCTTGTTTTCCTCTATATTCGAACATAATTAGTTAACTATCAAACATTCAAATATCAAAATCCATTCATTAAACACGCATTTGGAACCAAAATATATCAACGGAATGAACAAAAAATCGCAATTTGCGATATGAAACTTGTAATATCTTCAAAATGTCAAATGCAAAATAAATCTTTACGTAAAACATCTTATTGAGATGAGTATTCAAATCAATCTGGAAAGAGAAAAGGGGGACAGAGAGAGATACGCAAATGAATCAGATGCACACAATTTGAAGGAGACGGGTATTCAGATGAACTTCAAATTCCGGTGATGATGCAACCAAATGTAAATAAAACTTTAAGGTTAAACCGTTTAAAAAAAACTTTGAGGATTAAACCGAAATACAAGTAAAACTTTAAGGATTAAAATATAATTTAAATGAAACATTATGGTTATTATGTGAGAAAAAAAACTTTGAGGATTAAACCAAAATAGAAATGAAATTTTAAGGATTAAAACATAGTTTAAAAGAAACATTATAGTTATTACATGTTAAAAAAACTTTGAGAGTTAAACCGTAAAACAATCAAAACTTTGAGAATTATTTCATGTTTAACCCTAATATAAAAAGTCTTTAGTATTATGAAACAATTAAAAAGAGAAGTACCGAAGACAGGGAAAGAAAAAGAGCGGAAAGAAAAGGGCGGAGGTTTTACCTTGCCGGCCGTCTAACCTGGCCGGCGATAGGGAGGAGAAGGCTTTAGGAGATGGGCTTGGCTGTTGTATGTTCGAACAAGAGGCAAAAAACTGCTCCTCCTTCTTCCGGCTGGTGCTCCTTCTCTTTTGTACCTGAGAAGGCAAAGACATAACATAAAACCCAGATCCACTACCTTCTGGTGGCTACGAGGTGCTGTGGGAGCCGGGAGATGGCTAGCGTACGGCGAGAGGCTGGGGGAGCTGGGAGGTGACTAGGTTTAAGTCGGCGAGAGACAGGAGACTAGGGGGAGGAGCCTGGATGCGGCAGCGTACTAGGTTGCGAGAGGCAGCTAGCGGCCTGAAGTACTATTGGGGTTAGGTGGCGGCGAAATCCCGGAGGACGGTGGCACAACGGTCGGGAAACGGGAGAGAGAAAACAATGAGGAGCACCAGCCGGAAGGTTGAGTAGGAACCCCAAATTAAGCTGAAGTATACTAAATTGCAAGTTGGCAATGGGAATGAATTGCAAATTGAGTGTGATTATGGCTATACACTCATAATATATATATATATATATATATATATATATATATATATATATATATATATATATATATATATATATATATATATATATATATATATATATATATATATATATGTGTGTGTGTGTGTGTGTGTGTGTGTGTGTGTGAAGGTTCATGTGAGAAACATTATTATTGCGAGAAGTGCGAGAAGCGATCCTAGCCTTTTATTTGTGTTTTGATCTAGTGGTATATATTAATCCTATTTTTAGTTTTTTATAATTTAAAAGGACATAATTGTAAACCAATTTGTTTCTCTTTCCAATCTATTTCTTTCTCATAATTTCTCTTACCTAAATTCTTAATAGAAATAAAAATGAATATAAAATCATTTGACAGTAATTTTTCGATTTTATAGTGTTCACTAATAAACACAAAAAAAAATTATAACTTTTTTAAAAGCTATAAAAAAGCTTTTAGTTCATCAATAAACATGTAATTATCAATCAAAAAAACTATAAAACAACACCGTTCTATTAGGTTTTTTAGTTTATTACCACGTTTTAAATCGTGTGTTCATCACTGAACGTCTTGCATGTCTAATGCATAGGTTAGTATAATTTATTTAATTTTACATGTTCACTAGTGACACATTTGATTGGGATCTCCCATTTTCATACTCAATTGTAGATCACGTTAATAAATCCAATAATAAGAATAACTAATTAGAACAATTTTTTTCCCTATAAATACACTAATGAACGAGCTAAAAAATCCACTAGTCCCCCTTCGATAACATAGACATTCACCGATTAACGAATTCAAAATCACAAACATATATTATCTAGCTTATACACCTAATTTGTTGATAATCAAATACATAAATAAAAAATAAATATTTACAAAACCCAGAAACATAAAAATATATATCCTCATCATCTATAATCAGAACATATACAGTAAGAAAGCGTTTGCTTCTTTTTCACCAAACGAGAATGGATACAAAAATTATCTTTATTAACCATAAATCTATACAAAGAAAAAGATTAAAATATCAGATCTCGAAAAATAACTCGATAAAACTGAGATGGAGATGATGATGGTGTTGACGGCTACGAAACAACCTGTGGTAAACGATGTTGATGAGCAGCGTGGAGACGAAGATATTGAATAGCGGTGCAGAAGAGATCGACGGACCTGAAGGTGGTCGGTGCAGATGAGATCGACAGATTTGAAGGTGGTCGGTGTAGATGAGATCGACAGATCTGAAGGTGGTCGGTGCAAATGATATCGAGGAATCGGTAGTCGGCGAAAGGAAGGCGGGAATAAAACCGATAGAGGGTACGTGGTCGGTGGTGAGCGAGATCTGGACGTGAGCTACTTGCGGTTGTGAGGAGGTGGCCGGCGTGTGTGGCGGTGCCGTTGAAGGAGGCGGTGGTGTGTGCGACACCACTTTTGAATAAAACGGTGGAGTGATCCGATGTTTTATCGAGAAAAAACCAAGAAAGAGGTCGATGATGTTGAAGGAGTCGGAGGTTATGGTGGTCGATCAAGTGGTGCTGTTGAAGTCTTCAAGATGTTGAAGAAGATATAGAGATTGAGAAAGAGAAGATAGTAATTTAGGAAAAATGAGAGTGATTAGGGGAAAGGAATAGGCAATACGTATAATTGGAGAGAGAAATTAAGAGTTTTTTTTTCTTAAATCTCCATCTTACCCTTTCTTGATTATAATCATAATCTTTAATTTTATTGTAATTACAAAAATGTCATGATTAAATTTTAACCATTAATCAACTCATCTAATGGTTCATATTACTTCTCGCAATAATAAAGTTTCTCGTATGAGCCTTCCTCTCTCTCTCTCTCTCTCTCTCTCTATATATATATATATATATATATATATATATATATATATATATATATATATATATATATATATATATATTGGAAGGTTCAAATAAGAACCTTAAATTAATTGAGAATAAGAGACTTAATCCTATCAGTTCAATTCATAATATATGTGTATATATATATTGAGAACCATTTTTAGTGCGAGAACCGCGAGAACCAATCTGAGCCGTCCAATTCCCTCTCTTTATATCATTGTCCACCCATTAATTCCTCATATACACCATGCCATACTTGATTCCCCCACGCTCTCCATCCATGAATTCCACTTATCAAATCAACGACTAAGATTGGTTCTCGCGATTCTCGCATTAAAATCGGTTCTCAATGGAACCCTCCCCTATATATATATATATAGTGTTAGGATCAAGGGAGAACACTCTTAAATAGAGAACAGAGAGAACATTTTTGAAACTTTGATTTCATTGATCAGATGGTTCAAAAATTGTCACAATTTATTTAGGCATTTGATTACATTGATCATCGGATTTAAAATATGTCACTTTTTTTTATAATATGTTCGAATATAATCCTGATGCATCGATGCATACAAAAGTGTTATTTGATATATCAATGCATCCAAATTTTTAAATTGTTAATAATTATAGAAATAATTTTGATTTTAAGATTTAGGATGTAAAGTTGACTTTTGGGTAGCTATGGGTGAACATGAACGTAAAGAAGAAATAATAAACTATAAGTTTACACGTGTTTTCTCTGTTCTCTATTTAAAAGGGTTCTCCCTTGAACCTC
This sequence comes from Pulicaria dysenterica, assembly GCA_947179395.2. Lineage (NCBI taxonomy): Eukaryota > Viridiplantae > Streptophyta > Magnoliopsida > Asterales > Asteraceae > Pulicaria > Pulicaria dysenterica. The sequence goes on from OX359291.1 coordinate 11,172,634, forward strand.
ACCATATATATATATATATATATATATATATATATATATATATATATATATATATATATATATATATATATATATATATACACACACACACACACATTTATACAGATTCCAGTTCAAGTTTTATGTTGAGAATCACGAACTGGGCCCAAGGCTCAATCGCGAAAAGGGGTTAGACTTAGAATCGCAATTTGGGCCTCGGAAGCTTGATTTTAGGTGGAGTATGATATTTAATCTCAAATTATACGATTAGTACGAGATTATGAGAGTTTATGTATTATAACTGTAAATGTAGGTTGCCGGTAGTTGACTTAAATTCCGGATACTTGAGACGTGTATCGTAGGCAACACTTAGACTACGAAGCAGGTGAGTATTCTTACTTGAATTCTAACTCGGCATCGTTTACGAATGAAAGTATGCAAGTAAGTGACTGTTAAATACGCAACTTATGTGACTACTTGATGAGACCGACACTTCAGTATGGGGAACGTTTGACCGTTTGCCACGGAAACGGGTACGATGAGACCTTCCAGAGATGATGGTTAGGATGAGACCTACTACTTCGGTAGCATATATGAATTTGAACAGTGGAACCACCTAATACGGTAGCGGGTATGACTTATATGTTATGTGATGACCTTGTGTATGTATGTGAATGTTTTTTGAACAGTGGGACCACCTTGTGTATGTATGTGAATGTTGAACTGATCTAATATGTAAGTAACGTACTCGTTAATATTCGCGCTTACCGTTGTTGTTTGAACATATTTTACAGGAGATGATAGCGGCGAGGCTCCGACACATATGTGATGGCTCATCGTCAACGATACTTCTGCAGGATTTTTATTTAAACTTAATTTTTATTACTGAGTTGATATCATGAATATCTTACGAACGGATTTGGATTTTGAGACTTCCCTCGATGTAATTAAATATTTGTCGGCACTTATGATTTGATGCATGATATATGGCTTATGATTCGAATATGTTACGTATAATCATATATATTTAAAAAAAAATTGAGCCTTACAAGCTTACTAAATTTCTAGTAGAAAGGTACGTGCCTATGTTTTATTATTCGTATTTCACTTGTTTATTAATGCAAATTCATATATGTAAGAAAATATACATTGTTATGAGAATTTGAATGTATATTATGTGATGTAGCATATGATCACACTTGAATATAAGAAAGGTTACACGTTGGAAGGTTGCTTCCCTCACAAAATATGGTTGTGATCGAACATCCACCACCGTCTACCAGTAATCCTTAATTCCTTCATGCCTTTTTCCTGCTTATGCTTTGAAATTAGAACAGATACTTCTCTCTCTAAAATGTTACTGTACACGACACACACAATTTAGAAATTAGGGATAAGTTTGAAATTTATTTGTAGACCTTAATTGCTTTCATTACTCATTAGTTCATTATATGTTAATATGCGGGAGTGTGCACTGCTGATTATCGTAAGCGATAAATCTTTGTAAAATTTGCGGTGTATTTAATTGTTTTAATTAGTAGATATTGTGGAGTTATTAATTGTTAATTTGTGAATGGTGATATTTAGGGTTAATTGTTAATTGAACTTTTATTTTCTGGTTTAGGTTAGTAATTGAGAGATTCTTTAATAGAAAATCGTCGTCTTTGTCAACATCCCTTGGTAATAGTGGATAATCTACATAGGAAAATGCTACTAATAAGAATCAACAACGTAGCCCTACTTTTGTAACGTCTATAAATATAGTAGACATGAACGATCTCCCATCGGACTTCTATGATAGACCAAGAATTTTGCATTATAATGCTAACCGAAGATATGAAATTAGATGTGCGTATTGGCTTAGAGGTCCTTTTTTTTTACATACATGACAATTAGGATTTTTTTTTACCTCTACCAAACCACTATATGATATTCTTATCAACAACTTTAAGTATATAATGGTCTAAATAACCACTTTTTATTACATACAGTAAAAGGTTAAAAGTTATGTATATATTATGACCTTTTATAAATACTGTGTGAATGTTGAGAGATCCGATTTATTCCATTAATCATACGAGTCCTAGGATTATAGTGTACAACATTTAAGTCGTCTATTTCCATAGATTGATGAATACTTTCACGAAAAATATAACAATCTTCATACCACACTTGAGAGCTCTATGTTATGTTGATTTAGGACGAAAAGGTGAAAAGTTTACCAAATTAAGTCTTGTTGAATGATTCTACCTATTTTGTTAATGAATTAGTTTTATAATCTTATCACATGCAATCGAAATTTATACACGGGGTTAATCTGAATACTATGATCATCTGTAATTATAATTATCACGGCTAACTATCATATTAGATTTTCTAGCCTATAAGAGTAAACGGTATGGGTAGAGGTGGGATAGGGGGTGAGGTGTGGTGTGGTGTGATGAGGGGGTCTCAACACCATAAATGTGTGATAGGAGAGTGTGGGTGGTGATTACCACTTTAGGGGGTGAGTATTTGTGAGTTCCATCAAAGTAATTCTCTTTTATTATTTATTTATTTATTTATTGGTAGTGGGGTATTATGTGGGTCACAAAATTTTATGTGATGTAAAGTGGCTACTACATAACTAAGTGGTGGGTTGGATGGTGAGAAATAAAACTGATGTGGCGATATGATTATAGGTAAGAGTTGCAAACACTCTAACTACCTCATGACTAAAGAATACTAGTTATGACTTCATGACTAACCTCCACGTAACCATCAACCTCCCTTATTGGATCCACATTGTATATGAATTTAAATTAATTTCATTAGTTAAAAAAAGAAGTGTTTGCCTAACTCGTCATTGGAACAAAGAGTCGTAATTTTGTTAGAGGACCAAACGAGTTTTAAAGAAAGTTTCTATATTTTTATACTTTTATTCTTATTTATTCTTCTAAATATGAAAACGAAGAAAGAAAATTAATATAATACACGTATCACATTATAATGAGCATTATGAAAAAGAGAGATTGAAATATAATTTTTCATTTCTAAAAATGAAATACACCGCACCATTATTGCTGATTTGTATTGTAGCCTATGTAAGATTGCATATCTTCAGTTATCCAATTCAAATCCATATCTAGCCGTTAACTTACTGTGCATTTGCCGCGTGTACGTCACCATCCATTGTCATTTGTCCTTTATAAACACCACCGCCACCATAGATGGCCCCTGTAATCTTTGCCTCTATTCATTTCTTGCAAATCTAACATCTTCCATGGCATCTTTCCACAAATCTCTCTACACTTTCTTTCCTCTTTTCTTCACTCTACTCTGTTTTTCCAATGCTTACAACTTCAACGTCGGTGGCAAAGATGGCTGGACTTTACACCCTTAGGAAAACTACAATCAATGGTCCAGCAGGTTGAGGTTTATCGTCAACGACACTCTCCGTATGTATTTATACCCTTTTTCTTGATTTCTTGATTTCTTGATTTGGGTTTTCGTTTTTGTCTTGTGGGTTGTTGAGAATATTGAGTCTTGATTTGCAGATTTCAAGTATAATGGTGGGTCGGATTCTGTAATGGTGGTTAACAAAGGCGATTATGATAGCTGTAACACGAATAACCCCATCACCACCCTCACCGGCGGTGACTCTGTTTTCGGTTTGAATCGTTCAGGGCCGTTTTACTTTATTAGTGGTAATAAATCGAGCTGTGATCAAGGTCAGAAGATAGTCGTGGTGGTTATTTCGCCTAAAAAAAAGACAACACCTGCCGCCGCTCCAGCTCCTGCGGGCGGTACGACGGTTCCGGCGGTGTCCCCTGTTTCGTCACCACCGGATGCTGGAACGTCCATATCAACGAGTCCGGTGGCTTCACCTGGTGGAGTCGCCTCAGCTTCTCCGATGGGTAACCCAGAGGATGTGAATGCACCGGCACCGGGAGGGTCGTCGGCGGCGGCAAGACCAGCGATTAGTGCAATCTTTATTGTTTCGTTTGCCATGATAATGTTAGGGTTTTGGTGGGTTTAACTAGGCTATTTCTTTGTTAGAGTGATCATTTTTCATATTTTTTTTTCTTTTCTTATATTTTAGTTGTCTTGTGTAGGAATCCGTGGTATGCTGCACATTTATATTCTTAGATTTTCTATTGTAATTAACTAATTATGCTATAACATTTCAAGTTTTCAGTTACATCTTTTATTTTATTTGAGTGAAACTTAAACCCGTTTATAAAATAGGGTTACTATAAGAATGGATATTTATATGATATAAGAGAATAAATTTTAGTTATCAGTTACATTTTAAAATCAATTACTTAAATGAGCAAAATACCGAAACATTTCACGAGATTGAGCAAAAAAAAAATCAAATTACGAAAATAAGCATCAGTTTCGCCCCCAAACACCTCAGTTTCGCCCCTAGCTTCGCCCTCCAATCATACCCCGACACGTGTCCTCAGTTTCGCCCCCCTATGCCCAGTTTCGCCCCTCGTCAGTCAGTTTCGCCCCTCTTGACATCGATTAACGTGAAATTTTGTCGTTTTTTGTGCTGGTCTCGTGGTTCGTGCCCAGTTTCGCCCCTAAATAGCTAGTTTCGCCCCCCACTGGTCTCGGTTTTCGTGCTAGGGGCGAAACTGCTTCGGTTTTCGTGTCACCCAACTTTTTGATGTCTAGTCTTGTCGATGTCTTGTCGTCATATCTCGTGCTTTGTGCCAAGTTTGATTTATAAGGGAGAAGCCGGCGAAGCCATGGCCGAAATTGAGATTCAAGGGAGAAGCAAGCAAATTCCGGCGAGTTCATATATTCCGGCGAGTTCATATATTCCGGCGAGTTATTTCCACAAACATCATTCCAGCGAGATTATTCCGGCGACTTCATCCGGCGGTTTTCTCCATTTTTTCCGGCGGTTTTCTCCATCTTATATTTCCGGCGAGTTCATCCGGCGGTTTTCTCCATTTTTTCCGGCGGTTTTCTCCATCTTATATTTCCGGCGACTTCATCCGGCGGTTTTCTCCATTTTTTCCGGCGGTTTTCTCCATCTTATATTTCCGGCGAGTTCATCCGGCGGTTTTCTCCATCTTATATTTCCGGCGACTTCATCCGGCGGTTTTCTCCATTTTTTCCGGCGGTTTTCTCCATCTTATATTTCAACCATGTTAAACGAGGTAATTTTTTTTTTACATATTATGAATTTTTTGAATGTTGATATATTATTAGTTTAATGTTATTTTATATTATTAGCTTATTTCATATACTTAGTACGTAAATGTTGATATATATTGTTAATAAAAGTTGATATATGTTAATAAGCTTAAAAGCATGTTTTTACATTTTGTATCCACAACCATGTTAAACGAGTTAATTTTTTTGTACATATTATGAATTTTTTGAATGTTGATATGTTATTAGTTTAATGTTGTTTCATATTATTAGCTTATTTCATATACTTAGTACATAAATGTTGATATATATTGTTAATAAAAGTTGATCTATGTTAATAAGCTTAAAGTGAAAAAAAATTCGTATTTGGTTACTAATGGTTGATGGATTAAAATTTACATCTCAAAAAATAGAAAATAAATAAATAATAATAAGAGTTTTAAAATAAAAAATAAATAAAAAAATATATAACCTATTAATGAATAGGCATTGAAAGAAGACAAATTTGGAAATAGAAAGTAATATATAAATAAAAAGCCTAACATATGAAGTAATACGGAGAATAAGATACACGGGTAAGGCGCATTATAGTTTTCCCCATTATGAACAATATTCTCGGGTTATTTTAAGGGATGTCAAATGTGTATATATATATATATTCTCGGGTTATTTTAATGGTTGTTTATGGAACAATTACAACTAATGGTTGCTTTTGAAAGAACGGTTTATATTATGAACGTTACAAATGTAAACATTAATTTATTAGATAAAAAAAATAAATTTGAGAGTTTGAAAAAAAATTATACAAAAAAATAATTGTATAACCAAAAAATATATTTGAGAGTTTGAAAAAAAAATTGTATTATATTATAAAATAGGGGCGAAAATTTATTTATATATTTTTGCGAGTTATTTGTGAATTAAGTAAGCTATAATGTATATAAAAAATGTCATAAAATAGAATAATTTTGAATAGTTGAATTTCATGCTTATTTTTTTATTTGTAGGAAATTTATCACGCGAGTCTTACTTGTCGTAACCGGATGAGAATAGGTCAGGAAGAAATTAAACCCCGTCTTGAGTTAAGACAAGAAAGTCTTAACTTATTTAACGAAACTTGTTTTGCGCCATTCTTAAATATTAAGGCGGGTCAAAATGATCCGTTGCTGATACACTATTTGTTGTGTGCCCAAGTTCATTTGGGTAAAAATGAGTATGAGACTCTACAATTTAACGTAGCGGGGAATCCAGTAAGTTTTGGCCGGAGGGAATTCTGTTTGTTGACAGGATTTAGGTTCGGGCCATACACGTTAGACGACCGTGCTCCCGACACGCCATTTATGAGGCGTGTCTTTAACGAGCAGATACCCTCCCGGCTGCGTGTTGCCCACATATGTCGTATTTGGGATTCAGAGAGTAATTTTAATAATCTGGGGGATGATGACGTTGTTCGAGTAGTCTTGTTGTACATGTTGTACAAAGGTTTTTTAGGGGCTAAGACAGAGTGGTTCGTCGCTACTGGTGTGATTCATCTTCTTGAGGACATCCCGCGGTCATGGAATAGATTTGCATGGGGGTCGTATTTATGGACGTACACGTATGATAAACTGTACGACGCCATAAATGAGCGAAGAATCCAGATTGCTGCGGTTCGTACTGCAGAAAATGTGGTCCCAAAATACACTATTTACGGGCCGATTTGGATTCTTAAGGTAAGATAATATTTTTGTACATTTTCTAACGTTACTATATGATGAACTTAGTTTCATTTTCTAATACAATTTTTTTTACACTTAGTGTTGGATTTTCGTGACATTCCCGGGCGTTACTAGGGTGATATCCAATGATGGATCGATTCCAAGATGCGGAGCGATTGGAAAATACCCTGGTAGGTTGTACTCGAATGAGTTGATGAATATATTCGCCAAATGCTCTGAGGTTAGTGTTTATACTTTTTCTGTCTCCTTGTATTTTATACACGCTTATTAATTATTTAATCAATAACATTTAACTGTGACAATCCAAAGCCCGCTTATGCACCGATCTACTTGACTCCCACGGATCGTGAGCAGAGACAGCCTTGGTGGGTTGCAAGTCTGCCATTCTTTGAAGGCGGTGATGGCGTCGAGATCCCCGGGCATGAAGAGGAGAGAGCACCGACACCGCAGTTCCATATGAATACTCCTGAGCGTTCCCCACCAAATGAGGGAATCCCGGTTTATGGAAGTGATGGTTTGAATATCGATTCGTTTAATAAGCTATTAGCCCGTATTGAAGAGCAAGACCAAAAACTTAGCTTAATGCAAACAATTTGGTGTAACACAAAGGAAGAACTAGATGTGCTAAAAGAGAAGTACAAGTATGAATGCGCAAAGCGGGAGGAGCTAGCTAAGATGGTCGAGAGTATCAAAGCTCAATATACGGTATGTTCATATAATATGTATATTTGAACAAAGTTTGTTTTGAAATATATTGGTAATTTGCGTGTATTTTTAACTATTTCAGAGGCAGTATGAGGATATCATTGCGGGCACCCACCCGATGATGCCTACCGCCAATGAAAATATGGTAACGATGCTTATTAAATAAATTAAGTTAAAGTATGTATCAAAAGCTTGTTGGTGTTAAAACTTTTTGAAACGCTATGTATTCACAGTCACATTCAGGACATTTAGATGGGGCTGATACAAACCAGCAGCAGGAGGAGCCGATGGTATGATTTTTTATAGTGAATTTGAGTATGACTAGTTAAGTAAAAAATTTATTGATTTGTTTTGGAACGGATCATGCCACATCAGACGGCTCCGACACGTTTTGTCGGAGAATGCTCTACATCGGGCAATCTACCCATTGCCCAAAGGCGACAACAGCGACAGAGTAGACCGGCTGCGGCCCTACGTTCCCCGTACACACAGGAGCTGGGACGTGGCCAACGACGAAGGGCAACATCTGTGGAAGATGTTATGAAATGGTACAGGTCGCTACCAGAGAATTTTTGCGCAAGTAGTCAGCTGTACTCTACCGTAAGCTGTAGTAGGAATTTCTGGGCGCGTCTTCTGGGTGTTGATGAAGGTTCGTCCGGGTGGTTGTCCTCTGAAGTAAGTTCTTAAAGTTATAAACCTGATCTATATATTTTTATAGTTATTTTGTAATTTAATTGTTTCAATAATATATTATTAATCATTTGCAGCATATAGAATTGTGGGTCGCCCACCTAATGCGGGTACGGACGACTGACGCAAAATATACAATAATGCCCCCCACGTTTATGGAGCAAATGTTACATGGTAGGACACCCAGACGTGGTGTACAGGCTTACGACATGTGGCCGGATCTAGCGGACGTTGAATATGTATGAATATTCTACACGAGTGGTACTTGTGGTTAATAATACATTTACGAAAGACTTTGCTTAACTTTGTTATTTTCAGGTGATGCTACCTGTGAATTATAATGAATATCATTGGGTGTTGTTCGTCTTAGACCTCTCCCGTTGGCAGTTGATTTATTACGACAGGTATGTATAATTCAAACTCAAGTTTTAACTCTTATGGTTTTAGTGATTCTTTTAAAGATAATGTCATATTTAACTTCTATTTCTTATTATACAGCATGATACAGGTGGCGTTTCCCCGAGGGTGGTGCGACGATGTTGCTACAATTCTTAATGCTTATTATTATCAAAAGCTAGAGGAACACAACTGGTATGACAAACACCCAAGTCGAACAGCGCAGGGTCGTGTTTTATGGTGGGGGCCATTTAGGAGAACACCACAACAGCAAAACAGCTCGGACTGCGGGGTGTTTGTGTGTTGGTTCCTTGAGTTGTTAACACATGGAGCAGACCTCTCACATGAAGAATTCCACCATTCTCCTCAAGTATCCGTTAAGAGTCATCGTGAGAAGATGACTACTATGTTTTTTGATAGTATTGCTCAGTGAATTGTTATTGAACATGTCAATTTTAAATTATAGTGCATTCCACAACTTTATTTAACATCAAATAGAGCATACCAACAACAAGAGATCATCCTGACTAACATAAGTCTAGATGGAAATTACAACCAAATACACCTCCTAACCCAAAAGGAAATGAGTATATAGAGTAGGGATAGTAGTTGTTTCGTAGATTGTCGCAACTCTTGTGTTCCCTAAATCGTTTATTAGGTTTTCCGCTTCTTTAGAAGTTGTGACCCTTCTCATGTTGTGCATGTCTTGGTTACGTGGTACATAGTAGTAGTACCTTATCAGACGGGGGGCGTAATTCTCGTAACCTAACTCGCATAAAATACAATTTAGAGTACGTACTGGTCTCGCAATTAACTCATACTTTGGAACATTGTCAACATAGTTCACAGTAATTGGCACGCTGTTAGTTACGGTTTCAGGTAGTGTACCCACAAACCGTCCTCCCTGAATTATCTTAAGTGTATAAAGATCATCAAACTCAACTGTTATAAATCAAGAATCATTTAGAAATTGGTCTAGGAAAAAGAATAAGAGTAGAAATATATGAAAACACTTACTGTAGTAGTTTTCATCGAAATTTCTTTGATCTTCAGAACGAATTGTCCAGAAATGTTGATGTCCACAACGTCTAGCCATAGTGGGAACTTTAACAAATAAAAATTAAAGTTTTTGACTAGTGATTGTAGGTCACATAGAAAACCATGTAGTTATATATATGCTAGTGGGAACAGTGTCTCGCCCGTAAAAGATGACTTGTCGCTATCAAATATGACAACTCCCTGTCATCTTCATTTTTTTCCAGAAATACAGTCATACTGGTAAGATTGTTTCGCCCCTAAAAGATGACTTGTCGCTGTCAAAGTTTATGAAAAATATGGCTATTCGCTGTCATCCTTATCTTTTATTAAAATACAGACGCACTAGTAATTCAACCACATAAAATTGAGCCTTAATAATATAATTTTGTTAAAAAAGGTAAACAGTCTATTCAACCGTATTATTACATAATTAGGCTACACGCATCTTATACAAATGTTTTGCCATGCCATGTCTGAATTTGTTGGCTGCCTCGTCCAAGTCCTCGTTTGGATCATTAACCATGGGTTTGTTACGAATTAGCTGGTATATAAACTTACATACAAACACAGCAGAATTCTCAGAACGGCGACTTTGCTGACACACTTTTGCAAAAGACCAGCGTTTGATGTGTATACTCGGCCTCCTGGTTAACCAAAAGTAGTTTATTCTACGTAAAAAGGTAAGGAACGTATTTGTAATGTTAATAATACGGATTTCCATGTCTTCGTCGTTGGTGTTCATGTTATCACTGTTATAGATCACTACTTTGCCACCGTCATTAAGGTTAACTGAGTGCAGGAACCAGTGATCATCTCTCAAACGAATAGGCATGAGTACCACGTCTGTATCTGTAAAAGATGGATGTAGGGGTGTACTCCCATCATACTTGCGCATCTCGTCGAGATCTCCTAGCCCTAATTGATTATGAAAACTTGCAGGCAGTATCGAAAACCTTGTCGATGGTGTTGCACTACCTCTTTCCATACGTTTCACGAGACTCATCATCCATGTAGTCCAAACGTTCAAGTGCTGTTAAATAAAAGAAAGACATTATTATATTATTTAACAATGATTATCAATTTATAAAGTTGGCAATGCTTACTGCTTCCCACAAATTAGAATTAGGTTCTTTTCCTAGAAGGACTCCCCAAAAATGTCTCGTACACCTCAAATCATCTAAGCACTTTATGACACAAAATGCTCTGTAGATATCCTCCGTTACTCCAACGTCGCCATTCAAGTAGTACTCTTCCACAGTAGCTGCCTTGGAATTCTCATTCCATGGGTAGACATCTTCAGCCAAATTAACCGGGGGTAGCTGGACTTCTTCGTCAATCTCATGTGCTTCTTCACTAGGCTGTTCTTCAGGGGTGTGCATCATTTTATTCAACTGTTGGTATTCTTTTGTTAGGCAATCAAACTTGTACTTCATTTCGTTAAGAATGAACCAGGTGTTGTTACTACTACTACCTTGTGACTCTCCTGTCCATGGATGACCGTGTTCATCTAGATTTACCGGATCAAGAATTACACTTTCATCCATTTCTTGCTGGTGTTGTCCTTTTAATGTACAATATTCGTCGTACAAGGCTTGATATTCTAGTTGAATATCAAGCATTCTTTTTTTCAAACAATCCATTATTTTTTAGTAATTTCAGATTGGTACGTTTTTTTTCAATGCTACAACTCCTACATAAGGATGTATATATACAGACGTTACACAGTGTTTCGCCCCTAAAAGATGAGTAGTCGCTGTCAACTGCATTTTCTTTCAGAAAAGGCAGACGTTACACAGTGTTTCGCCCCTAAAAGATGAGTAGTCGCTGTCAACTGCATTTTCTTTCAGAAAAATCAGACGTTACACAGTGTTTCGCCCCTAAAAGATGACTAGTCGCTGTCAACAGCATTTTCTTTCAGAAAAATCAGACGGTACACAGTGTTTCGCCCCTAAAAGATGACTAGTCGCTGTCAACAGCATTTTCTTTCAGAAAAATCAGACGGTACACAGTGTTTCGCCCCTAAAAGATGACTAGTCGCTGTCAACAGCATTTTCTTTCAGAAAAATCAGACGGTACACAGTGTTTCGCCCCTAAAAGATGAGTAGTCACATTCACACATTTATTCACCCCTAAACCGTAAGTCTTTCTCTTATATAAATACTATTAGACAAGTTTCTATTTTCATAAGTCTTTCAAAGTAAATCTGTTTAAGAACATCATTTTACTTTCTTTCAATCATGAGTACTTCCGTTCCTACAATTAAATTTTCATACCGAACTGGCGGTGAGTGGCAATTGGTTGATGGTGTTCACAACTATATCTCAACCAACCTAATTAGACGTGTGGCAAAGGTTCCTACGGTGGTAACGTTTACGGAGCTGTTTCAATTCATGTGTAGAAAGTGTGGCTCGGGTAACAACATCATGCTCTCATACGAAGACCCACAATACGAGTCTCCGTTATATATATGTGACGATGATGATGTAAGTGTTTTCGTGGAGTACGTACAAAGCCGCTCTTCCGATAAGTCTGTAACGTTGTTTACAGTACACATTCCGTCTGATGATGGCTCTAAACCAACTAACGCCTATGAAAAACAGTTTGAATATGATACATGTCCTCCCAATTCTCAAAATCAGCACCTAAATATGGGTTCGTTTTTCAATGTCCCCGTAGACTATGCTAGAAACCAATACTTTTCCGAACAACAAACCATACCTACGCAACCATCAGTATTACAACCTGAAATTATCGGCAGTTCAGAAAGACCTCCTTCCAATAACCCTAACAATAACCCATTCGCCGAACCAGCTTGTGATCTCGGAGATTCAGAAGATGGGGATGACAAGGATGAACAACAAAAACAACCGAGCGAATCAGCATACATGACCTTTCATGGCATGCCAGCCCCCCTTCCCGAACCCACGATGGTAGTGTCGTCTACATCGTCTTCAAGCCAGAATTCATCATCATGCATTTATGAAGGACAGCTTTTTGATAGTAAGGACGAACTAAAGGTTCAGCTAGGCATGAAATGCCTTCAGGAGTGCTTCGAGTACAGAGTCAGCACTTCTAACAAAAAAAGGTTCGAGGCTAAGTGCACATCAAAAGACTGTGCCTGGGAACTCAAGGCCAAAAACATTGTCGGCGTGGATAACCCGTCTTTCATGGTACTTACGCTCAAAGACCAACACACCTGCTCAAGAACGCAAATGTATCCTACAATGCGTAACGCGGGTAAGAAGGTGATGGCGAATATCTTAAAAGGCCAACTACAAGACCCAAGTCGTGTTTATCGGGGGGTGATATAGTAAGAGACGTTAATGAACGTTATAAATGTAACATATCTTACTCCCAGGCTTGGAGAGGGAAAGCGTATGCACTTGAACAACTACACGGCACGCATGCTGATTCTTTCGCCGACCTTCCTGGTTACTGTCATTATCTTAAGCTGGCAAACCCCGGTACTGTCACTGAAATACTTACGGATGACTGTTCTCGGTTTGAAATGTTGTTTGTTGCTCTTGGGCCATCGTTACGAAGCTTCTCATACACCCTTCGCCCATTAATTATAGTAGACGCGGCGCACCTGAAAGGAACATACCTGGGCACCAACTTCCTGGCGGTTGCAATGGACGGTAACAACCAGATCCTTCCATTAGCGTATGGGATAGGCAAAACCGAGAGTGGTCAATCTTGGAGGTGGTTTCTTGAGAAACTACATGCATGCATCCCGCACAAGACCTATACATTTGTTTCAGACCGAGCTGCCTCTATTGAGCTAGCCGTACGAGACGTATTTCCAGAATCCTACCATGTATTGTGCTGTCGTCATCTGCAGATGAATTTGAACCTGAAGGCTAACAAACACAAAAAAATTGCCTTCTTGTTCTGGAAGGCATGCAAATCCAACACGGAATATCAGTTCCATTACTGGTACGGCAAGATTCAACGGGCGGCGCCACGAGTGTATGAGTATCTGGAAGAGGTGGAAAAAAGCAAATGGACAAGAGCCGGCTTCTCGGGTCATCGATACAACATCATGACCTCTAACAGCGCAGAGTCCATCAACTCGCTTTCCCGTCACGCGCGTAAACTTCCGGTGGTCATGCTTATTGATTTCTTCTGTGCAAGTGTTCAAAAGTGGTTCTTCAAACGCCGTAAGGAAGCAGGTAAACAACTCTCCAACAGCAACTGCACCAACTATTAAAATATTTATTAATTGTATGAGTTTTTTTAAACAGAAAAACTCCAGCACAGGGTTACGCCGTGGGCAGAGAAGAAAATACTTCATAGGATGTCAAAGTGCTCGACGTGGCAGGTACAGGGCATTACACAATACCGGTTTGGGGTTGAGGATCATAAACAAAACGTTAACATAGTTGATACTGAAGAAATGACATGCGATTGTCGTAAATGGCAACTTTCCGGGTTGCCATGTGGCCACGCAATTGCAGTTTCCAGATTCCTAAGGCTTACCGATTCAAGTCAGTGGGCGTTGAATTGGTTCACTAGTGAAACATACCTTGCGACGTATAGCGGTTTTATAAACCCCGTGCCCAACAAAAATATGTGGGACTTACCTTCAGATCTCATAAACCTACATCCTCCACTGCTCAATAAAAGGTAGGCTGGGAGACCAAAACTTGTTAGAAGGATACCGTCAAGGGGTGAGCAGGTACCGCCTGCACGCTGCACTAGATGCGGTGACAGTGAACACAACCGAGACAATTGCAGAATGCCGTTTTCTTCACAACAGTCAACTAACCAGACAACTAATGCCTCAACCTCAAATGCTGCGGAACCGACCCAGCCGGATTTATCACAATTTGAGCCAGATCTTTCTTTGTATGATACGTATTACACTGTTCGACATGATTTAAATCAATAATTAATGTAATACTACTTTCAGGTTAATAATGTTTTGCTTATACACGTTCAACATTGACAATTAAATTTAACTTTTCAGACAAATAAATATCAATAAAGACAATAAAAAAATATAGGAGTAGGATTAAATAACATATGAGTATGATACAATATATAATAATATTATTAGAGTAAACTAAGAGAGAGATGTAGATTAATTAAAATTTAAAATTTTTTATGATGGAAATGTAATATAGAATTAATATTAAATTTTATAAAATTATATAAAAACCTACTTACGGGCGAAACCTATGGTTTTAAGTAAATAAAAGGGGATAAGTAAATAAAAGGGGATAAATAAATAAAAACCTATGGTTTTTAGTAAATAAAATGGGATAAAATTAAAAATTATAATAGTACAGATAACTGAGGCTTAATAGGTAAAAAGTAAAGGCTAGGGGCGAAACTGGACATGCGGGGCCCACCATAGGGGCGAAACTGAGAAGTGAAGGGGCGAAACTGGGCTGTGGGGCCCACCAGGGGCGAAACTGAGGGCCATAGGGGCGAAACTGGGTGTAGGGGGCGAAACTGATGCCACGTGGCGCGTTGTTATTGGCGGGCGAACCAAGGGGCGAAACTGGGGCTTATGGGGGCGAAACTGATGCTTATTTTCGTAATTTGACTTTTTCTTGCTTAGTTTCGTATACGTTATGTGTATTGTGCTCATTTACGCGAAGACCTCTACATTTTAATCTATAAGATATAGTCATAATCACGTGTCATAATTTTCGGCTATTTCAATATCCTATTTCTTGTCGTGTTATATCATTAATTTTCAAAAGACTAATTATAAACATGTAGGATCCATATAAGATGTATACAAATTTATGGCTAGGAATCACTTTATACCTAAAATCATGGATTTCTTCTATCTTAAATTTATATCCTAAAATATTGAAGTAGCAACCAAAATTTTAAAACACAATGCAACATCGATCTTCATTCTTGTATCCTGACATTCTAAAGAAAAGTCAGAATTGTTATCCTCATTCTTGTATCATTCTAAAGAATAATTAGAACCGTTTCCCTTCGATTCCTTTGCATGTAATAGTCTATGAGATATGGCTAACCATTTTGGTTTTCTTGTCATTATTTTGGCGATCATTGTTCCTTGTTTTTCAACATCCATGTCGATGTTGTTTCCATCACAACCCCAATGGACCGTCCTAAGCCGATTGTCCGGGATTCCTCGTCGGCTTGTAGGAGATACGATTGATATGAGGGAAGAGATGATGATGGAGTCTGAAAGTGCCCGAAGAATCCTAGCTGGAAGGGGCTACATTAGCTATAACGCCATGCAAAAGAACAATGTTCCTTGTAATCAACGAGGTCAATCTTATTATGACTGTAATAAGAGAGGTCAGGCTAACCCTTACTCTCGAGGATGTAATGTTATCACTAGGTGTGGTGGTCGTAATTAGTGATTAGATACACAATTCACTTGTATATATAATATAGGGTTATAGTTATGAAAGTGTAACAATGTAAATTTTTTTACATACATGGTCATTAAAGTTTCAGTTTATATACCAACAGATTACCTTCGGAAACTGGTTCAGCCGGTCTGGTTTCCGAGAAGTTTTGTGACGACTTACCATCTCTTACCATCTATCTTCATCTGCGAGCTTTCCAATACTTGAGTTTGATGTAATTTTTGATGATTTGATTTTTTAGTTCTGACTAGCTAATCTTTTGAGTTTTCAGAAAACAGTTATATTAAGGAAGTGATGAACACCATTATAAATAATGAATCACCATAGAAAACAAAATCATGTATATAGAACAAAGGTTTGTTTTTGTTATAACGGTGTTACGTTTAATAACAAAGACATTTAAATTATTCAAGTATTATAAACCATTAGATTTATTATTAGCTCAAAAGAGATATAGGAATTATATAAAATAGAGGAAATCATAAGGTAAATTATAACATACATATTTGATGTTCCTTGCATCGTTATGTCAGTATAAATCAAAAAATAAATAAAATATATAAGTTTATAGTTTTCAACTTCTTGTCCATTTTACATATATACCTATTCATCCACTAAGTTATGGGTATATTTGGTTTGTACCTAGTTTTTTTAGTCGGTTTTTTATAAGTTTAAAGTTTCGAGCCTCGTTTGATACGAAGCTATAAAGCTTCTAATCTTTAAGCAAAAAACTCTAAAATATAAAGGCTAGTTAACTATTTGAAGTGGCTTTTTGGAGCTTTTTGTTTATAAATTATATAAAATACTCTTAGTGAAAAATTTTAAATTGTTTTAATCATTTAATTTTTTTATCACGTTTTTTTATATTATTTTATACTTTTCAGGTTCGACTATCATATATTTTGCCAAATACATATAACAAACGGAAACTTTCACCGTAATAAGCGACAACTAATTTTGTCAATCACACTTACATCGCACATGATTTTCCTACTTAGACGGTTACACCATTGGTTGTAAGAATTTTGTATATGCTTTTGAAAATTTCAATAGCTATAACTTGGATAGTCTCCGGATCATAATGAACACTTTGAATTGATTATTTGACTTGTATTTTGCTATCACACATATCAATTAGGATAATGTCATAGAATAGAAATTTGTTCAGTAACATATATTCAGTTGGGATTGGTTTATTATATTTATAATCACCCAAACTACAAAGGGTTAATTGCTAGGTAGTTGTAAAATAGTTATGAAACGGGCCAATATCAATAGTACTTAAGCTTCAGGGCGGAGACTGGAGGGGGACGGGCTGAAGGGTGCTTGGTTAATATTTTATAAGCATATATCCAACACATACGTACATATTAAACCCGTAATTATAGTTAAATTAATAGCCCAAGTATTGCTTAAAATAGAAAAAGTGAATAGAAGGCTCGAAGTAACGATTCTGATATTTGAAAAAGTTTTATCATCAATGAAAACTATGAAAATAAGGTTTCGTAGTAGCATGAGTGATGATTATCTTTAAAATAGTTTGGTTGTTTACATTGAGAGAGAGAGAGAGAGAGAGATTGTTGATACTCATTTTACAGACAATATAATAGATGAGTTATATTCCAAGAAACAAAGCTGCGTCTAACTATAAACACACGAAGTATGATTTCTTATCGTTAATTATTGTGTCCATTGAAGTTTTATCAAGATAAAACATTCGAGTTATTGTTTTAGTTAAGATTATGCATGTAGCACAGTAATTCATCACAACCAAATTAGCGCTTGTGAGAAAACTTTGGTAATTGAAGAACGATTTTGGCAAAGCTTAAGTCTTGTTTTAACATATGAGTTTCTTGTTTTTAACGAACTTTCATTAGTTATTTATCTAGACAATAATGAAATTAATTTTTTATGCCGTTCATATATATGTGTATCATTACATAAAGTAAGAGCGACACCCGCTATACTAAAATCCTAGCTCCGCCGCTACTTAAGCTGAGTCACTAAGCTAAGCACACTTAACTAAGCATTCAAGACTTAGCTAAGCACAAGCATAACCAACTGACCAAACATGGAGTCAGCCACCTACTAGACCTCGCTAGGAACGCTTTCTTAGGACCCCGCGAGAGGTCGCGACCCTTTCAACCTTCGCTATTTTCGGTCTACGACTACAACTAAGACTTGAATAAGTATACACTCCGCATCCTTCGACTCGTTTACCAAATTTAACTAAATCTTTATATTAAACTAAACAGACATGGTTTTGGGCCTGTTGTGTTGTCCAACCACACAGGGCCCAAAAATTCCTATGGCGGCTCCCAATAATGTAGGTATGTGTGTGTGTGTGTGTTAAGGACTTAAGGTCGTTTTAGCCCTATTACATCCAACAAAAACCCATGATAAATTAGGCCCTAGTTTGAAGGAATTAAGAATTCACGGAGTCACGTCTATCATTATTATCATCGATTATCCATACTATATTATAAAACATTTAAGCCTTATACTTAAACTCCTAATATTAACTAAATTAAGTAACTATTAAATATAGTTAATAAGATTCTTATATTTTATTTTAATAACTAAACTTTACATATTTAAGAAAATCAAAATCAATACAATTTTTTTTTAAAGTCAAATCCAATACAAATTAACTTAATTATTAAAAAATATTTTTATAACTTTTTTTTGTAAAATTATGGAGAAGAAAAAAGTAAAGAAAGTGGAAAAAAGATGAAAAAAATAAACATGTCACCAAACGAAAATATTCGCCATCATTGTATTACATAAAGCTCCTTACGTCTTGAAAATGAATATATTAAGAGGTAGAAATTATTCTTTACTGTCGTATTGCACAGATATCATGTTAGTTTATATAAATGTATAGGGGAATTACAAAACCTAGATTGAAGAGAGACAAATAGGACTAAGTGACTAACGCCGGTTTCGTGCGTCACGCACTAAAACCCCATTGCCTCCCACCGCAATTCAACCTTTGCAAATTGCAAGCATTTTAATCACCTCGTCCCACGTCTACTTCATTCCAGAGGTTAGTGCTTTTGTGTTCTTTAATTCGAATTTTTAAATAGAACATGATAATTCTTTAATTCCTTATGTTAGTGGTTTTTAACGGCAACGAAAAGATACATTAGCTAAAAAGTTTTGACATGACCATCATGTTATGTTAGATTTCTTTAGTTGTATTCATTCCATTATAGTGGAGTTTTTAATAGTTTAGTTGTTATTTAATATTAATAATAGTTTATGATACATTATGTAAATACCCAAGGGGTATAAGTACTACTTTGCTAGCCATATTCTAAGTAAGCTTTTATTCATTCCTTACACTGTGTTCTTGGCCGTATTTGCTATCGTACGTATTATACATTCATACTATCAAGAACTTTATCATTGTGTTTTGATTGCTTCATTATTCAATTGATATTTGATACCACGGGTCCTACACATCACTTCCTCTTGATAAACTAAAATTTCATTAATATTAGCAAGGTGCTAGTGACAAAATACATGAGTTAGCAAATACAATCCGGAGAAGCAAAGCACACAGCCATAATATTAAGAAATACTAGATCAGATTCAGGATTAACCTCTTCTTATCTACATTAGAATTGGATCGATTTCCTTTGTTCTTACACTCCTTTATCCGGTGCGTCTCTCTCCACATTTATGGCATACATCTCGAGGATTTAGCAAGTATAGATAATTATAATCTACATATGTATGTTTAATTACCATAAGGATTGATTATTTAGTAAGATAAAATTAAGAACACTTTCATTCTAAAACGTCTAACATTAATTTTTTGATTTAAAATAAATGAATGATCAAATTAAATCTTTTATTAAAAAACATTGTAAATTGTCTAATAATTTTTTCCTAATTAGTCTTTTATTTAGATCTAAAGATTACGTAATATTATTTTATCAAGAGGTTTTCGCGCAAATAAGCAAAATACATTAAACATTCGCGAAAACAAGCTAAGAAAAGTCAAATTACGAAAATAAGCATCAGTTTCGCCCTCAACACCCTCAGTTTCGCCCCTAGCTTCTCCCTCCAATCATTGCCCTCCACGTGTCCTCAGTTTCGCCCCCCCAAGCTCAGTTTCGCCCCTAGAAGCCCAGTTTCGCCCCCTGGTGGGCCCAACAAAGCCTAGTTTCGCCCCTACAAGGCCAGTTTCACCCCTGGTGGGCCCCACAAGTCCAGTTTCTCCCCCAACTGAGTATACGTGTCGTCGTATGATTGGAGGGCGAAGCTAGGGGCGAAACTGAGTGCTTTGGGGGCGAAACTGATGCTTATTTTCGTAATTTGACTTTTCTTAGCTTGTTTTCGCGAATGTTTAATGTATTTTGCTTATTTACGTAATTGATTTTTTTATCAATCTTTGGGTCTTATAGCTGACAAAACAAATCTACACAATTATAGAAAGGTCTCTTTGACTTTTAAGTCTTTGGTGACGAATAACAAAACTCCAGTCAAACTTCCTTGTTAACATCAACTTGGAAATTTTGTGCAATTGAACAAGAGAATTACAACTAAGACACGACCAATTGACCGACTAGTACAACCAAGTCTAACATTTAGTATTTGATTTTGACCACAATCAAATACAATAGGTATCGAGTACACCGGCCTACTAACTTCCAAGTTTTGTTAATACGAGAATATATGATTCTTGGAAAAAGATTCATTGATAATATGGGATAAGTGCATAAGAAAGGTAACATGCTTGCACCACAATTGTATTTTCATTCAGGTAATATATAACATATCAAGACAAGTAAATAATACACAACAGTTCTGTGTAAAAACCAGACTAAGACAATATTTAATTAGTAACCCATTGTATCTTTTACTCTTCAAAGTATTGTAATTCTTAGTGGTAGACTTAGAATTGCAATTCAAAAGTCTACACAAGAAAACAACAAATGAATAGATGTTCTAGAGGATCAAAGTATATATGATTAGTCAATAAGAATGAAGTCTTTGCTCGTCGAAATTACTCTTGAGTTCCTTGGTCACCAACAATGAAAATCCGGGCAGCTTCCTTGCTTACATTATTAGAACAGTTTGGCACTATTGAACAAGGAAATAGAACCTCAATAGGGCCTTGTTTTGCTCTTGATTTTAAATAATTTTATTTTTCCAAGAATCATTCATTTGACAATCACAATCTTGAAGTATATATCAGGTAAGAACCCCTTTTTGCCGAACTCGAACCAAGTAATGATACACCAGTAGACAAGAAAACTGTATGAAGGGCCTAATGGATCAGAAAACCTTGTAAAACCGAAGTTATATGTCCTTAAAGAAACATAATTTTATGAGTTGATTTGCTTCAAAAGTTTATGCAAGAATAGAATAAACATTAGATACTAAATATCCTATTGATCTAACATTAGCTCAGTTTGTAAAAAGTTTAATTTTAAACCTATAAAAAGTCAAAAACCAAATCTTACGTTTAGAAAGCAACATGAAGAAAAATTTGGTATTATATATATATATATATATCAAGTATGAATGTTTATAGCATTCAAATACACAATGCAGTTAAACAGAATGTCTAATTTACACCTATTTTCCTGTGTTTTTCTTTTCTCTTTTTTCTTGTGTTTTGCTTCTTCCTCCTCTTTGAATACCAATCATAAATGCTCTAAAGAACAAAGTGATGCTTTGCTTCTGTTTAAACAAAACCTTTCATCCATTAATTTCTCAAGCGAAGTGCTTTCAGTTTCTATACATTGTAAACGTGTTCTTGGTTCTGGTTATTATCCAATTATGATGAACTGGAGCATGAACACCCATTGCTGCAGCTGGGATGGGATCACATGTGATCACTTCACAGGAGATGTTATTGGTATCGACTTGAGTTGTGGGATGCTACAAGGTACCATACATCCTAACTCCACCCTCTTCCACCTTCCTCACCTTCAGACACTCAACCCAGCTTTCAACGATTTCACTGGTTCTCATGTACCACGTGAAATTGGCAGGTTTTCTAATAGAATCACACATATCAACATTTGACGGGGTCCCTTCCCAAGTCGTTAGGTAACCTTGTACACCTCTCAACTATAGATTTATCTTATAACCAACTTAATGGAACACTTCCTTCTTCGTTATTTACTCTTCCCTTACTTAAAAACATTATGCTTAGTGGTAACATGTTGAGCGGAGGCTTTCCATCAATGTTGTCAAATTATTCACCCCTAAATAAATTATCTCTCGGTTACAATCAATTTGATGGCGAGATTAATCAAGGCTTCATCCAACTCATGAACCTGACTTACATTGACCTTCAATTTAACAATTTCATTGGTACATGGGAGTTGGATACATTGTTATCTAGCCTACCAAGCATTGTAACACTCTATCTCTCCTACAGCGGCTTATCTGTTGTGGCAAGTAATGTTACGGGCTATGTCAACACATATTTTAGGGTGTTAGCTTTGGCTTCGTGCAAGTTAACTATATTTCCAGGGTCTTTAAAAGGCATGAAAAATCTTAGATATTTAAACCTATCTGGAAATAACATACAAGGTCGAATTCCTGATTGGGCCGGAGAGATAGGAGGAAATCAGTTGTATCGTTTGGATCTCTCAAATAACTCCATAACTGGATTGCCACAATTTCAATGGGATGGATTACAATATCTGTTTCTACAGTCCAACCAGATCAAATGAGAGTTTCCTCCATCAATCTGCAACATGAGCTCTCTCTCTATACTGTTAATGTCAAACAATAGATTTCATGGAGAGATTTCACAATGCTTTGGAAATATTTTCTCTTCTCTTAAGGTGGTAGATATGTCTAACAATAGTTTCCATGGCATCATTCCAAATGCCAACGCGGATTGTGAAGAATTAGAGTGGTTGATTTTAAATGGAAATCAGTTAGAAGGAAACGTGCCAAGTTTCTTGTCCAAATGTCAAGGTTTGAAAATACTTGATCTTGGACACAACTTTTTAAATGGCACATTCCCAAGCTGGTTAGGTAATCTTTCCTACTTGCAGATTCTTGTCCTCAAATCAAATAAGTTGCATGGTCCCATTGAAACCTATTCTAAGATGGAACACCCTCTTCAAACTATTCAAGTCCTTGATTTATCTCATAATGGGTTAGTAGGACATCTCCCACAAAAGTATTTTCAGAATTTCAAAACCATGATGTGGTACAGGATGGCGCAGAACCACAATATTTAAGGTTGTATGGCATGCATTACTCTTTAACAATTGAACTGAAAGGTCACCAACAAGTGTTTCCGAAAATTAATGTTCACTGCACAATTATTGATCTATCCCATAACAAATTTGAAGGGGAGATTTCAATAGTGATTGGTAGTCTTAACTCATTGAAAGCGCTCAACTTATCCCACAATAATAATCTTAATGGTAGAATCCCGTATGCATTTGGAAATCTATCAGCTATTGAATCATTGGACCTATCATGGAACCAACTCATAGGAGAGATCCCTCAAAGTCTTGTAGACATCACTAATCTTGAAGTGTTAGATCTTTCACACAATCGTCTTGTGGGACGTATTCCAAAAGGGGGACAATTTGCCACATTTGTAGAGACCTCATTTCGAGGAAATTTGGAACTCTGTGGGCATCCGTTGCCCCAACTTTGTGACCATGTGAGTTCCTTGCAACTTGAAGATGATGGAGAAAGTGAATTCACATGGAAAGAGGTGATGTTGGGATACGGATGTGGAATCGTAATTGGATTGGTGATGGGATATCTCATGTTGTCAACGGGAAAACCAAAGTGGTTCAATGCAATTGCCGATACAGTAGAGGATACAATCTTACAAAGAAAATACAGGAGAAGATAAATATATATCGGGAAATAAAATTGGCGTATGAAAGGTACATATTTCACATGCTTTCCTATTTCACGGAATCCGTGCAAAACATCATACTTTGCACATTTTTTTACCCTAAAGTTTGTGATGCAGATAGAGAAGCTTGGGGTGGAATGTGGCCTTTGGAATTATGCAATTGCAATGCACCTTGTGAACTACGTTGTATTTTTGTCTTTTTATATTTTGATATGTTATGATTTATTTGTTAGTCCACCAAATAATAATACCAACTTTACTACAACGACTATAAATGAATATAGTAGCAATGGTAAGTCGGATCGAATCCACATAGACTCGGATCAACTTTTTATCACTAGACAACTTCAGTACAAGAACGACGAATTACCACAAATACGAAAAAGGGGGTTTTGATTAATTAATTAAACTAAACATGCAAACTGAATTTTATAAAAACAAGTAACTAAAAACACTAGCATTAACCACTCTCGATTATAATGAGAAACACCTGCCATCGATTCTGTTAACTAACAAATAGGACAAGATTAAGTCGAAAATAGTTGTCAATAAGCTCCGACAACCATGAATCCCTTTAATTAAAACTTAGCTAAAACAAGCTCTTTAGCTAAATGTTTTACTGCAATTGGAATGTTGAATAAGCTCTCAACAACCCAATTATAGTTAACCAATGCAGATTGGAAACATCGACTCAAAAGTTAAGCTCGTAAGCTCGGCTTAACATCACTTTGATTGCAAGATTTCAAGAACTTGTTTTGTAAATCGTGTTCAAATCAAAAGAGTTTTGTTGTCACTTTGTAAAAATCAATAGACAATTACGTATCTAAGATTTCAACTAACAATCAATCACAAGAACGTTGCATAATTGGCCAAATTAATTAACATTGCAAGTGAAGTAAACATTCAACCCAGAAATCCAACAAATAAACTCATCTCCACACGATTGCAACAAAATCTCTAGGTATAAATCATCAAAATCTCAAGTGATTAATGCTAGAAAGAAGAATTAGCCACACATGACTGATTCTAAAACCTAAGAGCAATAAAAATTCGAAAGGAAATACCTAAAATGAGATGAAATTGACTAATATTGTTTCTGGTTCATTCCTTGCTTCATGCCCTCTGATCGCAATCAGTCCCCAATTCGCCCCCACGAGTCTCTCGATCGACGGTTATCAGGCTTGTGTCCCTAGAGAAACCGCTGCCCCTCTTGAACTTGACAGATAATTTTTATCAATATTGTTTTATAAATGAATTTTTCCCGCGGGTTTAAAAAACCCTCGTTCCTAATATATTAAAGGAAAAGGACTTGACGTCAGCATACTATTTTTGAAATATTTTCTATCAATCAAATCCTCTATTTCTCAAAACCTTCTCAAATACGTCCTTGCTTATGTCCCTTTTCTTTTTAGGGACATGCGGGTCATAAAGGACGGTTAATCCATTAAACAATGAGTTGGTCCAACTCAGGTTGGTTATCAAAGGAAATCTTCATAGACGTTTCATTCAAACAAACCCTAGCCTCTTCTTCATCGTCATCTTAAACAAACAGATTCCCAATTTCATGTATCATACAGAATTTTCGACTTGATTGGTTTCTTTACCACACATAATCCCCCATATATACCCGTTTTCTATTTCTTGTTTTCGTTCCAAGAATTCCTACTTCTCACCACTGCCTCCTTCATTAGTGTTGTTGGCCTTGTCAATTTAAGGTTTTTGATTCATGGGTCTCGGAAACGATTTTGAGTGAAGATTTAAAATATTCAGGTTCTTAAGGGTCTGTTCTTGGAAATGATTTGATGTGATTATTACGAACTGAATTATAGGAGTATTTTTTTTATTGTATTAAGGGGATGGTGGTGAAAGTTTTGGGTTTAAAAGTAAAAGATTCTAGTTTGAAGAAACTTCTTTGGTTGTGTGAACTTACCCAAGAATGCTAATTATTTTTTTTTTGAAAGGCAACACATTTACTACCAAACCAAAGTTTACAAGACTTCCAAATTCCAATTCATTTGCAAGGTGCAAATTTAGGGGGTGTTTGTTTTAGCTTATGAAGGGCTTATTTTTTATAAGTCCATTTTTTCTGGCTTATTTTTTAAAATTACGGCTTATTTTCTTCTTTTAACTTATAATAAGCTCAAAAGTCTGAAAATAAGCCGAAAAAAACTAGCTTATAAAAAATAAGCCGGGAAAATAAGCCCTTAATAAGCTAAAACAAACACCCCCTTAAGGAAGGTCTGAGAAGGAGTTGAACGAACTAAACGAAAGACCATAATTACAGTAGGACCAATTAACAAGCAGCAATTAACATGTATCAGGAAAACGAATCCAATCGGCTATTAAACCAAAATTTTTCTTCGATCGATATGCCAACCAAGAGTATGATTGTTGTTGAAAATCTACAAAAGCAGCAGCTCCTCTTTTGTTTCCATTTTCGAAGATGATCTTATTTCGATTCCTCCATTGAAGATATAGAAATGCCCAGATCGTTGCATTCCAAATGATATTTGCCCTTCTTGATGGAACTTGCATATCCAACAGCTCGTTTACTGAGTTTGCTCAACACATTTTACCAAGGCGTGATCAACCGTTTCGATTTCCTCTTCGCACGCAACGTGGGCATAGTGTTGAATGCAAATCTAGTCCCAAGTTGTCTAACACTGATCTTGTAGGGATTCTACCCAAGACTGCTGATATTGCACGTTAATAGTTTATTTATTTTCTCTGATTATAAGTAATCAACTAGAACAATAAGATGCGTTGATTTAAAACAAAATTATCTATTTAAGTATTTATGTATATTTGCTGAGAGAGGTTTACATTCAACCTAAGATGATAGTAGCCATTTACATTCCTCTCCAACTAGAAACTTTATATTTTTATCATAGTGGGTCAATATAGTTGCCATCTAAAATTTTATGTCAAATATCTCAGTTAACTAATTGTAATACCCCAACTTTATTAATTTATATATTGGAGATTTAATAGAAGTTTAGAAAATAGTTAAAGGTTATTGGTATTTGAATGGTTTAGAATGATAGTTTTAAATTTATCTCATTGAGGTTTATAGATAATGAATAAGCAAATTGTATGTTGAGTAAGGGGAGACAAGATACTTCTATTTACTTAAGTATAAATATCATTAGTAAGTGAATCTCCAAGCCAGCCCGTTATTTTTCCTCCCTCTGTTTCTATGGCTCTAAAACCACAAACACACACACACATACGACACACACATATACGCATACACAAGCACACAAAAGGGAAGAAGCAATTTGGATTTTTTTGATTCAGTTAAGGAAGAACAATACTTAGATATTGGTTCAAGAAGATCAAGAACAAGAAAGAGCAACATCAAGTAAGTTATATTTCTTTGAGTGTGTTCTTGAAAATTATAGAAGTATGAATTGGTAATTTAAGATGTAAAAATTAACCCCTTAGAACTAAATATGATTTCTATTATAAATTCTAGAAAGTTAGAGTTTATATGAGTAGATTTCTTCACCAATTAGTCACAAATTGAAGTTAGAGTTCATAATGGGTCAAGAAAGGGATTATTCAAATTAAAGTTGGATCGGGTGTGTTAATGAGTTTAGTTTATGCTTATGAAGGTATTTTGATGTTTTAAGAGTATATAAATGATTATATAGCATCTTGATATCGAATTAAGAAGTTGGGATTTGAGTAGGGTTTTGTAGAAAAAAAAGGCGTACAGGGCTGTTGTAGGTTTAACACGACGCGTCCGTCAGTCCAGTGAATGGTTTTGGTTTGTGTTGACTTTTGGTTATGCATATAGGTTAAATATGGGTTAAGGTAACCGGTTGAAGTTAGTTGCAATTGTAAGGAGCAAAGGTGGGTAATTTTTTACTTTTACTTATACATAATGAGTAATTTAAGTTGAAGCAATAAATGTTTAATTGGTCATGAGAGATGACAACTATACTTATGCATGTGTGAATGAATATGAAAGATACAAATTTGTCAAAGTATAAACAAGCATAATTTAGTCAAGAATGTTATTTGAGATGTTAAATAGGTCATATTATATTAGTTAGATACATATTGATGTTTAAAAGAGTGGTAAATGAATTAATAAATAACACCTACAAGCGAACTAATAAATGACTATTAGTAAAGAATTATAAAGTGATAGTTGAGTAGAAGGATATGGATGTACAATTATGTATAATGCATGTATTAATCAAGTAGACAAGTGCATTATCTTTCAAGTTTATTAAAGAGTATAAAATGTATAGAAGTAGATATGATATTCTTACGAGGATAATGTTATTATAGAGTATAAATATTATATGTAAGTATCGACGAGTTGTTAGACGTAGCTTGTGTATTGGACAAGTGTATGATATTATGAAATTAAAAGATATATTTATATGAGTGATAGAATGTGAATAAATGGAGATAATTATAACATCTATACAATTATATATAGACATATGTATGTGATTATGACTCTTGAGAGTAGAGTATTTGTATAAGATAAGCTTATCTTTTTATGGATTGAGTAAGAGATAAGCTCATCAATGGTCTAGATTGAATTTTAAAAATTTGGGCGGAGTGACATTTTGGTAATTAACATGTAATGATTTTACAATCACATGTGATTGTATATTAAATCACATGTGATTGTATATTAAAGGGTTTAGTTTCAAAAAGTGTATTGAACTTGTCACTTTTTGCTATTGTGTATACTCAACTTTTAAAACTACCATTTAGTATATCCAACTTTTTAAAACTATCATTTTATGTACTTGGTTACCTCTTCAACAGGTAACTATAACGTGGCATCGGTTTTGATGAGGTGGCATTGAACTAAGTGTGAGTTGGCAATTAAAAATGACGTGGCAAAAGGTTATGTCCTTCAATATGTTAATATTATGAATAAATAATAATTATACTCAGCAAAATTCATCTTCTTGATGCACTCATATATCCACCCAGAAACATTTATGTTCTCGATGCATACCTATACCCTCAAGCATTAATAATAAATAACAATATTAATTAATATTAATAATAAATAACCTCAAGCATTCAACGGAGAGTTCTTCTGGCGATCGAGTTCAACGGCGAGTTCTTCAAGCGACTGCAACTACGAGTTCTTCACGGCGAGTTCTTCCTGCGAGTTATTCAACTGTCACCATCTGCATTTGTTACAAAAGGGAAATCGATGGGATTTCTTCGTGGAGTCACCATCGTCATTAGGTTCCAGATATGCACTTCGACCATTCCAGATCTGCACTTCGGAGGTCACCATCGCCATTGAAATGGGTTTCTTTGTAAGTCCAGATCTGAACGAAATAGGGTTTCTTCGTGAAGTCCAGATCTGGCCGTCACAACCACCACCACCGAGCTTCATCTTAGTGTTTCATCTTCACAGATCTGATTGAGCTTCGTTTTTAGATTTCGATTTTGTAAGTTGTGTTTATGTTTCACAGATCTTAGTTTAGGGTTTATGCTTCACATATGTTAGTTTTTGTTTTTTTAAGAATCCAGATCTGTGTTCGTTTGTATCTGAAACATTATTTTAATTTGTGTTCTTCACAGATCTTCGTGTTCTTCACATATCTTAGTTTGTGTTCTTTTTTGTTACCAACGATTTATGGTTCCAGATGAAGATGTTATTATTTGTGTTTGTGTTCTTCAATGATTATGTTTATGTGTTCTTTTTCGCTTGTTAGACCAGATGAAGATTAGATATCTTCATGTTCTTCATCATCTTCACCTTGTTGTTCATCATCTTCATCTTCATGTTTTAAATTAGATGTAAATATGATGTGACAAAAATAATGACATGGCTATACATGTGGAAATTTTAGAGACATTAAAATAAATCAAAAATTATAGAATTACTGGTGACTTGCTAAGCAGATAACCTAATACATTATATGGCGATGATGATTGAATATTAAAATTTAAGACTATGTTTTTTATATAGACTATATTAAACACAGATATAACTCAAATAAGTTACTCTCGTAATTAAGTATAGAAGCAAGCAAGTACACGCAAATCAAGAGTTTGGATTATAAATTGAATTATTATATATACTGCCTACTTAAATATGAATATATAGATGCGGAAAAGGTAAACTTACAACCACTACGTATGTATGAAGATAACGGAGTTTTTATGTAAGAGTATAACTGCGAGATTCCTAGAAAGTTTCAAAATAGTAAAGATGTTAACAAGGCTTACTTATGTTTGGAAGCAAAGTCAAGAACTATGAATATAATGAAGGTTGATTTAAACAAAGTATTATCAATGATTATAAGTATAAGTTAAGATACAGAACACAGGTTTGATTTTACTCTTTTACATGTATTCTTTTTGTACGTGGATAATGAATCAGTGGATGGACTCGTATGTACAATCATAAATTAGTTTTCAGTTATATCAGTAGTCACCCAAATTATTATTCAAAGTGTTTCAACTTTTTAATGATTTGTTCATTGATGTTTCAAATACATAACTTATTATCTTTTATTATATAAAGAAAAAGTTTTTAATTATGCTTCTGCAAAAAAATTACTTTATTCAATAATGGTTGAACACAAATTTTAGTAAGTAATGAGAAAATTTCTATAAACTCTGTTTTTATTATGAAATCAAGGCCTTACACTAATTAAGTTGGTTTTTTTAATTATTGAATGTTGCTAAAGTATTAGCTTCTATATTGTTAATACCATCTTTTGTATTTATACTCCTTGTATATAGATACTATTATTTGTAAATTATACTCATTGTGGATTATACTCCTAAATTTCTTTAGAAAACACAGGACTATCTTAGCTAGCGCCACTCAAACATCTAATCACTTTTTGAAGCCAAGATCCTAAAATAGTATAACCAAACATTTTTATTTGATTAGCCTATAACCGTATCAGCAACACATACCTAATATGAGATCCATACCACTAACAGCAGAAAACATAACCTAAAACAACCAATATGGCAAAAATCGCAAGGCGCTACTTGAGCGGTCGATCGGGGAGTAGTGAGTACTCGGCCTAGGCGGGGAGTGATCGGGGAGTACTCGGATTGGGATATTTTATGTCTAAATTAAAAAATTACACATGTAGTATGTTTGTAAATACTCAAATATATGTAATTGTTCATAGGACCTAAGAAATAAGTTAGAAACACAAACATAATTGTTAAAAACTTCAAATTGCGTCGTATAGTTGACATCCGAGAGAAAAAGTGGGAGAGAGACTATTGATTTCGTAATCTTGATAAATAGCTGAAGAGAGTAAATATATAATATTAAAAAAAATACAGTTGTATGTGTGTCATACGCCTTTGAAAAATTTTAAAAAATTCTCTTCGTTTGACCTAGTAGGGCCGAGTACCACCGAGTAGGACCGAGATTTGACCAAATCCGAGTAATGTGGCCGAGTAGCTGTGACTCGTCTGGATAGGTGGCCGATTTCCGAGTACTCGGCCACCTAGGTCGAGTTTTACAACACTGAAAACAACAAAATAAACATTTCTCTTGGTGGTAAAATAGACGGATCGGGTTTAATTAAATCTCAATATGTTTGAGATGTAATTGAACGGTAAGTAAACATCAACTATTGCTCTTAATTTATAATTCTGTTCTTTGTGGTAAAATGGACCGGTTTGGTAACAACTCAAAATTTGTATTATTTTCGTTTATGAGATCCCCTTTCTGAATATCTTTTTTCTTCTTGTGGCATGAAAGGTAAAGGCTAAAATCATGGTGCT
This sequence comes from Pulicaria dysenterica, assembly GCA_947179395.2. Lineage (NCBI taxonomy): Eukaryota > Viridiplantae > Streptophyta > Magnoliopsida > Asterales > Asteraceae > Pulicaria > Pulicaria dysenterica. The sequence continues at coordinate 11,204,274 of OX359291.1, forward strand.
TAGTTAAGAAGTGACTATGACGTGCAGAAGTCATTTGAGGGTGACAATAATGTTCTGCTGCAATAGGTAATAAACATCAAAATATTTTGTTAACATATGTTTGTTAGCTTCAAGCATTATTAGTAATGATATTTGTACGCAATTAAGATTAACAAGGTGTTGTACCTGGACTTTTTGGCAGCTAAGAAAAGGAACAAACCATTGGGACTAGAACACTTGAACAAACCAGCTCCTATTACATTGGCAATAATGTTGGCCAATGTGACTAATATGATTCTAATGTAGCATCTAAAGATCAATGTGATCTCGATGTGACTTCTAGTTATACCGGTGGTCAGGGACGTCATATGTGATAATGATGCTTAACATGGTACACGTGATGTATGTATGCAACTGTTTGTTGGCTTTGATTGTGTGCACACTAAGTCTTGTGCTTATTACTGTATGTTACATTTTGTAGTTGATAAAGGAAAGGCCCAAACACGTAATTGAGAGCTGAAGCTTCCGCATGCCAAAACTTTTGAAACTTGGTTGCTTAAAATTAACTTTTGAGACATGATTTGTAACTAAGTTCAAATATTATGTAAATATGGATTTTAGAATATGTATTTTATTGTATGTAAACATCTGTGATTATGTTTTCTTAAAAAAATAGGGCTTTACACCCCTAATGTACACCCATATGTAGGGTTTTTTTGTTGCTGAATGTTGAATCGTTCAATATTCATGCGTTTGATTGTTGACTCTAAATAAAGACTGTTCTGAATGAACACTACTGAATCATTCTACTGTAAAGTAAATTGTGAATCATTAAATACCAAATATTTTATCCTCATACTCCTTTCGCACGATGCCTTGTTGAAAAATCATATTCACAAATCAATATTAAGGTTAAAATGATAATTTGCATCATTCAGAATTTTTATCAAACAACATATCACATTTACAAACAGTTTCATACAGAGTATTTAAATTATTCTGGTCATAAAATCATTCGATGCTTTATCATTTTGTTTTAAGAAAAAACCTTTAACATTTAACTAAATTTATAATGCATAACATGAATTATGTCACATCTTGAAAGTTATATTCATAATTAAGACCCTAGAAACATGAAACTTGAATAATATCATATAAGGTTACACTTGAAATATCCAAATATGAAGCAAATATCACAAAAACTAGATTCTACTTCAAAGCATGTGAACGGCATGGTATAAACACAGATAAATAACCAAAAGTACACAAAGCAAGCTTGAAACCCTAGAGAAATTCGGCCATGGTGATGTAATTGACAAGAATTGACCTAAATCAATTTATAACCACAAATGTACCAATACACTACGCTTAGCAAAGGGCTTGTAACCCAGCGATATGTGGTGTTGTAAGGTGGTGCCCCTTCCTAAGAGGTTGTGGGTTCAGGTCCCGATGTGGACAGTTGAGTAGATATTTAGAAGTAGGTTTAGAGAGAGTGTGTTTGCCATTCAAAAAAAAAGAAAAACCAATACACTACACTTATTCCAGGTGAAAGAATGGAGGATTTAGGAATTAGATTCAAAAAATTTGGGTTTGCAGAGAAAACCGTGAAAAACACCTCTAAATTCCCAAAATCCCCCTTAAACTTGAAGAAAAAAGGTGTATGTGTGGTACTTACCTTAGGTACCATGAGAAGTCGAAGGATGCAGGGGTAAAATTTGGTCAAAAACAATGGAGAGGGATGATGTGTGTGAGTCTCGCAGCGGCTAAGGCAAAGGGAGGAGGGACGAATGAAAGAGAAGAAAGTAGATTTAAAAGCACCACCTGCGACGAGGTCGCAGCGTGATGATATTTTGACCGGTTTGTTGACTTTTCTTTGTAGGCGTTTCGCGGCGGAAAAATTGAGAGCTAGCAACGGGAAAAGTTCTCTGACAAAAATTACAAGCTCGAATGGAGGCATATTCTCCAGGCACGAGCTACACGAACATTTTTTTGAACCAAAAAAGCACAAAAAAAAAACTCAAATGAAGAGAAAGAAAATACAGATTACCTCATGTATCTTAGTTTGACTCGACTATCTTTAGACCACGACTCTTTCGAGTGGAGGTCTACTTCTTCACCTCAGGATTAGGCAGCTTCTCAAGGTAGAGCTTAAGGCGATGCCTGTTGACAAGAGTGATTTCCTCTCCCATTTTAACATCCACATAACCACAGGGGTATGTGCTTCGGGCCAGGTTTTTTTTGGTACATGACATTTCCGAAAATTCACATTGGGTCCTAGTGAGACTATTAGGAACACCATCCTGGTTATATCGACTTGTGAAGTGTTTATAACATCTCAAAACTAGCTTTAGATATCATCAGATAAATAAGTAATTTACATCACAACATTTAAAAACAGAGTTCAAACACCAAACATATTTTTTAAAGCATAAATGTGGAAGACATTTAAAATATGAAATGCATTTATTGTGTTGGAGTCTTTACATTGTACTTATAAAAGAGTAAAATTCACAATAATAAGCTTATAGTTTAGCAAGCACACCAAAAAAGTGTGCGAACATCACGTCACACACACACACATACATACATACATGTTAGGATCGAGACACCTAATACAAGCGTTAGAATAATGCGGAAACAAAAAATAAATGAACACGAGATTTAACGTGGTTCGGTCCAAACACGACCTACGTCCATGGGCAGGAACAAAGACTTCTTTATTATGACTCCAGAGATATTTCGATGTACATATGACTTGACTCCTAGCCTTAGTATTTATACGCAACAAACTAAAAATCCTAATCAAACTCTAAACTAATCATTCGGCCGTACAAGATAACCACAAGTTTGAAATTATCGGCTGTACATAAATTCAAACACAAGATAATATAATGGATAAACATAATCCCATATTTGAATTCAAAAACCTTCTCCAAGACTTGTTCCAGATTCAGTCCACGTGCACCATTATCCTTTTTCAAATTCCATGAATTAATTTCCATGCAAGAAACCACCATGCATAATTTCCGATTCAAGTTCCCGTCACACATTTTCGGCACAAACAATTAAGTCGGGCTTCCGATTAATTCTAGTTTCAAATACCATTTCGCTAATCAAGTCAACACCCAACAATCTCCCCCTTGACTTGAGTACCCTTCACCAGTCAACCGAGATCCGACAATCTCCCATGACCCGAGTCCTCAACCGTCAACCGTCATCACCAAAGAACTGTCTCTCATCTGATAACCTCCCAGAAGGGACTACCTTCTTGTCCGAGCCAAGAAGTCCGACACCGTGTCGCGCGACTTAACCGGAGACCAACTCCACCCGTGTCGTCTCGACTTCGTCAGGTCAATTTTCCGCTCCAAGTTCGGTACAGCCGTCGTTCCACCCGCAGAACTGCCCTCCAGAACGTAAATACCACGTTGCAGTATGCCCCGCATTATCATTCGAGCATCCCGAGAAATCTTCAGTCCACCCCCTTTACCAGAATATACATATCCATTCGTGGCCAAAGTACCAAGGGAAATCAAGTTCTTCCGAAGATCCGGGACATACCAGCAATTAAACTGCTTGACCGCTCCATCATGCACCTTTATCTGCACCGTACCACTACATTTGACATTCAAAATCCCATCGTTCCCCAACTTCACCTTACCGTTCCATTTCTTAAAGGAAGTAAACAGATCACGTGAGAACGCCATGTGATGAGATGCACCCGTATCGAAGATCCAGGTATCTGCAGGGCTATCCGTGCATACAGTCAAAGCATCGCCTATGTCTTCATCTTCCTGAACCACATTACCATCTCCATTCCTCTTTGGACAGTCTCTCCTGACGTGACCAATCTCCTTACAGTAATAACACGTTACTTTTCTTGTGGATTTTGTTTTCGAACGCGACTCCCCCAGTCCACCCATTCCACCACGTGTCCTTCCCTTACCCACGTATAAACCTGAACCGGACTCCCCCTCATTACAAGAAACCCTAAGCTTGAGTTCCTTCGACAACAAGGCATCATTTACTTCAGCAACATAAATTGTTGACCTACCACATACATCATGGTATCAACAAAATTCTCATACGAATGCGGTAGTAAACACATAAAAATCAGGGCAAGATCTTCATCATCAATTTTAACACCCACAGCCTTCAAATCAAGGGTAATACGGTTAAAATTATCAAGATGATCTTTTACCTGGGTACCTTTTGACATCCGGAGGGTATACAACCTCTGCTTCTGATAAAACCTATTCGTAAGGGTACTTTTCTGATACTTCTCACACAGCTTCTCCCACAGACCTGCAGCCGTTGTTTCATCCACCACCTCCCTCAATACCTCATCAGCCAAACACATCAAAATCGCCGAATACGCTTTTGCTAGAACGTCTCTCTTAACATCCTCCTTCATCTCCTTCGTAAGTTTATCTTCTCCTTCTAACGCCACCGCGCAACCCTGCTGAACCAGAAGAGCCTTCATCTTTACCTTCCACAACGTGAAATCATTCGAACCATTGAATTTCTCCAAATCGAACTTCAAAGATGACATCTTCACAATCAACAAATACACGAGCCCGGTGAACAGAACCGTGGCTCTGATACCACTTATTAGGATCGAGACACCTAATACAAGTGTTAGAATAATGCGGAAACAGAAAATAAATGAACACGATATTTAACGTGGTTCGGTCCAAACACGACCTACGTCCACGGGCAGGAACAGAGACTTCTTTATTATAACTCCAGAGATATTTCGATGTACATATGACTTTACTCCTAGCCTTAGTATTTATACGCAACAAACTAGAAATCCTAATCAAACTCTAAACTAATCATTCGGCCGTACAAGATAACCACAAGTTTGAAATTCTCGGCTGTACATAAATTCAAACACAAGATAATATAATGGATAAACATAATCTCATATTTGAATTCAAAAACCTTCTCCAAGAAGATTCACTCCACGTGCACCATTATGCTTTTTCAAATTCCATGAATTAATTTCCATGCAAGAAACCACCATGTATAATTTCCAATTCAAGTTCCCGTCACACATTTTCGGCACAAACAATTACGTCGAGCTTCCAATTAATTCTAGTTTTAAATACCATTCCGCTGATAAAGTCAACACCCAACAATACATATATATATATATATATATATATAGGGGATGGTTCAAACGAGAACTGTTTTTCGTACGAGAACTGCGAGAACCAATCTCAGCCGTTCCTTGGATATGGGAAATTCATGGATGGAGAGCGTGGAGGGGATCAAATGTGGCAGGATGCATGTGAGGAATTGATGGGTGGGCAATGATATTAAAGGAGGTGGAATTGGACGGCTCAGATTGGTTTTCGCAGTTCTCGTAAGAAAAACAGTTCTCGTTTGAACTTTTGCCTATATATATATATATATATATATATATATATATATATATATATATAGACAAAAGTTCATGCGAGAACCATTGTTAGCGCGAGAACCGCGAGAACCAATCTAAGCCATCCAATTCCCCCTCCTTCTATGTCATTGCCCACCCAATGAATTTCTCATATGCACCCTGTCACACCCTATCTCTCCACGCTCTCCATCCATGATACTTCCCATATCCAAGGAACGGCTGAGATTGGTTCTCGCGGTTCTCGCACTAACAACGGTTCTCGCATGAACCCTCCCCTATATATATATATATATATATATATATATATATATATATATATATATATATATATATGTATGTATGTATGTATAATTAGGATCAAGTGGGAGGAGAACAAATCATAACCATCTATCAAATCTTACGGTCGTAACTCACTCATAGCAATTCATGTTATCGCAATTTGTGGTTGGGTTAAGAATACAAGGAATGATCAAATGTAGACCGATTGATTCTCATTTGAACTCACCACTATATATATAGATAATTAGGGGATGGTCATTTGAGAAAATATATTTAAGTGAAAATGAGGGAATAAATATAGACATCCATTAAATATTGATCTATTAGATCTTACGATCATAATTCACCCGTCACAGTTCATGGTTGGGTTATGAATGAAATGAAATGTCAAATGTAGACCATTAAATCAAATCAAATGAGAAGACATGATCAAGTCTCTTGTTCTCACTTAAATATCTATTTTCATTCGAGCCTCCCATTCTATATATTAGGCACCACCTCCAAAGTCTTATAAGCGTATATAATAAGATTTCTATCGGGATCGACCCCTAGTCTTGCATCTCATATATAATAAGAATGGTATCAGGCTTGTTGGTTGTATAGTCTTACATCCCATATATAATAAGAATGGAATCGCGTTTGTCTCGCATAATCTTACATCCCATATATAATATCAATATCGGGCTTGCCCCGCATAGTGTTACATCTCATAATAATGCTAAGCGGCTCGCTTTAGTAGTCTTTTCCCCGTAATATCATCATAAAAATATACTTTCACTTTTGTGTGATAATACAACTTTCCTCAAATAACATATAATCACGAATTTCACATTTCCAACAGGGGCGGACCCAGGATTTCTGGGGACCGGTAGCACCATATAATACGAGAATAAAATTAAATAAGTTTGAGAGTCTGGTTCGGGTTTTTTTCGGGTTTCCGGTTAATCGGCTCGGATTAACAAGGTTTCGGCTGTTTTTCTAGTATTTTAAGCCCAATTTTAAAGCAAAACACAATTTATATGAAGATCTGTTAACTAAAATGTTATTTTAAAGGTAAATTAAAGTATTTTAAAGGTATAAACTGAAAGATTAAACTATTTCTTATCATTTTTTTATAAAAAGTTTCTTGTTTCCTTTGATTTTGGTGGCATCACCGGTAGCACCCCGAAAATTTACCGGTAGCACCGTCTTAAAAAATCGAAAATTAACACTACGAACCGTCAAAAGACCGGTGTCCCGTGCCCCCCTCCAATACACTTGGGTCTGCCCCTGATTTCCAACATATATAACTTGCACAAAAACACTAATATGTTGAGTAAGTTAGTAAACTCATATGTTTGATAATAACCTACAATATGTTTTACTCACATATATTAACTTACAAGTCATCTATTAACCCATACACAAGTTTTACTATATTTCAAGTCTTTACCATGATTTATAAGTCCAAACTATTGTTTAAACTACAACTAATCATTCTGCCTAAAGGACTAGGCGCCGCGTACACATAAGCGTATACACTGCGTACTCCCTTCATCGACCAAAACTCAATTTATATCCAATCATGAATAATCCAGTCCTTATATAACATTTTCTAAACCATAACTAATTAAGCATGTTAAACTGAACAAACTGATATATACTCATGTCTTGCTAATTGTTTGTCTAAATTCTTCAAAACTACATATTTTGGTTCAAAATTATATTTATTCAATATCTATGACTTATAATCAACTTGTATATTATATGATAGTAAACTTACCTCTTGTAGTTAATAGTTTTTAGTGCTAAAAGATAAAAGCAAAACTTCCAAACTCACCACCACAACCTTAAATACCTTGATTCTTCACTTCTTAATTAACTTTCAAGCTTCACAACTCACCGATGATCTTATACTATAAAAATTATACTTGTATTAGTTCCAACAGAAAAATATGAGTGGTGTTAACTATCATCTAAATTCTTAAATACATTTAAATACCATTTAAATAAATCCCACTCTTATTTTTATTATTGTTATTTGTTCATTTAATAAGGAGATGGTATATTTGCACCTAAGTCTTTGATGGTGTTTCTTTACTAGAACTTACATTCTTAAGGTCAAAGAGTATTTTTTTCTAAATTTTAATACCATTAAATCAAATCCGTTTGGTTTTCAATAATGTTTTTTATAATTACGTGTTAAGTCTCGATTAGGGATGTCAACTATCATCCGACCCGATGATCATCCACCCGATCCGATCCGTCAGTGATGGACGTGGACGAAGTTAAATGGATGAATATTGGATATGGAGCGGATATGGATGTTTAGTGGAGCGGATATGGATGACGATTTTCAATCCATGGATGAATCCATTTACCCGAAATTAAATTTTCTACATTATAATTTATATAATTATTAAGAATATATGTCTAAGTATTATATGAATTTTATAAAAATCTTATCTTACTCCTTTAATTAATTATTAATTAAGAATATTAATTACTTTTATTTAAGAATATACGTCTCACACTCTCAGCATTATTTATATACGTGACAACATTTGTGAACACCAGCCTTTTATTTTCCCGCCCACAGCTCTCAACAGCCTTTTGTGTGATCTAAATGCAACAACCACAAAATCACTACCATGCAAGTATCGAATTAAGGAAGGAGTAAGCTGGAAGATCAATGTTTTGGGAATAGCTATAAATCATGCTCTATGTTTTGAATGTAGATTTGTAATATATTAAGTAATGTTTTGGTTTGTACCTATTTTGGATTAATATTTTGGGATTAACTACAAACTATGCTCTATGCAGTGAATGCAGATATGTAGTTATGTTTTCATTTCTATCTGTTTTTTAAGAAATTATGTACATATGCAACAAAAATCGTAAATTATACATAAAACTATATTACTTTCGATATCCAACGGACGTCCATTTACCCGCTTTAATCCGATGGACATGGATATGGATGGATGAAATGATTTTTAATGGATATGAATATGGATATGGAGGATGAAAATTTAAATGGATATGGATATGGATACGGCATCATCCGATCCATATATGATCCATTGCCATCCCTAGTCTCGATATTACAATACAAAGAGAAAGTGTATATTTAACTAATAAGGGTGTACAAAAAATCGAAATGATATATGTTGATAAAAACATATAATTTAGATGATGTTATACACATATATCTTAACTCAATTAAATACCTAAATGACTAAAACACTCTTTATTTAATGCGTATGTGTCATTGAAAACGCCTATTTTAATTGTTGTTAACATCATATACCATATCTTCTTGAAAACAATTTTATTAAAGGATATTTGGCTAAACTTATCATAGGTCTATTTTAATAAACTCGTATCTAATTTACAAACTTATAATAACTTGAAATAAAAAAAATAACCGAACTTATACAAAATTATATCAAATAATTAACCCAGCTAAGCTAACGTTACCATCAGTGACATAATCGCAAAACTGTATGTCGAAAAAGGCATGTTGCGAGCCTCCACTGTGCCTATAAGTCACGCAGCCTCTTGTCACCGAGCACCAGCAGATCAAGCGATGGCGGCGAACGGCGTGAAGACGATGGTAGCATCTCAGGATTACTTAGAAGGCTCACAGGTCAAACATACTAAATCACTCATCTCTGAGTTATGCCGTCTGTTTTACAACCTAGGTTGGGTCTCCGGCACCGGCGGAAGTATCACCGCCAAGGTCCACGACGATTCTGTTCCCAAATCGGACCAACTCATTATCATGTCCCCTTCCGGTACTTATTTCCATCGACTCCTTAAACACATGTTCGAATTGGTTTATTACATACATGAAAACATCTGCGAGCTGATTATTTCTACAAATTGGGGATAAAGTGAGAGTTTTATGATAGGTGTGCAGAAGGAAAGAATGGTAGAGGAAGATATGTATGTGTTATCGTCAACTGGAGATATTATGTTTTCTCCATTGCCGAAGCCTTACCCTCACAAGCCTCCAAAATGTTCAGATTGTGCCCCTCTTTTCATGAAGGTACTTGCCAATTTAATCCAAACTAGTGATTTTTGAATCATCGTTTCCAACTTTCACTTTAATTTTGAATTTAATTTGGCTATGCTTTTCTTTACCAAAGATAAAAACATGTTCTTGTATCTCCCAGGCTTATAATATGCGAAATGCTGGTGCAGTCATTCATAGTCATGGAATGGAGTCTTGTCTTGTGACAATGTTGGATCCTTTGGCTAAGGAGTTTAGGGTTATTTATAACACTCTAGGCTATTATGTGTTCACTCTGATAGCCATTTTGCTTCATGTTATGCTCTATATAATGATAAAAATGGTGTTTTATGAATTATCCAGATCACTCATATGGAGATGATTAAAGGAATTCAAGGGCATGGTTATTATGACGAGCTAGTGGTACCGATTATAGAAAACACTGCTCACGAGAGGGAGTTGACTGCATCTCTTGCTGCAGCAGTATGCTCTTTCTGCCTTTTGCCTTGATCGATTGCTTAATTTGATTTTAAAGTTAGTGGTTTTTATTATATATGTCTAGTGCATGAACTATATTGTGATCAGTAGTCATATAACTGTTTAGGTGCTGGTTGCTTTCTCTTAGGTGATAGCTTGAAAAAGTAATGTTTTGTTAACCTTGAATTCTTTCTCTCAGCTCATGATGGCTTGGATGAGGTTATGGTGCTAGCTGATGATGAGATAATACAAACAATCGTTAAGGAAATTACTTCATACCAATTACAAATACCAGACTAAATATCAAAACTTTATAATTCAGAATAGACTGAAACCATAATACTTAAGAGAAATGTTTGTGCCCACCTTTCTTTTATCAGGCATATCCTTAGTGCAACTTTTTAACTGTTAATCACACATCAGAAGATCATAACGGTCACTGGCTGTCAATTACAATAAGAATATCCCTGGAGTTGTTTCAAAAGTAAATTACAATCATGTTGAAAGGTCATCATTGGATGTCAAACATCACATGTACTGTTAAATGTGAGTTTAGTTAAATACATACAAGTATACCTTATCTGAGATTAGAATTACGTTTGTTTTAATCTATTAAAAGAAATAGAAATGTGTGTAAGCATTACAGGTTACTTGTTACTTTCATAATAGCCTCTCAGGTAAATCCTTCTAATAGTATACTATTAATGTATTGTGCTTAAAGTGTTATAGGAACTCTAAGAAGCCGTGCCAAGGTTTCTATAGAATGCAGAAAGCTCTAAACTGCTTTTTATATATTATGTACATGATTTAGAGATATATATAACTTTTGCCAATCATCTACAGATCGAAGCATACCCGAAAACTACTGCTGTGCTGGTACGAAACCATGGTATCTATGTATGGGGTGATTCCTGGATTAGTGCTAAAACTCAGGTCTGTGTAATCCACTCATTTCTTTTTCTTTTTTGGTATGTGTGTCAGTGTGTGTATTAATGTCTTTATATGAGTCCACATTTAGTAAATTTCTTCTCTCCAATCCACTATCTTTCAGGCCGAATGCTACCACTATCTCTTTGAAGCTGCAATCAAACTTCATCAGTTAGGCCTTGACTGGTCAACTCCTAGTCATGGCCCCATCCAACGTTCCAGACCGCCTTTAGTTGGTCAAACTACAAACACATCTCAAAAGGCAGGAGCTCTTACATGAGTTTTTATATAATTGAAGTAACTCTATTTATTTAAGTAACTAACATGATTTCATGATCAAATCTTGTTACAGCGTTGTATTGTTCTGGATATTGAAGGGACAACTACACCTATATCATTCGTCACAGATGTCCTTTTCCCATATGCCCGTAAAAATGTTCAAAGGCACTTGGAAGAAACATATGATACTGATGCTACACAAGATGATATTAAGTTGTTGCGCTCTCAAGTAAGTGTTACTTCTACCATGTTTTTAATTTTTTGTAGATCGGGTTTTTAAAATCTTAATGCAGGTACAAGATGATTTACAAAATGGCATTGCGGATGCTGTTCCAATTCCATCCAATGAGGCAGGGAAACAGGCCGTGATAGCTGCTCTGGTTGCTAATGTTGAAGGAATGATAAAATCTGACAGGAAAATAACTTCCTTAAAACAGTTACAAGTGAGCAAATTTAACATGCTTTTAGATTTTAGGTAAGATTTATTCTGAGTTGTTGAACTTTGATCATTTAGGGTCACATATGGCGCACCGGATTTGAGAAAAATGAACTTAAGGGAGTTGTTTTTGATGATGTCCCTGTCACTCTTGAAAAGTGGCATGCTTCCGGTATTAAGGCATGTTTCTACTTTTGTTAAGGATTTACAAGATTTCAGCCCGTGATTTAATTCCCAACAATTTTGATGGTAATAAATGGATGTGTTTCATCAGGTGTACATATATTCAAGCGGTAGCAGATTGGCACAGAGGCTGTTGTTTGGCTATACAGATTACGGGGATTTAAGGAACTACTTGTGTGGATTTTTTGACACCACAGTGGGGTAATCTGTAATCCAGCAAAATCTACTTGCTTATGTTTTCAAACATTTGATATTTTTGTTCATGAGTGAACCCGTATCTTGTGTTTCTCACTGCAGGAACAAGAAAGAAACCAAAAGTTATGTTGAAATTACAGAATCTCTTGGAGTTCATAAGCCGTCGGAAGTCTTATTTGTGACCGATATACTTCAAGAAGCTGTTGCTGCAAAGGCAGCTGGTATAGAACACACCCACTTGCTTGATTTCATTAACAAGAAACAAAAAGATCAGAAACTCCATTTCAATCCATTGTTGGGTTGTTTAGGGTTCTTGATTTCTGGTTACCATGCTTTCTGAGTTAGATATATGCTTAAATTCTTGTATTTTTGTGTCAGGCTTGGAGGTGGTGATCTCTGTTCGGCCTGGAAACGGACCACTTCCAGAGAATCACGGTTTCAAGACGATCAAGTCTTTTTCAGATATATGAGGTTGATCTTCGTAAACTCATTTCGCTCTTGGATGGAACATGTGATATTTGTAGTGGTAATCTATCATTTGCTTCCTGCTTATACAGGCACAAAATAAAAGAAGTAAGAACACTAGGGCAGTGTATATTTTCTTTTTCTTTTTATAGTATGATGAATGCCATATTCTCCCTGTTTGAAAAAAGAAATGTTATTTTCTCATTCCGCCATATCAGCTTTTCACTCCTACCGTCTAACCCACGACTCAGACTAGTAGTAGTCACTTCTTATCACACAAAATTTTGGGACCCGCCTTCTACTCGGTCCTCACTCACCACACAATGGTGATATATGTGGCTGCCCATCAGGTTGACCACGGCGTTATACTATTCCACAAGGCCCATTTATCTTTTTCATGTTAAAAAAAAGGGCAACGGTTTGATAAGTTTTGAGAAGAAAAGGGGGGAAAATATATAGTGGGGCCAGGCCTATATTGGACTGGTAAAGTATTTTACTTTGCACAAAGTCATTGCAACGTGAATCCGATGCGACTCTCCACTCTTTTTTCTTTTGCTTTTAAAATCTTCTTTCCCCCATTTTCTTTTACTAATCTCCTGTTTAAGAATATTAATCATTTGCTTATGTTCTCGCAATAAGTAAAAACCTAATATTCTCTTCTTAAAAAAAGAAAGTTTGACCCGCCCACTTCACATAAAGGAGGTAAATTACGTAACCAAAAGCTAACTGAATATGCTTATAAGGGTATAATATTACTCGTTTATAGAATCACTTGACAAACACATAATGTTTTCAACCAAATGGGTATGTATCATCAAATAAAACAACACATCCTACTAAAACATAGAGACATACAAAACAACAAAATAACCGATCAAAGACCCGGTCCAAAGATTACCTTTAGTTGAGACTGTGTAGATTTCGATCATGACGACAAGTGGTCCAAAGATTGCGAATGGCTGAGATTGTTTGGAGTTATTATATTCGCTTTCACAAATTCGAGTTGCCAATGCACAACTCGGTTACCACTTGCTTCTTGGAAGTTTGAAAAGTTAGGGACGCGTTACCAAACAAGATCGAAGATCAGTCGAAACTTCATCTCAAGTTCAAGTGGTCAATATGTTTGAAAAATGAAAAGTATTGAAGATACAAAAAATCAATTTTGTAAACGTTGAGAGTTATTCTTTTTTTTAATATTAAAAAAATTGCCTTAAAGCATATTTTTCTTTGAATTTGAATAAGAAAAGTCAAAAGTTGTGAAGTCAAACAAAGGTTCTTGTTCGTGCATTGTTGAATGACATTGAAAAGGAAATGTAAAACGTCATTGGCTTGGGGTCGTTATAACGGATATTAGGTCGTCTAACAGTTAGAAATTAAATGCGATTATAGTTAGGTGGTGAACAATAGACATTAACGGTAGCAAGTTTCATCGGACGTGATTTACCTACCTTTTTTAATTACATTAAACTCCCTCAACAATCAGAAATTTATTACTCTCAACAATTAATCCTCTTCATTCAATCACATTGATCAATTGACTCTTGGTTTTCAAATTAGGTTTTTTTTATAAAATAATAACTAAGTTTAAAAAACATTTCACTAGAATCACTCATGGGTTATTTCATAATATGAAATAAAAATACAAGTAACCTTTGCGAAACAATTTAAATAAAATGATGTTTCCCCTTAAAATTAATAATTAAGTTATTCTTAAGTGGGTTTTGCTAAATTGTGTTCTTATGGCATGTGTTAAGGTACATTATTACATTATTACATTATTACATTATTACTTTACTAAATTAATACATTTGTTAAGCTTGATTTTTATATAAAGTTTTTTATATAGAGCTTAGAGGAGACAAAAATTAAAGTAGGGTGCTACATTTGGTAATCGCCTAACAAGGTCAAAATTTACTTGTAAAATGTAGTAAATACTAACATAAAAAAAATATATAAACTTACCTTTGATTTATAACTATTTTGCATCAGAATTTAGTGTTGTTACAATTTTATATATGTAAGAAGGAAATGTTGATTTTGGTTGCTGTAAAACTGTGAATCCTGACTTGATAACCTTGTTTTTTATAATGATATGATACCCATTTAATAATAAACTAAGATTTATAATCTTTATGTTATGTGTATTGAAGCTTACAATCTTTTTTTATAACATATTAAAAATTTTAATATTTTATAACTACAAATATTACAAGTTACCTTAACTAGTAATATTTTATATTTATTTTACCTTTCAACACTTTTTTTAATAGAAGCGAACTTTTTTTTATTGGAAAACAAGTTAATACTCTATTAACATTTTGAGATTTTATTATAAAACATAAATTAGAGTTTTGTTTAACACAAACAAAAATGCTTTACAAGCCGTTTTTGTTACATAACAAAATACAATCGGTTAACACTTAACATGTGTAATACAAGTTAATCATAAAGTTACTATGTATATTTTATAGTGTAAGAATAAAAAATAATTGAGTATATTAAAAAATGGAGTGAATTAAAAGCAAAGGTATCAGAAAAGTCACCAATGAAGTTCAACCCAATTTCATTTGGATTAAAAAAAATTTAATTATGATCCAGATTAAACGAAAAACTATTGAAAGGAGAAGATTACTTACTTTGAATTAAGAAAATAATAATTATTTTAATTTCGATGGGAATATAGAGATCCAAATTGTACAATTGAAGCAAAAGATCTCTAACCTTAATCGTAAATTATTGGTTTAATCTAAATCGACGACTTTGATACCCGCGGCGACGTCAACGGAAAAAGCGGCAACAGCTGTGGCTCCGCCGTCCCATGTGGCGTCGCCGCCCTAGGCGACGGATGCAAATAAAACCCTTTTTCCGCAATCGCTCTCTCTTCTTCTGACGAATTCCCTAACGTCGACGGTGACGATTTGTAAAACGGATCTTCTATCAATGGCGTCACCGGACTAAGAACAAGCGCCGGAAAATCAAGAATGCTCGGAGAAAGCATTTCATGGACTCTCGGAGAAAACCCATGACCGTGGCCGGACTTCGGCGCCAACGGGTTAATCATCAGCCCGTTTTTCAGGCTGTTCCGACGCTCGTAAAGCTTAAACCCCTGTTTTTTCTGCTGGCCGGTTTTGATCGGCGGGATGGATATTTTAGACGGAGCTGGATCTTGTTGGGTCGATTTGGATGACCCGGTTAGCATCTGGACTACTTGTTTGAAGGAATTTGTGTCGGCTTGGACGAACGTTGTTGGGTATGGATTTGGTTCGGATCTTGAAACGGGTCTTGGAGTTAGTGGAGGTGTTTGTGCGGCGGCGGCGGCGGCAGCTCCGACGCTGTTGCTACTGCTTCCGTGACTGGACGGAGAGTTCGCCGGAGATTGATTTTCTCTGTCGTGATGTTTTGAGATGACCTCCATTGATGGATTTGGTCTGTAAGTAAATTTTGGTGAAAAGAAAATGAATTTGATTGGGAGGAAAAAGTGACAAAGAAGAGAATTTGAAGAGGTTGAGGTTTTGCTGCGTTGTCTGTGGACTTCAGTATCCAGCTTTGTGTGTGTCAACTTAGGGTTTAATTTGCACATTCCCTACATCAACTTTAGTGTATATGCGATTTAGTCCCTTCATCTTTTAAGTTTGATGGTTTAAGTCCTTTGTCTAATTGCATTTTCACCAAGGAGAATTATAAATTAACACCCACAATCATCTTAATGGTTGATGGTCTAGTTGTCTTCGTAAAAAAGGTCGAAGGATCAAATTTTAAGGGATTCAATCAAGGATTGGTCGAGTTTGTTCTAGGAAAGGCAGTGAATAACATATGTTAGACCATCTACGTACATTACCCTCGAAGGAACCTAAATGGGAAAATGCCATTAATAAAAATCTAGATCTTTAAACCTAATGGGAAAATCCCATTAATAAAAATCTAGATCTATTGTTTACACAAAGTGTATAATTCTAAACATACCAAAAGAACGTCAACAGTGTGATTTTTTGTATCACTTTTAATTGTGAATTTAGACCGATCGACAAAATTAGAAGAAAAAAAAGTTATTTACCCACTATCATGCAACATATGTCTCCCTATTAACCAAAATAAACTACCAAATCTTAAATTAGATATATCTTAATCATATTTATGATTGTAACAAAAAGATTATCCTACTAGAATCATAATTCTATCATCTTTAATTTAAAACTAGTAATGACATATTTATATTTATATAGAAAGAACAAAAAACTATATACAAAAATACACGTTGCTCCATGAATATGCAATACCTTAGACTAAAAATTCTTGCCCATCAAAATTCATAAAGAACAAGCGTTTATGTGCTACGATTTTTTATTGTATTGTTGATAAATGTAATTTTCTAAATGGTTTTGATTTAAGATAACTATATTCAGAAAGCTTATGTAATAAGTTGAAAAAACAAGAATAATGTTTGAGGATTATATACAAAATATATATCAATAACTAGATATTAATTAGTTGATCACAACTAGCCTAGTGATAGGTAAAATAAGTGTTATTTTTTTATTTTGGATATTAGAATATGAGAAACACATAAAAGTTATAGTAACTACATGGGTTTTGTTTATATATTAAATTAATCACTTTGAACAATACACATAAAAAAACACATCTAGGGGGTGTTTGTTTTAGCTTTATAGGTTTATTAGCTTATTTTCAAGGGTTTATAAGAAAAAAGTGTGCTTATAAGCTTATTTTGTAGGTAAATAAGCCAATTTTCA
The DNA here is from genome assembly GCA_947179395.2 of Pulicaria dysenterica. NCBI lineage: Eukaryota > Viridiplantae > Streptophyta > Magnoliopsida > Asterales > Asteraceae > Pulicaria > Pulicaria dysenterica. Next base: position 11,221,640 of record OX359291.1, read on the forward strand.
TAAGCTACTTGATATTAGCTTTTTCTTTGTAAGATGAACTTATTTTTATGAATTTACATTTCTACCCTTAATTTTCTCATCTTTCCCATATATTTGTCATTTGTCTTCCCTTTTTTAGTCATTTTACGTATATAAGTTAAGTCATAAGCTAATATAAATATTTTTTTATCTAATAAGCTTATAAGCTCATAAGCTATTAAGCTCATAAGCTCATAAGCTTAAGCCCAAAAAAATAAGCTTACCCAAACACCCCCTTAGCTATATTTTGAATATTTTATTATTTTAATGATTAAATACAAAATTGCATTAGACATTGTTATCATATAAACTAAGCGATAAAATTTACTAATTATATATAAACAACCAAATATTCTAAAAAATATATGATTATAGAATTTCTCCAATTCAAAATGATAATTGGGTAGGGTAAAAGCAAGGGCATTCCATTTATCCATTATATGTGTATGGACCAAAGTGTAAAGTTTTTTAAGAATGCAAAGTGATATGGCAACTTTACGAAAGGTGGTGGACGTGAAACACAAGTGATTCCTGGTGTGATATTGTTTTGTGGGGTTAAAAAATAATAATTGGCCGGGGACAACTAGATAAAGTATTGACTTTGCGAACTACAATTCTGACTTGTAGGAGGATAGTGTGTGTGGGTATGTGTGTATTTGAAAACTAGTCACAGGTATCATGAAATGTTTTCTTTTTTCTTAGTAAACATATTTACAACCAGGGAGATGAGTTCTGTATAATATAAGGTTTATAAATCCGCGCGTTATGATGAGTGCTATTATTTACCTAATTTGATATTTTTTTATAATAGAAAATAAAGTATAAAATATGTCTATTTATTAATAATGATAATAAAAATAAAAATAATAATATAATAACAATATAATAATAATATTAATAATAATTATAATAATAATAATAACATAATAATAATATTATTATAGAAATAACAATATAGTAATAATACTAACTACCACAAAAGACAAAAAAAAATTTACCACAAAATGACAAAAATTTCTCCTGTATCTATAATTAGTTATACATAATCATAATAAGTTTTATGTCGTTTATAATTTACTATCTTTTATTATTATTTATAAATGTAAGAGTATAATAGTTTAAAGAATCACTTTTTATTATGTATAGTTAACTTGTGTTGTGTTCAAATCACTCATCTTAAAAGAAACATAAAAGTAATTTATCTTTCTATTTTTTATTCTTACTTACTTTTTTACTGCTTTATAATGTAGAACATATATATGTTATATATATGTAAACGATAACCGATTTTCGTACAAGAACTACGAGAACTAATCTTGACAATTAAAATTAATTAATGACCAGTTTTTTTGGCTAATGAGAAAATTTATTAGAAAATCAAGTCTAAACAAGATATAGAAAAAATATATTTCTTATAAGTATAGTTTTTCGTAAGCTATAAATAAATGTAAATTTATAAGTAGATTCAGGGCATGTGTGCATTTAGTTGTATAAGAAAAATCTAAAAGTAAATTATGTCGTTGGTTAAAGTGTTTTGTATAAAATTACACATTTATTTCTTAAACTTTCGCTATTACTCTATAGTTATTCCTATTATTGAAACTTGTTTCATGTTTAGTTTCTGAGTCCGTTAGAATAACAAATGTTTGTTACATTTTTCAAAATGATTACTTAACCTTCCATATTGTTTCAATATTGGTCCAAACTATGTTGCAACATCTCACATTTTACAATAAAAAACGGCCAAAAGATACTTTTAAATAAATATATCAAAGTTTTGAAGTTTTACATTGAATGGGGTAAGGATAAATATATATATATATATATATATATATATATATATATATATATATATATATATATATACGGTAAAATAATTTTTTTAATCTTAAATGGTTTATTTTAGAGTTATTTTAAATAGAGAAAATAAATGGTTGCTAATAAAAGAGCAGAGAAATTTTGTTTTTAAGTTTTTGTAGGAAGGAAAAGAAAGGTTTTGAAGGGATTAGGAGGGATAATTTTACAGTTTTGTATCTTAAAATTTTTCTCACTATTGAAATGATTCGTAGAGAAAGTTTCTCCATCATTCACTTTCTTTCCTCTCCACCCCCTTCCCTTTCCTTTATTTATAAACTTGAGAATAAGTTGTAAAAGTAAAACTTAAACTTTGGATTGTCGAAAAATCCGTTCGAAATAATTATTTCGTATAAAGGTTTAATATTTTTTTTTTGAACCAAAGAAGTTAATAAATTGGGTGTGAACTCAGTTTGGGTATTAACATTGAAGGAAGTTAGGGATATATGCTAGTGAAAGGATTAAGAACCTAGTCGTTTCAATCACTTTTTATTCAATCATTCATTAAAAGCTAAAAGAAAATTAAGAGTATGATTATAACCAAGTATTATTTATAATTTGTGTTAATCTTGAAAGAGTCAATCATTCATAGGATGAGAACAAAACCCATGTGAGCATCCTTGATCTTTGTTTTGTATTGTAGTTTTGGTTACATTATCTAACAACACTCAAGTCAATAGATTTAATCCTCTTTGTGCCCTTCCATACTCCATCCAGGAATCTCCCATCTTGTACACAAACTACATGTTTATAGACAAAAGCAAAAGAATAAACTGTCCTTTTCTTGGATTCAAACCCTTAATTTGTCCATGTTCTATCCTTTTATGACCAACTAAAAGCAAGATCTTCAAAGACATGAAGTTAAGGTGATAACACTGACTGCCACACCCAATATTACGATAAATTTTCGTTCGTTAAATAAAAAGTTTTAAGGATACCTCCAATGTTTACTTCATGTTTGAATCTTTAAGTAGTAAACTTGAAATTTATCTTATTCAAGGGAAAAGTTGCAAGAAGACAGAAAGGACCAAGTGATGAGATCTCATAAGTGTATAAGCAAGGGTGGTATTGTAAATTCATTAGTGAAAGCACAAGTATGACATTATGACAATGTCCCTGGTTTATGGGATATCAGGGTTGAAAAGTGACCCTTTTGTATCCATGCTACATGCACATGCCTCTATTAACAAATACTGCTCATCAGTCAAAGGGAAGGAAATTAGGAAAAGAAGAGGAAAGAGCCTGATATTTGGCTTTTTCTGTGCCCACACATCCTAAGCTTCTAATATAATTATATTAAGGAGGCGTTTGTGATTCTTTACTATAAACTGCCTTATATGCTCTTTTTAATGTTTTTACGTAGTAATACGCTATTTTGAGGGTGTTTGATCACAAAAAGTAACAAGTAAACAAAATTTCTTAATTAACAACTCATACGCGGCACGGTGTGAGGCACCACTACAAGAAATACAAGCAATAGCGGCGATGGTATTATCATCAACATGGGTATTAATGTCGCTGCTATTGCCATTAAAAAATGCCCGGGTAAATTCCCCTCCCCCCAAAAAAAATCACCTTGTCGCTGCTAAAGCCTTAGTCGTTGCTATTGCCCTTTACATTGTCGACGCTATTGCTTATAGACAAAATAAGGGTTTTGTTTTCTTTCTTCCTTCTTCAACACAAACCCGCGCTCTCTAGCTCTGCGCTCCTCTGCTTCATCTCCACCACTGCAAACGATGCCTTCTTCAACTTTGCCTCCACCTAGCCGCCTTTGCAATTGCTCCTCACCTTAGGTATGTCTAATTTCAATATCTTAGATAATAACATTGGTTGATTAGATTATAACAATCTTGTGTTTGGATTTTTTGATTATGCTAACTGTGGTTTTTAATCTTGCTAATTGTGATTTACATTGTTAGATAAGATGATAACATTCATAAATAGATAACAATATTGTAGTCCTAATTTGTTTACAACATATCAAACCTCACCTTTGAAGAAATCTTCCGGATAAGATCGTTGCTAGAACTTCAGGACAGTCTGTCTAGACCTAAAGTATGACATTAGATTTCAGAGTTAGTCTTCTGAAGTACAATGGTCCCCCTAAATGACGCCACAATCTGACACTATCAAAGTGATAAGATTGCGTGATGTAATCCGTTAGAGCATGTGCGCTCCTATTGGTCAAAGGCAGGGGTGAGTTAGTTATTCGTACCATTAATAGGATCTTTACACTTGTCATTGTTTAGATAGTTAAGATGTTCTTGTGCATATATAAATAGCTTATCTCTTTGTTGAGATGAGCTATAGAATTAAATACTCAAGTATGTTCTTGAGTAATTGAATTCTAAAGTATATTCTTCATCCTTATCGAATTTGTAGTCAATGCACTTTGTTTGCTTAGCAATATAAAAAACATTCAAAATTGGTACTCTGTTATCTAATTACGTACTTAGGGTATGTTTGGCGGAAAGAGCTGATAGATGTAGCTGGAAGCTGTTAGCTGATAGCTGGAAGCTGGAGCTGGAAGCTGTTAATTTTATTTGTATATGTGTTTGACAAATTAGCTGATAGCTGGAGCTTAATAATGTAAAATGACAAAAAAGGACAAATTATAAAAATAGGAGGAAATATAAAACAATTAAAGAAGGTATTTAGGTAATTTCGTATAGAAAAAACTTCCAGCTAGTTTTAAAAGCTACTTCAAGAAGCTTCCAGCTTTTCATCCGAACATTACTTAAAGCTTTTTCTTTCAAAACAAAAAGCTACAAGCTCCAATAAGCTCCATACCAAACACACCCTTAGAATTATAATTATGTTTTTTACTTTACATCTTAACTAGACAAACAACTACATTATAAAAATAGATTATAACAATCTTGGGTTTGAGGTTATTGATTTTGCTAATAATGTTAGATTGAATGATGACATTGTTATATGAGATAACAATCTTGATATATATATATATATATATATATATGTGTGTGTGTGTGTGTGTGTGTGTGTGTGTGTGTGGGTGTGTGTCTTCTTGTAAGTGTGGACGTGCGTGTATATATAATATAGATATAAATGTGTATATATATATATATATGTGTATGTATATATATATATATGTATATATATATATATTTATGTGTAAAAATATGTATTTAAGTGTGGGTGCGTGTATATATAATTGTTGAAATGTGACTTGAAAATGGATTGAGATATTGAAACTAGAAAATTAATAGTGCACGACGCGCAACATGAGTGCATGGTGCGCAACAAGAGTGCATGGCGTGGAGCCTTCGAGGGTGCACGACGTGTGACCCTGCTCCACGGTGTGGAGCAGCTGGTCTGTCCCAGTCATAAGTTGGCGGCGGCAAATCTCCTAATTAAGTTAATAATCGTTTCTTAACTTAGGGTTAGGGATTCTTGGGGTTTTCTTGTTTACTTATAAATATCGAGCCTAGGTTTCAGTCATATGTACATAATAAACATTCTGAGTTAATAAATAAGTCTTTATTCATGCCTGTGGACGTAGGTCATGACTCTGACCGAACCAGGTTATATCTTGTGTTTTCGTGTCTTGTTTGTTATCCGCATGTTTCGATCCCTAACACACACACACACACACACACACACACACACACACATATATATATATATATATATATATATATATATATATATATATATATACATATATGCGTGTGTGTGTAAGCATGTATGTGTATATCTGTATGTGTATATTATAATGACTGTGTTTAAATTAGTGTGTGTATAAATGAATTTATTTAAATGTTTGTATATGTTGTCACCACTTATACCTTATTTCCTATAGTGCACCCAAACACACCATGATCAACCTGCCATTCCTCCCACAATGTGATAACGGGCTTGATCATCCCAATGCGACGAGGATTACGTCAACCCTCCTCTTTATTGAGTATGTAAAATTGAGATTGAATGTGTAGGTGAGTCCGATATTTTAGTGATATGGTAGATGTTTAGTGTAATAGATGTATATATGAAGAATAAAGAGGACGTGATATAGTGTAATGATGCGATGGTTAGGCGTCCCCTCCTCAAAGAGGTCAGGGGTTCAAATGTCACTAGGTAAACATCTTGAGGGTGGCTAAGGACGGGTAAGGAAGCGGCCACGGGTATACCCTGTTTAGACCGCGTACATCTGAGTTAAAGACTCGCCCTCCCCGAGTAACCTAAACTAGTAAAAGCTCTCCATTTATGCGACGAACATCGCCCCACTAAGATTTATAGAATGTTTTTTAAGTTCATTCATACACACCCCCATCAACCAGTAAGAAAAAAGGCGTCTACCATCAATTTAATCTGTGTCATTCATCACTCTGGGTGTGAGAGGAAATATGAAAATAATGAAATAATGAACATCATCACCCTTATAGCTGGTTAGTGTAAGGTGGAGTATCACGAGTAATGAACCAACACTTCAGACTCTCTCTTTTCTCTCCTCTCTCTGCTCTATCTTTTATTTTTTATTTTTATTTGATATAGAGAAAGAAAGTGTGAGATAGAGTCGGGGAAATGCCGATCGTCTCACACAATATTTCTCACTCTTCTTTTCTTCCTAAGAAAGCGCAACCCACTACATCCAAAGAAATCGACTCGGGTATGAGATTACCAATCTGTTCTTTAGACCATCCGCATCCGTTGGCTACCCGAGCTGGCTATCCTCCCATCTAGCGCAGCACACCATCGCTGCAGGGCTGGTTCGGGCGGGTTTGACCAGCGGCTAGCCCCCCCACTAGTGTTGGTTCGTTTTTTTTCCTTTTTTATGTTTTTTCTTTTTACCGTTACACACAAATACTTTTAAAAAAAAAATTTCCTCTCTTGCTCCTATAAATACCCATCCCCACTTCTTATTTTTTCACACCTCTCTTCTTCTTCTTCTCTCAAACTTCACTTCATATATTTATTTTTTAATGCACAAAAATGTCCTCTTCTTCGTATAATACGTTTGAGTATCTTGATTCGTCTTCATCATCTTCTTCTTCGTATAATACGTCCGATTCTAATGGATCATGTATCAGCGCGTATCGTAAAACAAGTGTCGTATTATTTCGTGAATTAATAAGGCGGCCGTGAATAGGCTTACCGAGAATGATGAAGAAAGCTCGCGTCCAATAAGGAGACGGAGGAGACCAGATCAAGTTAGAGACCGTGAAGATGCACACGACCAACTTGTTGAAGATTATTTTATGGAAAACTGCAACTACAATAATGAGATGTTTAGGAGACGTTTCCGAATGAGTAGACGACTATTTACACGAATCGTCGCGGATCTTTAAGAATGGGACACATTTTTTGTACAAGGATACGATGATAGAGGTAGGAAAGGGCTATCTCTTTTGCAAAAGTGTACCTCAGCAATTCGGAAAACGGCGTATGGAATATCCGCTGATGGATTTGATGAGTACCTGAAGATGGCGAAATCAACCGCACGACTATGCGTACAAAACTTCTGCAAATGTATCATCTCTCTCTATGGTAAGTGATAGTTATGTAAACCTACTTACCATGATATTAAGCTTTTATACGTCGCACATGAGGCTAGGCACGGGTTTCCCAACATGTTAGAAAACATAGATTGTATGCATTGGGATTGGGACAACTGCCCAAACGCATGGCGAGGGGAGTACATGAGAGGTGATCATCAACGGCCGACTTTGATCTTAGAGGCACTGGGATCAAAGGATCTTTGGATTTGTCATGCATTCTTCAGGTTGGACGGTTCCAACAACGATATTAATTTGCTAAACCGGTCACCGTTATTCAAGGACGTATATAACGGGAGAGCACCGCAATGCGCATTTCAAGTAAACAACGTACAATACAAACACGGGTACTATCTTGCAGATGGGATATACCACGAATGAGATACTTTTATCAAAACATTCAGAACTCCTCTAGATCAAAGACGAATAAGGTTTAGTGCGGCACAAGAAGCGGCAAGGAAAGATGTGAAACGGGCTTTTGGTGTGTTTAAACAACAGTGACACGTGATACAAAGCCCGACAAGATTGTGGCACCCGAATAAAATACGAAGAGTAATGTACGCTTGTATCATATTACACAATATGATATTGGAAGACGAAGGCCGCGTGATTTGTCCATTCGACAAAAATGTTAATCAAGGGAACGGGGAAGAAGACGTAGAGATTTGCAATAACACTAACATCCGAGAAGTCCGAAACACAGAAACACGTCACAACCTTCGATCTGATTTAATCGAGCACATTAATAGGCTTCCAAGACACAACGACGACTTGTTTTTTTTATTTATGTAATTTCTTAAGGTAATAAGTTGAAATACTAGTTTGATTTATAAATTATAATTCTTTATAATATATTGTTTTGCAATTTATTTTTAATAATTAAATTATGTTAATTAATAATAATTGAAAAAAAGAAAAAAAGAAAATATAGAGGGTTGGATGTGGGTTTTGTGAGACCATCCGCATCCGGTCACGTGAAGGGTGTGTGAGGGCCGCTCACATGGGTGAACACCATCGTGGGGGTGTGTGACCACGCGCTCACGCTCACATATGTGAGCCTGGTCGCGTGCGTGAGAGAAGGAGGGGAGAGAGGGTGCGCTGATTTAAATTTTTTTTTTTGGTTGTTATGTGAGAGTATGTGATGGATGCAGGGGGTTGTGTCATGTGATGAGAAAATGGTGGAAAGCTGATGTGGCGATGATGTGATTGTGTGAAGGGTGTGATGGATGTGGATGGTCTGAGTTAGAGAGGGTTGAAGGTGATGAATGATGTGGTTGCTGATGTGGTTGTAAAAAACTCCATTAAAATTCATTATGGATGCTGACGGTCTTATCATCGTTGATTTACAACAAGCCTTCATGATTTAGCCAATCGTGTTTTCTATGGTTTATTAATCCTCATTCCACGTACATTCTTCCCCAATTTGCAAATGGGTAATCTTTATCCTTACTCAATAGTAGATTAAATTGATGAGTTGACAACTCAATTTTGGTTATTTGTATTTTTTCCTGTGTATCTTCTTCATATTCGTATAGAACGGAAGCGCACACTTGATTTATGAAACCCGCTTCATACCACCCATTAGTATGTGCTTAACTGCTTAATTACATCAGTTTCCTCTTAGCCATTTGAGCAGTCACCTGCTATTTTTGCTACTACTCATTATCTGATTATTGCTATGTTGCAATGATAGGTTTTAATGCTTACATAAACCTGTTCTACATCTACAAGTTTGGTTATGTAAAGGTGAAATAAGATTATCTAAACACACTTCTTTCTAACCTGAATTGAGAGAAGTTCACTCTCACTTCACAAGGTGTCTTCTTTTCTCAATTTAGAAACTACTTAGAAAATTATAAGAAGTTCAACATTCAAACATGTGATTATCTAACTATTACAGCTTCAAACATCATCAATTCAATTGATCTGATGATTGTCATGTTTATTTCTTCTAATAATCTGAAATATTGATTTTGTAGTTTCTTAATATAGGTGTTTCAAAGCATATGGAATGTGAACTTTACAGCCCTAAGGTAGGTCTGAAGCCCATGCAGATCCTTAAGGGTATTTAAATTTATATATATACTTAGAAATTAAGCATTTGCTGTTGCTGTAGCTAACCAAAACAATAATTCTACATGCATGGGTTCTATTTTTTCTTTCCTAATTTTTTGATATTTAGATCCCATTCATTATAAATTGCACAAAATTTAAACATTGTATCTTCCTTTATTGATGGTAAAAATATTAATCTGGGATCTGAAGAAATTTTTTCATGTTACATGGAGCTTCATTTCATATTTATAACATGAACATCAGTACCTAACACATAGTTTTTGTTGTTCTTGAAAAGGGATTATGTAAAATTTTTTAGCTTTTGATTTCAAATGGTTGACTGTTGCTAAGTAGCATGTGATGTTGTAACTACTTTCCATATTCGATTTTTATACAAGTAGGCCAGTAATTTATATCTTCACATCTTCTTCAAGGTATGCTATTCCTTGGTTTGTAATGAACATCCAAACGATACATATTGTATGATTTTGTGGAGTGTTTTCTATGATGATGTTGAAAAACAATACATGATTTTAACAATGCGTGTAATTTTAACATATTGTTACTTTCCCTTAATGTTAATTCCCATCATTAATCTTGTTAATCTATATTGTTGAGTTCTTCAGTCTGTCTTTTTCTTAACAATATATGTTTGATCAGGTTGCTAAAAACTCATGATTTTGATTTGATAATTCATGTTATTTCGTCCACCACTTGTTTGATTAAATGTCAAAGAAAGGCAATAACGATGTTAATCAAGTCATTAGTCATGATAAGTGCATCAAAGACAACTTCTTCTGCGTGATTAATCCTCTTGATTCTGTCTTTTTCATGTATGTTCATGGTTGTATTGCCTATTAGCACCGAATCTGACTCAACAAACGTTTCCTTAAATTAAGGATAACATGAGCTGTAGTCAACATGACTTATTCAATGCATGTGCTCCTTTATCTTTGAGTGTTTGTTATACTCTAAGCTTGTATATAAATACATGTACAGATGCAAGTATACGTATGAATTAAAAGCATTTTCAATCACTAACTCTCTGCACCATTATCATCTCTTTCACAATTATTCTACACGTTTGTTAATGCTTGGAGCTTTAATATTTCTTTATTTATTTATGGTGGCAATCAGGTTGTTTCTTTAATCAATATTCCTGCAAAAATTTAATTAGTTACAGTTTTCTTGCTTCAAATTCTGATTTGGGTCAAATTTCTTCAATGGCTGTGACAATTTGTTGCTGACTTGCTGTTGATCTTCATTCAGGTGATAGATTAGGCTATGTGAGATTTTCTTTTTCATGATTTATATTCTTTAAGAATGTTTTTGTATTCTAATATCAAATTTGGATATATATTCTAGATTAATATTCTTTATGTATAAATTTTTGATTTCTAATAAATTTATTATTCTTTTAAGAGATTTTATATTAACGTGTATTTTTTATAATGGTTTTACTATACATGCTAATAGTTTTTACAGCATAAATATTTAAAGTTTATATTAACCATATTTATATAAGATGCATTAAACTAGTTTTTTTAACAGAGCATAATACACTTAAACTTTAATCTACTTCTGATTTTACATCATTTCTAAATATACACTATATTTTTGAAAAGCCAAATATACACCATTTTATCTATGATGAGAATCAAACCCGGTTAGTCTTAATTTAATCAAGCGACTCACTTATCAAGAAATATGCCATCCTTAAATTAAGGTGGAAAAACATGTCGTGCCTTGAGAAAACAAACATTATGATGGTTTTAACATGTAATGACTAAAGCTTAGTTCTAGTACAATGTATGTCGACTTGCGCAGTACACTTTAAACAAAAAGGGTACATTTTTTTCTTGTATCAAGGAAAAATTAAGGTGTTTCTCTATTTTTAAGTTTGAAGTTTCAAGTCTCGTCTGGAATATAGATATAAATAAGTGGGTGTTTATTTTCTTTAACAATATTACAATACGATAAACTATATCGTATATATATTTAACAGAGACGGTTCAAACGATAACTGTTTTCGTACGAAAACTGCGAGAATCAATCTTAGCCGTTGATTTGATAAGTGAAATTTATAGATGTAGAGCGTGAGAGGATTAAGTGTGGCAGAGTGCATGTGATGAATTCATGGGTGGGTGATGACATTGAAGGAGGGAGAATTGGACGGCTCAGATTGGATCTCACGATTCTTTACGAAAAACTGTTCTCATTTAAACTTTTACCTATATTTAACTATATATATTTTACTAAAGTTAAAATATACCTCAAAAGTCATCTTTTTACAGAAGTATGAAACATACCTCAGAAGTAATCTTTTTATTTAAGTATGAAACATACCTCAAAAGTCATTTTTTGATGTAATAAAACAGAGAAAAAGAATTAGTCTAGATAATAAGAATTGAATCTTCTGTTTGGTAGTACAGAGATTTCAGCAGAGAAATGTAATAGATAATCATTTCTCTTGTTTCGTAGGCCGTAGCACCATCTAACAGAAAATTGTACCAAATTTATCATTTGTATTTTTATTGTTTCTATAACTTCTTCACATGATTCACCATGTAAAATTAATATTTTATGATATCAGGGAACGTGTTATTTCTATACAAACAATATATAGTAATCGATCCAGTCACAAAGAAATATTATCAAATAGGTGTTGTCAACCCACTCACGTACATCATAGAGTCTACCTCATAGGTGAGAGTGCAATGATCCAAAGTCTTATCAAATACTTATGTAAATTTAGGGCATAGAGGTTTATACTCAACTATGAACGACAAGTACTGCTAAACCTTGACAAGTTTCTTGCAAATGTTTGAATAAATTATGTTAGATCTTTAATTGTGTTCATTATATTTTAGTGAAGTTTATTAAAGTTTGATTTACATTTGATATTAGTAATAGTTTAGGGTATATTATGTAAATACCTTTAAGGTATAAATAGTTTGTAATTAGCCCTAATCCTATTAAGCTTTCAATAAATCGTATTCTTCAAAGTTCTGTGGACTCTCTCAATCGTTCATACGCATACATTCATAGAGTTCATAGCCATTGTGTTGATTGCTTCATCTGATTGATGATACCAGATACACTTGGACCTACAAGTGGTATCAGAGCCAAAGATTGACAAAAAGGTTGGTATTTCTGTGACAATCGATCGATTCCCTGTTCAAGGTTCATGCTACTGTCGTTTACATATAAACCCTAATTCCTGTTGTTTTGTGTGTTAAAACTAAAATCAACTGTTGGGGGTTGTTAGTTTGGTGATTATAAACTGTTAGAAATCGATAGAATAAACTTTGGTTGTGATTTGAGCGAGAATTTGATTGAATCGTTGTTTGACTGTCGAAACTTTTCTTGAACTGCGCAATACATAGTCTGCGCATAAAGGGTCTGCGCATAAAGGTTCTCTGCTTAGTTTGCTCTGCGCAAAAAGGCTCTGCGCATAAGGCTTCTGCGCATAGTTTGCTCAGTGCTTGCTCAGTGTTTGCTTAGTGATTGCTCAGTGTTTGCTCAGTATAGTTGATTGCTCAGTGTTTGCTCAGTGATTGCTCAGTGTTTGCTCAGTATAGTTGATTGCTCAGTGTTTGCTCAGTGATTGCTCAGTGTTTGCTCAGTATAGTTGTTTGCTCAGTGTTTTCTCAGCATAATGTTTGCTCAGTGATTGCTCATTATATTGTTTGCTCAGTGATTGCTCAGTGTTCAGTATAGTGTTTGCTCAGTGATTGCTCAGGGTTTGCTCAGTGATTGCTCAGGGTTTGCTGTTTGCTCGGTGTTTACTCTGTTTACTATCTGCTCAGTGTTTGCTCATTGCTCGGACCACAGTCTTCACTTTGTCATACCAAAGTGACATACCAACTTTTGTTTTTCAATCTACGATCATTTATCTGCGTATCATCCACTTGATTCATTATGTCAAAAGAAGTTCTCGCTCTCGGTTCGGACAACAAACCACCCGTCCTTTTCAGGGGTAATTATTCGTCTTGGCGCATTCGGTTCTTAAACTATGTCGGACAAAAAGAAGCAGGTGATGACATGTTAGATTCAATCATGAATGGACCTGCGAGAATAATGAGAACCGTTCCAGCACGACCAAATAATGACCCTCCTTTACCTGAAATGGAAGAACCTAAACCTTCCAGCGCGTATACCGATGATGAAAGGAAACGGGTTAAAGCAGACAAAACTGCAACTGCAACTCTACTTCAAGGATTGTCTGATGAAATTTTCAATAGTGTGGATAGTTTGGAGACAGCAAAAGACATATGGGACGAAGTAGAGAAGCTAATGCAAGGTGCTGATAGGGGAAAGATCAAGGAAAATCAATTATTAGATGATTATGAAAAGTTTAAAGCTGAGGAAGGAAAAGATTTAGAGTCTACCTATCTTCGTTTTGCTACTTTGCTCAATAGTTTAAAGAAACACAAATTGACCAAAGGAGTCAAAGATGTGAATATAAAGTTTCTGTCGAATCTATTACCTGAATGGACCAAATATGCTGACTTTATTAAACAGAACAAGGACACTGATGTGTTAGATATTCACACAATCTATGTCGATTTGTGTCAAAATGAAGGCAAAGTTCTGAAGAAAATGAGTGACAACAAAGCAAAAGCTGCTGCAACAGTGAAATCCTCTGGAGATCCACTAGCACTGATAGTGGAAAAGAAAACTCGATCTTTCAAGTCAAAGAGAGATAAGACACCATCCAAGTCAACAGAAGAGGAAGCAAATGAAAGTGAATCAGAGATAAATCTTCAAGACCTGAAGGATAAAGTCGATGCTCTTCTGTCTCTTGCTATGAAGAGTTATGGAAAGAAATCATCCTCTTCTAACAAGCTTCGCACATCTTCAACTTTCAAGGGTAAAGGTAAATCAGTTGCCATAGAAAGAGAGAAACCAAAGAAGTTCAGGAAGGCTCCTGCTACAACTGAACAAACTTGCTACAAGTGTGGTAGACCAGGTCATTTTGCCAAAGAGTGTACTAAAAAGGTTATTAAGGATTCTGGATACTATACTCGAAAGGCCCTCTTTTGCAAAGAGCAAGAAGAACATGAAGCGTTGATGGCTGCTGAAGAAGCGTGGGAAGAAAAGACTGATAGTGATTCTGAGGATGAGCTTGCATTGATGGCAAATGTTGAAGGAGATAAAGAAAAGATCTTTGAGGCAAACAAAGAGGATGAGTCTGAATCAGACAATGATGATGGTGATCGGAGTTCTCAATCTGGATCTGAGGTTAGTGTTTCTAATTCTCAATTTATTGATATGATTCATTCTTTGCAAGCACAAATCTCTCACTTAGAAAAGGATAAGTCTCAATGTCAAATCTTAGAAGCTAGACTATCTAATAATCTAAATGAATTAGTCCAGTGTAATCGTGAATTAGCCACAGCTAATGATTATCTGTCCCATGCTCAAGAAAAGATAAAAAGTTTAGAGGAAAGAATAGAATCTTTAAATAGTTTTAATTCTGAACTTGCTGCTAAATTAAGGGATGCTGAGATTAAATGTAAAGATTATGATGCTGAGCTTGATCGCTATGTTAAAGAAAGAACCCAATTGTATTCAAAAGTCAAAGAACTGGAAGATAATCTTTGTAAACGTGGTCAATCAGAACAGACTATATTTTTGAATCAACCAAAAGACACTAAATTTTACAATGTAAAAGCAGGTCTAGGTTTCGAAAATCCAAAGAATTTATCTAAAGTCTGTCGTGCTCAATTTTATGAATTTGACTTTATGGGTTGGGGTTTCATTGATTTAATGAAATTCACTGGGGCTTCAGAAGATGATGAGTTAGAAATTCCAAAACGGGCAAATAAAGATAAAATGCAACTTCCGTTTGACTACACTGAGTTAAACAAAAGTTATGAAAAGCCTGAAACTTCTTCATCAACTGAATCTCCAAGAACCTATCCTTCTGAAGAGTTTAATCAAAAATCAGAAAATCTTTCTGAAAAACCCGAATACTCTGATCTTTATATTCCAAGTTCTATTTTGAAAAAGAAAGTTTCAGATCTTCAAGAAGAGTTAGCAAAACAAACATCAGATTTCACTAATGAAAGAGTTAGCCTACTTGATACAATAATTTCTTTGAGAGACCAACTCACTTCCGCCGTCAATAATCAAACTGAAAAAGGTTCAAACTCTTTTGTAGACAAAGGTAAATCTGTTGGTGAACAAAACTTTGATGATTTCATGGAATCTGATTTTTGTGAGAAAGTTTTTAATGATAAATGTAGCACCTCTCAGCATAATCAATACGTGAAGTCTCCTAACCTGAATTTGCATGTGATGACAGATAAAAACTTAAGCAAAAGACAGGTACAGAAGATGATGTGGCAGAAGAAGCAGAAGGCTAAGGAAGAATCCGAGAAAATGTTTAAAGAGAAAATGAAGTCGAAAACTTTTCCTACTTTTAGGCCCAAAGTCAATTTTGTCACAAAATCAAATGTATCTGATGGTTTTAAAAACAATCTTTCGTCTGTTATTTCTGAAAACAATTTTGATTGTGTGCATGGTTCATTGTCGGATGTTGAGGATTATTTTGATTTTATTGAGACTAATGGTTTGAAGGCATTTGGTTCTAATTCTAATATTCATTCTCGTGCTAATGTTCGAATGTATAAATCTTCTACTTGTGTTAATTCTTATTGTGATGCTATAGATAAACCTGATGTGAAATATCCATTTAAGGTGTA
The DNA here is from genome assembly GCA_947179395.2 of Pulicaria dysenterica. Classification (NCBI taxonomy): domain Eukaryota; kingdom Viridiplantae; phylum Streptophyta; class Magnoliopsida; order Asterales; family Asteraceae; genus Pulicaria; species Pulicaria dysenterica. The sequence continues at coordinate 11,237,793 of OX359291.1, forward strand.
TTCTGTTAAACATCTAATGAGGTTATCAAAAGAGAAAATTTGTACTTCTCCAAAAAGAGTGAATACATTCATTATAAATCAGAAAATTCAAAACGAAAAATTAAAATCCACTTTTAAATGGCTTCCTAAAACAGCTAGTGTTGTAAAAAGCTCTACTGCTTCAGGAAAATCTGCAAAGAAAAACATTCCCGAACCCCCCATTATTTCTGAAAAGAGAGGACCCATCTTTAAATGGGTACCTAAAGTTTGCTAATTTGTTTTGTAGCACGGTCATGTGTGGTACTTAGATTCTGGATGCTCCAAACACATGACTGGAAGAAAGGAGCTGCTTTCAAATTTCAAAGATAAATTCTGCGGGAGAGTACGTTTTGGGAATGATCAGTTTGCACCAATCATGGGATATGGTGATATAGTCAAAGAGAATGTCACCATTAGCAAGGTGTCATATGTTGAGGGTTTAGGTCACAACCTATTCAGTATAGGTCAATTCTGTGATAAGGACTTAGAGGTAAGGTTTAAAGCTAAAAGGTGTAGCATTTTGGATGATGATGGACACGAAATCTTAGCTGGAATTCGCCGCTCAAACCTCTATTCTATTGATCTTAACAATATCAAGCCCTCAACCGATGTATGCTTAATGTCAAAGACCTCTGTGCAACAGAACTGGATGTGGCACAGACGGTTATCTCATCTTAATTTCAAAGGAATCCAGAAATTAGCTTCAGGTGGATTAGTTAACGGACTTCCGAAAGTCAAATTTGCAAAAGACCACCTATGTTCCGCCTGTGAACTAGGAAAGCTGAAGAAAACTCCTCACAAGCCAAAATCCATGCCAAGTACTTCCAAACCTCTTGAGTTGCTGCATATAGATTTGTGTGGACCAATGAGGATAGCTAGTATAAGCAAAAGGAAATATGTGCTCGTGATCGTGGATGATTATTCTAGGTTCACTTGGGTGAAATTCGTGAAAACCAAGGATGAAGTCCCTGATACAATCATCTTTTTCATCAAGAATATCGAGGTGCTTCAGCAAACATCTGTTGTGACAGTACGCTCAGATAACGGGACAGAGTTCAAAAACAAGAAGCTGTCAGAATTTTATGAAGCACGCGGTATCTCACAACAGTTCTCTGCGGCTAGGACCCCTCAACAAAATGGGGTTGTTGAAAGAAGAAACAGGACTTTGGTTGAAGCAGCACGTACAATGCTAATTCATTCAAAGCTTCCTCATTCATTTTGGGCTGAAGCTGTCAACACTGCATGCTACACACAGAACAGATCCATCATCCATTCTCGGTTTAACAAAACTCCTTATGAAATTCTGAATCTTAGGACTCCTAATGTCAAATACTTTCGTATTTTTGGCTGCAGGTGTTTCGTGAAGAATGACAGTGACAGCTTGGGAAAGTTTGACCCAAAAGGAGATGAAGCAGTATTCATCGACTATGCCATGGATTCAGCTGCTTATAGAGTGTTCAATCGAACCACAAGAAAAGTTGCCGAGAGTGTCAACGTGACATTTGATGAGAATCCAAATGCAGATTCTGAAGACGAACATTCAGAACCCACAGTTACCGGGGTTTTGGCTACCAAATCCCAAGTCACTCCTTCAAATAATATATCCAAGTCTCAATCTTCTGATGAAGACTTCGATTTCTTATTTGAATATTTTTATAAAGAATATAGTGTGCCTCAAAATGTTAACTCATCATCTGATGTTGTTATTACACCTACTCTTTCAGGTAATTCTACATCTGTCACCGAGTCAGATACAACACCACCAGATAACTCAGAGGCGACTCCCCTACCATACCCACAAGAGGAACAAGTTCAAGTACATGCTGATTCCTCATAAGAACCCACACAAGCAGAACAACAGTTCAATGAGATAATAAACGCTCATGATCCACTCAACATGTCTGACCCTGAATCCCCTTCTCAGACTCCTGGATCTGAGTTATCTACCACAGCTAACCCTACAATTCCTGTCACCACAACTGTTGATCAACCTTCTATGACCATTGATACAGCCGAATCTGAAATCCCTATACAACCACATCAAATGGTTACCCGCTCAAAAGTTGGTACTCACAAGCCCATACAAAAGCTAAATCTTGTAGCTGCTGTTGAGATCGATCAATCCTTCAACCTCATTGCCCCAGAATCACCCTTGCCGTTTATTGATCCAGATCACATTGAAATGGTTGTCCCTCCACTTCCTCATGAGAATAAGTGGACACGTGATCATCCGTCTGATCACATTCTAGGTGATTCTTCTAGTGTTGTAAGCACTAGATCTGCTACTGCTAATGATTGTTTGTATTCATCATTTTTGAGCATGTTTGAGCCAACTAAAGTCTCTGAGGCTTTGGCTGATCCTGACTGGGTACTAGCCATGCAGGATGAGCTAAACCAATTTGAAAGACTGAAAGTTTGGCATCTTGTGCCTAGACCTGAAGGTAAAACAATTATAGGTACGAAGTGGGTCTTTAAAAATAAAAAGGATTCGGAAGGTGTGGTGGTTAGGAACAAAGCAAGACTGGTAGCTAAAGGCTATAACCAGCAAGAAGGCATAGACTACGATGAGACTTTTGCTCCCGTAGCTAGGGTAGAGGCAATCAGGCTCTTCCTTGCTTACGCGGCGCACAAGGACTTCACAGTCTATCAAATGGATGTTAAAACCGCTTTCTTAAACGGTATTTTAAAGGAAGAAGTCTATGTCTCTCAACCCGAAGGTTTTGTAAATGAAAAAGAACCTTATCATGTCTATTGCTTAGATAAAGCACTGTACGGGCTCAAGCAAGCACCACGAGCCTGGTACGATGTATTGTCTCAATTTCTTCTAGATTCAGGTTTTACAAAAGGGTTAATAGACACCACACTCTTCATTAAAAAGCAGGGTGATCATATTTTGTTAGTACAGGTTTATGTAGATGATATTATCTTTGGCTCTACTAATCCTAAGTATTGTAAGAATTTTGGTGCCCTTATGCGTGAAAAATTTGAGATGAGCATGATGGGGGAATTGCACTTTTTCCTCGGATTGCAAGTCAAACAAATGCCTAATGGGATTTTCATTAATCAGTCTAAATACATTCATGATATGTTGAAAAAGTTTAACATGGATACTTCAAAACCCTCAAAAACACCCATGGCAACTTCTTGCAAGTTAGACTCTGACCCTTCCGGGAAGGCTGTCGATCTTAAAATATATAGGGGCATTATTGGTTCTTTACTTTATCTTACTGCTAGTAGGCCAGATATAATGTTTTCTACTTGTCTCTGTGCTCGATTTCAAGCGAATCCGAAAGAATCTCACCTTGCAGCTATTAAACGCATTTTAAAATATCTTAAAGGCACTTCGGACTTAGGATTGTGGTACCCCAAAGGTTCCGGGTTTGGTCTAACTGCTTATTCAGATGCAGATCATGCAGGTAGTAGACTTGACAGGAAAAGCACTTCAGGTAGTGTACAGTTTTTGGGTGAAAAGCTTGTTTGCTGGTCTTCAAAGAAGCAGAACTGTGTTTCTACCTCTACTGCAGAGGCAGAATATGTTGCTGCTGCTAGCTGTTGCTCGCAAGTGTTGTGGATGCGAACTCAGCTCATGGATTACGGTTTTAAATTAAATAGAATTCCAATTTATTGTGACTCTAAAAGTGCAATTGCTATTTCGTGTAATCCTGTACACCATTCACGCACAAAGCACATAGATGTCCGGTACCATTTCATCAAAGACCATATCGAGAAAGGACACATAGAACTCTATTTCGTTAACACCGAACTTCAACTGGCTGACTTGTTCACCAAGCCGCTAGACGAAGCACGGTTTAATTTCCTCGTGTCTCAACTTGGTATGCTAAATCTTCTCGACTGACCGGTTCCGCGTTTGAGGGGGAGCAGTTTTCATCGTTCATCTTACTTCGAACTGCTCTCCGATCACTTCTCGTAGGGGGAGAAAAGTTGAATTGCTCAACCATCGAGGGGGAGCATTTGTTCTTAATCATTGTTTTATTGCTACTTAGTTTCGTCTTTCTTGATTATTTCAAAAACCCAAAAACATTAGAAAATTATCAAAAAAAAAAAAAAAAAAAAAAAAAAAAAAAAACATTCTCGTATGTCAAGATAAATTTTTTTTTCTTTCTTTTCTTTGACTTAGCTCTTCGTGAACTCTTTCTTTAATTCTTTGACCAAACACCAACTCCTTTGACCAACCCCTTTCCTTAATTCTTTTCTTCTCTGCGCACACAGCCATATGCCATTTTTTTTCTTCTTTCCTTTGATCTGCGCACACAGACAAACACTCCAATTTTTTTTCTGCGCAGACCACACCTCCTTTTCTTTCTCTCTGCGCACAAATACTCCACGCACACACCCACTTTATTTTTTTTGCGTAGACCTTCATCCTTAGAACCATACACCATTCACTCTGCGCAGACCTTAAATCTTCCAAACCAATTTTTTTTCTCTCTGCGCACAGAGAAGCCAACGCAGACAAGCATTTCCATTTTTTTTTGCGCAAACCTTAAAACGATGCCCCATCTCCTGTTGATCTTTCATGCACAAAGATGAACCCTAACTCTTGTCGCTTCACGAACCACAACTCCTGCGCAAACCACACTCCTCCAATTCTCCGCGCATAGCTAAACCCTCGCACAGGTCTGCATTTTATCTGCTCTGCGCAAACTTAAACCATCACATTCTGTTTAGTTCTTGATTCACCATCGCTATGGTAAGTTCACATTCCTGTTTTCTTTAATCAGTGATAGGATTTTGCTGGATTTCTTCTCGGTTCACAGCCCTAGTCGTATTCTTGTTCTTGATTAACAGGTCAATATTGTGCATTTTTTTTGTTAGTCGAAATTGGTGTGATTAGGCATTGCTAGTATAATATTGATGGTTTGCTGTTTGCATTTTCTTTAATTCCAATGTTAATCAGAATCTGCTCGTTACTCTTGATTATAGATGTCTTAAGTGATTTTGCTGCTTGTGTGCTGATTCTTGATATTGATAATCTGTTCATGAATTCAAAATGTAAGTTTAATCGTTGGAGTCCTAGTGGTGTTTGAATTCTGTTGGTGAATCATGTTTACGGGAATTACAATTGCTAATGTTGCTAATCTAATGTTTTTTGCTCGGTTTTAGTTGCTTGCATGAATCATTCTCAGAGGTACTGATTGCAAATCTTTTTAAGACCCAAATGTTAATCAGCTGTTCGTAGATCATGGTTCATGGCTTTAAGAAATCAACATTGTTGATTATTGTAGTAACTGTTGGCAAGGAGTTAGTCAATAATTGTTGTTGCTGAGAACACTTGTCTGCTGATCCTTGATAGTAATTAACTATTGGCTGCTACTCTGTTCTTGATACTCTTGTTGTTTCAACTGTTGAGTGTGTTCAGAAGTGTTTTGAATGTGGTTACCCATGGTTTCTTTGATGATTATGTGTTCTTCTTAATTCATCCTGGCTTAGTACTGTTCTTTTACATTCATGGCTACTGATTGTTCTGTTTTTGACTCGAGTAGAGTAGTTAATTGGTTTTGCACAGTGAACTTACTGACACTTGAGTATTATGCTTACTGCTTTGCATTGCACCAATGTGTACATTAATGATTGGTGGTCTAACTATCTGATGATCTTGCAGTAACTCACAAATGGCTGCTAATAGACCTGTAACCCAATCTTCAGTTTCCATAAATTCCATCCTACCTCGAGTCGAATGGCTTAAAACCCAACCGAACAATTGGCAATTAGACCCCGCAAACTTCTCTTGCCCAAATCCAGTCATACTTCCCATTCTACAAGGTCATCCTTTGTGGCACGCCTTCAATGGTACAGCTTCTGTCCCAGAAGTGTACCTTCAACAATTTTGGAACACCCTAAGGCGTGAGGCAAACCACTTAACCGCTACAATTGGACAGAACAAAGTACGAATCACCCTGAATACCCTGCGTATTGTTCTCAACATTCCTGTTGCTACTCATTATCCCTACCACTCCGATTTCCAAGCACCCCGAACTGAAGATCAAATATGTAATGACATCCGAAATCTTGGTTACGAAGGCAGCCTGACCAAACTAGCTGATTTCAAAAGAAAGAATCTATCCCAACCTTGGCAAACATTGTTTGTTCTTGTTAACAAATGTTTAACCGGAAAACACTCAGGGTTTGATAAGGCCACCAAGAACATTCTGAAGATCTTTCATGGGATATCCTTCAACCATCACTACGATTTCGCGCTCTATCTATGGGAGGATATACTTGATTTTCATGGCAGAGAGGGAACTAAACAAGAAGCAAAATCCATTCCGTATCTGAGGTTCTTTTCTCTACTGATTAGGCACTTCATGGATACAAAATCTATTCCTGCTAGACAAGTTGTTGAATGCTTTCATGTGATACATTTGAAACACATCAGACCTGATCACCATGAACTCAATGTTCAAGCTGCTGTACTTCCTGAATTTTTATTAGACATGGCAAATCAGGAGAATGAAGAGATAGTGAAGTATAGGCACGTTCATAATCTAGTAGCTCCTATGGAACAGCAAAACCAAGCTGAACCTACCCCGGGAGCACAACCAGAAGGTGAGAGTTCTGAGAGTAATGAGGGAGATGAGGAGGATGATAGTGAAAGTGAGAATGAGGGAGAAGAGGGTGACGAAGAAGAAGAGAAAAATGATAGTAATAGTTCAAACTCTTTGAGTGACGAGGGTACTGATGGTGAGAATGAGAGTGATTCTTGTGAAACTGCTGATAGTCCACGAAAAGAACGTCGAAGTAAACACCTACATGATTCTGATGCTTCAGGGTCTATCTCTGTGGAAAATTCGGACCAAGTAGAAGAAGAGAGTGTCGAAGAGGTAGATAAAGAACAAGTAGAAGGTAATACAACTTTAGTAGTCGTAGATGAGGTCGTTCACCAACCTACTAAAGCAAGCCGGGCTGACCCTATAGGTTCAGGTGCTGATCCGTTTGGCACTGCTGTAGAAGTCATTGCTAGCCCAGCAATGCATGCACCAACCCCTCCCATCCACTCTCCCATCTCTCAACAGATGGACGTTTCATTAAATCACGGGGATTTTACACATAATCTATCGCCACCTCGTTCGGAGGCTAGCGATATTGAAGCAAGTGGACGTCTGCCCCATTCCACTGGACATCAATTGATCACTTCGAGTCTAGTTCCTACAAACCAAATTGTTTCATCCATTTCTAGGACACATACACTTATTGAGTCTAATGCAGTTCTTTGTGATCTTGCCGGAACTTCCGTAGTGTCATCTATTTCAGATGTTGCACGAGGATCGGAAGGAAGTCCTACCTGGGTTAACATCACACCAGCCCTAAGGAGAGGCCACACAGTAGAGGTTTCCTCAACTGTTGTGACAACGGAACGTCTAAGTGACACCGGAGTTACCACATCTATCTTTTTGACACCCGAGTCTCTTCAGTCTGCACTTGACTCTTTTCAACGTAAAATGCTCCTTGATATGACCTCGGTCATTACGAGTGCTTTGCAAGATAAGAGTGAAGCTCATGCACCTGAGAACTACACCTCCAATCACCAACCATCCACACAACCACCTAACCAATTCCATCCCATCAAAACACCCACTCAAACTACTCAACCCACCGTTACTCTTTCAAAAGCAAACTTTGATCTCTTAATTGCCAAAGTGGATTCTCTTGAAAAGGAAGTCAAAGCATTGTCTAGCTCAATTGCACAATTACAAGCCTCTGGATTGAAACGTAAACATGATGATCTAGGTGCACTAGATCCTCATGAGGGGGAGAAGAGGCAACGAACAACTGAGCTTATTGAACCAGAATCCATAACACTCACTCAACCTGATATCCAAATCACTCAACCTGATACCCAAACCCCGATGCAAATTGAGTTTACTCAACATCCTTCCATACCCGAAGAACCACAACCTGAAATCACAATAGTCGAACCACTCCCTATAACGGCTAATCCAGTGGTGCTAATGGTTGAAAAGCCTGAGGCTTCCACTGATCCCACTACCCAAATAGTCTTTGAACGTCCATCATCACCTGTTTTTAATGAAGTTCCTGCAAGAATGGTGGATGACGCGTATAAACGTCTCGGTAAGTATAAAGACGATTCAATGAATCAGCCAAAAGAGTCTGAAACTGAGAAAATAGCTCAACTCAAGGAGATTCAGAGAGAAAGTCAAAGTGCTATTGACTATATTTGTGACTTTACCTCAGAAGAGCTTTCTCACGGAGAAGATGACTCTACCGTTGAACCTCAAATGACTGATTCAGGGGTTCGTAGCACGAAAAGTCAACAGATCATGCTTCGAGATAATCAAAGTATTAAAGTACCATTTCTTGAAGACATGAAGAAGAAAATCTGGAGGGACAAGAATAAGGTCAGAATGATCGGCGAGATAGAGCTAAGAAACCTACAACTTCAAGGAGTGAGACTAGTTGGATACATTTTCATGCTGATCCATGCAAGAACAGTTAAAAGTGTTCACTCTCAGGTAAGGATCAGAGATATTCAAGAAGTGAGTCTTGATAATTATGGGCTTACAAAATTCTCTTGTTATTGTGTGGAAAGAGAGGACGGTTTAGTACACAACTTCACTGAAGCTGATTTCAAATTCCTTGATCCTCAAGACATTGCTGATTTATATCATCTTTACAAAAAGTTCACTCTAAAGAGATGTGAAGCAGAAGAGAAAGGTTTCGAAGCCATCAAGCTGTTTATGCTCCGCCAAGTCAATCTCTACACAGCTCAAGATTTCCAGATTGCATGTGAAAGAAAAAGGAAGAGGGTCAACTTGTCTAAACCGAGTACAATAATTCCCGACCTTGAATCCTTTTCAGAGGGTACCATTCTTGAGCAACCAGAGTTTGGTATCATCTATCTCAATAAACTTGAAAAGAAGAGATTCTTAAGATTCAATGAGATAGAAAAATTATGTGATGGTACTCTTCTAAAGATCGTATATCCACTTATTGAGTTACTAAACAAAAATAATAAACCCCTTCATGAAGTGGATGATACAAAGAAAGATCAGTTGAAGAAAGCAATCGACCTCATCAAATAGAGATTGTATCTGAGGCGCTATATCAGAAGATTTGAAGTGCTTCTCAACTTACGAGATTCTGATTGAATTTTTTTATGCTTAATTGTAAAATGAACACAAAGGGGGAGATTGTTAGATCTTTAATTGTGTTCATTATATTTTAGTGAAGTTTATTAAAGTTTGATTTACATTTGATATTAGTAATAGTTTAGGGTATATTATGTAAATACCTTTAAGGTATAAATAGTTTGTAATTAGCCCTAATCCTATTAAGCTTTCAATAAATCGTATTCTTCAAAGTTCTGTGGACTCTCTCGATCGTTCATACGCATACATTCATAGAGTTCATAGCCATTGTGTTGATTGCTTCATCTGATTGATGATACCAGATACACTTGGACCTACAAATTATTTGTAGACCTAGCTTGCAGACACAAAACACAAGTTGAAATACATGCACGTTTAAACCCGACGCAAATTTATAACGAACCGTTCATTAGCTTTGTTTGAAACATCTCATTGTAAACGAATCAGTGTTTTATATCTTCCTCATCTTAGGGCTTTTGGTTGAGCAAGTGTAGGATTTTGCGGAGTTATGCGAGTGATATATGTTAATAGCGATTAGTGAGGATGTACAAAATGGTAAATATGCTTTTAGCGAATACTGATACTGCATCTATTAACTATTTAACTCAAGTACTAAAGTGAGTTGAACTGTATAATGAAGATGAAGATACAATATATTGTTGACTTGGTATTGATTATTAATGACTTCAACAGGCTAAAAGGCATGTTGGCAAAAGCAAATGGTAGCTCAAGCTTTTAATGGAAGCTAGAAGCTAAAAACTTATATATGTAATCTTTTGTAAAGTAGTTGTTGTGGTAGCTAAGATTTATAAAGCCATATACAAATAAAATAAAACTTAAATTGTGAAAACAATTAATAGAAAAATGCCATAAATGAGTAATTATGTAAGTTTTCATAGAGTAACTTTTTATTTTGAAATTTTTCTTTAAAATAAAAGCCTTCAAAGAAAACTTGAAAGTTTATTTATCAATACAAAAGGATTCAAAAAGTTGGTTGCCAAACTTTCTTAAACTTGATAAAGAAAGTGTATTGGAAAAACATATAAAATGAATGCACAAAATTATCATGCCCACAAAACTAAATTAACATGTCTCCAAAAGGGCAAACTAAATTGGAAAGATTACTAACCAACTTTAAAGAGAAAATATAATTATGCTTCTTAACAGAAACAAAAACTTGAAAATTAATGGTGGTTGGAGCTTTTAATCAAAGCTAAAAAGATAGAATTTTTATTTGTAATAAGGTTTTTGATAAAGTAGGTATAATAATTGTAACTAATATTTGTGTAAAACCAGATAAAAGGATTTAAAAAAACCTTCATTATAAAAGCAATGAATAGAAAATTTTCATAATGGTATATTTATGTAAATATTTCATAGCTTAATTTGAAGGTTTCGACCTCCATTTTTTCCACCTCAGCTTCTGGTGCGACATCAACAGCGTGCAATTTCTTCTTTGCTCTCTTCCCACGCTCCTGTAATAACAAATCACATTAAATTCTTTAAGCTTGAACCAGAATGATATTAATAGTAGAAATTTTAGAAAAGAAAATGAATTTCATTTCCTTAAGTTTCTTCTCGGCTTCCCTTTTTATTAGGGATGGCAATCGTGTCATTTTTGGGTTGGTGTGTGATGGGTTTACAGGTTGGCGAGTCAAAATAACTTGACTTGAACCCGACACATTTATTTATTCGTGTCTAGATTCAAAACACTACCCGTATAAGTGAGACCCGCGTAACCTATTTAATTATACGGGTTAGCATGTTGACGGGTCATTTGTAGGTTGGCGGGTTATAAATGGGTCAACATGATGAAATTTTAGCACCAGAAAATCATATTCATTAACATCAAGATCTTTTTTGTTTAATTGTTCACAAACTAAAACTATCAAGATTGTTAATTGTGAGAGTGCGGATGATAATTATATCAAAACTTGGTGTATATATATGAAAAAGATAAAATCTATATAAATACTTAATGGATTTGTGTGTCAACCCGTGAAATTTATGTATGACCATAATCTAACCAAATTATTATTCGTGTGGATACAAGTTAACCCGGACCCAACCTATTTATTATACGTATCAACCTAAACCTATTTATTTTCATGTCGGGCTGTGTCGTGTCAAGAATTATCACCTCTACCTTTTATTTTAGCTTTCTCAGCCAGCTTTTACTTCCTTCCCAAAGCTGCTCATGGTTGCGACACCAGCTTATCATAGTACACATTCACACATGAACAGATATCACAACATAATGAACTAGTTAATGAAAACTCATTGGTGAGCAACACAGTCTACCATCGTAAGTAGTAAATAAATCTTGAAGTCACACAAATCTACCTGCAAACATTTACAATTGAGGTTCCACAATATTAGACACTAAGAAAGGGTTACTTAATACAGACCTATACACACTTGTCAACTGTCCCCACACCCCACGTCCTGGAGATTAACTCATAAGTCCAACATACACTTGGCATTTCAACGCCTGGACATACATCACGATCCAAGAGGATGGCAATTCCTACTCACACCCACTTAACCATTTACTTCAAACATAGCGATCCATACATTTTTACACCAAAACTTCCTTTCTCACCTTTATTTCTCTTCTATAAATCACTTTAAAACTTTTGTTTTTAAGATAGATTCGTCGTCGTTCTCATCAACTGAAGAGTAGATTGAGCAGAGGAATTTTTTTTATATATGTACTAGAATCGGTGAACAAATCATTGGTGGTTTGGGAAGAGAGTTGCCATTTTTTAGGGTGTGATGAGATGAAAGAGGCATGGAAGTTTTTCCTTCAATACAAAAGTGCACATTTGCACTTGGGTGAATAGCACAACGAGCGGTTGCTGACTATCTTGACGAGTTTTTGAACATGTCGGATGTATACAACACTTCTCTAAAGGGGTATTATTAAGCTTTATGGTAAACAATATTTACTTAAACCTACTTGCAATGATTTCAGCAATAACCAAACACATGAATCAAGACACAGATTTCCTGATATGCTAGAAAACATAGATTGTACTCATTGGTCGTGGAAAAATTACACAGTCACACACACAAAATTAATGCAAAATCAATTAGAAGATTGTGATGTTCGAATTGCCTCCAAAACTCGAAGGGATTCATCATACATTTCATGCTTGCTTTCTGTGTAAGTGCAAAGTGAAAGATGATTAAATTTTTATCATTGCAAGAGTTAATGGTCAATCTAGCCAAATGACAAGTTGAAGAGCCCACGGAAATTCTTGACTTCAAAACAAAGAAACTTAAAGAAACTGATCAAGCTAGTATTGGTTAAATGGAAACACAGTTTGGTTCCAACTTGACATGGGAGACCGGCTACGAGATGAGGATGTGTTACCTGCAGTTGTTTAGTCAAAGTCAGATTACGAGGACGGAAATTTCGTAAAGGTAGATTTGTAACACTCTCAAAGTAGGACTAGTAGCATATGCAAACTTATAGAATGTAAGTATGTGTAAATTGTTAGTATTTGGCTTTGTTTGCTTAGTCCCCACTAACTTGTTGAATATAGAAAATATCTTTTATAGTTAATGTTCTTAAATCATTAAATGATTATAGATAATCGTTCTAAATATATATATCTTCTTTATGTATTAAAAAGAATAGGATTATGATGTTATCATCTTATTTATAAAATATTGTTCATCAATCATGTTTATTTATTTTCTTAAATGCATTTGAATTAGTTGTTTTTACGTCAAAAACATTGTGTTTTGCATATTGTTAAAGAGATCCATTTTTAAATGATTTAGTATATTAACATATAATATTTTAATAAAAAATTATATGTTAATATAAAAAATTATACATATTTAATAGATACATTTTTGCGTGGTTATTTATTTAAGCATGTAGACCAATTTAATTAAATTAAAACATTGAACTTTAATTATCCAATTTATGATATTATTTTATTTTGGGACTCAATATTCGAAAATGACGCCATAACATTTTAGTACTAATTAATATGAAAAACATTTAAAATTTATTTTAATCAACCTTGTGTTTATAGAAGAGGGATGCATGTTTTTAATTTTAGATGACTAAAGGTCGGTCTCCCCTATTTAATCGATCCTCTCCTCAAAACACACACTTCACACATACTCGTAACCTGGGGAGAAACAAAATTAAAAGCAAGTTTGTAAATCTAAGTTGTAGCAACTGAAATAAAAAAACAGGATGGATTAATATTAGGTTGTTTTATTTACTTTTTTTTATAGTTTATTTTAGTTTTTAGTTGTTTTGTATTTGTATCATATTGCATTTTCCCCTCTTTTATTTATTTTGGCCTTTTTCAAGTACTCTCTAGTCTTCTTGTTTAATTTCAAATTTTTAGAAGACTGTTGTGGAGCGGGTGTTGATTGGGTGTCACTTGGACTAAACATTTGGATCAAGAAGCAATGAAGAATAATGTGTACATGATTGGGCTTAAACAATCTGATTTATGGGCTTAAAAATCAAGCTTGATAGATGGAAGAAGAGTGTAAGATATGGATTTTGTGTTGGGCCAAAGTATGGTTGAACTTTTCTATATATCATGAAAAGTTTATGTTTAATCAATATAAAATGTATTATGTTTAAAAAAAGAAAAATAAGTATGGTCTTATAAACTAAACAACAACCTATTTAGCTCGATGATTCATTTTTAGTAATTTCATTTTGAGCTAATTACATTATTGGTTCTTGTAGTTTAATTGTTTTACGGTTTTGGTCTCTCACTTTTTCTTTGCGGATTTAGTCCCAAAATACCAAACCTCTTACAATTTTGGTATCTGATTAAACTAAAAAGACAAAAGTGCCCCCGGCTCTTTCTTATTACTTTTCTTAGATTTTTAATTTATTTTAAAAATACTTTTGAATAATAGTGAAAAAATGGAATAAGAACTCTCTCTTTTCTCTCACTCACACACACTCTCTCTCCAATCACTAGTACGACACCATCACCATGGTGCCTCTCACTAGGAGTTAACATCGCCCACATCTCTCTTGCCAAGGTTTTATGGAAGAACGCATTTCTACTTGAAAAATCAATATAAAAAATCATGAGTTGTGCATTATGCAACATAAAAATGTTATTAGTATACAAACAAAAAGAGAATTTCAACCTCTTCCTGATGAATTCGAGAACAACACAATAGAATAATAATACTAAGAGAGGAAAAGCGTTAACTGGCTTCGGTGAAAGAGCTAAAACCAATGTTTCAAAATCCGGTATTTTAATTGACCCGGTGTAACGGGTCAAGGGTCGACTGGTTCAACCACTAGGTTAACCTGGTCATAAAAAATGTTCAACTTTTTATGCATACATATATACATATATTAATTATCATAACATAATATTTGTACTTTCTAAAAACAAAAGTGATAGTAGCATACCAAACGTGCACCTAAACCAGCTTGTTTTATAGTAGATGTCTTTGTTAAAATTTGCATCAATTGATTAAGTAAAGCTCAAATAGGCATCAAAAGCACATTTTTATTAATTTAGGCAACCATTTCGTCAATCTATCTCTCCAATAAAGTTCATCTTGCCAACCACTATATATTTGACACGTGGCAGGAAGTTGAAAAAAAACCATCTCGCCAACCGCTGCGCCGTCTCGCCGATGGGGAAGCCCATCTTGTCCGAGGTAAGACTTCAACTTTTTAAATTTTTTTTACCATCTCTAATTTATATTTTTTACCCAACAACATTTTTTACAAAACTTAGCATCATACATCAAATTATTTTTTTTACACATTTCCAATACTAATTACACATTTCTCAATGATGATTACACACTACACAACACTAATTACACATTACCCAACACTAGCCATACACTACTCATTAAAACATAATCACCATCTCGCCGATATACACATTACGAGAAGCAAAAAATTACTTCATCGGAGAGGTGAAAGTCTCATCGAGTTCTCAATTTTTTTTAAAAATGTCACGTGTCAGTCATCGATTGGATTACATCACTTCTTACAAGATCTTTATCTCGCTGATTTTGTGTGTCTCGATGTACTTTCTCTCTTTTATCGGCGAGATGAAGCCCCATCGGCGAGAATGATTTCTTTACCACGAGTCGTGTTCATTTTATGAGAAGATTTTTTTTCTTTTTTTGATTTGAACACTTGTATATTTGCTTATCTAGACAATTGATTTTTTATAGTAAAACCCAGCCAGATCAATCCGCTTCATACATGGACAAATACCTGAGACCTAACCAGCCCAGTCGATCTGGGTTCTATAAATCCGCTAAAACCCATTTTGTTTCGCGACTTTCCTTCGCACACGCACCGCCTCCCTTGTTCATTTTTTCCCTGTTGCTTCGAGTCAGCAGAACAAGAGCAGATAATCAGATTCATAACTTGAAATTTAGTCATGGAAGTGAAGGTTTAAGAGTAGAAGACTCAAGGTACGTATTCCTCTTATATTCTTGTAAGAATTCTAGGGTTTTAATGGGGACTTAATTGGGTTAGGGCTCCATTCTTATATAGAACACTAATTTTGTGATCTATACTCGATGAAATTCCATGATTTTGGTGTCCTTAGAAAGGTGATTAAGTTATTTTTACTCGAGTCTAATATTTTGAAGGGAAAAAAAGTTAAGGATTACAACCATTTGGACATTTGTTTAGTTACAAAAACAATTGTATTTGATCTGGCTTTCTGATTTCAGCAGCGTCTCTGATAACTGAGAAGTGATTCAGATTTTAGACAGTCTCTTAAGCAAGCAACACCGAAGTATAACGGTGAAAATCCAAGAGGAAGAGGCAAAAAAACGAGCTAATGGCGATTTCAATCAAGCGCGCAATCATATCCTACCGAAACATATATCCTCTACTCAGAGTATCTCGCCGGAGTTCTCACTTTGCCGCCACTACATATTCTCAGAGAGTTGATCCATGTCCAGGCCTTCCTAGTTCGTCGGAGATTGGTTTTCTCTTTGAATCCCGTAGATACTTTGCTAAAGCACGGAAGAAATGTAATTTCCTCTCTTTCTTTTATATTTCGTGTAGAATCAGAGTTTAAGTTTATATTTACACTATTTAAAGAAATGATTGTTTCACTGTATGAACTCAGTAGGCTCATTGAATATGCTCCTTCATGTTGAACGCGTACCTCACTGCATCTTGTTTTTAAACAATGTCTTGTAATAGTCACAGACAATCCTAATTAAGAATTATAGTGTGCCAGTAAACTGATAGAGTTCTATGAGTCCCTAGCTAAGTTACTATGTACTATTGGAATCCACATTGTTTTTAGAGTTGCCTTTTGTCTCCAGTCTAGCAAGACAGAAACGATTACTTAACAAAGCTTTCAGGGGATGATGATGAAAACAGCGAACTTGCTGTTGCTAATGGTGATGCCACAAGCAGAGTTGAAATTGTTAATATTGGGCCAGTTATAAAGGCAACGGCTATCTCTGATATGGAGGCTGGGATTGAAGCAATATCTCATGAGCTGAGCAAGTTGCGAACAGGAAGGGCATCAGCAGGTGTTTATGATATTGGTTTTGTTTCTTAAGTTTCTTGATTCTTAGAGGCCTTTTTCTGGTTACCCTTTTTCTCTTTTTCAATTTCATTTGTAGGAATGCTTGACCATATCATAGTAGAAACCGGAGGTGTGAAGATGCCTTTGAATCGGATGGCTGTTGTTTCAGTTTTAGATCCAAAAACCTTATCAGTAACTCCATATAATCCAAATGTAAATTCTGCCACTTATTTTCACACAAAGTTTGCAATTCTAGCTTTAAGTTAAATGCAAATATAGTAATTTATATGATCATATGTCATACGTTCAGAAGTAGCACTTGCAGTTGTAGGTTGCTAATTTCTGGTTCTTAAACAATTACTATGTACGATAAGTCGATAAGTCGATAACTTAGATCAATGGATGCATTTCTGTTTTAATATTGCACATGACTTGAATTATTCAGGCGCTGAAAGAGCTAGAGAAAGCAATTGTTTCATCACCATTGGGTTTGAATCCTAAGCCAGATGGGGAAAGGTTGATAATAGCTATTCCTCCGTAAGACACTAATCTGAACTTAAATTTACTGATTTGTTCAAGGAATAATATCTTTTAGCCAATGATGAATGTCATCCTGTTCGTTTCATGTTTATTTAATATTCTTTCTCTAACTTGGAAGAGATTTACAGTGAAAGATGATGTCACTTGTCTCATGTTTCACTAATAGCACATTAGCACCTGCTTGACTTATGCATGCAGTGTTTTATTCTTACTGTGGTGGCTAATATTTTTTGTATTGGTTGCAAATAAACAGCATGACCAAAGAGCATATGCAGGTGAGATTTTTCTCTACTGATGCTATTTTTTAGAAATCAGTTTAGCAATTTAAGTATCATTAAGGTTTATGCTTCCTATTCTAGGCCGTATGCAAAGTGGTAGCAAAGTCTTCTGAAGATGTCAAGCAAAGAATTAGAAGAGCTCGGCAAAAGGTATAGTCATGAAATTGTTTTTCCTTAAATTTTCGCTTGTTCAACAACCAAGATCTTTTTATGGTTATGAAAATGGTTTCTATATATATTTGTTTAATCTATAAAAAGTTAAAGATAAAAGCTGTGTGTAGATACAACCATCTTCATTTACTTTCCCAAAAAGGAAAAAGAAAAAAACAATTATAAGTGGAAAAGCTTTCTTCCCTATGGCATTAGCAACTCCAGTATTTAGAAATGATATCATTTCCTTATTGTTTGATGCTCTGGTTATATACGGTTGCAAAACGTGGAACTTTTTAAAAGGGTCATATTTGTTGTACAACAGGCTTTGGACTCGATAAAGAAATCCGTGCCTAAAAAAGAAGGGAAGGATAAAGGAAAGGACAAAGAGAAGAGCAGAGCTAAACCGGTTTCAGGTTTTTCAGCAGATGATGCTAAAAGATTGGAAAAAGAAGTAATAATGCATTTATCCACACTTGTATGCTTTATAACAATGGTAGAATGTCGTTCTTACTCTCGTCTCTTTTGTAGGTTGAGGAGTTGACAAAAAAGTATACCAAGATGGCTGAAGATTTGTGCAAAGCTAAGGAAAAGGAAATCAATAGTAGCTGATGAGTGCAGTTTCCTCATTATGCTCAGAAGATCTAATATTCCATATTTTTGCTGAAAATGAGGAGCTGTTTATGGATTGAAGCTCTGAATGGAGAGATAATAAACAACATAGTATGTTTGGAAAACATGCATATCTTGATTAGTGCTAGATTATTGGATTTTTGATGTGTTTGAAAGTGCAATCTCCTGATTGCATCTGTTTAACTGTTTTCATATCATATGTGAACCGAAGAAAGATTGAGATCTGAAACTAAAAAGGTTAATTAGTGTTTATAAATCTTGTACTTTATATTTCCACTCCATATATTGAGCTAGCAACCATGAATGCAACATACAAGGAATATGTGTGACTTGAGATTCTTCTTTTATTAATTTACAAAGTTTTATTTAGAAACTCCTTGCTAGTCATGAAACTATGCTTGTTGCTTGTTTCATTTTTTAAAAGCATGTATGTACCTAACCAAATTTAGCTCCTTGATAAAAATGAAGGATTGTTTTGGTAAGAGAAAGTTGTGGTATGAATGTATGATAACATGGATTTGGTGGGCATTGGTTGGGGCTTGAATTAATGGTAGTAGTAATAGAGTAAGGGGAAATTGGACACTACGATTGCTTGGTAAAAACTAGTACATGTTTTTGTTAGCTTATAGTGTTCGGGTTGGCATGTCAAAAACACATGACTAGAATAAGACTCGTTTATTTATTCATGTAAGGATTCAAAACACTAATTCATGTATGTGAGACCCATTTAACCCGTTTAGTTATACATGTTAGCGTATTGAAGGCTCATTTGCAGGTTGGTGGATTATTAAGGGTAGGTGGGTGGTAACAGGTCAACAAGTTAGAAGGTCCTAAGGTATAAAAATTACACACGCTGTAAAAAAATCATAGTTTTTAACAGTCGGAACTTTCTTGGTTAACTTTAACAAATGAAAACAATAAAAAATGTGGATTGACAATTATATAAAAACTTGATTTATATATGAGAAAGATAAAATCTACAAAAATATTAAATGGATTAGGGTCTTGACTTGCGAAATTTATGTATGACCCTAATATGACCCAATTATTATTCGTGTCACATAATTTAACAGGAACCCAATCTGTTTATTATACGTGTCAACCAAACCCGTTTATTTTCATGTCGGGTTCGTATCATGTTGGAAATTGCCGCCCCTATGCCACATGCACACCGTAATTTGTTCCCACACGTTGTGTAATGATCCAAACCCACTCATATACATCATAGAGTATACTATAGGTAGAAGTGTAATGACTCAAACCCTTACAAATTACATATGTAGATTTAGCACATAGACTTGGGTGTTAATCAGCTATGAACTACTGGTATTGCTAAACCTTGACCAGTTTACTTGCTAAGTTGCTAATGTTTAAATAAATTATTTACGTCCATCGTAGACCCAACCTGCAAACACAACAAGTTTTAATACATACGCTATGTTTGAAACTGGTGCATATTTATAATGAACCGTCCATTAGCATTGTTCGAAACATCTCACTGCTAACTAATCAGCGTTTCATAATCTACCTTATCTTAAGGTTTTTGATTGAGGCAACCGTAAGATTTTGTGGCGTTCTACGGGTAATATATGTTCAATAGTGATTAGTGAGGGTTACTTTAGCGGATACTGATTTTTTTTAACAACGGAACACAAGCACATACTAATCTACACCTTTTGTCCACAACGGGACTTGAACCTATGACCATAGGTCATGGAGAACACCTTCCAACACCTTGTACCGCTAGGCTACACGCCATTTGGTACTTTAGCGGATACTGATACTGCGTTTATTAACTCAAGTTCAGGGGATGATGATGAAAACAGCGAACTTGCTGTTGCTAATGGTGATGCCACAAGCAGAGTTGAAATTATTAATATTGGGCCAGTTATAAAGGCAACGGCTATCTCTGATATGGAGGCTGGGATTGAAGCAATATCTCATGAGCTGAGCAAGTTGCACACGGGAAGGGCATCAGCAGGTGCTTATGATATTGGTGTTGTTTCTTAAATTTCTTCATTCTTAGAGAAACCTTATTCTGGTTACCCTTTTTCTCTTTTTTCAATGTCATTTGTAGGAATGCTTGACCATATTATAGTAGAAACCGGAGGTGTGAAGATGCCTTTGAATCGGATGGCTGTTGTTTCAGTTTTAGACCCAAAAACCTTATCAGTAACTCCATTTAATCCAAATGTAAATTCTTTCCCTTATTTTCACAAAAACTTTGCATTTGTAGGTTTAAGTTAAATCTTAAATGTAAATATAGTAATATATATGATCATATGACATACGTTCAGAAGAAGCACTTGCAGGTTGTAGACTTGTAGTTTGCTAATTTCTGGTCCTTTAACACTTACTAATTACTATGTACAATAACTAGATCAATATATGCATTTCTGTTTTAATAGTGCACTTGACTTGAATTATCAAGGCCCTGAAAGAGCTAGAGAAAGCAATTGTTTCATCACCATTGGGTTTGAATCCTAAGCCAGATGGGGAAAGGTTGATTACAGCTATTCCTCCGTAAGACACTAATCTCAACTTAAAATTACTGATTTGTTCAATGAATACTATCTTTTAGCCAATGATTAATGTCATTCTGTTCATTTCATGTTTATTTTATATTCTTGCTCTAACTTGGAAGGGAATTACAGTGAAAGACGATGTCACTTGTCTCATGTTTCACTAATAGCACATTAGCACCTGCTTGACTTATCCATGTATTCTTATTGTGGTGGCTAATATTTTTTTATTGGTTGCAAATTAACAGCATGACCAAAGAGCATATGCAGGTGAGATTTTTATCTACTGATGCTAATTTTTAGAAATTAGATTAGCAAATTAAGTATTATTAAGGTTTATTTCCCTATTCTAGGCCGTATGCAAAGTGGTAGCAAGGTCTTCTGAAGATGTCAAGCAAAGAATTAGAAGAGCCCGGCAAAAGGTATAGTCATGGAATTGTTTTTCTTTAAAATTTCACTTGTTCAACAACCACGATCTTTGTTTAATCTTAAAAAGTTAAAGATAAAACGCTGTGTGTAGATACAACCATCTTCATTTACTTTCCGAAAAAGAAAAAATAATTATAAGTGGAAAAGCTTTCTTCCCCTATGGCATTAGCAACTCCAGTATTTATAAATGATATTATTTTCTTATTTTTTTTATGCTCTGGTCATATTTCGTTGCCAAACGTCAAACTTTTTGAAAGAGTCATATGTTTTGTACAACAGGCTTTGGACTCGATAAAGAAATCTGTGCCTACAAAAGAAGGGAAGGATGAAGGAAAGGACAAAAGAGCTAAACCGGTTTCAGGTTTTTCAGCAGATGATGCTAAAAGATTGGAAAAAGAAGTAATAATGCATTTTATCCATGTATGTAGTATGCTTTAACAACAGTAGAATGTTGTTCTTATTGTTGTCTCTTTTGTAGGTTGATGAGTTAACGAAAAAGTATACCAAGATGGCTGAAGATTTGTGCAAAGCCAAGGAAAAGGAAATCAATAGTAGCTGATGAATGCAATTTCCTCATTATGCTCAGAAGATCTAATATTCCATATTCTTGCTGAAAAAGAGGAGCTTGTTAGCTCTGAATGGAGAAATAATAAACAACAGAGTATGTTTATCTTTGAATGCAAAATCAAGTCTCTGGAAAACATGCATATCTTGATTAGTGCTAGATTATTAAATTTTTGATGTGGTTTGAAAGAGCAATATCCTGATTCGTTATATTACATGTGAATCTGTTTAACTGTTTTCATATCCTATGTGAACTGAAGAAAGATTGAGATTTTAAGCTAAAAAGTTATTATAGCATCCAGTGTTGTGACTAGTGGCCTTGGCAATTGGCACTGAAAGCATGGGTCACACAATAGCATATTTTTGCTAATGTAGATAGGGAAAGTTAAATGTAGAGATTGGTCCATATAGAAAGGATGGATGGTATGGAATGCATATAATTATCTGTTAATGTTCAAGGAGGTTAGTTAGTGTTTATAAATCTGTACTTTATATTTCCACTTCATATATTGATCTAGCAGCCATGAATGCAACATACAAGGAATATGTGTTGCATGAGATTTTTCTTTTTCTAGTTTACCAAGTTTTATTTAGAAACTCCTTGCTAGTGTCATGAAACTATGCATGTTGCTTGTTTCTTTTTCCAAAATCATGTATGTACCTAACCAATTACGCTCCTTGATAAAGTTGTGGGATTGTTTTGGTAGAAGATTGTGGTATGAATGTATGATAACGTGTATCCGATGGGCATGGTTGGGGCTTAAAATTGATGGTAATAGTAATAGTAATAGAGTAAGTGACTAAGGGGAAATAGGAAACTATGATTGCTTGGTAAAAACTAGTACAGGTTTTTGTTCGCTTATTTATGGTGTATGCCACAATTTAGGGGTGGCAATCATGTAGTGTTTGGGTTGGCGTGTCAGAATCACATGACCAAGACCCAACTTATCTATTTATCTGTGTAAGGATTTAACAGTATATGTGGAGAGCCGTGTAACACATTTAATTATATAGGTTAGTGTGTTGACGAGTCATTTGCGGGTTGGTGGAGTATTAAAGGGTTGGTGAGTTACTGAGTTGTAATAGGTCAACGAGTTAGAAGACCAGCAAGCTTAAAAATTACACACGTCAAAAAATATAAATTTTAACATCATGAACTTTCTTATTTAGTTTTTCACAAACTAAAACAATTAGAAAGTGTGGATTTTGGGAATCTGGAGACAATTACATCTACACTTGATTTATATATGAAAAAAAATAAAATCTACGTAAATATCAAACGGGTTCACGTATCGACATAAAATTTATGTATAACCATAGCTTAACCTAATTATTATTCATGTCACACAAGTTAACCTTAATCTAACATGTTTATTATACGTGCCAATTAATACTTGTTTATTTTCATATACGATTCGTGTCATGTTGGAAATTGTCACCCCCTATGCCACATGCACATCGCAATTGGTTCCCACACGTTGTCTGTATATGTCAACTATTGTTAACCAATATTATTTTCTTGTAATTTTGGTTAGGCACTTGTGCTTCACATTATACATGTGTGTGTATATATCAACGTATATTTTTATTTATGGTTGCTTCTATATCCAATTTTTTCTACTCCACATTAGTTCCTGTTGTATGAAAATCTTTTGGGCATACGAGAACTATAGGATCTATTAATGTAGAAGAAAGAGAATAAGAGTTTAATTAGTCCAAAATAAAAGATCTATTAGGATTGCAAAAGAGAAGAAAGAACCCTAATTGATGTGGTAATTTGATTTAGAGAAGCACTGACGTTGTTACAAAACAGAAAATAAGAACAGCCAAATAACACCAATTGATTAACAGAAACCAAATCAGATATGATAAAGAACTGAATCAAGAACAATGATAACCTCAATCAACCATAAATGGAAGATTGATCCAGGACACAACTCTCTCTCTCTCTCAATAGGTAAAAGCTATGAGCCAACTCAATGAGCTAATCTCTCTAATTTCTGCCTGACTAACAAAATGGACTCACCTCCTTTATTTAAAGCCAATGCCTCTAACTAACTACTAAACATATTACTATTATACCCCTTCTAAAATATACTATCAATTCCCTATCAGACGTAGAACAAGAAACGAAAGAAAGCACAATTTAGGGATATTACCAAAGGGGTGTTGTTGATTGCACTCCCCCTTCTCACATACACACATGTCAACCCGCTCACATGCATCATAAGGTCTACCACATAGATAGAAGTGCAAAGAAAACTTGAAAGTTTATATATTTGAGTAACTTTTCATTTTGAAGTTTTTCTTAAAAATAAAAGCTTCCAAAGAAAACTTAAAAGTCTAATTATCAATAATAAAGGATTAAAAAAGTTGGTTGCCAAACTTTCTTAAACTTGATAAAGTAAGTGTATTAGAATAACATATAGAAATGAATGCACAAAATTATCATGCCCACAAAACTAAATTAACATGTCTCCAAAAGGGCAAACTGAATTGGAAAGATTACTAACAAACTTTAAAGACAAAATATTATGCTTCTCAACAGACAAAAAATTTGAAAATAGATGGTAGTTGGAGCTTTTAATCAAAACTAAGAGCTAGAATTTCTATTGTATTAAGGTGTTTGATAAAGTAGGTATAATTGTAACTAATATTTGTGTAAAAACATATAAAAGGGTAACAAAAACCTTCATTGTAAAAGCAATTAATAGAAAATGTCATAATGGTTATTACCAACCATTTTTTAAGATTAAAAAAATATCAAAATCTTTCAAGTCAACTGAAATACACATCAGATTATGCTCCTCAATAGAAACAAAACTTAAAGCCTAATTAAACAAAAAGAAAGCCAACCCTGCAAGTAGACTTATACAATCTCAACTTTGGTCTCTTGATCACAACTTTGGCTTCAGCCTTCAGGCATAAATATGGTACCCAATAGCTGTTGAAACTGCTACAAGTGCAGCAACACCAGAAGCAGCATAATAATAATAAGTGTAGTTGTTACTCGATTTCTTACGTTTAAGTATCACTTTTGAAATCGCTTCGGCTCCTTTAGCCTTAACTTTCCTCCTC
The DNA here is from genome assembly GCA_947179395.2 of Pulicaria dysenterica. Classification (NCBI taxonomy): domain Eukaryota; kingdom Viridiplantae; phylum Streptophyta; class Magnoliopsida; order Asterales; family Asteraceae; genus Pulicaria; species Pulicaria dysenterica. The sequence goes on from OX359291.1 coordinate 11,262,656, forward strand.
ACTGCTTCAGCCTTAACATTTTCTTTTTCTTCAACCTTTTCTGGCTCGGGAATTGTTTCCGCCTCCATTTTTGCTTCCTCGGCCTCTGGTGCAACATCAACAACCTGCAATTTCTTCCTTGCTCTCTTCTCACGCTCCTGCAATAACAAATCACATTATATTCTTTAAGCTTAAACCAAAATGATAATAATAGTAAAAAATTTAGAAAAATGAAATGAATTTGATTTCCTTAAGCTTCTTCTCGGCTTCCTTCTCAGCTTTTATTTTAGCTTTTGCAGCAGCTTTCTCAGCTAGTTTTTTCTTCCTTTCCAAAGCCTGCTTTGCTTTCCCCATTTCTATCTCCTTCAGCTTCGCCGCATCTACAACTTCTATGGTTTTTATAGACTTCTTCTCCAACCCGTAAATCTCCTCTTCTATTTTACCACCCGATTCTTTCTGGTTTTTACAAATTTTACCATTTTCAATGTTCTGCAGTGAAGAAGGGGGTGTGGGTTGTTCTTTTGACTTCACCAAGACCTCTGTTTCCACTAAAGTATCCTGTGAAACCAATGGCTTCTCCTCAGGGTTCCTCATTCGCCCATCCTTGCTGAGCTGGCGAAGCTCAAGTGACAGCGATATTCTTTTCTCATAATCCTCTCTAAAAGATCTACTTTTATTCCATTGGGACATGAACTTGTCAACCTAAGTTTACAATAATTCAACAGAAGAATGTCCAATTAAGTCCATTTTTAAGTTTTAGAGGGACTAATTTTAGCCTCTGGATCAATGACATCAATGGTCCAGATTGCATTTTAAAATTTTGGGCGGAGGGGTATTTTTGTAATTCACATGTGATGCTTTACAGTATCACACGTGATTGTATACTGATCACCTGTGATTGCATTTTAAAATTTTAGAACTATGTTTTTTACATGGTCTGCATTGAACACATCTCTAATTGAACATCAAATAAGATAATCTCAAAAAATCACAAATAGTGTAATTACAACTGTTCAAACCTCTGTAACAGATAGCTCTTTGAGGCTAGTAACATCCTTATTAGCAGCCAGGTTTCTTGCCTCATTCAAGAGGGACCGGTTTTGATAAAAACAACTATTCTGTGACAGAAAAAGCGCAAGATATTGCCAGATTCAACTAAAAAGAATGTAAGCAAAAATTAGAAAGAATTAACATAATACCCCCTCTTCACGTTTATGCCTTAAATCACGGATCTTTTCATAAACTTTCTCCCTTTTTTCTGTCACCAGCTGCAATTCCTCCTCTAAGGAATTAATAACGTTGTCTATGGCCTCTTTCTCAGCCTCGAGAGTTTTGATTTTAGATTTTATAGCCTCTTGATCTTTGCGGACCCCGTCAAGATCGACACCTATAAGCTAAAAGCAAATGTGATGGAATCAAAGTAACATTAACATACAATCCTTGTAGGTGATAATCATTTACTAGATTCCATACAAGCATATTGAAGGAGTGTCCTTACCTTCACCTGGTCTTGAATTGAATCTTTTTCGCCCACAGATTTCTGAATTTCAGCCCTCATAGCAGCATTTGCAATAACTTTATCCCTTGTACTTTCAAGTTGTTTGATTTCTCTGATGATTTTCTTTTCCTCGTTTAAGTTGATACTTTCATGTTGAATGCGATATTCCAAACTTTTGATCTGAATACAGGAGAAAGTGAAAACAACATCAAGAAACAACTTCACAAGATTCCTTACTACATTATAAATATGTTCCACGGGTGAGTTGTTAAAGTACTATCATAATGCAAAACAATGGACATCAAATCATACATAATACTATCATAAGTTAGAAAGACAGACACAACTTACAACATCATTGAGTTCTTCCTCAGATGAACATATGAAACTTCTATTGTCTCTATTTCCATTGCTTGGGGCCCGCAACTTGCCCAAAGCTTGCTGCAAAGGTTCAATCTCTTTTCTCTTGTCATCCATGGTTGACTTGAAATGTTTTCTTTCTTCACCTAAAGCCTTCAGTTGACTTATTACTTGTGCCCGTTCACTCTAAATATCAATGAACAGTTAATCAAAGTCACAAAATTAGTGATATGACTATATAAGTATTAGGAGTATAGAAGTAGGAGTTCTCATTATTAGCTTCACACCCGCTTAGCTCTTAGCTTCTCAGTAATTGGATTCCGGGCCTGGTTGAGCTTTGTAAGCTCTTTATCAGATTGATCCAGTTTAGATTTCAAGTTCTGATCTTCAACAGATCGGTACTTCACAAAATGAATATAATGAAACTTCTTTTCTTCAGGCCACTCATCAACTGCATCCTTAGGAAGATTGATCTCCGGGATTTTACCAAGTGATATGGCCTCGTTTATCCCTACATCTCCATCAAGGCTGCTCTCTTTCTTCCCATTTTCAACAGAAACACGGGCCAACTCAGACTCCACAAGATTAACACCCATCACTTATGAAATATAATAAGCTGAACAATTCACAACCCCAACACCTGAAGCAAAATGGAAAACAGATCATCAGCTGCACAATGTCAAATGAAAATAATTACTTATTTGATTGAATAATTCTTCTAACTGTTTAAGCTTCGTAAACTCCGGTTAATGATAGGGAACTTAATATATATATAAATAAAAATAGGTACTTGGCAAATAAGTGAGTAAAAACTAGTAACAATAAAAACCCAAAAGAAATTTGCCTCCTTTAGCTAATTGGTGAATACATAAAAACTTCAATAATATCTAGATTCTAAAGCCAATTCTGTTTTCTAAGAAAGAGAGATCAACAACAATAAGGATTAAGACTAATTTGAAGTTCCTTAATCTTCCTCATGTAGTCATGTTAGTAAGGGGCATCAATCAAACAAATACAACAAAGCATGATAATTTTCCCCAATTGGAAAAGATTCAGAAACCATTTAAGGGGGTGTTTAGACTAGTTCTTATTAAAATTGTGAACAAGCTCATAAGATATATCTTCAGCTTCAAATTTAATATTTTTATTTGATAATATTAGTTTGTATCGAAATCCCATAAATGGGCAAAATAAGTAATCCAAACACCCCTTTAAAGATCTTATGATATACAGGCTTACAAATGTTAGCACAAAATGAATTACATTTACAGGAATAATTACAATAGCACACAACGGATTTAAAATTGCATGCATTGTAGAGAAAAACTCATAATTCACAAGACAGGCCTGTTAGAAAACTCGAATTGGACGAAAGGGCGTGATGGGTTCGGATCAATCGAGGAATCACTTAAAAAGGGGAAAATACAAGGAATGTACTAAAAGAGCGATAGAGAAAAATGGAAGATTGCTTACCGCAAACTGATAAAGTAGAAGAAGAAGAAGAAGAAGAGATGAAGAGCGATGTGAGAGAAGAAGTGAAGAATGCGGGTAGATAGACAGTAAATGGAGACGCAGGCCGGCGTAAATCGGTTTTGGAGAGAGAGGTGGCCGGTGGGGGTGATACGAATTTTTTTAGCTTTGTCTGTACAGGGTATGCATGCCGATATATCCTATAGCTGAGCGGTATATTTTAGTGAGAAATGTTAAATACAGTCCATACTTAATCCGTAGTTCTGAGGGACAAATTTTAGGCTTTAGATCAGCTTCATCAATGGTCTAGATTAAATTTTAAAATTTTGGGCGGAGTGACATTTTCGTAATTTACATGTGATGTTTTTTACAATCACATGTGATTGTATACTGATTCACATTTGATTGAATACTAAAATTTCAGGACTATGTTTTTTATATGGACTATATTGAACACAACTCATATTTTAGTTACCCGTAAGTTTGTCAAATTAACAGAACCTTAATAGTATAAATTACAAAATATAATAAATTATATAAATAGAAGGAATTATAAAATAATTAAATATGGTATTTACGTATTTTTTATATAAAAAACTTTCAGTTAGTTTTAAAAGTTACTTTAACAAATTTTTTGTGTTAAAGTTTTTTTGTTAAAAAAATATTTTTAATTTTTTTATTCGAACATTACTTATAGTTTTTCCTTAAAAAAATAAAAAAACTATATCAACTTCAATAAGCTTCCAAAAATTTCTTACCACACATATTCATAATGCAATAATTCAGTTTTCTCGTATTATTTCTAGATTTTAATAGTAAAAAGATAAATTAATTCTCATCTTTTTATTTCCTAATAAATAAATCAAAACCTAGATAGACGTCACCAATTTTTTTTTAAAAATTAGGACTATTTTGCTACTTATATTTCAATTCATATGAAATAATATGTATTTATTAATGGGGCATAAATGTAACTATTTTGTTTTAAAATCTGTTAAAACTCCTCGTCTATAAAGTATAAACTATAGGTTAAGATCCTTTGTTTGGTCAAACATCATCTATCATATTATTTTCTAAATATAAGAGTTAGATTTACAAAAGGATGAATTAAAATATGGGACTCACTCTTATGTTTGTGAGAGAATATGATAGGTCATATTTGAATACAACATTAGAGGATCTTAACCTATAAACTATTGATTTTTTAATTTCCTTTTCTGTTACTCTCTAATGTTAGAATTTTGTCTAAATTTGTTTACCATTAAAATTTTGTCTAAATTTGTTTTCTCATGTAACTATTTTGGTATGAGACATCTCCGAAATAATTCGATTCATCGACGAACTAGGCTACTCAATATATGATAAAGAGGTAACGCCTTCATTACAAGGAATTCTTTTTGGCCTATTGGTAATCGCCCTGATCCCAATTAGCACGCAAATCCTATTTGATTCAATATTACACGCGGACTTGACCCATTAGACTGCATACAAGACTAATAAAGCTTCTATACCATAACTTTACATTATATATTTTTTACTAAAATCCCATCTCAAGCAGTTTCAACCCACATTCTAACAACATGAACTCAAACATATGGCAAACAATGTGCTTACATATATATATATATATATATATATATATATATTATGTTCCCAAATGGGTAAAGAGTTACAAAATTATACTGGAGAGACTCCCAAATTTTCCTTTTGCCTACTAAAATAAAATTTATCTACAATACATGTGATCAAGGATCAGCATACTCAAAATTTCTGTCTCTATACACCTCCCTAGGTTTGGTAAGTGAAACATGAAAATATATATGCAGAATAATAGATATATGCTTCTTCAATCCTCCTGTTTGGAAACAAGATTATACCATCTCCAAGAGCTTTATATTCCCCATTGAATTTGCAGCAACCAAAGTGGAGGACTGACCATGCCAACACACCGACGAGATGAACTGTTCAGAGTCGTCCACTTCATTTCCTGATATCGGATCTGTGGTGTTGAATTTATACGACAATGCAGGCATAGGGAAAGCTTTGTGATACACAACCACCTGCAGCAATATGTTTCAGTATAAAAATTATGAAGAATGTTCAATATAGTCCATACTTAATTCATAGTCCCGAGGGACTAATTTTAGCCTTTGGATCAATGACATCAATGGTCCAAATCGAATTTTAAAATTTTGGGCAGAGTGGCATTTTCGTAATTCACATGTGATGCTTTTACAATTCACATGTGATTATATACTGAATCACCTGTGATTGCATACTAAAATTTTAAGACTATGTTTTTTACATGGACTTTATTGAATACAACTTTAAAAATTATATATTTTGACCAGTTACCCAATCCACCCGTCTTGCCATCAGTATCATAGTGTTAAGAAAGCAATAACAATGGAAGATCGATGATCGGTGTACGTACCTCGTTTGTTTCTGAACCAGTAGCAATATATCCATCACATACCGATAAACCAACAAAATTCTGAGAAGAAAAATGAAACGAAGTTACAAATAAGGCTACGTTTAGCTGGAGAAAAAATTTCTGTTTTTCGTTTTCTGTGAAAAATGCTGGACTTTTCATTTTCTGAAAAAAAAATATAAGACGTATTTAGATGAAGGGGTGGAGTTTTCCTTTTTCAGAATAAAATGGAAAACATGTTTAGTTTGAGTGTTTTCTTGAAAATGTTGTTTGAAAAAGTATGAAAGTGAACATATTTTCTGATTTTCTGTTTTCTTAGAAAAAATTTCTGAGAAAATGGAAGATTTTTCTGGGAAGTCGTAAATGATTACTGTTTCAAGATTATAAATAAACGAATTACACAACTCGTAGAGTGAACAAGCATACATACCTTTAGATTCATGTGGCCCATGAAGGACTGAACCGGGCAGTCGATAACTTGTGACGTGGACTCTGACAAATCCCACAACTTCAACGTGTTATCTGTTGATGATGATACAAGAGTCGATGAATCCAAAAACTTCACATAACTAACGGTTTTGCTGTGTCCAACTAACGTATAAAGTGGTACGCTTGGCATACGAAGATCATAATAATAAATCCTATGATCAGCTGAACCGAATGCCAAAGTGTTCCCGGAATCAGAAGGGAACTGAACACAGCAAACATTGGCTTTCGTTTTAATCGTGCCAACACTTGTTCCCTGCAGTAGCAACACATGTAAGGAAAACAACTTATTATACATCGAGATATTAGACTATAATTTTACTTATAATTAGATAACTGCAGTACGTTTAGTTTGAAAGCTGACATCCACCAAGAAGAATAAAATTGCCTGATTGATATTCCAGAGCTTAACAGAACCGTCATCGCTCCCGCTTGCTAGCAGTGTCGGGTTTGCCAGTGAAAAATCCACAGACCAGACTCGTCTCTCGTGCTCTTTCAGTTCCATATGTACTTGATTCCGTGTAACGTCCCATATCTGAAATTTTCAAAAGAAATAACTAATATTCACCTTTCTAAATGCTAAAATTGTTGTTTGTTAAAACGGGATGATTAAGCACCGAATAATTTTTGTGGCCTGAGAAATTCAAAGGCTCTGAATGAATCTGCCTCTGTATGTGACATGATGTTTGATAAAGGTTCTGAATTAACAATCTGAATGATGCAAATTACCATTTTAACCTTAATAGTGATATATTATATTATAAAATATGATTGTTTAACAAGACAACGTGTGAAAGGAGTATTGGGGTAAAATACTTGGTGCTTAATGATTCAAAATTTTCTTTAAGGTAAAATGATTCAGCAGTGTTCTTCTATTCAGATGCAGCAATCAAACACGTTGAAAGCTGAACAACGCTGAATGGTTCCGTTAAGCAGCAAACAAATAACCCCTAAATAAATAAATAAAACAGCGATATACCTGTACTACACCTTCAAAATTGCTCGAAGCGATCTGGCCTTTGATGTAGCTATTCCAACATATACTGCTTAGTTTGGATCTACTTGACATTTCAACGACAGGGTAATGTATGTCACGATCCTCGTTCACTATTGAATCGTATTCAAAAACTTTAATCTTTTTATTCACACCAGCCGTTGCGAAGAATTCTCCATCTCGATCAAAGCCCAGAGAGCATACAAGGTTGGAAGAATTCAAGAGATCACCTTGTTTTAAGTCTGCCTTAACTTTCAATCCCCTAAAAGACGTATACTTTGATAATCCCTCCAAGAACGAGTTTATCCATACACTTTGTTTACCTTCAGAAACCCGATCTCTTGGTAGAATATTATTAGCAGAACTTCTTTCTGTAAGCACAATAGATCCTCTACCATCACTACTCATTGGTGTGCTTTTAGGCAACGGTTTTGTTGTCACTGTTTTAAAAGCCCGTCGCCTGTTCAAAAAGTAAGCTGATTCTAGTTTCTTGAAGTTTCTCATCAAACGGGAGCTTTTAAAGGAGGCGTTTTCTTCATCTCCATGCGGGTTTTGAAGACTACTTGATAATACTTCTGCATTTCTGATTCGTTTTCTTGATCCCGAGCTTGCAGAGTCTTCATTATTTGTATATGGAAAACCAGAAGGCGAATCTTCAAGATTTGAATTCAATCCTCTCAATGTCTGCAACTTTGTAACCTCCTGCAAATCAGAAGATATAAATGAAAGAGTCCTGCGCAAGTTTTCTGCAGATTCCTGCTTTCGTTGTCGAAGCGTTAATAGAAATTCCAGCAACAATTCCTTCTCCTCTATCTTCTCTTTAAGCTCGATAACAGCTTCTCGTTCTACTAAGTTATCTCTAGGTTCATTAATGAATTCACTTTGCAGCACTTCACTAATAAGAATTAAGAGGAAACTATCATAAGAACAGCGAAATTCGTTGTTTAAAACAACGATTCAAGTTCCGTATATCTATATATCTATTAAAAGAAAATCAAATATGGAAAAGATTCCATAAATAAAATTTAATTAACCAATCAAAACCTTTTATTTTCTCAATTTTGACCAAATTTTTTAATTTTAACTTCCATTATTATAGTTCTGAAAGAGTATATGAAATAAATTATAAGGGAGCTTTATGAAAATATATAAGGGGTGTTTTTATAAATTATATATTTATATTTAATAAATGTATTTAATTGTATATATTTGTAGTTTTTCTTTTATAACTTTTAATATATTATGATTGGTATGAATATAATTATATATTTATAATCGTCTCATTTTTATCTACATTTTGATATAAATTTTACCGTAATAGCACAAAACTAAAAAAAATATTTTTTTAGTAGTAAAAAGTATATTTTATAACCATTGAAAAAAGGGAGTTACTATCTTTAATTTTATATTTGAAATGTAATGACATTTAATCTTTTTCTAAATGAGAATATTTTTTTCTTGCTTATCTTATTTATAAAACTATAAACCGGTGAATATATTTATGGCTAATTTTTATGTTATAAATCACTAAATCATTAATCCTTTTTTATGAGGTATTTTTTACTTAAAGTATATGATAATATATATCTACAACATATTAGTGAGGTATAATACATTCTATGTGATAGTTTATGTTTGTGAATATCTAATGAAGATTTAAAGCATAAAAAGGCATCAAACATTTATATTGTTAATGTGTTTTTTTTGCTGTTTTTTTTAAATGTTGTGTGTCATCTTTGATTGAGACTTATATTGTTACAACTTTTATTTACAATTTGTTCTTTTTGTGTGCAGATACCTCCGAGGAAATCTGTAGCTTCCTACAAGTTTTTATCAAAAGCTCTGAACTTTTGTTCTATCAAAATAAATATATTTTCTTTAGAAAATTCATTTCTCTGGTGTAGTGGTGTTTAATTGATGGATTTGTGATTTACTTTCCCGCGCATCAAAAGTGACAATTGGAACAACTTACTCTTGAACGGGTAGATTTGGGTATGTTTTATGCATAAATGTGTAACGGGTCAAATGGGTAGAATAAAACAAATTTACATGTATTAGTTTGTTATTATTGATGTATTTGTATCGCATGTATGTATGTTTAATATCTGAAGGCATTGTATAAAGCAAGGTTGTTTGTATTACATAACTATATAATTTCGTTTGTAATATTGTTATTTATAATTATTATTTTATTTTTATATTTATTTTACATTCAACATGTTATTGTTTACTAATAATGTTTAAAGTTTATAAATTGTAATCTCTTAATGACATTCAACTTCATGAGTTTGTTTTAAAAATAAAAACAATTCCACTTTTCGCACCGGTAACGTCATGTCAAACTAATTATATTAAATATCTTAATATAACACTAAATTTACTTTTTTTACAGATTACACTAATAGTTTTTTTAACATCTGTAGGAGTTACCGTCTTTCGTGAGGCATGACATTGAACCTAATATACCAATTGGATTGATAGCTAATGTCGATAACAAAATATATCCTTTCATTCATGTATTGCACTTAACGAAAGATATCATTTCATTCATGTATTGTATTTACGCATTACTTAAGTACTTTATTATTTTTTCGTTTACATAGTTTTTGCTTAAAATTTAATTTTAAACACGCACGGGTTCCCAAATCTAGTATGAAATGAAAAGGGATATAGAAATCTTGAAATGAAACTCACTCGATCTTTGGGCGGCTAGCAGGCTCAGGGTGGAGTAACCATAAGCAGAATAAGGCTTCTTTAGGCCACTTCAACAACAATTGAGGAGGAAAAACACGGTGTCTCAGGCTAGACATTGTTGCATTCTTTTCTTCTACTGAACTACTTGTGCAATATAACTGCAAATTTTATAAACACCATTAAAATATTATTCTGCTTCATATGACTCATAACAAAAAACCGAATTTTGATAAGCTCGTAAGCCATTTTTTCCGGGCTTCGAGCTTATAAAGTTAAGCTTATAAATTATATTATAAGACCATCAGCATCCGTCACACACCCTCACACAGTTTCACATGATTTTTGCCTGCCACATCAGCGCCACATCATTCTTCCACCATTTCACATAAACCTCTCACACATTCCTGCATCCATCACATGCTTTCACACAGTTTGAAAAAAAAAAAAAAAAAAAATTTGGGCTCACACTCCGCGACCACACTCACGCAACCGCTCACGAGCCTCACCCTCACACGCATAGGCGATGGTGTTCGCGCGCGTGAGGGCCGCTCACACCCTCTCACAGGGTACCGATGCGCATGGTCTAAGTTGGTTTAATGAGCTCGAAAGCTAGAAAATAAGATTAACCAAACTCCCTCAGAAATACAAATCTTTAAACATAAATTATACCTCAAAAAGAAGAACCCCTAATCGATAAACATCAGAAGCACAAGAACTTGGTGCACCAGCAGCTTCTTCTGGGCTTGTATACCAATTGCTTTCCATTTGCAATATTTGTTTCATAGGGAAAAGATCTTTCTTTTTCTCTGTTTGTTCAACATTACTAGCATCTAAATTCTCAGAACCCGATTGCATCCAAGTCTGACCCGATAATCCCATAAACACACCTGTTTGCTGGTTATTCGATTCATCTTCGCAAGAATCCGAACCCGAATCCGAACAAGACACAGATTCTATAAACGATACACGATTAAAAGATGACATGATGAAACACGAGGGTCGAACATTACGAACAACAAATCCTTGAGAATGAGCAAGATTCACGATTTCAACAATCTGCATAAATATATGCAAGCAATCAAGTGGATCAACAACCCGTTTGGTGTTATCTAACCACTGTCTCAAGCTAACTTCTTTATGATCCACTGAACGAACAACTGCACCACCATCTTCCTTAAAGTATCCAAATTGAGAAGACCCATCAAGATTATGTTGACCCACAACAGTTTTCTCTCTTCTTCCGGCGATTATTTCAGAATCTTGATCGGTGTTACCGGAGAATCTCACGGTGTTCGCCGGAATTCTTCTGGGGTCTCTGCTTGAAACTGCTGAAGAATATAACCCTCTAGAGCTACCAGACCTCTGCCAACCAGATTCAGATGAATTCTCCATTATTATCCACCTAAAGCTTCATGAATATCACACCAAATGCATAAACTTTTACAAAATTCTCTCGATACCCCAACAGCCATATCGAATCAGAACAACATTTTAGCTTCCACAAACAATCTTGCAGACACCGTGATCTTGTGAAACCCACAAAGATCCAGAATCTTAAAAACAAAAATCAGCTAAAATAGATCAAAGAAAGTATGACGATCGTGAAAAGAGAAGAAGTGGTGGTTTTCTTGAGCTTTTTTCTGCAAACGGGAACCGCAAAAATCAAATCTTTTCTTTAAGAAGAGTGACCTTTTGTCCACAGCCACATAAAATAGAACACTGTTCTCCTGCAAACAGTGAAAATTAATAAATAAGAAGTGATTTCCCTACGTGGCACAGTCATGTCCTCTAAACCTGCAATCTGATGTTCAAAAAACTACATCTCTTTGGAAAATTATTAATGCAGGCACTGTGGCGGTGTAATAAAATAAGATTAAAGACATGCAATGAACAGGATCTCTTGATTTTGTGTAGGGCCAAGGCCACGTGATTTGGTAGTTCATTGGATGATTAGTCAACTAACATAAAACTGATTAAGATGATCATGTAACTAATCAGATGACGGAAGAACTGGATTAATTAATTAAAGTTTCCAATAAAGTCAATAAAATAATCGAAGGAGTGGATTGTTTTTTTGTAAGAGGTGCCACCGATTTAAAAGCCGAAACTTTAATCAAATTTTTATGCTTATTTTCACGGACGAGACTTTAACAAGAAAATATAAAGTATATTATCCAAAAAAATGACATGAATGTTAAAAATTTTAAGTAAAGATAACACGTATTTTTTTATTATAAGAAATGATTCAAAATTTTATATTATTATAAAAATATTTAACATTGATTTTTTCTATGTTTCAAGATACCTGTTTATGTCAATTTGAAATTTAGTCCTTTTTCATAATTAATAAACATTTACATTCCTTTTACACCCTAGTCCAAACACTTGTTTCGTCAATTTTGGAATATTTTTTACACATATAGCGAGTTGTGTTCAGTATAATCCATATCATAGTTATTAAAATCGCGATCCTGATCGTACGATCCTACTATCTTACCAACCAAAAACACGTCGGATCTTACGATCCTACGATCCCAATTTTTTTTTTTTTACATTTTTTAATTATTACTTATTTTACATTTTTTTGGTTATTACTATTTTTTGTTTTATTATTTTTAAATTTCTAAGTGGTTAACGTTGTGCTAAAAACAATTGTTCACAATTTTCTACTTTATACACGTCATATTTTTCATTTTTCTTTTGTTATAAGAGATATAGGTTTACGAGAATAAGATTTTTTATGAAATAAAGAATTAATGTTATGCATAATATGCTCTAGATTTATTAATTGTGTTTAAGACTCATGTTTTATGTTTTATTATGATATGTTAACCAATGAATTGTGGTGAGTCGTTATCTATGCTCTTAATATAAAAAAATTTGGACGATTTGATATATGTTATTTTAAAAATTAATGTTTTATTCTCTCGTAAAAAAATTATATAATTGGTTTTTGATAAAAATTGTAATATATAAAAAACCTAAAAAAGCTTTAATGACTTGTGGTAGGATCTTACGATCCCGATCTCGATCTTAGGATCCGATCTTGCAAAGACAAAAACGATCCTAGGTAAGATATCGATCTTAATAACCTTGGTCCATATAAAAAAACATAGTCCTGAAATTTTAATATTCAATCACATGTGAATCAGTATACAATCACATGTGATTGTAAAAACATCACTTTACGAAAATGCAACTCCACCCAAAATTTTAAAATTCAATCTGAACCATTAATTAGACTGATCCAAATGCTAAAATTAGTCTCTCAGTACTATAGATTAAGTATGAACTACATTGAACATTTCCTCACATATATTATATGTAGTTTTTCTACACATATAGTCATATGGTACTTCGTATAGGAGCAACATGGTACTTCGTTAAGCAATATGGTACTTAAGCAATATGGTACTTTGTATAATTGGTTTAACTGGGCACTAGTTTCTGACGACTTTTCCAAACGATTTATCTTCTCAGGTTATCTTATAGGAGCAACATCCGATCACTTTTTTTAATGACTTCAGTTTATGACAATTTTAATGTTTTTTGACATAAAATTTTAATATATATATTGCCGACAGAGCAAAAAGAAAAATGTCACGTAATTGCTGATGTGTAAATGTGACATGGAGAAATGATGATTTCTGATTGGCTAATGTGATAGAAACCGTCGGTTTGAGTTCAAATTTAAACGAAAGGGGGGTTTGGGGAAAAATCTTAGGGGGTTTTATAAAATATGTTAGGGTCTTTTATGAAAATATGAAGGGGTTTTTATAATAATTGTATATTAAGGTAATTATATTACAAGTTGTTTATAAATTATGTTAAATAACTTATGATATATTTTGTTTAGAGAAATAATAATTATATATTTGCGACCGTTTCATTTTTATTTACGTTTTGGTATAAATTTTATTGTAATATGACACTTTTTTTTAAATTAGTATATTTTTAATTTTTTGTTATCCATTAATATGAGTGGGTAGGTAATTCATGAAACAAATTATATCTTTAGCGCGATAACTAATCTCAGCTGTTCCTTGAATATGGGAAGTTCATGGGTGGAGAGCGTGGAGGGATAGAGTGTGGCATAGTGCATGTGAGGAATTCATGGGTGGGCAATGAATGACATTGAATGAGGGAGAATTGGACGGCTCAGATTGGTTCTCGCGGTTCTCGCACTAAGAATGGTTCTCAAATAACCTTCTTTATATATTTATATATGGGAAAATGATCCGTAATGTTAACATCACCTAACTTAGGTGATGTTACACTCACAAATCATTTAAATGAGTATATACTGAAATGACTAAACTACCCTTCATTAAAGTAGATTGTGAGTGTAACATCACCTAAGTTGCGTAATGTTAACATTACGGATGATTTCCCCTTTATATATATATATATATATATATATATATATATATATATGTGTGTGTGTGTGTGTGTGTGTGTGTGTGTGTGTGTGTGTGTGTGTGTGTGTGAGATTGGTAATCGGTATGAATCCGCATACATAAAAGGTTATATTTACAAAAGTCCATTACCTTGATATTTACACGTTCTAACGTGATAAAAGTGGTTTTTTATTTATCCATTACATAAATATTACTTTTATTAAAAATAGTGAACATGAGAACCGCATCAATATTACACCAGAACTTTTAGATGTGAAATATAGTTTTTTATGTTCCAAAAGAGTACGAATGAAATGTATTAAATATAAAAAATTTTATTTACGAACCCGGGTAGCGCACGGGTATACCACTAGTTTCTAGTAGTTAAAAGGTGAAAACCATATTATTTCAGAAGAGTCACCATTGTTTCTGGCAAGTAACAATTGTTTCCACCAAGTTTTATGTAACAACAAAAAGTGGCATAAACCTTATATCGAATATTGTTCTAGTGAAATCCTGGCGACCCCCTTTAGCCTATCCTATATATATATATATATATATATATATATATATATATATATATATATATATATATATATATATATATATATATATATATATATATATATATATATATATATATATTTTGTGAAATTATGTTCGACAAAATTTCAGCAAGTTTATTGGGAAACATTACCAACTATTATAATAAAGCTCGGAAGGGGCAGGGTAGGCAGCTACCCCCTATACGAGCTCAATTATAATGTAATTTTTTTATAAATTAATGGTATTTAAGTAATTGCCTTTGAAATTATCCGAATAAAATCAAATATGCTTATACAAAATGTCTTGATTGAGCTCTTGATTTTGATTTAATGATTTATGTACGTGTAAATGTGCTTGAGTTACTTATATTATTGAAAATTTGAATCCTTATTTTGGGTTGTTTATAGTTCTTGTGTTGAAAGCAATGTTCTTGAATTTAACCATTCTCCTGTTACAATATAACTTAGTTGATTTCTAAGGCTTGTAAGCATATCATGTTCTTGATTGCAATGCAATTAATTCTAGTTGTTTAGGGTTTGATTTCCACGTTTATACACGGTGTTGACATCTCCGTTAGTCAATCGTTAGATTTCTTTCCCTTTTCTTATAATTTAATTACATAAATAATCAAAACTAAACGAAAAGTTTTTACATTGTGTTGGCATCTTAGTTAGTTAAATAGTACATAAAAAATCAATTACTATAAAAATCATTTGAATTCCTAATTTAAGGTTCAAATTCCATTATGAACATATGTGCAAATTAAAAGATGTGTGTGTATATTAGTCGTTCGAAAAAAATTACATCAAAAATCAATGACTATAGAAAAATACTATAGGAAAATTATAAAACCTTTATGTTAATTTCTGAGTTGATACCTTGTTTATTAAAAATTCGAATCCAGTTTCCAGGTTAAACTGAATTAAAATTTTGTCTGTGATTCCATTTGGCTCATTGAAAACAATACCATATTGATTTTGGCTTGACCTGTTGGGAGAAAATTAAAACCCACAATACTTAAAGAATTGAAAACCCTATCCAAAACACTTTCAACTTTGCCCCCGCTAGTTTCAATTTTTCTAACTACGCCCCCTGACCATATTGGTATATGAAAAAAAAACACTCATACATTTTAACAATTTTAATATAATATTTTAATGGGATATCATTTCAACCATTACTAATTAAAGTATTTATGAGTACAAACACTGTAAATAATAAGTATTTAGCCATTTCAACAATTACTAATTAAAGTACTTATGAGTACGATAACACCCACCATAAAATGCTACTACTACGTGCATGTATATTTTCCCTATTTTAATTGCAGTAGCTTTTGCCACAAACGAAATTTGTCCACAAAATTATACAATGTTAGAATTATTGTATGAACACCTGCTCCTCTTTTTAGATCATTTAAAATGAAATCACAAACATGATCTTCATTAGTTTCAAAGCACCCATCTTAAAAAGAAGCAAAATGGCTAAACGTGAAACTCACATTAATCTTAGGAACCACAATTCCTTAAAACATTTCATCATCAACGATTCGACATTAAACAAGTATGAGCCCACAATCCAAACCAAGATCACTATACAGAAGATGACAGGTGAAAACTGTTGAAAGATTTAGCTCATTTTACATGAATTTGCCTACAATTTCTTGATAATCCGTGTTCGTGTTGAGGGTATCAATGGCTTAGCTTAGCTCATCGACCTGAAAAGAATGTGTTTTCCGCCTGCACTTTTCTCACCTTGGTTTTTTCTCTTGCTCGTCTTACAGCTTCTTGAATTTGGCGATCATGGTCTTTCAGCATCTGGTCCACTTTCCCTGATGGAGCGAGTAACGGACCCGAGTAGTGAATCTTGCTGCCCTTGGATCCATACCCGAGCTGCAAACGCAAGGGTAAAATGGTCAATTTGCTTTATTCAAAACCGAACAAAACACGCGTCAGGAAAAATAAAAAAACATACATGAACTGGATCTTTATTGCTTGTTTTTCCATCATTATCAGGATGTCCTGCAGCATTTGAAGCAGCCTCTTTATAGGATCCAGGAAACCGGCTAATTAGTCTTGGGAGATGCTGTTGTGAAGTTCCGGTTTTGTCCCTGTTTCTTTGATCTTCATATAACATACTTTTTCTAGCGGCTACTAAACCCGACATTACTGATAGATCAGGCCCGTTTGACTCGGTCTTTTTTCCAGCCTTTGACCAGGCGGCTCGTTGAACCAATGGCCCAGAATGTGAAGCTCTTTTGTGAAGATTATTTGTTTGATCTTCCTCCATAGCTTGAGAAGGTCGTGGTGGATCAATTGGAAAGCCTGAAGCAGATTCTTCCTGTTGCGGGTTAAACTTCTCGCTTCGAGAGTAGGACTGCCCTTGTCTTTTCTGCATTCACATACCCAGTAATCCATAATTAAGAATAAGCATTCTTAAAGTCACCCATGTTATTAGATATTCGAGTAATAATAACGCTTTTATCAAAATTTACCTGCAAAGAGGATACGAGTTCAGCATTAGCTTCAGGGGCGGGAACGGCTCGGGAGTCCCGTGTTGCTCTTCTTTCTGGATCGGGTCGGTTTATCTTCCCTCCAGCTGCAGCTTGTCTATAATTTAAAGTAAAATATTATAATCATTAGCCAAACTGAATTGAAACCGATACTATAACCCTTGTTTGGCTAGAAATAAATTGAAATGAGTAAAACATAACACCAAAAACGCACCTCCGAGCTTCTTCATCGCGAATTTTAGCATCAAACTCCTTACTAGGAGGATACTTTGGCAAGCTTGAAGGATCACAAGGGAACGGTTTTGTAGTAAAGAACTGTAAAAAGTAAGAAAGAAAATAATGCTTTAAACTACTGAAGAATGTTCAATATAGTTCATACTTAATTCATAGCCTTTGGATCAATGGCATCAATGGTCCAGGATTTTAAAATTTTAGGCGGAGTGGCATTTTCGTAATTTACATGTGATGCTTTTACAATCCCATGTGATTATATACAGAATCACCTGTAATTCAATATTAAAATTTCAGGACCATGTTTTTTACATGGACTTTATTGAACAAAACACTTAAACTACAATCTCTGCAAGTTGAAATAATTTGATAAATTAGTTTCAAAATGTGAATCCTAACCCTCCTCAAAGATATAAACTGATAATGTTTTGGGAAATGCAAACCTCACTCTTCAAGGCCGAAGCTGCAGACCCACGATCAGCAGGATCTATAGAAAGAAGAGTCTCCATGAGAGCTAATGCAGGTGCAGGAAATTCCTTAAATGTTTCTGCAACAACACGTTTATATGGTTGTTGAGGCTTGAAAATGGTGGCGTGAGGCAATTTCGATTTTCTCCAATAATCATCGGATGGAGAGCCACAAAGCTTGAAAATTTTGTGAAGCTGTTCCACCTAGAATCCATAAATCCTACAATCTTGGTTACATTGTTTAAATAAATAATTAAATTTAAGGTTTTTAACAAAAAAATGCAGTATGAAATGTATTAATATAGCTTACCTCTGTTCTTCCAGGCATTATGGGCTTGCCAGCATATAATTCAGCAACTATGCAACCGGTGCTCCATAAATCAACAGCCGTGCCATAATAAGTTGCACCAAGTAAGAGTTCAGGCGGTCTATACCATAGAGTCACAACACGACTAGTCAACGGTTGACTTTGATGAGGGTCAAAATAGCTTGCGAGTCCAAAATCCGCTATCTTCAAAATGCCATTGTTGTCGACTAAAAGATTTGAACCTTTTATGTCACGATGAAGAATATTATGACTGTGACAATGATCAAGTCCGTGCAAGAGTTGGCGTATGTAGCATTTAACCTGCAAAATCAACGCGATTTAATTATCTTATGAAAGATAACATAGTTTCTTTCTTGATTTTGTTATTTTGTTTACTAAGGGGCTGTTTGTTAAAACAAAATGATTAAGAACTGAATGATTCTATGGTCTGAATAATTCAAAGACTCGGAATGAATCTGCTCTGAATATGACATGTTGTTTGATAAAGATTCTGAATGAACAATCTAAATGATGCAAATTAATATTATAAGATATGATTGTTTAGCAAGACAATGTGTGAAAAGGAGTATTATGGTAAAATACTTGGTGCTTAATGATTCAGAATGTAGTTTAAGGTTGAATGACAGCACTGTTCTTCTGTTTCATTCAGCACAGTCTTCATTTAGAGGCAGTAATCAAACACGCTGAATGCTGAAGGATTTAGCATTCAGCGCTGAATAGCCATTAAGCAGTAAACAAACATCCACTAAATATTGCGATTGCAATAGCAACTAATGACGGTTGAAAGAAATACCTGTGATTCTGTGAATTTAAGGCTAGGATGAGCAGCAAGCCCAGCTAAATCGTGTTCCATGTACTCAAAAACAAGGTACAAACTGCATGACATTCGAGATGTTACTAAGCCTTCCAATTTGATAACATTTGGATGATTGAGCTTACGTAGAATGTGAATTTCTCGGGCCATAAACCGGACACTTTCGGGCTCAAGATTGTCAAACCTTACTTTTTTCAAAGCAACAATCTTTCCTTGATCAAGATCACGAGCCCGATAAACATTACTATATGTACCTTGCCCAATCTGAAGAAAAAGAAAAGCAAGAAAAGTAGAAAACCAACATCAGTTTATGAAACAAAAACATTCTTCAAGATTTCATTCAGGGGTTGTTTGGACATTCATTTAGTTGCTTGAAGAGATACAATTATTCAGACAATTGGAAAATTATCTATTAAGCACTAGATTACCAGATTATTAGCACAAATTTTGCAATCACGGAAAAGAACCAAACCTTGTCCAATTTCTCAAAAGAATCTGCTCTTCTCGGCACCCAACCGTTGATAGCTTCACCAGCAACCGCCGCTAGCCATGGCGGCCAACCAGCTGCCACCTGCTCTCCTTCGGTTGCTCTAGGAACACTGCCCATGGCAGGATGGTGTGTGGAAACAATGGATTCTGCTTTGTCTCTTTTCCTCCCAAAATTATCACCGGTCAATCTGACCGAACCATTAACATTCTTACTAATCAGCATTGCTCCACCATTATTATAATTATAATTATTATTATCAGATTGGGTGTTCTTCACCCTGTAGACTTCTTCTCTTCTTGATGATGTAACCCTAGGCACCCGCAATTCGGATGAAGTTTTCTCACCATATCTGTCCCTTGGGCTCTCTCTGCTATCTTCAATGGCAGATGGCTTGCCACAAACACAACCCATAATCCACCAAATGCAAAACTCACTTCCAATTATAACCTTTTTTGCCCAATTCAACTGAAAACAAGAAAAGAAAAAAACAAATTCTTTAAAGATACAACCCCACAAAAACCCACAACTAATAATACAAAAAGATGATGTCTTTCCACAGATTATACATAAAAACATAAACAAAATCATTTTTCTTGAATTAAGTAACCGAAATTTGGAACCCATATACATACAACATAAACAAAATCATATAATTTCACAGATAACTCTCTCCATTGTCTGCTATGAACACATTCAACCAGCAAGAAAACAGGTTGGAGCAAATATAGGCGAAATTAGCTGAAAATTATTTGGTAATAAAAAATACCCAACTCATTTTAGTCTCATTTCTTTTATACAGTGATCAAATTACAAAAAAGAAAAAAATGTTACCTGGAATTGAGTGTTGCATGAGTGCAGACTGATCTAGGGTTGGGGAACTCGCGGATCTGGGTTGAAGGGACGGATAAATGGATGGATAGAGAGGAGGTTTAATTCCTGAAAAACAGAAATGGGAAATTGAAATAAAAAGGAAAAAGGAAATTAAAGAAAAGGTGCATACATTTTCTTGTTTAGCATTTATATATTCTGACAGTTTGGGGCAGCTTTGGGAAGCTGTTGTAATGGAGAGAGATGGGTCTGGTATACAGAGACATCCTTACCACCACTCGCAAGTCAAAACATGGATTTATGCATAAAATTTCAAATCAATTCTAATAATTTATTATTAAGTAAGAATCTCTCTTATCAATGAACAATGAAGTGTGTAAGCTCTTGAGCTGCCGGTGATGATACTGAAGTTTTAATCATTTTCATTTCCATTAATGGTGCAACTGTTAAGTATTAAATGAGAAAGACGATTGGGATATTCATTCGTTTATTATCTCACTAGCTAAGCACGTCGTGTATAAAAACAGGGTATGATTAAATATAATTTTTTTGTTTTTTATATTATTATGATGTATTAAAAATAAAATTATAAAACATATTAAAAAAATATAATTTATTTAAAAATTAGTAAATCTAAATCTAAATAAATAATATACGTCATATCGTGTTTTATATAAACTAGCAGTGTACCCGCGCAATTCTGTGACGATTAATAGTTTCTGTTATGCAACATGTCGTTTTCAAGGATGTAATGCGTAATTTAATGTTAGGAAAAGATTTCAGCAACATATCTGTTTTTTTCCAGTTTTTCTTATATTTGTATTAATTTAAGTATTAACATTTTGCAAGGCAAAATGTCCTGTGGTTGAGCAGTAGTTTTGTGATAAATCCATTCAGTTTGAAATTTTACTTTGTAGAGTTCTTTGGTCTGCTGGTAAAAACAACTGCATTAGATTTTTACAAACCATTGGAGTAGTGTTCGAATCTTGCAATATAAATTTAGTTTTTAACTCACTTTTTACTTACCTGCTCCATCAAATCAGTTTAATATTTTTCACACGTTACCTTTCCATCAAATCACCTTCTACACGCTACCGACCCATACTTTTCTACATTCTCCTATCCCTATTCCCCCTTTAACCTGCCACATCCATGGCGATCTAAAACCACAGTATCTTATTTCTTCTACATTCTCAACCCAAAGCTAAAACCATTCGATCTCTTCTGCGTTCCTGAGACCACTTTTTGGTAGCTTCATCGCTATTTTCGGACGGCATGGAGGAAACTTCATACCCAGGTGGCAGGTTCAATCCACCCTTTGCTTTTTTTGTTTCTTAGTTCCTTTAGCATTTTCGAAACAGTTTGATTTCCTTTTCGTTTGGGACATCACAAGGTTTATACCACTCTTTCCTCTAATTCTTGAGATCTCCCTACCGTCAATTGAGCAACCCTTGGGGCGATTTTGTTTTTCCATTTTAATTGATCGCGTATATTACATGTGAGGTATGTTATCTCTTTCCAAATTGTTAGTATTACCATGTTCAGTTTGCACAGTACCCATTTTCATGGAGGTATGGCTTTTACGAAAACTTTTCAATTTCTTTTATGAATGTTGTTTACCTTTGTACAACTAAGATGCTACGAATATATATATGGTCCGAACTTGCATCATAATAGAAACACAGTTATTTATTATCACCTGGGTTTTGTAGTTTAGCAATGTTCTTATTAGTAGTTGTTTACATGGGTTTACCACAACTTTCATTCCTGCACGCCATCTGTTTGTTAAAAAGTCTCAATGAATTTTAATGCTTTTTCCAAGGAAGACTTTTGCATTATAATATCTATATATGATTTTGGTTTATGGGTTGTAGCTGTGCTTTTCTTTGGAAAGTTTATGCTTTAATTAGACAGTTTTTAGTTTTAAGGCTCTTCACTTTATGGTTCATCTTTTGACTGCTTCACTTTTGGGTGTAATGTCTAAGAAGATACTACGACTTATGTATGAGAATTTGGTCAGATATGTAGTGTTAAAAAGAATTTCCTCCTTTGTATGAGATGTATCTCTTTCAACTGCTGCTACATTTGTTAAAGATCAAATTGGGTTAATAGGCTGGGAAGTCAAATCCATGTTGTTCTCTCTCTCTCTTTTTTAAGTATCACCTGGGATTTGTTGTTTACCATATTCTTATTAGTAGTTGTTTACATGGCTTCATTGTAAGTTTCAATCATGCACGGCACGTGTTTGCTAGAATGCCACGGTGAATTTTAATACCTTCTCTTTTAAAGAAATCCTTATGTCTTATGAAATCTACCTATGATTTTGGTTTATGGTTTGTATGTGTACCTATGTTTTTCTTTGACAATTTTATGCTTTAATTAGGCATCTCTTAGTTTTAGTTTTAAGGTTCTACACTTTATGAATTATGATTCATTGTATGCAGTAAAAAAAAATCGTTGATGTAAACAGGTCATGGGTTATGAATTTGGAATGAGTGGTTTATTAAGATTATCAGTTTATCAGCTACTATAAGTAAAACTTAAGCATTCATGTATACGAATTTGGAATTAAACCGCTTATATTTGATTATTATTAACCGAGGTGTTGTATTTTTTCCATTTTGATGTGTAGGGAATGATTTTGTTATAAATATGAGAAAAGAAGACATGCTTGCGTGAGATTATTCGATTGAACCAAGTCTTGAGAATTGATACAGGTAGGTATCTCCAATTTATATATATTTATATATATATATATATATATATATATATATATATATATATATATATATATATATATATATATATATATATTTCATTTAAGTTGATATCAGGTAAAATAGAAAAAAACGAGTTCGATTTGAAAGTTTCCTAGAGTAAATTCAAATAATTACAAAACTCCTTATTCTTTAAGTTTGATAATAAGTTGAAACTTTGAGTGGCTTACACAACAAATTAGAAACACATATCATACCACTGCACCCTATATCACTACACAAATTCGTATGTGAGAGTTTGATTGTTATAGATATGTAGATTTATTATTTATGTTGTTCAATTGTAGTTCATAATGATGGTATGGGACTTGAAAAAGTGAAGTTAGCTGAAGAATTGTAGTTTATAGTGATGGTGTAACTATTATAGGTCGGGTGATTAGTATAGAATTAGAGTAGCGGTCGTACTTAATAGTCCTTTTCACCAACCTATGATGACCTATTTGGAATAGTTACCATTCACTATGAGTTTTTTTGTCTAATGAATTATAATTACACTATAAAAAACAAAAATACATTTAAGCAATTATAAAAGTGAATTTCCGCACACTCTAACTGCTACAAATGCACCCAAAACTTCAAAAATAGAGGTAGTAGGTCGACTTGGTTTGGCTCGGTTTATGTATTCTTCATTTATATTTTCTTTCTTTTATATATTACCATTGGTGTAGATTTAGATCTAGAATAGGTTTCATAGTTTTTGATGGCAGCCTTAAACTCTAAATTGTAACCAAAATTGGCTTTCAAGAGTTTATTAATGATGTTGGCTTGAAACAGGTCAAACATGTTCATAATTTATCCATATGTTTTCCCTAAAAGCAGCAATGTATTAAATATAAGACATGAATTATAACTGTTTTCCCTTCTGTTGACATTTGTGTTAGAGTATTTGGGCTTGGGTTTTGTGGTTATGCTCTATATGACTTGAACCTATTTCGGTTAATTTTTTTTCGGTATTATTAATTGGCTTCTTAGTCACATCTTGAATAGAAGATACAACCTGCTTTACATTAATCCGCCGTAAATTGGTTCATGTGTCCTCTATTAATGGGTTCATGGGTCTGTTTTTGCATCAATATGATATAAATTGGTTCATGTTTTCTTAACTTGATTAGCTTTCTCCAGTAATCGAAGTTTCCAATTCAAAACCTTGAATCAACTCATTGATTGAAGGATTAACTCAAAAGGTTCTTGAATTGATTAATAGTTTTTTGTTTCATGTTGCTCTTAGTTCAAGATTGCTCTGGAATCAAGTTCTTTTTGTACTTTTCAAGGTTTTCCCTGAACTCTTATGAACATCGTCTCTGCGAAGGTCACTGTCCAACGTCTCTGCTGAACTGTCGCTGCCATCATCTCTGTCAAGGTTGCTCTTGACTCAACCAGTTGTTTATTTGAATTGTTTTTTTAAGATTTTCTTCGAATTAACTTATTACTGTTCTAATTAAATTGAACCAGTTGATGAATAAGCATTTTAGATTAAGTCTTTTGTTCCACAATAGAGTTGAACTGATATAAAAATCATTAAGATATGGTCTCGAACAGTGAATCTATTGTTGCCTTTTAGTTTTCAAATTAAAAAGAATTTATAGAATGAAATCTGCATAAAACTACTTTGTTTACAAATAGGGCGATAATTGACTTTAGATTGGAACCTAAAAAAACGACATCAATCATCTTAGAAGAATAGTGTTGTTAATTCATGGTGTAGACTGAAATCCAACATTACAAAATTAAGTATTTGCTTCTTTAAATTCAACATAATAGGTGATCATTGTCATTCATTTATAATTAGTTGTTGGGTTGTTGAAAACTTGAAATATATGTTCATATAGGTACTTGATTTATTTGGGAGTGAAAGTCACATCACATACTTCTCACAACTTGGTTTTGTAACTGTGGTTGTTAAGAGTTAAACATCAATTTGGCCGTTCAAAGAAAAGATTGGAAATTTTACGGTTTTCTTATTCATTCTGCAATATGTTGTGATTCGCTTCCCTTACCATCTTGAGTATCATTCATTTTCGAATTGGGGAGGCTGGTCGAATTCGGGTCTAGCTTTTGTCATTTATTTAAAAAAAACTTCATAGTCCCGCCGCAACGCGCGGGCACCCACACCTTGTTATTTTATTAATTTTTAAAATAAATTCTAAAAAATATTTAAAAAATTAAAAAAAATTATATTTATAAATAAGGAGAGAGAGAAGTTAAGAAGATTTTAAAAATTATATTGATGTGAGTGGATATTGTGTATGTGTAAGAAATTGTGTTAGTGGGAGAATATATCTTAAATAAATAAAAAGTTAAAATTTAGAGTTAATTACACTTTTGGTCCCTGTGGTTTACACAAAATTGCATATTTGGTCCTTAGGCTTCATTAATTACGGATTTAGTCCTTGTGCATTACCATTTGTTTCAATGTGGTCCCTGGCCTACTTAAAAAGACCAAAATACCCCTCTGACCTTAATTTATTCTTCTATCCTTCTAAATATTATTGATAAATAATTAATAATACATAATTATTATACAAAATAAATATTAATATAATAAAAATAATCCAATTCACCCTCCCACGTCTCTCTATCACTCCCCCTCCTCTCTCTCTCTTTCTCTCTCTATCTCTCTCTCTCGTACCTTGCACCGCCTCCCCAACCTGCCCCTCCACCGCCACCACCACCACCACAACCACCGACCCTCCAAGATCTGGACCACCACGACCGTAGTACACTCACAACCACCACCGCCACCATCACAACCATTTTCAGATTAACGATGGTGTTTGTTTTTATGGAGAGTTTGGAAACCCAGATCTGTGAACTTCCTTCGACCTTCGCTCATCTTCTTCTCCATATGCCGCCACCCACCACCATAATTCCTTGTCCTGTTTGATGGCGAAATCCAGTCGGAAGCATAAAAAAACAACTGTCTATGACATTCACCTACAAAACTCCGTCACCGATGAATCCAGTTTCGGAGATCTATCGGAGGATGTAGTAGCCGTCGAGGGTATGACTTCGATTTCCACCGACCGGTTTTTGTTCTCGTGTTCGCCGGATTACTTACTCAAAGGTCTCGTTACCGGTGCAAAAGGTGTATTAGGGTTTGGAAGATCAAAAATCGCATTCCAAGGTACTGTGGAAAGACAGATGAGAGGGTTTGTTTTAGTTCTCTGGAGAGAGAGATTGAACTGGTTGCGGCGCCGTTTGGGGTTTGTGGTGGAGAGAGAGATGAGAGGGTTTGTGGTGTATTAGGGTTTGGAAGATCAAAAATCGCATTCCAAGGTACTGGAGAGAGAGATGAGAGGGTTTGTTTTAGTTCTCCGAAGGGTTTATGGTGAAACCGGTGGTGCCGTTTGGGGTTTGTTTTAGTTCTCCTGCGACGTGCCGGAGATTGAACTGGTTGCGGTGCTGCAAGGCACTGGAGAGAGATGATGAGAGGGGTCAGAGAGACATGATGGAGGGGAAAGTACATTTATTATTATTATTATTATTATTATTATTATTATTATATTTTGTATACTAATTATGATTATTAATTATTTATCAATAACTTTTATTTGAATTAATTACACTTTTTAAAAATTATTATTATTTAAATGAATAAAACTTAAAAATAAAAGAATAAATTAAGGGCAGAGGGGTATTTTAGTCTTTTTAAGTGGGCCAGGGACCAACATTGAAACAAATGGTAATGCACAAGGACTAAATCCGTAATTAATGAAGCCTAAGGATCAAATATACAATTTTGTGTAAACCACAAGGACCAAAAATGTAATTAACTCAAAATTTTATTAGGAGAGAGAAATGGTTAAAAAATGAGTGAATGAGATTAATTTAGATAAAAAGAAGTGTTGAGATTAGAGATTGACATAATTTTAAGATGTTCTTAAAAGTTGGAAGGAGAGAGAATGTTAAATGGTTTATATAGTAGTATAGATATACATTATTAAGACTGATTTTGTTAGGATACACCTAATGATTAGTTAGGATACACGATTTTGTTGTTAATCTTCTATTTCCAAAGGTTAAATTCAAAATAGAGGTTTTAAATGGAATCTTTTAACAAACTAATCTTCAAATTAGTTAGGATAATATTGTAATTAGTTAAGATTATATTATTTAATCTTCGATTTAATGTTTTGAAATTTCAAATTTCGAAACTTTTATGCGAATTGTATGGAGCACCATTGTAGTTTATATACACCTAATGATTATTAGGATACACGATTTTGTTGTTAATCTCTATTTCTAATGGTTAAATTTGACAATAGAGGTTTTAAATTGAATCTTTTAACAAACTAATTTTCAAATTAGTTAGTATAATATCTTAATTAGTTAAGATTATATTATTTAATCTTCAAATTATGTTTTGAAATTTAAAAGTTTGAAACTTCTATGCTAATTGTATGGAACACCATTGTAGTTTAGATACACCTAATGATTAGTTAGGATACACGATTTTGTTGTTAATCTATTATTTATAAGGGTTAAATTTGAAAATAGAGGTTTTAAACTGAGTCCTTTAACAAACTAATCTTCAAATTAGGTACTATCTTAATCAGTTAAGATTATATTATTTAATCTTTGAATTATTATTTGAAATTTAAAAGTTTGAAACTTCTATGCAAATTGTATAGAACACTATTGTTGTGTAGATACACCTAATGATTCGTTATGATACACGATTTTGTTGTTAATCTTGTAGCATCCTCAATCCGGTCCTAGTAGTATCGTGGGTATTTCAAATAATTGTTGATGTGTTTATTTCACAAGTATGCGTTTATGGTATCGTTAGATTCATTTTTAAATGAGGATTCCAAATATTAATTCGTTAGTGATTAATTATTTGTTATTATTCGCTTATGAGACAAAATGTATATTCGAACGTAGCGTTACTAAGATATATGTGTATGTATAGCTGGCCGAATTTTAGGTATTAAATATGCCTTAAGGTGTGAAATTGTATATGTTAAGTTTGTGTATCTGAAGGTGTTTTGAGAGAGAAACAAGAACTTGCAATTTGATCTTCATCTTTGATCTTGTGTTGTTAAATATTGAATCAAGGTAGTATGATATTCTTGATTACTAATAACATGATTTAGAAATGTTACCATGTCCAAATTTCTTGAAATCACCATGCTTATATTTTTTAACAAACTTGGAAAGCGATTTCTTTGATTTGTGTTTGTTAAATGGTTTTTATATGATCGTGATGTTGAGAAGCATGCCTAGTATGAATTTCATGAGTTTAAGAGTTAAAAACCATAATTTAATGTATTTATATGTAAATCGAAATTATAGAATTAAGGAGCTTGTTCATATGTGTTCTTGAAGTTCTTATGAACTTATGATAGCTTGAAGATGATGACAATGGAGATAAGGATATTAATGAATTTAATATTGAGTGATGATGAATTTGAAGTGAGAAGATACAATATTATCCAAAACTTTGACTAAAGTGAACTACTTGCTTTGAACAAATATAAATATGTATATTTATATTAGTGCGGGTTGAAAATCGATTGAGATATGTATGTATGGTTGATTGGAAGGAAAGAACGGAAAAAGAAATATGGTTGGAAGGTGATGGTATACTTGAATCGATTGTGTGTACATGTGGGTGTGTGGATCGATTTGCATTATATAAGGATATGTTTATATGAAATTAATTATGAATATATATATAGGGTAAGGTTATATAAAGAACCTCCCTTAAACATAGAACCTAAAGAACCTCCTCTGGTGATGACACGTGGCACATTGTTGAGAGGCAAAAAAGGAAAAAAAATTACAAATCAACGTCGCCTCCGGCCCCCCTCCAGCAACCCCCAAGATTTTTTTTAAAAAAAACCCCCCAATTACTTTAAATGATCATAACTCGTTCGTTTTTAAGAATTTTAATAAAAAAATTATACCGTTACATTCAGTTTTTCGTCCTCTTTCAAACAAGACCGGACTTGATATATTTCATAAACTTTTTTTTTTCAAAATGCAAAATTTGCATTTAGAGTTGTGTTCATATTAAATGCAAAATGTAAAAAATCATGCAGAATGCAAAAACCATGCAGAATGCAAAATGCAAAAAACATGCAGAATAAAGAATGCAGAATGCAAAAAACATGCAGAATGAAAGAATGCAAAATGCAAAAAACATGCAGAATGCATAAATGCAAAAAACATGAAGAATGCAAAATGCAAAAAAACATGCAGAATGAAGAAATGAAGAATGTAGAAAGCAAAAAAATACAGAATGCAAAAAAAAATACAGAATGCAGAATGCAGAAAACATGTAGAACGTAAATCCGTATAAACATGCAAAATGCAAAAAACGAAAAAACGCAAAATTTGTGATCTGAGACGAACCTTTTGCGACGACTGCAAGGTCATTAGCGACGACTTTGCTTATTTGCGACTACAGATTTAACTTCATTGTCGCTAATTTCTGATCTGAGACGAACCTTTTGCGACGACATTCAGCTCATTAGCGACGATATTCAGCTCATTAGCGACGACATTCAGCTCTTTAGCGACGAGCTGCCAAAATGCAAAAAAAAAGGTGTTTTTCCAGTACAGCTGCCAAAATGCAAAAAAAATTCATTTTCAAATTTTTTTTAGAAAAGTATAGGAAGAGTGATCTTGTTTGAAAGAGGATTAAAAAACTAAAAGAATGGTATAATTTTTTTGATTAAATTCACAAAACTTAAAAAGTTATGGCAATTTAAAGTTTTTGGTGGTTTTTTTTTAAAATCGTGGGTTTAGGGGTGGGGGATAATTACATTTTTGCCCTATTCTTCTTAAATTAATACATAATAATTATAGTTTTGCCACCGATTAATCTCATCCATTGATTTTGATGATCTAAAGGTCCAGATTGGTTCTTTAGGTTCTTTGTTTAACACATAGTTCTTTATTGATCCAATTTCTATATATATATATATATATATATATATATATGTTGGCATCGATACAATTAAATATGTATATTGTGTGCATGGAAGATCGATTGTGAGAATGTATGTGTAGTTGGAGTTGATTTTAATTAAGTGTGAATATATATATATATATATATATATATATATATATCAGGTACATATTGTGCAGCAGATCGGAGTGAAGGAGGATCGGATGTTTAGTCTCCCATTGCGGTGGTTAACCCCGGGCGAGGAAACGGTGTCCATAGCGGGGGTGACATGAGGATCTCGTGGTTTATGGACCCATGGTCATTAGGAAGAGATGAAGAGCATGGTGATGCTTATATGGACCCCATGGTCCTTTGTAAGAGGATAGAGGAAGTATGTGTGTATGGAGAGATCTCCATATGTGGGTGTTGACAGACCAAGGAGAGAGAGCCCCCTGAACCTTGGTTCCCTCCCTATATATAGGGAGGTGTCTAGGGTAAAATGGGCCAAGCCCAATGGGTATACCATATGTTTGGGCCTTACCTAAGGCCCAAACATAGGGTACACCAACAAGTCCCCCTAGTTTGGTGCGACTATGCCATACATGTCGTGGCAAACTACTTCAATCAAGTGGGTCAAACCAGAGATCCTTTATGACATCCAATCCAATTCGATGTTAGCATTGTCCTGATAATTGAGCAGGATGGTGTCTGACATATTTCACATTTACTCTAGTGTTGTGTGTTCGGACGATGGCTATACTTGTAGCCCAGAACGAGTAGTAGCCAATGACTATACTTGTGCCACTTAGGGAGCGCATGGCTCCACTTTACCAGGCTGTGTGGTGATACCGCCGTTAGGGGGAATCAAATGCTCCGCCCTACCAGATGGTGTGGTTGTGATGCATCTATGTATGTATGTAATGGGCAATGCCCTAGTTTATATGAAATGAATGGGGTAAGTCCCCCATTATTTTTTCTTTTGTACAAGTTATTGAAACCTGTTATTCGTGATATGTTGGGCAATGCCCAAGTTTATAGTCCAGAGCTAGTGATGGTTGATGACCATACATGCGTTTTTAGGGGAGCCATTGACTCCTCCTTACTAGACTTTCCGGAGCTAGTGATGGCCAATGACCATACCTGCGCCTTCGGGGGAGCCAATGACTCCGCCCTACCGGACTGTAGTATATGTGATGTATGATGACACGCAAGGGTGTAATATATGTAGCATGATATATGTCATAAGAACCTGATTGCAGATGTTAGAGCTTTGATCACAGTCAGGCGTAAGAGCCTTGTTATGAGCCGTGCGGGCGTATGAGCCGTGCAGGCGTATGAGCCGTGCGGGCGTATGAGCCGTGCAGGCGTATGAGCCGTGCCGTATGAGCCGTGCAGGAGTATGAGCCGTGCAGGCGTATGATCCGTGTAGGCGTATGAGCCGTGCCGTATGAGCCGTGCGGGCGTTTGAGCCGTGCGGGCGTATGAGCCGTGCCGGCGTATGAGCCGTGCCGGCGTATGAGCCGTGCCGGCGTATGAGCCGTGCCGGCGTATGAGCCGTGCAGGCGTATGAGCCGTGCAGGCGTATGATCCGTGCAGGCGTATGAGCCGTGCAGGCGTATGAGCCGTGCCGTATGAGCCGTGCAGGCGTATGAGCCGTGCAAGCGTATGAGCCGTGCAGGCGTATGATCCGTGCAGGCGTATGAGCCTTGTCTTGTAGGCTTAAGAGCCTTTTCTTGTAGGCGTATGAGCCTTGTCTTGCATGCTTAAGAGCCTTGTCTTGGAGGCGTATGAGCCTTGTCTTGCATGAGGGTGTACTTGCACTAATGCATAGAATTGTAATTACTAGGGACGGACGTCATACCGTCTCGTAGTTCCAATCCCCAGTTCATTGTTAGCGAACTACTAGTAGTAGTAATAAACTTAGAAGTTTGTATCTCAAATAACAATAAACTTATAGTAAATCATGTTAGATACATAATTATGCTCATGTAACAATGAACATCCAGGCTTTAAGAAGCTGTTTATACGTGATGACTGTAGAACCATTAAGGACATAGGGTAATTGCTAGGGCTTCGGTTAGTTTACCGATACTAGGGTAACGTCGATACGTGTACCCTGTATCGCCTTGTACTTAAGAATTAAATCATTAGATTATAGTTTTCAACCCGTGTATGTATGGTTCGTGTTCGCAACTTTATATAAGCTACAGCAGGTGGGGCAATTGTAGTGGCACATGATGGTGATTCCCATAGTATATATTCCCCCAGTTTAATGCTAGTGACTAGTTAGTAGCGTTAAACTACCATAAAGACATGAGTGCATAACTGGGTATGCTATGCAGTACATTATGACAGGCAAGTGTAAATAAAAGCGACGTATCACATATGATTCGGGCGTACTTATAAATAACAACTGCCAAGGAATCTTTTGTGAAAACGAAGGTGATATATTGCGTGGTAGTGTACATGCCTATTATGCGTATTGGTAATATTACATGTTTATAGCCAAAATATGGCATTAACCCCGTATGCCATGGTGGCAAATAAATGATAAGTCTGGCACTCGAGTTAATCTATAAAGGCCCAAGAAGGGTGTGTATGTATGTCTTAGCTATGTAAAGTCATGTAAAGGCAATCATCTCAATCTGTGAAAGTGTTGCACACTTCAGGTAATGTTTTGTAACTAATGAGGATTGTTTGCCTTTGCGGACGTTAATGTACGTCATCAAGTCCCCCAGTCTAGTTTGTCATGACTAGTCATGGTAGGCTAGACTCAGCCATGGAATGTAGGCTATTTCGTCGTTTGTTGTTGTTCAACTGTCTTTTATTAGGTGTTATTTGACAGTCTGTAATGGCGCATGCCGTGTGCGCATGGTCTGCCATTCAGCATGGATATGGTTATTAGGTGTACGTGTTTTGTACGGGTTCATAATCACCAAATAGGTTGTTAGTGATGGCTAAGTATCGTATGTTTGAGTAACGACCATATGATAATTAATGTGTAACCTGACCATGAAGGAGTAAGTTCTATAGGTAGCAAACACGTGAGTTTCATACTGTATCACTGGCTTGTATGTCATATGTTCCCACGTGAATTTCTCCTATGGTAGGGTAAGACATGTGCCATACTTAAGTATTGTACCTTGTATAAGGGTTTATAAAGTTTTCCTTTTTTGGAAAGTTTCCATTTTGGGCAGTTTTTTCAAGATTTTTGAAAATTGAAATTGATGGCACAAAACTGAAATTAACAATACTATATATGAAGTAAACTCAAAGAATCCCCCAAAATACATGATTTGTATCAGAAACGGTGAGCAAATGAAGCTTAAAAAATGGACAAATTGGGGAAAAAGTGAAATTGAGGCCTTAAATGGTCGAATTTGGGCCTGAAGCTCAGGCCAGTGAACTCCCGTTTACTGGTCAAGGGTTTCGTTTCGTCGAGAGCTTTCCGTCCCACGGATGGCGCCATTTATTTGTACGTAAGAACGCACAGGTACATATTGTGTAGCAGATCGGAGTGAAGGAGGATCGGATGTTTAGTCTCCCATTGCGGTGGTTAACCCCGGGCGAGGAAACGGTGTTCATAGCGGGGGTGACATGAGGATCTCGTGGTTTATGGACCCATGGTCATTAGGAAGAGATGAAGAGCATGGTGATGCTTATATGGACTCCATGGTCCTTTGTAAGAGGATAGAGGAAGTATGTGTGTATGGAGAGATCTCCATATGTGGGTGTTGACAGACCAAGGAGAGAGAGCCCCCTGAACCTTGGTTCCCTCCCTATATATAGGGAGGTGTCTAGGGTAAAATGGGCCAAGCCCAATGGGTATACCATATGTTTGGGCCTTACCTAAGGCCCAAACATAGGGTACACCAACAATATACATATATATATATATATATATATATATATATGTATGTATGTATCGACCATGATTGTATGTGTGTGTAGTGTGAGAACAAGATCAATAGATTGTGTGTACATGTGTGTGTATGAAGGTTGAATGTGTGTATATATATTGGAATCGACCGTGTGTGTGTATGCGCGCATGTGTTAACAAAGTCGATTAAGTGAGTGTGTGAGTTAGTGTGCAAGATCGATGGTGTGTAAACGCATGTGTGTGGGGATGAAGATCGAATGTGTGTGTGTGTGTATATATATATATATACACAGATATATATGTTGCATGGATCGATTGTGGATGTATGAGTGTAACAGATCGATTGTGTGTGTGTGTGTGTGTTGGTGTATGTGCATGGATCGATCGTGTTGTGTGGTGTGTGTGGTGTGTGTGGTGTTAGTACATAATCAAATGTGTGTGTATGTTATGAGGATCGATCGTAAGGTAATGTTTGTGTATGTATATGTATCGATCGTGGATGAGTGTGTGTATGTTTGAGTGTGCATGGAAAATCGATTGGGTGTGTGCGTGCACGGACAATTGACCATGTGTGTGTGTGTGTGATCGATTGTGTATGTGTGGTGTATGTAATCGAACGTGTGTGTAGTGCGTGTGTGTTTGTGGTGTGTAATCGATTATGTTAATGTGTTAGTGTGTGTATACATATGATTTGATTTTAAGTATGAGTATGTAAGCATGAATCGATTATAGAGTTAGTATGTGTGTTTAGATAATCGATTATGTGGTTAGAATAAATATATATGTGGATCGATTATGGTGATAGTGTGTATGTATGCATGGATCGAATTTGTGAATGTATATGTGTTCATAACGCGATGTTAATAATGAGTATTGATATAAATATATTTAAGAATATATTTATGAACGGAGAACTGATTTGTGTGTTATCGTGTTCCCATGTACGACAAAGGCTCAGTTATTAGACAACTGAGTGGAACAAAGTTTGAGACTGAGATGAGTGGACTTTGACTAACTGGTGGTTGTTAGTTGTAACTGTTTTGGTTACTTCAATTTGTGTACGATTGCTCACGCAATAGTCTGTTTTGTCTAATTTGATTGTTTGAGTGGATGGTTGATGGTTGTTGCGAGCAAGTGATTGATAAGTGATGTGCGTTTTACGTACTAGTTTTTTATTTATAAATACGTTTTCATTTGTACTAAAAACGACACTAATAGGCAAGTGTACCTAATCAGTTTTTATAGTATAATTAGTAAGCACGGGTGTCGAACTCTAGGGAAACGGATTTGATTTGATAAAATTATAATGATTTAAATATTAAACGCAACTAAACTAAACTAATCTAAACTATGAAAAGCAAATAAATCTAAACTAAGGACAAGAAAATAAATAAAGCAATTAAAGGGGGGAATTTTATAGTAAAGTTGAGAACTTTCAACCAACTTAATTACTACTAAACACTATAAAATCACCAAAGCATGCAAAGAAAGACAAAGAAGCAATTAACTCGGCGAATTAAACAATATAATTAAGATGTTCCCTCCCTAGATTCAAATCCACTCTTTTCATGGCAATTAATTCATGTCAAATAGAGCTAGAGACACTTTGAACATTCATGCATCGATCCCTAAATTAGTTAAAACCTTCGTCTAGTTCTAACCGTCTATTTACACCAATTAATTACCTTTATGGTCAAAAGCGCGATTAAAAGGAATAATTAGCCAATCAATTTGATTACCAAGTAAAGACTTAACCTTTAATGTTTCATATGATCAACAAAACACCATTAACACATAAAGGGTCATTATATGTTTAATCACATGCAAAATCATCTATTTAAAGTTGCTTGACACTATGATTTGATCAATCACTATCTCTTTAATCATCTATTGGTCGTAGACAATCAAGATCAAAGCTTTATGAATTAAATGGTCTTTTAAAGCACAAAACTCAGTTTAGAAACAACCAAAACAGATTATGAAGCATGGATGAACTAAGATTAAGTTAAACTTGAAATTAAACATGAATTAAAGTATCAAAGCCATGAATTAAAAACCATTACATGAGTTTCATCTCTTCTAGGGAGGAAAACAGAAGATCTAGGCTCTCATATTCATAACAAAGATCTGGAAATCAAGAACAAAGCTGAACATGATGAGAAAGAACATAAAAACCGTAAAAAAGCCGAATAATCTTCACTTTGATCTTCAAATGTGAGCTCCAATCCTTCCAAGCACTTGCTCCAAGCTTCCTTTTCTATTTAATGGTGTTTTCTGGAGTTATGATGGTGAAAAAGTTGGAGAAAAGTGATTCATCCCGAATGTAGCAAAAACGAATTTATAAAGGGCCTGGCAGATGAGATCGCGCTGCGACAGGTGAGTTTGCACCGCGACGATGGCGGACTTAGCGACGCTACGCGTCAAAAAGGGCAGATTTTTTACTTTTGGCGATTTTTTTCATATTTATCTTGTTTTCCCTCATCTTTATCTTCATTTATCCGGATTTTGAACCTGAAAATCATATATGAGGATAATGATCATGTTTTTAATATATTTTTAATGATTTTAATTAAAAACAATTAACTTTTGCATTAAAAATATATATAAATCTCGCGACATCAAAATACCCTACACTTGAACTTTGTTTGTCCTCAAGCAAATCATAATTTTATCCAGGCTAAGGACTTTAAACTAGCAATATCACCCTTGTAAACATTAAATACCATTGAAGCATGTCAATATATTGGATTAGAAACAAGACAACAGTTATACTCAGATTTATGCATACACCCGTGTTGTGGTCCTCTCTTAACTTCTCACCATCCCAAATGCATTATCTTTTTATCAATAACCAAACCTTAATTAATGAATCTTTTATGGTTAATTTACCCCTTAGGAACCCCCCAACCTCAAGACTTATCGCAGATTTCTCAATTTAATTTAACATATGCTTTTGATCTCTTTGAGCTCTTATTAGTCCATATAAGTCTATGACTTTCGATGGAACCCATGTAGCGAACTTTCAACCCAACCGATCCCAAACCAGCTGGCTTTAGGTGATTAGGTGTAAAACACCCTTCAGAGTTTACTTGTTCGAGTTCTAAAGGCCACTTGTTTGACTTATAATTTAGCCATTTGGCTTTATTCTATTTTTTTATTTTTTATTTTTTATTATTTTTATTTTTTTGATTTTCTCAATTTTTCTCATTTTAGAAGCATATGATTTATAAAAGAGGAAATTCACACTCAGCCTATTTTTGTCGAGCTTAGATTCAGAAAGGGCTTAACCATTTATTTAAATTTAAAAATTAAAAATTGGTTACCATAAATGGAAATTTCTCTGGAACGGTGAAAAGCCACTAAATACTATGCATAAATACCAAATATAACCTCTGAACTTGTTCACAAATCAAACATTTGACACTTTCAACTAGTATTTAACCTTACTTGAATGATATTAAAAATTTTTAACTTATAGCCCAAATAACAGAATAATTTAATCTAGGACAAATTAAGTTCAAGCGAGGAATCTTTTTCTAACCCCCTACCCCACACTTAAATCGTACAATGTCCCCATTGTACATAAATATAAAATCAAAACTAGTGTAGAAAAAGATTAGAGAAAACTCCCTTCGGGTATTCACACAAGACATGGAGCAGTAATAGATAATACTGAGCAAAAGCCAGCATAAGCGCGTACTCCATAACCACCATCAAGAAAAATACTTGGAGCAAAATGTTAAGATAGATCACGGCTAAGAACCAAACAACTAACAAACCAAAAGAAAAGCAAACAAACCTAACTCACTTTCGTAGGAATCACGGTTGCATTTCGTGTATGCAACAAGCCTTTAAACCTCTCGGTAGCCCGAGAGGACGAGTTGTAGTCTCGTGAGGGTTTCTAGACAACATACCCACAAAGTTGGAACAGAAAGGGAAAGACATAAAAAGAAAGAAGAACGAAAAACCTAGACTAACACAGGTTGCCTCCCGAGAAGCGCTTGTTTTTTATCGAGTCACTAGCATAACTCCCAACCTCACACTTAGGGTTTTGCCCCGGAGAAGCCTTTGTCCTTACCTCCCCTCTTGTTGGTGCCTCCTTCCGAGTAGTGTTTCACTCGGTTCCTGCTGACTCTAAAGGTCGTCCCCTTTGGATCGAGAAGCTCAATGGTGTTGTTATGGAATACCTTCCTCACCTCATACGGTCCATACCACCGGGTCTTCAGATAACCCGGACACTTCTTCAACCTCACATTAAATAGCAGAACTCTATCCCCACGGTCGAAGTGTTTACCCCTTTTTGCACGAGCCTTGGGTCGGTCTTTCTCTGGTGTGAGAAGACTCTCTTCTTTCGGCTTCGGGCCCTTGGCCTCCTCAACTCTCTCCTCACGCAGCTCTTTCTCTCACAGAGTATCTAAAACTCCTACATAGAAATCAGAGTCATCAAGACATTTAGAATATATCAATGACTCGTTAAGTCCGAAAGTGATGGCATCAGTACCTACCCTGAGTGTTAGCTGTGACTCATGAATATCAACTAAAGCTCTAGCTGTACTCAAGAAGGGTCTGCCAAGAATGATAGGGACTTGATAATCTTCCTCCATGTCTAAAACAATGAAGTCCGTGGGAAAGATGAATTTATCTACCTTTTCTAATAAATCCTCAACTATCCCTCGTGGATAAGTGACGGATTTATCTGCCAGATGGATGGACATGCGAATGGGCTTGGGTTCGGGCAGGCCCAGTTTGGCAAAGAAAGAATATGGCATGAGATTCACGCTCGCGCCTGAATCGGCCAATGCTTGAGTGACATGCATGTTGCCAAACTGGCAAG
Organism: Pulicaria dysenterica; assembly: GCA_947179395.2. Lineage (NCBI taxonomy): Eukaryota > Viridiplantae > Streptophyta > Magnoliopsida > Asterales > Asteraceae > Pulicaria > Pulicaria dysenterica. The sequence continues at coordinate 11,301,567 of OX359291.1, forward strand.
GTAGAGTAAGACTCCCGGGATCGGTCATATTCTTCGGGATCTTTTTTAGCATCGCTGCTGAGCACTGATCGTTGAGCGTGACGCTCGAGACCTCTTCAAGTTTCTTACGATTAGTAAGCAGGTCTTTCATGAACTTTGCATACTTGGGCATTTGAGCCATAGCCTCAACAAAGGGAATGTTGATATGCAAAGATTTCAAGTGCTCGAGGAATTTTCGATATTGCTCATCCTGATAGTCTTTTTGGAGACGCTGCGGATAGGGTATCGGTGGACGGTACGGTTTCATAGGAGGTGGAACGGGAGGTGGATTAGATGGAGAAACAGGTGGTGCAGCTGGAGGTTCAGGAGTTACCTCTTTCTCTTTCTCTGGCTCAGGCTGCGGAGGCGGCGGTATCTCAGAATCAGTATTTAGACTACTAGGTGATGGATCATGGGGTGTTTGCTTACTCCTAGTAGACACTGCTTTAAGATCGGCTTTTGGATTGGTCTCGGTGTTGCTTGGAAGAGTCCCAAGAAAGCGGTCCTGGAGAACCCGTGAGATTTGCCCAATTTGGGTCTCAATGTTGTGGATCGAAGCCTGCTGATTCTTAAGTGTTGCCTCGGTAGTTGATCCGATCCTCTTGACTAACTCATCGGTTTCCTTGTGCCTCTGATCGGACGCTGCTGCAAAGCGGTTGAGCATCTCCTCAAAATTCGGCTTGTTCTCCGGCTCTCTCGGCTGGTCTTTCCGATAGTATCCCTGGCCGTGTTGCCGATATTTTGCCTCCATCTCCTTACGGTACTCAGGATAGGGTTTCCAATGAGGTTTCTGGTAAGGGACATTCTCTCCATCTATCGGAGGATCATACCCATGCGCGTTAGAGTAGCAAGCAGATTCTTTGAGATTCCCTTCCTCGTCATAAGGGCAATCTCACGCAAGATGAGGTCCGCTGCAGTTGTCACAACCGACTTGCATGGCATGCATGTTTTGTTGAACTTTCTTCATATCACGCCCTAATGCATCCAGCTTGGCATTTAGGGCTGCCATGTGGTCTGAACCATCGGAAGTGGATTGAGATTTTCTACAAGAGGAAGAGTCTCTCGCAGAATGCCATTGATGGGAGTGCCGAGCTAACTCCTCAATGATGGCATCCCCTGAGCGGGGGTTTCTTTGGTATCGGCCCTTGTGAATCGATCATTTGTCTTGTGCAGACATTTATACCATTATAGAACATTTGGACCACCTGGTGAAGATTTAGATCGTGTTGCGGGCAGTTCTGCAGCATCTCCTTGTAGCGGTCCCAGGCGTCATAAAGAGTCTCGTCATCCAATTGCATGAAATTTTGGATTTTCATTTTCAGCTTAGCAATTTTGGATGGAGGACTAAACTGCTTTATGAACTTTGATTTGAGCGCATCCCATGTTCGGATGGGTGGCTCGGATCTTAGCCATCGTTTGCCTGCGACCTGGAGTGTTATCGGGAACACTCGCAGCATGACGGCATCTTTCGTTACTCCCGGAGTGTGGAAGTAGTTGGCAATTTAAAGCACAGCCTCGACATGCTGGTGGGCATCTTCATGATCCCTTCCGGTTAATGGAGACTCGCGCAGCAGGTGAAGGAACTGGCCTTTAATTTCGAATGATGTCTCGGTAGGAATTTCGGGACGATGAATCCCCGCAGCGTTGCCCTCGCCGGTGCGACTCGCGTACTCCTCGAGCGATAAATTTGCAAGATCTTCAGCCATCCTCCGTAGACGTTCTCGCTCGCGTGCGGTTCTCCTCAAATGATTGAATTCAGGCTCCGGTTCTTCAAATGGTTCAATTAGCTCGGCCGACGAAGCGCGGGACATAAACTAACTAAAACCTAAGGGGTGTCTAAGGAGCAGAAAGCACTACCCTAAACAGGCCCGGAAAAACAGAAACTAACAACTAAAACTAACACTAAAAACGGAAAGGAAACAAGCAGTCGACTACGATCGCGCCGCGATCTAAAAGATCGCACCGCTATTGAAGGACAGAAAGCTACGCTACGCTAAAACTAAGCAAAACAAGCAAGCAAACAAAAGGAAAGGGTTTAATACTAAATTACTATAATTAAATCAATTGCAACCGTTCCCCGGCAATGGCGCCAAAAACTTGATGTGCGTTTTACGTACTAGTTTTTTATTTATAAATCCGTGTTAATTTATACTAAAAACGACACGAATAGGCAAGTGTACCTAATCGGTTTTAATAGTATAATTAGTAAGCACGGGTGTCGAACTCTCGGGGAACGGATTTGATTTGATAAAATTATAATGATTTAAATATTAAACGCAACTAAACTAAACTAATCTAAATTGTGAAAAGAAAATAAATCTAAACTAAGGACAAGAAAATAAATAAAGCAATTAAATGGGGGAATTTTATGGTAAAGTTGAGAACTTTCAACCAACTTAATTACTACTAAACACTAGAAAATCACCAAAGAATGCAAAGAAAGACAAGGAAGCAATTAACTCGGCGAATTAAACAATATAATGAAGATGTTCCCTCCCTAGATTCAAATCCACCCTTTTCGTGGCAATTAATTCATGTCAAATAGAGCTAGAGACACTTTGAACATTCATGCATCGATTCCTAAATTAGTTAAAACCTTGGTCTAGTTCTAACCGTCCATTTACACCAATTAATAACCTTTATGGTCAAAAGCGCGATGAAAAGGGATACTTAGCCAATTAATTCGATTACCAATTAAAGACTTAACCTTTAATATTTCATATGATCAACAAAACACCATTAACACATAAAGGGTCATTATATGTTTAATCACATGCAAAATCATCTATTTAAAGTTGTTTGACACTAGGATTTGATCAATCACTATCTCTCTAATCATCTATTGGTCGTAGACAATCAATATCAAAGCTTTATGAATTAAATGGTCTTTTAAAACACAAAACTTAGTTTAGAAACAACCAAAACAGATTATGAAGCATGGATGAACTAAGAATAAGTTAAACTTGAAATTAAACATGAATTAAAGTATCAAAGCCATGAATTAAAAACCATTACATGAGTTTCATCTCCTCTAGGGAGGAAAACAGAAGATCTAGGCTCTCATATTCATAACAAAGATCTGTAAATCAAGAACAAAGACGAACATGATGAGAAAGAACATAAAAACCGTAAAAAGCCGAATGATCTTCACTTTGATCTTCAAATATGAGCTCCAATCCTTCCAAGCACTTGCTCCAAGCTTCCTTTTCTATTTAATGGTGTTTTATGGAGTTATATGGTGAAAAAGTTGGAGAAAAGTGATTCATCCCGAATGTAGCAAAAACGAATTTATAAAGGGCCTGGCAGATGGGATCGCGCCGCGACAGGTGAGTTCGCGCCGCGACAATGGCGGACTTAGCGACGCTACACGTAAAAAACGGCATATTTTTTACTTTTGGCGATTTTTTCATATTTATCTTGTTTTTCCTCATCTTTATCTTCATTTATCCGGATTTTTAACTTAAAAATTATATATGAGGATAATGATCATGTTTTTTTATATATTTTAATGATTTTAATTAAAAACAATTAAATTTTGCATTAAAAATATATATAAATCTCGCGACATCAAAATACCCCACACTTGAACTTTGCTTGTCCTCAAGCAAATCATAATTTTATCCAGGCTAAGGACTTTAAACTAGCAATATCACCCTTGTAAACATTAAATACCATTGAAGCATGTCAATATATTGGATTAGAAACAAGACAGCAGTGATACTCAGATTTATGCATACACCCGTGTTGTGGTCCTCTCTTAACTTCTCACCATCCCAAATGCATTATCTTTTTATCAATAACCAACCCTTAATTAATGAATCTTTTATGGTTAATTTACCCCTTAGGAACCCTCCAACCTCAAGACTTATCGAAGATTTCTCAATTTAATTTAACATATGCTTTTGATCTCTTTGAGCTCTTATTAGTCCATATAAGTCTATGACTTTCGATAGAACCCATGTAGCAAACTTTCAACCCAACCGATCCCAAACCAGCTGGCTTTAGGTGATTAGGTGTAAAACACCCTTCAGAGTTTACTTGTTCGAGTTTCAAATGCCACTTGTTTGACTTATAATATCTTAATCAATTAAGATTATATTATTTAATCTTCGAATTACGTTTTGAAGTTTAATATTTTGAAACTTATATGCGAATTGTATGGAACACCATTGTAGTTTAGATACACCTAATAATTAGTTAGGATACACATTTATAAGGGTTAAATTTAAAAATAGAGGTTTTAAATTGAATCTTTTAACAAACTAATCTTCAAATTAGTTAGGATAATATCTTAATAAGATTATATTATTTAATCTTCAAATTATGTTTTGAAATTTAATTTTCGAAACTTCTATGCGAATCGTATGAAACACCATTTTAGTTTATACACACCTAATGATTAGTTAGGATACACGATTTTGTTGTTAATCTCCTATTTCTAAGGATTAAATTTGAAAATAGGTTTTAAATTGAATATTTTAACAAACTAATCTTCAAATTTATTTGATCCCGAAGTGCCTTTGGCATGATCGTTTTGAAGTAGCATATGTCACATGGTAGATCATATCCAAGCAGAGGTGCACAAGAACGAGCACAACTTCACTCAGAACTTGTGACAAAGACTTGGTGTGCATCAGAACACGACTGAAAGCCCTTGCTGTTAGGATATTATTTTAGATTTAAATTTTTTTAAACCTGTTTCATAGTCTTAACAAATTAAAGGGGTTGATTTGTTAAAATTATTTCAAAAATAGAAGTGTTAGTAAATTACAGAGGTTGAATTGTTTTTATAAAAAAAACTTCAAAAATAGAATGATGATGTTATCAACCTTTTCTTTTAATAAGTATATAAGATAAGATAATTTGAAATTGTTTTAATTAATAAAGAAAATGGTTTATTTCTTATTGATAAGATTGTATGTAGTGTTAGAACTGTATTATTGTAATAGAATAGGAGTTCAAACAATAGTTGAGGGTGCTTATTGTAAATATACCTTATAGGTATATAAACCTTGTGCTACACAAGGAAATGTAAGGATTGCCTTATAATGAATGGCTTAACTATGTGTTTTGTAAGGTGAAACGAGATTCTCTCTCAACCTATCATAGTTGCAATCCTTCAATCTACCGCTTGTTTATCCCTAACAAGTGGTATCAAAGCCAAGGAAGTGAAGATCTATCGAGTGTTATCATCAACAAATCGAGATTTGAAGATCAAAGGGGCTGAACATACACCTCAAGGTTATGGTTACATCGACGAACAACCGAGTTCTTCATTAACGAGGTGTGTTCCACATTGTTTTGCAGTGTTGATTATCGATTCTCTGATGTACAAGACAAACAAGGTATAATTTCAACACCATTTCACGATTTTATCGAGTTCATGAAGACATTTGAATGTTCAATCGAGTTTTCTTGAAGATACATTTACTATTAAAGTGAGCAAATACAACCAGCAACCTTTCAATTTCAGTTTTATACGGGTTTTGGGTTAGTGGTCTTCGGTTTTACTCATTGTTATAGAGCTTTGAAGTATTTAAAAAATTCAGTCAAGAACAAGGAAGAACAATAAAATTGCAGGTTTTAATCTTCAAAAGGCAAAAACACCAAAAATTTGGTGTTTGTGTGTGAAATCGGATTCAAATCTGATGTACAACCTGCAAAAGTCAGGTACCACTTGCAAAGTCTTCACATCAGGTACAAATCAAGCACAAGTTGCTATCGGATCTGACCAGTGTGTCAGGTTCAAAATTGCTATCGACCGTACTTTCTAGTCCCTGTTCGATAGCTATCGAAAGTGTGTTTTAAGTTCCAGTTCGATAGGGCTATCAACCGTACTTTCTAGTCCCTATTCGATAGCTATCGAGCGTGTGTTTTAAGTTCCAGTTAGATAGGGCTATCGACCGCACTTTCTAGTCCCTGTTAGATAGCTATCGACTGTGTTTTTAAGTCCCAATAAGTAACTCAAAAAAACTTCCCAAGTGTTGGTCTATCGAGCGTGTGTTGAAACTGTTCTATCGATCTCGTCTATCGACCGTGTTCTGAAAAGAAGGGTCCCATCGAACTTGGTCTATCGACCTTGTTCTGTTCTATCGATTGTGGTCTATCGATCTTAAGACATTGATTTTGGTCCATCAATCTTATTCTATAGATCATAGACTATCGATCTTGTACTTAATTCATTATCACAAGTGACCACTTAATCGATTATCAAACAGGTTTTCAGTCTTGCAATTTCCACTCAAAATTTCAAAATTTTCATCCGAAATGCAATAGTTAAGGGTGCTTATTGTAAATATACCTTATAGGTATATAACCCTTGTGCTACACAAGGAAATGTAAGGATTGCCTCATAATGAATGGCTTAACTATGTGTTTTGTAAGGTGAAATGAGATTATCATAGTTACATATTGCAATCCTTCAATCTACCGCTTGTTTATCCCTAACAAACAGGGGTGTGTTCGGTTCTGGAACCGGACCGGAACCGAACCGAAATAACCGATAACCGAAATTTGTAAAAGGTAGAACTGAAAACCGTACCGATATAACTTATATAAGGGAACTTGTTCCGGTTCCGGTTCGGGTTATTAACCGGTTATTTCGGGTATAAAACCGGATAAGACCGAAAAATTTACTTTGGAATCGGTTTCAAGAGTGGGAACCAAAATCACCGATAACCCGTGAATATTTTTTGTTATTAAAAGCAAATATCATATGTTTATATAAGTTATTCTTTACCTATAAAGGTTAACTAATAATCAAAAGACTATACGGTTTAAAGTTAACACTAAAAATACTTGAAATCTTAAGTAAACATGCATTCAACTTCGACACTAACATATGACCAATAAATAATATTTCGTTGACTTCGTTTTTACAAAAGATAACCATTAACCATATCGCTAACAATAATAGTTCAATAACCAACCATATCACCAAAAATAATAGTTCATAGCCAACAATATGATAAATACAAAATCACATATCAACCGGTTCTGGTTCTAAGACGGAATTACCCGATAACCGGTGAAACTAGAACCGAAAGCTGAAAATGAGGTTTTAGGATAACTGAATCGGACCAAATACTTTAACCCGGTTTCAACCGGTTCCGGTTCCTATTAGGCTTTTCGGTCAAAAAGTTCATCTTTAGTTTGTAATGAGCAAGGTTTTATATTCATGTGAGACATGACGTGACGATATGGTTAAACCTAAAGTTTTAGAAGTTATGGCTCGTCTTATAAGAGGAGACTTTCGTATATAAGTTATATATATACATATGCAATACTAAAACTAAAAAAAGCACATGATTATAAACTTATATCATAAATCATCATAATTCCTTTTTACTTCCGTAGATCCAACAATTTGATTATAATTAAATAACTATATATCTAACTCGTATATCTCAGTACCCTTAATGCACCTAAAAAAGCTACTTATAACTGTAAAGGCGAGCCTAAGTGTCTTACTAGGCTTTAATGTACGCCAAACCTTAGACCATTTCTCGAAGATATAGCCAAGCCTCAAACCATGACGAATTTTTTAGAACATTGGTAATGAGAGGTTTTTTTAACGGCAAAAGGACAATCCAAGGTAGAGCTTCGGTTTAGTTATTGTACTCCCCAAGCGCAACCCATATATTTTAAATATATAAAGAGGAACTAGGAAGACGCCGGAACCAAAATAAGTACAAATAATAATAACAATTACTTTCAAACATCCAAAATTAAAAATAGTAAGAAGGATTACAAGATCAATCGCTCTAACTTAATAGTATAATAGTAAGAAATATTACTAACACTAATCGCTCCAACTTAAGACTATATTCCTTTTGCTTGATTTTTTCTTTAGCCAAAAGAAAAAAAAAAGAACAAGAAGTACGCGTGAACTTGACCGCTCTCCAAAATCTTTTTGTCCTTGACTGCACCGAATGATACTTTCCCATTTCTAAGTTTTCACACAATCCAAAAATACGTTTAAATTAGGGGTGTTCAATATCCGTATCCGATCCAATATCCGAAAAATCCGATCCGAAAGTATCCGAAAATTCGGATATCCGTAAATTTCGGATACCCGAAATTGGATATCCGGATTTTCGGATTCGGATATCGGATAGTACTTTTTAAAATTTTCGGATATTCGGATATCCGAAATATCCGATTTTTTTAATTAAAATATTATTATTATTTATTAATACTAATATATTAGAACTTAGTTGAAAAAAAACCCTAGTTTTCACTTTCAGTTTCACGACTTCACATCCTCCCCTCCTGCGTTCCTTCTATTGGCGACCCACGAAGCACGGAAGCAGCCACCGTCCACCTCCACTGCTCGGCGAAGTAGATAGCAACCGTCCACCGTCCACTGCTCGGCGACCCACGCAGCAGACAAGAGCGACTGCAAGTTCGATTTTTGGGCAGCTTTCTCCTTCTCCTTCTCGTTTTCGGGCAGCTTCTCCTTATCCTTCATAGTAAGTTTAAGCTTCAAGTTCGAATTTTGTTGTTGATAACTTGATATACTCCGAATTTCAGATTAGCATTATTGAGAATTTGAGATGGTCAAATTCATCCAGATCTGTGATAATTAGTTGCTTTGTTTGGTTGTTGATATCAATAATGCTTTAACACTAAAATATATAGCTTTATTTAAACATATTATACTCGATTTTTGTTGTTGATATATATCCAGAAGGATTTGTTTCTGGTTTGTTGTTGATAATGGTCTTAGTGACTTAGTGTGATAAATAGCTGCTTTGTTTTGTTGATTGATTCTTGATTAGCAATTTAGCATTTCTAATTAGCTTAATTAGCATTCCTATTGTTGATTAGCAATTTAGCATTCTTGATTAGCAATTTAGCATTTCTCATTAGCTTAATTAGCTTAATTATCATTTCTAATTAGCTTAATTCATGATTAATTACCTCATGAGCATTTCTAATTACTTAATTAGCATTCCTATTTCCTATTGTTGTTGTTTTAAGTTCTAGGAGCTCATGATTAATTTATTAGCATTTATTGTCATAAACATATTGGTTGTGCATCTAGCAATGGGACAACTCCTATGAAAAATCATATTAGTTCTTGCAAACAATATCTGGCTAATATTGATAAAAAACAAAAACTTCTTGATCTCGAGTCTAAAACACGTGTTAGTGATGATGGTTCTGTTGAAACTGTATCAATTCCTAAGTTGTGGGAGTTTAATCAAGAAGTTATAAGGAAAGCCCTTGCTAAGATGTTAATTGTTGATGAGTTGCCATTTTCTTTTGTTGAACGCGAGGGCTTTCGTGATTTTTGCAAAGTGATAAATCCTCATTTTATGATTCTTTCGCGTACTACAGCAACAAGAGATTGTTATAAACTTTTTATTGAAGGAAGAAAAAAGCTGTTAGATGTTTTTCAGAATATGTCTTCTAGAGTATGTCTTACCACAGATACATGGACTTCAGGTCAAAATTTGAGTTATATGTGTCTAACTGCTCACTTTATCGATGATGATTGACATTTGCATAAACGGATAATTAATTTTTGCCCCATTGCGGGTCATTCGGGGGTATTAATTGGTAGAGCAGTAGAGAAGTGTTTAGTTGAGTGGGGTATAAAGAATGTATTGACTATGACAGTAGATAACGCTTCTTCTAATGATCTGGCAATTCAACACTTGAAAAAGATTTTTAACCATTGGGAATGTGGCGTGTTAGAAGGTTCTTTTTTGCACATGAGATATGCCGCACATATCTTGAATTTGGTTATCAAAGACGGTTTATCTAAAGTAATTCTTTATGTACAGAAAGTTCGTGCTATGGTGAGATATGTGAGGTCTTCTCCCGCAAGACTTAAAACCTTTAAAAATTGTGTCGAAGAAGAGAAAATTGATAGTAAAAGTCTTGTTTGTATGGATGTTGAAACTCGATGGAATTCAACATATTTGATGCTTGAAAGTGCGGTGAAATTTAAGAAAGCTTTCTCTAATATGCTTTTAAAAGATTCAATTTGCTCAAAAGAACTTAGAAAAACTGAGGCGGGTTTGGTACATGATTCAGATTGGGTCAATGTTAATAGTTTGATGCCTTTTTTGAAAATCTTTTATGATGCTACATTGAGGTTATCGGGATCTAGATATGTGACGTCAAACGATTATATGCATGAAATTTTTGGCAGTGGTAATGTTATTGATGGCTTTGTTTTGCATCCCGATCGATCAATTTCTTCCATGGCATGTAAAATGCAAAAGAAGTACAAAAAATATTGGGGGAGTGCTAAGAAGCTCAATCAGTTTTTATTCATTGCATTAATACTTGACCCGAGACGCCAATAGCAATATATTGAATGGATTGTGAATGAAAACTTTGATAAACTTGTTGCCGTTAAGTTTCTTGAAAACCTTGAGAAGAATGTGCGTTTGTTGTTTGATATGTACGATTCTTCGATGCCTAAAAAAGGGTAGACGAGGAGGTGACATCTGCATCAAAGTCTTCTACTTTTGCACAACAAGGTGATTTTGTGGGGTCATGAGGTGGAAATGGACATTGAAAAAATCATGACCCAAAAATTTGAGATGGCTATGGGGAGTTCGGAAAATATTGTGAAAAAAACGGAGTTAGACAAATATATTGGGGAAGACCGTGAACCGAAAGATCCAAAATTTGACATATTAAATTGGTGGAAGGTTCTGATGGATTATGCTCATGTCATAATATGATTATATGGCTAGATACATGTGAGCCTAAAGGGTCACACACTTATACACTGAGATACCAATTAATAATAATAATATAATTAATGTAGTTATATTATTTATGTAATGCAAAATATTAATTGGGCCTAATTAAGTATGGACTTAATAAATAAATTGTTATTGGGCTTAATTAATATATGGACTTTGTTATAAATTAGGAGATAATCTTTAATTTGAATTAAGGATAAACATGATCCTTAATATAGATTAAGGATAAACATGAGACTTAATTTGAATTAAGGATAAACATGATCCTTAATATAGATTAAGGATAAACATGAGACTTAATAGGGATTAAGGATAAACATTAGAAAGAGATAAACATGAAAGAGTTTATATTTATCTCAAACTATTTTTCTCCTATATAAACACTTAAAATTTCGTGACCCCCTTAACATATATGAAGAGTTTTCAATTTTGATCTTAAAATTGGAGGGTTTTGTGTTCTTAATGATCCAAGCAACAAAGGGTTGTTCTTGGTGATTAATTCAAGCATTACAAAAGGACTAGCATCCATTGGTGATCAAGGAAGTGTAGTGTGGACTACATTAGAGGTGTTCTACATTGAACACTAAGGTTTCAAGGTTACACAACAAGATCCCGAATCGTATCTCTTACCAGCGATTAAAGGTAATCGATTCTTATATTTCGTTTGATTGTTTTGGCAATACGTAGATCCAGCTATTGGTGATGTTTTCCGCTGCGTTTATATATATTATTATGAATTATTTTCTTCTTTATCACCAACAGTGGTATCAGAGCCATCGTATGTGCCATTCGATTAACGGGGTATACGTAAAAGTGGTTCAAACTCATTTTTTTAAGGTTTATGTGGTTCGAATTTTTGGACAACTCTTGGCTGTGGTTTTTCGACCATGTGATGGTCTTAAAATATTAGTTTTTATAAACCTTGAAGCCACTTGTTACCTATACCATTCGTAGATCAATTATTATATTCGTTTCTTCGATTAGTTGGCTTGTTTTTCTTCTCTTTGTTAGTTTTTGAGATCCATGGTTAAATCATGCAATTTCACCATGGACCAAGCCAACACATTCATGATTGGATGTTATTACGTTTAATGTGCAAAACCGATGAAAACCTAGACCGTTTATGTGCCTTGTTCTTCATTATCGTATGTATGGTTGATTTGGTGTTTGGTGCCGGGTTTTTGGCCTTGTAATTATTTAAATTTTTCGTCATTTGTAGCCATTGTTTGGGAAATTTTGTTACTTAGTTTTGTAGTAGTATAATTGTATTTTAGTACAAAATTGTAATCGTTACTCAACATGGAATGGCGGAAAAAATTAAAGAAAAAGGTGGTTTTTCGGAGCTGCTGGACAGCCTGTACGAAAACTGGAATTCCCAGAGCTAGACGACTCGGATTGACGTGATTTTTTTTCTGGAGTTTCACAAGACATAGACCTACAACTTTCGTGAAGGGTACTTTGATTGGGGAAGACTCTCTGAAGGCGAAAAACTGATCACAAGTTGCTACAAATTTTCTGGAAATATTTAAATGTTACTTTTACTTGACCATGATTGTGATTTTGGTTCAAGTGGGAGTCTTTTGTGGGTTTTTGTTGGCCCCTCCCTTAGTTGACCTCTTGGTCTGTCGTGATGGCTCACGAGACCAAGCATAGGATTTCATCGGTTGAGGTTTTGCACATAAGTGATAGTGATTGTGGTTATTTACTCTTATGTGATTGAGTTTTGCCTTATACCATGGTTTTATATAAAGCTGGACTTTAAGTTAAGGAAAATATTTTTAACTAATGCTATGAATGAAGTTTGCATGCTTCTTTCATACATTCTTTTGATTAAAAATTGTTTTATCAAATTATATACCCATTGAATTTTTAGTCATGCCGTCCAATCGTTTTAAATTACTTGCCGTTATTTTTTGCTTTTGCGTGAGACGTGAGTGAATTATAACCCCGAGGTAATTATTTTCCATGCGTGAGACCTAGATTTATTTTTACACAATTTAAAATTGGATGACTAAATCGTGTTAAGCCGGTGAGACCTTAACCCGAGGCAAGGATGGGACTAAATATGCCTATTTGACACTAGTTGATTTGTCACTAGGTGTCATGAGTCCCATAATGATCTAAGAGTTGCACTTGTAATGCAATTGGTGATCGTCACCTACCTATTGAATCTATCGTTGCTAGCAGATCAACTGATGTGATGATAGAAGTACAATGAGGATCTTAGCATTTTCGTAAAATTAATTGTTTTTCTTAAAACATTGGGTAATTAATTTTAAAAGGATAATTATTGAAAATACTAATTAAAATTTGTATTTGTGTATATGACTTCTGCAAATGAAACCCTTGGTAATTCTACTATTAGGTCAGTTCTTGAAAAAGAAAAATTGAATGGAATCAACTTTATCCATTGGTATCGAAACCTAAGAATCGTTCTTAGAACTGAGAATAAGTTGTTCCACTTGGAAGAGGCCTTACCTGAGGAACCTCCTGCCACTGCTTCTGTTGCCGCTCGTTCTGCCTATACTAAAAGGTTTAATGAACAAAGAGAGGTCTCTTCTCTTATGCTAGTGAGCATGACCCCTGAGATCCAAAGGAACTTGGAGGAACTCACAGCCTTTGATATGATCAAAGAGTTGAAAACTATGTTTCAACAACAAGCGGAGCAGGAATTGTTTGAAACAGTTAAAGCATTCCACGCTTGCAAGCACGAGGATGGCCAACCGGTTAGCTCTTATGTCTTGAAGATGAAAAGTTATCTTGACCAAATGGAGCGTCTCGGTTTCCCTATGCCACAAGTCCTCGGAGTGAACTTGATTCTTACTTCACTCTCAAAGGACTTTGACCAATTTGTGATGAACTATAACATGCATAGCATGGGGAAGACAATACCGGAATTACATGCTATGCTGAAGCTTGCGGAGCAAGGGTTGCCCAAGAAAGCTCCAGCTGTACTAGCAATCAGGGAAGGTAAAATCCAAAAACAAAAACCGCATGCAAAGGGCAAGAATCAAGGCAAGGGCAAGGGTAAAATTGTTTACAATCCCAAGCCAAAGATTCCCCTACCTGCCAAAAAGGAGCACCCTGCAAAGGACACCGCCTGTCATCACTGTGGAGTGATAGGCCACTGGAGGAGGAATTGTCCAGCCTACCTGGCTGGGTTGAAGAAGAACAAAGCTGGCTAGGCCAGCACATCAGGTATCTTCACAATAGAACTTTACGCTTTTCCTAATAAATGTTGGGTGTATGACACTGGTTGTGGAACTCACATTTGTAATAATGTACAGGGACTAAGGGAAAGTAGAAAGCTAAACAAAGGAGCTTTGGATCTGTACGTAGGCAATGGAATGTGTGCAGCTGTCTAAGCAATAGGGAGCTTTGATCTTATCCTCCCTAATGGATTGATTATTGTATTAGACAATTGTCATTATGCACCTACTATTACTAGGGGTATTGTTTCGCTTTCTCGTTTGAGGGATAATGGTTTTATTCATGTTTTTACGGATTATGGCATTTCTGTTTCTAAGAATAATATGTTTTATTTTAATGCTATTCCTCGTGATGTTATTTTTTAGATTGACATGCATAATCTTATTTCAAACGATAGTTCTGTTGTAACACTGTTCTCACTAACACTATTATAAACACGCGCGGAAGCTTAATTAACAAAATATATTATAATATATATATGATTAAACACAACTTAACAGGGTTGCTTTACAAATCATTTACAGTGTTACTACAAAACAGGCTCTATACAAAAACATCAGATATCAGAGTTAGATCAGTCCCAAAATTCCAGTTTAGCTCTTTAATCCATCTACCTGGATTCTCCTGAAAAGAAATCAACAGTGGGGAAATAGCACAAAGCTAAGTGAGAGAATAGATACCACAAACATACAAGGCATCAAGCCTAAACCAACAATGCTCAAACAAACAAGAGAACCGGCGGTGTTGCAACACCTACAACCAAATGCCGGCCAAAGCATAGGTTTACCGATAGCCCAGTTACAACAGACAACAATAATAGTACTTCTTGATTACAACAAATGCTTATCAAGACAAATACTAATACTGTATATCTCTAAACATAGGCCTAGCTGAATAACAACCGCCAAGCTGATCTCACAACAACATCATGTATATATACAAAAAAAGAGCAACAATCAGGTGATATATCTTATACATCCAAGATATATATCCACTCACCGATATCTTCAATGCTCAGGGAACTCAGTCTTTCTTACTACCGAGTCTTTCCACCACCTGAACAAACAACTATCAATCAGTATTTGCTTAATCAACAAACAATAAGCAAAATACTGAAATCAATCATACATGTACATATAAAACCACAAGTACATATATCAAATCACGTATATACTACCAATATACCACAATTCACGATTACCCTTTACTTACTGTAATCTTGTGAATTCATCCAACTCCTTAGCTTAGACAATTCATACATTCCTTTCACAAGCCAAGGCTACAAGTTCATGTTTAAACTTGATCTTTCATACACAATGTTCATCAATTCCGAGCATAGGCAAAACTGGAAATCCGATTGTGTTCAAATCCGACAAAATCAAATCCGATTAAGCCAATCCGATAAAATCAAATCCGAGAAATGGCAATCCGCTAAACATGAAATCCGATCAAGCAAAAGCAAATCCGATACAGTCAAACAATCCGATAGAATTCACAATTCCGATCAACTGAGGAATCCGATAACTTTAAATCCGATAAAGTCCACAACCCGATAAAATTCTCATTCCGATAAAATAGGATCCCGATAATATCAACAATCCGATAGAATAGGAAATCCGATAAAAGTGTTAGGCATTTTATTCATCTTGATTTCATACTTAAGTCACACAATCCGATCAAATCCAAATCCGATAAAACAATCGGATTCTGATAAACAGAGTTAAGGCAACAGTTCAAATGTTTTATCGGTTTTCTTCCAAATCCGATAACTTCTATCGGTTTTCAACAATCCGATCGATTCAAACTCAAATCCCGATCGATTCATCCTTAGCAAATCCGATAAACTCAACAATCATATAAACTTCAACTTTTGATCTGATTTTAAGCATGCAAACACTTATATGTTTCCAGAATTGAATTCTAAACATATATTATTCATTCTAACATCAAACACTATCAATCATGCTTCCTAAATCATCAATTTATCATACTTTGCATTCAATCGGTTTTCACATAATAACCACATAAATTCAAAATTAGCATCAGTTAATATATGATTTCTGAATTCTAACCTTTTGAAGATGTTAATTGCTTCAGATAAACAGATTGCACAATTCAAATCAACAAGAATTCAATTCTTCTTCTTTGATTATTTTTCTCGGCCGTAAGCATACAAACACACACTTACACCTCACAATTTTGCATGTTATGAGTAATTAGGTGGTGTGTTGGGTGGTTTAGGTGTCAACCGAGACACCTCATCATCCATTAACAATAATAATTATTTTAATAATAATTATTCCCATTTTAATTAAATTAATTAATTAAAACACACAAACAATTAATTAACAACTAATCAATCAATTAATTTAAGTAATTCATCTTAATTACCTTAATCCTACTAGGCCAGTAAGGAGGGTGTTACATCTGTGTATACATGTAGCACTAAAAAATCCAAACTAAATCCGGATTTAACTTACTTATGGCATTGTCGTCTTTGCCACATTAACAAGAAACGCATTTTAAAGCTGCAACACGATGGGCTTATTAAACCAACTGATTACGAATCATTTGATAAATGCCTCTCTTGTATATCTGGGAAGATGACAAGAAAACCTTTCTCTCATGTAAGTGAAAGGGCTAAAGATCTACTTGAACTCATACATACTGATGTATGTGGTCCTTTTAGAACAATATCTAAGGAAGGTGCTAATTACTTCGTTACTTTCACTAATGATTTCAGTCGCTATGGTTATGTTTACTTGCTTAAACATAAACATGAAGTTTTTGAAACTTTCAAAGCATTTCAAAGTGAAGTAGAAAATCAACTCGGCAAGACTATTAAAGCTCTCCGTTCTGATCGAGGAGGAGAATATATGAGTCAAGAATTTTTAGATCTCTAACTAGAAGTGGGATTGTCTCGCAATTTACTCCACCTTACACTCCACAACATAACGGTGTGTCTGAGAGGAGGAATCGAACCTTGCTAGACATGGTTCGATCAATGATGAGTCTAACAAATTTGCCAATGTCCTTTTCGGGCTATGCCCTAGAGTCCGCTGCACGCATACTCAATATGGTTCCAACCAAGAAGGTTGATAAGACACCGTATGAGATATGGCATGGGAAAGTCCCTAATTTGTCTTACTTGAAAGTCTGGGGTTGTGAGGCTCTCGTAAAGCGGGACACACCGAACAAACTTGAGCCCAGGTCTATCAAGTGTATCTTTGTAGGATACCCAAAGGACACAATGGGTTACTACTTCTACTACCCACCTGAGAACAAAATATTTGTTGTTCGGTATGCTGAGTTTCTTGAAAATCGTCTCATTTTACAAGAAGCAAGTGGGAGCACTGTGGACTTTGATGAAGTTCAAAGTGAAGATGCACAACCTTCAAATAACACTAGCGAGATTCATGCTGAGACCAAACATAACGATGTTGCATCTCAAAATGATGAAGTTCCCATTCGTAGATCTGCACGAACACCTCATGCACCTGACCGTTATGGTTATCATATCGATGCGGAGGAGCAACGTCTAGGGGATCTTGGAGAACCCCCAAATTATAGAGCTGCATTGTTGGATCCGGAATCCGATAAATGGCTTGAAGCAATGAATGTGGAAATGCAATCCATGAAAGATAATCAAGTCGGGGAATTGATTGATCTTCCTCCGAACAGTAAGACTGTGGGGAGTAAGTGGATCTTCAAGAAGAAGACCGACATGGATGGAAATGTACACACCTATAAAGCTCGTCTAGTAGCAAAAGGTTACACTCAAACCTACGGGATTGACTATGAAGAAACCTTCTCGCCTGTTGCTGACGTTAAAGCTATTAGGATTCTTATAGCCATAGCAGCGTACTATGACTATGAGATTTGGCAAATGGATGTCAAGACAGCCTTCTTGAACGGCCACCTTAATGAAGATGTTTATATGGTGCAACCCGAGGTCTTTGTGAATCCAAAATATCCAAATAAAGTATGCAAGCTTCAAAGATCTATTTATGGATTAAAGCAATCATCAAGAAGTTGGAATAAAAGGTTCGATGAGGAGATCAAAAAGGTTGGTTTCACTCAAAACCCTGATGAGCCATGTGTATACCTGAAAGCTAGTGGGAGCACCGTTGTCTTTCTGATCTTATATGTTGATGACATATTACTCATGGGAAACAACATTCCAATGCTACAAGATGTAAAATCCTGGCTTGGAAAATGTTTCGCCATGAAAGATTTAGGGGAAGCGGCATATATCCTTGGAATCAAGATCTATAGGGATAGATCAAAGCGGTTGATAGGTTTAAGTCAAAGTGCTTACATTGACAAGATTCTAAAACGGTTTAGAATGGATGCTTCCAAGCGTGGAAGTCTTCCAATGCAACCCAATGTAAACTTGAGTAAGACTCAAGGACCGTCGACACCTGATGAGGTGAAGCGTATGAAGGTAATCCCTTATGCCTCTGCTGTGGGTTCCATCATGTATGCTGTGAGTTGCACTAGACCTGATGTAGCATTCTCTCATAACCTTACAAGTAGATACCAGCAGAATCCTGGTGAGAGTCACTGGACTGCCGTTAAGAACATATTAAAGTATCTTAGAAATACTAAAGATATGTTTCTAGTTTATGGGGGAGATATCGAAAGAGATCTCACTGTTACTTGCTACACTGATGCGGGTTTCGAAACAGATCGAGACGATACTCGATCCCAGACAGGATACGTCTTCGTTATGAACGGAGGGGCAGTTGACTGGAAGAGTGCTAAGCAGAGCACTACTGCAATGTCTTCTACTGAAGCGGAATATATACTTGCGTCTGAGGCTGCTATGGAGGCTGTTTGGATACGAAAATTTATTTCTGGGCTTGGAGTTGTCCCCGGCAATGAAAAACCTATGGATATGTACTGCGACAATTCGGGTGCCATTATCATAGCCAATGAACCCGGAGTTCAAAAGGGTGCCAAACACTTTCTCAGAAAATGTCACTATATTCGTGAAGTTATAGAGATGGGTGAAATTTGGCTTCTGAAAGTACACACATATAACAACTTAGCAGACCCTTTTACGAAGCCAATGTCATGCAACAAGCATCTCGAACATGCTAGAAATATTGGGCTTCGACCTGCTAGTAGTCTTATGTAGATCTGTTTTAGTATTTGAATAATTGGAAAATTAAACAGTTTTTATTTCATAATGAATTAATATACTTGGTATGATTGTTTTCCTTTATATTAACTGTGCTCTATATTTGCATGTTTATATCCGTGAATATTTGATATTCTAAAATCGCCCATTGTCGGTTAAAGATACGGGAGTGTTATTGAATTAAGGTAAATGTGAGAGTATAGGTGATATTTATTATGAATAAATATTAATGATGATCCCACCTAACTCACATGTTGTTCATTGGTGATAAACATTGGGCAGACCCCATTTTCAAGAGTTCACTGCATGGTTTTATGTCAACTGTGAATCTTGATAAATGGTTATATCATTCGTCCTCAGACTTGAGATGCGAGTAGGTTTCGAGTGAGTGTAATGTCTATTTTTGATGTGATTAAACGCTGTCCTGAATAAGGTTGTTATAAAAGTCATTTTCAGGATAGATATGAAACTTACGACGAACACGTGCAGTCAAGATAGGATTTGTTCCTCTATGAGTAATAGAGTAAGATACTTCTTGGGCCCCTCGATGAATTGAATAGATAGTGTATGGCCGTACCCAAAGGTTATTAGGATGATGCCTAATGAGTTTGGTAATCTATTTAATGTCTGGATCGAGAAAAGAAATCGTATAGATAATTAGAATGACACGTGAGCCATGTCTAATACTATACACAGTATCTGAAACAAAAGGATGATTGATTTATATACCATTTAAATGAGACGTTTAAGAAACCAATCTCATGTGTCTCTGGGGGCATTGGCGTGTTGCTAGACGCTAACCTTTGCTTGTATAGTTACTTGTTATTATGACCTGCACAAGTGGGAGCTGATGGATTATGCTCATGTCATAATATGATTATATGGCTAGATACATGTGAGCCTAAAGGGTCACACACTTATACACTGAGATACCAATTAATAATAATAATATAATTAATGTAGTTATATTATTTATGTAATGCAAAATATTAATTGGGTCTAATTAAGTATGGACTTAATAAATAAATTGTTATTGGGCTTAATTAATATATGGACTTTGTTATAAATTAGGAGATAATCTTTAATTTGAATTAAGGATAAACACGATCCTTAATATAGATTAAGGATAAACATGAGACTTAATTTGAATTAAGGATAAACATGATCCTTAATATAGATTAAGTATAAACATGAGACTTAATAGGGATTAAGGATAAACATTAGAAAGAGATAAACATGAAAGAGTTTATATTTATCTCAAACTATTTTTCTCCTATATAAACACTTAAAATTTCGTGACCCCCTTAACATATATGAAGAGTTTTCAATTTTGATCTTAAAATTGGAGGGTTTTGTGTTCTTAATGATCCAAGCAACAAAGGGTTGTTCTTGGTGATTAATTCAAGCATTACAAAAGGACTAGCATCCATTGGTGATTAAGGAAGTGTAGTGTGGACTACATTAGAGGTGTTCTACATTGAACACTAAGATTTCAAGGTTACACAACAAGATCCCGAATCGTATCTCTTACTAGCGATTAAAGGTAATCGATTCTTATTTTCGTTTGATTGTTTTGGCAATACGTAGATCCAGCTATTGGTGATGTTTTCCGCTGCGTTTATATATATTATTATGAATTATTTTCTTCTTTATCACCAACAGTGGTATCAGAGCCATCGTATGTGCCATTCGATTAACGGGGTATACGTAAAAGTGGTTCAAACTCATTTTTTTAAGGTTTATGTGGTTCAAATTTTTGGACAGCTCTTGGCTGTGGTTTTTCGACCATGTGATGGTCTTAAAATATTAGTTTTTATAAACCTTGAAGCCACTTGTTACCTATACCATTCGTAGATCAATTATTATATTCGTTTCTTCGATTAGTTGGCTTGTTTTTCTTCTCTTTGTTAGTTTTTGAGATCCATGGTTAAATCATGCAATTTCACCATGGACCAAGCCAACACATTCATGATTGGACGTTATTACGTTTAATGTGCAAAACCGATGAAAACCTAGACCGTTTATGTGCCTTGTTCTTCATTACCGTATGTATGGTTGTTCTTGGTGATTAATTCAAGCATTACAAAAGGACTAGCATCCATTGGTGATCAAGGAAGTGTAGTGTGGACTACATTAGAGGTGTTCTACATTGAACACTAAGGTTTCAAGGTTACACAACAAGATCCCGAATCATATCTCTTACCAGCGATTAAAGGTAATCGATTCTTATATTTCGTTTGATTGTTTTGGCAATACGTAGATCCAGCTATTGGTGATGTTTTCCGCTGCGTTTATATTTATTATTATGAATTATTTTCTTCTTTATCACCAACAGGTTCAACAATGTAGGTATCCCGTTCTTGCTAAAATGGCTCGAGATATACTTGCAAGTCCGGTTTCTACAGTAGCTTCGGAGTTCGCTTTTAGCACTGGTGGACGTGTACTTGATACTTTCCGTACTTCTTTAACTCCAAGAATGGTGGAAGCTTCGGTTTGTACACAAGACTGGCTTAGAGCTTCGCGTACTCCAATCTTCCTTGACGACACATTTCGTGAAATAGAGAACTTGGAAGAAGAAGGTTAGTTTCTTTATTTTCATGTTTCTTGACTCACATTGTTAATACTTTATAGTTTTATAATTATATATTTCAATTCTATTTTTTTCTTTGGAGTACTAGGTTTGAAAGATTTAACCAATGAGCAACCTATCATTATGATTGATGAAGCGGTGAAAAGTCTAGAGGGGCTAGGGGCAAGTGTGTTTGGAGATTCCGACTCGGATGATTGAGAAATGTATGTTCTAACTTCTAACCATTTCATTTTTGTTTTGACAATTTATTAGATCAAGGTCTTTGGCTATTATTTATTAGTTATTCAATTACAAGTTTCTAACTTTACAAATTTGTAGTATTTGTAGAAGGGAAGCAACTAGCAAGTAGCAAGTTATCAAGGATCAACCAAGTCATCAAGAATCAAGATGAGAAGATGAAGTTATTTTTATTTTATGAACTAGTCGTAATCAATTATTAATTATGTTGTTTTAGACTTTTGTCGTATGAATTTGTAATATTTAGGACATGTGAACGTAGTACTAAATGCCGTATGAATATTTGGACAATTATTGAGTATGTATGCTGTGATTTTAAATGTTTAAAACTAAATTTGGCATGTTGAAATTTCGGATATTTCGGATTATCCGATATCCGTATCCGAAATTTCGGATATCCGAAATTTCAGATACGGATAACGGATACTGTAATGCACTATCCGAAATTATTTCGGATATCCGAAATTTTCGGATATCCGAAATTCGGATATCCAAAAATCCGGATATCCGAAAATGAACACCCCTAGTTTAAATAACACCCATAAACGTTTTTAACGTTTCCCCTTTAAAGTTCAACGACCAGCTCCACGACAAAAATGTGAAATATCGAGAATGTCCAAATAACTCACACCAGGGGCGACTCCATGCATTGCCCAATGGGGTGCATGGACCCCACTTGTGTATTTTTATAAGTTGTATATGTATGTACAAATATCTTTTATGGACCATACTAAATATCACACATGGACCCCAACAAATTAGAAAGAACCTAGCAAAGAGTCAAATCATATTATACATCAATAGAGAAGTATAGCTAGTTAGTCAGACCTAGGTATGTTGCATATTATGTACTTTTGATTATAATTATTTCCTTTGGATTTCATTTAGTTATTGTTTATTCATTTGATGTTGTTTATTCATTTGATGTAGCGTTATAATTACGTTTTATTTTAATTTTGGTTAGGTCATAATTTTTCTATCAACTGATTTTGAATTTAAGTTTGGTATTAACCTCAATGGTTTTATATTGATGACGGTTACATCAATTAATAAAACTTTCAATGTAGGTAATACACTCACATAACATAGTCAAATTAGACTATTAAGTGGGTCTAAATATTTTCACCCCTTAATAGTGATTATAACAGTTTTATTTCATTGTGTATTTTATTGTGTATTAATCATTTCTATTGTCTAGTGTTTTTTATATTATATTACTAGCTTAAATGCCCATGTAATACACGGTTCGTTAAAAAATAATAAAAAATAAAAATAAAATAAAAAGTATTATACAAGTATATAAAACGTGAATAAAATAAAATTTTCAAAATATGACGACAAATACCGTTTAGACCACGGTGGAAACATCGACGCAAGGCGTAGTAATTAGGGACAGTAAGGTCAAGCGTTTATTGGTTATAATTAAAAGAATTAAAATGATTATAAAATATTTTAGAATGATAAGACTAATAATTTGATTAAACATCATATTTTGAAATATTATAAATGGTAAATATGATATAAACACCCAACCTTACTATCATGATAATTATTAATCCTTAAAATAATTTAAATAGATATTTATTATATCGTATTTTACTCACCTTAATTTACAAGCATCATATTTACTCATTATAATATTAAAAATATCACATTTAACCAACTTCTTAGTTTTACCATTCTAAAATATTTTATAATCGTTTTAATTGTTTTAAAATTATAATTAAAAAATGCTTAATCTTACTAATCTTAATTGTAATAATAATGATCAATGACTTGTACAAGAAATACATGTTAGTGCATGAATGTAAATCCCTAGTTCTGGTCAATCAGATATGTAATTATTTACTTAGAATGATAATACAAAGGAGTTTTGACTTATGGTTACATGTTTATTCATTCTAAGTGTTTACTTATGTTTATCTTAAGCTTACAAGTACTTAATCATGTGTTGATGTGTGTTTGGAAGGTTAAGTATAAAGTCTATTTCATCACGTGCGTGATGAAGCTCACTACGTACGTAGTGGAGCTCATTACGTGCGTAGTGAGGCTGGTTAATTAAAGTTAACTAATTATTATTAGAAAATGTCTAGTACATGCGTACTATATACACTACGTGCGCAGTGCACTGCATTACGTGTGTAGTGGAAGTTAATTAAGGCAGAAACGTGTTTAACATAAATACCGCGTTTTCTGTTCATATAAATAGGTTTTAACCGTGTTTTATCACGGGTAATCGTCCGTAATCGTCCATAATCACATATAAGCCTTCATAAGCCTTCGAAATCAGAGATACCTTCGAAAAAATGTAAACTTAGTGTTAATTTCGTATCCAAGGGCAGCCTTAAGCATTCTGTGTGAGTTCTTAGTGTTGTTCTTCGTCTTTCTCTGTGTGTTCTTCGTGATTACTGTGTGCCGGACACCTAAGCAGATCTTTGAATCATTAGGAGGTTTGGGAAATAGATATTCCGCACTATTTCTCATCTTAGATTAGTCCTAGCATTAGGGTGTTAGTTTAGAACCCCCACGGTCCTACAATACAATCACATCTATTCGTATCATGATAACCCCTTGCATTGATGTTTCAACGGTTGTCTAAGTGTCGACGTTGTTTATCGCCAGTTTTTTAAATTATCATTTTACTAATGTTTAATATTTATTATTTTTCCGACCGACATGTGTATCATACGTACATTTAATCTAGTTATACTATAGTATTTAAAAAGCATAGATACGTATAATCTACATATGTATGTTTAAATTACTATATAGATTAATTTAGTAGGATAAAATTTAAAATATTTTGATTCTAAAAAATCAAAATTGATTTTTTAAATTTAAGATACTTTGACTCTAAAAGTCAAAATTTATTTTTGATTTGAAACAAATGAATGATCGAGATTAAATCTTTTGTTAAATAAACGGTTTAGATTGTCTTATAATTTTTTTTTCCAATTAGTCTTTTATTTAGATTAGAAGATTAACGCTTTGACTAGTACCCAAAAAACTAATTTTAACTCGTTATCTAATCATTCGGGACGACTGGTCTTGTCACGTAAACTCGGACCCGAGTACATTTGATTCCTATATTCACCACTGATTCACACCCCACCAACTACCAATGTCAATTAGAATTCTCCTATAATTTGAAGATTTAGTAAATAGATGTTCTTCAAATTTATCATCGACACCACATAAAGGGCAAGATAAAGATAAGATCAATGCCTCGCTTTTAAAGGTTGACTTTAGTAGTCATCCTACCATAGTACCATGAAAAAGAGCTCTCTCAAATTCGTAGAATTTTGCAGTAGACTGTTGATAAGGGGAAGGCTTCTACGTGAAAGCTACATTTCCGCAATACTTTTTATGAACTTTGATTTTATTAAACTAATTCAATTAAACATATTACTGATTTGACACTGCAAGTCTCGTGTGTCGGGCATGTCACTGACCGATGTGTAATGAATATCTTATATCTATTCACTTTGACTAAATGGTTTATGGAATTTATTAAAGTTTAAAAAAATTGGGGTGTTACACTTTGAGATTATACGACTCAGCAGATTGGTTAACTTTAGAATTTTACTTGGCCAAGTAGTCACAAAACCGAGTTTGCCTAGAGGACAACTATTTCAAATTGGCATGATAAAAATATGAAAATCTTGTTGCATAACGATGTAAATCAGACGGTAAAATATCTAGAAAAACGAAAAAAAATTAAGGTGGCGTTTGGTCCGCAAAATGTTTTCCAATGGAATTGGAATCTAGGAAGGAATTGTAATGTTAAGGAATTAGATTTGAAATTTAAAATCCTTCTCCATTGCGTTTGGTTGTAAACATGAAATTGGAATTGGAACCTAAGACCACCTCCCGCACCACCTGCTGCCACCACCCACCACCCTTAACCGCCATCACCCTAACCACTGTTACCCTAACCATCGTCGTTGCCACCATCGAAGCCCAGACCACCGCCATCGCAACCATTGAAGCCCTAGCAACCTAAAACAAAGTCTCAAGTTGGGCCGACACCAACCACCATAACTGAAGCTCCATGATGACAGTTGATGCCCTAAATCGGAGATTGTCGTCGTCGAACCCAAATCTGCCGTTGAAGACGAAGATGAACAAGATGAAGAAATCAAACCGATAATCGCCGGAAGACGGGGAACACGAGGGAACGATGAAAGTGAATTCTATCCAAGTTTTACATTTGATGGAATGTTGGCTTTGTCAAGGCATCTAAATCCTTACAATATTTTGAACCAAACAAGAAAATTAATTGGAATTAAATTCAATTTCTTCCAAATTCCCACCAATGATCTCCAATCAAACACCGTACATATATGTTGTAAAATCGAATCTCGAGACCATTCTATAGGTTCACGAGAAAGGGTCAAACACTTCAAACCAATCGAAATTCTACCATGATATGTTTACGGTACATAAAACATCTTAAATCGGTATATTAGAAACATATCATATTATATATATAAATAATAATATCTAAAACTGTTGGCAAAGATATTTTAACCCGTTAACTATCCTATCTTCTTGACTCGAATCATTTTATGTTACAGATACATTAAAACTTTTTATCAGAACCGTAGCAAAGCTTTTGAGCTAAACAAAAATTAGTGAGAAAAAAACCGAGGAAAAAAACTTTTGAGTTAAGCTGCACAATCGGAGACAATTAGTGAGAAATTGATACATTTCCGGTAGTTAAAAACACTTCCATTTATCACTTTCCATGTCATAAAAAATAGTATGATAAGCAATTTCAAACAATCAATCTATAGAAATTATTAAATAGTGGATATACTTAATTTAGCTTCCATTTTCTATTGTCCAAGTTAAGGCAAAACTGCTTTCTTTTTTCCACTATCATGATAATTCAACTGTTAGTTAAGATAAAAAAATAAGTAGATAACCTCATCAAATTTCATGGAAGACACATTCTGTTGAACTGAATTACATCTCTTTAGTGTTTGAAATGGTATTGAAGGCTATCAAGAGTCCCTTTTTACAACAGCATGAACAAAAACTATGCAAACTGGTATAGTTACAAATGAATTTTTGCCATGAGACATATAGGTTGAAAAAAGTTTCAACATAATAGAAATTTATCTGTGACGATTTTCAGACGACCTGGAAAAAATATTATTAGATCAGTAAAAATGGTGTTAGTAGGCCCTTAATTCAGAAGGTGATGCTTCATGCACCTAAAGCTGCTCAATTTGTTTTAGAACTTTGTTAGAAAAAAATTGAAAACAAAGTAATGTGTTTTGCACAATTTCAGTTAACAGGAAAACATGTGAACTACGTACCTTTCATAAGTTGACTTCATTGCCCAATGTATATGTATCTTCTCCTCTTTTGTTTGTTTAAGATTGCATGCTCAACTGAATTGGCAATTTTCTGAAACCATTCTGGTTTTCCGGTTGACAACATGAGACATCCCATCACCATTCCAGTTATTGTGCCACATCCGTATCCCAACATCACCACTTTCCATGTGAATCCACTAATCTCTTCATCATCTCCATCTTCACCATGTTTGACTTCTAGGGAATCCGATGGCTCACAAAGTTGTCGGGGCAACTGAAACCCACAAAGTCCCGGATTCCCACCAAATGAGTGCTCATCAAATGTGTTAAATTGTTTCCCTTTTGGAATATGTCCCACGAGATGGTTTTGTGAGAGATTTAACACTTCAAGAGAAGCGATGTCTGCAAGTTCTTGAGGGATCTTTCCACTAAGTTGATTCCAAGAGAGATCTAATGATTCAATTGCAGAAAGGTTTCCAAGAGCATGCGGGATTTGACCATTAAGGTGGTTGTGGGATAAGTTTAGCACTTTTAATGAGTTAAGAGTACCAATGACGTCTGGAATCTCCCCTTCAAATTTGTTATCGGATAGATCAACTATTATGTAGTTAACCAAAACTTTCTGAAATAAGAGCCATTGACCTTTCACCACTATAGTAACAGAGTAATACACAGAGCTATTCCTGTTTGGTAAAATGAAATAGTCTGGTTCTGGACCCTCTGCTATCACGGCCTTCATGGCAATGAAATTTTGAAAATATTTTTTAGGGAGATGTCCTACTAACCCATTATGAGACAAATCAAGGACTTGCAGACTTGGAAATGGGAGTTCACCGGTAAAAGAGGTTTCAATGGAACCATGTAAATTATTTGAACCCAGCATTAGAATCTCTAGCAATGGAAGATTTCCTAACCATTTAGGGAATGTGCCATTCAAGTGGTTGTTTCCGATATCAAGAATTCTTAAATCTTGAGCTTTGGATAAGAAACTTGGCACGTCTCCTACTAATTGATTTCCATTCAAAATAACCCAATATAGTCTTACATAATCTTGGTTCACATTCGGGATGGTTCCATGGAAACGATTGTTCCCCATATTTACCACTTCAAGTTGAGATAAAATATTTCCAAAGCATGGTGGAATAACTCCAACAAATTTGTTGTATGACATGTCCAGACTAACCAGATTGCTCATGTTGCAAATTGATGAAGGGAATTCTCCTTCTATCTTGTTGTATTGCACATAAAGCGACATTAATCCAGCCCCTTGAAAGTGCGGCAATCCGGTTATGGAGTTATGTGAGAGATTCAGATAATACAACTTGTTTCCTCCTATCTTCCTTGCCCAATCAGGAATTCGACCTTTTATGTCATTGCTTGACAGGTCTAAAGCTTCTAAATTTTTCATGGCTTGTAAAAACTCAGGAAACATAGTTAAACTACAAGAAGCTAAACCTAACCAACGGAAATCTGGGTAGACATAGCTGGTAGCATTAGTGGTTACGATAGATAAACCGCTGTAAGAGAGATCGAGAGTTACAAGGTTTGGCAGGCTTGATAACAATGTATCCAAGTTCCACACACCTGTGAAATTGTTAGATGATAGGTCGAGGTAAGTGAGGTTGAGGAGGTGGTTAGAAACTTGATTAATCTCACCATCAAATTGGTTGTCACGGAGGAATAATATCTTTAATGATGAATGGTTGAACAACTCTGATGGTAAGCCTCCACTAAACATGTTATCATCAAGATATATTGTGTCAAGGGAGGGAAGAGTAAACAACGAAGAAGGAAGTGTTCCGTTAAGCTTGTTGTGACTGAGGGATAATATCTTTAATGATGAATGGTTGAACAACTCTGATGGTAAGCCTCCACTAAACATGTTATCATCAAGATATATTGTTTCAAGCGAGGGAAGAGTAAACAACCAAGAAGGAAGTGTTCCGTTAAGCTTGTTGTCACTGAGGGATAATATCTTTAATGATGAATGGTTGAACCACTCTGATGGTAAGCCTCCACTAAACATGTTATCATCAAGATATATTGTTTCAAGCGAGGGAAGAGTAAACAACCAAGAAGGAAGTGTTCCGTTAAGCTTGTTTCCATATAAGTCTAGAGTAGAAAGGTCTGTTAGGTTAAGTAGGGACTTGGGAAGTGACCCCGTCAAACTACAATAAGAGAGATGTAAATAATTTAGATATTTGAGATTTCCAATTGAGTCCGCTATCTTCTCTGATAAGTTGTTGGATGAGAGATCCAAGTGATTCAATGACTTTAATTGACTGATTGAGTCGAACGCTAATTCTTCTGATAAGTTAATACCTTTCATATATGACATACTTAACCATTTGAGACGCGTGTTGGTGCTTCGGTTGACTTTTGGCAATGGACCGGTGAGTTGAGAGTTAAAGGACAGGACAAGTTTTTCCAAATACGGATGATTGAAGATACTATCGGGTAACTTCCCCTGCAATCCAGTGTCGCTAAGATCGAGTGTTTTCAGAGGAGAAGAGATATTATTAGATAAAAAGGAAGATATATTAAGTCCATACAACGAGAGCTCTCTCAAATGAGTAGAATTTTGCAGGAGGCTGTTGAAAACCCTAGGTTGAATATTCAATCCCCGTAACATACCCTGAGAGAGATCAAGAGAAATCAATCTAGGGAGAAACGAGATTTCTGAAGGAATCTGTCCTTCGAAATCAGAATGGGAGATGTTGAAATGTGTGAGACTATTAGAAAACCTCCTAATTTCAGGTGGAATTTGAGAACCAGTGAAATCATTGAAAGCAAGGTTGAGTCTCTGAAGGTGAGGAAGGCGGAAGAGGGTGGAGTTAGGATGGATGGTACCTTGTAGCATCCCACAGCTCAAATCAATACCAATAACGTCACCTGTGAAGCCATCACAAGTGATTCCATTCCATTTGCAGCAATCAGTGTTCATTTCCCAGTTCATCATAATCGGATAATAACCAGAACCAAGAAAATCTTTACATAAATCAGTATATCCGGGTACACTGAATGAGGAATTGATGGAGGAAAGGCTTTGTTTAAAGAGAAACAAAGCATCACTCTGTTGTTTAGAGCATTTATGAATGGTATTGAAAGAAGAAGAGGAAGAAGCAAAAGAGAAGAAAAAAGAGAAAAGAAAAACAGAGGAAAACAGGTGTGAATTAGTCATTCTCTTTAACTGCATTTGTGTAGATGAATGCTATAAAAATTCATGCTTGATACAAATATATATATATATATATATATATAGAGTGATAGAAAATGTAATTCAAAGTGAGTGTAGTGTAGTAGACGTCGGTCGTCTATCCAGATGGCATTTGTGGTGCATATAAATTTGTAAACGTAAGTGTTGGTTTGTATTGACTTTGATATGAAAAGTCTATTTGTTTGTGGTTGAAATTTATTTATATAATAAGAAAGACTTTAAAAAGACTGACAATGCTAATAGCTGTCCTTGTCTTTCTGTTGACTTCAATTTTCCAACTTTGAGTCAACAAGTTTGAGCTACTTGCTTAAATTTGAGTTACTTTGGGTAGTTAATTCAAATCTATTTTATAAAAAGGCTGTAAAATTAAGAGGTCCATTGGGGCCTTGTTTTGCTAATTATTCCCAAATCACTGTGAAGGCTTTCCTAGCTTGTATATACTTTTGTAGGCATATCTGCAGGTAACAAGGTATTAAGATCTTTCTTAATTAGCTTTAAACTTTTCCATGTATCCTTTTAGCTTTACTTTACAAATCTATAAGTGCTAACACTTTTACAAATAGAAGATTCAAGGCTTTGGCTGTACTTTTCTTTTTATTTGTTTGTGGTGCATATGTATATGTAAACGTATCTCTTGGTTTGTATTAACTTCAATTTCTTTCTATTTGTTTGTGGTTGAAATTTTTCTATATATAAGAAAGATTTTGGCTGTCCTTATCTTTCTATTGTTATGCTCAAATTTTCCAAACTGAGAGTTAACGTAAGAAGGAAGTTTGACCTGGCATATATGAATTACTTGCTTGAATTTGAGTTTCATTGGGTAATTAATTCAAATCTATTTGGGTTGGATTTATCTATCTATCTATATTATCTATATATAAAAGGCATGTAAATTTTTTAAAAATAATCATAAATTGTTTCTTAATTAACCAATCATAACTTTCAATTTGAAAATTATTTTATTCTCAAAACAATTTTGAAAAGATTAAAAACGTGGATAAGAAATTTTAATTTAAAATTATTCAATTTCAATTTCGAAATATTAATTTTAAATCTATTGGGAGGGGTTAGATGAATATTTTGAGGAAGTTTTATAAAACATATAAGTAGGTTCTAAGTAAATGTGAGGGGGTTGTATAAAAATTATATACTAATGTAATTAATTATAAGTTGTTTATAAATTATTTTTAGTAACTTGTGATATATTTTGTTTATAGAAAAAATAATTATATATTTACGACCGTCTCATTTTTATCTACGTTTTTATATAAATTTTATTGTAATATGACACTTTTTTTAAATTAGTATATTCTCATCACAAAGGTGATATTTCATTTACTGCATTATTTTTATTTAAAAGTTTTAATTTCTCAAATACACTTCCGAAATACCCGTGTGTGCATGGGTAAATAAACTAGTTTTTTTTATTTATAAAAAAGGTTAGATTGGGTAACTCTTGTATACACTTTCGTAGGTATGTAGTACACCTGAGAAATCAAACTCAAAAGGTCTTAAAAAAAAGACTAAATTAATGACTAATCATTTAAAAGAATAAATTAATGACTCTTATCACTTATTAAAGTTTTTATCTTTGTTTCTTCTGAACCAATTGAAGTATACAAAGTTTATTCCATATTTGCATGTAACAAGTTCCTAATTCACCGCCCCCCAATTGCAATCTTTGATCCAAACATTTTCAGATTGGGTAAAATACGCTATAAAATTTAAAATCGGTTAAACCTTATTATCAAATGACAAGTTCAATTAAAAAGACACAACTCTTGATTATTCCCAAATCACGGTGTAGGCTTTACAAGCATGTCTACACTTTTGTAATCATATAATCACCTCATATATATATAAGGTATGGATATTGTAAGAGTTAAATTTAGGTAGGAGATGCAAGAGAGATTTTGAGCCATAAGATTTTATCATAAGTCAGTTAGAAATGGTCAAGATCTAATTAATAGTAACTGTCAATGTAATAAAATTTAAGGGTAGATTAAGAAATCAAAAAATATTGAGAGTTCATACAATCACGTCCTATTCCTAATTAAGAACTTATGAAAACTAGATGATGCAATTTTATTAAAAATGTTGAAGAAATACATTTCACAAGACACTAATTGATGAATAAATAAAAATGATGAACAAACAAATATAGTAGATACACAATTCGATGAACAACTAGATTTTAGTGAACAACAGTACAATAAATTCAAGATTTACTTTTAGTGGTCTAATTTCAAGCCAAGAGAACCGACAAAAGCCAAACTATGGTGCACATTCAAGCTTAGAAATGTGTTGCAGAAGCTATTCTTGATTCACAACCCATTAATGCAATTGCATAAACTATCAAGAAACAATAAAAAACACATACATAACACCAATAAAAAAACTTTCTTTACAAGGATATACAAACAATTACAGTAATAATAAAATTAATTCATACCCATAGTGAACATATACCGAAAATGAAAACGATGAACCAAAACTCGAAACCATATACATCAAAGTGTATTATCACTTCTGAAAATCAAAATATGATGAACATATGGAAAACCAAAAAGTGATGAAAACTCAAAATCAAATTTGATAGAGCAGAGCAACCATCACATATGCCGTATACCATCATCATCATCTCGATTCAGCTTGTAGATCTGTCATAAATTGGAGCAATGCAAGTGACAATTGGACTTGATGGATTCTTAAAAATCAGATTCACAGGGAAGCATGAGGGCAGAGGCGGATGAAGCGTGCGTAGGTGGAGGCTAGTGACCTAATGGTGGCGGCTAGGGTTTCATACGATGCTCTCTGCTTCTGTCACCATCCTCTCCATCATCCCGATGGCCATAGCATCCTCTTCATCGTCTCTTGCGTCTTCATCGTTGCCGGACCACACCTCCATCATTATCGAGAACTGTTGAACCAACATCACCGCCACCTATCGTCGCCGATTAAAGTGGTATCTAGTGATTACATGTTAGTTTTGGGCTTCATCGTGGGTTAATGGGTCTTATACGATGCCGATTATTACAAGGGTAGCCATACAGAAGGAGGAAGGGACATGGCATCGTTTCATCGCCACCGACGAGGCTAGGGTTTAGGGCGGGTATATCTATGTAATTAGAAAGAGAAAGAAATAGACCATGACTTTATGAGGGATGAGAGAGAAGGGACTGTTGCCTTCTTTATAGTCTTATTTTTTGCTAACAATAAATGAAAATTTTAGAATATCTATAATACTCTTTTCTAACTTAAGCCACGTGTCACCTCCAAAACACCTCTTACCTTTAAACCACTTCTATTTAGGGTTTAGCGTTTAGGGTTGGGAGGTTTAAATGAGAACTTTAAATTAAATGAGAATGGAAGACTCACAACTAGATAAACTAGGAGAACAAGGCAAACAATATTCATATTATACTAACATATATACATTATACTATAGAGTAAAAGGTTTAGAATTTATACCATCAGACTGCTATAGAAGGATACACAGCTACTGCACCCGTGAACCTGGCTGCTAGACCGCCAAAGCAATACCCGCAACAAACTGTCGCATCCCATGTGTGTGTCTCATATTACCGCCGCGGCAAACACCCCTCGAAGGGGCTGCTGCCGACTGAACCGTAGCAAGGGGATCTAGGCCATGAGCTGGTGACGCCGAAAAACTGTCGCAAACCACTGCAAAAGAGGCTGTTGGCTGCCGCCGCCGAGCGATGGTGGCTTGGTCCCAAGCCACCGATCGGAAAAGAGGGAAAGAGGGAGAGTTTGTGTTTTTGACTTGTGGCTTAAGTTATTAAACATAAACTTGTGACTAATATCCTAGCTTAATCCCTATTTATACTAAATATGTGGATTAAGGCTTTTAAGCGCGGTCCAAATCATAATTTTGATTCTTTGACAAAAACTACCCTCAAGTTTGATTAATATTTATTTATTAACTAATTAATTAATATTCCTTTAACCAAACATTCTTATTAAATATTTAACTAATATAATCCCTCAAATAATAAATAACTATTTATTATTATCCATTTCATAATTAATTAACTATTAATTATCACCATACACACAAAGTATTATCATTTTGGTTCGAGTTAGGAGTGCGGCTTTGTGACCATTTAGTGACTCATAGCGCCCGAATATGATGACACGTGTACACTATCCCTGCACACAATCTACAATATGCAATTGATCATCGGGAGTAGGGAATCATTACGTGATGGTTCATTAATGAGTTATATGAAATAAAACGATGATGATTTGTTCTTCTCCTTCTTCATAGCAGAAAACGCACACACAAACACCCTCAACACACATTGATAGAGGTTTGGCTACAATAATGCACTTAGGGCTTTGTACCCTAATTAAGGCTAGCAATTTGGGTCGGGTTTGTGTTATTGGGTTCGTGTCGTTCGGGTTCTAGTCAGTTTCGTGTCGACCCAATTTCGAACCATTTATTTTCGTGTCAGGTAAGGGTCGTGTCACTTTTTTCGTGTCCGGTACGGGTCGTGTTTCGTGTCAACCCATTTCGGTCAAAAGTATTTGACTAGTATTTTTTTATTTTCGATTATGGTTTTTGAATACGGGTTTCGGGTTCTGTTTTCAATTACAGTTTTCGATTATGGGTTTCAAATACGGTTTTCAATTACGGTTTTCAAATTCGGTTTTCGAGTACAGTTTTTGTCATAAAATTTTCGAATTCCTTGTCTATTTCCAATTTTCTCTACTAACTAGTGATTAAAATATCGAATATCAATACAATTTAATAGCTTTAATACAAAAGTAGTAACTAGTGAACAAACAATGAACTAAAATATCTTAAAGGAAATTGTCCAATTTCAAAAAGCAAGTCTTTTTTCTTCTTTACCGTTGTATTCTCAGAAGGAATATCGGGTTTGGTGAGTTCCAAAGAGTCTTGATTTAAATCATCATCACTATAATATTGTTTAGGTTTAAATCTTACCAACTGACAAACGTCAAAGTACCAAAAGTCCAAAACAATATAGTCAAAATAACAAATAGCAAAATTATGTGATATTGTTTAGGTTTAAATATTTTATTGTTTATTTAAGTTTTTAGCTTTTTAAGGTTTTTTGTACTTTTATTTAACGGATTTTATTGCCTAAGATGTCACTCCCTCTCCTTTTTGAAATTTTAATTTTAAATATTAAAGAAAATTTTATAATTTTTAGTTTTACCCTTATACGGGTCACTTTCATGTTGTAGGGTTGACCTAACCCGACCCATTTATTTTCGTGTCGACCTAGTTTTGACCCATTTCGGGTTCGTGTCACTTTTTTCGTGTCGGGTTTGGGTCGTGTTTCGTGTCGGGTCAAAAATTGCGAGCCTTAACTCTAATCATGGTATTTATACCTTGTTAGTGCAAGTATTGTGTCCAAACACTCCTTATTTGCTTAAAGATCACCATTAACACAAATTTTCAAATAAAAATGAATTCTCTTATATTAATTCGATACACCAATAGCAAACCATAATCAAGAAATAAATCTATCTATCTATCTATATCCTATATAACTTAAGAACTTGAAAATCATATGTGTCATGTGTAATGAAGCTTCAAATTTGAAATCCAATGTAATTATGTAAGATCTAAATATGATGTGGCACTCAATTAGGTGATTTTCATATCCCACATCGCTAGACGCTAGCTGAGGCAAAACAAGAAGATCTCCATATCTATATATATTTTATGATCCCACATTGCTTCTAAGAAACAACCTAAAGATGTCCTTGTCTATATTTAAATCTCCCATCATCTTTTGATTTTAGTTAAAAAACTTTAGTAAAGGCCGGTTCGATGCGGTTTGCTCCGGTTCAGCGGTTTTGTTCCTGTTTTAGGGAAACCGCCGGTTCACAGTTGCCCGGTTTAGTCGCTACTTTTAAACTGGATTTAATCACGGCTTACGATTGAACCGGTTCAACCAGCCGGTCCGGCTTGGTTTTTAAAACAGTGCAATTGGGTCAAGCAAGATGAAACCTTGATATTTGGCCTATGTGAAAATTCCGAATTAATTTTTTACTTTATTAAAATAAATTCGATTTTTGGGTAGTTAACATGGTTAATCGGTTAACTAACTGTTTTCTGATAATTGTGTATGTGTCCTACATTCTGGGCAAAACAGAAAAGAAGAACAACCCTTAAAACTTGAGTTTCTTATAAAAAAAATTCATCATGAAGCATACATGGTTCGATAGATCAAAGTTCTTATAACCCGAATTGATTGTTGTATCCTCAAGGCATACCCGCGCAATTTCTGTCTTAGGAGAATGCAGTTGCAGGCGTCAATCAACAGAATTGAAATTCTCGAAATCTCGAAACAAGTAAGTATTTTATTGTTGTTATAATTCAACATAGATCTATCTACGTAATTACATATTTTATACATGTTAATGTTGTGTTTGATTCATTGCTCTTAACTCTTTTGTAACTTTATTTTCATGCTACCTTGTTTCACATAAGCTAAAACATTATACATTTATGCCCCGAATACTTTCTCATTTCTACTAACAAGAAACTAGAATACATATTCTTTTACTGTTACTTTTACTCAATAGTTCTTCCCCACTTGGGGTCTAAACCATGCTGTTCTCTGATCATTATATACTTGAACTTGCTACTAACTCAACAATCAATCCCAATAACTGCTCGAAACTCTTTCATCGCGGTTAACATATATTCAATGGAAACTGGCAATTTCTATCTCTATCACTTTTCATCTACACATACTATTTACAATAGTAGTCTTATCTACTGCGTCTACCTGTAATCACATCAGGTTCTACCTTTACTTCTTTAGTTATGAACTGAAAAACTATGCCCTTTGGCCAGGGCACCTCTGCTTTCTAGTACTGACCCTCATTGTGCCAAAACTAGGGTAAGTATTTCATTGACTTTCTCTCTATCGCTGATAACTTATAACAACAAACTTACTGTATTCAAACTCGTAAACTGGTAGCATACTTGGAGCGAGCTATTTCAAATCTTTGGTCGCACGTCTCTTCTTTTCACACTTCACACATCTAAGTGGGGAAGCTAACCTCCCCTATTGTAATACAACCACTGGCCTCTTACTTAACACACTTACCGGCTCAACCCTTCTTTGTTCATTTACTACTCTTTTCTTACTCAGCCATTGCTTTTTCTCTTGTGCAAGACTTATCATCTTGTCTACTATATTACAAGTAACTATCATTAAGCTTCACATATATCACTTTTAACATCAAACTATAACACTTATTTACACAACCTCTGTACCAACTTGTTCTGAATAAATCGACACATTTCTAACAACTTCTTGGTGATATCATTCACCAACTCTACCGTCTGTCATCAATCTCGAAACTAATCTGTGATATGGTCTACGCGAGCTTTTAGTACAACTGCAACAATTCTTTAAATTAGGCCTAGTCATAGCCTCAATATGTGCTTCTACCTTTCTCTGCAATAACGTGGTCCACCCGTCTTTCACTGTTCTACTCATAAAATTATAAACATTTATAATTGCTCTCTCTCTGGTAGACACCTACCGGTACAAAAAACCTCTTTCCTTCTCTACTACCCGTCAACTGCTCACAATCGAATCTGTAACCCCCTCGAAGAGAGGTGGCTTGCACTCTGAAGTCTTTACACGTGTACCCCTACAACGGTTCAATTCTAGCTTTAATTCTTACTGGTGCCTTAACCGTAGCCTATACGGCTGCATCCACATGCTGCTGTCACGGGGCTTTCATTCTTTCTGTAACTTGATCAACCACTTGGTTGATATTATCTGAAACGCTTACTTGTAGGACTTTACTCAACTCTGTTACTACTATCTCTTTTACTGAATCGTATTCTCAATCTTGCAAACTCTTCTATAACAACTCCCTCTACAGGGTTACTCATAAGTCTATTAGTTTAAATAGAACTTGCATCTGAAACATAAATATCTCTGTCTCCCGAGGTATACTAGCCTCAGACTACTATAGCAACACATGCTAACTCTTTTCACATATTCATTTCTTATAATCATATATCTTTAACATACTATACAATAAAATATTTCTCTGTTTCTCATAACAAGGTATGTAATATTATTAATACTACATCTATCTCATAATAAATTATTGTCTTTTTCACATACTCTGTACAGTCACGTATTACCCATCACTTGATTCACAAGGCACTATCATAACAATCTCAAGCTCAACTGCATACCATATGTTCTTTACACACACTGGCCAGGTGTTGTAAGGAACATATTACACAACTGTTCTCGGTGCCGTCATGGAATACCCCGATTCACAAGCTTAGGTCACGTATGACAAAATCAACTACACATGCATAAACATTACTACTCATGCTCAAATTGTAAAACAATTAACAGTTCATAACTTCTTACTACTTTATGCTCACCAAGGTCACTGCCCCAGGGATAGCTTCACTTTATCTCAAAACCAGGGTTTAAGTTCAGACATCACACTCATGTGTGCCCAAATCCCTTAAACCTTGGCTCTGATACCAAGTTGTAACACCACTTTTCTTAAATAACTTTTAAAATTCAATTACTACTGATTAACATTCTAAAACATCTGAGTTTGCGGAGAACTGGCTTACAATACTTTAATGCTAACAGTTTTACGAAAAGTAGTGTTAAAAGTACTCTTTTCAAAAGCTTGGAGCTATCCGACTCAGCAGAGCACTGGGGCCGTGCCCTCGCTGGAATCTGATTACCTGCATGCACAACATACTAAACGTAAGCTTTCGCTTAGTGAGCATACTACTGAACTAATAAACACATATAGCATGAGTAACTCTTCTTAGGATGTCTCACATCCCAGCTATAGTCTGCAAAACAGTTAAACTGTTAACTTGTCACGCCTCGCGCATAACCAAGCCCCTGACGCTTTACTTGGGTATAAGGATCTCAATATACCCCTTTCACTTGCCTGGATACAAACACCAAGCCCCTGACGCTTTACTTGGGTATAAGGAGCTCAATATACCCCTTTCACTTTCCTGGATACAAGGTATCCGCTTTTCTTTGTACAAGGCTTCTCTAAGCCAGGTACCTGCTATACTCTTGCACATATATATCACATATTACAACACAGATATCATACTGTTCACTTTGCATATAAATGCATACTAATCATATCAAATACTATAACATAGTGTCACTGAACATCTGAGCAGCAGCCTTTAACTTTACATATCAAACATATAGTTGATATACTAATCACTTAATGCACAAACATATACTAATTTGATTAAAGGTAAGTACACTCACCTTAGCGGCGGTTAAGATACTTTTATCATCGAAACGCCAATCTCTTATTGCCTACAAGCAATGAACGAGGGCTACATTAACTTCTAGACATCTAGCGGTAACTTAGACTGAACATCAAACAACAAATAACTTAACCTAGTCCTAGCCCTCCCTATGGCCGTAGAGAATTTACCCTACGCCCGTAAGAGTTCCCTTTACTACGGCCGTAGGGATTTATCCCTACGCCCGTAGCAATTGTTTCTAGGCTTTCTTTCATCCTTAGACGGTAATACACAAAACACTTACCTACGCCCGCAGGAATCCTTACCTACAGCCGTAGGAGACAAAACACACAAATCTTTTAAAACCTTCCTACGCCCGTAGGGAATAATCCCTGCGGCCGTAGGAACAGTCGGTACAGCAGACCAGCTTGCTCTGTTCGAACAGCAGCCGGAAAAACCTCAATTTTGCCATCTACCTCAATTCTAATTCTGTTTTCCAGTATTGAACATTATCAAACATGTACTACTACTTCAAACACAATAAAATCATAACAACAACAAAAGAACACTTCACAACTAAGGATTCAACCAAAGAATCCATTCTTTGACCTAGAACTCAATTCAATTCATCAAAACACATACCTCTTGCTATAGGATCACTAGAAATCCAACTTCAAGTGTTAATTTACACCTCTTGGCTTGAAATCAGTAACAAAATGGTAGGGATGTGTGTGTGTCGTATGTGTGTATGCATGCTCCTGGTGGTTTGACTCCAATTGAGTCAAATAAAAGCTCATATAAATCCATACTTCCAGAAATGACATAAATGGTCCCTGGACTTATAAGTTTTTCTAAATTTACAAGCCAGCC
The DNA here is from genome assembly GCA_947179395.2 of Pulicaria dysenterica. Classification (NCBI taxonomy): domain Eukaryota; kingdom Viridiplantae; phylum Streptophyta; class Magnoliopsida; order Asterales; family Asteraceae; genus Pulicaria; species Pulicaria dysenterica. Next base: position 11,342,180 of record OX359291.1, read on the forward strand.
CCTCAATTATACACAAACAAATAAAGGCAACTTGCTAAATATATCTAACACTTAACACATCACTTGATCTAAATTCATATCTAGTAACTTACAAACTTTGGGGCGTTACAAGCCCGCATTTATGCGGGCTTATAACCTAGTTCAAGTAAGCCTTCGTTTTCGATATTTGTGTTCTTGATTTCTAAGTGGGTTTGAAACTCAAAGTGTAAATAACACTATTATGAGCAAAGAGTATGTGAAGTTAGTAATCTAATTTCTATCATCATGACATGTTTATAAATTCAAATGATTACTATATATATGATCAAGAATTGGTGTTGAAACTCATGGATGGGTCAAATGATTTTCAAAAGATTAATATTTTGATTTAGATATTATAAATTAAATTTTTGATGTAAAAGTATTAGAAAGGGATTTGAGTTTTTAGAATTGATTTTGGTATGAATAGAAGTTGTTTTGGTAGATTTGGATGTTCATTGGACACGAACATGTCATGAGTGCATATACCGTGTTGGCAACAAGGGCGTGTCAGGTTCGACACACGCCATGTCGAAAGTGAGGAAGTGTTGGTTGACACAGCCATGTTTAAGGCTGTGTTGGTTGACACAACCATGTCGAATACCATGTTGGCCCTCTTATGATTTTTCTAACTAGGGAAAATCGTGTGATATGGGCTATATGTTAATACATATTATTCCAGGTTCTTTGAGACCTGACGGAGCACAAGTGTCGGTTGTTAAGTTATGGACGCAACGTGGGTGCGGATTAAGGATTAACATTTGCCATGGTATAAGAAAAAGTAATTACACATGTAACATTGGAAACCGAATGCTATGGCAAAAATTTGTGTAGACAAGTATATGATAAAGATCTAATCGTTATTCCGAAGACAAATGTTTGATACCTATTATTATGATTCATTCACATGCTTACTTCATGAATACGGTATACAAAATCTCGTTATGTGATTATTAGTAAGATGAATCAACTTTGATTATGTTTATTTGTTATACATGATTCATTCACACTATTCATGAACTTGTTAAATGTATGGTCACTTGTTCCGTTCATGACTTGCTTTGCTTTTTTGTGTTGTGGTTCCAAGCAATTTAGACTGTATTTACTAGAGTTATAGAGTTTTTCAACTAGAGGCATATAACAAAACATTAGGCCTCGAAGGCAGTTGACCTAATATTAGTCCTCGTAACAACACACGGTGGACCACTTATAAGCATACCCACATGGTCGGTTGGTATAACGGCTCCCCCATTATGAGATCTGTAAGTAGGGCTAACTACCCATGTAGTAGATATTCTTAAATTGCAAGGTCATATGATAGATTGTTTGTTATGCCTTATGTGTGTATGCATGCATGTTAATGAACTGCAAAAGCTAACCTCAATCACCCACACCATAACTTCCCTGTCAGGTTGTCATTAGTCACTAGGCAATGACTCGATCGGGGAGGGCTTATAATTTCTTTCATTGGAACATTCTTGTGTGTTTTATGTACGTAACACCATTTGTGATTTGCAAAACACCAATGAAGTTTTGATACCTAAGGACCGTTAAACTTAATTTCATTGATCTTCAAACAATGCTCAGTGGCCATAAAAACACTTCGACAACCCTCATAAACCTTAACACAACATGACAGCCACAAACCTAAACAACCTCATATCCACCATAGACTTCATATATACCTAAATCCGGTACCTCAAAACTTAACTTCAATGAGCTGCAAATCAAACTCCGGTGACAAACTATAGGAGGTGTTGTTGCATGCAATAAGTACCTTGTATTATCCAAGAAAAATAAAGTTGATTGTATACAATGATAATATGAATAACATTCGTTGTGTTTTGATGCAATTTACGTATTTTAAAATTTCAAACACATGACTAAAATTCTCTAAACACACAATTACAACTAACAAAAATGACCATGGTCTAGGTCTCTCAAGTCACTTCTTATTTAGGGGTGAGCGTGGGTACCGAACTTTACCGAGTTAGACTTTTTGGTTCGGTACTCGGTGCTTGAAAGAATGCTAAATTGGTAGGTATTCGAGACTATTACCGAACTAAAAGGGTAAAATAGGTGCTTAATATAGGTACTAAATACTTGATACGATATTTAGGACCGCTTTTTAATCAAATTCAGTACTCAAAAAAATTAGTATCAATAGGCACCATGCTCTCCCTACTTCTCACTTCTCAAATTAGAATATTGATTTGGCTTAAAGGAATTTAAAATGAATAAATAGCTAAGGATGCTATCAAAATAAAAATGCTAAATTAATGTTGTGTTTTTATTAAAGGCTTTTAACTTTTATTTATAAAGTTTAAGCTGATTTTATAATTATTTTAGATTATAAATAATCTCAAAATTAGTTATTTAAGGTTTCGGAGACTTAAAAATAAAACTAAAAAATAATTTTCTTATTATATAAGTTAAATGTGATTCTTTAAAATTATATAGTGTTAACTATGTCAACTATGGATTATCGTTTTCATGTAGTGTTAGTCTTTATGATTTTTACATATAAAATATTATGTTAATGTTAATTATAATTACCTTAGATCATCCGCATCGGTATAGGAAGCTGATGGGTTGGAGGCAGGGTAATGTCGGGTACATCATCCCCCCCATTAGGGTTTCGGCGGGTTCAAGAGCCAACGAGTCCAGTGACTATAGAGGGTTCCTTTTTTTTTCTTCCTTTTTCTTTGTCAAATAATTTAAATTTTTATTATTATCTAATATGATGTTAAAAAGGGTTAAAGGTAAAATATGATTTTTAGATGATAATGTGAGAGTAAATTTAATAGAAGATTTAATGCTTGTTATTGTTAAATGGGTAGATGATAGGTAGGATTAAAAAAGAAATAAAAAGGAATAACACCAATAACTGAAAGCGAAAACAAGACGGTTCCAAACAAATCCCATTACAATTAGGAAAATTGAAATCCGATTCCACTATCCCCAATCTCATTGGCTGCTCATACCATTGATTTCTTACTCTTGATCAATTTTCCCACTACTGCAAGATTTCTTAATTGCATCTTCATCCAATTTTTGTTGTTAGTTGGGGTTTTTCACTTGTTATGCTGTGTCGTACTTCTGCGCAGACAAAATCGACCGAAATCACGGAGGACAAGCCATAGCCTAGTCAAAGATTTCAATCGATCTTCTGAGAAAACCCTAGATTTGTTACTTATAAAAGACTTACTTTGCTGCTGGCGGTTGTATCGCAGCGGAACAGGTAATTTCTAATCTAGTAATCTCTTTTTCTGTCTGTTTATGGAATATGCAATTGAATCTATGTGATTTTGCTTTAAACCTGATTGATTTTAGTACGGATTATGAGAAGTAGTGCATTTTCTACTAGCGCTTAGATCGTGAAGTAATGTGAGTTTTGAGATTTTGATTTGCTAATATGATACGGCTTTGGATTGATTTACCGTAATTTACAAAATTCCCGGTTTCTGCTTACCTAAAGGAGGGAGATCACTAGTGCCTGTATTCAGTTGACGATTGGAATCAATCCATTTAATGATTTGCTTTTGGGTAGATTGAATAACAGGTTGATTCTGATTTCGATTTGCAGTTAGAGTTTGTGTTTGTGGGTGGAATTCTGGTTCTTGTGAATGAGGGGGAGGTGTAGGAAAACAAGGCAATGAAGAGCAAAACAGTGAGATTGGAACTACAATGACTGGAGTGTCATTGGATTTAAGAACACAGAGTTATGGATCACCGCAGCAGCCGCAGAATGGTTCATTGCAGACTCAAAACGGATTCAGTGTGCGCAAGACTTCAAGGATGTCATTGTCTGGTTCGAGGGAGAAGGATAAATTTCTTCCCTTTTTGTGTAGATATTTAAGTAGAAAGAAGGTTGTAATGATGATTTTAGTATCATTTGCTCTCATGGCTTTCTTGTCAGGCTTCTTTACCGTCAATAGAGGTTTGTTTTTTAACCAGGGCTCTTAGTTTGCAGTTATTTACTTTTAAATCATAAGTTCATAACATTTTGTTTGTGGAATCCTTGCTCAGTGCTCTTATATCATTCATATGTTTGTTTGAACTCAATAAGAATGGAAAATCTATGCTCAGTTGTTCTTTTAGGAAGGTTTCATTTAGTTATCTGCCTGTTGAAATATAGAATGTTAATGCTTATGTACAGATGATTAATTGTTTCCCTATGAATTTACTTATATCCTTCTCTATCTTGAATTTGATCTTTGCCGTATGTGCTTGACTGTCCCCCTTAAAACGCTCACTTGAGGACTTGACCATACATGTAGAGAAGATGAATGTTAAAGTTCCTAAAGCTGAACATGTTGCCAAGAAAACTAAGATTGCACATAAAACCATGTGGTGACTGAACCGAATAAGGCTCGGGTTAGTCGGGTCTTTGGTCGGTTCTGGTTCCTTGGGTGGAAGTGAGTAAAGTTTTTGCATTTCGAATATGTCATAGCAAATATATGAAAACTGTTTCTATTGATATTTAATGTATAGTTATATCTAGAATCACAACCAAATTAGAATACAGGTTTTACGCATGTGGCATTAGCATCAACTTTCTTTGCTTTTATACATATGTTAGAACTTTAGAATACGTTTTATGTTTTATGTAATATGTATGAAAACTGCTTTTATAATTATACATATATTACCATTATCAAACTTAGTTACTGGATTGTATACTTGTATTTATATATGTGGCCATGTGGTAAGTCGCTGGTTGCATCAGATAACAGTTCACAGCCCACATATCACACGGATATTGGATTGTAAATTGTTCATATACTCATTGATTTATAAAATTGTAATGCATTGAAATCAAGATATCAAGAAGACAAGAATGGGTTAAATTTCTTAGTCGGGTTATTCCGGCCACCCTAATAAGTTTTTTTACGTAATTGACACTCGACCCAAATAACATAAAAGTTCAATCCGCTTACTTGAACAATATCCCGGAAACCCTATTAACCTGGAGTTGGATTGGGTTGGTCTGGACTCTGGTCATTCATGTCAAGTTTTTTCCGACACCCCTATTAGTATGACTAAATACAGATGCCCATCTTGCTACATATTCTTGCATTTTCCACCTATTTTGTATTTTGATCTTCCAATTAAGTTCCTAATCGTCTCTTTTCACCATGATTCTGTTTTCTCAGAAGATGCATCAGATAGCACGATCTTGAGTCATTTTAACGAGGCTTATAATACCTCTTTACAGTTCTCCAGAAAGTTCGGTAGTCAGAAAGACGATAATTCTTCTATTCAGACAGCTCTATCTGTATGTGAAGAAAATCCACCTTATCGCCACTTTTCAGGCTCATCAATATCTACAGGATCCATCAATTCTCATAGCAATCTATGTCAGAATTTTGCATTTCCTCCTCCTCCTCCAGGTGATAGGAGACGGCCTGGACCCAGACGTAAGTATTAATAAGTATTTTAGAATTTTAACTGAATAGTAAATAGTTTAAGTTAAAGAATGCCATAGTTTAGATGGTAAGCAGAGGTGGCAGTTTTGACCTTTTCAATTATGAGTGTGTCAATTCAGAATATGTTCTACAGCTGTGGGGTCTAACGGGTAATCACTATAAAGTTAGGTTAAAAGAGAAAGGGTTGAAAGGTGCTTAAAATGTTCTTTTAAAATAAAATTTCCTAAATATTTTTTAATCGGAAAGTTTAATTATTCTTGAAAATATATGTGACACTCTAAAGATTTATAAAAATGTTAAAAATAATTTGGACACAAGTTGTATTGGGTCAACCAAAGCCTATTCATTTTGCCTGTACCGAAAACTTCCTGTTTTGATGTGTTACCCAGGCTGCCTATATCGCCACCTCAAATAATAAGTTAAGATACAATATCCCCTATGCAGTCTCAGTTGTTTTAGCCTATCCAAAGTTGTATCTTGATTTGACCACTAATTTTGACTGATTTTATGATCACTTTTGCCACCAGCTTGTCCTGTATGTTACCTTCCTGTGGAGGAGGCTATGGGTAGCATGCCAAGCTCCCCCTCAGCATCACCTGTGGTTCAACACTTAACTTATTTTCATGAAGAAACTTCTACTAAAACAGAACCACATGAAGGCTCAGACTTTGGTGGGTATCCTTCCATAAAACAGAGAAATGAATCTTTTGATATAAAAGAATCAATGACTGTGCATTGTGGGTACGTGTTTGTTATAGAAACTTGAAATTATCTTCTGAAATCCCTATTATAGTTCCTTGTAACTTTTTTATTGTTAAAAAAACTCGTCCAGATTTGTAAAAGGATGCAGACCTGGTTACCAAACTGGCTTCGATATCGATGTATCTGATCTTGTGGAGTTGGAGCAGTTTCATGATATTATTGTTGCATCAGCCATATTTGGTACTCTTGTGTAAAACTCATACTGCATTTTTTGAACTTTTATAAGTATTTCGTTTCTAATATCAAATATATATATTTGTTTCTCCAATTTTAGGAAACTATGATGTGATTCAACAGCCAACTAAGATTAGCGAGGCTGCTAGTAGAAACATCCCGTTTTATATGTTTATTGATGAAGAGACAGAAGCATATATGAGAAATTCTAGTGCTTTGGACTACAGAATGAAGGTTGGATTGTGGAGAATTATTGTTGTGCATAATGTTCCCTACGCTGATTCTAGACGTAATGGAAAGGTGAGTTTTAATAAAATTAAAGAAAAAACATGACCAAATTTAATCAAGTTAAATATGAGTTAGTTGCAGTATATATAAAATTTAATCTTTAATCTTTGATATTTAATGTATATTAAAAGAAAAGGGGTTATGATGTCATCCTTCTATTAAAAAAAATCACCAATCATCACCCTGTATTTACTCGAATGATTTACGAATGAGTTGTTTCCTCATATGCCGTTTTTTAAGATGATTTAGTTTGTTAACACTTAAATATCATAATGAAAACATATATTTAAATCATATAGCAGATACATTTACCTATTTTTGTGGCTATTTATTTTAACACGTATACCAATTGGATTAAAATGAAAAATTCAAATTCGATTATAGAGGTTCTACAAAAAATTTGATGATGATGTTATGTATAAATTTCTGATTTCTAAAAAGATTAACCCCCTTTTTAAGAGATTTTATATCTCTATGTATGTTTTACAAGTGTTTTACTATATATGTTAGTACTCTTTAACACCATAGACATTTAACATTTACTATAACTATCTCACGTGTTTATACACGGTGTGTAAGCTAGTAAGGTGTAATACTAATTGCATTTATTTAGCAGTTGTAGTAACTGTTTGGCTAATCACATCTCTCTCCATATCCTGAATAGTAAAATTATGCAATCAAGATCGGTTTAAAATTTTATGCATCTGGATTTCAATTACATGTGGCAGGTGCCAAAGCTTCTACTACACAGACTCTTTCCAAATGTTCGGTATTCTGTATGGATTGACGGGAAGCTACAACTCGTGGTGGATCCGTATCAACTTCTTGAGAGGTAATTTTTATTAATGCACCTCTAACTGCATCGTAAGAAAATGTGCATGTTTGATAGTATAGCGACTGATTATGTATTTTTGTTCAGATTCTTGTGGCGCAATAATGCCACTTTTGCAATTTCAAAACATTATAGGCGGTTTGATGTGTTTGAAGAAGCTGAGGCTAACAAGGCTGCAGGGAAATATGACAATGCATCCATTGATTACCAGATTGACTTTTATAGAAAAGAGGGTTTAACACCTTATTCTGAGGCTAAGCTTCCTATAACCAGTGGTATGATCTTTTTTTATTTATTTTAAATTTCTTACTATTTGTTTGTGGATCGTGATTTAAAGAGAGTTGACCTTATGCTTGTGTAGATGTCCCGGAAGGGTGTGTTATCATAAGAGAACACATTCCGATAACAAATCTCTTCACGTGTTTGTGGTTCAATGAAGTTGACCGGTTTACTTCAAGAGATCAGTTGAGCTTTGCTACTGTAAGGGACAAAATCATGGCTCAGGTTAACTGGAGCATCAACATGTTCATGGATTGTGAAAGGCGTAACTTCGTGATACAGGTATGTAGAACATTATTCATTGAGAAATTTTCAATATAGTTCATACTTGATGCATAGTCCTAAGAGACTAATTTTAGCCTTTGGATCAAGCCCCATCAATGGTCCTGATTGAATTTTAAAAATTTGAGCGGAGTGGCATTTTCGTAATTAACATGTGCTGATCTTACAATCATATGTGATTGTATATCGAATCACATGTGATTGAATATTAAAATTTCAGGACTATGTTTTTTATATGAACTATATTGAACACAACTCTAATTTTCTTATATACTTGATAAAAACTATGTATTCAATGAAATGCATCTAAATTAGAATGCATATGCACCTATTTATCACATGTGCATCTGTAATGAGTAGTAAGAAATAGCTCTTACCCACTTCTCACATGTCCTAAGTACACGTAAATAATTATATAAAAGGGAAAAATCTTGTTCATCAACATCGACTTTTTTTTTTTGGTAAACACAGGCATACCACCGAGATCTACTAGAGCACATGCCGCCTCCTGCAGTTATAACAAGTAACTCAAAGCGTGCCCGAGTTAATGTTCCTGTTCCGGTTTCTGTTTTGGGTCGGGGTAGCTCACCTGCTAAGAACTCGGCAAAGAAAACCCCTGTTAAACGTGGGAAAGGGGAGAGGAGATCTCGTGCTAGGAGACACCCGAAATATTCGAGTAACAGGGACAACACGATCTTTTGATACTTTGTTTTTTTTCTTTTCTAATTCTTTTTTGTCGTTTTACTCTTTTTAACGAAAGAAATACAAGTCCATATGATTTTGGATGTGTAGCATATGATGATGGATAGTCTCACCCAATTTTGGTTGATACGTTCAATTTTTGTTGTAAATACTCCATATACCGAATAACCTTGAGACATGTTTTTAATTCATGCCTTATTTCTTTGATTATTTTCTCTATTATCTATTTCTGCATTTTGATTTATACATTCATCTGCTCAAATTATATACCAACATACAAAGACCAAAAAATGTAATGGGGCAAAGCCAGAAAACATCATTCTCATAGGTTTCAAGATTTAAAAGGTGTACACTTCATACTTAGATGCTTAATTATTAAATCAAAAGCAATCCATTCCTCATCTTGATCAGTAAATTCTAAACAAACTGAGATGCTTTGTGGGGGGAAAGAACAAGGGGAAATTAGGTGTTGTTAGCTTCTGCTTCTGCTGCCTTTAGAGATTCAGCCAACATCTTTTCCCTGTTTTGTATCTGTCTTTCTACAGCAACCATGTATAGACCTTCAAGAGCAAATAAATTACTGAATATTAGCAAAGATACAATGCTGATTGGAGAAAACTTAAACAAAACCAAAATGGGCTTGACCCAAAATTAGGTTTTGAAGCTAGTAAAACAGGAGGGTGTTCTAATAAAAGAATACAAACCGATAGCACTTCCGATTGCTGTAATCCAGAGAACCCTCATCGACCATTTATCACTAATCACTCCTCTACTACCCATTTTGTTAACTGCCATATACAATAATAAGAACACTTACAAGCTATATAAACCAAATAACTATGACGAAATTGAGTGAGAAACTTAATCTAAAGCTAAGGATTTTTAATTTATTGAAGATATCATAAAAGAAAGAGAAGAGAATAACCCATTACAGTCTACCAAAGCTAATTTCAACTCGTGAATTGATGATTTTGTTTGGGAGGAGCAGCAGGGTAAAAACCGGGTTGACCCATTTCGTGTGATAGACAGATAGGGTGACTAGGTAAAATTAACATGCTTACATGTGTGAACTGTGAGACATGATTCATAGGATTATTATGATACAAGTACTCATCATGCAGAGCAGCAGAGCAACAAAAAGTTAGCTGCAACTGTATTTTTCCTCTCAATTCATTAATATGGGCTTATGAGTTATGATACAACTTAATGGCCAAAACAAAAGTTTCAATAGGGCAATACAGTATAATTATCATTCCCAAAGCCTCAAACTTTGTTAGATTTGAGAAACTAACAAATCCATTTTGATTTTTGGAAAAATCTCAACTTTCCAGAAATTTTATTCCCAAAGCCTAAAACCAAACACACTCATTTGACTATGATTGTATTACTTGACTCATAAACCCTCACGCCAACAACAAGAAAAGCTGCCTAATTCAATAACTGTGAACAGTAGATATGGAACTCGAGCATTTCTTGGATCATGTTCATCTACATACGATGAAACACAGGCCTTGGGAGCGGATTAGAGGAAACTGAGTTTTTCCTAAGAAAACATATATGCAATTTTACGTTTGGATTACCTAGAGGACTCGAAACTATAAAGATTTAATGTGAAAGCCAATGGATTAAGTATTTGTGAGTTTCGAAGAAAAGTGATACTTACCTTTGGTTTAAGCTGATTAATCGAAGGCCTTGAACGAACAGTGCGATTGCAATTCTAGGGTTCTTGAGTGAGGTTGTAGAAGAAGAAACAAAATTTAACATAAATTTCAGTTAAAATGTTAAATATTGGTATGCCGTTAAGTTAAATAGTGGTAAGATCAACAAAAAATTAACATATTTATTTAAGTTTTCATGTATTAATTTTTATAAAAGGGTAATGATTCGTATATAACAGAAATTATTTACACATAATAATTTATATATTATCTGCTTGTATCATATACTGTCATATACTTGTACGTGTTATGTATGAACAATTTTTATTGTGTACAATTGAACTAATGTTAAAAACAATTGCTATTGGATGAATATAAATTAAAAGATTTTATATTCTCTTACAATATCTTTCTGCTTATTTTTTTATTTAATTAAGACAAGTGTTAAAACTAATTAAAGAGGAAAGAAGTGAGAATTAGTGTATTCGATATGTACCATTTAATAATAATTTTCCTAATATCCTTAGAAACCTTAATAATCACATGTATATCCTTATAAAAATAAAAATTACTTGTATATCCTTTTGAAAACTATAAACTCTTAAATCGAACCCAATAAGCTAATTTAAAGGTTTCGGATACTATCAGTTTCACTTTTGGTGGATTTTAGTCATTAACGGTTCGGTTTCGGTGTTAATACCGAACTGATCTAGTTTTCAACATTAATATATAATTTGTATTAACCTTCATTTTTCTAGCACTATATACAAATTTCACCAACAATATCTAATTTTCAATATTTAATTCAATGTAACATATTTCATCATTAAATATCATTTTCAGCTCAAATATTTAAATTATAAATATATTTGGTATCATATAATCATAATATAAACGTCAAATATGAAAAAAGATAAATGACAAAAGAAATGAAAATTTATTAATCATAGTAATTGAACCTTGGAATATTTATTTGACTTTATTACTTCTATTTAATAACTATTAAATTAAAAAATATATATGATATATAAATGTTTAGTGAGTCAGTTTCTTAATAGGGTGGTTTCTGGTTAAAACCGAACCGAACCCATCGGTTTTTTCAAAATCTAAAACCATATATACGGTTTTGAAATAGTTCATTTTTGTCAGATTTAACAGATTAATTTTGGTTTTTCAGTTTTTGTGCTCGTACACATTTTCTATAGATATGAAAACAGACCGAAACATAGGTTAAACATTTTATCTCTAACAAACAACTTACTATAAATGTCCTCTATACAATCTCAAGCCCATCTCAACATATTTGCAATACAAGGGGATCTAAGACCACATAAGAATCACTACGCAATTAAAAATCCTTGTGGTGTGAAGAGCCTAAACACTAAACACATGCTTGAATCATTCATTCAAAACTTGCAACTATGGCTAGCCACATATTTCATATAATAGATATCATAATGCTCTTTAACATATGCTTCTCTAGTTCTCTTTACTTGTTTTCTGCACATACATTACCTACTACATAAGGATGCTACTACCACAAAAAGTAACAACAAAAAATGGCACTACATTTAATGACCCTTCATTGTGCAATTCTTTGCACCTCATTTAGATCATCAAATGTTTCAATCAAAAGTGGTGGAGCATAATGTGCAGTCCCTTGATGCTCCTCGGCGTCCTGGCAATATGACAGTATAATAGTATCAATCGACATTTCAACCACTGCAAAGAAGAGGGTCGCCACTACATATCCAAGACCCCAACATACCTGCAAAATCCCATAAAAAATTTTAATAACAGTCGCAATTTCAACCCGTTTACATATGAATATGCACATTTCCCTCTACCGCATCTCATATGCACCTAACAAACAGGTTAAAGTCACCCAATGTCTACTTTTAGTGGATATACAACTTCTAGAAGAATATTCTATACAATCCATTCTCACTCGTTTTTTACTTGAACGGGTTTTGACCCATTACCCAATCATTTGACCCGTTTAGACTGGCTGTTTGACTAGAAACCGCGTGTCACTTACCAGCACAGGAAATAATGGGGAAGTGATCTTGTTGTGGGACGATTTGTATTTATGAGTGTCCAACATAAGGAACGCGAAAAGTGCACTCGCAAGACTCACACACAGCTTCCCAAGAAAGAGAATAACATCCCCGATCACATTCACTCTGCCTATACGAAGTATGTTAGTAATTATCAAATCCGTTGCCATTTCAGAAGCTCTAAAAAACCCTTTTCCTGTTATAGCAATCTGCAAAAGTCGCAAAAAAAACAGTGTAAAAAGAAACCAAGTGACAGAAAAGGCGGAGTCTTTAACCTTTTTAGGGTTTGAAGCTTTAACTTACCATTATATATGCATTCCGGTTCACAGATTTTATGGTCAATTCAATACACTTCAAGCAAAACCGAGAAGTATAGAACATCATCCTCTTAATCCAGCTTTCAGGCAAAATATCAGCAACTTTTAGTCTCCGCCTTATTGCCTCGAGTATGAACCGAGTTGACTCAACAAAAGATACAATCAAGGAGCCGATTGCCACCGAGCCAAGGCTATAACGCATGAGTAGCTTCATCGAAGAGAAAACCGGAAGAAACGGAATCGTAGTCTGAATCATAAAAAGATAAAAACTTAGACAAAAAAGACAAAAAAATCAATAATATAGAAAATTGCATTCGTTATTCATTAATGAATTCACTAAGAGGCTAACCGAAGATTCTCCACGAGCCCAATAGTAGGAAGCTACAGAACCAGCAATCACAGTTGAAGAAGATGCTATGATGAACTGAGTAGCCCAATAACATCCAAACAAGTGGAATAGAATGGAAGCTGCTATATGAGGAGTGTAATGGATGCTATAACCACAGCAATCATCACAACTGACCCTTTTGGCTTTAAGATCATATGCACAACAGTTTGTGTTGCAATCGTTGCGAACGATTTGACCAGAACTGAAAAGATGGAGAGCAGCCGATAACCAAAACATGTAGAAAACTGCAAGGACTAAATATGGTACAACCGGGAATATTATGAGAGCATGAACTTCCCCAATGACTTTTGCAGCAACCTGCAATTACAGGAGACAAATGGATTCTTATACACTTATTTTGCAGGGTTATATAATAATTATTATAAGATAACATTATACTTGCCTTGAGTACTGATGTTGCCATAAGAATCCGTCTAACAATGGCTATAGATGATAAAACAGCAACAATCATAACACAAGTCATGAGAAAAGCAGCTGCACGGATATGATGTTGCTCCTGAACAAAACAAAGTAAATAAATACAGTTGTTTCTAGCAAGTTTTATGGTAATGTTAACATAAGAAATTAAGAATTTACCCGGGCAGAAACATGATAATATGGATCATGTTCACCAATGATCGGTGAGATAGCATCGTCTCCAATCCATCCAGCTAAACAATGGGAAGCAAGGGAAAAATTATCACAATATATCATCAAAGGACTCACGTGATCGAATTACAAGAATTGTAAGTTAATGCATAGAAACCTTTCATGTAATAGAACATTGTGACTGATATTATGAGGCCATTAAAGAAAAATACGGTAACCCATGGCATTGCAGCTACAAAATGCCGAATCATCAACAGCCATAGCAATGATAGAAATAGAGGCAAGAGTCCTCCACACACAATTAACACAGGCCATGATTTTCCAACATCAGCCACATATCTCTGCAATCATTACACCAAAAAATAATCTCAATATCGAACCAGATTTCTTATGATTGGGTCAATGAGGCTTCTGTTTTATCTCAATTCTCCATCTTTTCAAATTGGTATTCTAAAGAGCAAAGTACCTTTAATACAGAAGACCGGGCGTTAATGGACTTGTGAATAGATTTATCAATGACCATATCATCATTAATGGTAATTCCATTCATTCTCTTCCAATTAGTTAAAGATACATTCGATGGTCGATCAATAAATTGGCAACTCCAATAAACTGCATGATCAGTAAAGCTTTCTAATTACAACACAAAGGAAAAGAAAAAAGTAAACATTATCTTACACAAATCAGCTTTATGACATACCGTTTACACTTGGAAAAATGACAGGGTAGCAAGGACCTTGAAGTTGAAGGGAAGTGTTTCTTAGTTCAGGAGTAAGGTCAGCAAAATAATCATAATTCATATCAATCCAATCATCTAATGAAATACGGATATCTCCTTCTGGATAATCACAAACCCAATTCAGAGAATCTTCTGATGGTATTGGACAATCCAACAAGCATACTGCACGAGCATTTGACAGTTTTACTCCACTGTTCTTTAATCCACTTTGGTAAACTTGGTTAGGATTTACCCAGTATTTGAGTTCTAATTCACGCAGGTCAAAATCTTTGTGTTTGCCCCCACATACATTTCCTTTATAATCCAACCCGAAGTTTAGCCTGCCCAAACACAACTCATCATACACCACACACCCAAGAAAACTAAAAGGAAGCTATAGGATCAATAAATTACATGAAGTGAAGACATTAGCATTCAAAAATATAACAAGATTTGCACTTTAACTTTGCTGTTGATCCTAACATTCTTGGTATTTCCACTTACGCTAATCAACGAAAAAACAGTTTTATGAGAAGATTGTGACAGTTTGCAGTTGGTTAAATTCTTCCCCAAATAATAATCCCTTAAGAAATATTTAGTTTTACTGAGTAACATGAGAAGAGTCATATAATAATCTTTATAGTTCAATTTCCAAAAGTACTCCCATGTTCAAGAACTAACTAATCCAACATATATACAAATCAGAATCTTGCAAAAGAACTTAACTAATATTATCTAGCAGATTGAGACAACCATAGAATCAAATCTTGACTGCCATAAACCTCATTTTAAGTGTCAAGACCCACATCTTATACCAAAGCATAAAATGAAACAAGAAAATGACACTTACTATGGGTATGGGATATCTAGGAAACCCTTAACAAGAATTGAACTTTCATAAAGGGAAATTAACAACATTTATTCATAAATCAAAAAGCATGAAACTTTGTTGCTTTTCTTTCTTCTGTTTGTTATTTACCTCAAAGGGTTTCCTTGGTTGAAGCCGAAGCTAGAGTTAACTATCATGGCGATCCAGAAAGCAATGAAGAAAACAAGAAACACAACATCTCTGCATTTTCTGTTGTATTTTATGATCCCATTTGCACCACCAACTTCACCATTTCCATCACTTGATGGGTGCTTCCCAATCACTCCTCTCATTTGAAAGTTTGCTTCAGATTGTAGAGAGTGAAAGAGGGTTTTGTGAGATGAGAGAGAAAGAGGGGCAACCAGTAGAATGAAAAGAGACAGTAAAAGCAAGAAAAAGGAGTGTGAAGGGGCTCACAAAGAAGATATGGGAATATTATTTCTTTAATAATTTCATGTTCCTCTCTTTCTTGATTTGGGTGTTATCTTGAATTAAAGAACTTTATTTTCCCAGAAATGTGAGAAAAATTAGAACTTTATTAGGTCCTTTAATTAATTTTTTCCCACATGAGTTTATTGATCAAAAGTAGATTTTCTATAGACATTAAAGATATCAAATAATAATTAACTTTCTTACTAATCTGGATTTAACAGAATTAATTCAAACTGGGAGTGAATTTAATATTGGGATAAGTATATACTTATTTTTTAAGCAAAAAGATATTTGAAATGAGTAAATTATTGTCCTGATTAAATATTATTATTTTAGGAAAGACTGCTTTTAGATTTAAGACAAAGATTTACATAATTGATTACTATCAACAGGATCTGATATGCTGAAGTTTGCCAGCTTGAGCCGAGTTGGAGTCGGCTCCTGTGTGCCATAAAAAGACAACTTGGAGCAAAATTCCCGAAAATAAGCAAACATTTTCAAAATTACGAATTTAAGTATGATAAATCATTAAAATGCATTCTAAAAATCCTAAATCAATGAAAAGAAGAGACGTCATCATCTTTAGCAATTTTCAAGGAAACATACAAAATTTCTTTTTTGATTTTAATATTGTTATATTAAACTAATTTTATTATCTTAAATTAATTAATTGTATTTATCATTTGTTTTCTTTATAAAATCTTAACAACATGAAGTGACATAATCAAATTCGTTTTGTAATTAATTTTATCAATTATAAAGTCGTTAAAGATTTTGTCGAAATCTTAACAATCCTAATTGAAGTGGAATAATTACCTTCGTTTGTTTGATAAATACACGATTAAAACTAAAACAAAGAATGATAACTTTTATCATATGTTGATTTTTCATTTGTAAAGTTATTTACTTTCATTCAAAGCTTCACCCATTTTCACATGTTTTCTTTAATAGTCTAAATAATTTAGTCACAACAAAATTCAAATTTGTTATTATCTTAGTCAATTAAGAATTAAGTTGCTAACCATAATTGCTGACGTGGTCGGCCCTTACATTATTTATTAGTTCTATTTAAGAATTTAAGGTATATAGTTTTTAATATCACTCATGTGATTGACCCTTACACTTCTATTAGTTGTATTTAAGATATATATAGTTTTTGATAACTAATGACTTGACGGGGTACATATAGCTGTTGCTGAATTATAATTTTGAGTAATCTTAATTTTTTGAGTCTATATCAAAACATAAAGAAAAGGTTGAAAGCCTAATGTCTTACCATTGAACTAACATTGTGTATGTGTGATCTCTTGAGTCTTGAGCCCTACAAGAGAGAAGTAATGTTTGTCTTTTGAGTCATAGAAAAGAAATGGTAGATTTATATGTTGAAGATCGAAAAAGAGAGCAAATTGTAAAATGATTACTAGAGTCTAGAAGGGTGATGAATATATCATCTTAACCTGGTTTGTTTATTCTAGACGCAATATACATCAATTGTTATAAAATTTTAAGGGCAGAAAATTGTCACCAAATTACATATGCACGTGTATTGATTATACAAAGTGTTAACTAGCTATCTTCACTTGGTAGATTGGTGTTGCAACCTTCCACATTGTTTATGTTCTTAGTTTTAATTTTTGGTTGTTTATAATTGTTCTAACATCTTGCTATTATTTGTAATAGTCTCTTTTGCTATTAAAAAAGATAATTTGTTGTACCTTATAAAGTGGTCTCCTACAAAGAGCTTGTTCAACTAAAAATGTTCTTACTAATGATATACTGATCACTTTTATGCAATCTTTTCATTTAGATGAAAATGATATTACCAATAGTTTTTCTCTATTACAACAAAGTAGATCAGTCTCTTATTTATATCAAGAAAGAAATAAAGCATACTCATTTATATAGAATAAATCGCTCTCACCTGCTAGTTTCTAGAGTGAGGGTCTTCGTGGGTTAAAACTCACGTTGAGCGTGAGTCATCCTCTCTCTCATGTTTTATTATTATTTTTTAAATAGGAAATGGTTAAGGAGAATGAATGTGAGGTTAGAGTGATTGGAGTGGACGTGAGATGGAAGAGACCAATGATGTAACGCTGACATGGTAATGAGAAATTATAGGATGAATACACATGGTCTTATAAGGTAATAAACCAATCAGATAATTTTTTTTCTAGACCAAATAAAAGGTAATAAAATATGTATATTATCTAGTAATATATATATATATATATATATATATATATATATATATCCTCCTATTCTTATAAAAATTCACACACATCTACACACTTTCTCTCATATATTTAGTTTTTACAATTTGTGAGCATTATGGAGGGTTCTTCTAAAACAAAAGTCGTGAGAAAGACCAAAGCCGAGCTTAAGGAGAAATTCAGGCTTTGATAAATTTATCGTCTATGCTATTTTTATTTTATTCGAATTTTTTAACTTTAAGTTTAATATCTTTTAATATTAAAACAAAAGTAATTATTTTAATACAATTAATAAAAATAATAATAAAAATAGGATGCAGAGTTTGGGGTATTTCCAGTCTGAAAGCATGACTGAAGCATGGGGAGATGTTACATCTTGTGGCTCTTCAATAATATGAAGTATTATTAAAAAAAATTGCTTTTAAAAAAAATGTATATAATAAATATTGAAAACCAAAAATTATAAAATGTTTTGGATCAATTTTGTTTTTGAATTCTGGTGATATCTATTTATAAAAGATGTCGAACTTTTAATATATACTTATCACTGAAAAATAAATATGAGTTTTATTGTGGTAATAATCTTATTGTGGATTAGTTAAATATTAAACCTTATAATTTTATAGAAAATGATAACTATACAGATAAGAATAAAAAAAACGTGATAATAATTTCAAAAAATGATAACCATACATGTCTCACATATAAAAAGTTAAAACTCAATTAAAAGTTAGTTACAAACAATATGGAAGTATGGAACATTATTGACTATAAAAACATGTATCGTTATTAAAATTTTAGAAGTTAAAATCACATTATTTACTTTTATCCAAGGTCTATCATTTTTCCTAATTGGTAAATTATTTGAAAATATAATGAACTTATATACAATGAATTATTTTTCTTTGAAATAATACAAATAACTTTTTTATTCCTTTCATTTATACAAAAGTTATCTTTGAAACTGTTAAACAACCGATAACCTTAATCTGTTTCATTTTATTCATATAAGCAAACAAAGCATAATATCGTTCTTCAAACTTAATTTAAAATTTGTATAAATATTACATATTATTAATAAATATAATTTTTTCTCTCTAAATTGGTTTTAAAGCGAGACAGTAACGTGACACTTATAAAAAAATGTTATATCCCGCAACAAATGCAGGTAAATTACTAGTCATTTATAACTTATCTATCACAAATATGTATCGTTTACTTTTTGGGAGGTTTATGTTTAATATCCAACACTTATCTATTTTGAAGATTCGTTGTAGAAAAGTGGTCGAAACCTAAATTTGCTTAACTTCTTTTAAAGATTTACAAAAATTATATTGACTTATAAAAACTTAGTTTTCAAGTGATCCAATTTTTATTCCATAATCCATACTTAACTTTGTTTTAACTTCCTTAATGACTCGTAGTTGAAAGTTCCCGTAACCATCAAATATTTACTTGCCTACTAAAATGGTATATTTTTAAAAGTATTTATCAATGTGGTATAGTTTTTATATTACTATATTAATTGCAAAACTAAAACTAATATTATATTTAGTTATACATACTATTAAATAATTATTCAAATATAACAACAAAAAATACATTCCTCATTTGAATCAACCTCTACCAAGTGAGATGTTTTCTTAGTAAATCAACTCACAAGGAGTATATGCAGAGTGAGTTCGTTAGCATTCACTTGAACCGTGCCTACACTTCCATTCTTCAACCATCCATCATCCACACACTTACATTTCATAGAGTCGATCATCTTCACGCGTGAAATCACTTTATTTTCTTTCTTTCTAGTAAGAAAACTCAAGAACACCTCTTTTTGATTTCCTTTCAAATACCTTCTTTTCCTTACAAATCTCTAGAACACAGTTCGCGCGTTAATGTCAAGTCTCCATTAGGTCTAATGACGCCACTCGTCTACCACGCATACAAAATAATTGCAAAAGCAACACAACAACGATTAACAAAAAAGCAAACCAAGAAGAAAATGTTACTAGGGATCTCATGAGAAATTCAGCAAATATTTCAAAATCCAACTATACAGATGGATATTGAACTTATTATGCTGTTTGCAGTATCTGTACTTGTGAAATATCATAGACCGGAACTCGTAAGTGAACTAAAATTGGTGCGAATCTAGTATATACATAGTACCTCTACAAGAACTTCTCAATGCAGGTACACAGAGTTTCTTTTGGAACTGCACCAATAACCGCATCTTTCTTCTCACCGCCTTTGAAGATCATTACAGTCGGTATGCTTCTTATACCATATTTGGTAGCGATTGATGGACTTTCATCAGTGTTTACCTTGTAGCAAGTGAGCTTGCCTGTGTATTCTTTCGCGAGTTCATCAATCACAGGGTGGATCATGCGACATGGCCCACACCATGGAGCCCAAAATTCAACCAGTATGGGTAGATCAGAGTCAAGAACAAGTGATTGCCATGTACCATCAGTCACAGGAAGTACTGCAATTTTAATCATAAACAATTTACTTCAATCGTCTATCAACCATCACGAGGTATAGCAAATCATTAGACACATGAAACTGGATGGTGCAGAAAGGTCTTCAAGCCTATGTTTTGTTGAGTAATGTCCCACATTGGACGAAATAGTGACTTTGTAATGAATATATAAGAGTCTTGGGCTACTCCTCTCATAACCAATTGGTTTTGAGTTGGAACCCCACAAACTTACATGGTATCAGAGCAAGGTTCACCCACTTCACTTAACCCATAAGTATCCACGTGTTAGGCGCGAAAAGAAAAGAACCCCACACATGAGGGGGCGTGTTGAGTAATGTCCCACATTGGACGAAATAGTGACTTTGTAATGAATATATAAGGGTCCTGGGCTACTCCTCTCATAACCAATTGGTTTTGAGTTGGAACCCCACAAACTTACACATTGATTATAGATCTTAAGATGAACAATGACCAATCAGGATTCTATGTTTTCATCTCTTCGCAGGAAAATCACCAAGAAGACTAATCATTTAGTTATTTTGTATGGAAATAGGAAGTAAGAAGATGCAAGACACAAATCATATAGGACAATGTGGTTTGAAATTGAGATCGACCTACACCTGTTCTTCAGGTCTAATTTCAATAATATAATCTAACAACGGAAGGATGTATAAATAGTAAAATAGATTATTACAACAGAATGTCATTATTATTACCTGTGTTTAGAAACATTAAATCGAACGATTCGCACAAATTTTCATGAAAATAAAAAATACGCAGAACGATTCTAACCTTGTACGGCTGTTTCCTGAGCTTCGCAGACTATTCTTCCACCACGACGGCCAGATTTCGAGCTTAGTCTGAGGGATCCAGCAGAGCGGAAGGAATTGATGTGGAACTTGGAGAATCTGGATTCCGGCAGAAAGCTCCGGCGAAGGGAGAGTTGCGGAACGGGAGTAGAGGCGATCGGAGTAAGGGAAGCCGGCGGGAAAGCGGAGGCACGGAGGACGGTGAGGGTTTCGAGAACGCCGGCCATCTAAATGACAACAACCAATGAAAAGAAAGAGTGTGAGGGTGAGAGTGGCTCGTGTTGCGTTTGTTGGTTTGGTTAATTTTGTGTCGCTGGAAAGATGAGATGAGATTCTCGTGGGGCGGATGAGGTGTCACGTGCTTCGCACCTGACAAATTATTCTGCGGTTTTATTTTCTACTTTTTTCCATTTTCTGTCGAGCACACGAGGGAGGATGTCCGGCGATATAATTGACGCATAAATTAAAGGAACCAAATATAAATATATAATATGTGTAACAGTTAGGCCATCTGTATACTGTATAGCATATAATGGGTTGTTTTTAGTGTTACAATTTGTACAGTTTAACTTTTTCATTTAGAATTTCTTTTTCACTTGTTTTTTCTTTTATGTTATACACTTGATTATTTAAGAAAATAAATATTTTTAGATTGTGTGAAAATAAAAAGAAGACAAACAATCAAAATAAAACCTTTATAAGTTTTGATAAAAAAATTATATTAAAAAATAAAAATTACAAAATTTAACTCCAAAGATAATTAATAATATAAACATCTAGAAATCTAGTCGTACTTGTTGTCGAGAAGTTAAATATGGAAATATGTTCGACCAAATTCAACTGAAAGTTATTACGAGTCCCTTAGTGTTTGAAGCCACAAATGTGTGCCACTCGTTCTTCCTCACTCATTATTGTTTCAATATCAGACACTGGAAGGTCGTTTTCGTTGAAACTACAAAACACATGGTCTTCGTCTTCTAGTATCAGATTGTGTGTGATATGACACAAACGTACATAATGCTTCCAAATTTTGTCAGAGAACATAAGCATGGTGGATTATGAAGTATGTGTCAACATTGTTTAAGCACGCCAGAAGCCCATTCAACATCTTTCATTGTCGATTCTTACGCAGACTAAAACTTTTTCCGTTTCTCATCTTGTGGGCACATAAAAGATTTGACAAGAGTAGCACATTTCTGATAATATATGCTCTTGTAGGTGACTTCATTCACCTAAAATGGACACTCAAGTACTTTTTCATCATAGAAAATCGCTAAAGATGGGCAATTGATTGAGAATACGGATGTCGTTAATAGAATCGACAACACTGAAGTATGTGTTTCTGATGCAAAGATCATGGGAAGGCACTGCCTTTAGCATTATAATCGGTGTTTATGATCATCTCTCATGAATCAACCTTGTCATGCTATAGGACAATTTACCTACGCCCAATGAGTATTGTTCATGCTGCCAAGCATGAAATCTGTGTTTTACTTCATTCGTGGTGTACAACTACTAAATCACCATAAATAGGCTTACGTAAATATTTCCTGCCATAGAGGTGAGTAATACATGGACATGACTTGTTTAGGCAATCTTGTGACATTTTCTCTTCTATCCAAAAGTACTACTAGGTTGAGCTTGAAGTTGTAAGTGTGTAATTTTTGTTGATATATATATATATATATATATATATATATATATATATATATATATATATATATATATATATATATATATATATTTGGTAAAATAGCTGATGAGTAAAGCTGAGTAATATAAACTTGAAATAAAATTATTTTAAAGAAGAATTATATATATTATTAATAGCACATAACTCAAATAATAGACTCACATACCACTTAAATAAAAATATTAGATCATTTCAATATCTAATAACTTAAATCTTTCTGTTGACCTAAATTATATATTATTAGTAGCATAAAATGGTTTACTTATATTTAATTTACATGCTGCAAGCCTGCAAGGCCTTTTTTACAATTTAATTCTCTAAAATTATTAGGACCAGTTTATTTTAATGAGCCCATAATTATTAACCTCCTCCTCCTCCCCAAAGAACATGGCGCCAAAGCTATTTGACGTCAATTTTGTTGCCGCCGAAAAGCAGTGGAAAAATTAAAACTGAATGCTAGTTTCTGCCTCATCATATGTGATCGGAAAATATGAATTTAATTAATATCCTCTTTTGTTAATTTAAAAATATACAATATGTTTATATAATTGTATACACTAACATTAACATATGTACACATATACATCTATATATATAATCAAGCAAATAAATATTTATATTTATTTGTTACAAAGTTTGTTTATAACAAATCGTCAAAATCCAAATCGTCCAAGATAAAGCGCCACCAACATTCAAGATGAAGTCTTCGCCGAAGATACCTACAAGAATATATTCAATTGATATGAGCATAAAAATAAAATAATTAAAATAAGTTTAAGTTTTTATAAAATTATTTTTATAAAACTTTTATAAAAAGTGACAAATTTTTATAAACTTATTTTTGTGGGTTGATTTACTCTAAGACTTTCCATTTTAAGCAAATACCAAACACAATCTCACTTTGAAACAATACACAACCATATCTAGCAAAGGAATCTCCCAAAGTGGTAAAATTCCAACATACTTTGTGTATTGGTTTCTAAACTTCCATTTTTGTGTTTGAATTCAAACATTAGAAGTATGGGATCAACCAACCTTTTAAACATCTACTTTTCAGTTGATTTTTATGGTAAAAATGAGTTGAGTGTGGTTTTAAATAAAGCCCAACGTCTATATTGCAAAAACCAAAAATTGCCAGACGACTCACGGTCGAGCCACGGTCGACCGTGGATCGACCGTCGCACATCTGGACAGTTTTGAGACTTGGACCTTTTTTTCTCTATTTAAACCAACTCAAACCTCATTTATTACTTACCTCTTGCAAACACAAAATATCCAGAATACTCTCTAACACTTGAGCTCATATATTTGAATATTAATTCATCTTTCAAGTTCAAGATTCAAGCAAGAAGTCAAAGCCATCAAAGCTTAAACACTACTTATTCATTTCATACATTTTGTAATAGTGTGAGGATCAACTCTAGCCTTCTAAATTAGAGTGAAGTGAAGATCAACTCTAGCCTATAGAATTAGAGTGAAGCAAGGTTATCTTTACCTTACTTGCAAGTTTGAAGATTAATTCTTGCAAGTTTAAAAAAGAGAAGTGTAAAAGGTTTATCTCTACCTTGAAAGAGAGAAGCTAGTGGATCAAACTCTTGGTGGGTGAGGCCAAGGAGTGGATGTAGTGCAAGTTTGTTAACACTTGCATGAACCACTATAAATCATTGTGTTCAACTTGTGATTGGTGATATCTCTCTAACTCTATCTTTTTTATTTTCTTGCAAGAACTCTTTAAAACTTCAAAAATTGGACATATAACCTATTCACCCCCCTCTAGGTTCTAACAATTGGTATCAGAGCAAGTTGCTCTTGATAATTTTTGAAAACTTGCTTTAAAGTGTTCTAAAACATTTTTCAAAAATTCTTTGAGTTGAAAATGGGACCAAACTTTGTAGAGGGGAATTCTATGGTTAGACCTCCACTTCTTGAAGAAGAAGGTTTTTGTTTTTGGAAACAAAGGTTTATGACATATGTTAAAGCCAAAGATGTTGATCTTTGTGATATCATAGAGGATGGTGATCATGTGACAAAAACCTTTGATTCTAAAATTGATGCATATGTACCAACTCCTAAGGACAAATGGGATCAAGAGGACAAGAAGATGATTTCCAAAATTTTTGAAGCAAAACTCTTTTTATACAATGCACTACCTAGAAAAGAATATGAAAGAGTTTTTATGTTGGATAGTGCAAATGCCATTTGGAAATCTCTTGTCACTACCCATCAAGGAAATGCTCAAGTCCTTGACAACAAGATTGAGTTGCTTGTACAACAATATGAGCAATTTCAAATACTTGATGAAATGAGCATTGATGATGCTTTCTCAAAATTCAATACTATTGTTACTAGTCTCAAGTCACTTGGGACTACGTATTCTAACAAGAAAATTGTGAGAAAGTTTCTTAGGGCTCTTTCACCAAAATGGAGAGCTAAGGTGACGGCCATAGAGGAGTCAAAGGATTTGAATCTACTCCAAATGGATGAGCTTATTGGAAACCTCAAGGTGTATGAGGTGATAATGCAAAAAGATGATGAAATTGCCAAGTTGAAGAAGGAGAAGTCAAAATCCATTGCTCTCAAAGCCAAACATGTTAAAGAATCCTCAAGTGATGAGGAAGATGATGCAAATAGTGATGATGATGAAGAATATGCTATGATGGTGAGGAACTTCAAGAAGTTCTTCAAAAGGAAGGGCAAACATGTGAAGGCTCCATTTGACCCAAGAAAGTATAAGCAAGGCATTGATGCCAAGAAAGACAAAAAGCCTTCAAGGGAATGCTATGGATGTGGTGATTCCTCACACCTCATTGGTGATTGTCCCAAAGTTGCATCCAAGAAGAAAGAAAATCACAAAGCATTTCTAGGAGGTGCATGGAGTGATAGTGGTGATGAAAATCAAGATGACACCAAGGAGGAAACATGTCTCATGGCCTTTGAGACAAGTGAGGTACAATCCGATTCAAGTTATTATAGTGATAATGACCAATATGATCAATTGTGTGACTTTAGCTCAAAAATTCTTGCAAAAAATGAGGAACTAAAGTTTGAAAACAAAAGTTTGAAAAAGGAGATTGAGAAGTTAAACTTGACTATTAAATATTTACAAAGTCAAGTTGTTCCTCAACTATCTCCAAGCTTGATTGGTTTGGAGACTAAGCTAAAGACAAATATTGACAACTCCACCTTGTCAAGATTTGAAGAGAGCACACATAGGCTAGATGAAATGCTAAAAGTCCAAAAATCATCAAATGATAAGGGTGGCCTTGGTTTTTCAAGTTTTTCTAACACCATGCCTATATGCCATGAGACAACAATCCGATTTGTGAAAGAAAAAGGAAAAGAAAAAATCTAGGAGACTCACGGTCGAACCACGGTCGATACCGTGGATCGACCGTCGGCCCACTGGAATTTTTCTAATTTTCAAAACTTGTCTCTTGGCTCTAGTTCTTCCACTTGTAGACCAAAAGTTGCAAGTGTTGAACAAGTAAAGAGGTTTTACACTCCAACCATAAGGCATGGACTTGGATTCAAGAAACCCAAATCAAATGTGGTTCAAAGACCTAAGCATTATGTCAAACCTATCAACTCTATGAGCACATGGTATCATAAGGGTTTCAAGATTACTCCAAGGTGGATTAGAGTAGGAGTTTTTGATGCTAACCATCCCAGACCCATGAAACATTGGGTACCAAAAGCTTGAATGATAATTGTATGAATATAGGGATGCAACAAACATGAGATTATGTCTCATGAATGGATACTTGATAGTGGTTGCTCAAAACACATGACCGGAAATAGAGAACTCTTCACTTCATACAAGGAGTATGATGGAGGACATGTTGTGTTTGGAAGCAATCTAAGAGGAAAGGTAATTGGTAAGGGTAACATCCTTCATGATAATATCAAATTTTCAAATGTTGAGCATGTTAATGGGTTAGCTTACAATTTGATAAGTGTTGGTCAATTATGTGATAAGGATTTAAATGTTAGATTTTCCAAGCATGAAAGTGTGATATGCAAAGATGATCATGTGCTAGTAAAAGGTGTTAGGAGGAATGGACTATATACATGTAGACTTGGTGACAATCCTAACACTCAAGTATGTCTTGCATCTATTATTGATAATTCAACTTTGTGGCATAGAAGACTAGGACATGCTAACATGAGATTATTGCAAAAATTGTCTAGTAGTGAACTTGTTAGAGACATGCCTATTGTGAAATTTGATAATCATTTTTGTGATGCATGTAAGATAGGTAAGCAAGTGCATACATCTCATAAGTCTAAAAATGTCATATCTTCTAAGAGATGTCTTGAGCTTTTGCATATGGATCTTTTTGGACCTTCATCAATCCAAAGTTATGGAGGAAACCTCTACACACTAGTTGTTGTAGATGATTTCTCTAGATATACATGGACATCCTTTTTGAAAACTAAAAGTGAAGCATTTGAAAATTTTAAAATTCTTGGAAAGAAAATTCAAAACCAATTCGGTTGTACGATTATTTCAATTCGTACCGACTATGGTAGAGAATTTGACAATGAAGCGCAATTTGGAGCATTTTGTGATAAACATGGAGTTTCTCATAACTTTTCGGCTCCTCGCACTCCTCAATCAAATGGGGTAGTTGAGAGGAAGAATAGGACTCTAAAAGAGATGAGTAGGACTATGCTTAATGAACAATCCATACCCCAAAAGTTTTGGTGTGATGCGGTCTCAACGGCCACATACATACTCAATAGAGTTTTGATTAGACCAATGCTAGGTAAGACACCTTATGAGATTATCAAAGGTAGGAAACCTTCCTTAGGTCACTTTAGAGTATTTGGAAGTAAGTGTTTTATTCTTAACACCAAAGATTATTTAACCAAGTTTGACCCAAAAGCCTATGAGGGTATCTTCTTAGGATACTCTCTAAATAGCAAAGCCTATAGAGTACTAAACAAATCCACTATGGTTGTGGAGGAATCCCTTAATGTCACATTTGATGAATCTCCACCACCTAAGAGTCAACCTTTAGTAGATGATGACAAACTAGAAGAAGAAGCCATTGAAACACAATTATCTAGACTTGACTTAGATAAACCTAATGACCAAAATCCTATAGTAGATGATAAGTTCACTAGTGAACAAAATGAGGTTAGGGAAAATAGGAATCATCCAATAACCCAAGTTATAGGAGATCTAAACCAAAGACTCACTAGATCTCAAGCCCAAAACCTTAGTACATCCTTTGCATTTGTGTCTCACATAGAACCCAAGAACATTAAAGAAGCAATTAAGGATGAAAGTTGGGTAATGGCAATGCAAGAAGAGTTGAACCAATTCACTAGAAGCCAAGTGTGGGATTTAGTACCTTTGCCTAGTGGTCATACCATAATAGGAACCAAATGGGTGTTTAGAAACAAAGTGGATAAAAATGGGATTATCACTAGGAACAAGGCTAGACTAGTTGCCCAAGGATACAATCAACAAGAAGGAATTGATTATGATGAAACATTTGCTCCGGTTGCTAGATTGGAATCCATTAGGATTCTACTTGCTTATGCATGTGCAAGGGATTTTAAATTATATCAAATGGATGTCAAAAGTGATTTTCTAAATGGTTTTATAAAAGAGGAAGTCTATGTATGTCAACCTCCCGGATTTGAAGATCCAATTAATCCATCTCATGTATACAAACTTAGAAAAGCATTGTATGGCCTTAAGCAAGCACCTAGAGCATGGTATGATAGATTAAGATCATTCTTGTTGAAAAATGATTATGTCATGGGTAAAGTTGATAACACTTTGTTTACCAAAAAGAAAGAGCATGATATATTACTTGTGCAAATTTATGTGGATGATATTATCTTTGGATCAACATGTCAAGATTTATGTGATGAATTCTCAACTCTTATGCATAATGAATTTGAAATGAGCATGATGGGTGAATTGAATTACTTTCTTGGTCTTCAAGTTAAGCAATATGAAGATGGTACATTCATAAGCCAATCAAAATACATCAAGGATATGCTTAAGAAGTTTGATCTAGAAAATGTGAAACCTATGTGTACACCCATGGCCACAAACACACACTTGACACTTGATGAAGAAGGTGAAGTATTTGATAGTACTAGATATCGTGGTTTAATCGGGAGCTTGCTTTATCTAACGGCAAGTCGCCCCGATATTATGTATAGTGTTTGTGTTTGTGCACGTTTTCAGGAAAATCTAAAGAAATCACACTATGAGGCCGTTAAACGAATATTCCGGTATATAAAGGGAACTATCAACTTAGGATTGTGGTATCCAAAGATAGGTGGACTTGACATCATGTGCTATGCGGATTCGGATCTTGGAGGATGCTACTTGGATAGAAAAAGTACAAGTGGAGTATGTGCATTCATTGGATATTGCCTTACTTCATGGTTTTCAAAGAAACAAACATCCGTAGCACTATCAACAACCGAGGCCGAATATGTAGCCGCAGGAAAAGCATGTGCACAAGCATTGTGGATGCAACAATCTCTATTAGACTATGAGGTACATTTAAATGATATTCCTATTTTGTGTGATAATAAGAGTGCTATTGATTTGAGTAAAAATCCTGTTTTGCACTCTAGAACTAAGCATATTGATATTAGACATCACTTCCTACGTGACAATGTGCAAAAAGGTAACATTAGCATAGAAAAGGTTGATTCTTGTGAAAATATTGCGGACATATTCACTAAACCACTTAAGAGAGAAACATTTGATCTATTGAGACTTGGTTTAGGAATGATGGAGCATGTGCCTTAGAAAAATTATGCATGATTGTATGAAAATTGCCAAAAATTGATTTCCAGGGGGTTCACGGTCTAACCACGGTCGAAACCGTGTATCGACCGTGGAGCCACCGTCCATAGAAGGCCATTTTTTGAAAAGGAACACGCGGTCGATACGAGGTCGACCGTTTATCGAC
Source organism: Pulicaria dysenterica (assembly GCA_947179395.2). Lineage (NCBI taxonomy): Eukaryota > Viridiplantae > Streptophyta > Magnoliopsida > Asterales > Asteraceae > Pulicaria > Pulicaria dysenterica. The sequence continues at coordinate 11,372,131 of OX359291.1, forward strand.
CGTCGTTCGTCTGACGAGAAGGACCCTATTTTAGCCCACTTTCTCTTTCCTCTCCTCACTTTATCACTTCCACTATCTCTCTCTCAAACCCTAGCCGCCATAGCCGTTTTTCAAGCTCAAAAATCTCAATTTTTCCTTCAAAAACTCACAAGACAATTAAAGATTACTTTACGGTTGAAGATCCGGTCGAACCCACGAAGCTATTCTCGGAAGATTCTCGGTAAAAAGTTGCGATTTCTTCATTCTTTTTCGAGTTTTCTTCAAGATCCACGAGTTCTCTTGGTTTTCTTCATCTATTCTCGGAAGATCCACGAGCTTTCTTCACGAATTTTCTTCTCCTCTTCACGAAATCTTCATCTCCAAAGGTATATTTTTCACCATTCTTGTTTTCTTCCTCAGTAGGATCTCGTTTTTGCACCCAAAACTCATGTGATTTTAGGTTGTGTATATTTCTTTTGGGGTTTTGGTTATGGGTATTTGGTAAAAACTTGAAATATTTGGGTATGGTTGTGGGTGTAGTTTAATGATGAGGATTATGAGAAAATTATGGGTTAAGTAAAGATATGTGATAAATATATATTAGATAATAGTTATGTTAGAAAATTAAACAAAAAGTACACAAAATCGATCTGGTCTCCCACGGTCCATATACGGTCGACCTCGGGAAAAACCATCGTGTACTTATTTTAAAAAAAAAAATGGAACAGTAGGTTCACGGTCGAACCACGGCTGAAACCGTGCTAAAACCGTGAGCTTGCTGGAATTTTTTTAATTTTTTTGACATTTAATTCCCAAATTAATCTTCTTTAGGTTTGTTATAGTATAACTAAGACTAGTAATCACATAATTTCAAATTTTCATAAAATCTTCTCACGTTTAGGACATACACACACAATGTATGAACATATTCCTATAGAGTTTGTTGTATCAATTGACTATACTCTCTAAATATGTTCATATATATTGAATTATCATCCTCTTGTCATAACTTTGCAAAACAAAGTGTCTTTTATAGTTCTAGTGTCATGACAAGCTTGGATGAACATTTGTTACACCATAGACACACACTAGGTTTATTCTTATTCATTGCGATTATTTGTGAATGATATACGACTTATTGCATCACTAGATTACCATGCCGCGTCAAAAGACATCTTCATCTCGCTCCGCTGCTCCCTCTCAGAGGGATATCATGGTTAACCTCAACAAGCGCCCCATTAATGAAGGGCGCTTGGTCGTTCCTGCCCACCTCCAACAATTTAATCTACAAGCGACCTTTGACCAAATGCATTGGTCAACTTTTCTTCGTCTCCCTAGTAACACTTTTCCTAGGCGTATTCGGGAGTTCTATGCAACATATGCATACGATGAAGATAACGACTTGATCACATTTAAGATAGCCGCCCAAGATTTCTCCTTCACACTTGCTCAACTCGGGGATATGTTGCAAGTCCTATTCTCCGGGTTGAAATTCTATCATGACTCCCATAGCCTCAACCACCTCCCAACGGCCTTTACTATTGACGAGATCATTGGGTCCATCTGTCAATCCAATGTTCCTCGTAACAAAACAAACCTCTTAGGCAAGGATCTATTACATGAGTGCAATGTTTGGAACAAAGTCATTGACTCCAACATCTTTCCTAAATCCAGCCACCACTCCGAAATTAGTGTCACTCAGGCCGTCCTCCTACATGCTTTGAAATCGAGATCCGAAATCAATATCATGTACATCCTTGCAAAAAGGATGATTGGTCTTCCCTCTAGCCGACGGGATCTTCCTTATGGAAGACTTCTCACACTCCTCTTTCACCAACTTCCGAACCTTCCTCCTCTCAACCCAACTCCGGGTACTTCTTTACCAATCGATCTTGCTACATTACGCAAGATGGATTCACATTCCCGAAAAGGGAAGAAGAGGGCGCATTCCTCCTCCCATGACACGGAGGAGGACATTGAGAGATTCTTTGAAGGGGATGATGAAGGGGACACGGAGGTGGAAAGCACTCTTGCCCCGGATTATGGCCTTGGTGAGGGCTCTACTGATGAAAGAATTGCGGCTCTTAATAGCAACATTAATGAATTGCGCAATGAGCACCGATCCTTACGGAAGGAGGTCACGGGCATCAAAGGGATGTTGCGGACGATCATGAATGCTCTTAAATGCAACTCCGGCACGGACGCGGGTGAGCCATCTCACCGGGAATGATTTCTTTGCTTATGCCATGTTTTTTATATGTATGTTTCAAAACAATTTATCTTTGGGTTGTATGCTTTAAAAACAATTTCACTTTGATTCGTTTGGTGTGTTTGGTGTGAGAACAATTAACTATTTTATGTATGGATTTAGACATGTATAATTCTTGCTTGTGATCATGGATGCCTTATGCTTTTATGCTTTTCTATGCTTTGCTCTTATGATTGTCTTATTGCATTGGTTTGACATGCTTAAAAATATTATACATATTGGATGAATTATATATATTTTGCACTCACCCTCCATGGCAAGTCCTTGGTAGTATCTCCATGCATTTTTATAGATTTCAAGAAGTGGAGTTCTACAATCAAGGGGGAGTTCTCTTCAAGGGGGAGCTTGTGTCTAGGGGGAGTCCTTTTTGTCAAAACAAAAAAGGGGGAGAAGGTATATATATATATATATATATATATATATATATATATATATATATATATATATATATATATATATATGTATAAATGCACATGTTAACATGTTAAAGTTATTTATACAATTTGTTCACAAATTGTAAATTTTTGTCTTTAACAAAAGGGGGAGATTGTTGGGAAAATATGAATTTAATTAATATCCTCTTTTGTTAATTCAAAAATATACAATATGTTTATATAATTGTATACACTAACATTAACATATGTGCACATATACATCTATATATATAATCAAGCAAATAAATATTTATATTTATTTGTTACAAAGTTTGTTTATAACAAATCGTCAAAATCCAAATCGTCCAAGATAAAGCGCCACCAACATTCAAGATGAAGTCTTCGCCGAAGATACCTACAAGAATATATTCAATTGATATGAGCATAAAAATAAAATAATTAAAATAAGTTTAAGTTTTTATAAAATTATTTTTATAAAAAGTGACAAATTTTTATAAACTTATTTTTGTGGGTTGATTTACTCTAAGACTTTCCATTTTAAGCAAATACCAAACACAATCTCACTTTGAAACAATACACAACCATATCTAGCAAAGGAATCTCCCAAAGTGGTAAAATTCCAACATACTTTGTGTATTGGTTTCTAAACTTTCATTTTTGTGTTTGAATTCAAACATTAGAAGTATGGGATCAACCAACCTTTTAAACATCTACTTTTCAGTTGATTTTTATGGTAAAAATGAGTTGAGTGTGGTTTTAAATAAAGCCCAACGTCTATATTGCAAAAACCAAAAATTGCCAGACGACTCACGGTCGAGCCACGGTCGACCGTGGATCGACCGTCGCACATCTGGACAGTTTTGAGACTTGGACCTTTTTTTCTCTATTTAAACCAACTCAAACCTCATTTATTACTTACCTCTTGCAAACACAAAATATCCAGAATACTCTCTAACACTTGAGCTCATATCTTTGAATATTAATTCATCTTTCAAGTTCAAGATTCAAGCAAGAAGTCAAAGCCATCAAAGCTTAAACACTACTTATTCATTTCATACATTTTGTAATAGTGTGAGGATCAACTCTAGCCTTCTAAATTAGAGTGAAGTGAGGATCAACTCTAGCCTATAGAATTAGAGTGAAGCAAGGTTATATTTACCTTACTTGCAAGTTTGAAGATTAATTCTTGCAAGTTTAAAAAAGAGAAGTGTAAAAGGTTTATCTCTACCTTGAAAGAGAGAAGCTAGTGGATCAAACTCTTGGTGGGTGAGGCCAAGGAGTGGATGTAGTGCAAGTTTGTTAACACTTGCATGAACCACTATAAATCATTGTGTTCAACTTGTGATTGGTGATATCTCTCTAACTCTATCTTTTTTATTTTCTTGCAAGAACTCTTTAAAACTTCAAAAATTGGACATATAACTTATTCACCCCCCCCCCCCTTCTAGGTTCTGCATTTTCTTGGGAACTTCATTAGTTTCTTGGAAAACTAAGAAACAGAAAACTGTTTCAAGATCATCTTGTGAAGCAGAGTATAGGAGCCTTGTTGCTACAGTCTGTGAATTACTTTGGATAAGCTATATCCTTCGAGATCTCAAAGTCAAGATGACAATTCCTGTGTCTTTATGGTGTGACAATAAAGCTGCCATTCATATTACTGAAAATCCTATCTTTCATTAAAGGACGAAGCATTTAGATATTGATTGTCATTTGGTCAGAGATCAATACAAGCAAGGTTTTGTTCAACCTAAACATATCTCTACACAGAATCAGCTTGCAGATTTCTTCACAAAAGGCTTATATGGACCACAATTTCAGTATTTTTTGTCCAAGTTGAATCTTGATGATATTCATCAATGTTCAACTTGAGGGGGGGATATTGAGTATTATAATAGTTTTCAGGGTAGTTTTTGTAATTATATTAAAGTAGAAGGATCTTTTATGCATACATATTGTTTAGTTGTTAGAAGTCGCTGGAAGGCACTAGTTGTATATAATCTGTATACTCTTTCTTTTCCATCTAATGAGAATTGATTACATTCTTCTCAATTCAGTATTTGAATTGTTTTCATTCAACTGTTAAGAACCCAATCACAGCGAGATTGAGCATCGAATTGAAAGTTATTTAGCTTTTAAGGCCTTTGTAATAGATTATAGGTGTCATGTATGCTTAATCAAAAGCCACCTCATAAAATATAATCTTGTTAAAAAGATAAAATAAGATAGGTCATCATACTGAACAGCTGAAGCCACAGATGAGAAATTACATACCTCTGGTCAGCAGGCTATCGATAGGTCCTGGCAGAAGTTACAAAGAAAGAAACCATCGAATCGCTGGACTGAGAGGAGCTGAAAAGCAAGTGAATAGAGGAGCCCTAGAATTTGTCAACTGAAGAGGAGGACTGAACAGGACTCTATTAAGTTTCATGTCAGCATTCTAAGTGCTCTTTTATAAAGTAAGAAGATTAGAAACCATAACATACACATAGACAAGTAACAAATTTACAAACCGAAAGATACTATTATCATCATTCTCATAAGTAAATTTAAAGCTAACATTTTTACAAAACACTGTATTTTCTGAGTACAACAAAATCACTGATTCACTGGAAATATACATCAGATGAGATACAGGTGGGAAATTCAAGTTTTAAGCTACACAATTACACACAGAGCAAGACAAAAAAGGCGAAAACAAAAAAAAAACAGACAAAATACAAATACAAATACAAACACGAACTGAGACATTAGTGTGATGAAAGTGTAAAACCTCATTGAAACTAGACTACATCCGCCATGAAGTTATGACAAGTTCCTCTCACGCATATAACTTTCAATCTTGGCAACATCTTCTGGTGTATCAACACCATGAGCATCATGATCCACTTTTATTACCTTCAATGATCAAGAATAAGATATCAAGAACATGAAAAGATTTCTTTTTCCACATCTTTATGTCAAAAAATTTAAAAAAATAAAAATAAACTAGACATTTGTGAAGAAAACAGGAAGTACCTTCATCTTGTAACCATTCTCAAGAACTTTAAGCTGTTCCAAGTCTTCTTCAAGTTGCAAAGGAGTTGGAGTCAGATCCGGATAGATTTTTAGAAATTTCGAATCATAGCTCTGTCAAAGCAAATATCTGGCTATTAATTCTCTTGAAAAGGTAACTATACATACAAGGGAGACATTTCTTGTTTATGAGTACCTGAATACCGAGGTGAAGATTATATGGGAATTCAGGATTGGCTTTCCCAGACCTGGATGAAGAATTATGAACAAACAAAGCAAATAAATATAAATATAATGTATAAACAAATGAAGAAAGTGAAGGTGAGCAAATCTCCAAGATAACAGAAATACAAACTTGTTAAAAGGAATCAGCCCTCGAGAAAAGTAGATTGCATAACCATGATTATCAACCACGCATTTCACACGATTTGGATCAAAAGCATCTTCTGGTTTCAAAGATGTGACTGCAGTACTGAAAACTGCATCTGGGGTGGTCTGCAAAGAGCACATATCAATATTCTTCAGTGATGCATATTGAAAAAATGGTAACATTGTTAGCAAGAGATTTTTATTTTACAAATTAATAGAAATAAATGATAAGAATTTAATTAGCATGATGAAGGGAGTGAGTGATACCTGAAGAGCTTTGACAATCCCATCAATTATTTCAGGTTCAATAAGAGGCTCATCTCCTTGAATATTGACAACAATATCATACTTTTTCTCAAGCTTTTGAAGTGCTTCACTACACCTCTCAGCGCCTACAATTGATACACATATATATTATCTATTAATCAAAGATCTAGGCTGTTATAAAATCGCTTGACAATATTCATCATGAGTTCATACCATTTCTGCATGATTCTGAAGTCATTATTACATCAGCACCAAATCCTCGACAACATTCTGCAATCTTTTCGTCATCCGTTGCCACAACTACAAGAGGAACAATGTTCAGTTTAGCTACCAAAGTCAAATCTTAATAGGTTTATCAACTATTAGTTCTTGGCAGACTGGAATTATAATTGGAAGAATGCTAAATTTATGATCTTTAAAACAAGCTAGACAGAAGATTAAAATCCAAGGTAAATATAAAAACAAATCTTCTTTCCATTTCAAGCTGATCTATAAACCTTCAAGATCTTTTCCTAATTTTTCTTCCCTGGTAATTTCATGAGAATAAGTCATGATAAAATCAAGCAATTTTTATCCCCAAATCCCGAAAGATTATCAAGAACAAACAACAGCCAAATTTGAAATTAAGCTCAAATACTTACCAACACAATCCAATGTGGTTGCCAACTTTGCTCTCTCCCACGTTCTCTGTTAAGAATAAAGAAAAGCCTAAATCTGAGTTAATCAATCACCTACTAGGTTGCATATTCAAGCACTTAGTGTCAACTACGATTCAGATTTGTTGATATCAAATTAAAATTCTCTGAATTTAGTAACAACTGAAACTTATGAAGTAAGATTCAGCATCAGAAAAATACAATGAAGCCCTAAATCTAATGAATGTGGCCAGTAATTGAGGAACATAGATTCAACAAATAAATTGAGAATTATGTCACATCTAATTTAAAGATTGCAATAATTTTGGCTCAAGACTTAAAGGAATCAATTAAAGCATACCTGGATCATGGGTTTGCCGAGGATATCAACGAGGGGTTTCCCCTGAAACCGCGAAGAAGCGTAACGAGCTGGAATTATGCCGACTACTCGACTCCGAAACATGGTGGCAGATCGGCGGTAAAAATAGTAAGCATGAGCACCGACGACTAAAGCGGCGGCAGCGGCGACGCCATGCAAAATCAACGACTTGGTGGACATCACGAATTCTCCGTGATTCGACGAAGATGTAGTACAGAGCGATTTGGGGGTCATCCTCTCGGGCTGATCGGTCACTACTGTGATTTGAAATATGTAGGAATGTGTTTATTTATTAGTGGCTGTTCACACGTCGTAATGCGGTGATTTTTACCAGCTTTGGAGAGATGCTATTAATTTGCCGTCAAAATAAATTATTAAAGGTAAATTGTATAAAAATACAATAAATTTTCTCTTAGTTTAAAAAAAAAAAACAGATACCATACCTTACCAAACAAGATTTACACAAAGTTTCATTGCTTTTGCAAGATGCAAAAGCATTATGTACATACCAACATCTAAACCATCAGCCTACTTGTGGTATTTAACAATACAATCAAAACAAAAAAAAAACGAAAGAAATACACTGTCCATGTACTCTCTACCTGTCGCATGAAACCGAAATACACAAACAGTGAATTGATACCAAGATAGACGACAGCAGCAGGTTATAGTGCAGTTTTCGTGAACCAGATCTTTTCTTCATATACCGTATATGGAGATATAATCCAGTCTCTCCAGTTTAACCTTCGATTCTTGCACCGTGCTGCAACCCATCTGAAGCTTTGTAATTGAACTCTGAAAAAAGGTCCATCAACTTTGTATTGTGTAGATTAAACACCACTCGATTTCTATCTCTCCATATAAGATACAAAGTTGACCAGATTACTGCTTGCCAAAGACGGTTGTTATCTTTAATAACGTCTTCAAGAATCAACCCCTCTTCAATGCTCTTGTTCCACCATCGAAAGATATTCCTACACGACTCTTTAATCTTGTTACAGCTCCACACAGCCTGTGTCGAGTCCTCGAGACAGCCCTCACAACGAGGACATAGGCACGAAAGTAAATCCAAACCTAGCTTATCTAGAGCTTTTCTAGTCGGTATTCTATCTTGTCTAAGCCTCTACACAAACACATTGACTTTTCTCGGGACTAAATTGCACCATAAGTTCCCATTACATTCCTACTTCTTCTAAAGCAAAAAGGCTCTACTAATTCTTTCATTTTTTTCATTGTAAACAAGCCATCATTGAACAACCACCACCTTTGTTTATCTATCCTCGTAGCATCCATTTTTACATTCCTAACCCAACCCATCAATTCCTCTAATTCACCCATCTTCCTACCCCTCGGGTTCCTTCTCCAATTCCATTTCCAATCCCAAACCCTATCTATCCAAGTCCCTCTATTTACCACCTTTGCTTCTTTATCCATCTCTAATTCAAACAATCTCCTAAATCTATCCCTTAATTTATCATTACCAACCCATTTATCATTCCAAAAAGATACGTCTTCACCATTCCCCACGTCCCAACCTCATGAACCCGAGACAATAAGCCCTTTTTTCTCTAATAGATCCCCTACTTTTTGTATATTCCTCTACCCCCAAATGTACGATCTATGGACAAATAATTGGCTAGATATGGGAGTCATAACTTTGTTCGAGTGGTAAGTGTAAATAGATATCATCATGGCTTTACTTGACTTTCTTTTTGTTTTACTAATAAACATTTTTATATATATGTTGTCATGTTATGGTTTTAGGGCGCTTTACCAAAACATGGATTTGGTATCTAAGGAGATGATGTTTTTCTTGATGCCTAATACTATTTGTGATGTATTTATCGCAATGGATAAAGGAGTTTTAGCTTATTTGAGGAATCTCTTATATGGCGAAAAGAACGCTAAGATTGAGTTTTTTCTCGGTGCATTTTTCCAAAGGTACCTAGTTTATTTAATTTATATACAGAATGAGTATTGTAATTACTAATTAACTTTTACAAATTATCAGTCAACATTGGGTTTTGTATGTCATACACAAAAAACAATGAACTGTATATATTTTCGACTCCCTGAACAAAAGCGGTGCAAAATCACAAATGCAGTACAATCTGACAAAATGTTTGATTGAGTAAGTATTTTCTATGATTAGCATATTTTTAAGTTAGAGCTTTCACTAACTGTGTATATTTTATAGGGCGCTTGGTAGTGGTATGAAATGACAACTACTTAAGGTAATTTAATATCATTTATATTCTCACCAATTTAGATATGTGTTTTAAGCTTTTTATTTGTTCCCTTAACAACCAGTGCAATAAACAAAATGATGACTGGGAATGCGGATATTACACGATGAAATTTTTATATGATTTTGTTAAGAAGCACATGTAGGAATTCCCTACAAAAGTAAGTATTGTTGTTTTTAAATTTTTGAAAAGTTATATTACAACAAATATCTTTAGTTAAAGTATATTTATTTTTTCCTACATTAGAATTCTTGGACCAATACGAAGGCTTTTACCTTCCTAATTGAACGACATGGTTAATCTTTGGCTCACAGTATGTGAAATTAACCCGGTACGTTTACTTACTTAATCTACTTGTGTAACTTGGATATCCGGTGTTTCTGTTAATTGGTTTTTCATTTCTACGATGGGTGTTATTATATTGAATGTCTTGACTTATTGTTATAGTCATAGAGTGTGTTTTTTAATTACTTTTGTGGTGGTGTTTTAGTAGTTTGTACTAGAAGAATTCTGATATTAATATATTTATTTTTTAGTCATAATTAATAATTATGCCTCGACTAACTAGACGTTAATTGCAACTATGTTTTTTAGAGTCTCTAAAGCTAATGGCAACGAAGATTAAGGACAATGAACATGAATTGAAAGAGAGGTCCAGAGTGAGTGTTTGAGAAAGTAGCTATTTTGATGTTACGCAAACATGAAGATTAAAAAGGTGAAGTTTGAGTCTAACACACTAATACCAAGTAATTTCACGAAAAATTACCTAGTTCTTATTCTTATTAGTTGTAGATTGAGTACATATTATTTGTCGCGATGCAACGTTATTGTGATGATATGAAATAATGTCTTTGTTTAACGGGGCTATGTTTGAGTGACAATATCATTGATATCAGTTCTAATTTTTAAAATTTTGATATGCAAAATTTAATTTAAGTTTTGATCTTATATTATACTGGTATTTGGTTTAATTTTTTTGTGTTGTATTGTTAATAGAAAAAGGTATTGTCCCAAAATGCAAAAGCTAAAAAAATACATATAGAAACCTTTTCTTATAACCACCATCCATATGATTTTAATTTTAAATAAAACTAGTTTTTTTTTTAAAAAACACTACTAAAAACCGGTCTAGATGACAAAAAAATAGGTCTTGAAACAAGAAAGAAAAAGTAACGTAACGGGTCTAGATGATATATAAAACCGATCTTGAAAGTATAAAGGAGAGGGCAAGCAAGCATGAAAACCGGTCTATGAACACCTTTTAATGACCGGTTTTAAACCGATCTTAATTTGCTTCCGTATTTAGACCAAACGAAAACCGGTCTAAATAATCTTTTTAACCGGTCTAATGAATGATTCATGTACTACTGAAATAACGTTCACATTTAAACATGTCCAAAAAGTTGTGCTGGGTCGTGGACAGCTTTCATCGCACCCCTTGATAGTTTTTGGTTCCTTCTCCCTCATCTTATAGAAAGCATATTTGGGCTACCATTTAAAGTATCTCATTTGTAAAGCGAATTCTTTCTACTTTTCACGGTGATCATTCAAACACAAATTTCAAGTGTCATCCATGAGTTGTTAACATCAAAAGATCAAAGATCAAAGATCACAAAGTTCTACTCATTTAAGAACAACTCAAAAATAAGAGATCAGCACAAAAAGAGAGCTTCATTTTAAAATCTATTCATCTCTTGATGATTATTATTATTGTGAGAGAAAATTTGTTGTCAACACATTTGTTGGTGTTATGAGATTATTTTGTTAAGAGAAGTTTTTAGGAAGAACTTAGCGTTATTGGGTAAAATATTCCTGGTGAAGAACATTGATGTAAAGAGTTCTTGGGGAAGAATTTAGAATTTAATTACTTTCTTGGGAGAAAGTAACTATGTAAAGCCCAAATTTCGAAATTTCCTTAACTAAATAAATAAATAAGTGTTATAAATATTATGAGTTTCCTTTATAAGATTAGTGGTGTTTATATATATATATATATAAGTAGAGAGCTAAATCTACCAAAATAAAAGTTAAGAAGTGTAAGGGCTGTTCCTGCCATCATACAATAGTTAATGATATATGTGCCATATCCTTTTAAACTACACAAACACAGACACTTATCTGCACATCAAGAACATATTGAGCAGCCAAATCTTCTCTTCAAATTGTGATTAAGAACAGCCACAAAGCAGCCAAATCTTCTCTTCAATTTGTGATTATGAACAGCCACAAACAAGGTTTTTTTTTTTAAACTGCTAACATTGAATTACCATTGTCAAAGTCACAGTGAGCAAAAGTTCAGTATCATGAGTGGAGACACAGCAGGCCACATATTTTACAAGCCCAAACACCACACAATAGACTTAAAGGACAAAATACAAGAGCCTTTACACAATGCATTTGAATCGGCGATATCATATCTCAGAAATCAAAATTAAGGATATCGTCTGAGTTTTCACTATCTTTGATTTAACTATGTTAACATAGACAATATATACATATCAATCTATTTCAAATTTAACCTATCATGGCAAATTAGCAATTAATTTGGATGCTACTTTTTAGCCGCCTCTCACATACCCATATATCAAATCATTCACATACAATTTATATAGCTTTTTCACTGTCATTTAGATGATATGGGGGTACCAATAGAATCACCCAATTAATATGTCACATACTGACATACTCACATCAAGACTTTCACAAATCAACTTCACTGAGATATATACAAACCATTAGTGTTCAAAAGATCACAATTTCATGTAGATTAAGATGACTAAATTAACCTTTACAAAGATCAATGAAACAAATCACAAAGTTCACAAATATCATAGAAGACCCTTTGAAGCAATCATTAATTAGTGTATAGGTCTTCAATTCCTTGATGTTTGCCAACAAATAGCGCTCGCAAACAAGAATAGAAATTAAAAGAAATTACCCTAGCTAGTTAACAGATATATTAACATAGTTGTTCAAGAAACATTAAGAATATTACCTAGAAATCTTTATAAAACAACCAGCTAGATTCAAAGTTCAACGTACGCTCGACACACGGGGCAACTTCGACTTCTAAACAACCACTCGTTAATGCAATGAACATGAAACACGTGCTCGCATGGAATCACAATTCGGATCTTCTCTTGGTCTGTAAATTCTTCCATGCATATCACACAATCTTTCTTCTTCTTGTTGTCTTTGTTGTTATTTGTCTCCTGGTATATATGTTCCCTAACGTGTTTACTCAAATCACTTGCATTACGCGGTACCCTGCCTCGTTGTTGGCGCGTCTGATCAAGATTCGTCTGTCGTAATGTGGTGACAACGTGGTGGATGACGTGAGTGGTTGTTGGCGTTCGGGGTGGTGGTCTTCTTGCTGCTTCAATGTCATGATCAGTAGTCGTAGTTCTTTGATTGCTTAACCATGTCGCGAACCAAGAAACAAAAAGGGTTAACAACACCACAACACCGATGAAGAATATTGTGTATATATCTAAGTGAGCAACCATAGCTGATCACTGTAATTTCAAGAACAATCAATCGTACGTACGTACTTTGTTGAAGTGTTGATATATATAAGATCGGTAGGATGGATCAGATTGATTTGTGGAAACTTAGGAATCCAAGATGAACAACCTTGAAGCTTTATATAACATAATTCACCGACTTATATATTCGGCAAATTTAAATGGATTATCTGGATTGATAATTAATTTCTTAAATTTAAACTTATCGTGTAACTGCTTAATTACCATATATATACGATAAATATCCCGAATTTTTTGATTGCTTGATCATATAATATTTGAATTTAAACTACGTGTTTGATTATGTTATCTACACCATTTTAAAAAGAGATCTATCTAAACCGTTTGATTGTTTTAATCTTTTAAATTTAATTAGTATACGTATCCTACTTTACTTGAAACTCCAAAACTAATTTATAACTTTAATTATTTATTCTTGATTAAAAATATAAATAAATGCATGCCCTTTTTTTAAAAAAAATTAAATTTTTATTTAACTAGGATTTCTCTATCTATTAGAGTATGCAAAGTGGAAAGGACGTGATAATGAGAGTATTGGTAACCCTCGAATACATTTTTTTTGAACTGCAAGATATCCATTAAAGATGATAAAGTCCATACAAAAAACTCACATTAAACTCACATTACTACCCTCTCTCCTGTAGTAACCACATGAGCCACTAGAACACAATAACAAAGATAAAAAAGCACAGCATACCACTATGGCACTATCCTATTTGTTGCCTCACTCCATAAGACATCACATACTTGTCTTCCTTGTAGTTGACTATTCTTTTGCAAACTGAAACTTCCCCATAGAACTGTTGTTAGAATAATGATCACCATGGGAAGTCTCCACATGCAATCAGTTAATCCAGTTGGATCGCAAATGAATATAAATTCCATCATCTAAACACATATTTATGTTGCACAATTACCCACGGTAGGCCGCCCACACTAAGCTCACCAGACTGTCGATATAGACTCAAATGAAACACGACAGCAGCTAAGGCAGTAAGGAATCACACAACATCACCCACACAGATCATCAAAACAGCAGCAAAACGCAGTATAAACCCCTGACTCATTCGACTAACATGCGCTGACCCAAGAAAGTCCAAGAACAAATACAGAAACATCAACCTGATCGACATACAGCATCCAACGCAGTCACGCAGAAGAGCAGCACTAAACTCGTACAACATCACTAAACGAAAACTCAAACACACAACAATATCAATCTTCGTTGCAGCAGCATCATATGGTGGTATTAGTTGCTTTACAGCATCAGGTACACAACAAACACAAAGAGAACCATTATTCCCTCAACATTGTCAAAAACTGACCAAACAACAGAGCCAACAGCTTCAAAAACAGCAACACAATCCGACGATAGCCAGCAAAACGTCGGGGCATGATCAATCTCCGAACGAACCACCTGCATAATTAGGACAGAAGACTACGCCGAAGGTCCTCCTTCCAGCATCGCTATCTGTTGTTTGACTTCATCGTACCAGCCGTCGAACTGAAGCCCCATCTGCTCGATCATCCTACTAATCTCTGTGGATTCATCCTCTGCACTGTTTCTTTGAGGGTTCAATTGCATCTGATCTTCTGTCTCAACTTCCTTTATTTTATCATTGCTACTACTTACCTTTTTACTTTTTCCTTTACTTAATTTTTTCTTGTTGCTACCAATTTGTTTTTTCTTTTTCGATTGCCTGCTCACTTTCACCTTTTCCGCGACCACCTCAACCGGTACATGTTTTCCTTTAATTTTGACGACCGCCGGCGAACTTAATTCAAAATCTTCACTTTCCGAGATTCTTTCCTCCTGTATCACATCGACACTTACTAAGCTTGGGCCTGATATTTTTGAATTTGGGCTCCCCTTTTTATCACTCGATTTCCTACTGTCCAAACTTGCTTTAATCCCATCGTTGCTTTCCTGGTCCATATCATTTTGTTGAAGTGGAGACCCATCAGTATCAGCTAGACAGCTACTTGGTTATCCAATTGAGGCCCATCTAAGATTTCATGGCCCAACTCTTGATATTTATGTTGTGGCTCGTTACCAAAGACTAGGTCCACTTGTTGACTTCCACTTTCCCTATGCGCATCATCAACACCCCCTTCGTAAATTGAACCCTGAGCCGCCTCTGTCTGCATCGGTCCCTGAAATTCCTTGTGCGAGGCATCATGATGATTCGACGATTGAGGTTTACGAGGCTCTCTCGTCTCTTCATCTTCTGCGTTAACCGGCAACTCCCCACCAACAATGTCTTCAAAATAGGTCACCGGAATTTCAGCGCCGGAAGTGACTCTCTTAGCCGTCGTATCATCATCATCTACTGCGTTATCCGGCGACCCCCCTTCTCTCTTTTCCAACGTTACTATCGAAATCCCAGTGCCAGGCTTGTTATCATTTTTCTTAGTCTTATTATAAATATTTTCTGTTGTAAAGCTCTCCGAATCTGTTTCTGTTTCTCCTTCCAAGTTACTGGTGGAGTTGGGGTTCGAAACCGTCGGGAGAAAGCCAGCCGCCCCATCATCAAAAATATAGATAGTGAATGTTTCTCCGTCGATAACAACATTTAACGATTTAGGAAGTTCCGTTCTGTGGGTTCTCATCAGAAATCTTGCCACATCTAATCTTTTTCGGTCCCGAGTATTTTTGTCAACCATGACAAAGTCACCCCACAAAGCTGCAATGGATGAGAAAAAACGTGTGCTAAAAGCGTGTAGAGGCACACACTCTACTCTCACCCACTTCAATATAGTACTGTCTACGTCTCTCTCTGACCATGGTTTGATCCGGTCAAAGACTTCCCCAATACAATCAGCTTCCGATTTATCCTCGAGTGTACCCATGAAGCTATCTATCCCTTCCTTGTTACTAAAGCTCAAGAGAAAGGTTCTTCCTCCCATTGTTCTTGGAATGAAACCGTATTTAGTTGCTAAATTCTCTAATGTGGACATGACTTCCTCTGTAGAGTGCGGTCACACTTCTCCCACAACTGAAAGTTGCAACCATTCCCGGTCCATCTCATCCGTTTTGAACATAATGCTTGCCCGAGACGTTTTGTTATTCCTTACACCATCATCATGATATTTTCTTCTGTGATCACGAGATTGATTGATACCCTTCGTACTGATTTTCTCAACTCCCTTTCGCCGCTTTAGTAAAGCATCTTTGAAGGTCAGGCCCTCAACGCGCAAAGCCACTGACCTCCTTTCTCTAAAACGGTGATCCAAAGTTGCAGGATTAAAGTTAAGTGTTGGGATTCTCCTATGATCAACAGGTTGTTTTCTCTCCTTTGCTCTCCCTATAACAGCTTCTAAGTTACCAAACTTCTTAGATGTCAACCTGTTCCATCGATCTCCTTCATGCTCATCTCTCCAAAATCTTACAAACGCATACCTCCTACCTTGAAGATTCACATTCTTTGAGATGAAAATATCGCATACCTTCCCTTCTTTCTTCATGTCCTCCCACAGCTGTTCCACGTCCCAATCATTTGGAAAATTTGATACGTAATACGATGTCCATAGGGTCGGTTTATTCTTCTGTTGATACCAAATCTTCTTACTCGCACTATATGTCCATGGCTGGTTCGGTGATTCCTTCACCCAATCGCCGTGGCGGATTGGGTATCGAGTATTTTCTGAACCTACCTGACCTTGGAAACCATTGTGAGCATTGTTACCTCTTCGCTGGTCACCGTTGTTCCCCGAATATCTCCGAAGGACTTTCACCGGTGCTCCTTGCTCCCTCTCTCTCCGAAGGACTTTCACCGATGCTCCTTGCTCCCTCTCTCTCTCCGATGGACTTTCAACATTTAACCTATCACTCAATCGTGATTACAACTCAACATTAAACTATGGGACATATTTAAAATATTTATTAGTCAAGCAAAAATCAATTCAATAAAACAAAAATAAAAACAAAAACAAAAAAATGAGAGACGTATTAAATGTTGGCCTATTTTACCCCTATCACATGGTATCCACCCCCTTGTACATTAACCACTTGCCATTGTGTGGAAAACATCCATACTCCTTTCCATCCCATACCTAACCCCTTTCCCACTCCCCTTACTCTAATGTGATGGGATTGACGACGGCGTACGTGATGATGCTACTCCGAGACGTTGTGCGGGTATCTTCTGAATGTTTACTTTTTTTATTTATTATTTTAATCGATCCATTGTATGTTTAAATGACATCAAAATTTAAGAGTATCTTCTGAATGTTTTATTATTTTTCTTAGTAATAAATTAATCCATATAATTTGTGTCAGGTTACAATAATTTACTATTTCTCATGTAAAATAGATTATATGTTCGTGTGATACACGAGTTAATTTACAAACGATAAATATTAGATATTAATAAGAGCCTTTAAAAAAAATTAGATATTAATAAGAATATATAAATAATTATAATATATGAAAAAATAAAAACTTAAAAATAATAAATAATATGTTAAATAATAGAATTATTTAAATCATACTTTATTTAAATAATAGAGTCACTATATATAATACGTATTGGTTTGAAATTAATAGAGTTATTTTTTTAAATTTATATAATATTTTATCTATCTTATACTTTATCTCATATTAAAATTTAAATTTAAATAAATCTTATTGACTTAAGTCACAATTAAATTTAAAGTTTGACTAATTAAAGTCAAAATCAAGTTTCAATTTTGATTAGAATGAATGGTCAAGATTTAAATTTAAATAAATAAAGGGTTAGGATCTTCTAATTAAATTATTTAAAGTTAATCTTTTATATATATTAATAAATATTACGATGCCAATTAATTAATTCATATAATAAAAAGAGTGGAATGTACGTAATTTACTGATACTCCTAGATCAAAACAAAGCAAGCTGAAGAACAAATAACTAAATGTATGTTCTAATGAACTATACTTTTCCCTAACAGCAGAAAAAGAGTATACTAAAGAAAAAATTTTGATATGGTCATCACCGCATGAACTCATATTTATAGATTATAAATTATAAATTCTAACAAGATGCTAAATCCTACAATTATAAATGTTGAAATAGGATTATAACACCAAATATGTCAAACTAAAAAATCTTATGTTAGCTTGAATTTCATTAATAACAATTCCGCTACTATGAATCTCTTTCTATCAAACACCAATTTATTTCTCGATTTCCAAACGAACCAAGAGTAGACTTCCCATCGCCGCAACCAGTAACAACTTCTTCTTCTTAGATTGACCACTTTTTAAGAAATTCAAAAGCGATATCTGAATATAAACTATACTTGAAGCTACTTAATTAATGAGCATTAATATACATATCATATCAAACCCCTCCTTCAATTAAATTTAAGACGAATCAGCAAACAATATATCCTAAAAATCTAATTTTTGTTACGCTAACAACGGCTTGATTTTTCAGTATTGGCACAAGTTTAATTTGCAATAGATAACTATATATGCACAAGATGCATGTCGCAAAAACGATCAAATATATACAAATCATTTATAAGATCCATTGATTCATATACACGAAGTCAAAAAGTATGAGAAAACTTAGGATATCGATTCTTTGATGTATCGTTGATGAGACGAATTAACTTTAACTTAGACGGGTTGTCGACAAACAGGACAAGTTCGGTTCTTCAACAGCCACTTCATAATGCAACGGCTATGAAACGAGTGCTTACATGATATAACAACCCGAATCGTTTCTTTGTCTTTGAATTCCTCTAGACATATAACACAATCAGCAGTAGCATCAACAACATTAGTATTAACGTTGTTGCAGTTGCTCCTCTCATCCCTCACCTTTTTAAGAAGATTAGAAGTTGTCAACACATGATTTTGAGCTCGAATCGGTGCAGCTGTCCAACTAATTATTCCCGTTTCATTATCTGGTTCACGATTTATGAAACACCATTTATCTATAGCAGCAATCACTAGAGACATCATCATGAAGAAGGCACACAGCGAGATGAATAATGCTATATCTTCATCAGAGTACGTCATACTTATATACTGGCTGATCAGATCACGGCTAGCTAGGTGTTCCGTTTTAACGATTGTATGCGAATGCGAGTGACATATATAAATGAATATTCTAGTTAAAAATATATATATATTCATGAAGGTATATAGATAGAGTTAGAGTCCGAGAAAACTACGTACGCGAATTGAAGTGATAAATAATAGTAGAAAAATCAGGAAACAAAAAAACAGGTGGATCGATCTAATCGATAGCATGGATTATCAAGTTTAGACATTATTATTATTTTAATAATATTTTTATAATTCTGTTGGTTAAAATTTTTAGTTTATAATCTTAAAAAAACAAGAGTATTTGCAGATTATATATTCGATCATATAAAGAATAGTAGAAAAAAACGGTTTTTATATGAGACGTATAATATATATTAACGCAAAACTTTTATTTATATACAACTTTCTTTAACTTTTAAGTATAAAGTCTTAAATTTAGTCACTATTACCTCTACATCTCTCATATTATGCGTAACAAGGAAATTTAAATCAAATTGGGAGGAGATTTTATGAAACATTTAAGGGTGCTTTATGAAATATTTGAGGGGGTTTTATGAAAATATAAGGGGTTTTTATAAAATTTATATATTAATGTAATTAATTATAGGTTGTTTATAAATAATATTTAATAACTTGTGATATATTTTGTTTAAAGAAAAATTAAGTATATATTTACGACCGTCTCATTTTTATCTACGTTTTGGTATAAAATTTATCGTAATATGATATTTTTATAAAAATTAGTATATTCTTAATTTTTTGTTATTCATCAAAGCATTGAATTGCTTCCGGGTAGACCGCCATTAATGACTCATTAATGCATAATTAATGAGCCTTCTTTTTTTTAGTCATTGATCTAATTAAAGCAATGGTCAAGATTAGTTCTCGCATTACTCGTAATAAAAACGATGCTATCCTAATGGAGTAATGGTGGGGTCTAACACATGTGGTGTGGGAAAGATGGAAGGTGGAGATTAGGGGTGAGAACGGTTCAAAAACCGGACCGGACCGGAAAAGACCGGACCGGACCGAAACCCGAAATGTAGAGAAAACTAGGACCGAAGACCGGACCGACAAGCCCCGGTCCGGACCGGTCTTGGTCCGGTCTGGTTCGGTTCGTCGGTTTTTTCGGTCTTTTAGTTGTTTTATACATTGTATCAAACAAAACCGGCCCGGACCGGACCGGACCGAAACCCGAAATTTATAAAAAACAAGGACCGAAGACCGGACCGACCAGGCCCGGTCTTGACCGGTCTCGGTCCGGTACGGTCCGGTTTTTCGGTTTTTTCCGGTCTACCGGGCCCCATGCTCACCTCTAGTGGAGATAGGGTTATGATGAGAGGGTTAAGTTTTGGTGAGAAACTATAGATTTAGAAGGATAAAGAAACGGTGGGTTTTTCTTTTATTTTTTTCTTTATTAAAGTAGGTATGAAATTTTTTTTTTGTGATAATATATCTGTTTATTAATTGAAATTTAAGAATTATTTTTAACAGTATGTTATAATTATATTTAAGAAATCATGTCAGGGTATGAAATTTATCAATTGGCAAAGTAGTTTGCCATTTTCTCATGATAATTTTAAGGGTATTTTTGTAATTCACTATTTTCTCATACGAATGTATCATGAGATAAGGTTTTCTAAATTTTATATAAAGAAGAAATTCATGACAACTTTTTTGCTTAATGCATTTCAATTACACTTTATATTTTTATTATGTCAATTAATTAATTTTATATATTACTTATTATTATCTATTTAACTTTTATTTTGATGTAAATACAAATATATAATTATAACCATCTTCTTTTTATTTATATTTTAATTTAAATATTATTGTAATGTGATATTTATTTTAAATATGTATTTCTTGACATTGACACTAAAACTAGGTTACCATTAGATAATATAATTTTCTATAAAAAATCAGATTTATATAAGAAGCTAATACATAAATTTGCTTTAACCCGCTATCAATTGGAATAGTGATCTACCAAATTCTCATAATTTATTTAGGGGCTTTTTGGTAAATTTTCAATAAAATTTGATAACTTAAAATTTCACGATAACTTTAAAATGTCATGAGATGCACAACATGTCATTCCATTACCGTCTAACTTCATTTTATTTTCTCTATTCTATTTTTCTTAACCAAACAATAATGAAAGAATAAATAGATCTCTCCTCGCAATTGCGAGGGTCAAGTAAATGCTTGTTCAAATCAATTATACGATGTGTTTCATTTCAAGTTATTTTCACTTTCATTAATATCTTTTACCTATTATCTTATCATATATTAAATTTAAATCGGACCGATATATTTATTTGAAAGTAAAATAAAATTTAGTTTGACTAAAAAAGTCAAAATTGAATTTAATTTTTATTAGAATGGATGGTTGAGATTCGATAATTAAAATATTTTAATCAAATATAAGATTAAGATTGTCTAATTAATTTTTTTGAAGTTAGTGTTTTATTTATATTAAAAGATTTTAGTTAAAACAGAGAAAAAATTGTTGTTCATTAACCCGACCCTACCCATTTTGAGTTGTACACTTATACTTACCAGCTTGACTCATTCATATTGGCATGTATAGTTAGAAGATTTAGTTTTACTAATTCATATTGTAAGTTGATCCTTCATTATCTAAGGAAGATTTTATTAGTTTGCAAAACTTGAATTTATATCCGGCATGAATGAAACTGATTTATAAGTATTTTG
This sequence comes from Pulicaria dysenterica, assembly GCA_947179395.2. NCBI lineage: Eukaryota > Viridiplantae > Streptophyta > Magnoliopsida > Asterales > Asteraceae > Pulicaria > Pulicaria dysenterica. The sequence goes on from OX359291.1 coordinate 11,393,987, forward strand.
TTAAAAGTAAGATCGTAGTTAAATACATAAATTGGGGGTGTTTGACTGAATTCATTAGAAAGAAGGAATTGAAATGATTATTTATTATATAGGTTTTCAATTGATAGGTACGTACCTATGACTTATAGGTTTATAAATTACAATAAAACATATAAATTTGGGTATGTCATAATCTAAAAGGTGTTATTGGGTAAACTCCCCTCCTTTTTTGTACACATATAACGTCAATAGGTCCGCTCTCTCACATATATCATAACGTGAGAAGTGTAATGATTCATACCCTAATTCAGATAGCGGTGAGTTGGGGTAGCATCAACCTAACAAACTTTTTAAAACATTAATAATAAGAAGTCTATCAAAAGAACACGCCATAAAACGATATATACTTCAATTATTAAACAAATCAAGATTTATGTATGATCACAACCATATAAGAGTGACCCTCCAAGGGGGATGGTGTTCATTAGGATGATGAAATGGTAGTAGGAAGGCTACTAATGCAATCACTGATCTAATCATGCTATTCACTTCAAACCTTCCATCATCCTCAAGCACCATGTACTGCCCATTAAGTACTTTAACCAAGAGTGACCTGAAACTTAGCACAAACATGTTACTAAGCCCCATAAAAAGTATCAAAAGCATCACATACCAAGTACAAGCCAACATATTAGATTGGATCTTCATATGAATGACTGCTATATATAGTACATGTTTTCTTATTTATAGGCTCGTGAATGATGATTATTCATTAAGCCTTTATATATATTTTTAATTATTATTATTATTATTGTTATCATTAACCGTTGTGAATAACTACGTGAATTGGCATACAATTGACTTTCAAATATTTTATGTTAAAACCTTCGGATGAATCCAAATTAAATCCTAAAAACTACCACCATGGCGTTCCTTGAGTGTATATATGTGTTTGTACCCATGCCTGGTCTTTTATATATAAACCAGAATTAAGATAACATTGTTACAAGAATCATTAATAGGGATTAAAATTGTAAGAAATCATGATTATTTTTATAATTATTTTATAGTTAGTTTAAATTCCTTTTAATTGTAACCAATAAATTCTTGATCATTGTCCTTAATTATAATAATACTATTAGACTAGTTTATTGCCCCGTGCACGCACGAGTATTTCGGAAGTGTATTTGAGATATTTAAATTTTTAAATAAAAATAATGCAACAAATGAAATAACACCGTAAACTTACATATGTCATAATGCTTAACAAAAAAATAACTAAATTTTTTGAAGCACTTCTTTGTAGACTACATTTGTTGTTTTCTTTGTAACATTACCACTATTTTCATAAATTAAAACTTTTAATCTTTTTTCACTTTTAACATGTGAAACGACAACATACAATTGACCATGTATAAACATGAGTTTCCTGATAAATAAACCAACTTTTGAAAGTGAATATCCTTGACTTTTGTTAATCGTCATAGCAAAACACATCATCAGAGGAAATTGTCTTCTTTGGCTAACTACCTACACTAATAATATAGTTTAATAACCATCAAGAACAAATATCTTTACATCTCTGAATTTAAATATTTAAATATATAATATAATATATAATATTTTAATGATACATCTTATTTTGAAAGATATTTATAAAAAATTTCATACATCTTTCTAATAAGATTGAAAATACGTTAAAATCAATAACTAAACACTTTGAATATCATATTTAAGTTGACCACTCAACTCATCACTATAATCACAACAAATCCACTCAACTCACTACTATTAATGGATAACAAAAATTAAGAATATACTAATTTAAAAAAAAGTGTCATATTACAATAAAATTTATACCAAAACGTAGATAAAAATGAGACGATCGTAAATATATAATTATTTTTTCTCTAAACAAAATATATGAAAAGTTACTAACAATAATTTATAAAAAGCTTATAATTAATTACATTAATATACAGTTTTTATATAACCCCCTCATATTTTCTTAAAAACCTCTCACATGTTTTATAAAAGTCACTCATAATTTTCATCCAGCCCCCTCCCAATTGATTTCAAAATTGAATTCCGACCTTTCTAAAATTGTTTTGAGAATTGATTAATTTTGAAATTGAAAGTTGTGATTGGTTAATTAAGACTCAATTTATGGTTATTTTTGGAAAATTTGCATGCCTTTTATATATAGATATAGATAGATAGATATATATATAGATGACTTGTATAAGAAATATAATAATGTGTATTTGTAGCATGAGATCATGTTTCTCAGTAATATATTTGGTGTTTGATAATTTTTTAAATATCTTTTTACTGTTGTTTAACATCTATTATTTTATAAATTAACCCGTGTATCATGCAAACATCTAATCTTGTTATTTTAATACAAGAATAATGTTATTATTTATTTGTTAATCTCTTGATATTCTTATATATATATACTAGTTTAATACCCCGTGTATAAACACGGGGTTGATTAAAAAAATTTAAACGTTTTCTTGTATTAAATAGTACTAACATGTATAGTAAACAATTGTAAATCATTAAAAGTGTATCACAACAATAAATGTCACGAGCATTTTTTGTATGCTCTACCAATATTGTTTATTATACATTGGATATGAATAAACGATAAATGTTTTTAATTAGGTTTAATGAAACACGATAATAATATATGAAACATATAATATATTACTATTTTGCGATGATAGTTGTTAACCATTTTAGAATATAAATAAGAATGATTAGTGAGAAAAATTCTAATAATAATTTGAATATATCTTGAAATAGAGGATTTTAACTAATAAAAGATATTCTAAAAATAGTTTAATGATATTATAAGCTTATTCTTTTAATATATAAATTTATCACCCCGTATATAAACACATGAGGTGTTTGAAATAAAGTATAGATTTTGTTGGTGTGAAATTGTTAGATGTATAGTAAAATAACTGTAAAATGTACATATGAAGTGTTTATCACCCGTCTTTTCTTCCTTTTTGTTGAAGGTTCCGAACGAATGTCTCTTTAAAGATGATGAAGAGTGTTGTTTATTCTCCATAATTAATATCTAAGAGAATGAAAAAATTGAGAACAATATGATCTTTAATGTCAAAGTAAAGAAATAACAAAAATAAGGTTTAAACATGTAATCGTAGGTAATATATAACTAAATCATACAAATAAAGACAAGATTGAAAAATTGTTTTCATATTTAATGTAACAAATCTACTCACCTAAAAATATAAAAATTTTGCAAAAATAAAATAAATATATACGTTTAATTAGGTAAAACTTTAATAAAATATTAATATTAATCTAAATAAATAATATCTCACGAGGGGTGTGGTAAAATTGTAATAATATATTACAAATATTAATTTTAATTCAATCATTGATTTAATTAAGAGTTATCCTTATCTAATTCATATTAGTTTGACTCTAAAAAGTCAAAATCAAAATTTTAGAATTAAAATAATTAACAGCTAAAATTAAATCTTTTATTAAATTAAAGGTCCAGATCATCTAATATTTTTTTCCAAATTAGCATTTTATATATATTAGAAGATATATATTAATTAGCAGCTGTTAGATATTATGTTGAGTTTATAGATACCGATAGACTTTTAAATTAAATAAATATAACATGTGCACTTATATTCTATAAACCTAAATAGTTTGTAATTTTTGATGTGCCTTAACCATGTATGTACATATACGCGTATTCCAATTTAAATGCAGATAATCTATTATGAAAAAAAATCAATAACTAAAATTGTATATTCTAACAACACCCATTTACGCATGATAATAAATCAAAGGGCTTGTAGTTTAACGATATCTAATTTTGTGGCGAAGTGTCCTCTCATAAAAGATTATGGGTTCAAATGATCAAATCCCGTTATTAAAATAGAGTTAGAAGTAGGTTTAGTGTGTGGATGTATTCGCTATTAAAAAAAATATTTACGAATGATAATACGTACATACAAAAATCTAATCAAATATATTATTAACTAATTATTACAAGCATACTTAATTATTATTTATCACATGATTACATAAAACCTACATCCATTACTCATAAATCACCCTTTTATTTTATATACATAGCGTTTGCAAGTATGCACGCGTGCGCACACACACAAACACACACACACACACACACACACACACATATATATATATATATATATATATATATATATATATATATATATATATATATATATATATATATATAATAAAATAAAATTAAAATTTAAAATAATACAAAACCGATGTTCAAATACAAATAACTAAATATTCATAGCAAGTATAATATTATATTATTTGTAGTAAGTTTTGAAATCATTTTAATATAAAAATTATTTTACGAAAACTTTGAAATTATCTTTAAAAACTTTTGAAAAATTGATATTGCTAGCGTTTGGGGATACCACTGTATTTGCATTTATATCCATCGTCGTAAAAGGTGTAACATCCTGAAATTGGGCCTAGTTGTATAGGCTTGTACCTCGTGCTTGAATAGTTGTACAGTGAATTTAAGTGACTTAAATTAGTGTGTTTTAAGTTACTAGCGCGTGTTATGCGTTAATTAAGGTGTTATGTGAAAGTTAGGGTTAATAAGTAAAAGTGATAAAATATTAAACGGTTTCGCGTAATGATTCCGTAGATATCCCCGTTAGTTGAAACGGGATGTCGTGTGTTAAGTTGTAAGTTAAAAAGGGGAATAGAATACCCAAGTTTAATTTAATTAAACTCAAGGTCGGCTGGCTAACTCTTATCCCCTGTTGAACTCAAAAACACACACAAGCCTACATACACACATATACACTCAAGCTTTGGTGATTTTGAAGAAGAAACCAAGAATTCAAGCTGTAACAAGTGATTTCAATATTAAATTCGGGCCTTAGCTGTTGTACTTCATCTTGTTTGTAAGTGATTTCATTATGAACCCTAGTTTTGAGTTCATGAGTAAAGAAACACAATTTGGATGGTGTGTTGATGTGTTTTTGTGGTTTGTTTTTGTGCTAAAAGTGTTCTTAAGCTTTAATTGATGTCAAACAAAGTGTACAAACATTTGGAACTGAGTTTTGATCGATTAAGGTGTTAAAAAGGTGATTTTTGGGTGTTGTACGCAAACAGAGTCGAAGAACACTGTAACTGGGGTCCATGCGGTCGCATGACATGTGCATGCGGTCGCATGGGGGTACATGCGGTCGCATAGGGGTACATGCGGTCGCATGGGGGTACATGCGGTCGCATGGGATGTGCATGCGGTCGCATGGGGGGTTCATGCGGTCGCATGGAATGTGCATGCGGTCGCATGGGTTGTCTGTAATTCTTGCGATTGCAGGGTAAGGCCCTTGCGACCGTAAGGATATGTTTTTAAGTGAAATTACCGCCTACGGGCGAAGGAAATAAGGTTTGCGAGCGTAGGTACATAACTTACGATCGTAACCAACCCTAGAACCATGCTTGCGGGGAAAAGGGATTACCCTTGCGATCGTAGGCATTTGGTTGTGGTAGAAGGCCTCTTGCGATCGCAAGGAGTACCCTTGCGATCGTAAGGGATGTTGTTAGGGGGCCTTTGCGACCGTAAGACATTGCCTTACGATCGCAAGTAGTGGTCCAGTTCTAATAGCTTGTTTAGCTTGCTTTCTGACCTGAGTGTGCTATATGTAAGTGATAACCAAATGTGTATGCGATGTGTTAGGTATATCTGTGGAACCGAAAGACACGAGTGGTGTATCTGCCTAGTGAGGACTTCAGGTGAGTACCTGTTTTCCCATGAGACTCAGTGAGTAGGGCTAAGTGTTATGTATTGAAACGTGTCATTGTGATATTGACGTATGCACGTGCAAGGTAAGTGGTGAAGTGACGTGTTGTGCTGTGACGTGTGTAATATGGTTATAGTAGTGACGATAGATAAGTGAAGTGATGCGAGATAGACCCGTGTAGGGTTATGACTTATGTGACAACTGTATGTTATGTTTAAAGTGTAATATTGTATTATGCTTATTAAGAATGAGCAGAAGTTAATGTGATATTTTATATGTATATAATTGGATCCTTATTGGATCAGTTATTTGTTATTGATTATATGTCCGGACAATTGGGGGACTGTACCATAGTTCCTGGGATTGGTTAAGGTTAGCCACGTAGGCTGGTCCCTGGGGGCCCAATAGGGTCTGAAAGTGGGGGATTAACGACACCGAGTGTATACGCTTGGTGACGGCTCTGCAGGCCACCGTTCCTTGACGAAGATGGGGTTCTTGGCGTAAGCCGGAACTGGTTATGTAATGGGGTTCGCGGAGAAAGCCGGAACTGGTTGTGAAATGGGGTTCTCGGTGCAAACCGGAACTGGTAAACGTGATGGTGGGTTGCTCTTCGCTCCCCCACCGATGCGGACGGTTGTGACTGATTCCCCAGCTTGGATCGTTGAGCCAGGCTCGCTACCTCGCAAGATATGATCCCGCTGACATGTCGGCACACCGCTATGTGATAGCTTAGCTTTGTGTGTCATATTGTGATGTGATAGCATGCTTATTGATGCTTATGTGTAGATTGGTGCTCACTAGCTAGTTGTAGCTGTTAGAACTGCATTATTGTAATAGAATAGGAGTTCAACAATAGTTGAGGGTGCTTATTGTAAATATACCTTATAGGTATATAAGCCTTGTGCTAGACAAGGAAATGTAAGGATTGCCACAATGAAAGAAATATACTATGTGTTTATGAAAAAAAAAAAATTGATGGTCCCGTAATACAATACGGATGAAGCAATGCTTAGAAGATAGTTCTTCTAGTGTGTGTTTGTGTGTGTGTTCGGTTAGAGAGAGAGAGCCGAGAGTAATGTAGAGAAACACAAACACAAGATATGTTGTAAAATGCAAAGCTTGTATTGAAATGTGGGGGAAATGCCTTTATATAGCATTTCCCCAACTTTGAGTAATTACATATTATACCCCTCACTTTAATATTTCTAACAATCTCCCCCTAAGTGAGGTGTGTAATCATTCACAACAAATTAATACATAAAACTATTCATAAGCAGATTTGTTGCGAATGCCGAATGCCACTTGCCACTTTCTGATTTCTCTCCTGCTTGCCAGTGCTTTCTTGATCTTTTCTATTGCATTGTATACCTGGGAATGTTCTTCATCCGTGTACGCTGCTCGGTTATCCCAAACCTTTTGATGAATCTTGTGATGAAGGATTTTCAAGGTGCCATCAGAATACCCGTTGAGTTCATCTAGTCTGATGAAGATCTTTTCGCCTTTTGTATTCTTGGAGACAACCCCTCGAGCACCTTTAAAGTTGGGATGACCATCATAGATAACAGTCAACTCTTCAAGCTTTTCTAGATCTGGATGATTCTGATTAGGCTTAAGAAGATTGACCTTCCGATAGTTATTCTCAGCCCCGAGCTGGATATCATGTTCCTCAAAGAACTCCATAAGATTTCTCATGTACCTTATTAACGCAACTCTACCAAATTCTTCATCAGGCCATTTTCCCTTTTTCTGGGAAAGGATGTCAAATATGAAGCTGATGTCTTCGATGTTCACATACCTCAAATCTGCTTCAGTAAGAAAGTATGTGAGGTTGTTAGCTCTCTTGACATGAAAGATGACATATTTTATGTTGAAGTTGGTTTCGGTATAAACACTGAGAAGGTCACTTATGGGATACTTTGATTTGATATCTTCTGGTTTGGTTTTGGAACGAGTAAGAATATGATCATATCTTCTTCTTTATCTATCGTTCATGTTTCTCAGCTCGGGCGAGATAACCTCTATCAACTGACTGCTGAAGATCTCTGATATTCTTTCTTCAAGATTGGCAGCATTGACAAAGAATGGTTTCCATATCGGATTTTCTGCAGCGTTTCTTGTAAACATATTCCCGGTATCAAGACCAGGGTCTCCCCGATACACTGGTGGAGCAGGAGGTACTATGAAGTGTGGTGGCATGGGCCATTCAGACTCTTGTCTGAACTTTTCAGCTGCTTCTGCTTGTCTGTTTCTTTCTAGAATGTCAGCAGCTGATTCTTGAAACTGACCCGGAGGAGGAGGGAATTGTTGATGAACTTCAAAGTTTATATCCCTTAGAACCCTTGAAACATCAAAGAAAGGCTTTGGCTGCTTTGGTTTTCTCCTTGCTTCCCTTCTAGAAATTGCTGCTCTTTCTTTTCTTCTTGCAGCAATTTCTCGTTCATTAAAGGTTTCTTCGAATCTATCCACGATTCTGGGGGAAGCAGGACGAGTAGTAATCTCGACATAATCATCAATACCTTCAAAAATCCATTGAATTTTTGGGTCATAGGTTTCCTCTTCTGGTTCAGCAAGATGGCTTTCTCCCATTTTCCTTGATGGTGATTTGTGTAGTGATCCATATAAATCTTCCATTTCAGCATCAGAATCACTAGTCCAGTTAAAATCAAAGGAATGGGCCTGTTCAGACGATATTTCCCCTTCTTCAAGATTTGCAGGCCTCGGTTCAATTTGTTGCTGAGGTACATAGAGTACAATTTGTTTGTCAGCATTTTCTATTTGTTGTCGTTCATGAACTTCATCGGCCAATTGTTGTTGTTGTTGGTGTTGACTTCCGGACCCAGTTGAACTTGTACCTGCAGATAAGTATGAACTGAATTGAGGAACAGGTACAGTAGCAACTACGGAAGGAGCAAATATGTATTTTCTCCTTTTCTCCCCCTCGGGTTGATCATCCGGATCCTGATCATCCCACCTCCTTTTACTCCCTTGTGCCTGAGCCTGACATGTTTGTTCCAGTATTGTCAGTTGGTCAGTTACCTTTTTGAGAGAAGTATAAAACCCTCTCGTCACCTCGTCTATCTTACTGTTGACATCTTCATGAAACTCTGTGAAATCATCCAAGGAGATTCCTTGTGGACGTTGTTAAGCTCGCAGAATAGTCAGAAGGTCTTGATCATACGTAGAGTCTGGCCTTTGATCAAGTATTTTAGCATACAGGATGCTTTTCAAGGCGTCAACTGATAGAGAGGTAATATCAGGTTGAGGTTGAGATTCCGTTGCTGGAGGACGAGCTGCAAGAAGTGTTTCAATTCTGGTTAGCTGCTCAGTTTGTGCCCTGGAGGCTTGTTCGATCCGATCCATCTTTAGATTTGTCTCCTGCAGTTGTTGGCGGATTGGGGACACGACTTGTTGAATAGCATCTTGAAGATCTGCACGTGTAACATACCCGGAATCACTCAGATTACCGGTTGAGGTACCTGCCACAGAGGTAGAACCACCTACTGGAGCAGCATGGATGTAGGCTCCAGCAGGATTTCCTTCCAATCCTCGAATGACACCTTGAGAGGTACCACCTATGGAAGTTGAGGAGGATTGTTGAGCCAACAAGCTCAGTGCATCAATGGTGACTTTGTGTTGTTCAAGATAAGCGGAGATCCGCGGCATATCAAATTGTGCACGAAAAGGAGCCGAGGACGAGGGAGGCAGTCCTCTTTGTTCAATAGGTCCAACACCCAATTGGGGTTGACCTAGATGATGTGCTATAACCCTGTGCAATAAAGACGGTGTCTGTTGAGAGACACCGTAGTAGCTAGGAGGGGCAGAAACTTGCACGGGTGGGATAACCGCGTCTTGTTCAATACGAGGCCCAACAATGTCAGGCCCCATAGTAGATGTGGCTTCCCGGCTTTCTGGGTTGAGGGGTCCCTCAGCACTCTCTTGTTCTTTTCTCACTACTCACCATTGCTCACACTCCTATCTTCATCTACAAAGCTACCGATACCATAACCGGTATACTGATTTGGGTCTAGAAGGGAGTCTGGAGTGACAGAGCCTACCTCAAAAGATACGTCAGGTGATTGAGAAGGTGGTAGGATGTCATGCTCAGTAGCAACCATCGCATTGCGAATGGTTGAGGTGGTTTGAAGTGGTATGACCAGACCACGGGTAGGAGAGGGTGGTTTTGTCTGAGTGGTATGGGCCTGGCTTGGACTGATAGGATTGGGGTCGGTTATTTTCATGAAGGATGGGGTGCTATCAGTAGGTTGGTCTATTGGTTGCTCAGGGGTGCCCAAAGGTGGTATTTCTGTTTCGGAGTCAGGGACACCACCTGGTGAGGAGGTAGAAATTAGGACTCAGCCATCTGTGGGAGATGCTGAGAGGGATGTGCTGAGAAAAAATCAAGAGAGGGGAGGAGAAGTGGGTGAAGGTGATGAGAGTAGAGAGGGAAAAGATGCATATGATCCAGCAGTCATCCAATCCATTGTCCAATCCATCTCTGTATCCACCCGTACCCAAGCCGTTTTAACCGAACTTGGACTTGACTTTTCTGAGTCATCCAGTTCCTCTCAAGAAGAGTCAGCAAGAGCAACATTGTAGGGGGAGGGTTCCCCATTTGTGATTCTAGGAGGAGTAAGCAAAATATTCTCCTTTGATGATGAATCCTTATACGCTTCTGCTAATTGCCTAAATGCTCGAGAGCTACATTGTAGGGGGAGGGTTTCCCCGGTTGTGATTCTAGGGGGAGTAAGAAACATATTCTCTCCTGTTGATGAATCCTTTTATGCTTCCGCTGATGCTATCAATGCTCAATGATCCACATGCTGAAAATCTCTATATGCTAAATTGATTATATAACCGAAGGCGATCAATGCCTTAGGTTACCGGAGCGATACAAGACAATAAGCACAAGACCCTCAAGATGCTGAAAAGATCAAGACTCCTATTCATTTTATTCTACAACTCCTATTCCATTCCAAAGGGGGAGATTGTTAGAACTGCATTATTGTAATAGAATAGGAGTTCAACAATAGTTGAGGGTGCTTATTGTAAATATACCTTATAGGTATATAAGCCTTGTGCTAGACAAAGAAATGTAAGGATGGCCACACTTACATGAAATAAACTATGTGTGTTTTGAAGGTGAAACGAGATTCTCTCTCTATCTCTTCATAGTTATCTTAGCAATCCTTCATTCTACCGCTTGTTTATTCCTAACAGTAGCTAACGGTGCAAGATTTTCCTTTTTCGCAGGTTAGTGACTGATGGCCTGGCGAACTGGGGTTACTCGTGGGTAATTGTATGATTTATATTTGTGGAACACTAATTGTTTTTTATATGCATGTGACCCGATGGTCGGTTGTTAGTTGTGGTAACACTTGTTATTTGAAATGTTAAATAGTCAGATAACCATCTGATATTTTGTAAATGGTGATTATATCCGCTGCAAGCTTTTGATAAATAAGTTTAAAAAGTTTAAATTGACGCTAATTTTAAGCTGGTGAAACACGGTGTTACAAAAGGCGTGCCATGGTGTCAGCAAGATGTAAGGTATGGTTTCGTCCTTAAAAAATAACCCTATGTGTAAGTATTAGGCGTTATAAAGGTGAAGGTTTGCCAAGGCGTGTCTTTACAGGCTATATTGCGAGTTTTTAAGCCATGATGCGTAAAAAATCATTTATTCAAATAAATTAGACTTTCTTGTATCCATTTTTTGATCAAGTATATTAAACTTCTATATATATGATTTTATAATTTGTATATGTTATTTTGCTCCTCAATTGTGCAACTTTGTGTAATTTGTATATAAATCATTACAAATTGTGTGTGTGTGCATATATATATATATATATATATATATATATATATATATATATATATATATATATATATATATATATATATATATATATATATATATATATATATTAGAAGGTTCAAATGAGAATGAGAAATTAATTGAGAATGGAAGACTCAATCTCAGTCATTCATTTTGTAAGTGGAATTCATGCATGGAGAGCATGTGAAGATAACATGTGGCAGAGTGCATATGAGAAATTCTTTGGTGGACAATGACATTCAAAAATGGGAAATTGGACGGCTAGGATTGAGTCTCCCATTTCATTTAATTTAATGTTCTTATTTGAACCTCTCACTATATATATATATATATATATATATATATATATATATATATATATATATATATATATATATATATATATATATATATATATATATATATATAGGGTAAGGTTAAACAAAGAACCTTCCTTAAACATAGAACCTAAAGAACTAACCTGGTGATGACATGTGGCATTATGCAGAGGGGCAAAACTGGAAAATAAACTCAAAATATTGACCCACGCGCCTCCCCCTTTACATTCCAGGTAACCAAATTTAAAAAAAAAAAACAACTCAAAAATTTAAATTATCATAACTTCTTTGTTTTTAAGAATTTAAACAAGAAAATTATACCATTGGATTCAATTTTTCGTCCTCTTTCAAACAAGACTAGACTTGATATATTTCTGAAACTTTTTTTTTGAAATGCAAAATTTTCAAAATTTGCATTTTCATATGGGTTTCAATTTCAAAATGCAAAATGCAAAAAAATTAAAAATGCAAAATATCAAAGTTGCAGGTCATGAGATGCTTCCAAAATGCAAATTATGAAAATGCAAAATGCAAATACATTCTAGTACATCACTAAATTTGCAAATGAAAATGCAAACTAAACAACTCTCAACTGCATTTCATTATCTGATTCAATGAAAAATAAAGCCCAAAATGCAAATTACAAATTCAAAACAAAAAAATGCAGATTACTTATTCAAACCAAAAATACAAATTCCATTTAAATGCAAAATTTTCAGATAATACAAAATGATACAATATACAGCCCAAAAATACAAAAATCAGCATAAAATGCAAATTACATATGCAAATCCAAAATGCAAATTACTTATTCAAACCAAAAATGCAATATCTATGTAGAACACTACAATACAAAATTTTAGAAAAAGCAAAATGCAAATTACAACAAGAGTTACAACCTTCATAACATGTTACCAATTAATTACATCTTGATGCAACAAATATTGCATTTTTATAAATTAATCCAAAAACCAACAGCCTAAAAACACTTGTCATAGCTTAAAAAACAAACATGAATAACAAAGAAAACTTGAAAAGTAAATTTATGAAAGAAACTAAATAAATCTGGACATCTAGATTTCCACATACAGTCGGTGATTTTGAAGTTCTTCCAGCTGGCGATTACGGAAAAGGGAAACACCAGAGGAAGAGGGAAAACCTTGAGTCGGACGACGACACATGACGGGGAAAATCTTGAGTCGGGCGGCGACAAACTACGAGGGGAAACCTTGAGTCGGGGGGCGACAGATGACGGGGGAAACCTTGAGTCCGGCGGCAATCGGTATGTTGAAGAGGCCATTGTAGTCGTAGGAGAGAAATGATAAGGTAGAGACAAAATGTTAATTTTTGAAATGTATAGTTGGTAGGTGGGATAAGGATATGGCAGAGAGATAAGCCATATTAATTTAATTCCCATATTACCCTTGAGAAATATGTACAGCGCGTGAAAACATTAGTTTTATTGATTTGTTTTTTTTTATAATCTCAGCCATTCATATAGAGATCTAATGGATGATATTGGTTCTTTAAGTTCTATGTTTAAGAGGTGGTTCTATATTGATGCTATTTCTATATATATATATATATATATATATATATATATATATATATGAGAGTGTTAATGCGAGAAGTTATATTATTGCGATAAGTACGAGAAGCATTTTAAACCATTGGATTTCACTGGTTAAGATTTTAATAAAAAAGGATAGTGATGTCATTTTATATTTATGAAATTAATTTATTTTTGGAAATACGTCTATTCTCTCTCTACTTTAAATGTCAAGGATTTTTCCAAAAACCTTGTATAATTTACATGTTTTAAAATTTTTTATTCCACTAAATCATCCAAATATTATATTGTTCCAGTTTTTTGTTTTTTAACCACCGTAAAAAAATTTATGTCATGGAGTTCACTAGTAAACCATTTTAAATTTACAATTTTTTCATAGTTCCCTAACAAAGATAACATTATAAAACAACTTATTATTGTTCATGACTGAACGACATAGAGAAAAAAAGGTTGTTCATTAGTAACAACAAAAAACCTGTAGATATTTGTAATAAAGATACGTTCATGTAACGGAGAAAATTCACCATAAAAATATATTATTTGCATTCATAACAAAGAACATCAATGTATACTTATTTCTACATATTTATTATAATTATTTCTACATTTTTATTATACTTATTGATTTATTTCTATATTTTTATCTGTATAATAAAAATAGTTTATTAAAATAAAATGGTATGTTCACTCTTGAACAAAAAAAAAATCATTGCTTACATCTTTATACACCAACCTGTAATCATGTTCATATTGGTTCACAATTAAACAACTTAAAAAACCAATTTTACGGAGAAACAAAAAATCTTAATTCACTAATGAAGTTTAAGATTTTACTTATGAACATAACATCATAAATCCCTTGATTGCAATGATGAACAAAATAAAGAATTTAATAATTAATTAATCATATGCAATTAAACTAAAAAAGAACCTTGTTTTCTTGTTCTCTAATGAACGTGACAAAAACAGAATTATATATACCTATGTTCAAAATTTCAACCAACTAAAAGTAATTTACCACAACTTTCGAAGATAGAACAAAATAAATATTTTATTTCAATAAAAGGAGGCTTACATTAAATAATTAATTGCCATTTCACATTAGCAACCAAATTAAAGCGTATCTCCAGATTATACAATTATCGTTTATATATGAGCAATAAAAAGAATCTAAGAATCCAACAATTACAATTTGTGAAAAAGATTAAAACCAAAAAATTACAATAGATTGATGTTTTCCATCGAACAAAAAATAAAATAACTTGAAAATAGAAATAACTAAGTCAACTACACATACCAACAAAATACAAACCAAACCACCCTGGAGATAAGCTACTACGGTGAAGTTCGTCCTTGATGTGGTGGTCATCAAGAAACTAGTATCATGAACCATCATCAAATATAGGTTCTAAAATTGATTTCAGGTGTGAGAAGTATGAAAAACACATATCGAGAATGACCCTAACCAGATCCTAGATGATACAGGAGTTGGTGACGGGCCGACAGTGGTTATGGTTTTGTCGATCCCGAACCATAATAGATCTAAGATGATGTCAGTCCCACTGATAGTTGTGTCGAGGTCGGCGATCGGGGATCAGAAGACGGCCAACTGGAAGCAATTGACAAATATGTTCTCGTTTTTCGTATTCTTCTAATACCACGAAAACAGATGGGAGAAGAGAGAAATCGAGCAAGAAAAACAGCAGTGAACATGGCGGCTAACAATGGAGGTTTGACGATGGCCGGCGATAGGAGCGCTGGAAGGTAGCCATAAATGATGGCCATGGAGAAAATTGGTGCTTTAAGATATCGTGAAAATGAAAGAGATACAAGGAGGTGGGGTATCTAATTAGTTATTATTAGATATTTAATGACTAGATATTTACCTAATTAATGGAGAGATGAGAGACCGAGACAAAATGGGTATATATATGAATGGTCACTTTTACCCTTGATATATTTAAAATATAACCATTTAATTTGTTTTTTATTACGAAAATGCCACAACATATCATAGCAGTTGATTAAATCATCAAACGATCCAAAACGCTTCTCGCATTTCTCGCAATAAAATCACTTTTCGCATGAACCATCCTCTATATATATAATTATAAAATATATACAAAATTGCCAACTTAGATGACGTTTAAAAAAATCATGCTTCACTGTGACTCATAAAACTTGAATGTTTACCTAGTCGCCACCGTCACGTCTCACTTTATTTGGAACCGTGATTATACCACATGCTTCCACCCTCAAACCTCCCACCATAAGCAATTTTCAGAACCATTGTGTCTCTATTCATAAAACATACTTGTAGTCCTCAAACCTAGTGCAACTACCACAACCTACCTAACACCATAGAAAGGCTCCCCCGTCGTTGTTACTCGTTGACAATCTCATCACCGTGTCCATGTTCTTGGACTACCACATTGACAACTGCCTATACAGTGGCAAACCGATTTCCCATAGTCTAATTATGTTGTTTTGGTAACTCCATGATTAGAAAGTGTGTCTAAACACCCCTCTTCCCTTTGTCAGAGACACCCTCTTTTTCACATAAGTGATATATGAAACATGCCATGTTCTTTTTTCTTCATCGGTGTAGTCCCTACTTGACAAGGAAAGAAATCCAACTGTCAAAGCACACACAACATTATAAACAAAAGAAAGAATTACGTGAAGCTATGTGGCGAAACTTTTGCTTACTTTGTGTAATTTATAATGTTTATACAAACATGCTTGGTCGTCTGGCTAATTTGTAATAAGGGGTCTTATCTAGATGAAATGTTTTATACCGAGCGAAATGGTCACCCCCTTCTGTATCAGAGTTGACGCTACCATTAGGTGTTCGCATCAACACCGTCTACCCACTTGGGTCCGTTCAAAAACACCATGTTCTGTATCTTTATCCTAAAGAGATTTGAGTATAAAGAAGCTTGAGGTATAACATGTGAAACACGAAGTCGAGTGGTAATAATTCCCTAATTAGTTAATGATAGAGCAAAAATGATGTAGTTGATTATGCTATCAACGAGATAAATTAGAGAGGGCTTAATACTCCCAATCATGAAAGTTGTTAATATATTGAATATCCATTTACATTACGCTGAATCGCTCATTAGGTAATTTGATTTTAGGAAAAAAAAAATATATCTCTTAAAAGTTAAAAGTTCACATTTTGATGTGCTAGAAATGTAATTTCACAATTTCAGGGGTTAATTTTGTAAAGATTACTCTTCGAGAAACAATACAAATCGAACTATCGAAGGGACCTATAAAATAAAATGACGCTGGTCTGAAGGGTTCAAGTCCGGTGGTCTTTCTTAGCCCCATCAACAATCGATCCTACGAAACCGACCTACGCCTTCCTTTCTCCATTTCCCTCCCGCTTTTCTTCCATATTCATTTCTCATAGAAGCCACAAATCTGCAATTAGATTCCCTGAAAAAGTTGCACTAATCGTTTTCGCATAATTTGATTTGATCTCTCTGTGTTTCGGCAATGTTGGGGAGGTCAGGATCATCGACGACGATGATCGTCACAAACACTCCGGCGAAAGATCTCGCCTATACTAATTGCGCATATTGTTCCCCTTCCGATCTTCGTCAATTTGCGGTACCTGGATCCAATCTCGCGCTTGCTCTTGTTGGTGACGTGTTCGTTCTCTCCATATCATATCCTTCTCATTTTTAACATGTGAGCAAATATATTGTGTGTTCTTTAGAGCGTTTTGATTTGGTGAATACTGAATGCGTCTTTGATATATTCTTAAATTCGGTGATCCTTGATCACTATTGTTTTTCTGTTGATAAGTGGTGTTTGAATTTGTCAATTTGCAAAATTGTTAATGTATTGCAGTTTTGATCTTCTACATTTCTTGATATGTGGCGAGTGCAATGTTTAACCTAGTTCAATGGTGGTGGGAGGGAAAGATTGTTTTTTTTTCTCTAATTGCTTATTAGTGTAATGATAGTACAGTATTATACCAAATAGTAGGAGTTGGCATATAAACTTTGATCTATGGAATTGGTTGAACTGCAGAAGCATTCTAGTTTAGGCCAGATCATTACTTGTATTTAATTCCTTAGATAACAGTTTATAATTGTGTTCTTGATATATGTTGAAGACCAGTAGATAAGGTTCAAGTAGCTTCTAGTTTTGCTATTGCTGCTAAGAGCATCAGTTGAGCTACTTTCACTGTGTTATCCAATTTACTGTGACCTGGTCATTTTTATGTTGGGCAAATTACAGAAATGTATTCAATTATGCTGTCTTACTATCGTATGCATCATACTTTAAAACTTACCTCTTGATGTATTAAACTTTCAGAAGTTACCCTTTGATGTAATTCAGTGCATAAAATTTGTAAATATTGTTGTAAGTTGGGTGCACAAGAATGTTGATTAAAAAAGTCAATTACATCCAAAAACCCAAGTTTGTGAAAGTTTGTTACATCAACAAGTTTTGCAGTACCAAGCAGTAGTAAAACATGTACAGTTTTATACATTTTTGGTGTAGTTTGCCCTTATGTGTTCTTCTGTTTGAGCATTGAACTACTGCTGTTATCATGGTATTTGTAATGAAGAACTTTTTATTGTTTCACTTAACTGAAACAAACTGCCTACGATACCATACAAAGTGGGCAAATTGGGCTTAATGCCATCCAACGACGTCACGCAAGAGTTTCAACTGGAGATCAAGTGTCTGTTAGCAGGTTTGTGGTTATACTTACTCTAGTGTAGAAACACTATGTTTTTGTTGTTTCCTATTATGAATCCCTTTTGTCAACCGTTTTAGGTTTATTCCACCCGAAGATTTCAACATTGCATTACTTACCCTTGAGTTGGAATTCGTGAAAAAAGGGAATAAAGAAGAGGAGGTATTTTTCATGCCCTTTAGCCTAGGCATATGCTTTCTTACCCTTTAACATGTATATTAACTTCTTACTTTTGGGTTTGGAATTGCACCTTATCCGCAGTTATGAATTTTCTTATATTGCAGGTTGACGCTGTTCTTTTAGCTCAACAGCTTCGTAAAAGATTTATAAACCAGGTATGACTCTCTCTGTTGTTCATCTTTACATTTTACAGTTGTAATTACAACAATACATGTAAGGATCAAAATAGCACCTTGTAAGGATCGAACTTGAAACCTTAACAAGATCCCGTTAGAAGATGCGGATAACAAAACAAGATAAACAAACACCAAGATATAACGTGGTTCGGTCAGGGTCACGCCCTACGTCCACGGGCAGGAACCAGAGACTTCTTTAATTAACCGAAAGTGCTTACATTGTGTCACTCCAAAGGTGCATAGGTTGAGTGAAACCTAGCTACGATACTTATAATAAACAAACTAGAAATCCTAATCCTAATACAACTCGACTAAACAATGATTAGCACCAAAATTTGAAATTTTTTTTTTCGAATTTTATCTAACACCATTCAAATTTCAGCCTTATTCTTATTATATTTGAATTAGGCAATTCAAATTCCAAGCTTCTAGATAGGATCCAATTTGAATTTCAAGCCAATTAATTCTTTATCCATTGCCTTTAGCCCTATAATTAATCAATAGTTAAAACTGGCAATCATCGAGCTTCCCGATCAATTCTAGTTTTAAATATCGTACCGCTAATTTCAAATCAAACCTAATAAGACACCTGCTGGCTGCTACTCATTTCTTAGATTCTGTACGCTAGAGGTATCTAGTACCTCTGAATTTCAAGGCATCTTCCTACTCCTTCAACTTTAGGCTAACCTTCAATAACATTTGTGAGATTAGTTATAGAGTTTTAATCCGAAAGACATGATCAGTACATTGACTGTTTGCTGATTATTAGTTTATTTCTTTTGTTCTTTATGTTGGAGAATTACATGAAGGCTTACTTCAATGCAGGTTTTGACATCAGGACAAAGGGTAACTTTTGAGTTTCATGGAAACGCGTATGTCTTCACAGTCACCCAGGTTGCTGTGGAAGGGCAGGAAAAATCTGATATCGAAAGAGGGATGCTTTCATCTGATTCATACATTGTGTTTGAAGCCTCCAAATCTAGTGGAATAAAGGTATTTTCTTCCCCAAATAAGTGGGCGGATTAATCACTTTTGCGTTGTTGCGGTACTTTGTGTACCCTTTGTTTTGCTCGTCTTTGTACATGTCTTCTTTAATTTGTTGGATGTGGTAGGGTCTGAGGCAACACTTTTTTTTTCCTCTGTGCAGATTGTGAATCAGCGTGAGGCTGCTAGCAGCAACATCTTCAAACACAAGGAGTTTAACCTTCAATCATTGGGCATTGGTGGCCTGAGTAATGAATTTGCAGATATATTTAGAAGAGCCTTTGCTTCTAGGGTTTTCCCTCCACACGTGGCCAGCAAGTAATGTCCTATCATTATAAAATTTATGTGGATTATATATACTCTTTTCACTTTTACTCCTTTATATTAATGGGAATGGAAATCCATATGCATCAGACTGGGTGTGAAGCATGTCAAGGGAATGCTGTTATATGGTCCCCCTGGTACCGGTAAGACTCTAATGGCTCGCCAGATCGGAAAGATGTTAAATGGAAAGGATCCCAAGGTAATCGTTGCATGCATTGGCCTTTTTATGCGTTACATTAGATATTCTGTGTTTATCATTCAACTGAATCCTTAACAGTCATAAAGAAAGACAAAATTATCAATTTTGCTCTTGGTTCCATCTGTTGCAAAACATGACTATACCCTATACTTGTGGCTGCTTCTGATGACTATTTCTTGATTAATTCTAACTAGATTGTAAATGGACCTGAAGTTCTGAGCAAATTTGTTGGTGAAACTGAGAAGAATGTAAGGGACTTATTTGCTGATGCTGAACAGGATCAAAAAGCACGAGGTAGGAAGCTCTATTGGTTAGAAATAAGTTGTGGAAACTACTTTTTTTCCCGATTTTACAATCCTTTGTTCAAATTGTTCCAGGGGATCAAAGTGACTTGCATGTGATCATATTTGATGAAATTGATGCAATTTGTAAGGTAGATCCTTCCATACTTTAATAGTGGACTTCTATTTGCCTAATTGAAGTCCATTTCCGATATATTCAGTATATAAGTATATTATCTATTTATTAATGTGTGTCTTATTGTAACCTGTACTTGCGGCTTGCGTTTGCAGTCCAGAGGTTCGACTAGGGATGGAACAGGGGTGCATGACAGCATTGTCAATCAGCTTCTTACAAAGGTTTCATCATCTGTTTAAAGTCTTAACTCTATAATAATTAATAATAGAATAAAGTTTAATTCAGGAAGATGCTACTATACCACCACTTATGACACCGATTTGGTTAATATATTTGTTAGATTGATGGTGTGGAAGCACTGAATAATGTGTTGCTCATCGGTATGACAAATAGGAAGGATTTGCTTGATGAAGCACTATTGAGGTGATAGCGTTATCACTAGTTTTTTTAGATCATATTTATTTAGTGTTCATATTTTGACACATTTTCTGAAATATTCCTCTAATACTTTGCCTAGGCCTGGTCGTTTGGAAGTCCAAGTGGAAATCAGTCTTCCTGATGAGAACGGGCGTTTCCAAATTCTTCAAATTCATACAAATAAGATGAAAGAGAATTCTTTCCTAGCTCCGGATGTGAACTTGCAAGAACTTGGTTTGTTTTTCACTGACCTTATTAATTTTAGTAACAAAAATATCAGAGTTTGATTAGAGCGTAATCCTCATTGGAAGTATTAAATTGCTGGGTTACTGGGTTCCATTGGTTTTAGTAAAGCTGATTTTTTTTTAAATAATGGAGCACAGCTGCACGAACAAAGAACTACAGTGGAGCAGAACTTGAAGGTGTTGTGAAAAGTGCGGTTTCTTATGCTCTCAATCGCCAGCTAAGCCTCGATGATCTTACTAAAACAATAGATGAAGAAAGCATAAAAGTCACGATGGATGATTTCTTGAATGCTCTTCATGAAGTTATTCCTGCATTTGGTGCTTCCACAGACGACCTTGAACGTTGCAGGTAGAAATAATCCAAACTTTGTTTTGTTATATGAATAATATTCTGATATTTTCTTTTTTGTTTTACTTTTTCTAACATATGATGATGTTTTCTTTTGTGTTTTCCTTTTACCTACTATCAGTAACCAGCAGTTTTTAATTCTCTTTAATTGATGCAGACTCAATGGAATAGTTGATTGTGGTCAGCGACATGATCATATCTTTAAAAGAACTATGCTATTAGCAGAGCAGGTTAAAGTTAGCAGAGGTAGCCCGCTTGTCACAGTTCTTTTGGAAGGCCCAAGTGGAAGGTGAGTTGTGGCTTTCATTGTATTTACTGTTAATATAAGCCGTCCCTTGGCTCACCTAACTTTTTTTTTTCTTTTCTTAAACTTCTTTGGCAGTGGTAAGACTGCAATGGCAGCTACTGTTGGTATCGGTAGTGATTTCCCCTATGTGAAGATTGTAAGTTCTTTTATATAAAAATGGTTCAATCACTTTGTCTGAGATCAACATATTTTCCTTTAGATTAATTATTATCACTATCAAATTGTAGATTTCTGCTGAAACGATGATTGGCCTCAGTGAAGGCAGTAAATGTGCACAAATTGTCAAGGTTTATGTTTCTTCAGACTAATACCATTTAGAGGATTTGTAGTTTCATAGATTTATAATAGTTTCTGTGAGCTGTTTCTCATGGGAGAACTTTTACAGGTCTTCGAGGATGCTTACAAGTCAACACTGAGCATTATTGTCCTTGATGATATTGAAAGGTAATTCACTTGTTGATATCGAATTTATGAATAACCTTCTTTTTAGATGAATTTATTTATTTATATTCTCGCGCTGATTAATCTATTATGTATTTTGATTAATACAGACTATTAGAATATGTTGCTATTGGACCTCGGTTTTCAAACTTGATATCTCAGACATTGATGGTCCTCCTGAAACGCCTTCCTCCAAAGGTTTATAAAATTTTCTTCCTTCGTTTGAAGTACTTTATCCGTCTCAATAGCATTTTTTAATTTTCTTGTTACTAATGTGCTGGATCGTGTCCTCTTGGTGAATTTTGGGGAAGCCATCTTATCAATATATTTTTCAGGGTAAAAATATGCTGGTGATTGGAACGACAAGTGAGGTATCTTTCTTGGAGTCTGTTGGCGTTTGTGATGCTTTCTCGGTCACTTACCATGTTCCTACATTGAAGACTGAGGATGCTAAAAAGGTATGTTAGGATCGAGACACCTAATACAAGCGTTAGAATAATGCGGAAAACAGAAAATAAACGAACACGAGATATAACGTGGTTCGGTCCAAACACGACCTACATCCACGGGCAGGAACCGAGACTTCTTTATTATGACTCCAGAGATATTTCGATGTACATATGACTTGACTCTAGCCTTGGTATTTATAGACAACAAACTAGAAACCTAATCTACCTCTAATACATCACGATAAACATGAATAATTGGAATAAACAATATCATCGGCCGTAGCATGCAAGCTTATCCATGCAAATTCAAACTGATTCTTATCCATGCAAATTCAAATTCATGCATGATAAAATTCAATTTATGTCACTCCACGGCACCAATCCACACACCATGCATGCGTCATCACATTTGCCATTTAATTACCTAATAATTAAAACCGGCAATTTACGTTACGTCGAGCTTCCGATTAATTCTAGTTTCAAATACCAATCCGCTAATCAAGTCACACCCAACAATTGGTCCCCCCTTTTTAACAGAACACACACACACACACAAAGCACACTTTTTTTTGAACTGTGATGACAAAATCCTTGTCTTTTCAGGTATTGCAACAACTTAATGTGTTCTCTGAAGATGATGTTGATGCTGCAGCTGAGGCCATGAATGATGTAAGATTCTTGATCTTTCAAACACATTACTTCAGTTTACCACAGAACTTGTATGAAATGGATTTTGTATATCTTTATATTCAACATTGGGATATAAGTTGATGCTTATGATACTTTTGTTGGTATTGTAGATGCCAATCAAGCGGCTTTATATGGTGGTAGAGATGGCGGCACAAGGCGAATCTGGAGGAAGTGCAGAAGCAATTTACTCCGGAAAGGAAACAATTCAAATTTCACATTTCTACGAGTGCCTCCAAGATATTGTCCGCTACTAGCGTGGGAAGTGCTTACTACACTTGCTTTGATATCTACTAAAAAGTTGAATTTTGAATGTTGGCTTGTATTTGTCCGCTCTATTCGATTGAGATATAGTTAACATGACCACGGCACAGTTTGGCAGCAGAGTTTAGAAAGGAAAAAGAAAACCCGTGTTTTTGTATGTCCTTAATGTGGTGTTTGATGAACACCTATCGATTAAAATGGTTTGTTTTTGATGTATGTGAATTTAGTTTTGAAAGGGTATATTATCGATTTATTTGTTGTTATCTAACTTTCTTGTTTTTACTATAACATGTTGTTCCTTAATATTCAAACCTTAGAGCAATTGATTTCTTAATTTAGGAATAAGAAAACTAGAAAAGTTAATAATAATATCAATATATGTTATCTCACATGTCACCGAATGTTAGGTTGGTTAACATTAACAACTCAATACTATATGACCTAAAAAGGGGTCAATAAAGTTAATGGTTATGTTGATGTTATTGATTATTGTCCTCTTGATCAATAGTCCACATGTACTAGAATAAGCTATCCTTCTCTAAAATAGCGACATGACGAATTTTAGTACTTTGAGAGTGTGAGTTAGCTCTAATTTTATGTCTTTATTTGATATAACCTTTGGGACCAATAATAAACTCAAACCGAATTCTTCTTCGGTAGATTTCTCAAACAACTAACAGTTGGTTTGGTTTGTGGATTCTGGCATAATATGATGGAATTGAAATCATTTTCCATTCCATTATTTGTTTGATTGTACATTAGAAGAGAATTTAATCCGTAGGACTCACCATCGTCATGCTTGGTGTTAACCTCGACCCTCACCATCAAACCTATACAACCAAGGAAATTGATCTAACACTTAGTTTGGCTGATTTTATTACCATCAATGTCCTTGTATGAGAAGAAATCAAACCCATGTAAATAAACGGAGTTATAGAGTGTGTTTGATAGAAATAGCATATAGTTAGAGCCGGGAATTTTTATTAATATATGTATTTAATAGAATAACTGGTAAATGTAAACAACCTAAAAGAAATGATCAAAAAACTTGAATGATAAAATAAATATCATTGAAGATATTTATATAATTTTACAAACAAAAAACTTTCGAATGCTACTTCGACTAACTTCTTATTTAAAAGCTTTAAAAACAAAGGGCATTCGGTTCTCATCCATACAAGGATGTAAACTTTTAATTTTCATAACAAAAAGCTTCTAACTTTTAAAAGATTCAAAAAAGGTTGTACTTGACAATTAACATACCCATAAAGATAATAAGTTAATAGCATGACATCTGATATTTTTAACATGCCTACATTTATAAAGTTTAAAGTCCATAGTTGTAAGTTACTCGAATTCATATTTAACAATGGTGTTGTTATATGTACTTCGTTATCTCTGTCATACACATATTATATTAATAAATCAACTCTCTTACATACATTATATAATATCATATTAAACTATCATGTATAAATATGTCACGTCAACAGATCAGCCGTGTAGATTCACGCTTTGCAAATCAGGTTTGGGATCCCTTTGGCTTGTTCTATTTTTCCCTTTACAAAGCTCCTATTATGGTGTTGAAACAATTGGAAAGTTTAAGATGACATTTTTTGGGGGTGATTTCAAGGAATCTAAAATAATATGTTGGATTGCATGGAAAGATGTGGTTGCTTCTAAAGAAAATGGTGGTTTAGGCGTAAATAGCTTAAGGGCCCTTAATCTTAATGGTGGTGGCGCCTAAAATCAGATAACTCTGCTCTTTGATGGCGGGTTATTACTTCCATCCATGGCTATCATCTTCTCAACAATTGAATCCATTGGAAACTAAAAGAAGTGGTGTATGGTCTATTATTGCCTCCATCAGTTCATCTATCAGTGAGTTTAATTTGGATTTAAACTCTTTATTCTAATACTCTATGGAGAACTATTCATTGGGTAATATGAACTAGAGATGGGGTTTAGGACAATCTGGAATTTTTTCGGTTTCATCTTTGCGTTATGCAATTGATAATATATCCAGCTTTAGAATTGGTGGTGTTAAAACTTTATGGTTGAAGAGTGCTCATATTAAAATAAACGTTTTTTTGTGAAGACTATCACATGAAAGACTCCCTACTCTTGTCAACCTTTCTCATCGAGGTGTCTTTATGGTATCAGACTTTTGTTAATTATGCAAAAATCAACCAGAAACCGAGTTTTATTTATTTTGTTCATGTCCAGTTATTACTCATGCAGTTAAAGAGTTTAGAAGGTGGTGGAGGATAGACAACCCTTCACTTAAATCAATGACTTCTTTCCTAAATTGGTGAAACTCTATTGGGCTATAAGGGGTGAAATATGAAGCTTTCATGGTTGCTTTCTTTGCTTTCTGCTGGGCGATATGGAAATTCAAAAACAGCAAAGCTTTTTTAGCTAGTTCGCTTGATGAATCTTCGTTATTGGGTTTTGTTCAAAGCAATTCGTTGCTTTGGCTAATTCAAGGTGGAACTAAGGAATAGAGTTTATTGGTTAGGCTGGTGGTTGAATCCCATGTAAGTTGTTTCCTCTTGATATATTTGTATTCTTTTTTGAGGTGTTAATTAGTGCCTTAGTCGTTTTAAATTATACTTGCACCGTACTAATTTATTGCAACTCTCTTTGTACTTTACGGCTAGCATCTTGCTAGATATTTTTAAGCTAATTCATTTTAAGTTTTTTAGGTGGAATGATTACTATGACAAAGGTCTCCTAATTTTCCCCTGTTCAAAAAAAATTAATCAACCGTATATATAAGTAATCATCTTCCTTAAGGAAAAGAAAAATTATGACACTTGGTATACAAGGAAAAATGTAGTATAAAGCGTAGACTTTGTACTAGGTAGTGCCAATCTGACATCGATTTCCATATTTATGTTACACCACTCCCAATAGAAACCAGACACGTGGATTCGACAGAGTGGTATTCACCTCCAAGCCCTGGGAACGGGCCAACGATTCCTTCTCCACTTCCCCCTTTCTCTCTCTACTTTCGTCACTAATAAGTCTAGAGAGAGAAAGACATTGCCGGTGAGCAATTGTCGCCATTAATAAAGCTCCATACTTCCCTTAATCTTCGCTTTTCATTTCCCAATTTCCTTCTACTACCGCTGTTTCTTCAATTTCACTGTAGAATTTTAAATTTGTGCGATCCCCATGTCCTAAAACTCGAATCTTGCACCGTCAAGCTCGCTTTCCATATAATAATCGAAACCCCCTTTTTTCTGAAGATGTTTTTCTCTTTCCCCGATTGCTAAATTGCCACATATCCGGACCCTTTTATTCTTTGATATTTGATTTCTGGTCGCTGTTTTGTTGCATCTGATGTTTAGTTTCGACCCAATTTATCATCAATCACCAATTAACTCTTCATCTAGCTCGATCCCTTCTAATTTCCTGCACCCTACATACTCCTGTTCTTTTTCCCGTTTGAATTTCATCAAATTCCGCCTTAAAATCTGATCTTTTTTTCTCGATTTGACCAACAATCCCAAATGGGGGATCGTTTAAGGTCGGCTACGCTTGATGACTTGCCATTGCATTTGATTCTTGAAATACTAACATCTGGGGGTCGATTAAGTGGTGTGGATCTTGTGTGTTTGGAGCTAACTAACACAGTTTTTGGAGGAACCCATGTGTTGGTTCCTCAAAAGTCAAAATCTTTAGTTGACTTTGCAGCTGTTCAACTTTGTGGGTCACATCCTATATATGTTGGCTTGAGCCACAGAGCTCAAGAAGAGCTAGTGGCTCGATGTGGTGGAAATTGGAAGAGGGTTCTGAGGTTCTTGCAGTCAGTTCACCAGTCTTCAGATGTGGTTGAAACCTCTACAGGCAATGTATGATTATGAAACTTAATTTCTTTGTTTTTAATTTCAATTTAATTGCTTAATTACTATGAACTATGACTAATTGTTGTTGAAAATGTAGTTGGTATGGTATGGCTTTCCCTTTTTGTTACATTTTCTTTTGTTTTGGTGTCTAATTGCTTACTGATTTTCATGATTACTAGAAGATGCAAATTAGGAGTGGAAGATATCACACATTACTGATTAAAGATTCAACCCTTTACTCTTGTGGTTCAAGTTTGTGTGGTGTTCTTGGTCATGGCCCTGAAACAACACAATGTGTAGCATTCACACCGATTAAATTCCCGTATCCTGCCCATGTCACACATGTTTCAGCCTCACATAATCATGCTGCCTTTGTCACACAGCAAGGAGAGGTTTGCATATCTTCACATTCTAAGGCCTTTTAATTGTCTTATGATGAAATACAACAATTTTGATATTTGGGACTGTGAATGTTTTCAGGTTTTCACATGTGGTGATAATTCGTCTTTCTGTTGTGGCCATAGCGACACAAATCGTCCAATTTTCAAGCCTCGCCTTGTTGAAACATTAAAGGAAGTCCCTTGTGTTCAGGTATGTGTAAGACGTACTATAATTCGTTCTTTTGATGTTTTTTTATATGAATATTTGTGTTCTTGTTTATACATTGAGCCATAAAGTTTAAACAAAATATTATTTCAGGTTGCTACTGGGGTTAGCTTTACTGTTTTTCTTACAAAAGAAGGTCAAGTATACACTTGTGGGACCAATGCACACGGTCAACTTGGCCATGGTGACACCTTGGATAGACCAACACCGAAACTTGTGGAACAGCTTGTGACTGTTGGTCCTGTTGTACAAATTGCAGCTGGTCCAAGTTATGCACTTGCTGTGACTAATGATGGAACCGTTTACTCATTTGGGTCTGGAACCAATTTCTGTCTTGGCCATGGTGAGCAGCACAATGAACTCCGCCCTCGTCCACTCATGTGGTTCAGGAGAAAAGGTGTACACGTGGTTCGTGTTTCTGCTGGTGATGAACATGTGGTTGCACTCGATTCCAATGGATACGTGAGTCCAAACCCACTTCTTTAATCCACAAGTCACCATCTTTATGTCACAGAATTCACCGTTTCATATGTGAATTTCAGGTTTATACATGGGGCAAAGGCTACTGTGGTGCACTTGGCCATGGTGATGAGATTGATAAAACAACCCCCGAGTTCCTTGTTAGCCTCAAAGCTCACCTCGCTGTTCAGGTTCATAACTCACTTCTCAAAGTTGCATTATACTCTAACCGTTTCATATGTGAATTTCTTTGAGCTTATTTACATATTTCTATGGCTGCAGGTGTGTGCAAGCAAAAGGAAGACATTTGTGTTAGTGGATAATGGATGTTTATATGGATTTGGATGGATGGGATTTGGGAGTCTAGGGTTTCCAGACAGAGGAGTATCTGATAAAGTGTTGAAGCCTAGCATGCTTCACAGTCTAAAAGATCATCATATTTCTCAAGTAAGCACAGGTTTGTATCACTCGGTTGTAGTCACGAATCGAGGTCATATTTTCGGGTTTGGAGACAACGAGCGGGCACAACTAGGACACGATAAGTTGAGAGATTGTCTCCACCCAACTGAAATCTTGTTTGAGGAAGCAAGTGAAGTTGGTGTATGCTAATAATTGATAGTTGGTTTTGTTCATGTTTGATAGTATTGTAATAATCAAATAATCAAGATTGTTTATGAGTACCGCGTTTGATGTAGATGGTTTGTTTTTAAAATCGTGTGAAATTTTTATGAATTGTTGTATAAAATTGTCCAAAATCAATATATGTCATCAGTATGAGAATGTTTGAATGAAGCTCTTTTCAGTTGAGTTCATTATCTCTTTTCAGTTGGTTCAATAGTGGCTACTTAAATGTAGCAAAAACAAAGCTACTTATTAATTCCAGGTGAATGATATCAACGATCGCAAAGCTTGTACCATTAAATATAATTCAAAAAGATCATCGATATTGAATTTGGACGGATTCTGTTGTTCGAATCGTATGTTATAAAAAGTTTGAAAATTTCACCCTAATTTTGTTAATATAGTTTAGTGTTTGACAGCAAATTTTCTTAAATCTTGATTGATTAGCATGGTGTTATATGACTACTCTGCACATGTTTTCCATGGTTTCTTGCAAATTTAAGGTGTTGCATAAGATCAGAGTGACATTATTATTACATCAAACACCAAAACTCACTTTTTAACTCAAATGGTAAGCATGAAAGTGTAAGTTGAGGAAGATCCGAACTACGAAGAGGTAGTTATTCATTCACAATTGATTTCATAATATCTTTTCAATAAGGTTCATGTAAAAAACACAGGCCTAAAATTTCAAAATGCAATCACAGGTGATCAGTACACAATCACAGATTTTGTAAAGCATCATATGTGAATTATCAAAATACCCTTCCGTTCAAAATTTTAAAATGCAATATGGACCATTGATGTCATTTATCCAAAGACTAAAATTAGTCTCATAGGACTATAACTTAAAAATGAACTAAATTGAATATTATTCTAAATAGGATACTAAAGTTAAATCTTATTTGACCTACCCTCGAATAGAGCAAAAAAATTGATCTTATTGAGAAATTGATGTCTTACTCTACAACTTTTAGGGAAGAAGAGCCTTATGAGGGTTCACTTCAATTTAGTTGTCCAGTTAGGTGTCCTATGATAGTTTATAATTTAAAATTTTTGTGACCAAGTCATACAAGCGAAGCATTTATTAGAAATAGATTGAATGCTTAGTCAATCAAATAGGATGATTACATTGAATTAGAGATAATGTTACATCCAGGAAGAAGATTTACAATCGACTAAGAACTTTCTAAAACACATTCTTGCTATTGTATTTATACAAGGAATTAACCAACTGTAATAACCTCCAACTAACCCTCCAGTTGGTATATAACATTATTTTCAACCCATTGCACATGTTCAAGAAAAAAAAAGTGTGACGGGAGGGAGGAAGAAGAATGAGAAGAGAGAGAGAGAGGGGTTGGTAATAAAGGTGCATAGAAAAACCGAATATTCGACTTTGCGTAAAAACTATCCGAACCGGTTTTTATAAAAACTGGATTTTTTATCAGGATTGATTTAACCGAAACCGGTTATTTGACCGGTTTGAATATTATAGGCTCGACCGGATTATTTACCAAGTAAACCACTTTAACAAATGCTTTCGAGACATGTTTGATATATATTTAACTAAATACGGGTCGAGTAATGTGATACATGATCATATTAGAACGCACGCGGACTCATCTAGTAGCAGGGGGCCCAAATTTATATATATATATATATATATATATATATATATATATATATATATTATAGATATAATGATACAAATTTTCAAATCCTACTTAATAAAATAGAAATACTAAGAAGCTTATTTTAAAATAATTATTCTATAAGCCCCCAAAATATAGATATTAGGGATTTGATGACAAAGATCTTAAGTCATGTTGAAACTGCAGTTAAGTATGATAGACGATTAGAGCTTAATGCAAATAAACTTTATATGGAGTTGCAGCTTTTAGACATGTTATTACGCGGTAAAACTATTAAACTTAATGATGTGTTTTAATATTTTAAATGAGTCGGTTGCTTTCCTAATGCAATTATTGCATATAAAGTTTGTTGACTATTCAAATAATGTTGACATGTGCATAAACAAGTTCTTCAAGACTTAGGCTTTGTTTGCATTTTTAAATAAGGTTTTGTTTTAAAGAAACGTCTGCGGGCGCGCAAATCTTTCCAATAAGCTTATTTGTTTTTTCAAAGAAACATGTTTGCGTCATCATATGTTTCTAATAAGCTTGTTGTTTTTTCGCAGACATAAACCCATATTCTGTCTTATTTTTGCTTATTTTGAGAAGCTAAAAACTACATCTTTTTTCACAAACCTTCTTAGACTTAAGACCTTCTAAATCACATATTCTCTTAAAGACATGAAATAAGATATAAGACCTTTATGTCTTAAAAAACAAACAACACCTTAGTTGTTAATCATGTTGACACATAACATAAACAAGTTTTTCAAGACTTAGGGGCTGTTTGTTAAAACAGAATGATTAATACTGAGTGATTTTGTGGTCTGAATAATTCAAAGGTCCTGACTGAATCTGCCTCTGAGTATGAGATGTTTGATAAAGGTTCTGAATGAACAATCTGAATGATGCTAGTTATCATTTTAAATTTAATAGTGATATATTATACTATAAGATATGACTGTATAACAAGACAACGTGTGAAATAATGAGTATTAAGGTAAAATACTTTGTGCTTCATGATTCAGAATGCACTTGAAGGTAGAATGATTCAACAACATTATGATGAATCATTCAGCACAATTTTCATTCAGAGGCAGCAACCAAACAGGCTGAATATTGAATGCATTCAGCACTGAAAGATTCCATTAAGTAGCAAGCAAACAGGCCCTTAGTGCAAAAAATAGTTTTTCAAGACTTAGTTATTGTTTAAAATGTTACAAGAAAGACTTAATAGAATTAAAATGATAGCTATAAATTGAAGGGTTTTGTAGGGTATAAAAACAGATAATAATATCACGCAGCGGAATAAAAAACAAAACCCCCTCCAGTGATATCATCTATCTCGTACAAGAAACTTAAAAAAAGCATAGGATAAAAATATACCTTTATGATCAATCTTGAAACTAGAATGCTAAAGGTAGAACACCGCTACTGCACCACCTCGAACAAGCTGCTAGAACGCTATAGGACTTCACCAAACGATCAAAATCGCGTGTCTCGTGTGTGTGTGTTGTGCGCCGATCGACCCTAAAGGGGGGTGTTTGTTCGGTCGACGACGAGAGAGAGGGAGAGGGAGTCTAGGGTTTTCCTTGTTGCAATTTAATGTCTCTTATGTGATTCCTTAAGGCTTAATAAGATATTTATACATTATCCTTATTAGTTCGAAGCCCGTTTAATTAAAGTCAAACTTTAATTAAACTATTAGCTAATTACAAAACAAACACTTTGACCTTTCTAATTAATTAATAACTATTAATTAATTGGTCCAATTAATATTTAAACTAAATATTAATTACTCCTTTAAAATAATAAATAACTATTATTATTTTCTCTCTTAATAATTAATTAACTAATTAATTATTTCCACACATAACTTGGTATCAATTGGTTCTAATTGGGTGTGTAGCAGTGCGATCATTTAGTGTCTCATAGCATTGGACACGATGCCACGTGTTATCTATCTGTGCACACAATCTAACAGACTCCCACTTGTGCAAGAGAAGTAACACTCCTTGTACACCATTAGCCTAAGGAGGTCCCCATCCAGACACTTAGGTTAACAAGGCTATAAGATCTCTTACATCTAGAGATATAATCCATACTTGGATTATACAGGCTTTTCCTTTTGCATTGCGATATTTCGTAATTTGAGCATTAGACATGGAGCAGGGATCTTATTCTAAATACTCATATTTTCTCGACTCTGATTTCGACACTCTGCAGTTACGGTTTACCGAATGAAACCTTTCATTCTACCTGAGCGCGGCCACGCATTTTAAGTAGTCTCAACCGTCGAGGGGCCCTGAAACATCTCTCCTAAAAAGGAGGTGCAAATTCCATCTTGACTATTTACAATTTGAGCACATGGCTTCCGCTGTACCTAGATACGCCCCTTATTGTAACACTGTACTTTTTAATTAATATAAAACTGCGTGCGGAAGCTTAATTACATAATAAACACAAGTTAAATACAATCCTTGTCTGGTTTTACATTTACAAAATGTCACTACAGTGTTATTTACAAAACAGACTCTATAAAAGTTTAGACATCAGAGTAGTGGTCTGTGCATATTCCCAGCCATATATCTTCAGAAAGATTACTAAAAGAAATCTGCA
This sequence comes from Pulicaria dysenterica, assembly GCA_947179395.2. Lineage (NCBI taxonomy): Eukaryota > Viridiplantae > Streptophyta > Magnoliopsida > Asterales > Asteraceae > Pulicaria > Pulicaria dysenterica. The sequence continues at coordinate 11,427,436 of OX359291.1, forward strand.
AAAGATAATAGTGGGGAATTAGCACAAAGCTAAGTGAGGGAAAAAATATTTAAACATATACAAAGCAAACATGTCCAAACACATAGCTCATAACCCCAGGAGAACCGGCGGTGTTGCAACCACCTACAACCATATGCCGGCCAAAGCGTAGGTTTACCTATAGCCCTGCTAACATGGACAACAGTACCATCACCCTTGAGTACACCAAATGCACATCAAGATCAGATACTGTAAATCCCCAAGCAACAGACCCAGCCGCTCAGCTCATGCTGATCTCCAAGCAAACATGTAGACATATCAATCAAGACATTCAGTCCAATGAGCATAGTTACAATCAGGATATCACATCCCGCATATCCAAAGATATGAATCCACTCACCACAGTCTTCACAGCTGTAGTACACTCAAGTGACTAACTCACTGAGTCTTCTCAGTTCCTGAGAATATAAATACAAGTCAGTATTGTGTCATAATACTGATTCAGATAAGTAATACACTTATTCATACATCACATGTATACATTCATAATACATATATCACATATGTACAATGAAGTTCACATACGGTTTTATTACAAATCCCGTATCCTCTTTATACTTGGTAAAATCCACTAAATCCATAGCATAGGCAATACATATGTTCATTCCAAATATTATGGTCTCAATTGTTAAGGAAATCCCAAGTCATTCTTAAAACCGTATAAGACTTCATGCGGTTTCTCTGCCATATGGTTTTACAGTCATAAGTCCAAAACCGATCAAAGTGTTAGGAAACATGTCCAAGTCCCAAATCCCGTATAAGTCATGCGGTTTTACTCAAATCCCGGGTAATCATGCGGTTTCTTCAAAAACCGATCAAGTCACAAATCCGTATAAGCTAAGGCAAATCATCCGGTTTTCATGATTCCCGCATCACATGCGGTTTTCCAAAGTATAAGGCAATAATTCTATTTCATTCGATTTTGATCCAATCCCGTATCATTCATTCGGTTTCTTTATATATATAGTTTTCAACATAAATTCAAGAGTTCATTTAGATTTGATTTCCATACGCATAAATCTCACTGTATCTGAAGATCCTTTCCGACTGAGTGCATCTGCAATACGTTAGCTTTACCTGGATGATACTGAATATCGCAATCACAACCTTTAATCAATTCCAACCAACGGCGTTGCCTCATATTCAATTCCTTCTGAGTAAAAACATGCTGAAGACTCTTATGATCAGTGCAAATCGTGCACTTGGTTCCATACGGATAATGCCCCTACAGTTTCAATGCAAATACCACGGCAGCTAACTCTAAATCATGAGTCAGGTAATTCCGTTCATTAGGTTTCAACTGTCTCGTAGCATAAGCAATTACTTTACCCCTCTGCATCAGAACACATCCCAACCCGGCGTGAGAAGCATCACAGTATACCACAAAGTCTTCCGAACCTTCAGGCAAAGAAAGAATAGGTGCTTGACACAACAGTTGTTTCAAAGTCTGAAAAGCATCATCCTGAGCTGTACCCCATTGAAATTGAACATTCTTTCGGGTCAACTTAGTCAACGGACCGACAAGCTTAGAAAAATCTTTGATAAACTGTCGATAGTAACCCGCTAATCCTAGAAAACTTTTAGTCTCTGTCGGCGTTTTCGGAGCACTTCAATTCATCACAGCTTCAATTTTGGTAGGATCCACTTTAATACCATCTTTACAAATTACATGTCCTAGAAATTGAACTTCACGCAACCAAAATTCTCACTTTGAAAACTTAGCGTATAATTTATCTTCCTTTAATATCTCCAGATCCTGTCTCAATTGCTGATCATGTTCATCCTCCGTTTTAGAATATACTAAAATGTCATCAATAAACACAATAACAAATTTTTCTAAAAATAGTCGGCATACACGATTCATCAGATCCATAAATACGGCAGGAGCATTCGTCAAACCAAACGGCATCACCAGAAATTCATAATGACCATACCGAGTACGAAAAGCTGTCTTCGGTATATCCTCTTCAACTACTCTCATTTGATGATATCCTGATGTCAAGTCAATCTTTGAAAAATAAGAAGCCCCTTGTAGTTGATCAAACAAATCTTCGATCCTGGGCAACGGATATTTATTCTTGATGGTTCTCTTATTTAACTCTCTGTAATTAATATACATACGAAGAGTTCCATATTTCTTCTTTACAAACAACACAGGTGCACCCCAAGGCGAAGACTCGGACGAATAAACCCTTTATCTAACAACTCCTGGATCTGAGTCATCATTTTCTGAATTTCTGAAGGAGCTAGACGATACGGAGCTTTCGCAACAGGTGTAGTGCCAGGTATCGGATCAATCTTATACTCTACCTCTCGAACGGGTGGCAATCCTGGTAGATCATCTGGAAATACCTCCGGATATTCTGACACAACTTAGACATCGGTGACTGGTTTCTTCTCCTTCTTAGCATCAATTGCATAAGCCAAGTAAAATGCACACCCTTTGGCTAGAGATTTTCTAGCCTTCATAAACGAGATGATAGGAAAAGCAAATTGAGTCCTATCCCCGCGAGCCACGACATGCGACCCGTCAGCCAAGGGAATAGTGATAAGTTTCTTTTGGCACTGAATACTAACTCTATGGTGACTTAACCATTCCCTGCCTAGTACTAAATCGCACGCCGGTATAGGCAAAAGCAAACAGTCAACAGGAAAACTAGTACCATTTATATCTACTGAGTTCAATTTATATAATATTTTAAGTCACACAAGGGCATAGTCCACCTATGCCTCTCCCAAGTCAAATTAATAGTCTGATCTAAGCTCAGGTTATCACATACACATACCATAATAATAAGCAAGCAGCATACCTAATTCCAGCCACATACGCTGTGACTGTTACACAATAAGCAATTACTATAACAAGTAATTTCATATCCAACACATTATGTAATCAACACACCATGCTCATAAAAGTAAGTGTTCAAAATACGTACCCGTATTGATAATATTGAGGTTGGCAGTATCATTTGTTGTCATTTGACTTGATCCACTCTCCTCAAAAGGAGGATTCTTCCTCTTCTGACCCACTACGAAAGTTGATGACCCACCAACAACCCTCATTCTTGACCTTTGTCTCATTTCCTCTTTCCTTACTGAAGTACAATTGGCGGCGCGATGTCCTTTCTCATGGCAATTCCAACAAGTATTATCAGCAAACTTACACTCATGTATCTGATGTCCAAGGCCTCCACATCTAACACACCACATAGTCTGTGAAGTACAATATCCAAAGTGTCGAGATAGGCACTTCTTACACCATGGTACTCTAGGTTTACCTTTATTCATTCCTTCTCGAGCTTTACCGTTTCCAGGTATTTATTTAGTAATCCTCTGCTTCTCTTTACAGTAATAAGCATTTAAAGCTTTAACAGTTTCTTTCAACTGATTCAAATTTACATTAGAACTCTCCCAATCATTGGATCCTGATGAGCTAACATATGGGGTTGGCTTAAGGTTACTAAATCCATTCTTACCCCTTATTTGTGGTAACATTGAACAAGTATATTGATTTGGATATGGGTAATGTCCTGCTGATCTTAATAATTCATGATATTGTTGCTGCTGCTGAATGTTCGGTGATCTAGGAGCATAGGGTATAGGTATGTAAGGGAATGATACCGAAGATGGCATGCTTGGGATAGTATTTATTCCAGGTAAACTCATGAACTTCACACACTGAGTTTGTTGTTGTTGTTGCTTTTCCTGAATCGATCCTCTAAGTTCCTGCATTTGTCTCTGCAACTGTGAAATCCTCTTTTCTTCTTTATTCCTACCAGAGGATCTACCTGTCTGATCAGCATCACACATCTGTTTCATTGTCTGTTCATCACTATCTTTTCGAGGGGTTAGTGGGGCTTTGGTCCAATCATCGTTCGCAGCCATTTGATACATTTCTTAACAAATATTTCACTACTGGGCTAAACATAACCTGTTAGTTATAATCAAATTAACTACCTTCAAGCTACACTACTAATTACCCACCCTGAGAATACTGGACTAACCAGAGCCTTGGTTCGAGTATTGCACAAATCATCAATGCAAATCCTCAAACCAGTGCTCTGATACCAATTTGTAACGCTGTACTTTTTAATTAATATAAAACTGCGTGCGGAAGCTTAATTATATAATAAACACAAGTTAAATACAATCCTTGTCTGACTTTACATTTACAAAATGCCACTACAGTGTTATTTACAAAACAGGCTCTATAAAAATTTAGACATCAGAGTAGTGGTCTGTCCATATTCCCAGCCATATATCTTTAGAAAGATTACCAAAAGAAATCTGTAAAAGATGATAGTGGGGAATTAGCACAAAGCTAAGTGAGGGAAAAAAATCTAAACATATACAAAGCAAACATGCCCAAACACATAGCTCATAACCCCATGAGAACCGGCAGTGTTGCAACCACCTACAACCATATGCCGGCCAAAGCATAGGTTTACCGATAGCCCTGCTAACATGGACAACAGTACCAGCACCCTTGAGTACAACAAATGCACATCAAGATCAGATACTGTAAATCTCCAAGCAACAGGCCCAGCCGCTCAGCTCATACTGATCTCCAAGCAAACATGTATACATATCAATCAAGACATTCAGTCCAATGAGCATTGTTACAATCAGGATATCACATCCCGCATATCCAAAGATATGAATCCACTCACCACAGTCTTCACAGTTGTAGTACACTCAAGTGACTAACTCACTGAGTCTTCTCAGTTCCTGAGAATATAAATACAAGTCAGTATTATATCATAATACTGATTCAGGTAAGTAATACACTTATTCATACATCACATGTATACATTCATAATACATATATCACATATGTACAATCAAGTTCACATACAGTTTTATTACAAATCCCGTATCCTCTTTATACTTGATAAAATCCACTAAATCCATAGCATAGGCAATACATATGTTCATTCTAAATATTATGGTCTCAATTGTTAAGAAAATCCCAAGTCATTCTTAAAACCGTATAAGACTTCATGCGGTTTTTCTGCCATACGGTTTTACAGTCATAAGTCCAAAACCGATCAAAGTGTTAGGAAACATGTACAAGTCCCAAATCCCGTATAAGTCATGCGGTTTTACTCAAATCCCGGATAATCATGCGGTTTCTTCAAAAATCGGTCAAGTCACAAATCCGTATAAGCTAAGGCAAATCATCCGGTTTTCATGATTCCCGCATCACATGCGGTTTTCCAAAGTATAAGACATAATTCTATTTCATTCAGTTTTGATCCAATCCCGTATCATTCATTCGGTTTCTTCATATATACGGTTTTCAACATTAATTCAAGAGTTCATTCGGTTTTATTTACAATTCCCGTATAATACATGCGGATTTTGTTAGAATCCCGGATGTCCTATGCGATATTCACCAATCTCGGATGTTCCCTGGTATTTACAAATCCCGGATCATTCAAGTCTTAATCCCGAATGTTTCATATGTTCTTGGCTATTTAATCCATTTCTTCAATTCTGAGCTAATTGATGTTAATGCATATGAATATTCATTTCCAGAAAGTATTATAAACACTTAATAAACATCAATTCACATAAATTTCTAACATGCAAACATCCTAACATCATGTAATTCAAGAAGCATGCAGTTTGTCATATAATCTCTATAAAACCAAATTTAAACAACAATTCTCAATCAATTATGCTAACCTTTGTGTATCAAATATTTCAGGAATCAATTCAGATAATTAAAAGATGAAGATGATGATTATTGTTCTTCTTCCTTCTCTTTCTCGGCCGAGAGCAATCACACAAACACACACACTTAGACTTTTCTAATTGCATGCAAATGTGATGTGGATGGTGTTGTTGGGGTTTAGTGTCCAACATAGGACACATCATAGTGCACTACTCAAATTAATTTAATTAATTACATTTTCTAAATTTAATAAAATAAATGTAACTAACCACATAATAACAATTATTTTCACATAATAACAAATTATATCTCAAGATTAATAAACTAATTACCTCATTAAATCTAGGCCGGTAGAGAGGGTGTTACACTTATGATCACCCTGTTACGGTGTGACGTTAGAACGCGCTAAAATACAGAAGTTATAATGCCCCAAACCAAATATCTCAGGTCTAAGGATAACCTATCAAGTTTACTTATGATAGTTTTCCATGAAGTAAACTCGATGCGGATCACTCCCAATATTTATCCCTCCTGATAAATATCTACAAATATTTGGTCACATCCTTGTGCTTTTATTAAAACCGAATAAATCATCAAATATTTATAATAGCGTTATCTCCCCAATGCAGCTCCCGCTACATTAAGTAGCTACGGGCATTTAGACAATTTATAACCTGATTTGTCATGGATAAGTTAAAACATGCTAAAAATAGACAACAAGAACCAATTATGTAAATACTTCCTATTTCAATCCCATGAAATGTAATTACATAATATAAAAGGTCTCAAGTTACATCTATAGTAATAATCAAAAACTTGAACTAGCTACTATATTCTAAGTACTGCATTCCTATAGAATTCACATGTTTCTCATGCTTAGCTCTAGCTAGCGGCTTCGTCAACGGGTCAACTACGTTGTCGTCCGTCGGTATCTTTTGCAGTCTAATATCTCCTTTTCCAAAAATCTCTCGGATTAGTTGATATTTTCTGAGTACATGCCTGGTCCGCTGATGATCTCTTGGCTCTTTAGCTTGCGCCACAACCCCTGAGTTATCACAGAATATATCAATCGGCCTAGAGATACAAGCAATAACTCTAAGATCCGAGATAAAATTCTTCAGCCAGACAGCTTCCTTTGCTGCATCACTTGCCGCAATATACTCTGCCTCTGTAGTCGAATCTGCTATTGTATGTTGCTTCTGACTTTTCCAAGATATAGCTCCTCCGTTTAGGGTAAAGACAAATCCTGATTGCGACCTAAAGTCGTCTCTGTCGGTTTGGAAACTAGCATCAGTGTAACCAGTTACACTAAGCTCATCCATCAAACCTTCAAAAACCAGGAACATGTCTTTTGTCCTTCTCAAATACTTGAGAATGTTCTTGACAGCTACCCAATGAGCTTCACCCGGATTTTGTTGATATCTACTCGTGACACTTATGGAATAGGCAACATCAGGCCTAGTACATAACATAGAATACATAATTGATCCAATTGCCGATGCATATGGAATCAATTTCATCTTATCCTGATCTTGACTAGATACATGACACTGAGCCTTGCTCAAAACCGTGCTAGATTGCATTGGAATAAATCCTTTTCTTGGATTCATCCATCTTGAATCTTTTCACGACTTTGTCGATGTATGTACTTTGACTAAGTCCAATAAGCCGCTTAAATCTATTTCTATAGATCTTAACACCAAGTATGTACCAAGTCTTTCATTTGGAAACATTTACCTAACCAGGATTTTACTCCTTGTAATACTGGTACATTGTTTCCTATTAGCAGTATGTCATCTACATACAAGACTAGGAAGGTTACTGCGCTCCCACTGAACTTAGTGTAAACACATGACTCGAACTCACTTTTGGTAAAACCAAACTCTTTGATGCGCTCATCAAAGTGTAAGTTCCAGCTCCTAGATGCTTGCTTTAACCCATAAATGGATTTTAGCAGCTTTCATACTTTATTAGAATTCTTTGGATCTGCATAAACCATCTGCTTGTATCATATATACGTCCTCTGTCAACTTCCCGTTAAGGAAGGCGGTTTTGACATCCATTTGCCATATCTCATAGTCATAATATGCTGATATGGCCATAAGAATTCTAATTGTCTTAAGCATTGCCACTGGTAAAAAAGTTTCATCATAGTCAACACCATGAGTTAGCGTGAAACCTTTTGCCACTAGCCTAGCTTTAAAGGTATGCACATTTCCATCCATGTCGGGCTTCTTCTTGAAGACCCATTTGCACCCAACAACTTTGCTGTGTTGAGGGAAATCTACTAACTCTCAGGCTTGTTTGTCATACATGGATTGCATCTCTACCTTCATGGCTTCTAGCCATTTTTCAGATTCTAAACTTGAAATAGCATCTTGGTAGGTAGTGGGTTCTGAAAGATCCCCTTCGCCTTGAGCAACTAGAAATCCAAGATACCTATCTGGCTCATGACGAGACCTACTAGCCCTGCGATGGTCTTGTGTTTGCACTTTTTCCTCAACCACAGACTCGGGTTGAGTCTCAACAATTCTTTGTTGACTTACAGGCTCGATTATCGGTGGTGGTGTTACTTCTTCTTCTTCAATTTCTCGAAGCTCTATTTCCTTTCTTGGAGTTTCCGAATTTAGAAACTTCTCTTTCAAGAATACCCATTTACGAGCAACAAAGACTTTGTTTTCGTCTAGGTTGTAGAAATAGAATCCCATGGTTTCTTTGGGATAACCCACGAAGATACACTTATCTGATTTGGGATTGAGTTTATCTGTGAATGTTCACTTAACATACACCTCACACCCCCAAATATTGAGAAAAGACATTTTGGGCTTTTTCCCGTCCATATCTCAAACGGTGTCTTTTCTACCGATTTTGTCGGAACCCGGTCCAGCATGAACACCGCTGTCTCGAGTGCGTGCCCCCAAAACGACAATGGTAGTGAAGTTCGACTCATCATTGATCGTACCAAGTCAAGCAGTGTACGATTCCTCCTTTATGATACACCATTCATCTAAGGTGTATACGGAGGTGTGAGTTGTGAAACAATCCCATATTCGCCACCTCGGTCAGACCGAAGCAACTTTATCCTATTGTCCAGCTGATTTTGTACTTCACTCTGAAACCGTTTGAACTTGTCAAAACTCTCAGATTTTAGTCTCATAAGATAAATATAACCGAATCTACTGAAATCATCAGTAAAGATAATGAAGTACCGGTATCCTCCTCTAGCCTCTAGAGTAAAGGATCCACACACATCTGTGTGTATTATCCCTAGTAGCTCACTCGCCCTTTCATTCTTACTATTGAAAGGTTGCTTTGTCATTTTACCACACAAACAAGATTCGCAGATATCATATGACTCTAAGTCAAATGGTTCCAGAATTCCGTCATCTCGAAGTTTCTCTATGCGTTTCTCATTTATGTCCTAAACGACAATGCCAGAGGTAAGTCTGATTCAAGTTACTCTTGGATCTTTTACTTATATGATATATGTCTTTGTCATTGTTATCCAGATTTAGCTTCTATAGACCATTTTGAGGAATAACTTTAAAATAGAAAACATCATTTTTGAAACAAGAAATAGTTTTACTACTAAAAACATAATTAAAACCATAGTCTATAAGCAAATCAAACGACATAACATTTTTGATAAGTCTAGGAACATAATAACAAGGTTCTAGTTCTAAGACCATGCCCGAAGGCAAACTAAGACAATATGTCCCTACAGCCTCATCACCAACCATGGAGCCTTCGCCTACCCGCAGGTCCATATCTCCTTGTCTTAGCTTCCTACTTCTCTTAAATCCCTGCAAGTGATTGCAAATGTGATGATCACATCCGGTATCTAATACCCATGATTCATAAGAAGTAACAAGACAATCTATCATAAAGATACCTGAGTCATAGGGCGAACCAATGTCTAGCTGATCTATGTCGAGTGAGTGCTCGCATGAATCCTTGCTACCACAGTCTGGGCAACAAATATCTCCAAGCTCTTCTAACCAGTCATCCTCTTGCATAGGGTCTACTACTGTTGACTCTAGCCTCTTTGGTTCTAGATCATCGCCAATGCACATAAAAATCTCGTGCAAGCTTGCGACTGTCATATCAAAGCCTCCAATGATGTCCATTACCTTGGTCTGATAATGGACATATAAAGAACAGAACAAGAGCATAACTAGCTCATGTTGCTTTGATTCTGATCCAAAGATCACATAGCAAGCTAAAAGCCTTCTCATATTAATGAGATGATCACTAAGTGACTGGTTTTCTTTCATTTTCTGCGAAAGAATTTCTTTCACTAGCAAGAAACGACATGCCCGTTCATTATTCTTGAACCTTTCCTTTAATTCTTGAACAACCTCAAAAGATGACTTCTCCTAGAGATCATCCATAAACTCGGATGAAGCTGAGAGAACGAGAATTGACATAACATCGGATTCATCGGCTAGATACTAATAGTAAGCATCATACTCATTATCCTGGGCATCTACTCCTGGTCGTCCTAGAGGCAAAGTTTCTATGACGTATAGCTTTCCCTGTGCATCTAATACATTCTCAAGATGCATCTTCCAAACGGCGAAGTTTGGACCTGAAAGCTTCCACTTGCCAATGATAAGTCTTAAGGATTCTTCGGGTGAATAAAACGGAATAACATATAATATAGACATCTACAGAAAAAGTAAAGATGAAACCAATTCAGTAATATGATTATATGTTCTAATAATTATTACCTTTTAAAAATAATATATTAGACTAGGATCCATATTTCACATTTCCTGATTCAAGGTTTGGGCACTTCCCACCTGGACAATGCTATTTCTGGTAGGTAAAACCTATACCAATCGTATGCTACCTGGACACGACTCCTAGATCTGCGGGACATCGGCTACAAGAACCGTGCATGCTTTAGTCCCTCTAGTGCATTTTGGGCAGGGACTCCCGATTATCACCAAAATAGATCACACCACCTAAGACAGTGTGAACTCTGGCCGGGAATCCCGATTATCGTAGAGCCTTTCACACCTTTTCTCGCAATGGTTTGAACCCGAATGCCCAAGGTTTGGTCACTTCCGACACCCGAGTACCGTTTAACAGGAAAGGTGTACCATTAAATGGGTAGCACACTGATCTAAGATTTTTCTAAAAAGGATTTTAAAGTTTTTAAACCCAAAAACTTTTGCCAGTTTTCTTTGTGAAAACACTGTTTAATAATAACTATTATTAGAACCTTGTTTTATTTCATCGTGTGAATCACAACCACGCATATAATAATATGTAAAGAAATAAAATAATATATGCTATCTATTCCTTAGCCTTGCCCTTAACTAATGTCGGTTTCGTGAGGCACACGAAAAACCCGACGGTCCAAAACCTAAGTGGATAACAACACACAAGGCATGAACTTCTGAAGCTCCCACTGGCTCTAGCATCCAATCCTGCTCCTTGCTCCTTGCTCCTTGTATCAGCTTCAAAAAACTATTCTATTTATCTATTCTAAAAACTAAAAAAAAACTAAAAATACAAAGTAATCAAAGGCCCGCAGGGCCGCTAATCTACTACTTTTACAAAATAGAATAGGGGTTGTAAGTGGCACGCAAGACTCCCCACACCATTAAATAGAATAAACCAATACAAACACAAGAGCAATAAATAAATAAAAACAATCCACAAGGTCTAGGGCTCGGCTATGGCATCCCAAACATGTACTAAACTAATACACGAAATAAAAACAACTGATTTCTAATTATTCACCTTGATAAAATCTTGATTTTAACAACCTGTTAAAATCACCTTATATTGTATCTCTGTTATTTGCAAAAATATATTTTAACTTTCATACTTGATAATTAATCAAAAAATTCAAAATAATATTTTAAACTCGAAGTTTAAAAACGAAACTTGTATTTGAACTTCATATTGACCACGGATACCCGAACCACGAACTGGGCCGAATATTTGAGACAGGGCCGAAAAACAAAAACAACTGGGCCGAAAAGCCCTTTAGGGCCGATCACGCAGCCAGGCCGGTAGGGCCGTGGCTCCTGGGCCGAAGCCGCTCCACGCTACCGCCGCTTTGCCACGCTGCCGATCACCGCCCTGTCACCTGCGATCGACGACCGCCTCCTTGCCTGGGCCGCCATCGACCAGTGACAGCCGCCGCCTGGGGTGCCGCTGATCAGCGACTGCCGCCGCCTGGGCCGCCGCCGTCGTCGCCACCGGCGATGGTGGTGATCTCGGTTTTCGTTTTCTTTTTTGCAAATAACAATAAACAATAATTTTTAATTCAGATTTAATTAAACTATTAAATCTAACAACTTTTTATCAAAACTAATTAATAATCCAACAGAAATCAAAAACATGATTTCTATTATCCTGGATAATCAAAAAGCCTTTTTCTTGATAAAACAAACCTATTTCATCAGAATAAAAAGAAACCTAACTAGTTCTCTATGAGACTAGAAGGGGCTCTGATACCACTGAAGGGTTTTGTAGGGTATAAAAACAGATAATAATATCACGCAGCAGAATAAAAAACAAAACCCCCTCCAGTGATTTCATCTATCTCGTACAAGAAACTTAAACAAAGCAGAGGATAAAAATATACCTTTATGATCAATCTTGAAACTAGAATGCTAAAGGTAGAACACCACTACTGCACCACCTCGAACAAGCTGCTAGACCGCTATAGGACTTCACCAAACGATCAAAATCGCGTGTCTCGTGTATATGTGTTGTGCGCCGATCGACCCCAAAGGGGGGTGTTTGTTCGGCCGACGACGAGGGAAAGGGAGAGGGAGGCTAGGGTTTTCCTTGTTGCAATTTAATGTCTCTTATGTGATTCCTTAAGGCTTAATAAGATATTTATACATTATCCTTATTAGGCCGAAGCCCGTTTAATTAAAGTCAAACTTTAATTAAACTATTAGCTAATTGCAAAACAAACACTTTGACCTTTCTAATTAATTAATAAATATTAATTAATTGGTCCAATTAATATTTAAACTAAATATTAATTACTCCTTTAAAATAATAAATAACTATTATTATTTTCTCTCTTAATAATTAATTAACTAATTAATTATTTCCACACATAACTTGGTAAAATTCAATTGGTTCTAATTGGGTGTGTAGCAGTGTGATCCTTTAGTGTCTCATAGCATTGAACACGATGCCACGTGTTATCTATCTGTGCACACAATCTAACATAAATAACGATATTTTGAAAGGTATTTGTTATGAATAGTTTATTCGAAACTTTGCTTCCAATAATGCTAAGATAACTTTACGATTCATTTAATTATGTAGTATAAAATATTTATACTACAGTTCTTTTGTTTTAGTTAATAATATAACAAATGTTGTAGTTTTACTATATTTTTGGTGATATATGTGTATATAGGGGCTTACTTTTTCTATTCGCCCAGGGCCTTTGAAATTCACGGGACGCCCCTGTCTAGTAGAGCTTCAAGTAACATAATTTTGTCACTTTATAACACACTAGTAAATTCTCAATCCAAACGATCACGTACTTCCACCCCAAGTATGAGTTGGGAAATTATATGTCAAGCGATTTTCTATCAAAAATGACATTTGAAGAGTTTGAAAGGATCGATATATTGGCTTGGTGGAAAGAAAATGAACCACAATTTTCGGTTCTAGCCGCCATGGCCCATGATTTACTAACCGCCCAAGCTTCTACGGTAGCTTCAGAATCTGCTTTTTCTGTTAGTGGCAGTGTTATATCGCAACGAAGATCAATACTAAGTCTCGAGTCGGTGGAAGTATGCATTTGTTTGAAGAATTATTTGGATGGAGCGGTCCGCAAACATATTACCACAATAGAAGATGCACTTGATGCTGATGTAGAAGCAAATATGCACAATGAAGAAGTTGAACTTGGAATATCACCTCCAAATGAAGACGTCGGCGACGAGCAAGAAGAAGGCATACCCGAATATTCGTCATAATTTATATTTGAAGTCTTTGAACTTTATTCTATATTATTGTAATTTGAACTTTGTTTCTAATTTGTACTTAAACTTTTTTGAAGTTTGTTTACAAATTTGAACTTTGTAATACTAAACCATTTCGATTTATCAAAACCTGAATTTTCTTTCTTATATTTGTTTTTTATAGTATATATTTAATCTTATGTGGTTGGGAAAAAATTAAAGAAAAAAAAAATAAAAAAGAGGGGGTAGAGGCAGTCCCCAAAGTGACCAAAGAGAGTAGGGATAGTGCAGGTGGGGGTAGAGGTAGTATTGGGGGTACTCTTGGGCCGGCCAGTTTTTTTCAAACCAGTTTTTAAAGAAATCCGATTTTTATTTATTCGTAACCGGTTTGGCCGGTTACACTTTGTCGTCCTCAAAGCCGGTTTGGATCCGAACCGGTTATTTGCTAATCTGATTTTTACGTGGGCCAAAAAAACTAGTTCGGTTTTAATCCAAACCGGATCGGTTCTCCAGTTGATAGAGAGATTATTTAATATAAAAATGATTATTTTAAAAGAAAGTTTATGAGTAAAGACTAAAATGCCCTTCACCAAAAGATAGGATAACAATTCAATTTAGGCGGGGTGAGTTTAAAAGACCGAGATTGTGACAAATTGTGAATCATAGATACCATTTTAGTAATTTTCGAACTTAAATGAATAAATTGGTGATTTTCTACAAACCATATGGACCATTAACGTGTTTCATTCTATATTTGTACTAAATCAAAACAAGTGTTAAAAACAAAGAAGGTAAAGAAACAAGATTAATAGATTTTACATGTTATTATCTAGTGGGTAAAAGGATAAAAAAAGAAAAAAAATACGATAGTCCACCTCTTTTCTCTTTTCTCTAGAGGGTTTTGACTATATCATTGTCACGCCAACTTTTAATTTTTCTCTCTCTTCTTCTCTCTATCTCTCTCCTTTTTCTTACATGTAATTATTTTCATAAAAAATTTATAGAGAATGATTGAAGGAATGGATGTGAGGGTTAGTAAGATGAAGGAAAAATAATGTAACATTAACGTATGAAGGGAAAGAATTAAATAGGGATGTATATACAATGTTAGTTAGACTATTTTTGTCGATCATGAGACATGACACAGTCTAAAGATTTTATACTTGATAACATGAAAACATAAATTAATTAAGTTAATAGAAAGATGATTTGGTCATTGTAACACTTCCTTCACTACTTACGGCTGATTAAAGATTATTCAAGTTATAACATTTCGCAGGAGATGTTCTCACTTATCAACATAAGAAAAATAGAATTAGTTTTTTTTTGTTTTTTTTGAACGACTCCTAATCTATCTTAATTTGTACTCAACATGACTTGAATCAATGACCTTTGATCAATGGACAATCATCACATCAAAGCACCTAAGTACTTACCATTAGGCTACAACCTAAGTGACGGAAAAAAAATGTTAATAAAGTATTAGTTACAAATGTTATGGTTACAATTATAAATATTTATATTTGCTTATTTCACATCCAAATCATTTAGTCAACGCTGCTACAAATATACCAAGTTATAAAATGCAGCTAGAAAATGGTTAGATACTATGATACATATATTATTTATTCATGTTTTATAAAAAGGTGTAAACATTTTAATCGTTGTCAAGTTGTCATATTTATAATTATAAGAAATCGTTTGATTATAGAGATCATAAAAAACTCATATATTTATAAATGTGTAGATTTGAACTTAAAAGTCTAAACTTTTAAATGTATACATTTAATAATAAATAGAAAATTTATGAAGTTCATGCTTAAAAGCATACAATTTTAGAACTTAATAATTGTTTTGATAAAATTCTCATTACCCAATTTTTTCAGGTTAAATTGTTTGTAATTTTCGACAGTCTTGAATGTATTAATATTGATAAAAAGAATATAGTAGATAATAGACGTATTTTTATAGTGAGATCATAGTCATATCGTGGTATGATTGGAAATTTTCAACATTGCAAACTAGGAATGAGCTTTTTGAAAGAAAAACCAAGCTAGAGCCGATACCAAACCAGAACCGGAACCAGGTTAAGGTATTCGGCCCAGTTCTCGGTTCTCCAAAAACCTCATTTTTGATTTTTGGTTCTTTCGGTTCCGGTTTCACCGGTTATGGGGTAGTTCGGTCTTACAACCAGAATTGGCTGGTATGTAATTTTGTATTTGTCATATAGTTGGCTATATGTAACACCCATATTTCCAAAACAGATAATCACATCTAAAACACTGTTATAAATATTCACATATGTACTTTACATCGAAAGCGGAATTGTATACAGTCTGAAACCGATTTGTTTAAAAGATACAAATATGTGTAAAAACATAGTTTGGTACCAAAAGCTTGACACATTACAAAGAGGCGTTAAAGTATTTTCAAAAGACTTTTATAAAAACGGAGTCAAACAGGAGCTTTGCCCTTCAAAACATTATAAAATATTATCTGATAAGCTACTGAGAGCTTAGTGAGTTTATCAAACTGTCAATCATGTAAACACATGCATAAAATCACATATAGATAACACACGTATAACTAGGAGCAATCGAACCTTCGGTGTTACACTATCAACTATTATTTTTTGTGATATGGTTGATTATTGAACTATTATCGTTGGCGATATGGGTAATGGTTATTGTTTGTAAGAACGATCAATGAACTATTATATATTGGTCGATCATATGTTAGTGTCGAAGATGCATGCATGTTCACTTACGATTTCAAGTATTTTTAGTGTTAACTTTAAAGTTTATTTATTTGGTTATTTGTTAACCTTTATAGGTGAAAAACAACTAATATAAATATGTCATATTTGCCTTTAATTAATAACAAAAATATTCACCGGTTATCGGTTATACTAGGTTCCCACTCTTGAAACCGTTTACAAAGTAATTTTTCAGTCTTATCCGGTTCTATACCCGAAATAACTGGTTAATAACCAAAACCCAAAACCCGAACCGGTTCCTATATGGTTCGGTATCCTGTTCTAGCTTTTACCATTTCCGGTTATCGGTTATTTCGGCTTGATCCGGTCCGGTTCGAGATGGTTCCAGAATTGAACACACCCCTAATACAAACATGAATAACATGGTTAACAATGAACCTGGATAACTTTGTATATGATGAAATAATTAAATAGTGGTAAATTCTTATAATTACTTATGTTGGAACGACACCACGCTTCGATCTCATGCTCACTACCAGGGCTGTGAATCATGATTTAATTATTCGTGAAATTATTCGACGGAAAGTTCGTTTATATATATTTGTTTGTTTAATAAGCGAACGAACATGAACAAGATTTTCCTTTCGTTTAATTAAACGAAAGAATACAAATAAAGCTTCCACTCGTTCCTTTATATTTGTGAATGTTTGGTTATCCGTTCCGATATGTTCGTTTATATATATATATATATATATATATATATATATATATATATATATATATATATATATATATATATATATATATATATATATATATATAGAATCAAGATCAATTAAGAGGGATATATTGGTAAGAGGGGTAAGAGGGATTTTAATGATGACACGTGTCACAAGTATCTGAAGGGTGTTTTAGGTATTTATTTGTTACTTTATTAGGCAACCCCTAAAAATTAGCCCCTTCCCTGTAACAGATCTCACATCGTTGCCCCCCTCCTCCCTCACATCTTCAAACGTCGCCCCTTCTCTATAACAGATCTCCCTATCGTTGCCTTCCGTCGACAGAGACCGTCGCTCGTCTTGACCGCCGCCGCACCACCACCAGATCACCATACCATATCTTGAAGAAACCGATCACCGTACCAGATCTGGAAGGAGACAACAGCGCCGCCCCAGATCTAGAAAAAACCACCACCGCCGACCTGGATTTGGAAGAAACCACCACCGCTGCCACTGTCTCACCGCACCATTGCCGCCGCTGCTATACACTGCCCCCGCTGTTCTACACCGCCGCCATCGCTGCTTTGTAAACCTACTTCACCGCCGCCGCTGTTCTACTTCATGATTATACCGATGCTCTGCGCTGCTCTACTTCATGATATCTTTTGCCATTGATTTTTCCGGCTACAAGACCTGTGATATCGCTGCTCTACTCTAAAGTAATGGGCTTTTGTTTCATTCATCAATTTCTTGTTTTCCTTTTTTCATCAAATGTCTCTGTTTCATTATAATTATTTGTATTCATCAAATCCAAAATTTGATGACTTGTGAATAGAGAACACCTTTGATGATTATACATATCAGATTTGATGATCTTTGTATATGAATTTTGATGATTTATATAGCGATTTTGATGATTTATATTGCTGAATCTAATTTTTTTGTGAGAAAGCTGTTTGTTTTTTGCATCTAATTATGTACTTCGTCACTTTTTGTTTTGATAATTTCTAGTAATATAAAATCCGATTTTCATCAATTTTTATAAACTAACTGTTTGTTTACCAGTATTATAGCTTAGAATTTTAATTTCTAAAGTTATCTTCATCACTTGTTTGAGTTCTACTGTAAAATTCAGTTTTCATCAAAATATAAATGTCTCATTTTCATCAAAATTCTAACTAATTATGGTAGTGTATCCCTGATTTATGGCATGAGAAAATAACGATCAGAGTGTACAATTTCATTTATACCCTTTTGCCTCATTAATTTTGACCTAGAAAGTCATCAATTATGACTATTTTTGTTTGACTTTCTGGTACATCCAAGGGCTGAGATCCCCTCTTACCCCTCTTAGCAAAAATCTCCTCTTAATATATATATATATATATATATATATATATATATATATATAATGGGAGGTTCAAATGAGAACCTTAAATTAATTGAGAATGGAAGACTCCATCCCAGCTGTCCAATTCCCCTCCATCAATGTCATTGTCCACACATGAATTCCTCACATACATCATGCCACACTCGATTCCCCCACGCTCTCAATCCATGAATTCCACTTACATAATGAATGACTAAGATTTAGTCTCCCATTCTCAATTAATTTCTTATTCTCATTTGAATTTTCCCATATATATATATATATATATATATATATATATATATATATATATATATATATATATATATATATATATATATATATATATACTAACTTTTTTGTTGTATAGTACTAAACACGTGTAGTCATAGACTATCTTCTTTTTTTTATTTGAAAATATTACATCTTATATATGTCGGAAAATCGGAAAATTCAAATGAGAATTGAAAATTGATATTTAAGTAAGAATAAAAGACTTAATACTGATCATTTATTTAATTTGATTGGATGATCTACATTTTTCTTTTTATTTTATTCATAACCTAACCATGAATTGCGACAACTGAGTTATGACCGTGATATGTAATATATCAACATCTAATGAATGACTATGATTTGTTCTCCCATTCTTACCCAAATATATATTATTACAATAACTTTATATACATATATATATATATATATATATATATATATATATATATATATATATATAGAGAGAGAGAGAGAGAGAGAGAGAGAGAGAAATGTTCAAATGAGAATGAGAAAATAAATGAGAATAATATACTCAATCTCAGCCGTTCATTTTGTAAGTGGAATTCATGGATGAAAAACGTGGGGGGATAGAGTGTGACATCGTGCATGTAATGAATTCACGGGTGTGCAATGACATTGAATGAGGGAAAATTGGACGTCTGGGATTGAGTATTTGAGTCTTCCATTCTCATTTAATTTAAGGTTCTCGTTTGAACCTCCAACTACACACACACACGCACACACACACACACACACACACACACACACACACACATATATATATATATATATATATATATATGAAAAAGTTCATTTGAGAACCATTCTTAGTGAGAGAACCAATCTATGCCGTCCAATTTCCCTCCTTCAATGTCATTATCCACCCATAAATTCCTTACATGCACTCTGTCACAATCTATCCCTCCATGCTCTATATCAATGAATTCCACTTATCAAATCAACGGCTAAGATTGGTTCTCGTATGAAAAACAGTCTTGTTTGAACACCTTTTAAATTGAGAACGGTGAGAATAGTTTTTAGTCCTTTGATTATCTTTATTTATGGTAGATATTCAACTTGGTTTAATTAAGGTATATTGAATTTTAATTGTTTGGTTTACTTAAGGTATGTTGAGTTTATAGATTTTATTTATGTAATTAAATGACTGACCTATAAGTGTTCTCACCGTTCTCACCTTAAAGTATGTTTTCACCGGATCCCTCCTATATATAGTACCCGCGCAATGCGGCGACGACAAATAGTTTATGCTTGATAACATGTTTTGTTTCAATGTAAGTGTATTGTATTTACGAAATATTGTAGCAGATACTTTCTTTAGACAAAATATTTGTTCTCTCCTTTTTCTATCTTATTTATTTCTATATTTTGTCGTTAACACTTTTATTCGTTTTAAAGTAATTTTATAGAATGAATAAAGATAAGAGAAAAAATATCTAATTATGTTTAATGAGTTGTTTAAATCAGCAGTTATCATAACTTGTTGAGCTAATTAGAGAGATGATTGATTGGACTACTGGTTTGAGTATTTGTACTATTTGCATAAAGACATGTACTACTTAAAATTAAGAAAGAGAATGATAAATGTTTTATAATATAATCATGATCAAACGAGAACACATTTTAAGGTGAGAACGATAAGAATAATTTATAACCCTTGGATTATCTTTTTATATATATATATATATTAATTTTAATGTATGAATCAAATTTCGTAATATATATAAAAGAAAAAAAGAGAGTAAATTATAAGATAAGCAGCAGCACCTCTCAGGTCGTATATATATCTGAACATGCAACCAAGCCAAGACTCTATTGGACCCCTACGGCGGTTCTTTTTGTACCATTATGTCACGTGACTCTTATTTTCTTTTTCGTTACTTAATTCCTCTTAACTTGTCATCTACCTATATATGTATGTAAAGAAAAATAAAATATTACTGCTGATATATTTATGTATGTTCCTTAGACCATCCGCATCCGCTCGGGATGGGATGGTGGGTTGCCTCGGGTCCGGCTCCCGCACCGTCGCGCCCATCGTGGGCTCTCTCGGGTTCTCCCTCTCTCGGTTTCACCATCTAGCTCGGTTCACTTTTTTCCTTTTTTTTTTTTTTTTTTTTTGCTTTTTTCCTTTTTAATAAATGAATGGGATGGTGTGGGATGGATGCTGGTGTTTGTGGGATGGTATGGGATGGGAAGGGAAAAATGATGTGGCGCTGACGTGGCAGTGGGATGACATAGGTTACCTCAAGATGGATGAGGATAGTCTTATAAGTTATATATATATATATATATATATATATATATATATATATATATATATATATATATATATATATATATATATATATATATATATATATATCAGCATACCCGTATAAAATAGCCTCTTAATATATTACTATAGTAATTATATACGTGTAAACAGGGTCGGTCCAAGCATATGTGAGTACGGTGTTAAAAAATATCCGTATCCGATCCCATATCCGAATATCCGATCCGAAAGTATCCGAAAATTCGGATATCCGAATTTCGGATACCCGAAATTCGGATATCCGAATTTTCGGATTCGGATATCGGATAGTACTTTTTCAAAATTTCGGATATTCGGATATCCGAAATATTTTTTTTTAATTTCCAAAATTCATTAATAATTAATAACAAATATATAATAGGAAAAAGAAACCCTAACTCCAAAACTCCAAATAGGCGCCTCCTGTAATTTTCTCCATAGAAAAGCCCCGCCCCCTTCTTCTCCACTGGTCGACGCCTCGACGGCGACAGGCGATTCACTCCGCCTCCGATGGCCAACGGCCGAAGCCTCCTTCTCCGGTGATTCTCCAGTGGCCGACGCCTCCTTCAGTCCTTCGAGCCACGACAACAGCGAGTCAGCGACCCACGGCGACAGCCAACAACAACTCGATGGCGATAGCTCGACGGTGACTTTATTATCAGCTTCAAACCTTCAAAACAGTTGCTGATTTCACGATTTTCACCATATTCTTCATCAGAGTTAGTCTCGACTGTCGACAGCCCTAGGTTCAGCAACAGCGACTCACCGAGAGGGGAAAACTTCTATTAAAGCCCAGGTTAGACTCAAACAAATTGACGTAAAATTTGTATAAACCTTTTAATTTCAAAATTTCAATATTATTTAGGTTTCAATTTGTTAGAAGCTTGCATTCGAGTCTCTAATTCTATGAAGGTTTGTTCATAATAGTCTTTGTGAACTGTTGTCTGCTTAAAGGGGAAAGATGCTATTTAAGTACCTGGACTTCAAGATTCAGTGATTTAAGTTATCTCATGATTAATATCTAGTTTTCTTCTGATTAACAATGTAATTTGTAAGTCTATTATTTGTTACTGGTGTTTGATTAATTGATTAATATCACTAAATAAAGTACTTTTGTGGTTTTGATTTTATTAGTGCTTTAGTATGCGCAGTTCTTATTGGTTTTCTTGTTGACCAGATATGTGTGGAATATTGCATTTGTATAAAAGAATTATGTGGTTTTTGATTTTTTAATATTGATTCGGATATTTCGGATTATCCGATATCCGTATCCGAAATTTCGGATATCCGAAATTTCGGATACGGATATCGCATAGCGAAATGTACTATCCGAAAATTTCGGATATCCGAAATTCGGATATCCAAAAATCCGGATATCCGAAAATGAACACCCCTATATGTGAGGCTCTGGGCAAAATTAAAAAAAGGGGTCCTTGTTAAAAGTAGTAAAATATAATAAAATTAAATAAGTAAACTTTACAAAAATCTCCTCAAGTCATTCTTCTCATTTATTTTCTACTGGCTACTTTATTATTTTGAAAGATTTAATTTTTCTTTGATCCCTCGGTGAAGAAACCCTGCTGCAGTAGCACCAGTAGTCGTCGTCCTTTCTAGAGCCCCAAAATGTTGAAACTTCTACAAAAGAAGCCGTGTAACCGGAGCCGGTGAAGGGTGTTGCCGTGGAAGTACAAGAGGCAAAATGTTACCGTATTGATGTCATTACCGTAAGAAACCGACTTTATGGGTGAACTTTTTGATTATAGAAAGTGCTTAACCGAATGTTTGATTGCGTTTTTAGGAGGGTAAATAGCTACAACGAGGAAGAATGGTTAACAATAAGGGCCACATACGAATTTTGAACGTTGCTTTTTTGTTTTCAATGCATTTTTTGTTTCTTTTATATCTTTTTTCTCCTTAATGATTACACTACTGCATAGCTTATTTTATTTTAAATAAATATATACAAATACATATATTTATAGAAATGGGCCGTAGAATTTTTGGGCCTTGGGCGGCCGCCCCGCTCGTCCATGCCTAGGGCCGGCTCTGCGTGTAAAAAGCAATAGTACGTGTGTATATGCATGTTAAGACAATGCACATCAGTCTACATACCCGAGCTGGTTGACACCCCAACCAGCGCTGCACACCATCGCGGTGCTGCTGGTTAGGACGGGCCCGACCCTCGGCTAGGTAGGGATCCCGTAGATGATGAAGAAAGCTCGCGTCCAATAAGGAGACGGAGGGGACCGGATCAAGTTAGAGACTTTGAAGCTGCACACGACCGACTTGTTGCAGATTATTTTGCCGAAAACTGCGACTACAATTACGAGATTAATAGGAGACGTTTCCGCATGAGTAGATGACTATTCACACAGATGGTCGCGGATCTTGAGGGATGTGACACATTTTTTTCTACAGGATTACGATGCTAAAGGTAGGAAAGGGTTATCTCCTATGCACATGAGACTAGACAAAGGTTTCCCGGCATGTTATGAAGCATAAAGTGTGTGCATTAGGATTGGGATAACTGTCCAAACTCATGGCAAGGGCAGTACATGAGAGGTGATAAACAGTGGCCGACTTTGATCTTAGAGGCAGTGGCATCATAGAATCTATGGATTTAGCATGCATTCTTCGGGTTGGCCGGTTCCAACAACGATCTCAATATGCTAAATAGTTGCTGTTATTTAACGACGTATATAACGGGATAGCACCGCAGTGCGCTTTTCAAGTAAACAGTGTACAATACAAACACAGACTACTTTTGTTAAAATAGTCAAAACACCTAACGAATAAGGTTTAGTGTCACGCAAGAAGTGGCAAGGAAAGATCTGAAACGAGTTTTTGGTGTGCTTAAACAACGGTGGCACAAAATCCCGACAAGAATATGGCACCTGAATAAAATACGTAGAGTAATGTACGTTTGTATCATGTTACACAATATGATATTTGAAGACCAAGCTAGGTAACGTGATTTATCAATTCGATGAAAACGGTAATCAAGTGAACGATGAAGAAGAGGTAGAGATTAACAATCAACAATATGACGCTAACATCGAGAAGTCCGAAATATGGAAACGCATCACAACCTTCGATTGGATTTAACCGAGCACATTAATCGGTTTCCAAGACACAACGACGACGATAACTAGTAGTTTTTTAAATTTATGTAATTATTTTTATGAAAGGTGAAATATAGTTTGATTTATAAATTATAATATTTTATAATTATATTGTCTTGAAATTTATATATAAAAATAAAATTATGTTAATTAATAATAGTTGAAACAAATGATAAAAAATAAAAATAGAAAAGATAGAGGGTTGATGTGGGTTGGATGTGGGGGTTTGTGCGTTAGAGATGGTTGAAAGTGAGAGATGATGTGGATGCTGTTGTGACTGTCAGAAACTCCATGAAAGTATTGGGTTAGATGCTTATGGTCTAATAGTGTATTTATATAAAGCAGTGATGATAAATACTTTTGTTTGATAACGAGTGTTATTACACGCGCGTCGCTGCGTATTCAGTTTGATTAAATTAACTTTCATAATTTTTTTTATCTACAATACATTTGTTTGTTTTTACTAACATGTATACTCTCTAAAAAAATTCATTTTTAATCGTCCACATTTAGCTACCATCTTTTAAAAATTACATAGAAAATTGAAATCAAACACTAAGCACATAATAAGTAAACTACCCATCAATAAGAATAAAGAAGTTATATAATAAATATCTTTTTAGCTTTTTTAAATTATTTTATTTCCTTTAAACAAATATTAATATTAGAAATAGTTGAAAGCTATATATAGAATTGAACAAAATAAATTACGCCAGTTCTGAGAATAATGAAATGGAAGAACATTTTAAAAAATAAGATTAAATAAAATTGTATTTTAGAATGAAACCCAACTCAAAATACAAACTTTGCATTTCAAAAAAAGTTTCAGAAATATATTAAGTCTTGTCTTGTTTGAAAGAAGACGAAAAACTGAATCTAACGATATATTTTTTGCTAAAATTCTTAAAAAAACGAATAAGTTATGATCATTTAAAGTTCAGTGAGATTTTTTTTAATTTAGAAAAGTGGTTGCTGGAAGGGGCTGCGTGAATGACCTTTTTTTTCATTTTCCAGTTTTACCCTTATTTACAATGTCACGTTTTATCACCAGAAAGGTTCTTTAAGTTTTATCTTTAAGGGAGGTTCTTTATATAACCTTACTCTATATATAAATATATATATATATATATATATATATATAGAAATATATATATATATATATATATATATATATATATATATATATATATATATATATATATAATGTTAATTTTTGAAGTTTACAAAGAAACTCCATGTGTAAACATTTTTATATACACTACAACAAAAGCTTAATTTCTTATAATCTTAGGTGTTGTTTGGTTTTTTGAAGACATATGTTGTTAAGGTTTTATTTCATGTCTGCGAAGATCTTATTGGATAAGCTAAAGTTTAAAAGGTTTTATGTCTGCGAAGGTTTTGAAAAAAATATTGTTTGTTTTTTAAATTTTAAGAAATGCCTTATTTACAATAACTTTGCAATTTTAAACTAAATTCAACAGTTTGAGTAAAATAATCAAGTATCTAGGTTCAAAACATTAATATTCAATATCCAAACCATTAATATCCAATCTAAAATATAAAACTCATAAAAAAAACGGTTACGCAGTTTGCTACATTAACATACCAAAGCCACTAAAATTTCTACATTTGCATCAATTGTTCCGCAATTTGATCTCGCAAGTGAACCATGTACTAACGATCCGCTACACTTCCATGTGGTTGGACCTCATTATCAACATTATCATTATCAACTTATGTTGTTTATGTTGTCAAATACTCTATTATCTATGATACACCAAGCTTTAAACTTCCATAAACTCTGTCAACATACATCAAGAATTTGTTAGCAAGCAAGTATAACAAAGAATATGACAAATCTGTTATGTTGTTTATGTTGTCAAATACTCTACTATCACCAAGATTTGAACTTCCATAAACCGCAAGATCAATTTTCAAAACTTCAATCGACTTTAAATTTAAAAACCCTTGAGTCCCATGTATAACAAAGAATATAAGCTAGCCACTATAAACAAAACCACCATGAACATAACCCTTGAATAGTAATTATGGACCAATAAACAACAGATTCAACGCAAGGAATTGCAACCGTGAACAGTGAACAGATGGTAACTAAACACTAGTGAACAACAAACCATATTCCCAGACAATATTGCGTGAAGAGTAACTGCAATAGTTACTTGAAAAACAAAAACATGCTAAAACCATTCTCAAAATCTCAAATCCTCTCTAAAACTTTTGCCATAATTAACTATTTAATCATGAAATTAACTACTTAAGTTGGAAGCATGAGATAAAACAAGGGCTCTCACAGTTTATGAATTCATGCGTACTTCTTCCAACATGCAGCTAGTTGATTCAACCAAGTATTGGTTACCATATAAACAATGAATGGCAGCATCAAACATAAAAAAGGAGAATCACACATTCTAATATCATCTACAGTTGAGGGACTTTGAATGACAGCAGCAAACATAAAAAAGGGAGAATCACAGAGGCAATTTCGAACAAAGAAAATAGGAATCGGACGAGATAATATCGAATGTAGAAGACCCCAATCACAAAGTAATTTCAAACCTCAAAGTCAAATTATATATATATATATATATATATATGATGTAATATGTCTAACTAAAAGAAATTATCAAGTGGGTATCAGCCAAAATGGCATCATCGATGTTTTTAAGATAGTGGTAACAGATCGTGTGTTGGAGAATCTGGAATACACCATGTTCATGAATCGCATTCCAACACAAAGGCAAGGGCATTCAAACACAGAGGAATCACGAGCTTCAAAATGCATTTTCAAACAAATAAAAGGAATCATAGAAGAAACAATCGAATCAGATACCTGTTGTAGTATATTGATGGAAGGTTCGTGCGTTTAGCCGCAGACGAGCTCAAATCAGATGCGTTTAGGGCTTCGACGATGGAGGGTTTCAAGAATTCACGATTCGGTGTGTTTAGGGCTTCGAGGGTTGAGGAAGGATCGACGATGGGAAGGGGTCGATGATGGAAGGAAGGACCGACGATGGAGGTTCGTGTTTAGGGCTTCGACGATGGGAAAGGGTCGACGAGGGGTATTACATTCAAAATGTCTGCAAGGTTTTGAAGCTATTTTTATCACTTCGCAAGATAAGCAATTATAAGACAAAAGAAGACTTTATGTCTTCGAAAAAACAAACGATCTTAATTAAAAACGTCTGCCCGCCCGTAGAGTTTTTAATAATAAAACCTTATTAAGAAAAACAAACAAGACCTTAATCTTCAAAAGTGCCTAAAAATATCGAATTGTCCGCACTTAAAAGTGTACATAGAATAACTACATTTTCTTAAATACTAGAATCATAATGATATTCGCACTTATGATTGTAAAAAAAAAATTTGTCCGTACTTGAGAGTGTAAAACATTAAGGTTGTATCTTTATCTTTACTATTATATAATGCATTTATCTTTCTCTCTCCTCAAATTATTAAGACTACTTAAATTTAAGTAGTCCAAACAATTATGCATAATGTACAACCTTGAAATTATTAAGACTACTTTAGTCTCTACCCTTCTTTTTATCTAAATTAATATCATTCACTCAACATTTAACTACTTCACTCTCCTAATTTACTTTAACTTTTTATTTATCTAATATATACTCTTTCACTAACACACTCTCTCACACAAAAACAAATTATCCACTCATATCAACATAATATTTAAAATCTTCTTAACTTCTCTCTCCTTATTTCATATATGTAAATCTTTTTTCTTATTTTAATGTTTTTAGAATTTATTTATAAAATTAATAAAATACTTTTTTTGAACGGTAAGCTCACACAACCGCTAAAACTACTTCTAAATCTACACCACTGTTCACAATGGGACTTGAACCCACAAACTTTTAAGAGGGGGCACTACTTCACAATCACCAAATACCGCTGGGCTATAAGCTCTTTGGTAATAAAATAGTTAATACGAATATAAGAAAATTGGGAAAAAACAAATTTGTCGCTGAAAACTTTTTTGTAACATTAAATCACGCGAATAACATATTATTACGTTCTTAAAAACGAAATATCGCAAAACGAAAACTATTGCCGCCGCAGTATTACGCGGGTACGTTGCTAGTATACTTAAAAACATAGAGATCAATTGCTTGCATCAAACATCTTCGCGCTTCTCCGATCAAGAGAAGTGCGAATTGAAGTAAGTTGTTATGAAGATTTAATCTCTACACTTATAAGTGTGGACAAATTTAATATTCAAAGATGAATATATTTTTCTACAATTTAAAACGTTAACATTATTATAAATTGTTATATTTTTCGCGCTTAAAAAATGTAGTCATACTGTACACTTTTAAAATACAAATAGCATGAGAAAATTGCACGCATTTTCTAAAAACACGTAGAAAAAGTTGCGAACAAATAAAATATTATTATAGTGATATTATAAGTTCAGAATTGTTAGAAGTTTTATATCTTCAAGCTTATAAACATAGTTATCTTTACGTTAGTATGAGAACATGATAGTACTTAATATTAATGATCCAAATTGTACAAACTATACCTTTTTATTTTGTTCATATTACAAAAACGATGCATTAATTATTGCTTAAAAAGGTATTCCTTACTTTTTCATGCAATAATCAACTTATTTAACCTAACCAAACTTTTTTATTGTCACAAGCAAGCTAACTAATGTGTAAGTAAAGAGCGCCATATTTCATAATTGTCCATTGATAATTTGATATATCTGCAAATGGCAAAGATCATGCATCAAGACCACATTATTTTGGTTACACTCTTTGGGATAAGCTTTTGGTAATTCGTACTAATTTCGTATAAAATAGTTGACCATATATATTGATCACATACATAAATATATCTTGATACAATAATAGGTTATATTGATCATGTTTATACGGAAACACTAGTAAAGCCATGCTTTCTACGTTACAAAATTTTGTATAAAAATTGATGTTTATTAACAAGAACACTATCCTTAGAGCTTTTTTGTACATACATTATATGTCACAATTTGTAAGGTTTCAAGTGTGATTATTAATTAAGTAGGGTTTAGTTTACCGACATGTATCTAATTTGTCATCTTTTCCTATTGTATATATCGAATTTTAAAAGATTCTATTGCGTATATCAAAATTTTAATTTGTTTCTATTGTATGTATTTTGGATACATAAAAAAGAAAAAAAAATACAAGCTTAGTACATACAATAGAAAGCTTAATACATACAATAGCGATAAATTAAATGTTCGATATATACAATTGGAAATTTTAATGAAGTCTGAGACACACAATAGCAAAACATGACAAGTTGGATATACAATTTAATAAACTAAACCATGTATTTAACTACGTTTTGCTAATGTGTGTATTTTACATTAAAATATCTATTGCATGTATTAAACTTTTAATTGTTGCTATTGAATATATTTTAGATATACAGATTAAGATAAAATATTTATGTTTAGTGCATACAATAAAAAGTTTACATACAATAGCGCAAAAATTAATAATGTTCGATACATATAATAGAAAATTTTGAAAGTCTGATACACACAATAATAAACGTTACAAGGTAAATATATTTTGATTAAGTAAACCTATAAGTACATATATTATTGGGTTTAGTTTACCAAAATGTATGTAGTTTATCATGTTTTGCTATCGTATGTATTATGAGACTTAGAAAATTTCTATTGTATATATTGAACTTTTAATTTGTCGTTATTGTGTTTATTAAATTTTTTATCGTATGTATTAAATTTGCACTTTTTTTTCCCTATTTTATGTAACCAAAATAGATACAATAATCATAAATTTAAAGTTTGATACAAACAATAAAAACTTTTAAAATTTGACACATATAATAACAAAACATGACAATTTATATATACATTTTAGTGAACTAAATCCTATATTATTTATACACGTGACTTGTTGGTCTTTAGAAATAACATGTGGGATTTGTTTGGGTTAATATTGGTGCACATTTGTAGCCATCATATGATCAATTTCATATAAAAATACATTTCATAACTAAAATATGAACCAACACAAATCATAGCATGTTAGGAACTTGGCATCTCATCTAATGCATGTTTACATGCTAGAGTAATTAGCTAGCTACATTATATTTGATTATTTGTCATTAGACACATGGTGTAGTTTAACTTTTTTTATTAAGAAATTGTTAGAATTCCAATATACACCATGCGTTATAAGTTAGGTTAAACATGGTAAAATTAACGTGTGCTTCACAAATATATATATAAGAATATATAAACCTTGTAAATTAATTTAATATTTAATTTTGGATAAGAGTACGTCTATATCATATATACTAGCATTGCATCCGCGTAATGCGGCGGCGATAACAATAGTTTGTGTTCGATAAAATGTTTGATTTAAAAAGTAAGGTATGGTATATGTGGAATACGATGTTATTCAACCTATCCATGTTTTTTCTATTTTTTTCTTGTTTTCTTTACTTTTCTTACAATCAAACATTTTATTAGTTGTTAAAATAGTTTTTATTTAAAAAACAATTAAAAAGATTATTATTAAATAATTAGAGAAAAAAAGAATACTATAGCCTTGAAATTGTATTGATGTAAGTAATTTAGTCAAAATTAGATAAATTAAATAGTTGTTGTGATGTTTAATGATTTATTAAAGTAATAGTTGTATTAAATTAGATGAGACAATTAATATGATGATTGGTTAGACTATTGATTTAATGTTTTGTATTTTAAGCATAAAAACTTATACTACTTAAAATTAATTAGTCTTAAAAAAATTTTAAAAAAAAATTAAATATTTTATAATGTAGTATAGATTAGAGCACACCGAATAACCCTCTCATAGAGGCTATTAACATTCCATGTTATGTTCCTGATGTTTTGAGCTTATTGTGGGGAGGATCGTCATGGTTAAGCATACTGTTACGTAGGTAACAAGCATAACATGTAATTGTTCGTCTAAATGTTTATAAAATTAATAATTATAAAATATTCACACATACAAAATAAAAAGTTTGACTTAAAATTAACTTGTGCTGTTTTTACTATTCATTCATGGGATTTCTAAAATATTCTTTTTTTTTTCCTATAAGCGTCAATTTGTTTTTCTTAACTTTATGTAGCGTGTTATTATATTTGTATATATAATATTAAACCTTAGATACATTAAATAGTAAATTTTTAAAGTTTAATACATTAAAATACGTTATTAAAAACTCTATATCTCAGAAACAATATAACCAGCGGCATAGTGCGGTTTCTTTACCCTCGTTAAGAACAATTCACCACCTTTTTTCAATTCTCCATGTAAGAAAATCACTCAGAAATTGGTTGTGAATAATATACGTACATCTCTAGATTTTTAAGTGTATAAATCTATTTTCATACATGCTTTTAGAAGTTTTTATATGTTCACATTTATAAGTCAAAATAACGTGTTCAAGATCGTTACTGAAAATTGATGATTTTATAAGTTTTTTTTTTAATGACGCATATAATTAACGTACAGTACTATATATTTTGCTGAAAAAGAATTCCTTATTATTCATGCATTAATATCAACTTATTTATTCCGAAAGAACTTTGTAACTTTTTTATGGTCACATGAAACTAACTAAAGCTAAAAAAAAAATAAACATCATATTTCATAATTGTTGATTGACATATCTATGCAGTTAAATTCTAACGCAAAACTATAGGTTTTCACATAATCTCCTTAATATCTTTATAAAGATATGTGTTCAATAAAGTTTATGTAAAAGTTAAAGTATAGTCCTAAAATTTAAAATGCAGTCATAGGTGATCAGTTTACAATCACATGTGATTTTATAAAGTATCGCATTTAGATTACGAAAATACCCCTTCACCCAAAATTTTTAAATGCAATCTGGACAATTGATATTATTGATCCAAATACTAGAATTAGTCTCTCAAAACTATGACTTAAACATTAACTAAATTAACATTACTCGCTTTATAAAACTTGATTATTACATAATTATTCTAACAAAAGTTAATATTACCTCACTTGGATCTTATAAACCTTTAAAACTCACACCTATATCTAAATTATCATTGAAAGCAAATTAAATTAATTTTATATGAACTCTCACTAATTATCATTGCAGATAAACACCAACCTAACTCCTAGTAATAGTAAGTTAAAAATTTGACTGCATTAGGATGAATATGAACTCTCACTAGACCTGTAAAGAAGAAATTAAGGATCTATGATTCATGCTTATTGCCGTTTGATGCGGGAAATATGGGTTTTAGACATGGTTCTAAAAAATTATGTATTTTGTCATGCAACTGTCAAAGTTTGAGGTTTAACTATGCCACCACGATATGGTTCAAGGTTTGAACATAAGGTTTGACATACGTTAAGGCCACGCTTGCCGCACATTTACTTGTTATAAGTCGTGTTTTAGAGGTGTGTTAAAGGTACTGATCCATATGAGTTGAATATATATATCGTTATTCAGTTATAACATATGAGTTGAATATATATATCATTATTCAGTTATAAGGATGACTGTATATATCAAAAACAAAGAAAATGATAGATAAACTACATTATAAACATGTAATTATGTGTTTTTTTTGTTTGAATAGTTTTATATACATAATAATAATTTACATACAAACTCCTATATCCATCCTACACAACTTTCTGTCACATTAACGTCATATCACAACCTTTTTCTCTTTAAAATAAATAATATAAAAGTGAAGAGAGAAGAGAGAGATAGGGAGAAGAAATAAAAAAATTAATGAGGAGAAATGAAAAAGATAGCTGAAATAGTGAGATACTAATCCAACAAATGCCATCGAGCGGGACTCAAAGATAGGTGGTGATGGTGTTCATTCCTCTCTCCCACTCTCCAGGTGGTCGGATACCCATGGTCTAACTGATCAATTAACACCATATATCTACAAATGGCAAAGATCATCAAGACCACAAATTTCAGTTACACTCTTTAGGATTAGCTATTTGGTAATTCCTATCAATTCGTATAAAATATTTTTGTATCATATAAAGCAATTAACCATATACTGATTACATATATAAATATATCCTTATAAAATCACAGGTACCTATAGCTGATGTACGTAATAAAGACTGAGATCGATTTAACATAACACTGTATTCTTGTTTATACTAAATCACTAGTAAAAAAGCCATCCAAGATTACAAAATTTTGTATACAAAATGATATGATGTAATTTATTAACAAGAACAAGTATTCTTGTGTTCTTTTTGGTACATTAATATATATATGTCACTATTTATATGGTTCAAATGTGCTTATCAATTACGTACATATATTATTAGCACGACCAATGTGACTTGTTTGTCTCTAGAAAGAACATATATATTGGATTTGTTTGGGTTGATTGGTGCATCATAAGATTGATTTTATATCAAAATACATTTCATGACTAAAATATGAACCAACACAGATTATATCACATGTTAGGAATTTATCATCTCATCAAAAGCATGTTTTCAATCTAATTTAATTAGTTACATATTTGTTATTCATCTCTAAACACGTGGTGTGGTTTAACTTTTTATTAAAAAAAGGATAGTATAGTGTAATTCCAATATATATGATATGATGCCTTAGGTTAAACATAATCAAATAATCTCCTTCACAAATATAAAAATAAACCATGTAATATAATTTAAATTTTAGAGTCTAGATGATATATTCGTTAAAGAAGGATCGTGATACTCTTGGATCGAGAAGAACATGACTCGTAATAAAAATAAATGGATCCTTGTCTAAATTTAATTGAGACCCTTTGTAAAATCTATTAACTTTTTGTGATAAATTCTTTCTCTCAAGTTATGATCAAATATGAGTAGTCATTTTTTTTATAAACATAAAAGTGAATCATATAAAAATACTCATTCTTGATTTGAAATAACTACATATCATAACCGGTAATGTTCGATAGGGATGTTAATGAGCCAGCCACTAAGCTATTCGAGCTCGGGTCATTAAAAGCTCGAAATGAGCCGAGTCTTAACGAGTTCAAGCTTAGATCAAAGCTCATTTAATAAATGAGCCGAGCTTAAGCTCTAAAGAGTGGACTCGCTTAAGCTCGCGAGTCTAAACGAGCTTAATATATAATACAATATAATTTTATATATTTAGTCTTTAACACACACACACACACACACACACACACACACACACACACATATATATATCATTTTGGTAAAAATATCAAAATAATACTCGAGGCTAAACGAGTGTAGCTTAAATGAGCCGATCTTAAGTCTACATCGCAAGCTCTAAACGAGTTGAGCTAGAGCTCATACTTAAAAAAGTCTAAACAAGCCTGATTCAATAAATATCTAGTTGGACTCGACTCGATTCATTTACATCTTAGGCCCCGTTTGGTTCGTGAAATGGAATTGACCAGAATTGGAATTTGAAGGATTCCAATGGAATTGGTTTCTTCGTGTTTTTGGTTCGCGGAATTGAATAAAATTCCAAATTTCAAGTTTTGTTTATTTTGTTTTGTTTTGGTTGGTGGTGGTCGGTGGCGGTGGTGGTCGGTGGCTGTTGGTGGTGGTCGGCGGCGGTTGGTGGTGGTCGACGGCGGTGGTGACGGTGGTAGCAGTGGCGGTTGGTGATGGTCGGTGGTGGGGTAACACTGGTGGCGGTGGTGGTTGGTGGTGGTCGGCGGAGGCGGTTGGTGGTGGTCGGCGGCGGTAGTGACGGTGGTGGCGATTGGAAGTGTCAGCAGTCGTGAAGCGTAATAGCGTATGGTGAACGTAAAAACTGAATTCCCGAGAAATGTTTTAAGATTCCATTAATTTAGTGATGGAATTGTAATTTCATAAACTTGAGATTTTGGGGGAATTCAAAATTTAATTCTTAGAATTCTGTTAACCAAACACGACTTAAGATTAGAAATTTTTAATTCTAATTCCGGACAATTCGTGAAAATTCTACAAACCAAACGGAAACTCAATATTGCACCGAACATAAGAGTATCTTCGACCATTATATATACACAAACCACCACAACATATAACACCTCCACCCCCTCTCTCGCACAGAAACCCACACTCACTTCGCTCAGTTTTCATCGCTCAGAAAGAAACTGTGTATGGCAGCTCGATTGTTGGCACATGAGGTCTCCGATCTTTGCCTCGGTAAGCCTCCCGTGATTTCCATCTCCATCTCCGCCACCATCCGCCACGCGTTAGCCGCACTCAAATCCTCCGACGACACCCACATCAGTATCTGGACCTGCCACCACCCCCACCACCCCACTGCTGACGATCTCGTCGACGACTGCCGCTGCGTTGGAAAAATCTGCATGGTCGACATCATCTGCTACCTATGCAAAGAAGACAACATTTCTTCTCCTTCCACGGCACTCAAATCCCCTGTTTCAGTTTTGCTGTCACATGCTCCCGGCGTCATTAAACACGTGGAACCCTCGTTCAGGTTATAATTCATTCATAAAGTTTGGATTTTTCTGTTCTTTTTTTTATCTTTTGATTCAAGATTTTAATTTAATTTGCAGTTTGATTGACGCCATTGATTCAATCATCGACGGTGCTCAGAACCTTGTGGTGCCCATAAAGAATACACCCTCAAAAAGAAAACAACTCCGGCAATGCCCGACGGCGACACACGCAGGTGGCCGTGAATTTTGTTGGCTGACGCAAGAAGATATAATAAGATTTCTTCTCAGCTCAATCGGATTATTCTCCCCAACTGCTGCGTATTCGATTGAATCACTCGGCATCATCACGACGGAAATCCTGACAATCAATTACCACTCGCCGGCATCGAAAGCAGTTGGCGCGATTTCGAAATCTCTCGCCGACCAAACCTCTGTCGCTGTCATCGATGACGACGGAGTGTTAATTGGTGAAATTTCCCCTTTCACACTCACCTACTGTGACGAAATGGTTGCTGCTGCCATCACAACCTTATCCGCCGGCGACCTCATGGCGTACATAGACTGCGGCGGTCCGCCGGAGGATATAATTCGGGTGGTGGAGTCAAGACTAAAACAAAGGAATCTTGACGGAATGTTAGACGAGTTTTCAATTTATTCTTCCGGGATCCCATACTGTAACAATAGCTCGTCTTCAGACGAAGAATCTTTACCGTCGCCAAGCACCACAAGGTCCGGCAGGTACAATCGTTCCGGTAGCTACTCCGCCAGGATAATGAGGCGAGCGGAGGCTATCGTCTGCCATCCCGGAAGCTCATTAGTGGCAGTTATGATTCAGGCGATCGCACATCGCGTGAGTTACGTGTGGGTTATTGAAGAGGATTGCAGTGTCTCCGGAATTGTGAAGTTTTCCGGCATGCTGGAAGTTTTCCGTGAACATATAGAGAGAATGATTAACTAGAGTGATGAAGAGGACCTGTGTGTAAAGTATGGGAAAGATGGTGGGGGTAATACGTAAATATGAACTATTTGGGGGGTAGTTCGAGTAATATCGTGGAAATCGAAATGGGCCTACGAACGGATAATTTTATCCGTGTTTTAATGAACTTTTCTTGTTATTATTAATAAAAACAAAATTTGTTACAAATATACCCAAAACATATTTATGAGTGAAAAGTTGCTCCTCAATTATCTATTTTTTATTGCTTTAATAAAGAAGGTAAAATACTTAATATATAATTTATTGTAGATAAGAAAAATTGTAATGAAATTTATCTTCTAATATATATAAAAGACTAATTACAAAGAAATTATTAGATAATCTTGATCTTTTATTTAGTAAAATATTTAATCTTAGCCATTCATTCTTATAATTTTAAAATTTTGATTTTGACTTTTTAGAGTCAAACTAATATGACTAATTAATATAAATTAAGATAAAAATAAACCTTAATTAAATTATAATATTTAATATTAAAATACATTGATTTTCAATCGTATTTCCTAATTGTTGTATGTTTTATATTTTGACTTTGATTTTAATATTTTAAGATAACCTTTAATTTTAAATTTTCATTTTATTGTTTATAATTGTAACGATAATTATTGACAATTTGTATAAAAAATACAATCACATCTCTTCATATTATGATACAATGTTTTTGCCATCACGTTAGCTTTCTTGCGTCGACGTTTCAATCGCTGGTTTTGGTGTTGACATCTTTTGTCTTTGTTTTTTTAAACTATCAAATCTATCGTATTTTATAATGTTTAAAGTTTTTATTAATTTTTAATATTTGTTATTTTTTAAACAAACCCGAGTGATACCCGTGTATCACATGAATATTTAACCTTAACGAATGTGAATTATTATATTCATGTCTTATAATTATTTAATATTTTCTATTAATTTTAATATTTTTTTTAAACAATCCGTGTATCACCGGGAATTACTCTAGTTTCCTAATATTTAAACATCAACAAGGAGTAAAAGTAACATAAAAGATTATCGTATATTAATGGGTTGATTCTTATATAATAAAAGCGGTTATATAAAAACTTTATGTATTATTAATTTGTATTATATATTAATTGTTTTTATCTTGTTTTATATAACAAAAACCTATTTTATACAGATTAGCTCCTTATATATAAATTCTAACATAATTCAAAATATATAATTTAACCATCTTTTTAAGTATAAAAATGTGTAGAATATATGTTATACATTTGATTCATTCACTCTAGAATTTGTTTGTACTTTGACTGAATCATCACTATAGAATATAGATGACATGTGCAAGAAACAAAGGTAACAACAAAAACAACATGAAACGTCAGGTGAGGTTTTTACAGTAAAAATAAGATAAGTACGGGAAACTTAAAAATTTTAATAGCAAAAATCATTTATCATTAGAAAAAAGTAAAACCAATGACAACATTTAAAAGTTTAAGTTACAATTGAACTAAACTTTTTTAAAGAAAATTTTTATATTCTTTTTAAATCATAATAATATTATATTTATTCATCCTAATTTATAAATATCATATTAACCTTATAACATTTTAGAATATTTTATAGTTATTTAAATACTTTTTATTTATAACTAATAAATAATTAACCTTATTATCCTAATTATAACAACAATAATCGATAGGTTGTATAAAAACTATAATCATGTCTCTTCGCATCATGATACCATATTTCTTTCGTCACGTCTGCCTTCAACCTCGCGTCGAAGTTTCCACCGCTGATCTGGGTGATGGCGCCGTTTGTCACTATTTTTCGTGTTTTATAGTTGTTTAATACCTTTTTATTAATGTTTAATATATATCATTTTAGTAAACCAACTCGTGTATCACACTGACATCTTATTTATTTAATTATATTACAATATTTGTTATACCAATAACTAAAATAAAATAATGACAGTAAAATAGTTTATCTGACATATTTAAATAACCGGTGAGGTTCTCCTAAATTCTAGAGAGCAAAGTTGTGAATAAACTCTTTATGATAAATGCTCTTTTATATATCGCTATTATAACCAATCCCTAATGAAGAAATGTAGAAAGAAGAAAGAAACCAGAAATTCAAAGAACTAATTTCAATCGATCGATTAGGAAATGAACCACGATGAAAACCCTAAAAAGAAAACCGATCAAGATTTGAATTAGTCGAGCTTTGAATCTTACAATAAGTAATTGGGATTAAGTACACCGAAATGTAATGAACTATCACAATTTAATATCGTATGTAACGAAATAAAGTTTCTTCGCTTAAATAACCTAAATTACCGGAAACTTGCAACTAATGTAATTATTACTCACGATTACCTGTTGGTGGTTACCCCTAGACACAATAAGCAATATTTTTAAATGCTCACGTGGCACTCCGCGTAGGATTAATGATTGTTTCACGCATTTTGACCTAAAAGTTGGATGCATTTAGGACTCAAATTCTCATTAAATAGTATTTTGAAATCCTAACTTCCGACCAGTCGGTTACGCGCACTCCATGCAATTAAAGAGAAACAAGCAAAAAATTTCACTAGATCAAGTGAAATTCTTCGTACTAAAGTGACTGTTTGAAGATTTCGACCCATAACAAGGTACGTAAACTCGATTTTGAGGGAGAATTTTGATTATTTGGGAACCCCTTTACGAAAGCTCTGTTAACCGTATTTTTGTTGATTTTTGCTTTAGTTGTAAGGAAACCTTATATATTTGTTTGATTTTGGTATTTTTGTAGTTTGTTTCTACCAATGGGGTCTAGTGAAGAAGTATTTGAAGTCGAAATTCATCATGATGGTGCATTTATGTTTTAAACTCTGAGATACGACCATGAACAAGTGATGAGATTTTATGTTTCATCATGATGGTGCATTTATGCACTAAACCAGTTTGAACAATCATTGACTGAACATTATAGACTCCTAAGGCCATATGGTGATGAGATTTTAAGAAGCAATCCTGGTTAAACTGTGAGGCTAGATGTGACTGTCAACCCTGATTAAAATACATACTTTGATAAACTTTATGTTTCTTTGAAAGGTTTAAAAGATGGTTGGAATCATAGATGTAGGAGAGTAATAGCACTTGATGTATGCTTTTTGAAAACCCCATATCAATGTGAGTTGTTGTCAGCAATGGGAATGGATGGAAATAACCATATTTTTCTAGTGGCATGGGCTGTAGTAACTATTGAGAACAAGCCTAGTTAGACATGGCTTCTGATATTGTTAAGTGAATATTGAGTCATCATTGATGATGAAGGTGTGCCACTATTATCATAACAACAAAAGGTATGCCAACACATGCTAAGTTTTATGTATTATATTGTGATGTACCATTATTCTAATTATTTATTTACTTTCTATTGATTTTGTAGGTAGTGATTGAGCTGTGAAGGATGTAATCCCTAAGGCTAAGTATAAGCAATGTGCTAGACACATTTATTATAAATTTAGAATGGTATTCACTGGTGTATAGTTTAGAAATTCGTTTTGGAAAACCTTAAAAGCTTCATATCCACAACTGTTTGAATATGTAATGACTGAGATTAGGAAAGCAAACCCAAAGGCACCCAATTTTTTGATGGATAAAGATCCAAAACTTGGTTTAAAGCATACTTTGAATTGTATAGAGATTGTGATTCAGTTGAGAATGGTTTTAGTGAGTGCTTCAATTCTGTGCTTGTCAGAGCTAGATGCAAACCAATAATCACAATGTTAGAAGTTATTTGGGTAATTATTATGGAGAGAATACATGTATTGAGAACAATGGCTGAAAAATGGGTTGATGACATATGTCATTCAATTAAAAAGAAAATTGAAATGACCAAAGAACAACAAAGGTTTTGGACTGTGATTCCATGGGTGGTAATTTGTTTAAGATTAGAAGGGGATATGAAGCATTCACAGTTAATGAGGAGTAGAGGTCATGTACTTGTAGAATGTGGCAACTAGGGGACTGCCATGTGTACATGCTGTTGCCGTCATTCTTTTTCGTCATATAACGCTAGAGGACTATAACCTATGTGGTTTGCTAAGATGACATTTGTTGAGACCTATAACCATTACATCAAACCAGTTAATGGTATGAGCATGTGTCTAACCAATAACTTGAACAAGCCATTGCCACCTAAGTCAAGATTGATGCCTTGTAGACCAAAGAGGAAGAGACCGTGAGCAAACAAAATTTCTTTTCAAAATACAAACGTTGACATAGTGACTGATTCGTATATGTATGTTTATAGGTTTTTATATACAAACAAATTGGGATGTTACATTTATTTTCGATAATGTTGGTGCATGATATTCACACACTATGGTAACAATGAAAATTTTCCCTTCAAAATGTCTACTTTCTTTCTCCTTTTTTTATTTTTATTTTTCTTTTATCTGTCAAATCTTTTATTAATGTTTAAAGTAATTATGGCGACATTGTATACTATTCATTTGTAACATGTTCATTTTCAATCTTCTTTTTTTATTTTTGTTTTTCTTTATCTATTAACTATTTTATTAAATTTTAAAGTAACTTTTGGAAAACAATAAAAATCAGAAAAACTAATTGTTAGTGCATACATGGTCACACATTAAGAAATGCACTCCTTATTTTGATGATGATAAAAATATGAACAAGTAATATTATTGCTTATCAAATTTATTCATATGTTCATATGCTACATTCTTTAAAGATCAACAAACCTAAAATTAATGATTAAGTGAAGAACAAATAATTGAAGACTTCAATTCAACAAGAAAAGAAGAAATCAAGATAAAGGAACCTTCACGGTCGATCCCACGGTCGACCGTGAATCAACAGTCGCCACTCAGCTCACAACTCTTAAATATTGTTCTTCTTCAAGTCAACCGAACTCGTACACAACAAGTGAAGATATCATCTTCAAAGCTGATGACGAAGATGTCTACAAACAAGAGTTTGAAATATATGAGCTTACAATTAAACAAGTTTATGTTTTTATAAAATTATTTTTATAAAAACTTCTATAAAAATTAACAAACTTTATAAATCACAAGCTTGGTTAAATAAGTACAAGACTTCTTATTTTGGCAAATACTAAACACAATCTTCCTATAAAACAATACAACACTAAATTTAGGAAAAGGAATCTTTCAAAGAAGTAAAAGTCCAACATGCTTTATGCATTTAGCTTATAAACTTCCTATTTGGTGTTTAAATTCAAACATAAGAAGTATGACACCAACTCAACTTTTCTAGAACTCCTTTTCAGTGCATTTTAATGGTAAAAATGGGGTGTGTGTGGTTTTGGTAAAAGGCCAACGTCTATATTTAAAAGACTCAAAAAGTTCCAGCAGACCGACGGTCGAAGCCACGGTCGACCATGGATCGACCGTGGACTGTCTGGACACTTTTTGAACTTTCACCTTTTTCTTTATTTAAACCAACTCAAGTCTTGTGATTTCACCAAGCTCTTGCAATCTGAAATATGGAGAATACATACAAGATCTTGTAAGCTCATGTACTTTGATATTATTCAATCTTTCAAGATCAAGATCAAAGCAAGAGTGAAAGCCATCAAAGTTCAAACATTACAACATCATTCATATATTTTGTAATAGTGTAAGGATCAACTCTAGCCTTTCAAATTAGAGTGAAGTAAGGATCATCTCTAGCCTTTAGAATTAGAGAGAAGTAAGGATCAACTCTAGCCTTTCAAATTAGAGTGAAGTGAGGATCAACTCTAGCCTATAGAATTAGAGTGAAGCAAGGTTATCTTTACCTTACTTGCAAGTTTGAAGTGTTAATTCTTGCAAGTGAAAAAGAGAAGTGTAAAAGGTTTATTTCTACCTTCAAAAAGAGAAGCTAGTGGAGCAAACTCTTGGTGGGTGAGGCCAAGGAGTGGATGTAGTACAAGTTTGTTAACACTTTCATGAACCACTATAAATCTCTTGTCTACTAATTGGTGATCTCTCTACCCTTACTCTCTTTATTTCAAGTATATATATTTGTTGTGTTATAAACTTCAAGAAAAATATTTTTTAACACAACTTACAAATTTTATTTGTGAAAAATTGGTAAACTAAGTTAAAGAACCTATTCACCCCCCCCCCCCCCTCTAGGTTCCAACACTAATTTCTAGTTATAGTGACCACGATATAAATGGATGGATTGACGGTTGGTAATTGCTTTATTTTAAGAGAATTATGTTATTTTAAGAATTAAGACACTTTTATAAACTCGTAATGTATATAGAGTATGGCTTGATTATGTAATTGATAGTTTATTTGATATAAAACCATTTCCAGAAATTTCCTATACTTAAGAAATGGAATGTTTTTTTTGTAGGAAGTTAATATGTAAATTCATGGAGTTTTATCATTATATTTTGATTTAAAATCTATGGTATTTTTTATTTTATGATTTGAAAGTCAAACCACATATAAGATATTTTTTTTTGAAAGGCAAAATATAATACCATTACCAAAAGCAAGGGTATACCCAAAGCAGGGATATACACCAACGTACACAACATCACCCAAAATACAGTTTGTAAGAAACAAACTTTAAAATTATCACAAACAGTTAAAGAGCCCTCAAAGAATTGAACCTATCTTCCCTGCAAATTCAAGACCCCAACCTGATTCAACCAATCCGAGCAAGATATATTGTGGTTTCCACTCCTGTGCCAAAACCAGAAAAATGTTTGTTGTTGCATGGCTGTGAATTTCTTTTGAATCTCTTTTCTTTTGCCCTCAAACACTACTGCATTCCTGTTCCTCCAAATCAAGTATATAAAGCTCCATGTTGTCATCTTCCACATTTTCTTAATTTTCACTTTAATTATGGCTTTATTACCAAAGATATTTGTGATGTTGTGGGGGTATTACGGTAATTTCAACTTACTTAAAAATTAATATATTAAAATGTGTAAATGATTTATAGGTAGTATATATATGCGCTATTTAATATTCTTTATTACTTAGTGGGTTTTAAAAACTATGACATAATTCCTAGTTTCCTATATAAAAACTAGATTAAATATCTAAATGATACACCGGGTTGTTAAAAAATGATTAATTTTAAACATCAATAAAAAGATATCAAATACTTATAAAATATGAAATAAATGAGCTTAAAAAATGATTGGCGTCATAACCCAGACCAGAGGTGAAATCTTCGACGCAAGAGAGAGGTAAGACGTAACGGAAGAAACACATGGTTGCCGAGACGCGTGGTTGTATTTCTTGTACAATTCATGTATCATTATTTTTAAGTTTTTATTGGTTACAATTAGTTAGAATT
This sequence comes from Pulicaria dysenterica, assembly GCA_947179395.2. Lineage (NCBI taxonomy): Eukaryota > Viridiplantae > Streptophyta > Magnoliopsida > Asterales > Asteraceae > Pulicaria > Pulicaria dysenterica. Next base: position 11,471,376 of record OX359291.1, read on the forward strand.
CAAAATATTTAGAAAATATTTAAAATGATAAAACTAAAAATTTGGTTAAATATGATACTTTAAAATGTTATAAATGGTAAATATAATATTTGTAAATTAGAGTGAAAAAAATACAATATTTTAAGTTTTAAAAAGGACGCATATTAAATTATCTATAAAAGTTTAGACTTTAATTAATTAAAGTCAAAATTAAATCTAATTTTAATTTAGATTTAAATTAAAGTCCAAAATAAATTTCAATTATTATTATAATGGATGGTCTAGATTATAAAATTAAAATTAATATGTTAAATTAAGGGCTGGATTCAAATAAAAATATTATTCATATTAAAAGATAGGGGTGGGTTCATTTGAGAACCGTTGTTAGTGCGCGAATCAATCTTAGTCATTCCTTGGATAGGAGAAGTTCATGGATGGAGAGCTTGGAGGGATAGAGTGTGGCAGGGTGCATGTAACGATATGGATGAGGAAGAGTCGGATGATGAGTAGTTATATTGTGTTAATCAATTACATTGGACTAGTTTGAAAAAAATACATTATTGATGATTATGTTTGTGTAATATATTTAAGTAGCTTATTTTCTGAAAACAGGTATTTAAAATGTTTCAGCTTTTTAAGTTTTGTATAAAAGCTGCAGGTAATAAAAATAAAAGATAAATAAAAATAATAAATAAATAAATACCTTTCTGCGAGGACTATGTCCTCGCTAAAACCTGTACCAGAAATTAAAAAAATATATTAAAATACTTTCTGCGAGGACTATGTTGTCGCTAATACTTATAAAACAAATTTAATAGTAAAATGGAAATACTTTTCTGCGAGGACAATGTCCTCGCTAAAAGTAATTATTTTAATTTCGATTTATTTTTAATATTCAGTTTTCCGCGACGACAGTGTTCTCGCTAACCTTTCGCGACAACATTATCCTCGCCGAAAGTTTTCCGCGAGGACTTTTTGGCGACGACTTGTCCTCCCAAATGACTTTCTGCGACGACATTTTAGGCTTTCGCGAGGACTTTTGTCCTCCCTGAAAGTGATTTTCCTTGTAGTGACCTCTAGCTTAATTTGTTTGCTAAATCGATATTGGATGGGGGGAGTTGGGCCTGATTGTTGGATGCATCATGTTTCTTAATATTTTTGATTGATCAGTTAATTAAATTGAATGCGTGCAGCCTTGCAACGTTCGTCTGAACCATCCTGATATGGTGATAGTTTGTTGAGATTTATACAAGGCCCGTAGTTCTAGTGATTCGCCTTGTGTGATCTGTTTTGATGATAGTTTTGTAAGTTTTTAGGATGTTAAGATAGTCCTATGTTATAGTCAAACATAACATATTATGTTCTCTTATAAACATAAGAGTGAGATCTACAAAAGAACTTATTCTTGATATAGAATCATGGGCGACTTATTAAGGGTCTGGCAGTGGCACGTGGCACCAGTCAACTTTGCACACATACCCAAAAAATTCGATTTTTTTGAGTCACCATTGATTTTTTTAGGGAAAACTGTACCATAATACAAGCAACTTTTACTAAGCTACCAATGTATACAACGAACTTTAAATTTAAAAAAAATACAACGAACTCTCTTTTATGACCCATTATATGCAATTTACCTATAAAAAACGGTCAACAACCGGTTTTTTGTTTTTTTATTTTTATTTTTTGTTATTTTCTTATTTTGTTATTCAAACACTATGAAGATGTTTGAAGATCTGGGTAACCCTTCATCTGTATAACACTCATCTTCATCCATGCTTCATCTATACAACCCCTCATCTTCAATCAGGCTTCATCTATACAACCCCTTCTCTTTATCTCTCTGACCACCACCTTCCAACGACCTACCCATCACAGCCTCCCTTCCAATGACCACATGCGACACCTTCGAGCCACCACCAGCTTCGTCGCCTTCAACTCACCACCGCAGCCTTAGCCTTCAAAATCCACCACCGCCGTCAGGGTTAGGGTTTCACACACACCCACCGTCATCGGCTTAGGGTTTCACACAGATGGCTTCTCTACCGCTGCTGCATTATAAACCGCCGCCGCATTATAAACCGCCGCCGCTGCCTTGACTTCAAGGGATTTCAGATCCGCCGCCTTACATACATAAACCACCGTCGATTCATTGTTCCCCTTCTTCCTCATCGGACCACCACCACCACGATTAGGGTTTCTTGAGTCCCCTTCAAACCGCCGCCGTCGTCGTGGTCTCGGATTCAACCACCACAACTACCGTCGATAGAGAAGCCACCACAACTACCGTCGATGAAGAAGCTATCATATTCAACCACCACAAAGAAAATACCTTTCGCCGTTGAAGCCTTGTTCCGCCGCCGTCGTCTTGACAGGTCTCTCTTTCTTCATTCATCGTCTTGAGTTTAGGGTTTTGTTTAGTTTATGTTTATCTCAGATTTAGGGTTCATATTCTTCATCTTCATCTCAGATTTGTTTTTTTTTATTGTTCATATTTATATCAGATTTAGGGTTCATGTTCTTCATCTTCATCTTAGATTTAGGGTTTTCAATCTTCATTTGGTTACAGATTGTTTATGGTTTTTGTTCTTGTTTTATTATGAGTTTTGAATTTGATTACAGATTTATGAGTTGTGTTCTTGGTTTACAGATGAATCTGCATTTGGTTTACAGATTTATGATTTGTGTTCTTGGTTTACAGATGATTAGATGAATGAGTTGTGTTAATCCAAAATTGTTGAAGGTTTATTTGATGTTATTGGATGTTTTTGCAATTGTTCTTGAAGGTTTGAAGGTGTTCTTGAAGGTGTTCCTGAAGGTGTTCATCATTAAGAACAAATAATTATAAAAACTAAAAAAATAACTAGAAAATCAAAAGGTGACATGTTATCTGCTCATCAGGTTGCCTTTTGTATACAATGGTAGGATTTTGTAAGTTCATTGTATTTTTTTTTAAAATTTTGAAGTTCGTTGTATATATTGGTAGCTTAGTAAAAGTTGCTTGTAATATGGTGCAGTTTGCCCATTTTTTTATGCTACCAAAACTTAATGAAAATTGAATCTTTTTAACAAAATGATAAATTATAGTTAAATATTCGATTTATACTTTTAAAATGTTTAGTTTACTTTAAAAATAACATTTAATTAATAGATTTTCATATAAATTTTGTTTTGTTTTAGATTTTAGCCTTAAAATACTGCAAAACAAAACATCATTAACCCGACCTGATTAACCTGATACCCGAAAAAAAACCATAAACAACACCCGTAATCTTAATTAATTTTATTTTTGTCATTATATGGTAACATCAGTCCCTAAAAATCCGGAATCCGCGGTTAGAATAAGGGACTCGACGACTCGCTATTATGACTGTGAGTGAATATGACGAATCATATTTTACCACTATATATATGACAAGATCTTTAACCCTATGCAATTTGGCCTAGTAGGCATCCTTTGTGATATTCAGAGTCTCATGAGTTTCTTTGGCAATTTTACACTGGCTTTGTTTTCCATCAAGGCATCGACCATATTTTCGAGGCCGCCGACGCGGACGCTTAAGTGGCAAGTTCTTTTGTGTCAAATGGATCATGGTATTTGTCTGTTTTTATCAGGTAATTAACTTCACAAACATATCTAATTAAGTTTTGGATTATATATATATATATATATATATATATATATATATATATATATATATATATATATATATATATATATTATTATTATTATTATTATTATTATTTCTATTAGGAGTAGTTTGGTCATTGAAGTTTGATCGGGGATTAAATTCGTAGGAGTTTGATTGTTTAGGCCGGGATCAAAACCATGGAAAAGAAAAATAAGAGACTAAATAAAACCGTAATTAGTATTTCTTGATATTTTTAAAATTGTCAGGATCAAATGAGTGAAGATATAAAACCTCATTAAAAAAAAATTAGCAATATTGTGATTGAGAAGTTAAAGTACGTGATTTTAGAGCTGCAGGATAATTGTCGACCCATATGTGAAAATCGAAGAATTAAACTGTTAAGATAATTAGTTTTTTGATAAAGTGTGAATAATTTATATAGGAGTTAAATACCTTTTTATGTTGTTTATTCTTTTTATTACAAAAATAATTTGCTTGTTTTCTCTAGAAACAACTCAAAACAACACAGTATATATAATATAATATATAAATTGTGAAACCAAAAATTTTTGTTGGTAGGAAAAAAGACAATAAGATCCAGTGCCTCCTGATATTGTCTATATTAACGACTTGAACGTGGGCTTACTTTATACGAACAGATCATAACATGGCATTTCACTTTGTTAAGTACTACGTGTGTCATGGAAGACATACAATACGTGGAACAGATTGTAGTTCACTTGCCACATGTTAAGAATACTTTATCTTTGATTTCTTATAGTAAGCTGGTCTTCCTCCTGTTTGAATTCTAAAGATATACGGTTTAAATCTCGTTATAAATACAATATTATGTGGATCGGTCAGGGAGTGTGTATTAGCTGTTAAAAAAGTTGCTAACTTGTTCAAACAATTTCTCGAGTATAGCACTTGGTTCATTAAGAATTCAAATCTTCGGTTCTTCGATGCATTTTAACTTAGGATAAATGATCGAGAAAAGTAACATATGTATCAAAATTTGCCAATAAAGATAACATATAATTTTTTGTGCCGAGAAATTATTATAAATTTCAATTTGTTATATATATATATATATATATATATATATATATATATATATATATAGACAAGAGTTCAAACGAGAACTGTTTTCGTACGAGAACTGCGAGAACCAATCTTAGCCGTCCAGTTCCCCCTCCTTTAATGACATTGCTCACCCATGAATTCCTCACATGCACCCTGCCACACTTGATCCCCTCCACGCTCTCCATCCATGAACTTCCCATATCTAAGGAACGGCTGAGATTGGTTCTCGCAGTTCTCGTACGAAAAACATTTCTCGTTTGAACCCTCCCCTATATATATATATATATATATATATATATATATATATATATATAGGAAGAAGTTCCATTGAGAACCATTTTTAGTGCGAGAACCGCGAGAACCAATCTTAGCCGTTCAATTCCCCCTCTTTCAATGTCATTGCCCACCCATGAATTCCTCACATACACCCTGCCACACTTAATTCCTCCACACTCTCCATCCATGAATTCCACTTATCAAATCAACGGCTAAGATTGGTTCTCACGGTTCTCGCACTAAAATCGGTTCTCAATGGAACCCTCCCCTATATATATATATATATATATATATATATATATATATATATATATATATATATATATATATATATATATATATATATATATATATATATGAAAAAGTTCATCCGAGAACCGCGAGAACCAATCTGAGCCATCCAATTCCCCCTCCAATGTCATTGCCCACCCATGAATTCCTCACATGCACCCTGCCACACTCGATCCCTCCACGCTCTCCCTCCATGAACTTCCCAAATGCAAGGAACGACTTAAACTGGTTCTCGCACTAACAACAGTTCTCGAATAAACCCTGAGATTGAAGGAGGATAATGGTTCTCGTTTGAACTTTTACCTATATACACACACACATACACACGTGTGTGTGTGTGTTCAAAAAAACAAGAACATAGTGTTTGAGATCTTTTAATCTTAATTAGAAAGGTTAAATCAGTTAGATTTACCCGGTTAAGGATTAAAGATTTTAAAAGGTTTGATTTTTGTTTATATATATGTACATACATACATACATACATACATACATATAGGGTAGGGTTATAATACAAAGAAAATAAATCTACTAAATGTAAGGTGAAATTTGGACCACATGATCTATTCAAAAGTCATACAAAAAAGTCATCATTTTAACCAAATTTTCAGAATAAAAAAAAATACAAAAGGTTAATATGGTAAATTCAAAGGGCAAAAATAAAGGAAGAATAAAACATGGGCCTGTTCCATAAGCCAAAATCTCACATTTGATTCACAGTTTACAATAGTTTACAATATCCTAGTGCACAAAATACACCTTTTTGATTCACTGAATATATTTGATGCATAAAGTATAACATTTTGTTGCACATAATAAAAAGTATGCATACTGTGTAAATCTGATGAACTAGTGGCGGAGGTGGTGGTCCAGGCGATGGTGGTCGACGGCGGAGGTGGTCTTTGGCGAAAGAAGATAGCGACTACCAGAGTCATGGTAGCGGCGGTGGTTATGCTTCTACTATCGCACATAATAAAAAATATGCATACTTGTGTAATTTGATGCACAGCGCGGTGGCGGCGGTAGCCCAGGCGACCGTGGTCCAGGTGTCGGTGGTGGTGGTGATCTTTGGCGAAGAAAATGGCGATTATCAGAGGCATGGTAGCGACGATGGTTATGCTTCACATCTGCGACAGCGAAGAAACTAACGAAAACCATAGGCGACGGTTGCGACAGCGATTGGGGCTTTAAGGTTGGGAGGGCGGTGTAGCATCGATAGCAGAGTAACGGGAGGGGAGGCGCTGCTTCTAGGGTTGTGCAGGAAGAAATGGAAAAGTTAGGGACATGGGATGGGGACGTGGGTTGAATAAAGGGAGAGAAAATCAATGTATTACCTATAAGACCCTTTGACTAAACATGTCAAGTGTCATCCTCTCCTTTCTCCTTACATTTTGTACCCCAAATTTTTTTTTGTTGGTCCCGAATGGATACTACAACAGCAAATGTTTGTAGAAGTGGGGGGGTTAAATACAAACTTTAGCTAATTAAAAATCAAAACACACGGATATACTTTATATAAATCTTATTGATGTTAATCAAGAATTACATGAACTAGATGCGGAAAATCTAAGTTCAACAAAGATGGCAACAGTTTTAGTCTAACACATAGAATAGCTAATTCTAACCAACTAATGCTTAGAATGTTCAACACATGAACAAGTTTGTATACACTGTGAAATATTTTGCTAACTCTTCTAAATCTCAACTAATGAGATTTTAAAGTGTTCAACTGATGTTCTCAAGCATGGGGAATGCTTGAGAATATATAGAAAGCTTGGAGTCCGGATGGTAGGAAGAGAGGGGAACAATAAAGTATAAGAATAATCTTTACTACTCTATAAAGCATTTAGCTCTTTTTTTAAGATAATTTTTTAAGTTAAGTAGTACAAGTAATATACCATGCTTTACAATAACTTTGAGCAACAATCTTAACACTTTTAAAATAGTACCTCTGTCATTTAATTCAGGACTTTTTTTTGTAATTAATTTTTTGACAGTTTTAAAGCATTCATTATGTATTTAAATTCTGACTGTTTTATGTAATTAAAGTATTTAAAGTGTTTAAGATCATTGCTGAAACATATTGTAAATAATGTTATTTGAGTTGTACTATTTTATGTAATCGGTTTTGGTTTTTAAACCGAATTTGAAAACGGTTTCAGTTTTATGTAATTAAAGTACTTATGGTAATCGGTTTTAGTTTTTAAACCGACTTTGAAAACAGTTTCGGCTTTTTCAGTTACGAAGCGGTTCGGATTACGGTTAAAACGGTTTATATCCGAATTTTGAACACCCCTATGTCGACAAATGAAACTATTTTACCCCGCCGCATCGCGCGGGTAAAATACTAGTAATATTATAATATATAAAGTTAGTGGGTAGAAAGTAGATCTGCTTTATACACAAAAAGTATAAAGTGCATGTACTATCTGATAAAGTGAAACCCACTATCTATTATTATATTATTAAACTCATACCTTTTGCCTTGGAAGTGCAAGTTACTCTTTCCATGTTTGTACTTTATACAACACCATGCTTTCTTCATATTTGACTTTACCAAGTATGGAGTTGTCAGCCATACTTAGTTGTTGAAACAAATCTTCGAGATCTTCCTTTTGTAAAGTAGCTTTCACCTTTTCCAGGTGATCAAACTCTATCCTTTTTGTCTCTTTGCAGATCCAAAAAGTGCTAATACATTTACAAATGAAATCCTAAAGGCATAATAGAACAACACATGTTCTGTCTTGACTTAAGAATAAAACAACCAAGTGTTTATATTTAACACTAGTCAGCTGATAAAACTAACTCTAAATAGCAATAATAATTGTGCTCAGCTGATGAAATAAATAAGGACTAAAGTGTATAAGTTAATCAACCTATATGGTCAGTAGATCAAATATGTTCTGCTGATAATGTAGAGTGATAAACTTATAAAAGTTACTTTAATAAAAAGTAAACTGCTTATCTGAACTGGAGAAGTCTTCAGCTGATGCTTTGATTCATTAACTGATGCTTTAGAAGTGTCAGCTGATGCTTTTGATCCTCAGCTGATGCTTTGTAAATCCTCAGCTGATGCTCTTTTCTTCTCGTCTGATCCTTTGAAGCTGATTCATCTTTTGATACTTAGAGTTCAGCTGATATTTTAACTCATCAATTTAGGGGTGAGCGTCTTAACCGAAAAACCGAACCGAAACCAATAAAACCGTTAAAACCGAACCACTAAAACCGAACCAAATGAAAACCGACGGTTCGGTTTTTAAAAATTCATTAACCGATAGTTATTGGGTCGGTTTCGGTTTTATACCTATAACCGAACCGATAAAGATTTATTAATTAATATCTTTATATATTTAATTATTTATAAGTCAAAAAGAATAAAAAAATCACATATCATCTTGGCTTTTATTTAGTCTAAGGGTCCATTTCTAGTTTTCTAATAGCCTAATAGAGTTATTAATTATAAAATCATAAAAAACAGCCCAATTGTTTGCATGTGGGATCCAAATTCATAGCCCAATTATTAAAATTTTGAAGCCCAAAAAGTTGGCCCAGCTTAATATAACGGTTAACCAATAAAACCGATAATGAAACCAATCCGCTACCATTAACCGTTAACCGCCCCATTAGTAACCGATAACCCAACGGTTTGAAAAATCAATTAACCGATATTATCGGTTACGGTTCGGTTTGGGGTCAAAACCGATCCAAACCGACCCATACTCACCCCTACATCAGTTGATGTTTCATACTTAGAAAATTCTTTAAGTCTGTTTTGAAAAACAACAAATTTTTTTCAAAATTCTGAACTCAAAACTAAGAATATGGTTTTATAAACATCAAATCCCATTTTAAATAATAGATAGCTTTAATTATGGTTTAATATTGCTATCTCTCCAACATTTTTATTTAAACCTAATTTCATATATATATATATATATATATATATATATATATATATATATATATATATATATATATATATATATATATATATATATATATATATATAAACAACCTACCCCTCCTCAATCCAACATGTTTGACCTAAATAGTTACAAACTATTTCAACCCTTTTACACATATTAAATTTTCATCTCTTACTTTTTTATACTCTAAATTTTCACCTATGCTTTCTTCAATTTCTTAACAGAATGCTAGCTTATATGAGATTGTTTTTTAAAAGTTGCATACTCATACTACTATGTGATGCACGATCGTTTATATCTATTTTTTGTTCCGTTTACATTCATACACTTATAGTAAAGATATATACACTTTCAACATGTGATTTTAATTTTAAATATTTGTTAAGATTGTCATTATCTACAAATTTTAATGGAAAAAGACGACATTCACATAAAAATATTAATATAATGGAATGGTTGAGAACTATACTAAAAAAATTAATGTCACTGTACTTAAAAATGAATGTTTTATAAATGTAATTTCTTTATGAAGTTTTGTACACTATTATTTTTTGTTGACTTAAAGAGTTTACATATGTATGTAAGAGAAGATAGAGTACAAGTAACATGTGTGAATATTTTACAAACTAAATAATTTACAATTTAGTTTGCAAAAATATTACATGATATATGTACGGTATACATCACTATTACAAATTTGCCAACAAAAATGGAATTTTTGTAGCAATTTGATACTCGTTAACTATGGATTTAACAATAACTTTTTTTTATCAAAGATAGTGATTGTTATGATTTTAGAGGAAGAGTTTTTTCATTTAAAAAGGTAAAACATGAGATATAAAGAGAGGATATGTTATGGTGATATCTATGATCCTTATAATGGTGCATGTTAATAAGTCTTACCCATTGTGTGTTGAATTCAGTTTGATTTATGTTCACTAAATTAAAAAAATACCAACAACATAGAATTTAAGGATTAGGTTTTGTGAGTTATTCTTATTTTACGATAATTATTATTATTGCTTGAATGACAATATTAAGCCAATATTAATGAGTGATTTGTTTTGATTGCATGCATGTTGTATTTATTACACGTACGATTCGTTCTCTAAAATCTTAATTGTATGTAAGTATGTAGTCCTCCCTTTCTTAATGTCCCGTTAGATTTGTATTTGATTTTTCATGCATCATCTTATTATGTTGTTCGATGAATTAAAATTGAATGAATTGTGGATTTTTTTTTTGTTGAAAAGTGGGTCATGATGTATGATGTTTTAGTTTCATGATAGTACATATGTGTACATTGTCTATCTTGCAGTATTTTAATCTTATATCTTGTAACACCATTTTTCTAAAATAGCTTTTAAAACTCTGTTACTTAAAATTAGCACTTTTAAGGGAACAGGGTTTGCGGAAACAAGCTTTCAACACTTTAGTGCTAACAGTCTCACAAAAGTGGTGTTAAAAGTACTCTGTTTAAAAACTTGAAGCTATCCAACTCTGCAAAGCACTGGGGCCTTACCCTTGCTGGAAACTGATTACCTGCAAACACAACATCCTAAAACGTAAGCTTTCGCTTAGTGAGCATACAAACTGATCAGATAAAGACTTTAAACATGAGTAAATTTTCTCGGGATGTTTCACATCCAAGCTAAACACCTGCAAAACTGTTTAAACTATTAACTGGTCCAGCGTATGATCACACCTCGCGCGTAATCAAATCCCTGACACTCTGTTTAGGTATAAGGATCTCAATATACCCCTATCTCTGTACTGAATAATACATCTGAGTGCTATTAAACCTTGAAACAATAGTCTTAACTCATTACATAAACATATCATAACACAGATATCATACTGTTCACCTTGTGCATATATATATATTGATCATACTAAATACTACAATATAGTGCTACTGAATCTCACATAATTAATCACATGTCAAGCATACAAATGATATACTATTCACTTAATGCATATACATATGCTAATCTGATTAAAGGTAAGTATACTCACCTTAGCCGCAATTAAACAGCTATTCTCTATCGCTGAAACGTCAACTCTTATTGCCTACAAGCAATAAACAATACTTCTGTAACCTCTTTACTCAACTTACAAAAGATACTAATCAAATAACTAAACTGAATTCTGGAAGACTGCTTGCGACCGCAAGCATTAATCATGCGACCGCAAGGGTCCTTAACTAGCTCCTTACGATCGCAAGGGAATTCCTATGCGATCGCAAGGGTACTAAACAACCAAATCTTGAAAACACTGCCTTACGGTCGCAAGTAATCATACTTATGGCCGCAAGAGACTAAACATCCCAAAACACTTAACCACTGCCTTACGATCGCAAGGGATAACCCTTGTGGCCTCAAGGACAGTCGGCACTGCAAATTCATCTGCTCTGTTCGTGCAGCAGCTGTAAATCCGGGTTTTGACCATTTTTAACGATTCAACACTTGTTTTCTGGCACAAGAACACTTCAAACGTTCATACAACTTCTCTAACATCGCTTCAAACTTACTAAAAACAATTACTCAACAAGAACACAACTAATACTATGATTCCATCATATGAGCTATTTTGACCCATAACCACTTGGATTTAAACTAGTAATCATACCTTGCAACCTTGACAATTGAGTACAATAATCCTCAAATGAGAACTTGATGTAGTTTAATCAAAATCGCCAAAAGGAAAGAAAGCCCCAATTGTATGTACGTATGCATAATGTTTGTCTGTAGGTTTGTGTAGAAACTCCAGGAAGAAAGCAAAGGAATTTGTTCATATACCCATCGCTTTCTCATAATTACACAAGTAGTCCCTTAAGTTATATCACTTTTATTTGGACATCTTAAACCCCTCTAGTTTGTAAACACATCTAACCATTTAAATGTACCCACTTATAACTCATGTAACACTTATATTTCTTAATCACATCAATTAAGACTAATCAGAAACCTGGGTGTTACAACTCTTCCCCGCTTGGGGCGATTTCGTCCCCGAAATTTGCTGTATACATAATAACTTTAACATTATAACTTGCTGAATGCTACCGTAGCGCACTAATGGGAGTCTTACATCTCCTCAACTCTGAATGCTATCGCAGCGTACTGATGATAGTCTTACATCACACATCTACCCGCTACTAACGTAGAAGGTTTATAACATACTGAACATAAAATCATGTATCGTATAACACATGGCATATACACCTAAGTGTAATCTGAACTCATCAAGTGCTTCTACTGTATCTTTACCAATCTTATCATGTTTGTTACACAAACTCGCAACTTTTCTTTTCAATAAAGCTATTGACTGTGCTTTATAACTGAACTCCTCATTTCTTGTCCCGTCTTACAAAGGGACAACTACTAAAACATCAGCTAGATTCTTACGAAGGTAGCATACATGACAGGTATCACGAATCTGAATCACTTCATTTGGAAATTCCAGTCTGTACGCTACTTTTCCTACCATCGCAATAATCTCGAAAGGACCTATAAACCGAGACCCTAACTTACCTTTATTTCTGAATCTGATAATCCATATCCACGGTGACGCTTTCAACTACACGTAGCCTCCAATCTGGAGCTCTAATGACAATCTCTTCTTTTCTACATAATTGGTCTATATATCTTGTGCAGCCCTCAGCCGCTCATATATTTGTTGTAATATCTTTACATTCGATCATCTGCTCTATTCTCTTTTTCTAACAAGTCACACTCTAACAATTAGGGTCTTACATTTTCTAACATACATTATCTGGTATCATGGTATACCAATACTCAGTTGGTAACTATTACTACATAAGCACCTTGAGCTCTGAATATGTTCTCCAATATTTATACAATCCTCTCATTCCATCTGTTTGTCTGAGGGTGGAACACTCTATCAATATATATAACTCAATCCCCATATATCATTTCCAACTTACTCCGGTGCCTGGAGATAAATGGAACGTCTCTCTGGAACTAAAACTCTCTGTTTGGCTATTATCTCTTTCACATAATGTTTGTCTTTCTTTCTGAAAAGTACTTATCAAAATAACATGCACACTCTTCGTGAGTCTATCAACTGCTACCCAAATGGCATCAACTCACGTTCTCACTCTCAAGCTGGAAAATCAAGTGACTGTAACTTTCATAAGGATTCTGGTACTTTGCCTTTATTTGTAGATAAGTCAAACATCGATCAACATATCTCTCAATATCATGTGTCATCCCTGGTCACCAAGAATTCATCCATATATCTATATACATCTTTGTCGACATTGGGCGTGTTGAAAGCTAATAGCAATCTACTTCTTCTAATAGAGCCTATCTCACACATCTCTTTAACTGGGTACCCATACTCGGTCATACCGGATCAATAGATCTCGACCATCTCTTACTAACTTTACTGCTTGATCTTTAATACACTGAATTTTGGGCTACTATCTTTAACTACTTTAATCTTATCAAGTATTGTAGTGATGACTGACATTCTTACTCGATGCTTCCTTATATGTATGGTGCCTGACTTTCTGCTCAAAACATCTACCATTATATTAACTTCATCTAGGTGGTATAAAACCACACCTTACTAATCCTTTAAAAGCTCTAACCATCGTCACTGACGCCTGTTCAGACTTTTGCGTTCCAATTCTAAATCGTGAGTCGGGTAACTACTTTCATACATCTTTAGCTGAGCGAAAAACAACTACCCTGCCTCTCATTTCCTCCATAAAAGTATGCATTGGAGCATCACACAACTTATGCTTTAAAGTATCATTAACTCTCTATTGTTTATCTTTCCAGTTCAACTTTGCACCCCTATTTGCTGTTCACGTATGGGTAACACTAGTTTGATCTTATTCTCTTCTCAAATCTTTTAGCTGAGGGTACGTTGACCGCATATCTATCTTTGAACATCATAACATATCCCGAAGCTGATCAACTTACTTATCTTTGTTTTCTTTACAATCTGTAATGCGCCTCTATGGTAAACTACTAGCCAAATGAAACCTCTATCTGTCAGTTCTTGCCGTTGACTCATCAACTCTTACATTTCTAGCGGGGCCAATCTGTACGGGGCCTTAACTTTTCTGGTCTCGTTTCAGATACTACATCAATTCTAAATTCCACTTATTAAGCCGGTGGAATTTCTGGTAAATCATCTGTGTAGTCACAACTACCGGTATCTCTTAAATCTTTTGTAACTTTCTTTTCCTGTTACCTTCTTTCACATAAACTAAAACATTATACAATTATGTCCCGGATACCTTCTCATTTTTGCTAACAAGCAACTAGAATACCTATTCTTTTACTGTCACTTCTGCTCAACGGTTCTTCCCCACTTGGGGTCTGAACCCATACGGTTCTCTGATCGTTGCGTATTTGAACTTGTTACTAAGTTAACCAATCAATCTCAATAACTTAACTACTAGAAACTCTTTACTCGCAATTAATGTATGCTTAATAAAAACTGACAATTTCTATCTCTATTATTCCTTTACTTACATATACTATTCACAATAGTAATCTCATCTGCTGCGTCTACCTACAATCACATCAAGTTCCACCTCTTCTTCTTTAGCTATAAATTGGAACATTCTGCCCTTTGACCAGGTCACCTCTGCTTTTCTAGTATTGACCCTTGTTATAACAAAACTAGGCTAAATAATTAACTGACTTACTCTATGTGGAACTAAATAACTTAGGACAATAATGTCCAAACTAAATAACTGATAGCACGCTTAGAGCAAACTTATTTCAAATCTTTGGTCACATGTCTCTACTTTTCACACTTCGTATATCTGAGTGGGGATCCAACCCTCCATGCTGTAATACAAACGCTAACCTCTTACTTGGCACCCTTACTGGTTCAATCTTTCTCTTTTCGTTTATTATTCTCTGCTCCCTTAATTACTGTTCTTTCTTCTATGTAAGACTTATCATCTCATCAACTTCATTACAAATAACTATCGTTAAGATTCACCTGAATCATTTCTAACATCAGACTATAGCACTATGTTTACAAAACTTCTATAACAACTTACTCTGAACAAAACTACACATTCTTAGCAATTTCTAGGTGATGTCATCCACCAACTCTATCGTCTGTCATCAAACTCGAAACTTTTCTGTGACCTGGTTTACACAAACTTAAAGTATTGCTATACTTTAAACAATTCTTTAAACTAAGGCCATGGCATAGCCTCAATCTGTACTTCTAACTTTCTCTACAATAACATGGTCCATCAGTCTTTCACTGTCTCACATAACAAATTCAACACATATAACTTTTCTCCCTGGCAGACACCTACTGATACAAAGAATCCAATTTCATCTCTACTAATCATCACTACTCACAACTGGATCTAAAATCTCCCCTCCGAAGAGGTAGTTCACATGTTGAACAATCTTTAAACATGTATCCCTACAACAGGTTCTTTCTTAGCTTTAACTCTTACTAATACTCTAACCGTAACCTATACTGCTATATCCACATATTGTGACAACATAACTTTCTTTCTTTCTAAAACATACTCAACCACTTGGCTGATAATATCTAAAACGTTGCATATAGGACTTTACTCTACTTTCTCACTGCTATCCCCTTTACTAAACTGATCTCAAGATCTTGCAATCCCTCTGTAACAACTCCCTCTAAAGGGTTACTCATAGGTCTACTGGTCTAATATAGGAATTGCCTCTGAAACATAGGTATCTCTAGTCTCCAGAAGTATACTAGCCTCAGGCTGCTATATCTGACTCGTATCAACTCTAACCACATACTATATACTCATGATCAGCTATCTTTAACATATACTACCATAACAACTTTCTATGTTTCTCATAATAAGGTATGTAATATTATTAATACTACATCTATCTCATATTTTGTTCTTGTCTTATTCACACATACTGTACTGTCACGTATCACCCCTCACTTGATTCACAAGGTACTAACATGGCAATCTTAAGTTCAACTGCATATTACATGTTCTTTACATACACTGGCCAGGCGTTGTAAGGAACATATTATACACAATTGTTCTTAATACCGTCATGGAATACCCTGATTCACAAGCTTAGGTCACGTATATGGCATAACTAATTATATATGTTAAACATTCTCCTTTTCTCTGGTATCATGTAAACATATTGTCATTTAGCACTCAGACACATAACTATTACACATACCAAAAACATCGCTACTCATGCTCGATTTGTAAAACAAGATAACAAATCATAAACTTCTACTAATCGTATGCTCACCAAGATTACTGCCCCAGGGATAGCTCCACTTCATCTCAAAACCAGGGTTTAAGTTCAGACATCACACTCATGTGTGTCCAAATCACTTAAACCTTGGCTCTGATACCAAGTTGTAACACCACTTTTCTAAAATAGCTTTTAAAACTCTATTACTTAAAATTAGCACTTTTAAGGGAACAGGGTTTGCGGAAACAAGCTATCAACACTTTAGTGCTAACAGTCTCACAAAAGTGGTGTTAAAAGTACTCTGTTTAAAAACTTGGAGCTATCCTACTCTGCAAAACACTGGGGTCTTACCCTTGCTGGAAACTGATTACCTGCAAACACAACATCCTAAAACGTAAGTTTTCGCTTAGTGAGCATACAAACTGATCAGATAAAGACTTTAAACATGAGTAAATTTTCTCGGGATGTTTCACATCCAAGCTAAACACCTGCAAAACTGTTTAAACTATTAACTGGTCCAGGGTATGATCACACCTAGCGCGTAATCAAATCCCTGACACTATGTTTAGGTATAAGGATCTCAATATACCCCTATCTCTGTACTGAATAATACATCTGAGTGCTATTAAACCTTGAAACAATAGTCTTAACTCATTACATAAACATATCATAACACAGATATCATACTGTTCACCTTGTGCATATATATATATTGATCATACTAAATACTACAATATAGTGCTACTGAATCTCACATAATTAATCACATGTCAAGCATACAAATGATATACTATTCACTTAATGCATATACATATGCTAATCTGATTAAAGGTAAGTATACTCACCTTAGCCGCACTTAAACAGCTATTCTATATCGCTGAAACATCAACTCTTATTGCCTACAAGCAATAAACAATACTTCTGTAACCTCTGTACTCAACTTACAAAAGATACTAATCAAATAACTAAACTGAATTCTGGAAGACTGCTTGCGATCGCAAGCATTAATCATGCGACCGCAAGGGTCCTTAACTAGCTCCTTACGATCGCAAGGGAATTCCTATACGATCGCAAAGGTACTAAACAACCAAATCTTGAAAATACTGCCTTACGGTCGCAAGTAATCATACTTACGGCCGCAAGTGACTAAACATCCCAAAACACTTAACCACTGCCTTACGATCGCAAGGGATAACCCTTGCGGCCGCAAGGACAGTCGGCACTGCAGATTCATCTGCTCTGTTCATGCAGCAGCTGTAAATCCGAGTTTTAACCATTTTTAACGATTCAACACTTGTTTTCTGGCACAAGCACACTTCAAACGTTCATATAACTTCTCTAACATCGCTTCAAACTTACTAACAACAATTACTCAACAAGAACACAACTAATACTATGATTCCATCATATGAGCTATTTTGACCCATAACCACTTGGATTTAAACTAGTAATCATACCTTGCAACCTTGACAATTGAATACAATAATCCTCAAATGAGAACTTGATGTAGTTTAATCAAAATCGCCAAAAGGAAAGAAAGCCCCAATTGTACGTACGTATGCATATTGTTTGTCTGTGGGTTTGTGTAGAAACTCCAGGAAGAAAGCAAAGGCATTTGTTCATATACCCATAGCTTTCTCATAATTACACAAGTAGTCCCTTAAGTTATATCACTTTTATTTGGACATCTTCAACCCCTCTAGTTTATAAACACATCTAACCATTTAAATGTACCCACTTATAACTTATGTAACACTTATATTTCTTAATCACATCAATTAAGACTAATCAGAAACCTGGGTGTTACATATCTTTTCCGGTTATTTAAGCATATTCTAGAATTTTTTTCATTTTACTTTATACTTTTTACGTAAACGTTTTAAAAAATTATATAACCGCGCATAGGACATTAACATTAAACTCCGTGGGCTGGGCATAACACAACCTAGAGATTAGACTAGTATATATATATATATATATATATATATATATAAACAAATTTTGTTAATATGGTTAGTTTTAATCAAAATAAGTTTGTTTTTTATTAAAAGTTTAAAACTTTAATGAAATTAAAATAATCCATCTTGGAATTAAAAGATTGGATTGTTTTTGGTTTTTAGGATTAAACTAGAATTTTCGTTATATACATATTATCCCGAATGCTTCCGGTTACCAGCAACCACCGCGGACCACTGGCGGCTGCCCAGGAGCCGCGGCCCATGGTCGTGGCCCAGCCAAGTTACGGTGACCCGAGGACCAAGGCCCATTATGGCTGCAGTCCACTGAGGTTATCGGCCCAATAAGGTGGCCCGACTACGTGTGTTGCGTGACCACGGCTCACATACGTCCCAAGACGTATTTTTTATCCGGATTATGTTTTGTGCTTCGGCCCAATTGAAGAGAAAACCCAAAATATTTTTTTAAGAGGTTCTTAAAGTTCAAAAAATATTTTTCTTGTTTTTAAACTAAAATGCATATTTTTGGTTTTTGGGCTTAAGAGCCCAAGATGTTCTGGATATATGTGCTTCTCAGCCCATATATGGTTATACCGGATATTGGGTTTCGGCCCATAATTTTTTATTATCAAACTTCAGTTCTAAGTTTATAACACATGTTTTGGGATAAGAATAACACAAGTATATATATGTTAATTTTTAAGTTTTAAAGTTAATATATATTATGGTTAAACGATTATTTTAACTAGTTAAGTTAAAGCAGATATTTATTTTGTTCTTGGTTAAAATATAATAAATGTAAACATAATAGTGTTTTATTGGACAAAGGAAAAGGAACAAGTTAATTTAATCAATTATAAGTGTTTTAAGTTTAAAACACTATTTAGTATAATATTTAAATATAAAAGGTTTTATATTAAAGTACTTATTATACTATTAGTTCTATATTGATTAAAAGATGACAAACTTTATTTTGCCTTCTCATCTCAAATTATAGTTTAATTAATTTAGAAGTATCGAGATAGCATTAATAGATTTAATTGTATGTGTTCGCTTTATTTATAGCTAATATTTAATGCTTGTTGTTGATTGTTTATATATTATATATAATTGTGCTTGAGATTATGAATAACTTGTATACTAGTGGCATTGGTATTTTTGAGTCATATTTGCGGTTTTATACATGCCAACTGTAAATGTGTGACCCAAATAAATCCACGTTATATTCTTGTTTGTTTTCGTCAGACATGTAGGTTATAGTTTTTGCCAACTTAGACCCGTAGTTGTGTTTTTTTTATATTTCAGCTTTTATTTTTTGTTTTGAGGAGGCATGCGTGCCACTTACAACCACTTCATAATGTAAATATAATAAAATATGTTATTGTTATTTATATTCTTGTAAGAAGACCAAAGACGGAGACTTTCAAGATAAAGGAGCAAGACAGACATTGTTCGAGTCAAGACCGGAGGTGTCGAGACCAGTGGGAGCAAGAGGAGGCTTCACAATCCATCCATGGGATCACGCTATTTTAGGTTGTCCTTATAACCCCTTAGGACAAGTTGGCAAAACTATAATATTTTTTTAACTGTGTGGTTGTGCTTTATTTTTTATGATTCATATGCGGTATAAAATTTAAAGTGGGTTAATAATAGTTATTATTAATCAGTTTAAAACCACGTGTAGAAACTAGAAGGGGGTTTGAATAGTTTATATGTCCACTTTTTCGAATTTAAATAAATTTAAGAGTGGAAATAAATAGATGTTATAACAATAAATTGCGGAATATATATAAATGTAGAAAATATATAAATATATATATATTTATATATATGTACATATATATATAATATTATGTATATATAGATATAAGTATATAAATATGTATATATATATAAGTACGTGTATATATAAGTTAGTATATATATATATATATATATATATATATATATATATATATATATATATATATATATATATATATATATATATATATATATATATATATATATATATATATATATATATGATTGACTGAAATGTAAATGACTTGAATGTAAATAAATAAAAATACAAGAATGTAAAGACGCGTGAGTAAATGTTTGTAATGTAAATATGCAAGAATGTAAGAGTGATAATCAAGAAATAAATGTAAACATGAAAGAGTTAAAGGGTTAGATAGATGACACCGAGATTGTAAAGTGGTTCGGTTGAACTTCAACCTACATCCACTCCTTGGCCTCCGTCAAGATTTTCACTAGCACCGTACGTGCAAACTTTCTCTTAGCCCGGAAGAGATCACCGAATACAATCACCTTTGAATGGTAGGTGACAACCACTTAAGATTGCAGCCTTATGTTACGACTAATAATAATAAAGTTGAAGACAATGTTCTAATAATTCTTACTTTTGCTCAAATTTCTAATTTATGATTTATATCTGATTTTGTATTTCATTTCCTTGATAATTGTTCTATGTATTTTTTTTATTATTTATAAGTTATCTATAACCAACATGTGTAATACATGGATCTCTAAACTAGTATATACATACTTAAACGACACCTTTGACCATAATGTTTGGATATTGTTGGAAAAATAAGAAGATAAACACATGATAATTATCTGCAAAGTAATCCTCTTATTTCACACTTTAAAACATAATAAGTACATTAAATATATATATATATATATATATATATATATATATATATATATATATATATATAACAAAAAATACTTAACTGCCTTCACATATTTTTAAAATCAACCCTAAAGTTAATATTAAATACAATTAAACCCTTAAAGTTTAGTTTACAATCTAACAGATATAAAGATCGACCATAGTTTACAATCTTGACACACAAACTCTACTCTAATTCCATAAGACACCTTGAACTTTAACAACATCGTAAACTTCTAAAAGTTAACTTAAAATTTCTAATTAACAATTTTTAGTGTATGGTTCATGAGGTATGTACGTTTTCATGTTACCTCTTACTTTAACAGAGAACCTTGTTATAAAAGTAGAAAGAGAGAAAATGGAATGTAATGAATTGAATTAACCAAAGAGTAAACTGTACATCAGCTTATATACACGAGCTAAGTAGTGTAAGAGCAGCTAACTAACTTCTAACTAACAACTAGAAAGAATAACTAATTTAACAACTTAAATGGCTTGACAATCCACTTGGTGTTTGCTGTGATATTTGTATTGAGATGAGACTGCATGTGCATGATGTTCATTAGCCCCCCAGCCCCCCTGCAAGTTGGCAGTGTGAAAGGATCACAAATGCCAAACTTGGATATACATGAGTAATGTGGAGATTTGCTAAGACATTTGGTTAGGACATCTACTATTTGAGCTTTGGATGGAATTAAGGAAGGTAAGATGTGACCATTCTTGATCTTGTCTCTCACAAAGTGGCAGTCTATCTCGATATGCTTTGTCCTTGCATGCTGAATACAATTAGATGCAAATGCAATGGTTGAAGAATTGTCACAATGTATCTTATCCGGATGAGGAATGGATTGGCTTAGATCATGTAAATACTAACAAGCCAAGTAATCTCACATGTACCTTCTGCCAGTGCACGATATTCTGCCTCAGTAGATGAACGAGACACAACTGATTGTTTCTTTGATTGCCAAGAGATGAGATAGGGACCAAGAAAAATGCAATAACCAGTGATAGATCTTCTAGCAATGGGGCAAGAAGCCCAACCACTATCACAATATGCCCGTAGTTGTAAAGAAGTATTAGAAGGAAAGTGTAAACCTTGTCCTGAGCATAGTTTTATGTATCGAAGGACCTTGTATAAGGCCTGAAGATGACTGGTACTTGGAGCATGACTAAATTTATTTAACATTTAGTTAAGTACAAAATTTTTCCAACTAATGTCCTATAGAGAGTGTCATCCTTTGAGAGACCCCCTTCTGTGGCAGTGAGTTTGATATTAGGATCTATAGGAATTGAAGAAGGTTTTTCATCCAAAATACCATCTGTGTGAAGTAATTCCAAAGCATACTTCCTTTGAATCATGGTAATACCATGTTCATTTCGAAGAAATTCAATTCCAAGACAATAATGAACTTGACCCAAATCTTTAATGCTAAAGGTATTGTCAAGTTGTCTTTTGATGTCTGTAATAAGAGAAGAATTGTTACCAGTGATAAGTAAATCATCAACATAGATAACAATAGCAATAAAGTCTTTCCTGTTGTGATAAGTGAGTAAAGAAGTATCTGCATAGCATTATTTGAAATTAAGCTTGAGAAGGAAAGTAGTCAATTTGGTGAACCACTGTCGATTAGCTTGTTTAAGTCCATATAAGGACTTTTTGAGCTTGCGGACTGTATTGGGTGGCAGATCAAACATGTATCCTTGAGGGACTTTCATGTAGACCTCTTCATGGAGGTCACCATGCAAAAATGCATTATTAACATCCAACTGTTCAATTGGCCAATTCTTGTGAACTGCAATAGCTAAGAGTGCCCTCACTATGACCATTTTAGCCACGGGAGCAAAGGTCTCTTTGTAGTCAATCCCTTCTTTCTGTGTGAAACCTTTGGCTACTAATATAGCCTTGAATCTCTCTATGAAACCATCAGCATGACACTTGATTTTGTAAACCCATTTGCAGCCAATGGGTTCTTTGTTAGGAGGTAGTTGAGTCAATTCCCAAGTTCCATTCTTTTCAAGAGCTAAAATATCTTTGTTCATAGCCTCTACCCATCTATGATCTTTAGAATCATGAGAGTAGGTAGTGGGTTCAACTATATGGTTTATGATGTTGATAAGGTGACATGCGTGAGGAGAATGAAAGTTGGAGGAATTTAGGAATTTTGAGTGATGGAATTTGGTCGTAATGGACTGTGCAGAATGTTTAATGTGTGAGCAATAGTAATCTTGGTACTTTACTGGTGGACGAGAGGTTCTTTGTGATGTTCTTGTGAGTAGAAATGAATTAGTAGACTGTGGTGGTGGATTAGATGTAGACATAGGTTATGATGTGGAGTGAGAAGCTGTGGGAGAGGAAGGATTCATGGATGTGGGTGGATCAAAATGAGATGAAGGGTGTGTAGGTGTGGGAGATGAAGGGTGTGTAGGTGTTGAGGAAGGTAAGGTAGAATTGGTGGGAATAGAAATAGGAGTAGAAGAAGATGAATCAGTGATGTGAGTGGAAGGGTCTAAGGATGGAGTATTGAGAGATGGTATGGTGTTTGGTAGGAAAAAGATATGTCCATGTAGCTCGAGAGAAATCATCCACAATAGTTAGGAAGTATTTGCACCCATTCATTGTTGTATGTCTATAGGGACCCAAATTTCTATTTGGATTAAATCAAACAAAGAATGAGCATGTGAATCACTAGATGAGAAAGGAAGTGCATGTTGCTTCGATAAAGGACAGATGGTACATTTAGTAAAAATAGACTTGCATTTATTTAATGAAGACAGTCCTTTTACATGTTTTAAGACATGGAAAGAAGGATGGCCTAATCTAGAGTGCCACAGTGATCAATCTTGATCAGTTGCAGCCGAATGAACATGGTGTGTGGAAAAAGTAGGATTGACTTCCATGTCTTGTTTGATGATATAAAGACCATTACGGAGGGTACCATGTCCAATCCTCCTGTTGTGGTCCTGAAAATAACATGATAAAGGTGTAAAGAGCACATGTATGGATAATTGTGTACCTAATTTACTAATAGAAAGGAGGTTGTAAGAAAAGGATGGAATGAACATAACATTGTGTAGTGTAATTGTAGAGGTGATGTTGACAGAACCATATTTAAGGACTTGTGTATTATGATCATTAAGTAAAAGGACATGAATGGGGTTTTGAAGTTCACGAATGTTGTGCATGAGTGTGAGAGAGTTTGAGATGTGGTCAGTTGCCCCACTTCCACTACCCATGCATTCCTTAAATCACAAACTATAGAGGCAATAAACTTGTAGATGCTAGTTGTGATGTGTGGAGTAATTAACTTGGAATTACCTTTGGTAGGAGGAACTGTACCTTGCAATGATGTATCCTTAAATGATGACTGTTGTAGCACCATCAATACTTGGTTCAATTGGTTTTGAAGATGGTCCATTCTAGCATACATTGCCCCATCCGTACTTGTGGTAGAAGTATTCATAGAGTGTTCATGTCCTACAACCAGATTGACCACTTTATCATGATGTGTTGTCATAGAATTAGCTGTCATAGGCTTATATTTTCCATGTAAAGGGTGGCCAAACGGATAGCCCACCAGTTTATAGCATTCCTCCTTTGAGCGACCTTCTCTCTTGCAGTATTCACAAAAGATTCCTTTCTTAAAAGTATTTTTCTTCATTGAGTTGTCACTCTGTGTAGAATTGTTGTATCTCGAATTGTTAGCATTAAAGTTCCTGGTGGTTTGAGCAGCCAACAATATGGATATAGGAGTCTTGTTTGTGTTTCCTTCTCTCTGTTTCTCCTCTTGCCTAATCATGTTGTAGGCTTTTGCAACTGTAGGTAGAGGGGGCATTAGAAAGATTTAGCCTCTAGTATTGGAATAGCATTCATCAAATCCCATAAGAAATTGAATTAACTTCATTCTTTGGTCTCTTTCACTGCTCATTTCTTCATTCTCACAAGTACAGAGGCAGGTACATAAGTAGGTTGTCTCTAGAGCATCCATTTCATCCCACTACCCCTTTAATTTGTGATAATAACTCTCAATTGAGCAGTTTGATTGTTTCAATAGTACAATATCATTGGATAGTTGATAAACCCTATGACCATCTAAGTGGGAGTAATGTTCTTGTAATTCACTCCACAATTCAGATGCAGTGTTTATAAACGTAAGAAAATTGCTTATTTCATCCGATATAGTGTTTAGTATCCAAGAAATTACCATATCGTTTGTACGGTCCCAAAGTGCGTTCATATACGAGTGAGCTTCGGGTTCCTTGAATCCACCTGTGATTATCTTCATTTTGTTCTTCGCACTCAACGCAATCATCATTGATCTCTTCCATGAATTGTAATTGTTAGAACCAGTCAATTTCTTCGAGATGAGTATTAAGCCTGGATGATCATGTTGATGGATGAACAATGGATGATTTGGTGAATTATGATCTTCATCAGAGTTTAGAGGTGGTGGATCCATGGCCGATCGATTGATTGAGACTTCTCACAATCTATGTGAGAAGCTCTGATACCATGTTATAAAAGTAGAAAGAGAGAAAATGGAATGTAATGAATTGAATTAACCAAAGAGTAAACTGTACTTCAGCTTATATACACGAGCTAAGTAGTGTAAGAGCAGCTAACTAACTTCTAACTAACAACTAGAAAGAATAACTAATTTTAACAACTCAAATGGCTTGAAAATCCACTTGGTGTTTGCTGTGATATTTGTATTGAGATGAGGTTGCATGTGCATGATGTCCATTAAACCTAACCTACTCATACACCATCATATATGTATCTTAATTAGAGATGTTAATTTTGACCTATTTACTTGTTGATTTTGGTTATGTTGTATCTTTTAATGATTATTGTCAAATAAATAACCGTTTTTAAGGTGATTTATAAATAAAATAAACAAACCAAGATTGTAGATACATTACTAAAAGGAACATAGCTTTTACCATAATTACTCAAAAGATGATTTGCTGACAGTTCAATGAACTGTGAATGCTTTTATTGAAACTAAACTAAATTTACATTACAAAACCTGTTAATTGCACCAAACTCCCTACACTCACTTGCAACCAAACCTTCTCCAATTCCTTCATTAATGGCGAATTACCTCCAATTCAAGCCAACCCCACAAGCTTCTCGCTAATCTCCCACACCTTACGAGCCTTGCTCACATCACTTGCTTCTTCCGACAACTGGTTCTCGAACGAAGCCGAATCCTTGTTCCAACTCCAGTAAACACCCGATTTCGTCAGACTTGGATCACTCACAACCTGCACAATATCTTAATCCATCAATTAACATAAAAAATCCCAAAAGAAACAAAAAAAATCACTAATTGAAGTTTAGAATGATCGTTAATCACGTACCTGTGCAAGTCGTTTGCCGGATTCATCTTCAGAAACATACCCTTTAGTGACAAACTTCTGGAATGGCGGAAATAGAGCCCGGAATAGAGGAATATGTTCCCTGAACAAACCGGTGGTTGCTATGCAACCGGGGTATAAAGAAGCAAATGTGATTCCGGTTTCTTCATGGTATCTCCGGTGAAACTCTTGCATTGTGAGCATGTTACAAATCTTGCTGTCTTTATATGCTTTTGCACCGTCAAATTTACCTCCGTCGATCATGGTTGAGCTGTTTAAGCCGTTTAAACCGCCGGCTAGACCCCTCATGTCACCCAAGTTAGCCTTTGGAGGTATGTTTCCGGCCAACGTGTTTGTGTTTCCGGTGATTGATCCGACAATGATGAGTCTTTTTGACGGATAATCGGATTCTTTCATGTCATCAAGTAATAATCTTGAAAGAAGAAAGTGACCAAGATGATTTGTTCCTACGCTAAGCTCGACTCCGTCGGCTGTAAAGGTGGGTTCTCTGGCCGTCGGTTGGTACACGGCGGCGTTGCAGACCAAAACATCTAGCGGCCGACCAGATTGTTTGAAATTAGCGACGAATTGTCGGACACTGTCTAAAGATGCAAGGTCTAGATGCATAACTGTGTAATTCTCTTTTGAGATTCCAGCTGATTTTGCAGCTCTTTCTGCTTTTAGAAAGTCTCTGCACGCCATAATCACGTGCCATTTTCCGGTTTCCGCTAAGGCTTTAGCGGTGGCGAGACCCAGACCAGAGGAAGCTCCGGTGATGATCACGGTGCCTTTTCTCAGCGTTTTCTTCCCTTCCGGTGCTCTGGTCACCACCGGAGTGCTCGTGGTGGCTACTGCTTGGATTCTCAAAGCTTTTCTTCGTGTGAATTCCATCTACAAGAAACAAAAATATAACTTCAGCCATGATAGTTTTTTAAAATAAGACAAAGATTTCTGCACATATATACCTTGCTGATCCTCGAGACAGGTGAACTGAAACCGGCGCCGGAAAGTGTGACACCGAAGAGGGTGGTATCCTTCAAAGTTGCGGTGGTCTTTCCCTGCAAGTTAGCAAGATTCTGAACGGAGAAGGAGGTGGCCTGAAGAGCCATTGCTGACTGAAATTTACAAGTGGGGTTTAGCGAGTGTAGTGAATGATAAATGATGATTTTGAACATTTGGTGATGTTGGATTATATAATGATGATTATTTTGTGTTTTACCATTTTTGGTAAATTAAGTGGATAATTTTATGTTTCAAGTAACCAATCGGGAAAAGGTATTTAGATTGCAAGCACGTGACAGTTGAAGATATTAAGGTACGGTGCCCAATACATATATATTTTTCATTTTTGATCTCCGGCATGGGACTTCAAACATTGGATAAAATGCCTTTTTTTTATTTTAATCAATATTATATTTTATTTTATTTTATCTAAATAGCAACGGAGTTGATTTGTAAACAACAGTTTTTAATCATACATAATAAGTTACAAACAGTTAATTCACATTATACAAGTTGATTATACATAAAGTTATTGTCTATGATCATTTTTATTGTATAAGTGTCATCACCCAATTAGTAAAACTAGAGCAACCATATCTTTTTAAGGTAACCTTGCCATTACATAATTACACATCTAAAGGATAATGTAATATAAATTTTGATAAACATCAAATATAAGACGTTTATCCTTTATAAAAACGAATGATTAATATGAATAAGCTTCAGAAATTATATAGTATTCGGGTTCGAACATAAAATCTTATTAAACCAAATAGCATTTAAATGACTAAGTGTCTAGGTTTCAAACTTAAAAGATAGATTAACAACCGCCATATCCAATCTCGCGTAAGATGGTGTAACACGACATAAACGGAAAAAAAACTCGAAAACACATAGTAAGTGTATACACAATCAAGGATTCATTCATTTTCACCAACAAAACATTAAGTTAAAAGAAGATACACAGACCGAATACACAAGAAATGAATCATAAAAATACAAATTAATATCTCCAAGTCTCTACAATTCATCCAATTCTAGACTCCCAAACGTATTCTCTTCACTTTTTTTCCTTCTCTTTTTTTTTTGTTATTTTTCTGAAAATTCTATTTTTTTTTCCTACTAAAGAACTGGCTCCTTTGTCAGTTCTGAATTTGAAGAGGCAGAAGTAGCACAAAAAGAAAACAAGACTCTCCTGCTAATATTACAAATCTTTGAAGCTATCTGTACAACCATCCACTTATATCCGAACCGGCATTCCAAAATTCTGGAATGTTCTGATTTCCCCGCGTAGTCCAGCTGTCACAATCACCATACCCCATGCCGACTTCCCAGGGCTCAACCCGTTTGTAAAGTCAACACTAACCCGCGGACTCGGGTTCTTAGAAGCCGAAACAAGCTTTTCCTCGGGCCATGTAGCCGAGATCCTATCAAAAAAGTATCCATTGGTTGCACTCGAGATGGTTCCATGAAGCGGGCTGCTACTACAACCAGAGTTCAATGGTGAACCGTGTTTTCCATTACTTTCGTCCTCTTCTGGTGTGGGAGGATGGTTAGCCGTGGACACGTCATCTAACCGGTCATGGTCAACACTTAGCCTAGCAGGTTCGGCTAACCCGTCTTGGAAACCCCAACAGGTGTCGGTCATACCGGGCCATGGGATAGCCATGGATACATCTTGACAGTGGAAATGCTCATATGCTTGAGTAACCGTTACACCTTTATTTCTGCTGGTACGCGACTCACCTTCGTGTTTCCAGATGTACACATTGGAATCCTCGCTGGCACACACCACGTATCTCCCGTTTGCTGATAGATACGCGGAAATTTGGCTGTTTGTGTTGCGAAACCCTGTGATAGAAAAGCAAATATATATAACAGAACATATAAATTTTTAAAATTAATAAAAAAAAAAGATATATAATACCTTTAAACTTGTGGACTAGGTCAACTCCATCAACAACACGGATTCGTGAATCTGCAGATGTTATAAGCACTTCTGATGTACTGCCTGGAGCAAACTGTAAATGAACTTATGTGTTAAAAAATGTCGTGCGAGGTAATAAAAAGGCTTATGTAGGTTTGGGCCAATATTCTTGGTTGGAGTCCAATTGGTCGAATCAGGCCCGTTTATGTTCATTATTCAGGATTTCAGGGTTTAAGTGTGACTAGTTGCTTTTAGATCCATAGGAATATAAAGTAAAAAAGAAATGAGATAATCAAATTATTCAAATCATGGGAGACATATGCTGCTGCTCCAAATTGGAATGACAACCCAAGTGTACAGACATACATGGGATACAACCACCATAAAACTTTAATGCTTTTAATCCTCATCATTTTAAAAGCAATATGGTCGAGAGTGGGACCGGTTGACCAATATAAGAGCTAGATATAGCAATTTTGACCCATTAATTCTATCTCCGGGTCAATCTGGTAAAATAAATAGATATCTTGAAAGGAAACGAGTCTAATAGGTCAAACAAGTCAAAAGTTACCCATAGTGTATTTTCGATGAATTAAACCGTCTAATCATTTTACTCAAATACATAAATAAAGAAAGGCATGTAATAGCTTTATTACCTGAAAACCGGTGATTTTTTTATGATGTGGCTTCTTCTTCTTATTCTGTAGGTTGATCTGACCCGTCTGATGCAACTTATTTTCTGAAAAATAAAGAAAACTTATTAAAAATTTAAAATACAAGCAAAAAAGGAGACCCAAGAAAACAAACAGAAAATATCAAGAAAAAGATAGCTAGCAAGATTAATCATGCCATACCGGCTGTATTATACACACGACAGCTTCCCTTGTGTGAACCAACAAGTGCAGCCTTCACAAATAAAGAAAAAACTTCCTTCAGCCATTAATAAAATTTTGCAATTAAATAGTAATTAAATAATATTAAGTTGACAATAATCATTAATGGCTCAACCTGACCATCGGGTGTGTAACAAGCAGCAGTGACCATTTCATGCAGATCAAGCCAATCAACAACTTGTCTATCAGGAATGCTCCATATGCGAACTTTGGCATCTAAAGATCCACTGATGAAATATCTATCATCAACAGGATTAAATTGGATGCATGTCACTGCATCGAGGAACAAAAAAACATAAATGGATTTTCAGTACTAAAAACACGAATGAAGTTAATTTGTTTTCTTACCATAATCACTGTGAGAAAAGACCTTCAAACATGACTTGCTAGATAACTCCCACAGTCGTACTGTTTTGTCCATGGAGGATGAAAGCAAATGCTGACATTCAAATTTACTGTCAATAAGAGCTTTCATGTATGCTTCAACACAATAGATGCACATATGAAATTACTCTTTGACATTTACAAGATGTGCACATTTAATCAATTAGATACTTATATGTATGGAATAAAATGCGACCAAAAGAAAAGGCTACCATAATTAACAACAAATGTCGCAACTCTTTCTATAAAAAAGAGCCGACAAGAAATTTCAGGTAACTTCAGAGTGGGGTAATTGAAGCAAAAAAGTTTATACTATTCAATAATCAATTCGTGTTACCAACAAGGAACGATATTTCTTATAATAAATGACTAAAATTTATCAGTCACGTGCAAGAAGCTACAAAATTCATTTCATGATATCTCACTCTCGAGAGTACAAGAAAGACACATTCAGATTTGTAAATCCAAACAATATCCTACCCGAGAAGCGTACCATAAATCAAACACACTAATAAGTAAGAGAATCCCTCAGCAAATTATGAATAAAATGCAAAAATTTGAAACTTCACTTGCTTACAATAATTTAAGCCAATGCCTTATTATAATTTTTTGATTGCAAACCCTATTTTGGAATCAATCTTTATAAAAAGATGACAGTCCACCTTTCTATGCAAGGTTACTTACACTAGTTTTTTGGGCTTGACTGATAATCTAATACATAGTTTCTAGTTAACTTATAACCTTGCTCATTCTCATATTACACCTAATTCTACTGGAAATTCTGCTCCAAAGGCATATTGACGACAGGAATTTTTCAAATGAACAATCAATCAGATTGAACGGTTTAACAAGATTACAAGCTGTGGCATATAACCAACCGTATTATCAATATAAGCTCTTTTTTTAGAAACTGTTTTAAATTAAATTGCCCATGTGCTACAACTACAAGGACGTTGCCACGTTGGTATATTTATAAAATATAAAGAAATGAACTAAAAGAACCTAATAAAGTCTAACAAATAAGGAACAATCTCCTAAAAAATCTCACTTGACTGAGTCTCTAAGAATCTTGTACAATATTCACAGTTATATACCAACAGTGGTCTCTACCTACAACCTCAATGTGTCCTCTTTTAATTCAAACTTTCAAAGTCACAAGTATCTCATAAATCCCACAAGCAAAACCAAATTCCTCATCAAACATCATTACATCCAAACAAACCTGAAATGTTATTCACGGGATCAATGAAAGATCGGTAAAAATAAGTGTTCTTCCTAATGGTTATTAACTGAAAATGAAAATATTAACATGTATCACCTCTCAATCAGTATTGCCTTTTTCCTACCTTCTTGTGAGTTGTGATTACGGTCAATAGTCAAGATCACGGTGTGTTAATATATAACTGAATTAGGTTGCCATGTTTGCTACTTTTTCCAACAAGCACATAACATTAATGATATACATATCCAAATATAAGATAAAACAAACAGATGTGATTTGAAAATGCTGGCTAACCTGAGTTTTGGACCAGGAGAGGTCAAGCACATCATCCATATGTCCAATGAAGGAACAAACTGGTTTTTCTGAGAGTGCAAATACAGTGTCTGGCACCAAAATTGGGTCCAAGCTTATAGACTTTCGGCTTATAGATAGCCTTCCCCTTCTCTTCCTTTCAGGCACAGTTTCCAAAGTTGAAGATAATGAGGTTGGTTCCGGCGACCCGTTAGACATCAATAACAGATTCAAATTTCCATCTTCTTGTTTATCAAACAAAAGATCGCCTTTTCTATCTGAGCTAACAACTTGCCATACATGGATAAGACAATCCTCACCAGCACTAGCAAGATACTTTCCATCCAAACTAAACTTAATGGTCCAGATACAACCATTGTGAGCCTGAATCTCTTGACTCTTATAAAGACCCGTGAGTTCTTTGCAAGTTTTCCCATATTGTCGAACCCGTACTCTTTCTGGGCCATGAAAAGAAGCCTCTTGACTATCATCAGTGGCTGAACTTGACCTTCTTCCACCCTTTTCAGATGATGTATCTCTCTCATCACTGCTACGTCTTTCTTTAAGACCAGTAACCGAACTAGCTACATTTTTAATACTCTTTAACCAGCTTCCTTTCTTTTTTGACTTAGATCCACCCCCACCACTGCTATTGCCATTAGAATCGGGTAATTCATTATTACCAGACTCAACATTCTGTCTTCTCATCAATTCTTGTACAATCGGCGAATGCCCAACACACATTTCAAACTCTTCCATGGTTAAATGCCTCCCAGTCCCAACTTCCTTAAGATTTCCACACATTCCATCCTCTCTAACCTCCTTCACCACAAACTCTTCCCCGTTATCAAGATTCTTGATTGTACACACAGCATCATCACCATCCATAGTACAATCCAAATCCATCCCTGTCACTCCTTCATCACCACAATTGCTATTATCATTCGAGTTCAAATTCAAGGGAAGATCACTACACTTAACAATCTCCTCGCTACGCCTAAGAATTTTACCAGTGGGAGGCTTATTAGGCGAGGCAGCATTAGCATTGACCACAGAGGATCCGTTGCCGATGCTTGGAGATTTGACTAGAACATGTTTATCAACGCTATTATTTACACTTGATGTTGAATTAATTAAAAGAATATCTTGATTAGAATCAGAATTAGAATCACGGTGTCCATGATCAGCAGACTTGGATCGAAGGATTACAGGTTCAGAAGAAGCAGAGACTTGATGAGTAGCTTCAATGTCTAAATGATCTGCTGAAACAGACTTACCCAACTTTAAGTCGGCAGCAGATGAACCGGTAAGTCGAGGGTCGCGACTAAGTCCCATCTGCCGGAGCAACCGCAGGCGGCGTTCCTCGACAGACGACGGCTGTGAGATCCAGACGTCGTAGTTGGTGGTAACCCCCATTGGGAATTTAGGGATCGGTAAGGGAGCATGATTGAGATCCCTGAAATAGACGTCGCTGTCGTCTTCGGCTGCGTCGTCGTCGTCGGAGCAAGAAGAAGAAGAACAGGTGGTAGAAGTTGAAGAAAGAATACGATCAAGAGACTCGTAGAAACAGTCGTCGTTACCGTTGTTGTCTTCTTCGTCTTGGTTGGCAGATTTGCTCATCGTTCGGGCATTCCCATCTGAAAATGAAAATGCCCGCCGTAACAAGACAAAGTGGCAACTGAGAGATCGGAGTGAGTGCTTTGGGAAGAACTCAGATCCGACGAGGGGGCCGACGGTGGGAGGGAGGACCGGGGGAGAAAACGATGTCGTCTTGGAGTATTGTGTGTCGTTACTGGGAAGAAAGGAAAAAGGGGGTCTGGGTTTGGTTTCGTTTAGTTTGGTTGTGTTTATTATGTGTGTGTGTGTGTGTGTGTGTGTGTGTGTGTGTGTGTGTGTGTGTGTGTTTATGTGTGTGTGTTGTGGGTGTGATGACCACAAACAAAGTGAAACCACCGCAACTCCAAAAATAATTAATTCACAAATAAATAATAATTAATTCAGAAATAAATAAATAAATAATTAATTGTACAATTATTTGCATATGCATTTGTGAGAGAACCTTCAAAATTAAATTGTATTGTCTCCATCTTATTTAAATATCTTATTGGATTGGAGTACATAAAGTAAACTCTCTTATGCAACCTTTAAATTATCAAAAATATTAACTACATTTTATACCTATTAATTCATTTTATTAAACAAATTACATTTTTATAAAAAAAATCATTAACTATTGAACTTGTAAATTCGTTTCATCTTTTAAGACTTTACAAAATTCAAAGAAATTTAGCTAAGATACCAATATAGTGCTACAGGTAAAATAAAATAAAGAGGTAATTTAAATAAGTCTAAACATATATATTTTATATGCCTGTAAATATTTTTATAAAATATAACATGATTTGATATTTTTTGTAAATATTACACAACATATTTACGAGTTTTGGATAAAATGTGTTCATACTTCATTAATAAAAACTATTTTGGTACTTTTTTGTGTGTAATTACACTATATATTAAGATCGTAATTGTATTACGTTCTTTGTGCTTACTTGTAATTATAATAAGCAAAAAAAAATATTAATGCATAAAATTTAAAGTTATACGAACAAATTTATTCATGTTTGTTGGTGCAATCAAGAGATTAAATATTTAAATATATCTGGTTTTGATGATGCAATTTTAATAATCAAATTGTAAGAAAAATATATATATCCAAGTTAATATGAAAATAATAAGTTTGGCAAAATAATAATTTATATATATATATATTTGTGGAAGATCATAACACTGATAAAACCTCACAAAATATATATTACATATTTTATATTGCCAAAACTGAAAAGTTAAGGAAAATAAAAATGACAATATAATCATAAATGGATATATCTTAAAATGCCATTTTTATAAACATATAATTTTCACTTATAAACCTGTTCCATACATCGTCAAAATAATATCTGTCTATGGAACAAAGTTTTTATAAGTTATTGCCAACAAATTTGAATAGACATGATTTTATAAATTGGCAAAAGTGAAAATATGTATTTTAGAATACAAGATAAATATCTTTAAGAGGTATTATTATACTGTGTATTAATTAATTATATATAAAAAGATATTGGCTAAGATCTTATGACACAAAAGGACATTAGGTGTCATCCTTAGAATTAAACATGTGCTTAATTAATTTAAAAGTCAGTCCAAATACACAGTGTAACGATATTTATTTTGGTGTTTATCATTTCTAAAATACCAGCTTAAAAGAGTAGGTCGTAAAATAACGGAAATATTTATTAACGATCCGAGAATGTGGCGGCTCTGGCCACTGTCGATCCACGGTCGACCGTGGGATCGACCGTCCGGCCAGATGAGGTGTCCCCACTCTTCTCTTCTCTTCCTCTATAAATATAACCCACTTCTTTTCACTTCTTACCTTTTGCCAACTTAGATATTCTCTCCTACATATACACTCACACACTTGATCTTCCAACTTTATATATATTTATCTTTGAGTGTGTTGATTCTTGAAGTTGTTTACATATATTGTGATATTCATACAACTCTTCAAGATCAAGCAAAAGGGAAGCAAGAAAAATACTTTGAATATTGATTCATAGAGTTCATCTTTTCTTGTATTGAGAGATTTATAGTTCATACACCATTGTTGGTGTTCTTGGTGTTCTTGGTGAAGTGTTCTTGAGTGAAGAACACTTTTATCTTTTGGTGGGTTTGATTATTCCCCACTTTGTTTGTTAGAAATTTTGGAGTTCTTGGTGAAGAACTTGAGTTTTCTTCTTGTTGAAGAAGAAGGTGTGTTCTTGGTGAAGAACACTTGTAAGATCTTGGATTAGATCTTTTGGTGGTTGTCACCTACCCGTAAAGGTGATTGTACTTCGGTGATCTTTTCCGGGCTAAGAGGTATTTTGCACGTGGTGCTAGTGGAATCCTTGACGGAGGTCAAGACGTGGATGTAGGTTGGAGTTTAACCGAACCACGTAAAAATCTTGGTGTCATCCTTCTAAACCCTTAACTCTTTAATTTCCGCACTTGCATTTGCATATTTATTTTCGCAAGCATATTTACATTTCTAGCATTTTACTTTTTAGCATTTTATTTCTTATTTCTTTTATTTATTTATTTATGTCATTTAAATTTCAGTCTTACTATATATATATATATATATATATATATATATATATATATTTATCTGGTATACCCATCAAGATTAATATATATATATATATATATATATATATATATATATATATATATATATATATATACATATCTGGTACTTACAATCAAGATATATATATATAAATATTACTATATATATATATATATATATATATATTTATATACTTTCCGCATTTTATTTCTTGCATCTTATATATATATATATGTCTGGTACAATCATCAAGATATATATATATAAGCACTACTATACATATTTATATATTTTACGTATTTATAATTCAGCGCATTAATTTTCAAAGTCTCATATATTTGCTATCTTATATCCACTAACAGTTTTCTCTTTTGTGTCCGATATTTAAATTAATTAAATAATCGAAAAAGTGGTCATGGAAACTATTCAAACCCCCCCCCCTTCTAGTTTCTACAATGTTTATGAAATTATTCTTTTATAAAAAATTTTGGTTATATGATGAACTAACATTTTAACTTCAAACTATTGTATTATACAGTTATACTGTTACGGATGTTGAAATGTAAACTAAAACCTTATAAAAAATGTATTATTAAGAAATATATGATTAAGAAAGCTAAAAACTTATAAAAAATGTATTAAGCTTTGAATTTTTTATCCTTACACTTAAAATGTGTCAACATATATCGTTTAATATATGGAAACTAGTTTGATAGAATTATATGTTGTATAGAATATACAGAAATTTCATAAAGATAAATAAGATCAGATTGGTTTGTTTTTAATTTGTTTTCCTTTTTATAATTTTGTTTTTTATTCAACGACAAAAACAAAATTATTAGTGCAAGTGTGAATGCTAAATGCTACATAGAAATTCTTTTAGGGAAGTTCAAAACCTTGATTTAAAGTTTAAACTTGTTTGAGTATTCATCATTCTATTTTGGATTTAGATGACTAAAGCTTGCTTAACACTTATATATATAAGTTGATATTAAATATTTAATAATCTATAAACTATCGTATAATGAATAACAAAACAATGATAAATACTTGAAGATAAGCTCTCAAATTAGCACTTGAACTCGACAACACCAAATGGCTCAAGCAGGTAAATAGAAAGGTTTTTCCTGTTTAGGTTAGCCTGAGAGAGCGAGGCTTTGACTCAATAGTTAAATGTATAAAAAACATATAATAAATAAAATAAGAGTAAATATTAATGTATTTTGTCCATTCTATTTAAGAATCCCGTAATATAAATACAATAAATAAAGATTTGTCACTCTATTTCATTAAATATATAAAATAAAAAAAGTCTACTATAAGTTTGAAAATAAATAATGAGACCATGGACCATGCTAGTAATGGTATAGATAGGGTAGTAGTAGGACATAGGTGTACACCATCACCATATAACTAGTACATTTGGGTGTCCTTCCCCACCACATCACAAACCACAAAATATACCCTCTCTTTAGTACAAAACCAAATTAATTTCCTCTTAAATTATTATCTTACTTCTTTTACAGATTACAGCATATTAATTGAACAAACCTCCTTTTATAAACATTCAATAAATATACTTATTTATTATATGAAAATTAACTGATAGTTTATACAAGAAAAAACGTTCTTATTATATAAAACGTAAAAGCCAGTTTTGATCCTTAATTAAAATAAATAAACTGTTTCCATAGGTATTATATATGTCTTTTGAGAAATAGGAAGAAAAAGTAAACTCAACATCATAACAAACAAGTACATAGAATAGCGTACAAGAATGTTTAATACACATAATAACGACAAATTAAATGTTTGATACACACAATAATTTTTTTTAAGTCTGATACATTGTACATTAACAAACGTGACAGATTGAATATATTTTAGTGAGTTAAAGCCTAAGATTTAAACAATAAGTAAATAAATAAAAATATAAACAATATGTAAACAAATAAAAATAGTAATAATGGCATACAATGTCATTATCCATGGCACAATGTTTTTAAAGGCTATCATTCGAGAATAGAGTCTAGAGGAATTTGCGGGATGAATGAACGTATGAAGAATTATTTTGATTTTTCTAATGAACGTATAATGAACTATCATTTATAGAAAACAAACAACCTAGTTATACTAGTTCTTTAATATCCAACAATTTAGAACTTTTAGTGATGCAAGTTTAATACTTGTTATCTTAGTAATTGTTATATAAAAAGTTTAAACAAATTATTTTTCGGAATAAGAGTTTTAAATAAACACTACATATTTGAAATCATTGAAGATTAATGAACTCTCATTTGAAAGTTAATTACTTTTTATTCTTGGATCTTAGTTGGGATCACGAGATGAGAAAAAAGGGAGAATCGAAAGGACCGATTACACATGGAGAGCCTCGCCAAAGATTGGAGTTTGTGCAAGGTCGAAATGGAGCAACCTGATGCATCAATTACTTTCTGTTGTTGGTTGTTAGGGTTTTATGAAGTGATAGATCAATTACCCAAAAGGAACCTCATGAATCGATTTACACCAAATCACAATTGTTGTTATTGTTATTAAACAAATTACTGATTACTTTGTTTTCTTTTAGTTACTATTTATTTTTCTTGATTGAATCATATTTTCTCACCGGATTCTGGATTTTATCGTTGAAAACTAGCTATTTTTAAATTTTTTATATGACCTGCTAGTGCTTATCATATTGAATACAGTACACATTTGAGAAAGTTGTATTTTTATATAAAATAAAATTGATTGTATACAATGACAATTTTAACAAACTTTGTTATATTTTCATGTACTTTGACGTATTTAAATATGATAGACGAGTTTAGTATCTTATTAAGAAACTTAATCATCATATTATATTGAGTGTGAAATGTTCAATATAGTCCAAAGTTTTTGTGTAGTCCCAAGGGACAAATCTCAGCCACAGGATAAAAAAAAAAGACAAATGCCCACCAGCACCTCGGGCCACCACCATTGCCGCCGACCACCACCTCCGGCCGCCGCAATCACAAGTGATTGAAGCACAATCACATGTGATTACCGCCAACCACCACCACCGACCATCACCTCCGGCCACCACCACAGCCGCCGACCACCACCTCCGGCCGCCACAATCACATGTGATTGCACACCGCCAACCACCACCACCGACCATCACCTCCGGAGACACAATCACATGTGACTGAAGCCACAATCACATGTGATTGCACACCGCCAACCACCACCACCGACCATCACCTCCGGCTACCACCACAACCGCCGACCACCACCTCCGGCCGCCGCAATCACATGTGATTGAAGCCACAATCACATGTGATTGCATACCGCCAACCACCACCACCGACCATCACCTCCGGCCACCTCCTCCGGCGACGTAATCACATGTGATTGAAGCCGCAATCACATGTGATTGCACACTGTCGGACACCACCGCCGCCGCCGCCGACCAGATCTTTTTTTGAAGTATCAAATGACGAATTTGAGACCAGATCTGAACTCCTCTCATCAAACCGAGTTGAACCACCACCATCCCCACCCTAAACAACTCCGGCAGCCGGCGAATTTGGTCTCGTCGGCGCCGGATCTGAGAAATAAAACTCCGGATCTTTTTTTGAAGCATCCAATGACGAATCCGAGACCAGATCTGAACTCCTCTCATCAAACCGAGTTGAACCATGTGCGCCACCACCATTAACTCTGGCCGTGGTGGTCGGATTTTGCAGAGGCGGCCATGGTGGTCGGAGTTTGCTCGATTTCTCGTTAATGGAGGATCGTGAGGACGATCAGGCTCCATAGTCTTGTAGGGGAGTTAAAACCGATCACCCTCACCAAAAATCACGATGATCCGACGGTGGGTTCGCCGAAAAACGCTTTGTTGATCGTGTGACTGAGATTTGTCCCTCAGGACTACACAAAAAAGATGGACTATATTGAATACAACTCTATATTGAGTTTGCAAAAAGGTAAAAAAAATTTAACAAGAATACTGCAAGTTTGTTGTAGTAAATTAACTTGAGCGAATTTGCTTATGTTTTGTGTTTAAAACTATTAATTTTTAAAACAACACTTTATTTTACTTGGATATAAATCGACTGCTTCATCACTCTATTTTTATATGCTACGCATAAATCTTGATATTCTCTTTTAGTAATTCTTACAGTTATGAATTCAGTTCTTACAGTAAATATAAAATGTAGATTTAAAAGTATGATTGGAGGGTACATGTGAATTCTGTTATTTCAAAAAATGATTAACACATGTCGTAAATTACCAAAAGGTTATAAAGTTTGTACATCTATATATAGAGTATCAAATTCTTGTAAATATAAAACGGTATGTACAAGGCATATGAAATTAGGCAAACCCAACGTAATGAGGGAGTCCCCGGGGCCAAGCCAATACAATAGAAATAAGAAGTTACTAGGCAACCTACACATACCGTAAATGTTGAGGTAGGTATGTAAAATTAGGAAAAGTATAGGGGGGTGATGGTGACATTTCCCGAATTTTGGAAAAGGTTTGATGTTTGACTAAAAGCGAAGAAGAAGAAATTTCAAGACCAAATCAAACCCGTCGTGTCATTGACTTCACTAAAAACTTCCCCCAAAACTCTCAAAAGCAAACTTAGACTTTTTTATAATTTAAATAAATACAAAGTCTTGAAGTCTTTATGTTGTAATTAAATATTGGATATTTTATAATATTAGTCGAAAATATTATAATGATTATTATTTAAGGGAGGATTACTGTGAAAATAAATCTTAGTAATTAATTAGATATTTATCTTTTAAATTTAACTGTCGCATTTTTTTGATTATAATTTATGACCGTTGCAATTCATGGTTATCTAACAAATAAAATGAAGGGTTAAATGTATAGTATTCAATTAAATCAAATGAAGGGTCTTAGGGACTTCAAAACAACGAGAAGTAATAAAGTGGTAGTATGTACTTTATTTATGGTGTTGAGATCAATTATTAATATTATGTTATTTATAACTTAGTTTGAGTACAAATAAAATTATGCTATTTAGGAACAATCATAAATAGAAATAGCAACCAAAAACTTATTTCTAATAGACCGATAACTCATCTGGAATGTCGATTGTTAATCATCAATGTCCTATGACATTAAATATAACACTATCGTAAGATGAGAAAATGTTACTGTCTGCTTGAGACATTTTGAAAAAATTAGTTTTCATATAGAAAAATACTAGATAAAGTTTGTAGGGTTATATTTACTTTTTGGTTGATTATAGTAACAACCACTGGATAGGTTAATCTTTATGTCTGATATAATATGTTTCTTCGTTGTAACGTTTGTTTTTGTTTTAAAGTGTGTAACAAGGAAATAACAATAATACTATTTCAGAATAGGGCAAACTGTTTTCATTTGATGTTGCACAAAAACTCTTTAGC
This sequence comes from Pulicaria dysenterica, assembly GCA_947179395.2. Lineage (NCBI taxonomy): Eukaryota > Viridiplantae > Streptophyta > Magnoliopsida > Asterales > Asteraceae > Pulicaria > Pulicaria dysenterica. The sequence goes on from OX359291.1 coordinate 11,513,083, forward strand.
ATGTCAACTTGGAAGCCTTGTCTGCTACACAACCAAAAAACTAAAAAAGCGGATACATTGAGCTATAAAGCCTAGTGAGTCACTTCACAAAATACTTAAATGATAATAATTAACATATAAATGTACTCTTGTTAAATTGTTCCCTCATACCTCTACTTTACCACGTACACATCACTTTTGCCATTCATGCAATCACACTTGCCACTCGGGCATCACAATTTTTCCACTCAGGCAATCACACTTTTTATGGATACAACATTGCACCATCTTAGCAATGCCCCACCAGGCTAGATAGTGATTGTAGCTCCTAAGCCACGAAGCAATATGCTACCTCACACTTTTAATCCACATGATCATATCACACAAATTGACATGCATCACACGTATGGTACATATGAATCAATGTTTAGTATACTCACAACACATATAGGTATGTATTTATAATATATCTATGTAAAAACACATTCTATTTAATTATGCAATATTACATATCCACATAGCTTATTAAACTACCGATTGCTCTTTACATTTATGACTCACATATCATTAACTATTGAGGTACTTTAATGTATTGGGTTAATTTGTTAAATATTAACCCTATCCTTTTCTCCTCTCTTCTCTTAACTAGTATTTACTCCTCATTTATACATTTATACTCATCTCTCGTTATATAGTGTAAAAAACCAGGATACTCCACTTAAAACATAGATATATATATCTTTGCCACGTATGTCGTATTATCTTTAGGCTCTTCTCTTCTAATTATATATTCATCTTTCTACTCATTAATCAACAACTAATATTAGTTTACTTGATATCAACAAACTATAATATTCATGCAATAATTCTCACTTAATGTTGACTACGTACAATCACAGGTAATTAATATCTCTAAGTATCAAGTTTAGGTACTCGTCTGTAGTCCAACACCTCTAGAGCGTTCTTTTATCTTTTTCTTAGGTCCTCAAATACATAAGAATAAGTACATGATAATCATTACTCTTATTCAAGTCAAAACACAACTTCCAAACAATGCACATGCACGCCCGTGCCTTACTCACAGGTACCACCGTGGTCAATAGGCACGCCCGTACCCTTTTGAGACACGACCGTGCCTCCTCATATGTACGCCTTACGGTTCGTTCTCGAAGGGTACGCCTATCTCTTATAAACTAAATTAGCAGTTTTTCCTGGAACTCATTATCTCCAACCAAAAATCCAATCAATTAATTTCTAGATCATAACCAGTACTTCTAAACATCCCCATAACACTTACTAACTATATGAAACATCAAAATAACACTATTTGATCACAAATCATCAATTAAACCCAATAGACACATTAACTTATGAAAACAAGAATACAAGGCACTTACAATCTTTGAACTTGTTTCCATTAATTGATATATGCTAATCATCAATCCAACTCCAAGATCTCTTTCAAAATTAAAGAAAATGTGTGTTGGAAGAAAGAATAATCAAAGTAAGAAAGAAGAAGATAACGAAAGAAGCAAAAGAAAAATAAAAAGATAATCACAAGGGTTGCCGCCCCTTTGGTGGTAGCCCAACTTTTAGCGGGTATCCCGCTCTCATTTCAGACTTACAACTTATCTACACGATATCCATAAATCCCAACGCGGATATAATTGGAACCATTATTTAGAATCATTCAATAATTCATAACTTCTACTTGTTTTTCTTAACTTTTATTCCATAACTTAGTAAATTTGGGATGTTACAACTCTCACCCACTTGTATTGATTTCGTCCCCGAAATCACTCTATCGATTGATTGTTTTAAAATATGAATCACTCAAGGATAAGAACCCCCAATGCCCTCCAAATAAACGATAACATTTATTCGATAACACTTATTCGATTCATTTCTAGTTACTAATTATTTCAATTCAACTGTCATATGCAATTGCTTTTATACACTTCAAATAGGTATACATTCTCTTATGGTACCCTGAAAACTGTAACATCCCAATATTTCAAAATACTAACATTTATATAAAACATCGTTTTATAGTATTTCCAATATTTATAAAAAAAAACTACGGAAGCTTTTGTTAGTTAAATAACCAGGTTCACTCAAAAGAACATTTACACATATATACAAAACCATAGGCATAAGAGGACTGGCATAAGTATAGAAAGATTTTTGAAAAAATTATCAGATAGAAGGTTTTGATTGATAAAACTATTTCCGGAATTATTATATACTAATATTATAGTTTTTTTAATATATATTAAAAGTTAATGATTGAATTTTTTTTTTGTGAAAATAGAATAAGGAGACAATGAAGATTAATTAATGATGGAAAAATAAGAAAGCAAAAAAAAGTCGGCTAAAACGTCGGTGAAAGTGATTTGGCAAACAGGCGAAGCACTTAAAACCAAGCCAACCATGAGTTGCTCGCCGGCTTCCTACACACTCTTTCTTTGCCAACTCAAATTTATTCCAATGCACGCACGCCCCTCTACTTTTCATGACTTGTCAAAACTTACCTGGAAACTAATTACAACACACCATTTCATTTAACTATTATATTACTTAATAATATACACTCCCAAACATATATAACTATTATTTATTATCTAATATATGTAGATTATATATTTTCTATTTCATCATTTTATTTTTAAATTCTTTAAATATATTTGAACGTATATTTTAGATACTAATTTAATTGGAAAAAAAGAAATAGATATTTTCTCCTATATATATTAATTAATAGATAATAATTATTATTTAAAAAAAAAACTGAAATCGGAAAAGGAGTGCGGGGCCACTATGGCATATGCGATATACAGGCGTGATCTTATTTGCTTCGTTTTATGCAGCACTTTGTGTCATTTTATTCCAAAACTAATAATTGTTACTATCATTTTTAAGTAAATATTAAACATGCAAATCATTTAAAATTTTTAAATGTTTTAGTAACACAACAAATACAAAAAAGTAGTATTAATTTTCAGAAATTACAAATGTTTTGGTTGTGTTTTGGTCGATGTAAAAAAGAATGATTCTTTAGAAAATATCAACATTTTCAAATAAATATATTTGAGTAAATTTATTTTTATTAGTGAGAGACAGTACTCGAGTAACCATCTCCTAATAGCCTACTGAGTAAGCCATTTTTTTGAACAGCAAATTAATAGGTCTGGTCCACAGTGACATCCATACGGGCAGTATGCGAACCCCGCGCCACTCACCATGAGGGAATAAACCCTCCTCCGTAATCTACGGAAACCACCGCTATGAGATATAATACCCCCACCAATTTTTTTAAAGGAAACCACACCCAAGACCTTAAGGATGTTGTAAAACCCAAGTACCACTAGGACAAGTCTTAGTTAGTAGTGGGTAAGCCATTTGCTCTCCATAGGGGAGGTCAAGGTTTAAGTCCTACCAGGTTTCAATTAGGAATGGCTATGGGGGTGCTTCGTAAACGACCACAGGTAAAACCGATTAGAACGCGTACATCTGAGCCAATAGCTCGACTCCCCGGGAAGAACCCTAACCAGGAAAACTCCTTTAAAAATAAAGAGACAGTACTCGAGTAATCAAACAATCTTGTGTAGAACAATTTTCTTCGGTTATACTTGTATTTTACGATTAAGTTACAATAAATTAATCCAAAAGAAAATGAAATGATGTTTGTTTAGACTATCGCTCATCCAATTTGGTGTTTGCAATTCTATTTATCAACTTCAATTGTAATTTTAATGGATAACTTTCTTTTGAGGTTGTAACATTTGTATTCCTACTTATAATTCTATTCATATAATCAATACAAATGTTAAATTCTATTCATATAATCAACACAAATGTTAAAACTAACCGAATAAGAAAAAAAATTAACACATTAATTACATATATTTTTTTCCTTCAAAAAATGTAAATGTAGTTGCATAAAAAAATTGCATAGCTTGACTATTTGGAGAACCTCCTATAAAATGAAAATTAAGAAAGAAGACTTGTGTAGTTAAATGGTAGTGCAACATGGTTATGATTTAATTAGTGACAGACAGCCCACGTGGCTTGATTCCAACCAAACAGCCTGTTAATTTATAGTCATTTAATTAATAAGTACTTTTGCAAACTGCTTAATTATTTTGTAGTTGTAATTTGTGTGAGTGAATAATTAGTTAATTATTATTCCATTTTATAAATATATAATTAAACGAAACACTTGATTTGTTAAATAATATTAAATTATATGTCCACCATGTCACCATGTAAGGTAATGATAGTCTCGAAAGAGTGTATCGGAAATCACATATATATATATACACTACGTGGGAATAAACTTGTTCATCAACAATTATTTATATTCCTTTTGCATTAATCATTTAATTCATGTACTATTCATCATACTTCCTGATCGAATACAATGCTAAATAGAAACCCAGTTATTAAAGGATATTCGTCTAGTTATATCTGATGTTTAACATGATTCTAAAGATAATTAAAAGTAAAGTTAACAGCCGTGTGAGCTATAAAAATAAGATATAGAAATTATCCTCATTATTCATCAAACCGGATATTTAATTCTTTTTAGAATTGGTGTGATATTATGTTACAGATCGATTATGATCTGATTTGTGAATAATTTATGCAGAAATGGATATAATGTAAATATGTAATCACAAATAACCTCGTATTGAGTTAATTAAGTCGTAAATGTATTTAATTAAGCAATTAAACGACTTACCTTTTATCCATGAACAAAGGTATCTTAAATAAAAGTAATATAGATTTATTTTTTGGGTATAAATCATAGAATATTATTTAAAAAACAAAGCCAGAATAAATAATAAAGAACACACGAAATGAAATAAAGCAAACACATACTTAGAAGCAAGATGTCATTTGTTGGATGTGTGTGGGATAGGGGTGAGCATGCACTTTAATAGATTAGAAAATATATTTTTTTTTCTATTTTTTATATAAGAAAGTGGTATTCATGGAAGAGTATGTTTATTGGTAAATATGTAAAGTATGAGAGAGGAAAGAGGTTATTTGAGGATATATTAGTAAATTCTGTTTGATGAAATTTTAAGTGATTAAGTAAACTAAGAGAGAGAATGCTAAATGTATTATAATGTACTATAGATATAACTATATAGTGTGCACCATGCACTCGTACTAGTATCATATCTATTATACGGTATTTACTCTAGATATAGATATACAATGTCGTATGGAGGTTGTCTAACTATGGTAAAATCAATTCTTGGAAGCTTATCCTTGCACTTTTGATCATTATTCAGAGCATCGAAAGGAGTGTTACAAAGCCTTAAGAGAGAAAATAAATTCTTTTTAGGGAGCGGGGGGGTTGATGGGAAGGGTATCTTTTGGCTTAATTGGGACCAAGTGATGAGGTCCTTCAAAAATGGGGGTCACGGTATTGGAAGCCTTCAAGCCGCTAACTAGAGTTGACTAGGCAAGTGGTGATAGAGATTCTTTAATGAGGAGAATGCTTTTTGGGTAAGTGTAACTAAAAGTATGGGTGGGAGGGTGGTTTGATAGAGGGGGGAGGGGTTACAAAAACTTCAAACTCGACTTGGGAAAATATCTTCAGGGTGGCAAATCTTCTACAAAGGGTGGGAATACCCTTAAGAGGGTCATTTGTAAATGAAGTGGGGGAGGGGGTATCAACGAGCTTCTGGATATAAAATGGGTTGGGGACTTCATGCTCAAAGTTAAGTTTAGTAGGTTCTTTAGATTAGAGAAAAACAAGTAAACAAAGATCTCATAAAGGGAAGAGTGGTCGGAAGGCAATTGGAGTTGGGTATGGAAATGAAGATGTAACCCTATAGGAAGGGAACTTGGGGAACTCGAGGAATTCGAGGAACTACGTCGTCTTGTCAATAACAGAAAACCAAGAAAAGACTTTCATGACAGAGGCAAAGGGTGGCTTGCAACGGATGTCATCTTCACGTCAAAGAAACACAAGGAGATGATACAAGAGGCGGAGGCAAGCACAACCTAAAATAGAGTAGAAACGAGTGGAACCAAACAACCCCTAAAAAAAGTAAAAATCTTCATTTGGTGGCTTCGAGGTAGAAAAGTTACCGGTTAGAGAAGTTCTCAACAACTTTGGTATTGATCTACACTCCCTTTAATGTCCAAGATGTGAATAGGGAGTAGAAACAATCAATCATGCTTTATTCGATTGTCATCAAGTAAGAACCATGTGGACTCAAGTGGGCAAGTGGTGCAATGTGGATCTTGCTGGAACGGGTTTGATTCAAGATTTGCTTTAGGATGAAACATATGCCAACCTAGATGGACCAACAAATTGTGGGAGGCAACTAAATGGTCTGTTTTACTCATGGTGTGGCCCAAAGAAACAATTTGGTCTTCAAAAATGATAAACGGCGGTTGAAAGACTCGTTGTTTCACTTTCAACTTCGTGCTTCAAAAATGATAAACGCCGCCCTGCTACCACGTAGTTTTTCTTTTTTACACATTTATGTTCTTTTCTACATATTTCTTTCTTATGTATTTATCTCCTTCTCTTTCATTGTATTTTTTGCTCCAGTGTGAGCGTCCGATCTTCTCCCGCTCTCACTGCGAATATTAGTGAGAATGTAATATAGGGTTTAGTATAGTTGGGTGTGAGTCCATTAGGGTTTCATATATATATATATATATATATATATATATATATATATATATATATATATATATATATTAGGATTTCTACTATACTCTTATATTCTATAAATAGTTGTAATTATAACACATTATATATATCAACGAGGTCAACAGATTAATCAAAAGTGAAATTGGTTTATGAAACACTTTAAGGAAAGAACACCTTAACGTACGAATAATTGAATATATATGCATAGAAATTAGAAAATATAGAAGCTAGCTAGGTAGCATGTAGACTAACACATTCATCGACACTCATTTTGTTATATATTAATATGGAATATATTTGCCTGTAAATACGAAGTCTCATATAAATCAAAAGTATATATGCTTCATGCATATACAGACTTGGCAAACTCGATGGAGTTGTTTCACCCTAGCTACCAATTCAATACTTAGTAATATATATGGGTGAGGATCATGTCATGTTTGAGGCAAGCATGACCCATTATGTTCTCTCATAAAAATGAGAGTGGATCCTAGAAAGGGGACCCTATAAGTGATCCACTCTCATGTTTGTGAGCGAACATGATGAGTCATGTTTGACTAAAAAATGAGAGGATCCTCACCCAATATATATATATATATATATATATATATATATATATATATATATATATATATATATATATATATATAGGCTCCCGTTTAATAAAAAATTAAAAGGTATCTTAGGTCATGGGTTGAAGAAACTGAGTTCAAAATTATCCCACAAAGGATTAGACACACCCATAATTTCCCATGATGGCTCACCATTTTGATCAAACAAGTCTTCACTCGGTTCAAACCCTTTCACACCTTCGTCTTCGCTTGGACCACCAGCAGGTTCTAACCCAAACGAGCCGTTGATCAGAGGGTCTACCTGATCATGTTCTACGACACCCGGATTTAAAGATGGAACCGAGCTAATTTGTTTTGAATCTTTGAAAAAATGATGCGGGAAATTGAGCCGGGCTTTGTTGCCTCTCAACTTAAAAGCCTCATGATCGTAAGCTAAAGCGGCTTCCTCAGCTGTGTCGAATGTTCCCAGCCAACGTCGACTCCTGCTATGTGGAATACGGATTTCGGCTACCCATTTTCCCCATTGGCGCTGCCGAATCCCTCGATATAGCTTCACAACAGGCGGTAGTTTGCGCTCTGCATGATCATCTTGACCCGGTTCTTTAATATCTGATTTAAAAGATATCATATGTTGATTCTTTGATGACTGAGATTGAAACAACTGTGGGTTGTCATCAAGAGAAAATGGAAACACAAATTTTGATTGTTTCTGTTGTTCCAGCCTTTTGATCTTCTTCAATGGATCGGCCCGATTCCATATTTGCTTGCCTTTGTTCTTACCCGAACTCGAAGAAGTTTCAATGTGATCAGCCATAAAAAAACACGTACTAAAGATTAAACCATTCTTATGTTTAGTGGGTTGAAAACTTGAAAATTTTAAGCACCCTTTTTATGCTTTTGAAGCCAAGGAAATCTAAATCGATCGATCTGTGATGTTGTATTGTTGTTCATTAATTCATTGTATAGTTAGTACGCGTGCTAAATTACCGAAATAGTTAGTAAAAGTGTCACGCTCATAAGCATGCGGCTTATATAAGGAAGTTTGACTTTTATTAGGGTTTCTATATCATCAGCATTTTAATTAATTAGTTTTTATAATTCAAATAAATAGTTAAGTTATAGGGTCAATCGGATCACTTGCATGAGGGTACATTGTTGTAAGCTATCCACGTGAAAACAAAATACGAAAAAATAATAAAAAAGCGAGAATATTAAAATTTAATGTGAAAAAATCTTTATAGGAAAAACCATAGTAATAACTCATGATGTCACTATATAGAAAAAATACGGGAATATTACATAAATACAGGTAATCAAAAGTAACGTAAATCTGTAAATAACTAAGAAAAATTAAAAAATATATTGGTTTTGAAATACAACATAGTGCCATACGAATAGATAAAAACAAAGAAATCATAAGATTATGAGATATATATTATATTTTTCTCTCTCAATTTTGTGTTGGGCACTAAACCTAACATATATATGTATATAAAATAAAAAACTAATTCTAATATTAATTAGAGTACTAATTCAATTTATGATCAAGTAAATGGTTTAAGGGCTCATTTAGTCAAATTCTGAATCATATCCAACATTTTTCATCTTAAGACGAATTTGTATTTGTAGTTAATAAGAATATAAATTTTCATTGAACTTCTTATCATAAAAATCATCATGTGCCAACTGAAGAATAATGAATAATGAATTTCTCGTAGGTAAAATGTATTACAATGACAACTATATATAGAGTATAAGGGTATGGTAGAAACCCTAATATGTGGGCCAAGCCCAATGTTGGAACCTAGAGGGAGGGGGGGGGGGGGGGTGAATAGGTTCTTTAACTTAGTTTACCAATTTTTCACAAATAAAATTTGTAAGTTGTGTTAAAAAAGATTTTTCTTGAAGTTTATAACACAACAAATATATATACTTGAAATAAAGAGAGTAAGGGTAGAGAGATTTCACCAATTAGTAGACAAGAGATTTATAGTGGTTCATGCAAGTGTTAACAAACTTGCACTACATCCACTCATTGGCCTCACCCACCAAGAGTTTGCTCCACTAGCTTCTCTCTTTGAAGGTAGAGATAAACCTTTTACACTTCTCTTTTTCACTTGCAAGAATTAACACTTCAAACTTGCAAGTAAGGTAAAGATAGCCTTGCTTCACTCTAATTCTATAGGCTAGAGTTAATCCTCACTTCACTCTAATTTGAAAGGCTAGAGTTGATCCTTACTTCTCTCTAATTCTAAAGGCTAGAGATGATCCTTACTTCACTCTAATTTGAAAGGCTAGAGTTGATCCTTACACTATTACAAAATATATGAATGATGTTGTAATGTTTGAACTTTGATGGCTTTCACTCTTGCTTTGATCTTGATCTTGAAAGATTGAATAATATCAAAGTATATGAGCTCATAAGATATGAATATATGTTATGTGTTTTTGCTGTGCAAGAGGTAAGTAATGAATAAGGTTAGAGTTTGTTTAAATAAGGAAAAAGAAGTAAGCTCAAAAAGTGTCCAGACATCTCATGGTCGATCCACGGTCGACCGTGGCTAAAACCGTCAGCGTACTGGAGCATTTTTTAGCCTTTCAAATATAGACGTTGGACTTTTACCAAAACCACACACAACTCAATTTTACCATAAAAATTCACTGAAAAAGAGCTTGGCAAAAGTTAGGTTGATTCCTTACTTCTTAAGTTTGAATTTTAACACAAAAATGGAACTTTGAAAACCAATACAAAAAGCATGTTGGAATTTTTCTTCTTTGAGAGATTCCTTTGCTAAATATGGTGTTGTATTGTTTCAAAGATGTATTATAATTTGGGATTTGCCAAAATAAGAAGTCTTGTATTAATTCAACCAAGCTTGTGAATTTTATAAAAAGTTTGTTCATTTTTATAGAAGTTTTTATAAAAATGATTTTATAAAAGACTTAAACTTGTTTAATTTATTATTCTTGTAAACTCATATTTTCCGAACTCTTGTTTGTAGATTTCTTCGTCATCGGCTTTGAAGAATTCATCTTTACTTGTTGAGTACGAGTTCGGCTGACTTCAAGAAGGACAATGTTTAAGAATTTTGAGCTGTGCAGCGACGGTTGATTCATGGTCGACCGTGGGATCGACCGTGAAGGCTGAATGTTTACTTTTATCTTGTTATGTTCTTTTCTTGTTGAAACAAAGTCTTTACTTGTTTATTCTTCACCTAATCATCAATTTGAGATTTGTTAACATTGAAGAATATAGATATGAACATATGAATATTTTTGATAAACAATAGTATCACATGTTAATATTTTTATCATCATCAAAACAAGGAGTGCACTTTTAAATGTATGACCATGTATGCACCAACACCCAATTATACTAAAGTCTAATTATATTATTCTCTAATACTCCCCTGCGGTGAGAGCGGTAGAAGATCGGACGCTCACACTGGAGCAAAACAATACAATAAAAGAGATAAAGAAAATTAAATGCATAAGATAAAAAGAAACGAAAAGTGTCAAGAGAAGGCGCGACGGTGGCAGGAGGCGCGGCTGCGAGAGGAGGTGCGGCTGCGGCTGCTACAGGAGGCGCAACGGCGAGACGAAGAGCGGCGGCGGCAGGAGGCACGACGGTAAGAGGGAGAGCGGCGGCTGCTGTTGGAGGTGCAGCGGCAACGGAAGAGGAGGTGCAGCGGCGGCATGAGGGAGTGCGGCTGCGGCGGCAAGAAGCGCAGCAGCAACAAGAGGTGCGGCGGTAATAGCGCTACGAGTTGCGACTATGGCGGCGATAAGGGAGGAGGTGCGGCGGCGGCAAGAGAAGAGAGGAATTTATCTACAATGCGTCCCCGAGGCAGGACGAGAAGATAAGGGAAAGAAAGAAAGTCGTCACACAAGGGGGACGACGGGGAGAATGGAGGCGGCGGCGGAGATGCAGCGGAAGGGAGAGGAGAAGAACCCTAAGGCTCCGATATCATGAAAAATAATGAAATCCACGTATGTAAAATGTATTACAGTGACAACTATATATAGAGTATAAGGGTAGGGTTGAAACCCAAATATGAAACCCTAATGGACCAAGCCCAATTATACTAAACCCTAATAACATTATTCTCTAATACCAACAATCATTTTAAATTAAATTGTCATATCAACCAAGCCTAAACAAAACTTAAACTTAGTTTAAACTTGGTTTTTGAAACATCAGCGATCAAAACCTCTCCATAAAAGTTTTCTTCGCCAATTCAAGAAGCTTTCAATTCACCACCTTGATTAGGTTTTGAGTTATTATCAGTGGCTCTTTTCTCCTTGTTCTTCAATAATTTGTAGCATTTAGAGATATTATGACCATCTCTTTTACAATATATGCATAACTTGGAACCTACCTTCAGAGTTTGGTCTACCTCTAATTTTAGAGTTCTTGCCTTGAACCGATAGATTCTCTGCTTGAGAACTTGAACCTCCGGTAGACACCATACCTTTCATTTTCTATTTGGCATACAAAGTTTCATAAACTTCCTTGAGTTTAAAGTATCATGACTATATAATATAGTATCTCTAAAGTTTGTAAGAACTCCGAAAAGAACATAAAAGAATCAAATCTAAATCTTCTTCAGTGTATTTTACCTCCATGTATTCAAGACTAGAAACAATCTCCTTAACAATCGAAAGATGATTAAGCATAGATCCACCTTCTTGCAACTTGTGAGAAAATAATTTTTTTTAAGGTTCATCTTACTCGTTAAAGTTTTGGTCATACAAATTTGTTCTAACTTTAACCATAAAGAAGCAACGGTCTTTTTTAAAAAATTCTTGTAAAATATTATATAATTAATGGAGATGAATATGAGAGAAAGCCTTACGGCCTTTTCTTTCTTTCTCTAGATCAATTGACCAAGTTACGGGCATCTTTTCAACCTAATAGCGGATCATCAAGATCCATTTAAGCCAATATCGCTCACATCTTCACTTGCCACAAAGAAAACCTTGTATCTCATTCCAACAGCGGAATATCATATTTCAAAGTAGGCATGTCGGTATAAAACCTCAGTAAATTGAAAAGTGTAATTAGATAATTATCATCTTTAATCTATATTAAAAGAGAAGGTGTTATAAATATCATTCTAATTTAAACAAAAATATCAATTATTCCTCTTAACTTCTATAAATGACTTACGCATGGGTTCTTTTCTCAAATGTTGATTTTTAGGTGATTTAGTATGTTAACCCTTAAATATCTTCACAAAAATACTTATTTAAATCATATAGTAGATACAACTATATATTTTTGTGGTTATTTACGTAAACACATATAGTGATTAGATTAAATTAAAAAGTTTTTTGGCCGTATACTAACATTTGATAACTTCGTGATAAATGGTTATTATGATTTAATGGGTAGAAAGAAACAAAAATATTTGATAAAATGGTATATAACTATCATCTTTATTCTTTTTTTTTCCGCCACACCGCGCGGGTAATGACAACTCGTTGTATATACAAATTTTTAAAAAACCATTTAATGTATCATACTCTTAAAATTTACCATATAAGGTATTCTTGTACCTGCTAAAGGAATCCAGTAGTTTTAATATTTTTATTTAATTTTTTAATCAGAAATGCCACGCTTGAGTAAAAAAAGATGAACTTCAAGAATACAACCGAACTTCAAGAACAATTAAATGAATTATACACAGTATATCTTCAAAAGCATAAGGAGAAACAATCAACAAGGTACAAATGAAGATGAATGCAATGAACAATCACGATGGAGACATTAACTTAAGCACAAACACCGAAAACCAAAGACCCAATCTGTTCAAAACGATATAGACAGAATCAAGAACAAGATGCATATCGAAACCCTAACCACAAACACCCAAAATCGAAACCTTGTTTAAATCGATTGATGAACCGTATGAACCCTAATCGAAGAAAGAACATGAAACCCTAAATTTTAAAACAAGGATAAATCATATGATTGTGTGAGATGATTCACAGATCGAAGCTCTAAATTCAAAAAAAGAACAAGAAACCCTAAATTGCAAAACAATAATATGCTCAATGCATACCCGTCGTTATCAGCATGAGCCCAAAATCGAACTTCAATCGAAGCAGGTGAAATGAATATGAGATCGATGCCTCATAACAAAACCAAAACCTCATAACAAATTAAATTTGAGACCGCAAATCGAACCTTCAACAATGAATAGAACTAATCCTAGTCGGACATCAATGAACGCGAAACAGATCTGAAACCCAAGATCTGTATCGATTTCATAGGGCAGATGAAGATGAAGACATATGAATCCACCTTTGAATCACTCAAAGGAATCAGATGAAGACAATGAGTTGTTTTTGTTGTTGTTGTTGTTGTTATTGTTGTATTATTATTATTATTACAAATAATAAATATGTTTAATTTCCAATTATTTTTAATCAAATAACCTATTGTAACCTTCTATAATGGGTTACATTAAACTTAATGTTAAACATGCATACATTAAATGATAGTCTTTAAAGTTTGGTATATAAAATATTATCAAAAGATAACAACTTTGATACATATTTAAAAACCGAAATCTATTAAAAACTATATAACTCAACCTTTTAAACCCAGTGGAGTCTTTAATTCGAGTCTTTAAGTTCTTACAATTTTTTTTACAATGACTCATATGATTAACATAAAATAGATAATTATCCGCTGATTTTCATGGGAATTTACGTGTGTGTGTGTGTGTGAATGCGAACTCATGTACTAATCTCCTCAATACCTTTTGTCCCCAAGACGGAGTATAGCTCGTACAAAATACGACAAAAGTGTTTTATTTTTTGTGGTCCAAGCAATACCACTTTATCTTTTGAATCATTCTGTCAAATTAACATCTTGTTGGTCTATTTATTTATTAAATACTAGATTAAAGATCGGTATATTACATATGTTGCTTACAAGAAGAAACATAGTAAGAATTTAGAAAATGATATTTTCAAACGTTTGTTGGATATTTTATTAACGAAGCAATATTATTGAAATGTGAATTAAATAGATAAGTTTAAATAACAAAGCAATAGTATTCAAAATATAATAAACTTTGTCTTAATTACTATTATATATAATATTTTTTTAATTTTAAAAATAAGATAATCAACTTTCATTATTATTTTTTATTGTACGTAAGCTTCTTTTTGTATCTAGGTTTTATTATATTTTTTATGTATCTCAGCATGTCCATGATTTAGATACGACACTATGTTTAACTATTGTTTTATATATGTTTAATTAAAGATACACAAGTTCTTAATCAACTTTGTTAGAACTGTATTATTGTAATAGAATAGGAGTTCAACAATAGTTTAGGGTGCTTATTGTAAATATACCTTATAGGTATATAAGCCTTGTGCTAGACAAGGAAATGTAAGGATTGCCACAATGAAAGAAATATACTATGTGTTTATGAAGGTGAAAATGAGATTCTCTCTCAACTTTTCATAGTTATCTTAGCAATCCTTCATTCTACCGCTTGTTTATTCGTAACAAACTTAAACCGTTGTTGATTTGATTTATGAATCATAACATGCAAATGTCAACAAAAGTTACTTTTTGTATTGTTTATTACGAGTGTGTGACAAACTTAGACGCTTGATTAGAGATAATAATCGAAATCAGGTTACTGGTAATAGCTATAGCCGAGAGTGTGTCTTAATAAGTTAATATGTACTAAGAAAGTAACTAAATTTGCTTAGCGAGAGGTAATCTATAAATCAAAACATATTCAATTGTTCATGCATGGTTATTAAAATCATGATCTGATTGTACGATCCTATAATCCCATCAATAAAAAACGTGTCTCATCGTACTTACGATCATAAATAGGTAGGATCATACTCAGGATCGTAAGATCGCATGTGAACTCATAGGATCGTACGATCCCACTTATTTTTATATTTTTTATTATTACTATTATTTTACATTTTTTGGTTATTACTATTATTTTACTTTATTACTTTTAAAATTTTTAAGTGGTTAACCTTGTGCTAAAAACAATTGTTCGCAGTTTTCAACTTTACACAAGTTAGATTTTTTATTTTATTTTATCTATACTATCTTATAAAACATTTAGTTTTTTCTTAATCTCTTAATTTTAAGTAATTTAAAATTACTAATTTACCCTCTAATTAAACTAAATGGAAATTGTAAAATGAAGTAACTATTAGATGGATTTAATGAGATTCATATATACCATTTTATTGAAGAAACCTTCCATAATAAGAAAATACGTACATGAAGTCAATACCAATTAACTTAACTATTATAAAATATTTTAACAACTAAACATTTCATTTCTATAATTATTCTATCATATAATAAATAGTTGAACTTAATTATTAGAAAATATGTTTAAATAGAACTCATGAATTTGAATAACCTATAACCTAAATTCATTAACATTTATGAAATATAAATGACTCAATAATTAAAATGGATAAGTTGCCGAGCTAAATTATATGTCATTGTCGCATTGACGCGTGTACTGTGCTAGTGATCAGAAATAGAGGTTCACGAGAAGAAGACATTTTGTGAAATAAGTCATTAAAGTTGTGCACAGTGTACTCTAGAGTTATTAATTGTTGTTGGAGCCTAGAGGGGGGTGAATATGTTCTTTTACTTAGTTTACCAATTTTTTCATATAAGAATTAGTAAGCTGTGTCTTAAATATTGATCTTGAAGTTTATAACAACACAACAAATATTTGCAAGAAATAAAGAGAGTAGAGATAGAGAGATATCACCAAATAGTAGACAAGAGATTTATAATGGTTCATGCAAGTGTTAACAAACTTGCACTACATCCACTCATTGGCATCACCCACCAAGAGTTTGCTCCACTAAAGCTTATCTCTTTGAAGGTAGAGATAAACATTTACAACTTCTCTCTTTAGCTTACAAGAATTAATCTTCTCTCTTGCACACAAGGCTAAGATGAGTCTAACTTCACTCTAATTATGTTGGCTAGAGTTAATCCTTACTTCTCTCTAATTCTATAGGCTAGAGATGATCCTTACTTCACTATAATTTGAAAGGCTAGAGTTGATCCTTACACACTTATACAAATAACATAATAGATAGAGATGAAGATTTGTTCTTGAAGACTTTGAACTTTATCTCTTGATCTTGAAGATGGTCTTTTTGTGTGGAATATAAGCTCACAAGATCTTGTATATTTTCTATGTTTTTCAAATGTCAAGAGATGGTTTGAAATAAAGACTTTAATTAGCTTGTTTAAATAACCAAGGAATGGCAAAAGGTAATTTTGTCCGGATGCCCCACGGAAGATGAACGGTCGACCGTGCATCGTCCGTCGCAGGTCTGGACAAATTTTTTTGAAGTTCACAATATAAACGTTGCACTTTGTATAAAACCATACACAATCCATTTCTAGCATAAAAATCTCTATAGAAACACCTTTTTAAAAGTCCAAGGTTGATACATATTTAAGTTTGAATTTTAAACAAGAAAATGGTGGATTGTAAGATGAAACATGCAAAGTATGTTGGATATAAACATGTTTCACAAACCACTTTTACTTGTTTTGGATATGTATAGATTCAAGAAAGGATTGTGTTGGATTATTGCCATATTAAGAAGATATTTTGTCTCATTAGTTGAAAGTCTTCATTTTATAAAAGTTTTCTTACTTTTTATAAAAGTTTTTATAAAGATTATTTTATAAATAATTATTTTAAAAAAACTTAAACTTGTTTAATTATTTATTCTTGTAAGCTCATATATACCGAATGCGTGTTTGCAGATGTCTTCGACATCGTCTTCTAAGATATCATCTTCAATTGTTGAGTATAATATCGGTTGACTTTAAGAAGGGCGACATTCAAGAGTTGAGGCTGTGCAGCGACGGTTGACTCACCGTCGACCGTGGGGTCAGCCGTGAGGGTTGAATGTTTTCTTTTATCTTGTTTTCTTCTTTTCTTGTTGATTTAAAGTCTTCACTATGTTTGTTCTTCACTTGATCATCAATTTATTGTTTGTTAACATTTTAAGAATGTAGCATATGAACATATGAATAATTTTGATAAGCAATAATATCATTTGTTCATATTTTTATCATCATCAAAATAAGGAGTGCATTTCTCAATGTGTGACCATGTATGCACTAACAATTGTGTTTAAGTGTCAGATATTAAATTCTTATTATGAAATGTAATAATGAATTGTGGTGAATTTTTATTTAAGTCCTTAATATTTAAAATTTGGACAGTTTGATGTATATATGTTATTTTAAAATTTATAGATTCATTCTCTCGTAAAAATGTTATATAATTGGTTTTTGATAAAAAAATTATAGCAAATAAAAATACTAAAAAAACATTAGTGAGTTGTGGTAGGATCTTAAGATCTCGATCTCGATCTTACAAAGATGAAAACGATCCTTGTTAATCACAGATTAAGTACACAATAACAAATATTTGTAGAAAGGGGGGTTGAATACAAACTTAAGCATTTTAAGATTAAATGCACACACTAATACTTTTAATATAATTCTTATTTCATATGAATAAAAAAATACATGTACAAGGAAGCGGAAATTTTAAAAAAACTGTAAAATGTGGCAACTAAAGTGTCTAACAAGTAGAGAAGCTTCTCTAAAACAACTAATGTTTAGGAGTTGCAACACATGGAAAAGTTTCTACACTAATTTTTAACTCTAAAACTTGTTCTTGCTTAAAAGCTTGAAGCTTGTTTTTCGAGAGAGATAATAAAGTGGGTGTATTTCCGATGAGTATGCATATTGAGGATGCATGTGTATATATAGAAACTCGGCAGTATATGAAGGAAGAAATGTTGGGGGACAAAGTGGTATAGTTGTACTTTAATCAACATCAATATTTCTTCAGATTTAACTGTACCAAATGTGCAATTGCCAATTATACTTCAGTAGTTATGCAAATTTTCAGGATCTATTCTTCGAAAGTAACTTTAATTTTTTCTAGATGTCAAGTTCTATCCTTTTTGTCCCGTTGGAGGTAGAAAAAGTGAAAATACTTTTAGGATATAAAAGATCTAAGACATTATAGAACAACATGTTCTGTCTTTGACTTAAGAATAATTACATTATAAACAGAGTACACTGATGAATAGTTAGGACAAAACTCACGACTTAGCTAATCAAAAAGTACTAAACCGACATACTAAGTTGTCTCAGCCTAAGTGTTGATTGCTCAGTAGATCACTAAGGTCTTAGCTGACAACAGAGTGCTCAATTGATCATATGATGCTCAACTGATTAAACTGTTAGATTGAAAAGGTCATAAGCTTATCAACCTAGATGACTAATTGATTAGAGATATTCAACTAATCATTCAGAGTGACGAGTTTATCAAATTAAGACTAAGTGCTGAAATGGTATACTTAGCCGATAGGTATCAGATGCTCAGCTAATCAAATGTTTGCTCAGCCAATACTTGGAATCATTTAGCTGATTGGTTTCAGATGCTTAGCTGATGGTCTTTTACACATGTCTTTTTCTTAGATGATCTTCAGATGTTTTCTTTGGCCAATACTTAGTACTTAGTAAGTCTTCAATGATATTATATACCTAGTAATTTTCAACAAAGAATTTAAACAACACATGTTTAAATTCATTCTAAGTCTTAGTGAAGGTTTGGTTTTGTGATTATCAAATCTTATGTACTTCAATAGACATATTTGATTATTGGGTTGAAATGATTATCTCCCCAACAATCTCCCTCTATTTGATGATGACACAACCTTTTATATCAAGAATCAGTTTAACCTAGAATTTACAAAAAGATAATAACTCGTAAGTTCAGTTTTGCACCTATCTTTCTGTCTTTGGCATCTCTTTAATTTTGAACGTTGTTCTATGTTTGGTTTCTAATCTAGTGTTCTCATTTGTTTTGTTTTTGAGATTTTTTTCTTTATTGTACCATTTTTTCTGTTGTATCCTATCTTTCTATTTTTTGTTTTTGTTTTTGAGAGTACTTACATCAGAGTTAAACCTATGCTAAAATCTATTAGAACAAAGAAGACACCGAAGTTTATCAGAGCTAAAGAGAGTGAAGCTAAGAAACTATCGGTACTAAAACTGTATTAAGAGGTTATTAAAACTAAGACTAAAACAAAAAAGAAATCATAGCTAAAAAAAGCATATTTATATATTAAACATATCAATTATAAAGATCAGTCTTCAATCTTCCCACCACTTTTCTTCTATTGCATTTGGAGCATGCTTTGAAGTAGCATTCACGCCCCGTTCTCGAGTTTAAGAAAGAGAGGAAAAGAAAGGGAAGGGGAGAAAATCCATTCCTTCCAAATCATCCCAATTTTGGGAGGAAAGATTTTTATGCAAAATAAGCTTGAGTTACCCCTACTAATCCTTCCCTTTCCTTCCTTAAATGAAACTTTAGAACACCCTCTTTCTTTACTTTCCTTCCAAATCCTCCATTTTCCTTTGTAAAAAAAACTCGAGCACAGGATGTCAATGACACTGATGAATGAATTGCTACGATTTTTTCAAAGTTATATTTTCCACATCTGCCTTCAATCACCAATTAAGTTTATAGATAAACTCAAGTTATGCCTTGGAATTTCAGACTGCCTGAGGAATCTCTAGCCACCACCTTTGTGTAGAAAATAAATTCCTTCAATAGGAAAATTTATAAACTTGTAGAGATATGAGGAATCATCGTGTCTTTCTCTCCTCTCAAATGGAACAAATGGCCTTGAGCCTCTTTTACGAAGTAGTTCCACTTGTTGCACATGTTGTAGGTACTCATCTCCTGAGAACATGCATTGGGAGATAGCTAGTGCTATTCAGACTTGTAATTTTAGAATTTAGTCACCTTTGAGTTTGTTGGCATATTTGTATAGGAGGTAGATCATCTCAATCATCTCAGTAAATCCAACTATATGGGATTTCTCAAAAGACATAATCTCCACACTGTAGGAGCTATTCTTTCTTGAAATCTTCATATAAGGATCTTTATTATCTTTGTACAAGTTTAACTTGAATATATTCTGAACCTATGGAAGTTTTCCCCAAAGGTTATTTTCCTAGAAGGAAGGGGAAGGGATAAGAGAGATTGACATTTTTTAGGGCTTGGATGGCTTCTATAGGTGTTTTGGCCTTTAGGTTTTAGGCTTGAGATGCTTCTATAACTTTCTTGACCTTAGAAGAGTCTTGTTCTTTTTCGATTGAAATGGCTAACTCTTTAACTTCTAGCAGCTCTTCAAAAGGTAAGTTCAGGTCCTTTGCCATTTTCATCATATTACTCTCTTCTTCAACTTTTCTTTTCAGCTCATCCATCCTCATTTCTTTTTCTTGAACTTTCTCCAGATTCATTACTTTCTTGCATTTTCCTTGTGAGTAGAGGTTGAAAGTGGTTGTTGTTGTTGTTGACTTTGGACTGTAGGATTTGAACAGATGAAGTAGAGGTTTTTTTCTCCCTTTGTCTTCTCAGGAGTCTATCCAGTGTTGAATGATCATCTTAATCATCAAACTCAGAGTGGATGTTGATTGGAAGTGAGCAGCCAGCTGATGTCTTCCTTTTATTTGCTGGGCTCTTTCTTGCCAAATGTTTCTTCCTCTTAAACTCCCCCTCAGAAGTTGAGGTGGTTTCACCAAAGAGTTCTTTGATAGATGTGTCATTGTTACTTCTCTCTTTGTTCGTGGTCTCCTTGACTTTCTTGGCGGTGTCCTCTTTCAAGATCTTATCTAATGTTGCTTGATAGATATGATCAATTGCTTAGACAGATCATTCTCCCTCTTTTTATCAGCATCAAATAGTGAAGGATGGGAGTCATATGAAGGTTTGGACTTTTTGAAGGGTGTTCCTGGGGAAGGGATGCCTTATGCCGCGGGTCTCATGATGTTTCATCCTAGTATGCTGGAGAGATGGGAGCTGAGATGAGAGAGATTGAAGTGGATCTGTTTGAGGGCAGGTAGATTGAGGTGTTTGTCTAGTTATAGGTCTACTTGTAGGCTTAGGTTGGGAAGTGGAAGGTAAGGTTAAGTTAGAATGAAAGGTCTAATGGGTGTAGATGTAGGAAAGGAGGGAAAGTTGGTTTTATGGATATCCAAAACTTCTTTTCTTACTTTGATAAATTCATCCTAAAGCTTGATAAGTGTTTATGGTCCTTTTGGGTTAGATTTTGGATTTAGGTATTGATGGAAGATAAAAGGTTGGGTAGGATACTAATGGGGAATGGTTACAGATTTATAAGGGTTAATGGGTTTAAGTTGGTTAGAAGTTAGAGATGGTTTCTCTAAGGGAATTTATAGTAGATTGAGGTAAAGTAGGTTCGGGTTTAGAGATGGATTGAGTTTTTTAAAGGACTTGTATAATCTTCTCAAGGATTTGGGTTAGGCTGGCTTGGTAGTTGGTTTGGGTTTGAAATTGTGTAGTTTTGAGTGACTCAATGATTTTGGTGAGAGTAGACACTTGAGTTTCTTTTTGGGTTTGACAGGTTTGAAAATTTGTGGATAAGGTGTCTAGGTTTTGGGGCTTAAAAGAGTTTGAAGGAATTGGCTTGATGTTTATGATTGAGATGGTTTGGTAGGTATCGAAGATGTTATAGGTAGGCACATAATTAAGGGAGTGGTAGTTGATCCCTCGGTTGAGATTTGCATGTAAATACGTGTTAATAGCAAAATTAATTCAAGCTACAATCTTATGTATGGAAGTGGTGAAGAATAAAGAAATTTTAATTATTTTTAACATTTATTTTTCACGAATTTTTTATTTACAATCTCATATATGGACCAACATATTATTCTTATATAAAGTAGAATTAAAGATATTGCGTTCTCTCTCTCTCTTACAAACTTGTTGAGTGTTTCAAGATATCATACTATTTTTAAAATATACAAATTTTTATGTATAAGATGTTTTAACTTTCCTAAATGATCGAAAGATTTATAAACATTCGTAAATTCTATAAGAAAAAAGCAACAACAATTCATGATGATAAAAGCACGATAAACTCCGTAAAAAAACACACCTTGATGTTTGAATGAGCAATATCTAGCAAAAGCTATTAAAATTTCATAAAAACTCTTGAAAAATCAAGTCAATGCAAATTAACCTAATTGTAAAAAAAATTATAGCTAAATCTTTCATTTTGCATATTATAGATTAATTATTAGAAAATACGTATAATTATAGATCATAAAGTAAATAACATATAGCTCGAATGAACTAATATTTCTGGATTTCTTAAATGGCTTATAAATGAAATAAAATTATGATGCGCTACTTTATTTTGTTGTTTTGATCTCTTAAGTTTAAGTAATTTTAAAATCACTAATTTATCTTTCACAAAATAAAATGAAACTACTAAATAGAAATATAAAATTAATTACATCGGTATATACCATGTTAATAATTAAACCTTCCACAACCATTATATATTAAAGAAAATTAAATTACAACCTATCTTAGCTATATTATAATGCATTTTGACATCCTATTTACTCAACTTTATAAGAATACATAATTTTAAATGAGGATTGATTGAGAAATGGCTTATATAGCCTCAACATTTTATTAAAAGTTAACAAATATAGCCCCCCATACTAGAATACCTTCACAACTACACTAACATAATCCTTCACACAAACACAACTCCTAAAATCTTACCAATTTATATGAAATATTATTGACCAACAATAATTTAGGAAAATAACCCGTAACCTTTATTTTTTGAAAACAGACATATAATTAAGAAAAAATTTATTTACCACCGTCGCATTACACGGATACCATGCTAGTATATATTATCTATATCTATACTACATTATAAAACATATTTAACTTTCTCTCTCTTAAAAATTTTAAGACCACTTGATGTTGTGTAGTTATATATATAAAATAAAACGGAAATACTAGACTAAACTACACACCGGGCAGTGAACACATCGTATAGTAGTATAGTTTTTGTAAGCCCGAGTGTCGAACCTCAAGGAAGCAAGATGAAATCTCAATACTAAGCTTTCGTCATTAATTAATCTATGATCAAATGTTTATATTCCTAAACTTAACAATTAAACAAGCATGAAACAAGGAAACAGGATCTTTTTTTTTAGAACTTTTCAAAATAAGAAGCAAGTGCTACTAGACTCGATTACAAGTAGAGCTAAAGACAAGGATTCGATAATTTTGATGGGTATTAAGTTAAACCATCCAAACAATCCCAAAATAAGATGAAATCAAACAAGAAGGTCTCCTTAGAATGATTTTTTATAAGAAAATGGGTGTCTAGAATCTATCACTTTGTAAAACATACAAGCAAGGGACAAATGTTGTATTGAATATGCCTAATAACAAAGTTCTTCGTTAATTAAACAATCAATTAATGGAAACTAACCCCCGAAGTTCTCCAAAGTAGCCAATTTCACAAAAATCAACTTTAATGATATTTCAACACTTGACTAACAAAGAATGATCATCCAAAAGTCAATTTCATCAACAAATTGCATAACAATGGTGAAATCCCCAACCCCAAATGTATGTTCTCACAAATTGGACATCACAACTAGGGATAATTGCAATGAAAACAAGAACTAATCAACAAAATACGTCTATTACATCAATTAGTTCAAGTAAATTTGGGGAAAACATCAATTTAAGCAAAATGAAGAAGAAACCCTAGCTTTGAAGCTTCAACAATGGTGAAATGGGGAAAAACCCAACAAAATCTCAAATCCAAGTCAATAACCTACTTGAATCTCATCTAATAGCACTAAAATGAACTACTCCATACTAAACATTACGAAATCTAAGCATACAAAACTGAAATCTAAGAGGAACATGAAGGAAAGTGTAAACCTAGAAGAAAACTCAATGGGGAAGATGAAGATGAAGCTTCAAGAGGAGATCCAAAACTCCAAATCTTGTTTCCTTGGATGAATCCTTTGAAAAGTTGACTCAAAGTTATGAAGAATCTCCAGAAAATCGCCTCTCCCCTTAGGTTTTTGCTGAAAATCGGGTTATCAATGAAAAGGGGGAGAAAAATTGCTTAAATATGCAATCAGCGTCTAACGTTTGTACGGCCGTACAAAGCCCAGTTGCAGGCCGTACAAAAGCTTCTGGAAAATTGAATCCTTCTAATTTTTCCAAGTTTTTATGATTTTCTTTCCTTTTGACTTGGATGAGCATTTATGACCTAAGAATTCAAAAGCAATGATTTAAGTACCAATTCAAACCAAATTGCTAACAAAACTACATGTAATAGCACGATATCGCCCCAAAATAAGTAGTCTATTTGGGCGATATCACCACTTAATTTTAAGTAGTACAAGTTTTTATGCTTAAGATACAAACACTTAAAATAATAGTCTAACCAATCATTCCCTTAACTATCTCAACTAATTTAAGACAATTATTACTTTAATAAATCATTAAACATCACAACAACTATTTAATTTATTTAATTGGTTAAATTACTTACATCAATATAATTTTAAGGCTAGAGTATCTTTTTCTCTATTCACTTAGTAATAATATTTTTTATTGTTTTCAAAAATTATTTTAACAACTAATAAAATGGTTGACTGTAAAAAAACACAGAAATCAGAAAAAGGAGAAAGAACATGGATAGACTGACTAACACCGCACTCCACAGTCCACACATATAATACCCTACATTTTTTTAAATCAAACATGTTACATTTTTTTAAATCAAACATGTTATCGAACACAAACTATTGTCATCGTCACCGCATTGCGCTGGTACAATGCTAGTAAATAATAATATAACTAACATATGTTAGATAACGATCGATAACAACTAGTCAAATTAAAAAATAAGAATTACAAAACCACATAGACCAAATTAAAGAATTACACTTGACACTAAATTTCACCCAATTAAGCCTAAATCCCATCCGTGACCAAAGCTGCTAATAATCTCTCAGGTGACCATATATGAATTTATCATTACATGACTGTAATCAAATATAAATTTTTTATTGAAAACAATTATGTACATAATTAAGATAAAACAAACTTTTGTAATCTTTATTTCTAGAATCTTACTAGTATGATTAATATAATTTCGAATTGCTAGTAAAGAATGATGGTTATATACCAAAGCTCATGTCTAGTTACTTATTTCTTGTTCAAGAAAAAGATTGAAAAAAACATATTAAAGTATAAAGTTTTCTATTCTACAAATAAAAGTGATGGTTTAGTTTAAACATACCTAATCAAATATAGACAAAAAGGTTTTACCAACAAGTATGAACACACAAACGCTTTTAAAACGTATTTGAAGGTTGTGAAATTCCATTCATGGACTTGTAAATTGAAAAAACATTCAAAGGGTCCTTCGTTTCTTTGTCTCCTATCAATTCTCTTGTCCCAAACATTTGATCCATTCAACACAATACTCTCCTTCTTATCTTAATTATAAAGAAAACAATACACACAAACAAATTTGAATCCACAGTCTGTAAGTTACGTGATTTACCATCTTCATATCAACCGTAGTACAGCTCGGCCTAATAGAGACATTCTAGAATAAGTTACCATAAATTAATAATACTTGCCACTTATAAAATTTTCTCAATATAAAGTTTTCCTTTGTGAAAAACTGGTCCAACCACAAGATATGTTAATAGTAAATTGACACTTATTTGACCAGTTTTGGTCATGTTTACTTATATTCTAATAATTCCAAAAAGAGAATGTATCTTAATCAATCACATCACCTATATATAAATTGAAACCTTTGACACCACCACCTTAACAATTAACATAACAACCCAACATAAAACAAAAGATTAATTTCCTTTAAGGTTTTGCTGTTTTCATTCCTCCTAAATCAAAAACCATGCAACGTGCAGCCATGTTAAACACCATCAAACGCCAAATGGCTTTCCAGAAAACCCGACCCGTGGTTAAACCCGCCTGTGATGTTTTCATAAACCATCGTGGTAAAGACACGAAAAGATCAATCGCGTCTTTGCTATATCACCAACTTTTGATGTCAAGAATCCCTTCGTTTCTTGACAACAAGAACATGAAGCCCGGGGATAAGCTTTTTGAGAATATTGACAATGCGATACTCGGGTGCAAGATTGGTGTAGCAGTCTTTTCACCCCGTTATTGTGAATCTTATTATTGTCTTCATGAGCTTGCTTTGATGATGGAGACCGGCAAGAAAGTAATTCCTATATTTTGTGATGTGAAGCCCTCTCAACTTCGGGTCTCAGATAACAAACTGTGTACGCCTTCTGAGATCAGAAGGTTTGGTTATGCGATTGAAGAAGCTAAGCGTACTGTAGGACTTGCATTCGACACAAGCAAAGGGTACATATTTCTTGATATATGCAGTATCTATAGCCATACGTGCTAGTACTCAATTTCTTTGATTTGAATTTGTTCTCTTTTTTAAATCAGGATCCACTAATAACTATAGTTTGATGGTTTTTTTGTTTTGGTAATGAAAAATTATAGGAATTGGTCGGATATGGTAACATATACAGCAGCTTTGGTGAAAGAAAGCTTGATTGAGATAGACAATGAAAAACTTGCTGCTCGTCCTGCTGAGATCGTGTACTAAACAACCATTTGTGGGAACTAATTTCGACATTATTTATGACGATTCTTTATTTTTTTAAACTAAAAATAAGGCCTTTTTAGGAAGGTAACTGTGAATTAGTGACAAAGATTGACATCATGTATTCTTTTTTATGTTTGAATAAAAGCTTATTTGACATAGTGTTTGCAGAAGAGATTTGTGTTATTCTAAAGGCTCAGATTTCTAAAAATACATCAATGTGACTATAAAATTACATATGATATCAAATTGTAACATATAAGTATATAAATAATGTTATGTGAAAGTCAAACATCATAAAAATCTGCTTGCCTTTGCGCTGATTCTGGAGTTCTGATTACTGGAGGATCAACCAGACTGTTGTTTTTCAAGAAATCTTGATACCATCTTGCTGAAAGTTTAGGAATCCGGTCAAACGTTTTGCGGTCAACATAGTGTAACCCGAATCTCACATTGTAACCGTATGTCCATTCATAGTTGTCCATTAATGACCATACAAAATAGCCGCGGACATCAGCTCCACTCCTGTAATTCAAAACAAAATTCAGTCTCCTTTTGACTTACATGGTCAAACTGACTTGTCAAATTTAGAATTGAACACTAACATGGTTGAGACTTGATGAGAAAATCTTTTGATTTGTAGTTTTCAATCATAAATGTCAATTTAGTCAAAGGTTAATTTGCACTGACTTTATGAGTAACATCATTTTATTTGACAGAAAAATAGTATGTTTGACTACAAAGTCAAAGCATATATACCAACACACCTAATGGCTTCGGCTAAAGAAGCAAGGTATGACTGATGGAATTCAACGCGCTTATTATCATTAAGAATCTCCTCAACTTGTACATCCTGCACGTTTGGTGATGAATACCCTGAAAAAAAAAACACGAAAATCAGATAGATATAATGCATGCACACATATATAAAACATAATATCCAATGAACACATGTAGATAACGAGAAAACATACCATTTTCGGTAATATACATGGGTTTATTATTATACCTAGTCTTGAAATAGGTAACAATCTCTTTCATGCCACTAGGAACTACAAAAAATCTCGGCATTGACGTCTGTTAAACACAAAATCATTCACATCAATAATATAATATAAAAAACTAAACATGAAAAAATGCCTAAGCTTCACATGAAAATCTTGAAAGAATGAGTACCGGTTCACCAATGAACACACCATTGCGCTCTCCAGTGATTTCCACAAAACCTTTGCTTGCACGATTTGCAGTTTCTGAGCAGCTAGAATTGGTGCAATCTTTGACATATATAGCTGAATAATGGTTGATTCCAATGAAATCAATACTGTTCTTCATAAATTCTTTTTCCTCAGGAGAGAATCTTGGTAAATTACTTCCAATGTATTCACGCATTTCTTGAGGATAATCACCAAATATAGGCGGATCAAACGACCTATTTGAATGAAAAAGATAGAACTTTATCATTCTTTTTGGTATATAAAGCGAAATTTTATTTAAAGAAGTCCAGAATATTACCAACCAATATTAAAGATCAACGCCCTTTCTGCAGCTTTTTTATCTAAGTCGCTGTCTGTAAGCGGTACATACATAAAACAATGAGCAATAAGTCCTATTGATCCACCTTGTTTTGGCTGCATGAAATAATCCAATGACTATAATTATGTTCAATGTGATCATTATAATTAGTTTATGAAACAAGAAATTATAGGTTAATTGCCTGGAAATTTTCATGATATAGCTTTGCAGCCTTGCCATGTGCCAATAACATGTTGTGCATAGCATAAAGAGGCTCAATATCAGAATTCCCAGCAAGACAGTTGCCAAAAGGCTGTGAACAGTGATTTGGTGGATAATCCCCTTTTTCGTAAGCAAATTGTGAAACCAAGTTTGGTTCATTGATTGTGATCCAGTATTTCACACGATCTCCAAAACTCTTGAAACAAGTTTCTGCAAAATGCACAAAATCTTCCCTGCAAGAAAGGCGTAGTAAATAAACTGACTAACAAAAGATCAGCTGATTTTGGGACTGAAGTGGGAATACAAGCATACTGCATTTGCGGGTCAAGCCAAGATCCGTATTTATCTTCGAGTTCTTGAGGGAAATCTTCATGGTGAATTGTCACAAATGGCTCGATTCCTGTAGAACATTGCTTTGCTAATCATGAACTTATAACAATGCTAGAAGTCAGTCGCAGTTTTAGGATTTCTAAGAGATTCTTTAAACTGCAAATAAAGTTCTGGTGCCCATGTTCTATGCAGATCTGCCCTGCTCCTACTACTCAACCAAGGTGCAATTAACACAAAAAAGAGCAACTTTTTAACGGCAAACTCACGCGTACATACTAAATCGTTCACTTTTTTCCTAAGTGGGACTTGAACCCTAACTATACACCTTGATACTGGGTCATCTTGGCCAAAAAGATTAAAACTTTTGACTTTAAACAGTTCAAATGTCAAAATGCACCAAGACTCACCTTTTTGTACAAGATTATCAATTATCTTGTTGTAGAACATGATTCCCAGAGGATTAACATCACCAAATCTTCCCCCTAATAGAATTATGACAAATACAACATCGTTTAAATTATCTTAGCGCATTTTAAAGCAAAGAAACAAAGCATGATTAAGGAAGATTACTTGGAAGAATTCTACTCCAAGAAATTGAGAACCGATAGGCTGTTAATCCAAGAGATCGGATCATCTCAATGTCTTTCTGTACAAAAATCATAATCAAATAAGAAAAACTAAAAGTCTGTGATTTATTACAATGTTAGGACTAAGGAGCAAGTAAGAAACTAATACCATGAACAGATGGTAGTGATTATCTGCAATATCTCCATTCTCACCATTTTCTCCACACCCTAATAATAATGAGTTAATGACAGAGGTTTTAATTTCACTTGACCATCAGATTTATGAATTGAAACATCAATAAAAACAACACTAACCTTTGGAATGACAAAATTGATCCCAATTGCTGATAGACTTTCCATCTTCAAGATATGCTCCTTCAACCTGCAAAAAGGGCATGTCTTTAGGGTGAAAACTAGATGAAATCAGTGAAAAAGAAAGAGCAAAAGAATAAAAGATTACTTGATAAGCAGAAGTGGCTGCTCCGAATAAAAACCCAGTTGGAAAATCGGATCTTTTGATTGCGTCTTTGAATCTTGATCCGCCGCCATTGATGGAAGCTTCAAGAAAAGAAGCAGCAAAAAGAACGAAAAGAAGATAAACTGGTAGTGAATATGACTCCATTCTTCAGAAGTCCGCGGATCTGTCTTGTTTCTTTCTAAATATATGAATACATGATTTTGTTGTGTGAATCACGTGTTTGACTTATCGAGTATTAGTTTATGTTTATTTTTAAAACACGTAAACACTAATGTCATCTTCTCAAGATGTTTTAACGGTTGGAAAGGAAACGATTTAGAAGAAAACTCTTAGGGGGTGTTTGGTTTATTCTTTGATTTTGAAAAGATTGGGATTTATGTGTGGGATTTGTATTTCACGGGGATTTATACCTCTGTTTGGTTCACAACTTAACCTATCAACACCACCACCAATCTCCCACCATCCAACACACCTTTGTCGCCGGCGATTAGGGTTTCTGCCGGCGAAGGAGACGGCGACGAAGGCACCACACCACCAACCAACGGCGACGAACGGCGATGTAGGCGACAAACGCTAGGGTTTGAAGGTGACGGCGGCAGCGACAGTGAGGGTTAGGGTTTGCGAAGCTAGGGTTTGCAAAGGGAATGACGGCAGCCACCACACCACCAACCAACCACCACCAACGATGAAGGCGAACGGCGACGATTAGGGTTTTAGAGAATGACGGGTTTCAGAGAACGATGAAGAGTTTCAGTCGGCGACGATTAAGGTTTCAGAGAACGACGGATTACAACGAAGGCAAAGGGGTGACGGCGGCGGCGAAGGGGCGACGACGACGGCGGTTTCTGTCAGACTAGGATTCGCCGGTAGGGATGACGGTTTCTGTGGTTGGTCGCCGGAAATTTAGCTGGAGTTCCGCCGGAGGAGATACCTTCAACGTGGGATTTCAAAATACCATAGGGGTGAAGGGATTTTGAAATGCTCCGTCTGAGGGATTTTGTAAAATCCTGGGATTTGAAATCCTATGTCACATTCGCAAACCAAACATGGTATTTGGGAGGATTTCAAATCTCATTCCCATGAAATCCTCCCAAATCCCTCCAACCAAACACCCCCTTATAATTTGTACTTGAGTTTTATTTTAAGTGAGAAAATAAAAGGAAATGGAGGAGTTTGGAGGTACAATTTAGGGGCCTGATTCTTCTACGGAAGTTTTTATTGTATCCATTGACAAAATAATGTTTTGACTATAATGCCCCTCCTTTTTTATTTTTACAACTCGGTTGCAATTTTGGTATCTGGCTACTATTTTTCTACTTTATTACTCCAAACTCTAAAGATTCCCTTGGCTCCTCTTCTCGTCGGTATCCTCTGCACCGGCTCAACATCAACGTTGGCTATTCCTCTGCACCGGCTACTATTTTCTACTTTATTACCCTAAAGGTTCCACCGGACCTGTAACATCCTCAAAATGGGCCTAGCAGTAGTGACTTGTACCATGTGTTTTGGTACTTGTAATGTGACTTTAAGTGAATTAAATTAAGTGTTTTGTGTGACTAACGTGTCTCGTGTTAATTAATGTGGTTATGTGAAAAGTGTCAAACGTGTTTAAAAGTGAAGTAGTGTTATACGGTTTCGCGTAATGATTCCGTAAATATCCTCGTTGGTTAAAACGGGATGGCGTGTGTTAAATTGTAAGTTGAGAAGGGGAACAAAATACCCCGTGTTTTTAATTAAACACCCCAGGGTCGGTTTCTTCACCCTTATTCCTTGGGTTTGTGAAAACACATACACTTACACACAAGCATACGTACCAACATATACACATTCCAATCTTGGTGATTTTGAGAAGAAAATCGAGAAGCAAGTTGTTTCAAGTGATTCAAGTGTAAAAAACGGTTTCTAGCTACTGATCTTCTATTAATTTGTAAGTGATTTCTTGCTAGAACCCTAGTTTCATGTTCTTGAAGAAAATACACCATTTTGATGGTGTAAAT
Organism: Pulicaria dysenterica; assembly: GCA_947179395.2. NCBI lineage: Eukaryota > Viridiplantae > Streptophyta > Magnoliopsida > Asterales > Asteraceae > Pulicaria > Pulicaria dysenterica. Next base: position 11,545,008 of record OX359291.1, read on the forward strand.
CATGTTCTTGTATTGTTTGATTGTGTCTAATGTGTTTGTAGGTGTCTTTGGATGTTAAGTAACATGTACAAACGATTGGATATGGTTCCAATCGACTTTTAAGTGTCAAAATCGCGTATTACAGAGCTGTGTCGGAACAAGGACGAAGACCTGCTGTGCAGGCACTCCCTACGGGCGTAGGTAATGAACCCTACGGCCGTAGGAAGCCTTTTGTGTCTACTGCGGCCGTAGGCAGGGTTACTGCGGCCGTAGGGTGTGTTTTTGTGTGAATTACCGTCTACGGACGATGAAACAAGGATTACGAGCGTAGGTACATAACCTACGGTCGTAGTTCACCAAAGAACAACTACTACGGGTGTAGAAGAGAGTTTCTACGGCGGTAGTACATTGTTTGTTGGAAAGAACCTCTGCGGGCGTAGTGACTGGATACTACGGCCGTAGGGAGGGTTTTTCATGTGTCCTACCGCCGTATTACATATCCTCTGCGGCCGTAGAAGGTTGTCTTGTGTTGACAGCTTGTGTAACTTGTGTTCTAACCTGTGTGTGTGTTACGTGTAACTGATAACCAAGCCTGAACCTTGTGTGTTAGGTGATTCGGACAACTCAGTGTGTTCTTGGGATTCTCGGATTCATATCTGCCTCTTGTGATATCAAGGTGAGTACCGGTTTCCCATGAGGCTCAGTAAGTAGTGCTAACCCCTGTGTGTTTTTAATGTGTAATTGGTGCTCCCACATGTGTGTGCGTAAGGTATGTTATAACGTGATATGCCATGCTATAGTGTTATATTAACAGTGACTAAAAGTATGTAACGTGAATCATGTGGTAAGTGTATGTTATGATTAAGTTATACTCGCATGTTCTGTTCACTAGTATGAACAGTATTTGCTGTGACTATATGCGCGCATGTTATTGGATCCTGATTGGATCACTTATTGTTTGTGTACTTATGTCCGGACACTCGGGAAACTGCTTATAGTTTCCAACTCGGTTGAGGTCAGCTGGCTATATTGCGGCTGGATCCCTTGAGGGCCTAGATGGCTGGTTATTCGGGATCAATGGTGACTCGGTGGTGCACGCTGGGTCGTAGGTTCTGCAGGACCGCCGTTCCTTGACAAACAGTGGGGTCTTGGTTTGTAACTAAGGCCTAATTAAGCCCAGGTGGCTCCGCAACGTGCTCAGGGGGTTGCTCTTTGCTTCCCCACCAGCATGGATTGGTGTTGCTGATTTCTCAGTTGGATTCATTGAGCGGGATTTGCAACCCCGCGAGATATGACTCCCTCTGATATGTTGGCACTCCACGATGTGATAGGATAGCCTTGTGTGCTTTTCCTGTGTTGTGATAGTGTGCTTATTGATACTTATGTGCAACCTGTACTCACTAGCTAGTGTAGCTAACCGGTTCATGTTTTACCCTTTTACAGGTAAAGATTTAGGCAGCCTGGGGAGACGGGTCCTTATTGGTATTTATAGTTGCTTTCCGGGAACACTACCTTGTTATACTTTATATCTTGTGATCCGATGGTCGGTTAGTACGGTAATACCGGTTTGTTTTGTTACTTGGCTTTTCATGTTTATAATCGCCAAGTTGGATAATAACACTTTATATTTTATAATTAGTGTTTAGTTTCCGATGCACGTCTTGACAAGTATACTTAAAAAGTTTTAAATATTACTGCTTTTAAACTCGTGAAAGCCGGTGTTACAGGACCTCTCGTCGCCCCCGTCTATTTCTCAGCTCCAGCATTGTCAAAGTTGCAGCAAGACTCAAGATACCGACTTTTTCGCATGGTCCCCTTCGTTTGGAAAAGGTAACCACCGAAAGCCTCGTCTTTTACCTCGTCCATCGACAAACGTTCTACATACTGGTCGTCCTTGTCTCCTACTTTCATTTATGTTCATAGCTATCTATTTTGTTAGCCATCTCGCCGGTTGTCACTGTGCCTTCACAAGCGACCACCACGTCTCCAACGACGACCACCACGTCTCCAATCCTCTTTTTCTCTACCCTCTATTTCTTCTTATTTTCCTGAGCTTGTGTGTTGCTTTGGTTGCAGATCTGAGTTAGGGTTAGGGTTTGAATCAATCGAGTACTTTGAATCTTTGTTTTGGTTACAGGTTGTGCTTGTCTTTTTGAATCGATCGAGTTCATGAGTTGTCTTTCAAGTTGTTCCACTGTTTCGGATCTTATTCGAGAGGTGGTCACCACAAAAGTAGTAGATAAAGAAAGGGAAGGTGAGGTAGAGAGAATGACTATACTGATGATGTGGTTGTGGCTAGAAACTCGCTTTGTAAAGTGGTCCACCTTTCCCGCCGTCGTTGCCCTTACCCACCTCCGCCACCGTCATCCTTACCCGTCTCCACCATCGTTACCCTTCCTTGCCTTCGCATTTGTCGCCCTTCACTGCCTTCGCCTCCCCCCGTCGCCCTTCTTCGTCTTTGTTCCGCCACCCTCGCCTTTCATCGTCTCAGCCCTCGCCCTTCTTCGTTAATTATGAAGTATATGTTAACTATAAGCAGTTAGAAGAAAGGAAATGAGACAAAACAAAGAATGTATAAAAATAGAAATGTTTATATTGTAATGACAATTCAAAGAAAGAGATATCAAATAGATAAGTAATTTGGAATATTTAAAAAATATAAGAAGTGTTTAGCAAATTTTGATTTTTACGTTATATTTCTTATCAGCTATAGCTTTTTTTAATGATGGTACAAGATTTTAAAGAATATTAACAGTGGATCCGATAATATAGAAAAATAAACGAAGACATACAGTTCTTCCTATTTTCAAATATTATATTTGATATAATTTATGATACGACAAAGACAACTAGATGGAGATGGGTTCGCTGAAACCAGACATTTAGACCCTTCTACTCCTTTCTTCGTTTACATTAAATGACTTAATTAATACTAATATTGTATTGTATGCGCATAATGCAGCGTCAATAACAATAATTAGTGTTTGACAATATGTTTGATTTAAAATATGTAGGGTATGATATGTATGGAATGCGATGTTAGTCAATCTATCAATGTTCATTCTCATTTTTCTGTTTTCTTTATCTTTTTCTACAATCAACTATTTTATTAGTTGTTATAATAGTTTTTAAAAAACAATAAAATAAAAAATATTATTAAATAATTAGAGAGAAAATACTCTAGCCTTAATATGTATTGATGTAAATGATTCAACCAAAATTAGATAAATTAAATAGTTGTTGTGATGTTTAATGATTTATTAAAGTAACAGTTGCCTTAAATTAGTTAAGATAATTAAGGGAATGATTGCTGGTTAGACTATTGTTTTAAGTGTTTGTATCTTAAACATAAAAACATGTACTATTTAAATTTAAGTAGTCGTAAATTTTCTAAGAGAAAGAAAGTTAAATGCTTTATAAGTTAGTATAGATATAGATGTTTGATTGGAAAATTATATATTCCGATTGCATTTAAAAAGGGTTTTATTTGATCATATTTTATTTATATTATTATTAGTTACAGGTTTTTATTGGTTACAATTTTAGTCGCCGTTGTTCAAGGGGCAGTTTGTTTGATGCTGAATGAAACCATTCTATGCTGAAAGCTGAATCGTTCGGCATTCAGCTTGTTTAGTTAACGTCTCCGAAAGAAAACTATGTTGTATGAAATAGAAAAAATTGTTTTGAATCATTGCTCTTTAATGTACATTTTGAATCATTAAACATCAACTAGTTATTTTAATACACTTTCTTTCACATGTTGTCTTGTTAAACAATCATATCTTATAATACAGATAATCACTATTAAGGTAAATGAAATTTGGATAATTCGGATTGCTCATTCAGAACCTTATCAAATAGCATGTCATATTCAGATGCAGTTTCATACAGAGATTTGAATTAATCATTTAATGCTTAACCATTTTGTTTTAATATGAAAATAGATTAGGGTGTTTGAAAAATAGGTTTAGATAATTGCATCCTATCCATGATATAGACCATATCATGTACATAAGTGTATTAACTTTTGATGATACTTGTGTGTATAAAAGACGAGTAACAACACGCTTTGTTTATATATAAATCGTGGGATTTTTATCATTAGTCCTTAAAGCATGCACATCATAAAAATTCATATATCATTAAGAGAAATGATATATCCTCATGCTTTGTTACTACTTTATTCACCTACCTACTCAATATTTGATATGCGTAATACATTTTTTTTCGTTTCTCATATCATTATTTGACTTTAATACTTTTTTTAATCAAATGAGTAAGAAAATAAATAGAAACAAAACATAGAAAAATAAATAACTTCTCAGTCAATAATAATTTTAATATACGGCCTGGAATGTAGAGTTTTGAATCTTGCAGGCTGAAAGTTTAGATCACAGAAAGATCGTTCTTTAACGAATGTTGGGTCTTCTAGGAATGTAAATGAGCTGAGCTACTCGTTAGCTACTCGAGCTCGGATAGTTAAAAGCTCGAAACGAGCCGAGCCTAAACGAGCTCGAGCCAAGATTAAGGCTCCTTTATTAAACGAGCTCGAGTCTGAGCCTTGTATACCGAGCTCGTTTAAGTTCGTGAGCTTAAACGAGTTTTGATATAATATTTATTTTTTACTTTTTACTTTTTACTTATTTAATTGTATTATATATTTTATATCATTAAATATGAAAAAGTTCAAAATTTAAAATTTAAATTTTTTATATCATTAAATATGTAAAAAATAAAAAAAAATTTAAAATTCGAAATGTTTTTTATTTATTATTTATATAATTTAAACTATTTTTAAAAAACAAAAAAATAAACAAGCTTTAACGAGATTCGTAAAACACTAAACGAGCCGAGCTTGAGCCTCAAATTACGAGCTCGAACTCGAGCTCGAGCTTTTGTATTTTTAAAAGATCCCGACTCGATTAGTGTAAAGCTCGGCTCGACTCGGCTCGTTTACATCCCCAGGAACTTCTGTAACTACCCAATTATTTACATTTGAAAATTGAAATGCATCGTTTTCTTTACATCGTGCATAACTTCTTCATCGCTCTTTTTTTTCATATACGACAACTATATACTGACAACTATATATCTATGAAAACCATTTGTGACCTTTTATTAATGTTCATTATAACTCAATTAATATGGATATTTTGATTATTTGTATATTTACCAACTATGAATTAAGTTCAAGTCCACGAATCATTATATTATGAGACTTGATTTTCCTAAAAAGCTCTTATGAACGAGTCATTAATGTGCATTAATATGACTTATTAATAAACATTAATGAGAGTTTATTAATAAGGCAATAATATTATAAATATTAATTTAATTTAGTTAAATGTCATGATTGGTTCTTGACTTCTTGTGTTGCTCGTTGTAAGAACAGATGTCAGAGAGAGAGAGAGAGAGAGAGAGAGAGAGAGAGAGAGAGAGAGAGAGAGAGAGAGAGAGAGAGAGAGAGAGAGAGAGAGAGAGAGAGAGAGAGAGAGAGAGAGAGAGAGAGAGGTTAAAATTAATGTGAGAAACATTAATTTTACAAGAAGTGCGAGAAACTTTTAAAGCAACATGATTAGAGAATTAATGGCTAAGATTATCTGTAGCATGTTTGGGAAATTAATTAAAAAATAATGTTAGTAATCTAATAAAACAAAGGGTAAACAAGACTTTTTTTAACCTAAAATCGTATCCTAATAAATCTCTCTCTAACTCACGGTATCAATTAGAATTCTTGAAACCCTATTTTGTCTCTCTTACTCTCCTCATTGAAGGAGCTACCGCTTGCATGAAGTATGATGGTAGGAAACGGTGGCCGCCGGCTACCCAATTCGGCCATCCCTCTTCCTAAAACTTTCAACAAAAGCATCACCCCCTAATGAATTCCCCTCTCTATCGATTGTTCCTCCTATGGATAGTGACGACTTGTTGTTCATCAAGCAAAACCCGCCGCTAATACCACCAGTCAAGCACCAAGCACAATCGTCACCCTAACTAGTTCGTCTCCAGCGTCTCATAATTGCCCCCATCACCAAGTTGTATTTCGTGGCAACCATTATAGATTTTGAAGGATATGTTTTTCTTTTTGGGGTTGTCGGAAGTTGCCGGTTTTTTTTCTAAATGGCCCACCTATAGTTCGTTGCAACTCGCAACCATCATAGAGTTTAAAGGAGTTCTTTTTTTTTTTTTGTGATTGCCGGAACTCGCCGGTTTCCAATCTAGATGATTTGCCATCAGCTAAAAGTTATTCGTGTGTCTTTATTATTCTTTTTCTAGTTTGGTTTACTTGTAGATGGTTTTTGTTTGCCATACTTTGGTTTTGTTAGTCTTTTTAATTTGAGTATTTTTTTTATTTAGAGTGAAGTTTGAATTACTTGAAGTAAATTAAGGATATCAAGGATAATTATTACTCTGTTGTTGCTTGTTTAGTAATGAATACTATATATCATGTTGTTGTTGGTGCAATAATGAATGTTTGCTATTAGTATACTTTTTTTGTGTAGAAAAAAATATAACAAACTTTATAAATGTTCATTTGTGAACACATTGTATTGGTTGTAGAAGAAACAAAACAAAAAATTAATAGTTAACAATGAACATTTGTTGTCAATTGTCATAGGAAAAAAATGGGAAGTGTTAGAGAAAAAATCTGTTAACGAATTGTTATAAATTTATGTTTGCTAGTGAATGAAACAGGCATGATAGGAAAAATATTAATACAAATTATAAATGTTATAACAATTCAGAAGTGAACGACGCATAAAGAAATTTGAAAGATAAAATTGACTGGAGAGAGAAGAGAGAATTTTTTTTACTATTTTACTCTTTTTATTTAATAAATAATAATAATGATTATTATTATAAACCTTAGGATAAAAGTTAATCACCAAATCAGAATACTTCTCGTGTTTTCACTAAAAAGAAAGCTTCTCGCATAAACTTTCATTGAAGACTTAAAAACGGCTAAAACTCTGTTCCACTAAATTTGCGGAAATATTATCATTGGTGGAGATCAATATTGCAGAGGCTCGTTGTTATGTAGTGGTACTAATGGGAGGAATAGCATGTTATACAAATATGTTTCATGGGTAGTTAGATTTACTAATGTTTGTGTATTTGTATACTCTAATACACTTCAATGACATATGTTAAGAGCTAGCATCTCTTGCTCTCTATGGATTGCTTACCCAAGTCTCATCTAGAGATATAGAAGTGGAAGGATATATACATGTCTCATTCTTATAATATTCTTTTATTAATTCATTTTTACGTGGTATGTTGCCCTTTACCCAAAAAGAAATGGTCAGGAGAGCAAAAATTTTAATTTTCCAATTTTACTTTATGTTATCTATCTTGGAAAAACACACACATAAAAAGGGTGGGTTAATTTGATAAACTAAATAAATTAAACAAGTCAAATATAAGTCTGGACCACTTCATAAAAAAATGTAAGGGTTGAAACCGAAATGATATTTTTGTAATACTTTTGAATTTAAAAAGACAACATTATTAATTATCATATTAAGGGTAGAACTGAAAATTTTAAGATTAAAATGTTAGGCAGAGGATGTGGATGGAGATTATCTCCTACCTTTTATATTTGAATTTCATTTTCTAATATTAAAATATGTTTCTTACTTTTTAAAATTGAAATAGTATAATTAACATCTAATACAAACAATTACACCAAAAACTAAAGTCTTTTTCTTTTTTAAATAGACATCTACTTTAATATGTTTTTTTATAAAATTTTTTCCTAGTTTTTATCTTGGTTTTTAGAATTTGTATTAGTAAATTCGCTTGTGATATACATACACACTTACAAATATACATACATGCATGGATACATACATACATACATAAATATGTGTTCTATAATATTCGTCATACTTTTGTTCAAAAGATGGTTTATGAAATTTGAAAGTTTATGTCATTAGTCCTTAAAACGGAACAACAAATAAATTCGAAGTATTTTAAATTTATAATAACACGTATATATGAGAAAATGATACGTATAACTATAAACACATATGATATATGTTTTCTCATTCACAAACAACACTTAAGTGTATGATAAAGTTACTAACATATTTCTTATTTAAAATACTTATAAGTGTAAAATACTTAAAATAGATATTACTAGCAACATATATCAAATTCCGTTTATTCCTTAAAAATATAGGTAATAAAAGTGACTCAAGAAGAGTTGAAGCATACTTATATAGTTATATGCGTTTATTGGGCCTTCAATCAATGGCCCAATGATTTATATGATCTTTCATGAATTCTGGTGCATGTTGCAGACTTGCAGGCCTGCAGTTGCTGATTTGCTGTCTGCGGTTTGGTATAATTTTGGGTTAACCTACATTAGTAGTTGAATTCTTTCTTTCAATCATGTATTCTTTACACACATATTTTCTTTTTCCATTCACACCATCTGTCACATAATCATCCTCTATCACACTATCACACACTCTTATTAACTCTTTTTATACACAAAATAATAGGAAATTGTAAAAAATATTGTCAGATTTCTCTATAAATCCAACTCCACGATGTGGTCTAGTCTTCACGCTAGTGTGGGTCCCCTCATAGCACCCCGTCTTATCGTATTATTATAAAAGAGTTGATTTATATATAACAAATAACTAGGAGTGAGAATATATTTTTTGTGGTATTCAGCGACACAAAAACTAGGATCGAGAATATACTGTTCGACACCAAACTCAATCTGTTTCAGTGGATCAAGTTGTGGAAAAAAGCTACTGTGGGAAGTTTGGTTAACAAACCCAATCTCTATCGCCTTAGGTAGCTATTAGAGTTTTATTGGTCTGTAATGGTTCGAGTGTAATCTTTTGTTTAGCCAGGACTTATATAGATATCCTAATTACACCACTGGTGGAATAGTATATCTCTAAGTAAGTCCATGGCTTTTGGTCGACTCATGTGTAAATATTGGGGTTACCTCACTAATATATAAATATACAGCTTTTCAAAAAAAATAAAAATAGTATAAGAGACATGATACAAGTTTAAAATGCACTATCTTATTATGTGTACACATTTTTTGTGTATGTAAAATTGCAAATTATTCTGTTTAATAAACATGAAAAAGACATCGTTTCCTCTACATAATTTTTTTTATGAAACCAGCGAATTTAATAGCTTCTAATCTTCTATAAATAAATAGTTGCACAACAATGACAAGATTTATAAGTAAAAGAATTACCTCATAATATTAAATATAATAAAACAAAAATTGTAAGTTACCTTTTATTTAATATATTATTTAACATTATTAATTTATTTAATATTAAGTTTCAGCATCATCCCACAACCGTCTCTACCTTCATGCAGTACCGTTGTCATTACTATATGACCACGGTGAATACCACCATCACCTACACTTGCCACCACCACCACCACCACCCATGTTGCTGCATTCTGGCACCACCATCACCATTACCGCCCACAACCACTGCCGCCACTACTAGCACGGCCACCCACATCTCCCCACTACAACCTACCACCACCCACCCCGACACCACCATCACCACCACCACAATTGTCACAGCCATCCCCACTCTCGATTGTGGTGGTAATGGTAGCTAGGTGGGTGGCAATATTGGTATCATTGACAATTATGGTGGGTGGCGGTGGCTTGACATGGTGGTGTATGTGTATTAGTGAGTTGTGGGTGGTGGGTGTGGATAGTGTGGTGTTGTTGACGGTTGTTACGAACGATGATAGAGATAGTGACGACCATGTTAGTAGTGGTAGGTGGTGGTAGTTGTGGACGGTGATGATGGTGCGTAGTGGTAGTAATGAGGGATGTTAATGCGTGGTGGTGATGGTGGTGGAGCAATGATAATGTAGGGGTAGAGTGCACATGGTGGTTGTGGCAATGGTCCAATGGCGGTGGCGGTACTGGCTGGTGGATGGCAGGTGATGGTGGTGGGCAATGGTAGAGTTGCAAGTGGTTGTGGAGTTGGTGGGTTTGGTGTTAACAGAAGTAGTAGTAGCATATGCGAAAGGTGGTGGTGATATTTGTATGAATGAATTGTTAAATCCCATGAGTAATAGGAATTGGTCAAATTCCAATTTCAACCAAAATTCAACCAAACAACACTATAGATAAAATATCAAATTCCAATCTCATGAACCAAATAACACCAACTCTTTTGCTTCCAAGTTTATTTTTTTCCAATTTATTAGTTTGTTTCCAGCGTTTTTTTATTTTGACCCGTTTTTCTTAGTTCGTTCCTAGTGTTTTGAAGTTATTAGGATCATAAATAGTTGGATATAATGGATTGCCGGTCAATAAAACAAAAAAGTATATGTTCATGTGATGGTAGCATAAATTAGACATTCATCTTCTATATATAATAGCTCGGGTCTTGTTTGTTTTTTAGAATAAGTGCTTATCTTTACTACTATATAATATATTTATGTTTCTTTCTCTTCAAATTATTATCTTTACTACTATATAATACATTTATGTTTCTTTCTCCTCAAATTATTAAGAATACTTAAATTTAAGTAGTACAGATAATTATATATAATGTAAAATCTTCAAATTATTAAGACTACTTTAATCTCCACCCTTCTTTTTATCTAAATTAATTTTATCCACTCAATATTGTTAATTATTTTTACTCTCCTAATTTAGTTTTTTATCTTTACACACTCTATCACACAAACATAATTATTCACTCACATCAACATAATTTTCACAATCTTATTACATTCTCTCTTCTTATTTCATAAATATAAATCTTTTTCTTATTTTAATGTATTTTAAAATTTATTTTTAAAATTAATAAAATATTTGATACAAATATAAGAAAATCTGAAAAATAGACATGTTGTTGAAAACTTTTTTGTGACATTAATTAAATCGCGCGAATAATATATTATTACAATTCTTGAAAACACCATGTTGCAAAACCGAAAACATTGCCGCCGCAGCATTACACGTGTACGTTGCTAGTTTTTGTTTAAAATGTGTGAGCTCATAACCGTTTTTTAAAGAAGACGTACCGTTTTTCTTAAAAATATTTAACAAGTGCTTCAAAGTTTAAACATCTTATATTTGGAAATGATTAAATACCATTTATTTTCTGGCAGACATTTAAATCTAGGTCACATTTTTCTGCTACAAATATGAAATAAAACATTTTATCTCTTTTAAAAAATCATTAACTCAGTTTAATGGATTCTTTTTGGGTGCATGGAATTGATTTAGTTGGTTGGCATGACTATTACATTAACTATCTCCAAAATGATATATTCTGTTTACTTGAACTCAGAAGCTCACATAGTCACATTTGAAAGGCATCTTTTTCTTTCTTTCTTTGTTTATCTGCTATTCAATCATACACACACATGATATATCTACAACATGAATTTTGTGGTCTAAACCTAACTTCACAATTGTGATTAGGTTCGGTGTATGTTCGCATTATCTCTATTTTGAAAGCTCGTGTTTTAAATGCGTTTCGTTCCACTGTCTCTAGACAAGGGAGAAAAAACAACACCTATGGATGCTGCTCACATACCATATTTGCTAAATAATTTCTGGTAAAATAGTACAAGAATTGGGTGAGTTGCTTGTTATAGTAGCACATAATTGATCTAAAGCTAGCCAATGTACTATTGTATATATACAGTGCTTGTAGTCCTAAAAAAAGTTGAAAAGAATCAAGTAATGAGAATGAATGCTATTGAATGAGTGTTCATTGGACCACTCTTGTCATTGTCTCTCTTTAGAGTTCACCATTTCATTGATTTAACCATAAACCAAACCTGATCAGAAGACACCGTTCATTAAACTACGAATGTACGTGCATGATTATTCTCTTTTTTCTTGCTAGTTAATTGAAAGTTTTAGTTCGTTAAAATGTATGTCACTTTTTATGATTGTTTGTATATAACTATAAAAGTTTATATTGTGTATAAAAGCATGAAATTATATGTTCGATACACACGATAGAAAATTTTAAAGTCTGATACACACAATACAAAGCGTGACAAATTTATTGATAGAATGTAGTGAACAAAACCCGTATTTAAAAGACTGTTCTCATTAACGGACAATTGTAACAAATAGTTTTAATATATAATAATGCATATAAATTTAATCTTTTCTTTAATATTTAATCTTTAATATATATTAAAAAAATACGATTATGATGTCATATTTCTATTTTTAGAATATTTTTCACCAATCATGTTCATTTATTTTCTCACGTTTTAAAATTAGTTGTTTTTATGCTAAAAACACTAAGTCTTGCATATTGTTCAAGTGATATATCTAATGGAAGTTCTCCACGGATCCCTGTAAGTGATATATCTAATCGTACGTTTAATATTAATTCATAAACTTATTCCATAGTAATATATTATTTATTTTATATTTTATTATCGTGTTATATTATACCTACTAAAAACGTTGTCGTTTATTCATATCTACTATATAAAAAACAATATTGGTAGAGAATATAAGAAATGTTCATGACATTCATTATTGTGATACTTTTTGTATGATTTATAATTGTTTACTATACATGTTGTACTTTTTATCACGAAAACATTTAAAAAATTATTTTAATCATCCCTCATATTTATATACCGTACGTTGTGCTAGTTTATTTTTACTGTGTCTATCGAGAAATATACATGGACTATCTTTGAAGTTATTTGATTTTGCTCCAGGTAACCACAATGTTACACTTTTAAGAGAAGATTTCCGTACTTGAAAAGGTTGTGATAAAGGATCAAAATTTCAAACTAAAACATATTAAATATTAGGTAACAAAACTTTCAAACATTACAAATAGTTTAATATCTTAATAGTTTCATTTAATATTAGATTTAACCACATTAAAATTTTTAATAAATGGTATGACCTTGATATTTTATTTATCTGCTATTTTGGCCTTTATTCAGTATTACAGGTTAATTCTAATCAAACACGTACCCCTTAATCCTTGATAACTAGGTTAAACCATCCCGAACAGTACCCTCATTTATACAAAACCCCGTCCCTTGTTTGTGTGTGTATGTGCGCGTGCGTTTGTGCACGCGAATTGAAGCCTTTTAACGCCACCCAAAGACAGCCACCGCCAAATGCAAACTACCCCCTTTACCTCTCTTCCGTGGTGCGCTCTCTCTATTCAATGGTGATGCTTTCCGGAGGATCAATGAGATGTGTTGATTTCTTAAACTATAAATGATTTGTAGGTTGCAATTTGAAGGGGTTCGATTGAAAATGAAGATGAAGATTATAAATTCCATGTTAAAAGTTGTTCATCTTATATTTGTTCATCATCGAAGTTGTTCATCCCGTTCACTACAATCACAACAAGGTGAGTGATCACATACAAGCTCAACCATGAGTAGCCACAATGTTGGTCACGAGCTATATGGCTCCTTATTTAGTACCCAAATTTGTTATCCTTTTTTCACAAGGTCCATTGGGGACAGTAGCACAAACTTCATATTTCGATTCGCTTCAAGGCTTGGTTACTCATTTAGACAGTATCACAATACTAACAAAAGGGTTGGGTCAGATCAAGCTAGTAATGAGCCAAAACCCTTAATTTGGTAAACCAAATCAACTGGTTACATTTAATTAAATCATAAAGTCATAAGAAAGTAATTGTAATCTTGATCATTAACAAGATTCAATAACCCAATTAATGTACTTGTTATTTGAAGAGCTAAATTAAAATCAAGTTTCAACAAATAAACAATTGATTAACCGAGACAATTAGCCAAAACATTTTTTATGTGCTAGAAAGGTCTGTACTCAGTCAATGTTAATATGCACTTAAGACATTAAGTTGGACAATGAGCTTAACGAGTAGAACACTTACCCCTCATAAGAGATGTCAAAAGTTATACTATCATATGGGAATTCAATTAGGAATGATAAGGGGAATACTTCTAAAATGACCACAGATATACGTACTGGTTAGGCCGTGTATATCTGGAATTAAATGTTTGGCCTCCTCGATAACCTAAACAGATTACACCCTCCCTTCACAAGTAAAAAACAAGTTTAGGTATTTGTCTCATTAAACACCATATATCCTCGACATTTAAGTAATTAAATCTTTTCTACTAGAGTATGAAATTCGACATTTACCTCTTCTAAAAAATTATTAGTTCAATGGAGTTTTTTGAAAGTGAACTATAAACTAAAGTAACTATATTTAAATAAATATAAAGTTCAATGTGGCCAGACCATCAAAATTTGACTTGTTAATTGTAGTCGAAAATTTGAAATCTTAATCATTAGAGCTTTTCCCTATTCTATTACTTTATTTATTATTTGTATGCATTGAGCTGTAGCCATAATCTTATTATTTTATAGCTTTATATCTGAAAACTGATTTCTTTTCAATTCTTAAATACTAGTTTATTGACCCGTGCACGGGTATTTTGAAAGTAAAATTTTTAAATAAAAATAATGTAGTAAATGAAATATTATATTTGTGATATGAATATACTAATATAAAAAATGTCATATTACTATAAAATTTATACCAAAACGTAGATAAAAATGAGACGGTCGTAAATATATAATTATTTTTTCTCTAAACAAAATGTATCACAAGTTAGTGAAGTTACTAAACATAATTTATAAATAACTTATAATTAATTACATTAGTATACAATTTTTATAAAACCCCCTCATATTTTTTTAAAACCCCCTCATATGTTTTATAAAACCCCCTCACAATTTTCATCCAACCCCCTCTCCCAATAGATTAAAATTGAATTCAAATTCTTATATTCACTATTTTTAATCCACTATTTTTAATCTTTCCAAAATTGTTTTGAGAATAGAATAATTTTAAAATTGAAGGTTGTGATTGGTTAATTAAGACTCAATTTATGATTATTTTTAGAAAATTTGCATGCCTTTTATATAGATATATAGATAGTTATTATTATATGGAGATAATTTATAAATAATATATTATTACTATACATAATAATTAGTAGTTGTTATGACTATCATACCTTTTAATATGTGGATGAGAATATGAATATAAAAATCACAATGTTATATGACAAAAACTTTTATGTTCAAATCAACCGCTATTACTAAATGGAAGATGATCCAAGCTCAACAGAAATGGTCATACACATGCAATAACTTTCTACACTATAAAATTGTATCATATACATTAACATACAACGTATACTTATTATATATCTCTAAAAACTGTTATATACATGTTAGTTATCTTATTAAACGTGTTGATCGCATGATTAGATAAAAAAATTACACCGCATGTCGATGAAAATGGAGTCGTCTCATAGCCACGTAGTAGGTCCGCATTGATACACTTTGTATCTGTGAGATGATATGCAGCCACGTGCAGATTATTCTAGGAAGATCCAAACTGGTATGTTTTATACTTTAATGTTATTTTCAACCAATCATGCTTCGGCACGTACCGCCACGGGTTACTTGTCACTGAAGAAGACCTATAAAGCTCCTATTAATTATCATACTTGACGTCATTGCTTTCCACTTGGAACACTATCTTGCGATTCGCATGTCATTTTTACAAGAATTCAACACCCAAAAAAAGAAATATATGAAAAGAAGTTTCATCGACACTGTTTTTTAATTAATATATTTTATACATCGTTTTCCTGTTTTTATTATTGTTTTTATTATTTGTTCTTTTATGCTCTTTTTGAAACCTACTACAATAATATGCTAAGGTAGTGAATGATAACGGTCTAAAACATCTTAGCTAGGGGTGTTTGTTTTAGGTATTATTTTTATGGGATTTGCATTTAAGATAGGATTTGTATATGGTGAGATCTATATTTGATGGGATTTAAATCCAATTTTGAGTTTAGTTCAAATTCCTTAGATGAATTTTCACCACCACCTGCAAACTCCATCGCCACCACCAACCACTACATCTACCGCCACCAGGGTGAAGGTGAACGTTTCCGGCGAAGGAGAACGTCGACGGCGAAGGGGAAGGCGAGCGGCAACGGCGAATGCGAAGCGAGCGGTGAACGTCGACGGCGACGGCGAAGGCGAAAGCGAGCGGTGAACTAGGGTTTCTATCCTAGGGTTTGTGTCGACGACGGAAGCCGTGAACTAAGGTTTCTGTCCTAGGGTTTGTGGAGAAGGCGACAGCGAACGGAGGAAGGGGTCGACGACTCACCTCTGGAACTCTGCGTTGACGGTGATGATCGACGATGACAATTCGCCGAAATATTAGCCGGAGTGTCTCCGCGGAGAATACCTTATCTGAGGGTTTTCAATATACCAGGGGAGTGGGAGGATTTAGAAATCCCTCATCTATGAGATTTTATAAAATCCTAGGATTTGAAATCCCATCCCATTTTGCCAAACCAAACACTATATTTGGAGGGATTTGAAATCTCAATCTCATGAAATCTCTCCAAATGACACCAACTAAACACCCCCTGGCCCTTAGAGTGTTAGGAGTGAAGCGTGGTGAAGGGTGTGGTGACCTTCATCACGTAGGGGTCAACCACATGTCCATACCATTTATGTGTGATGGAATCGATATGGGGCTAGAAACCGCACCAAAATTGAAAAGAGAGTAATGGATTTAGTGGGTTCATACGTACCAATATCTCTTTCACATTTTTATCACTTTGTATTTTTTTTAATTAATTAAACTATATTAGGTGGGTTCTATAATTTGATATGCTAAGAAATGATTAGTACGAGGCTTAGTTGTGACTAAGTGGTGAGAGTGAAAAGTTGATGTGACGGTATAGTAAGTATTGTGAGATGTGAGGTTGCTGACAGTCTTAAACGTATATTTGATTTAAGGATTTATGAACTAAAATATATATAGTAAAAATTACGCTAGATAAATTAATTGAAACTTTAATATCTTAGGTCTTAAAGTAACTTAGAATAGAAACGTACAAACAATCAATTTTTGAAAGAAGGTTTAGATTGTTGTTAGGTATGTTTTTTTCAATAATTAGATATATCATCTTCTTATCAAGACATTTTTGACCAGTCCATTTTGCTTTATTCTTTTAGAATGTTGCCTTATTGTCAATGGAACATTTATTTCGACTGAAACACGTAGTCATTTGAGTAATATTAGTGTGGTATTTTGTGTTCGTGTTAAATAAAGATGATGAATATTTTCGGTTGGTAACTTGTCTGTCCGTAGATCCTTACATGGTATAGAAAGAAAGAGAAACATGTTAATAGAGAGTATCTATAAACAGAGAGAGTCATGATTTTTAAAGGAAGGGAAAACTTGTTAAGAGAGCAGAAAAGAAAATATTAGTTAATCAAAGAATTTGAATTAAAATAGAAAAATGAATGGTAAAAATGTATTAATTTTATTAAATAAAAATAAAATACTAAACCAATCATAGGATAGTATAAATATCTAATCAACTTTTCTTAAACGCCAAAGGTATAAATATCTAATTAGCTTTTCCTAAGAAACAAACAAATAAACTCATACTTTTTTCTATATTCTACAAAATCAATAATTAATTAAAGGGATATATAATAGTTTTTTCTCATACATAATCAAAAATATATATTTGAACCTAAATATCTTTAATCACGCGGTTAAAAGAAATAGTCAATAGATTTGTGAGGTGTAAAAGTAATTTTGTTGTACATGGTAAAAAAAATGTTGTATATAAATGCTCTTAATTAAAGGTTACATAGGTAAAATAATGTTCCCAAGGTGTTCTATATATTAAACACACATCAAAGTTGAAGTTTCTTTCAACATCAATTACAAAATAAAATTTCAAACTAATTGAAACAACTAATAAAAGATTAAATTAATATTAGACAAGTGTATATTTTTATGTATGTTGGCTTCAAAATCATGTGATAAAAGTCTTTTCTTAATGTGGTGTTGATTGTGATTCAAGGCTTTTGGATTTGGCTTCCTTTTATCAATTAAGATTGTGGAAGAGGACTCAGATGGTCAAAAGACAGTTACTTAGTTTGGTAAGTGTTTGTTTGGTTCAGGGCTTATATGATTTGGTAGGTTTGAAAATATGCATGTGTATAAAGGAAAAGATCAAAAGGTTGGTTTTGTTTTCACAAATTAATATTTAACAAAAGTCGTATTGTTGATTAGTATTAAGTTTCTATCGGGAAATTCTATTTTTTGAAAGACGATATTTATTATAATACTTAAGATTTTAAAACGACTACAGTATATAAGGAGTATATAACGAAAAATAATATGTACTAGAAGAACAACTATAAAAAAAGAAATAAAGAAAGAGACAACCAACTTAAAATTAGAGCAAGATTTCAATAAAACAATCTACGTAAAAAAACCGAACTTGAATATAGTTGAATCATTCCCAATTTAATTTCTTTTCTTTGAATATGACATGATTTCTTCTAATCTATATGAAGTACATGACAATCTACACAATTGTTTCCTGCACATCATTTTGATCTTGGAAAAACGCTAATCTTTTTCAAATTAATAAGTGTACGTCTTGAAGAAAAGTTATAGTACCTTAAACCCCACCAAGAAAAGATTTCCAACCATAAATCTTTAGCCAAACTCATTTTGACAAAAACAATGTTGTAAATTTACGAACCGTTGCTCACAACAGTGGCATAAGACGAAAGAAATATCAAAGCCTCATTTTATTGGTCACCCACCGTGACCATTTAATGTTTATCTGCTGCCCCTCCTTGTGTAGAAGATGTTTATCTAACACCAAATGGAGATCTTTCACATAAAAACGCCATATGATCTTAGAGAACAGTCCCCATGTCTTTTTTTATTTTTCTCCAGCTTTAGATTCCGATCCCATCCTACCCCAAAAGCTATCGGATTAGACTCCCATCTGACCGTCCCAAAGAATTTTTTTCTCACACATTCAAGTTCTTTTAAAGCACACAATGGTGCACGAAAAGGAAAAGAAATAAATGGACAAGCTACCATGAACCATTTTAACGAGAGTTAGATGACTATCAAATGAAATGAACTTCGACTTCCAAGAAGATAACCGGGAAAAAAAGGTGTCACCAGTCGGCTTCCAATTTACTTCCCTATTCATATTCAACCCAATAGAAAGCCCTAAATATTTGAATTCTTTGATGTCCCCTACTTTGCATCCAATCAATCTAGCCATCCTTTCCACATTCACCTGTTCTATTCTAATACCCAATATTGAGCTTTTTTTTTATATTTGTTTTTAATGCTAAACAAGTCTAAATGCATCTCGACAAACTGTAGATTTTTTATATTGAAATTACTCCAAAGCATAAAAAACATAGTGTCATATGCATATTGCATATGCGAAACCATTTCCTCTAATCAACCTACTGTTAGCCCTATATAACCCTCTTGAAATAGCTTCTTGACATAATAAATTAAGACCTTCTGTAACTAAGAAAAAAAATATGATAAAGGATCTCCCTAACAAAGACCTCTTCTCAATTCAGATTTAGATTGTTTTGTAATTTTAGATGGGTGTGAAAGGGGTTATGGCAATTTAGTTGATTTTCTTGTAATCTTTGATAGGTGTGAGAGGCTTAGGTTTGATAAATTTAATTACGCGTTAGAAAAACTGTCACACCACCATATAACATATTGTATGATATGTTACAAATATTACAAGTCATTTCCATATTTAGTAACATAGAGACCAATAATTGTAAATACTAATCGACACTCGTAGGAAAATGATATGTAAGAGGGAGGTGGAAAGTCAAAGGGAAATTAGGAGGAAGTAGAAGAGTGAAAGAAAGCATAAAAAAACAAGAGGAAGAAAAGGGCATAAATATGAAATTAAATAATAATAAATAATAATATAAAAATAAAAGAAGTGAGGAAAATAAATGGGGGAGTAACGTGTAAACACAAGGTGACTCCTTTTGGCACTTGAAGTCTTGAAACTACCCTCCCTCCTTTTGACAATAATTCTGGCCTAACTTCAACTTACCACGTGTACGCCGTCGTCCCACACTCTCCTTCATATTCCTAATTTCTCCACGTGTTTATAATTTAAAACTATTATTTTTAAGAATTAACTCAGCAATGATTTTGCCATAATAAACTATAATAAAGTATGAAAAAGCCAAATATAAATTGGAAGAATCACATTCCAACTTATACCCAAGTATATACCTTCCTTTTATCTTCTTTTATGCTTTAGAAGAAACCTCTAGTCCTAATTTCATAATTACTTTGACAAAAAATAATGACTAGATAAATGTTAGTTTGATAAAGAAAAAAGCTGACATGATACAAAGTAATGATAGAACTGAGTAAAGGACTCCTCCTAAATAGTATTAGATAGTCGGGAAATTGGAATGAGTTAATAACAGGCCGTCGTGAAATTGACGTCATTTTTTTAAGAGTTAATTACAAATTTCGTCCTTTTAGATATGCCCCTTTTGCACAATTGGTCCTTTAGCCAAAATTCTTGCACTTTTAGTCCTTTATTTAAGAATTTGTTAAACTATTGATACTTTAGGCTAACACCGTTGGTTTCTACCGTTAGTTTGAGGGGTAATATGGTCTTTTTGGGTGTAAAGGACCAATTTTGTAATTAAAATAGTTAAAGTAATATTTCTACCATTTTTTAATTATTAATTTATTGCTTTTATCATTATTAATTAGTTTTAGAGTTAATTACATAGTTAATTATATAATTAATGTATCTCTCTCCAAACACAACACACACTCTCTCTCTCCATCTCTCCCTCTCTTCTCGGTGACAACACATTACAAATTAATGTTTTCTCTCTCTTACTGGAGCTAGAGTCACACCCTCACCGCCGGCCACCGCCGCCGTACGGCCACCACCTCTTTGCCACCGTCATCACCACCATAACCAGATCTGTCACCACCAGTACTCTCTCTCTCTTCACAAACACAACAGACACACACACACACACACTCTCTCTCTCTCTCTTACTGAGTTACTGGAGCTAGAGTCACCCTTACCGCCGGCCACCGCCGCCGTACGGGCACCACCTCTTTTCCACCGTCATCACCACCATAACCAGATCTGTTACCACCAGTACTCTCTCTCTCTTCACGAACACAACAGACACACACACACCCACTCTCTCTCTCTCTCTCTAACCACATGACCAGAAGAAAACCACCACCGCCACAATAACCACCATCAAGAACCAGATATGAAAATCCAAGATCTTAAAACCTAAACTACCATCAAGAACCAAATCTGAAAATCCACCACCATCAACAACGGATTAAGGTTTTCTTAGGGTTTTCTTCAGGATTTCTTAAGGTTTTCTTAGAGTAAACACATATCAAAACAATGAATGATAATGGTTGAAGGTGGCGGCGGTTTTGGTTGATGATGGAGGCGATTGTGTTGTAGGTGGCGGGTCACGGTGCGACGAAAACCTCACAGGCGACGGTGACGGGTCACGGTGCTAGGCGGCGGTTATGGTGGAAGCGCTGGTAGGTTGTGGAGGTGGGAGTCGGCGGGGGCGGTGGTGGCTGTTGGGTCACAGGCGATGGTGGCTGTGTTTGTGTTTGTGAAGGGAAGAGGGAGACATGGAGAGAGAGAAGCCTGAAGAAAACCCTAAGGTGGCGTTTGGTTGGTTGGATTGTTTTTTGAAGGAATTGGATTGTAGGAAGGAATTGGATTTTGAAGGATTTGGATTTGGAATCCAAATCTTGCCTCATTATGTTTGGGTACCTACACAAGGAATTGGATTTCATTCCTTTCACTGTTTCACATCGACAGAAGCGGCACCACCACCATCATCGACTGAAGCTACACCACCATCATCGACGGGACCTCTAACCACCGAAGCCAGTGGAATTCATTCCTTCCAACCTCCACCACCATCGACGAGCACAAATCGCGGTGGAAGCTGCCACCATCGTCGACCCAAATAGTGAGGTCGTAGCCTTAATCGAAGCTGCCGCCAACATCGCCACCTCTAACCACAGAAGCCAGGTCATCGCCGCCGATCGTAACCCTAATCCAAGCCAGGTCGTCGCCGCCGGTCGTAACCCTAATCGCTGCTCGCCAGCCGCTGCTCGAAGGTTGTCGTCGATGCTCGAAGGTCGTCGGTTGATGCTCGTTAGTCGCCGATTGGTGCTTGTTAGTCGACGGTCGCCGGTCATCTATTCCCAGTCTGCAGTCACCATATCGTGGTTTGCATAAGGAAGGATTTTGAAATCCTTTGCTAATTGGAAGGATTTTGAATTCCCATAGGTAAGGGAATGTTTTCCATACCAAGATTCTAATTCCTTAGCTCAAAGTTGAACCAAACATAGGATTTGTTAGGAATTGGATTCCAATTCCCACAAAATCCCTTGAAATCCATCCAACCAAACAGCCCCTAAGAAAACAATCCGCCATGGAGAGAGAGAGAGAGTGTGTGTGTGTCTGTGTTTGTGAAGAGAGAGAAACTATTAATTTCTAATTAATGCCAAAATTAAGGGATTAATAATTATAAAACAATCAATTAATGGTTAAAAATGGTAAAAAAAATATAAAATCAAGATTTAATTACCAAATTGGTCCTTTACATGTAAAAAGACTAAATTGTCCTTTGACTAACAGTCAAATCTAACAGAGTTAGCCTAAAGGACCTATAGTGTAACAAATTCTTAAATAAAGGACTAAAATTGCAAGAATTTTGGCTAAAGGACCAATAGTGCAAAAGGACCTTATCTAAAAGGACGAAATTTGTAATTAACTCTTTTTTTAAAACAAATGCAAAATTCGGATTAAAAGAAAACAAGAAATTCAAAATTTGCAAATGAAGGTCATATTTGAAACTAAAGAAATACTTATTGATCAAAGGAAGTCGATACAAAACACGATGTAAACCAAACACGAAGAGAAATGATATTACTTCCCACATGAAAATAAATTAATCAACATAAGAATATAATATGTAACAAAAATTACACGAACCTATAAACTATTTATATCGAATTAGCAGCCTTGCGCATTATGCTAGAATTAAAAACATTAGTTTTGTCGTTTTCTGGTGTCGATTACACCTTGAGTTAAAGTATTCTAGAACGAACACGTGTAGGGTCCAGATCTCGTTTTGAGAGATGACTCACTATCTCTATTTTGTCTTATACAGCTTCTATGGATGCATGCACTTGAAGCTTTAAACCTCTGGATAAGGTCGGGTTATTGATGCCAATTGTTTACGTGTCGACTTCTTAACCATTATCTACCCCACCATCATCAACAGTAAGAAAAGGACGACCGTACTTATCTCTCTGTAAATCCACCACTATAAATACCCCTTCCATTTCTCAATTCTTGAAAAGAAAAAGAATTTTACAGTTCTTGAATTCTCTCTCATCTTCTCGATCTCTCTATTTCAATTCTCTTCCATCTGAAAACGAAATTAAATAATGGGTTTACCCGTGACGGATCCGATGACCCAGTTAAGCTTACCGCCGGGTTTCCGGTTTTACCCCACCGACGAGGAGCTTTTAGTGCAATACCTTTGCCGGAAAGTCGCCGGACATGATTTCTCTCTTCAGATCATTGCAGATATTGATTTGTACAAGTTTGATCCATGGGAGCTTCCAAGTAAGAATTTATACTTTGTTTCATTGTGAATTCTTTCTGGGTTTTGGTGGGTTTTTGCTGTTTTATGAGAAAATGTTGTAATTTTTCAATTTTGGTTTACAGGTAAGGCGATGTTTGGGGAGAAAGAATGGTACTTTTTTAGCCCGAGAGATCGAAAGTATCCAAACGGGTCCCGACCCAATAGAGTAGCCGGGTCGGGTTACTGGAAAGCCACCGGAACTGATAAGGTGATCACCACCGCCGGCCGACGAGTTGGGATCAAGAAAGCTTTGGTGTTTTACGTCGGTAAAGCTCCGAAAGGAAACAAAACCAACTGGATTATGCATGAGTATAGATTATCGGAGCCCCAAAGAAAAAATGGTAGCTCAAAAGTAAGTCAAAATCCGATCAAAAGTCAAAACCTTTTTCTTGAATTTAATCTTGTTTTTGGCTAAAAATGTTGATTAATCTGGGTTTTTGATTTGTTTCAGTTGGATGAATGGGTGCTTTGTCGGATATACAAGAAGAATTCAAGTGCAGAGAAGGCAATTTCCGGAGCTCCGACAACTGAACAGAGCCACGGGTCATGTTCATCGTCTTCATCTCAATTCGACGACGTTCTTGAATCGTTGCCGGAGATTGAAGAACGGGTATTCAACTTACCGAGGGTGAATTCGATCAAGACTTTTCAACAAGAAGATCAGAAGCTAAATCTTCAAAAATATGATTCGGGTAACTACGACTGGGCCAGCATCGCTGCATTCGGGTTGCCTGAGCCTGTCACCGGAAATCAAGCTCCGTCGCAACTAAACACCACCACCACCACCGCAGCCGCCATGAATGTAACATCTTCAATGGCACCTATGTACACCATGGACACCAAATTTGGAAGATCGGTAGAAGATGAAGTTCAAAGTGGAATCAGAAGCCAGCGGGTGGATCATCCGGGTTACTTTCAACCCAACCTAAACCCGTTTACACAGAGCTCCAGCTTTTCGAACACTGTTGACCCGTTTGGCATCCGGTACCCGACCCAGCAAGGGGGTATATTCAGGCACTAAAACATGAAACAAGGGTGTGGAGTGTAAATATATGATTCTATAGGGGGATTGGTTGTAGATTGAAGGAGTTTAGGGGGGGTCGGGGGTAGTTGAACCCAATTTTGATCCGGATTAAATGGGAAAAGAAAATTAAAAGTTGGGGAAATTAAGAAAAAAGGTATATTAATTTAACGTAGATATTTTCGCATGTTACAAAAGTTATCTCGGCTACGAGAATAGAATTGCTTTACGATTTGTGTTACATCTTTGACCCAATTTTGGCAAAGTTTGACCACATTAATGTTAATTAGTTTGGTTATGTTAATTTTATATACATAACAATTTATCAAATTAGTATTTTCTCGGAGATCATGCGTTACATATATTCTTTCAACATAAGTCTTGAACTTGGAATAGTAGCAATTAGATCGAAATGGATGATTTTCCTTGCCTTATATATTTATTTGAGCTAAATATAAGTATTTTCTTGTGAATGTCTTAACTAAAAAAGAGTAGCTAGTACACATATCTACCCAACAAATGTCTATGTTAGCATTTATTTTAACTTTTAATTGGCATAACACATTAGTTTAAATACATGAAGTTATAAAACTAAGATAGAGTTTTTTGTAATTATACAAAGAACTTTAGAACAGAAAGCATAAAGAAATCACAAGATAATATCGAAATAAGAAGAAAATGAACAAAAACCACAAGATAAAGAAGATTGATAAAAGCATAAGAAACAAGAAGCGGAGAAAAACATGTGTTTGAAGAAAATAAAAAGAGAAAAAGAACCCAATCTAAAGAAGATTAAAAAAAACTTAAAAAACAGGAGTCTTAATACATGAATTGTCTAGCTTAATTTTATAAATACAGGTCATTAAGATTAACTATATCAATCATCTTACAGTGAGTCTTAATCTTATTTATTCACTAATACTTAACATTATATTACATCTAATAATAATAATCTGAATTTGAATAAAAATTAATAGGTAAAAAACTAAATAGTATACGGTGGAATAATTGGTGTTTGAGTTTGGATTTGAAGTTTTGAACAGTATTATGATAACAATTGGAATATGAAAACCACACGTGATGTGCACATAGACGCTACATGCGACAGCCGTCTTTTCCCTATTGCCCACGTTTCCTTGATCTTTGCGGCGCCAGCTAATATAAATTACTTTGACAATATACACCCTTTTAAGTTTAATATATTTTTTTACAAGTTCAAGCCTCACATCTTGGAATACGCTACCATTGACACCATTTTTTTTTTTTTTTTTTTTTTTGAAGAAGAAAAAAACATCAACTTACTCTTAAAATATGTCAAATTTGCATTAAATTACCACAATTTTCACGTGGGTCAAAGATAAAGAGATGTCTGTGCAAAATTTCTATAAAAAAGAATTTCAAAAGATAAATAAATAAAATCCAATTGCATGTGAAAGTAGTAGTCATGTAGTATATCTATTTATAATTACTGTATTAAAACTTAAGATATCTCACAAGATTTTTACGGCTTTACAATTACAAAGGAAGCTATCTTCACTTCACAACGTTGGGATTAACCTTTATCAATTCCCGAGTCTCCTGTAAAATATTAGTGAACATACTAATAATCAACTCACTCTTAAATTAAAATAGGTCAAATTTACATTAAAGTACCACAATTTTCACGTGGGTAAAAGATAAAAAGGTATCTTCGAATTTTTTTCTTTAAAAAAGAACTTAAAAGAAAGGAAAGAAAAATACAAATGCATGTGAACGTAGTCATGTAGTATATGTATATGTTAGTGACACACTTTTGACTGCATAAATGTTATTTATTTAGCAAAATATAGTATAAATGGTTTCATCTAAATGCTTTAGCATATTTTTTTGATTCTACAAAAGAAATTCGCTTTGAAATACATAAATGTTATTCAATTTACGACGATATAATAATTTGGGTTTTAGTTAAAGACAACTAGACAAGTTAACATTTACATCTACATAATCTTTTGGATCAAGTTGTGTTAGATTTTCTTATTTGGTGGATGACTTGGTGATAAATCCTCATGATCGAGCATTATATTTTTCAATTTATTGTTTTCAAGCAATTACAGTATCATAGAAACTTCCTTATCAAGTTAGTTATTTTCTTTCAAACACGTCTCAAACACTTGTCTTCTTTGGGGCATATAGCCTTATTCATGCTTCCATTATAGTGGTTGGAGTGGACAAAAAATCGGGTATGTAATACTACCACTTGAGTGGTGGGAGGGGATAACAATCCCCTCTCTCTCTCTCTCTCTCTAACTTTTACTATATAACTTTTAATTGGTTAAAAAAAAACTTTTAATTGGTTAAAAAGTATTAAGTGGAGCTAAAATTTAATGTGGTTAGTAGTGATTATTATGGGGCTGAGTGGTGAATCGAGTTTGAACCGTGAGGGTTAAATTTGTCTTTGAAGCTTGTTTTGTAAACCGACATTGACTTATATATTTTGCACATATGAAAATGTTTAAAATACAATTTTATAAACATGTTAACAATTTTTGTTTTTATCAAAAGAGGATAAAATTTTACTACAAATTTTCCCAACAAATACATTTACATATTTTCGTGGTTATTTATCTAAACGTATACCAATTGCATTAAATTACAAAATTCAAATTTGATTATAAAGAGGTATATAAAAATTTTGATTATGATGTTATGTATGAATTTCTGATTTATAATAGATTTACTCATCTTTTAAATGATTTTATATCCCTGTATATACTTTACAACTGTTTCACTGGACATTTTAGTATTCTTTAATATCATAAATATTTAAAATTAATTTTAACCATCCCATGTTTTTACATGGGGTGTTAAACTAGTAAGAGAAATTTAAAACACTTATTTCCAAGTCAAAAAACAAACACTATCAAGATTCAGATCCGGTGGCTTTGTTGGGCGTTTATTTAATTTTTTTAAAATAAGAGAAATGATTTATTCTCCTACTATTTGTTTCTACTTATCATTCTACTCAATTAATTAATACAAGTATCATTGATTAAGTAAATAGAAGGATAAAATATGAGGATATATATTCTTTTAAAATAAACATGCAACCTCATTACTATATAAAGAAAAAAAGAAAATTGTCACATTATCTTTTTTGCTTTTATATCAACACAGATATATGAAGATTATCAAGTATGTGAAGTCGTATTATACTTTAATGTATGTGGTCTAACAAAGTTGGTGACTGTTTTTATACTTGATACAAAATATTTACCTAGCAAGGATTAAATTGTTGAACGATAATTGAACCGGGATAACTCATGGTTCTATACGAAGATGGAACACTGAATAATGGTACACCTATTTTAACATTAGAATAAAGTAACTGCTAAACATAATCGCAGGCATATTTGGCTTTGCAAAATTTGTTAAGGCAATGAGAGACCAAGAAGAATCATGTTATATGTTAAATCACATTAGACACAACACTGATTAATGTCTCTTTGTTTTTCCTTTTATGGGTCAGGCATGAATTAATGGGCCTTAAGTGTTTGGGCCCCTCATTAATTTAGTCTTGTTATGCATTTATGCTCATTAGTAATCTGGATTAGTTTTAAATCATTCTTTTAGGAGGATAAAGG
The DNA here is from genome assembly GCA_947179395.2 of Pulicaria dysenterica. Lineage (NCBI taxonomy): Eukaryota > Viridiplantae > Streptophyta > Magnoliopsida > Asterales > Asteraceae > Pulicaria > Pulicaria dysenterica. Next base: position 11,573,221 of record OX359291.1, read on the forward strand.
TGAGAAGACAAGACATGTAGGTTTTCCAGCTCATCAACCAACAAAGGTCAAGATTGAATTAAAAAACCATCTATTTTTATAACTTCAACTATTTTTTGAGTGACAAACATAATTAACTTATTAATCAAACAAATTATAATATTAAACTCAAAATTGTCTGTTTTCTTACTTTGATACTAATCTTATTATTATAATTTCTTGAGAAAAAGAAAATTTGGATGTAGATGTACTATTGTTTATTCTTACCTTGATATTAATCTTATGAGTCACAAGTCACAACGATGCAAGTTTATCATTTAGAAGATGTATAGTAGAAACTATTCACACGTTTTTATAGGTGGATTATAGAAATAGAGAATAAACGTTAACTCTCTGTACAGACATAGATGATGATGATAATGATGATTTACAGACGAAAGAAATAAATGCCCTTTTCAAATATCATGTCAACCTTCTTACAATTAACCTACTAATTAATGGATGTCTTTTCTATTAAATTTTTTCCAGAAATAGATAAACATCAATATATTATGCCACTTTTTGTTTATCACACCACCAAACAGTCATATATTCACACACCACAATTTTATGCTAGAATAAATGTGTCAATCACAATTCACATAGCGATAAATATATGTAGTCGCACAGCAAAATTCAGCCGTTCTTTCGATATGGAAAGTTCATGGATGGAGAGTGTGGAGGGATAGAGTGTGACAAAGTGCATGTAAGGATTTCATTGGTGGGCAATGACATTGAAATAGGAGGAATTAGACGGTTCAGATTGATTCTCGCGATTCTCGCACTAAAAATGGTTATCAAATGAACTTCTTCCTCTCTCTCTCTCTCTCTCTCTCTCTCTCTATATATATATATATATATATATATATATATATATATATATATATATAGAAAGCGAGAGAGAGAGAGAGAGAGAATTAAGTTCAAGTAAAAAAAACCTTATGGTACTAAATGTAAGGAGAAATTAGGGCTTGCCACGTGCAAGTTTGTTAAAAGGGTAAAATAGGAATCATATTTATCCTCTCTCCCACGTTCTAAATCTGAATCTCTCACCTGCTCTCTAAAATAATTCGTACTCTCTCACCTGCTCTCTAAAATAATTCGTACCTCATTATCAAACCCTAGAATTGAGTCTGCCGCCGTCGATCGTCCAGCCTGAAGCCCCACCGTCGCCGGCTGCCATCTCCGCCTAACACGTCTCCGGCTGCTATCTACATCGTCAACATTATATGCAACCTCCGGCGCCCTAGATCTGTGGGTTTTTGGACCGATTTTTGCCTTTTTTCTTCACAGCTGCTGGTTTTGCTACGCCACCATCGGTGGATTTAAATGACGGTGGCGCCTGAAAATATTAGAGATCTCATTGTCATCTAGGGTTACGCCTAGGGTTACGATTAGTGATGCACATCCGGCGATGCAAGAAGCAGAAGCAACAGCGACTAGGGTTACGCCTTAGGTTACGATCATTGTTTAAAACCGCCGCCTCTGTGACGTTGCCCCCTCACGAAGCCTACGTCCGATGATCTGCAATGGTCGTGTGCATCTATGACGATTATTACATGTTTTTTGAATGACACGTGCATCGCCGACCACCACCGCCCGTGCACCTCTATTTCTTGTATATGGTCAACGTACATCGCCGACCATCACCGCCGGTGCACCACCACCGCCGCTGCCGTTTGATGTCTTATGCATCAGGTTACCATGTATTTTTCTTATTCCGTGCATCAAATGGTTGTACCTTGTGTATTGAATGTAATCTGTGAATCAATGTATTTCTGTGCATCAGATGTTTGCACTTTATGCAGTAAAATGGTTGTACCTTTGCATCTGAGAGTTGGCCGACGGAAAAAGAAAAAGAAAAAGAAAAACTTTAAAACTGTAATGGACGATTATACCCTTAACAGTTTTTTTATATTTAAAAGAAAAAGAAAAAAAGCCTATTTCTATGATCAGATTTAAAATTGGATGGCTAAGATTTCACCTTATATTTAGTACCATAACTTTTTTTACTGGATCCCTACCCTATATATATATATATATATATACACTAGTGTGGTAATATTGTTTATATGTTTTTACTTAAAAACAATATGAGACGGTATATTGTATGTTGAACTTAAAGATCATAAGTTTTGATTGAAAAATAATAAATAAAATTAAAGGTGGAGATTTACTTTTGATTGAAAAATTAAGAACGTTTACTTTTTAAAAAGGAGATAGTGTTGCATGTTTAATATAATAGTATAGACTGTCACAACAATATTCGGAATTTGTATTAAAAACATGTATTACTTGAAACGTAATTGATGACCAGAGTGAGTTCTCCAATCTACCAATCAGAATTTAAATTTTCATTGGGGTGAAACTATTTAAACCTCTTTTATAGACTCTAATTTAAGTATTTGACCCTCACAATGATATATGAGTGTATAATCTACATTAAAAATTGCATGTAATTAATTTATGTAACATACCTGGTATATAAAAACAAAAAGGTCTAAGTAGTAACACCCTTTTTTTATATATAGTTGGCAATATTAAGGTTGAGTTTGTTAATCAACATAAACGAGGAAGGATGCCTGTATAGTCCTCCCCCACCCATTTGATAATAAACAAATAATCTGGATTTTTATTATTTGTACATAACTTTAAAAAATAATATTCGGATATTTTATTATTAACACAAATCTTATAAAATAGTGAGCAATAAATTATGCCGCTTTATAAAAGTTTTATACAATTTGTTAGCAATTTCATTAAAGTTTTATTAAGTTCATTACTTTTTGAAAACGTCATATAACTAGTATTTTGCATGTACGATGCAAATAGACATAATATGTTTTGTTTTTAATAATTTTGAACTATAAGAAGTCACACAAGAGCCATATTTCGACTCGGTCATTACACGCCTTTGCGCGACCAAATGTATTTATAAACAGCCAACTAGAAACTAGCAACATGAAATACAAAGTATCATCATACATATGGAAACAAACTAAATGGAAAGGAAAACAAGAACAACCCCAGGAATTAAATAAGCTTGTGGTATCTTCAAAGGCCCTAAATTCAATATTCCACCAAACACAAATACTGTCTAAAATCTTTCTACTGAATGTACACTGCGCAAACACGTGATCATCTGTTTCATCAAATTCCAGCATAATGGGCATAAACACGAAAGTAAATTAAATCACACCCCTTATTTGAAGGTTTGTTTTTGTAGGAAGTCAATGGAGGGCTGCTCTCCAAGCATTAATGCAAACCTTAAGTGGTACCCACTAACACCAAAAGAAATCAAAATTTCCCACCTTTTTGAGAGTGAAGTCATCCAAAGCAAACCTTGATGAGGAAGACACAGAAAATTGTCCAGTCGGTTCCACTTACAACCGTGTCATCCGCAAATCGAAGGTGTGATATAACTGGACCGTTAAGAGGGAGTTGTAAGCCATGATATACATCTTTCTCACGTGCTTCTTTCATTACTATGTTGAAGGTTTCTGCTGCGATTAGAAAAAGGAAGGGAGCCATTGGATCCCCCTGCCGCAATCCTTTCCAATACGAAACTCAGATGTCGGAGCACCATAAATCAAAATAGAAACAGTAGCCGAAGAAAGACAATTGTATATCCATTTCCTCCACTTAATACCAAACCCCATTTGTTGCATAATTTCATCCAGGAATTCCAAGTAGATCGAATCAAACGTCTCTCGAAGTCGATTTTAAAAATCACAACTCCTTGTTTTGTTTTTTTACCCATGTCATGTCATGTCAAACGTCTCTCGAAGTCGATTTTAAAAATCACAACTCCTTGTTTTGTTTTTTGAACCGATTGGAAGGAGAAATGTAATACCCGGTTTCAAATGTAAAAGTATTATATACAATACTAATACAGTGGGAGTGCTAAATATATCGAGTGACCTTGTGTATTATCATTTATTAAATAAAAAGACTTAAAATGACTATTTAGAAAGGGGGAAAGGGTATATAAGTCCAAATTAGGGCACAATGCCCCATAAGACTTTTAAGTGACTCTCGACGGGAGACTCCAGGCTATTCCGGAAGAATGACATCAAATCCTCAAGAAATATTTTAGCCGCATTTAAGTAACAAGTAATATGTGTGTGAACTATGTGAGCCAAGAGCTGAAGAAGAAGAAACGGGGTCAAACTTTCGTCAAAATGTTTGGAATTTGTTGGATAATCATTAGGTATGGTTCCTTGTACCCTTGTGATCATTTTGGTATCCAATTCTGTCAATTGATTGAGTTTAAGTGGGGTTTTGGATATTTAATGGGTTGTTCGAGGTGTACGTGAGGAAGCCAAGATCAATAAATGGATTTTCGACCCAATCTTGATAGAAATCCAATTAATCACTAGGGGTTTGTTGTTATGATGTCTAGGATATAATGCAACAAGAATTATACGATTTGATTAAGATTCGATTGAGTCTAATTTGTTTAGGATCAAGTGTGTTTATAAAATCGTAAATTGTATGTTTGGCGTGAATCGTAATTTAGACAGTTGAGTCCCCTCGAAAATTCCACATCAACGCACACCAATTCATCATCCAATCCAAAATCTCTTTAACCTTTGTACAAGAATAAAGAGGTGCTCTTCTGTCATTAATGGGTTTTGCTATCTTCACTGCCCTCATTTTATTCCTGTTACATAAAAGTTAGAGAATGACACCTAATTATAGTTTTTGGTGTGAAAATATTAATCAATATAATCATCCTATTATCTAAAATGGAAAAATAATTGTCGACGAAATAAATGGAAATGTTTGGTCATTTTTTACACTCTTCTACTAACTATAGCGTCTGTTATACTTTTAAAGATCTAACAATTATTTAATGCGTCAACGTTAAATGCAATAATTATAAATGCAATTACCTCATTTCACCACTTCTTTGTTAACTAGTACATTTTGTAGTTAAAAGTGCTAGTGCTATTATAAGTTGTGCATTGGAAGGTTGACAATGATAGGTCAATAATGGAGAATTAAATATATTAAGTTGAGAAAAAAAACTCAAATATGTACAACCAAGTCGTATACAAACTGATCAAATCGTACAAGATGTTAGTGGTGAAACATACATAGTCTAGTTTTGGTGTGGTGTGTTTGATGATCCACGTACGTTGTTTCATTCGTTTTATGTTTGGCACTTAAGAAAACCAATTACGCGAACTACTTATGATGTTTTATTTGGAGTCAGTGTAGTCCGTGCTAAAGGGTCGAATTTACGCGTAGTCATGTATAGTGTAATTAGTTTCGAAAATGTATTTTTATGTATGAGTTCAAGATGTGAAATTCTGATGTGCAACATGCATGTGGTTTTTGAAACCTAGAAAACTAAACAAAATGAAAAGCATGTAGTCTAGTGATTTATGGCTTCTATCGATTATGAAGGGGAGTTTATAGGATGTATTTATCTTTAAATAATTTGTTTATAAATAGTTTAACGGATTGTTCTGGAAAACAATTAGAATTACTAGACTATAAGACTATCAGCATCTAACCCATGCCAACCCATGCCACGTCAGCGCTACATCATTTTTTCTTCCCATCCCATACCATCCTACAAACACCAGCATCCATCCCACACCATCCCATTCATTTATTAAAAAAGGAAAAAAGCAAAAAAAAAAAAAAAAAAAAACGGGGGGGAAAAGGTGGAACCGAGCTAGATGGTGAAACCGAGAGAGGGGGAACCCGAGAGAGCCCACGATGGGCGCGATGGTGCGGGAGCCGGACCCGAGGCAACCCACCATCCCATCCCGAGCGGATGCGGATGGTCTAACTGAAGTTGAAAGATAAGGTTTTTCTCGTCGCCATGGATACTAGGTTTTTGTTGAATGCAAGTTTAACTAGGTTGATAGATTATAAACTAGGTTGATTGTGAAATGCCTTGGGGAGCTTGTTTGCTTAACTCATGACACAATAATTACATGTTATGAGGATTGGGTTGTAATCAAGTTAACCAATTTATTAAATTGATTTCAAGAAGTATTAAAATGAGAAGGGGGGGGGGGGGGGGGGGGGGATTTACTGAAGCGTTTAGTTATTAGTTTGCTTAAAATTGAAAAAACGCTAATTTAGGTTAATTAATACTTTGTAGTTGATTTCTTGTTTGGTTAATTTACACTGTTTCTTGAAAAGACGATACTTATGACTTGTCTCTATTATATTACTATGCCATTTAGTACACTTGTCTTATTGTGTGGTGGTCGGGAAGAAATGATTTTTTTAAGTTAATCCAATAATTAAATTTCTACACATGCGCAGGGAAAAATCTTTCCTTGCCTTTGGTCTACTCATTATTGGAGCAAGTTGCTTCGTTTTGCTAGTTGCAACTGCAATGGTTGGAAGCTTTTTCTCTAAAATGAAGCGGTTGAAGTCGGATTTTGTGAAACATTATGAGCGATGATCTTTAAACTGGGCTCTCATTTTTGTGTTATCTATACTAATATATAAAATATTTAGCACTCTTTCACATAAAAGAATCTCTTAAATTTAAAGTAAATTAAAATTACTAACTTACCCCTCCTAAAAGAAAACTATTGAATGAATTTAATTAGATTCTCAAAAACTATTTTAATAACTAAACCTTTCATAAGAAACAATGTTTAAAAATGTCAAGTCCATGCAAATTAAATTTCAACCTATAAGATATTAAACAGATTATTAAATAAAAACCTCTATAAAAATATTATTTTAAATATTCTATCATATAACAAATATTTTAATTTAAGTATTGAAAAGTTTGTAAAATTAAAACTCATAAACCTGCAAACATGTAACCCGGATTTATACGCACTCATATAAGTAAAATTAAAGTTTCATTTATCATATGTTAAACATTTCTTTACTTGAATTCTTAAAATTTAAGCAATAGAAAACTATTAATATAATCTTGAATATCCTTACATCTTTTAAAACACACCGTATTCAAATTAGCACAATTCACAAAGTCATTGATATATATATGTTTTTATCATTTTTTATATAAGTAGAGATTTTTTTTATTATATTATTTTTCTAAAGTAAATTTAGAAATTAGCAAAAGAGTTAATAGATAATAAAGTAATAATTAAAATGAAAAAGGGGGAATGAAAATGAACATGCTGCGAATGTAAATTATTTGATGTCATCATAGTGCATGAATATCATACCTTACGTTATCGAAAATGGACATGTTATCGAGTATGAATTATTCATCGTCGCCACTTAGCATAGGTAACATGCTAGTAGAAAAGAACAAGAATAAATTGTATGAAAATACAATTAACTTTGTCTTATTTACTATTTTTACAATGAACTTTTTATTTTAAAACACAATACAATCAATTTTCATAATTCGCCTTCTTATACACGTTGTTGTATGGGAATATGACAAAGTTCACTGTATGCATGGTAAGTAAAACCCAGATATAGAAAACAATTGTTTTCCTATAATGAAAAAATTATGAAAGTTGATTATTGAATTTAAGGAAAAAAGTTGTTTGTATTCAATGATAACACTAACTAAATATCATACATAAGAAAAGTTATTTGCACACAATAAGACAATTATGAAAATTGATTGTATCAGATTAACTTGCTTTATTGGAGATTAATATGAAGGTGGTTAAACAATAAAATTGAGCTAAGCCATTAATGAAACATACAAAGAGGATATATGTAATTAATTTTAGAATTCGATCTTATTTATAATACAGTAAATATTAAGGTGATCGATCGACTGAATAATTTGATCAGTTAAAGGGAATTAAGCAAGGGCTAGCTAGTTAGAATCAAGGGTTTTGGCATGAATGAAGGGATGCATATGCCAAACATTTAATCGAAGGGATTACGTGTGACAAAAGAGACAATTATGTAAAACAGAAAAATTAGCATGCACATGTGTTTGTGTTTGGTCACATGCATGTATGTTAATTTAAGGATCATGCAATTAGTGACGATGCCTGATTCTGTTACATATCATCAGATGTGTGAGAGCCAAAACATGGTAAGATGGTCGGTTCATTCTTTTCTAACTCCTTCCCAATTAATAATATCTACAAACTAATTTAACACACTAATTAATACAATCTTTAATATTTTTTTTCATCATTTTATACATAATAATGTATCTTTAAATTTGGGTTTAATTATTTTTAATTTGCTGCAGTGTGGGACTGTGGATCCATCAGAAAGAGCAAAGTGTATATACTAGATCGCCTTTTGACATTGTGTCATAATTAGTCATTGCAATGATTCTCAAGAACTCATATTAAACTCTAATTAAGTGGGTTTTTGTTAAAGAAGATGAAAGATAGAGAACTTAATAATTATATTTTTTTAGAGTTGAATTAAGATGAAGATCAATAATGTTTGATAGTGATAGAGTGGTTAGTTTTGGAATCTAAGAGAAAAAGGGAGTTATATATGCACTGAGGAGATAATTTAATATGTATTATATAATATATTGTTCCTTATCTATCTTAGCCCATACCCCAAGACTTTTCAGTTCAAATAAATTTATGCAAGTTGGCAACCCAAGACATGAGATTGAGAGCTAAAGATGTTCTCCCAATTTGTTAAAAGCAAAGGATAAGAAGATATATCATTAATATTATATATATACACAAAGGATAAGGTTCTTAACATAAACATCTTTATATGTAGAATATACAAAATCAATCTTTAGTCTTTGGAGTTGGATAATCAACGATTGATATTATGACCGAATATGCATTGTGTGTAAAATAGAGTATGCAATATCCGAAGGAATATACAGATTACGTAAATATGATGTGCAGTTGTAATCTCAACCATTGATCATTCAAATCTAAAGATTAAGATTGATAGATAATTTTTTTATCATCAAATCAAATGCATGAATGCTCAAACGCAGCAGGTGTATGTTGAAGACTAAGAATAGTTAATTATTTCTGAAGCAAGAGGAAGGAACGTGCTTGTAAAAGCAATAGAAGAGGGAACTTGTGACAATTAATACTCACAAGTGTTCATAAATCATACTTATAGTCAATAGTCAATGTTATCAAGGTGATCATCAGCCATGGTCTATGATTGCATCCTTAATTATTGTCACGAAAAAGGTCTTAGAAAGACCCATCGATATATATTCCAAGTGCATTCGATCACCCTTGTTCAAAAAAATCATTTGTCGAAAAGAATAAGAAACTGCTTTATTTCAAGAGCATTTATCCCCTTTTTTAAAATCGTATGATAAATAAAAAGATTTTTGACATAGTAATATTAAAAAGTGTTAACATATTTATCTTTCTAAAAGATTAGATGTTCAAGTCTCGTCGTGAAGATAAGTACAGATTATATGAATGTGTGTATTTGTGGTTATTCTCTATGTCATGTTTTTGACATATATCTTGACTTAATTATTTTTGAAACAATTAAAAACCAAATTCAAAAATCTGACACAGCCCAATTATATTTAAAGAGGTGATATATTCTCATACTATTTTCTTTCACTTATAATTTTAACCACAATATCAATACAAATGTTAATCAATAGAAAAGTTGAGAAAAGAAAATTAACGAATTATATATATATTATCTTGTGACGAGTAAGAAGATAAAAATATAAACAAATATTAGAAAGATATATATAACATTTATTTTTATATTTTAATTGGTTAGAATTCATATTTTAGAAAATCATGGGGACCCAAATGGTATTTCAGGGGCTAACCATGGTCCACTCCAAAGAGACTGGGGTCCACTTACTTTCCTTCATCTTCAACCAGTTGTACTATGGAGTACTAAATGACCATCATACCCTCAAGAATATGACGTGGCACCACTCCCCTGCAGCGAAATCCTAGTACTGGAAACCAACGGTGTGTGACCGTTGATTCTGTACGGTTCACCCTATATTAATACAATGGTCAGATATAATATTCCCATATTAAAATAATTTTTTTTAGCTTATCGAAGTGTTTAATTAGTTGATGATGGAGAGTACAGATTCATCGACGGGCTCCCCGTTACCGCAGCTGCCACCGGGGTTCCGCTTCCACCCCACCGACGAAGAGCTGGTGGTTCACTACCTCAAGAAACGCGCCGCCGCCGCACCACTTCCGGTTGCCATCATCGCTGAGATCGACCTCTACAAGTTCGATCCATGGGAGCTCCCCGGTAATTAAGTATTATCATATCATATAATTATCTCTGTTAATTTCTTTTGTGGGTCCATCTAACAGGATCGAGTATTGTAGTTATTGAATTCGTTTTTTGGTTTTTGATTAATCTTTGGTTAAATTTATTATTTATAGCTAAAGCGACGTTTGGTGAACAAGAGTGGTATTTCTTTAGCCCGCGTGACCGGAAATACCCAAACGGAGCTCGACCTAACCGGGCGGCGTGTTCAGGGTACTGGAAAGCCACCGGAACTGATAAGCCGGTGATGACCTCCGGTGGTACACAGAAAGTTGGTGTGAAGAAAGCTTTGGTTTTTTATGGCGGGAAGCCACCTAAAGGGGTGAAGACGAACTGGATCATGCATGAATATCGACTTACAGATGGTAAATCCATGTCCAAACCCCATGGCTGTGAACCCACGAAACAAAAAGGATCATTAAGGGTAAGAAATAATTAATAATCTTAAAAAAGATTTTGACTTTTAGTTGTAAATATTAAATAATATTTGTTTAATTAATTGATTTGTAGTTAGACGATTGGGTTTTATGTCGAATCTACAAGAAGAACAATATGCAGAGACCAATGGATAGCGACGGTGTCGACCATCATCATAGCCTAAACGGGATGTTACCCATACCGCCGCCGATCTCCCTCGCCGGCGGCCACCAGGGAATGGTGGAGAGTCACGAGCACAACCTCATGTTTGATGACAGAATGAACTCAAATGACACTGACACCAATACCAACATCTCTATTCTACTTCCGGTCAAGAGATCACTGCCAGGGCTGTTCTGGAACGATGACGCCGGCGGTAGTAACACCGGTAACTCATCGTCCACTTACACCAAAAGGTTTCACACGGCGGCGGAGATTAACAGTGATGCGAGTGTGATGGTGACAAGAACCAACGAGGAAAACAGTGGACCCATTGCGAGTTTACTTAGCCAGTTACCGCTAACGCCACAAATGCAACAACAAACAATGTTGGGATCTCTTGAAGACGGTGTTTTCCGGCAACCGTATCAGTTGCCGGCGGGTATGAATTGGTACTCTTAGATCAGTTTTGGAAAGTGGCCGGGTATGATTTCAAAAGGGAAAAAACCGATAAAAAGTGTCTTCTTTTCCATGAGGCTCTACAAAAACCCTAAAAGGTATGAATGATCTTAGAACTTTTCTGAAACTCCTTAATCTTGTACAACATGCATATGTACTTAATTAAGTAATTTATGTAATATGAATTAATATGTATATGTATGTATGTGTACATGTATATAGTATATACGTATGGATTCCATACATTCTAGTAACCATCATCATATCACAACATATATATTATGAAGGTAATTTGATGATCAATTTAATTAATCCAATTCAAATGAATATTATCACCTAATTTATACAAAATTGTTTTTATAGATCATACTTATTTACTGATCTATTTACAAACTAATTTTCAAGAGATGTGAACATATATCAAAAAGAATTCTACAACACAAACACTTAGAAAAATAAGGCCGAGGATTTTGACATAAAATAATAACCAACAGCCCAAAATTGCAATTACGTATACTTAATCATTTATTTAAATATATCTACTTATGTATATATGTATTAGTTAGTAGTTGAGTTGAGATCGTGTGTGTATATGTCATTGCTTACGTCTAAATCATGTCTATGCTTATAAAGGCTTGTATAGAGTATTCATTGTTGAGACCTCTGTATATTAATAAAGGATCAAAAGTTGAGCTTCAATTCATTTACTTAAGTTTGATTAAGTAATTAATAAAGAAACATTTGTATACTGAATAATATATATATATATATATATATATATATAGGAAAAAGTTCATGCGAGAACCATTCTTAGTGCGAGAACCGCGAGAACCAATCTGAGCCGTCCAATTTCCCCTCCTTTAATGTCATTGTCCACCCATGAATTCCTCACATGCACCATGCCACACTCTATCCCTCCACACTCACCATCCATGAAACTTCCCATATCCAAGGAACGGCTGAGATTGGTTCTCGCGGTTCTCGCATTAACAACGGTTCTCGCATGAACCCTCCCCTATATATATATATATATATATATATATATATATATATATATATATATATATATATATATATATATGTGTGTGTGTGTGTGTGTGTGTGTGTGTGTGTGTGTGTGTGCGCGTGTTTGTTGCTATAAATACAAACCTCACACAAATCTTGGCGGGCAGCACATTAGGTTAGCTTTTGATCTTTACATCAAGATTACAAAATGGCCGGCACGCCTAGACAAAATAGGTGTGAGAAAGATCCACCCCTTTTGAACCTTTTTATGTCATTTGCCTTTTGACCCCTTTCAATAGTCGAAAGATCGAAAACAATATGATTATGAACAAAATTAAAGAGAAAACGGAATTTGAAATGATATACTAAGGATGTGATCGAATGCATTAATGCTTATTACTTCATGATCACTCTCAAAATTCCTAATAAGACAAAGACAAATCATGTCATTAGAAAGAAACACGTATTTTATTGTCGACCGTATAAAGTATAATCTTTAAGTTGTATTTTCAACAATCAGTTCAGATCGATCAGTATTATAAAAAAGTTGAAAGATCAACATGTGATGTTATCTTCTACATGAAAAGGTTTTGATTTAACCTCTTAATAAAGAAGTGATATTTAATTTAATATTATCTTTAGTTAAGTTAATCTCTCTGATTAATTTATATCAATGTGATGGAAATGATAGGAGGGTTATTTTCCCATGGATATGACTCTTAGTTGTTAATTAATCACACCACCTCTCAAATTAATTAAGAAGTCATTTTTAGCTTTTATAAATCTGTTTGGTAGTGGGGCCCGTCCATTTGGTTGTCATCAAAAGGAATCATGCATGCATAATCTTAAAACCACACAAATTAAATCATACAACTTGCAACTCTTTCCTTTTTAAGTAAAGAGTACAACTCAACTTTAATACGTTTTGCATCATTAGTGACTTTATTTGGATATCTAAGTTAATGGGACAATCTTGATATGTACCATATTTCTCATATCTCTCTCTCTCTCTCTCTTTCATAATGGATTATATTAAAGCTATTTTAATTACATAAATAATCCTCATACGTCTTATCTAACATTATTATTATGCATATTGAAATATTTAAATGAGAATTCATATTTGTGTAACTAAAGGCTTAATTTTGGTTTTTACTTGATTTATCATATATTCTACATTTGACTGTTCATTTTATTTATTATTCAACCATTAATTGTGACGACTATGATTTGCAAATGGTGAATTTCGACTTTTAGATCTAATAATTTAACATCTAATATAGCTAGATTTGTTCTCTTATTTCACCTAAACATTCATTCTCACAATGATACCCCCGTTTTTTTATTACGAGTACCATGAGTACCATTTGTAATCATCAGTAATGCTTATTAATAGAGATATTTTGGTCTTTTATATATTTTCCAACTATGAAATTACATCCAGGTGTGCTGTAATTAAATAGCGAGACTTGATTTTTCCAAAAGACACATCATTAATGCAACATTAACCGTCATTTTAATTAGTCATTGATTTATTATAATCAATGACCAATATGGTTCTCACACTTCTTGAGATATGATGAACTCGATTTGAGAGTTGGCCGGGTTTGATTCTTTGTTATAGAATAGCAACTAAGTTTCAGTTACTCACTCATACTTTTTTTTATCACTTGAAAATAGTAACCAAGTTTTAAAAATGTTTCATTTTGTGAAATTTACATTTTTTACACATACACATACATACACATATAAGCAAACAAACAAACACACACACACACACACACACACACACACACACACACACACACACACACACACACACATATATATATATATAAGAGGTTCACGCGAAAAGGATGTTATTTACGAAAATTGCAAGAAACATTTATAATCATCCATTCATTTTAATCAAAGGCTAGGATTATGTATGACATTTTGGTAATTAAGCCGTGTCTTTAAGGGTTATTAAATAAAATTAAAATGGTAAAAAAGTTTTTTTCCTTAAAATAATATTTACCTAATTTAATTCACATTCAGTAATCACCTAACTCCTACTTATTTTTATTTAAAAAGCCTAAAAAATCTCTCATTCTCCCTCTACATGCCACACCTCTTTCAAGACTGTGAAGGGTTTTGTAGGGTATAAAACATATTATAACATGCACAGCGGAATAAAACCCCCTCCAGTGATCTCATCTAACTCGTACAGAAACTAAAAGAGGAAGAGTGTCAGAAAGTTATACCTTTAGTGTAAATCAAAAACTTTCTTTATGCCTCTAGACAGCTGCAGGTTATCCACCGCTACTGCACCACCTCGAACTGGCTGCTAGACCGCTTAAGGATTAAACCGGATCAAAACGTGACCCGCGTATGTGTGTGTGTGTGTTCCGCGCCGCCGCCGGCCACCATCGCACGGTGGTTGGTCTCGGCTTCTTGCGCCGCCGAGAAAGAGAAGAGAGGGAGAGAGCCTTAGGGTATTCTTTAGTTAATCTTGTAATTGACTTATGTGATTAATGAGGCTTAATATGGTTTATATAGTAAACCCTTATTAGGCCTAAGCCCGTTTAATTAAAGCACAGCTTTAATTAAACTATTAATCAATTATAGAATATACCCTCGACCTTTCTAAGTAATTAATATCTATTAATTAATTGGTCCCGTTAATATTTAAACTAAATATTAACTTCTCCTTTAAATAATAAATAACTTTTATTATTTTTCTCTTTCTCAATAATTAATTAAACTATTAATTATTGTGATACACAAATAGGTAAAATCCAACAGGTTCTAATTGGGTGTGCAGCGGTGTGATCCTTTAGTGTCACATAGTATTAGACACGATAGTACATGTTATCTATCTCTGCACATAATCTAACAGACTCTCACTTGTGCAAGATAAGTAACACTCCTTGTACATCATTGGCCTAAGGAAGTCCCTAGCCAGACACTTAGGTTAACCAGACTATGAAATCTCTTACATCTAGAGACATAATCCACGCCTTGGATTATCTAGGCTTTTCCTTTTGCATCGCGATATTTCCTAATGTGAGTATTTGACATGGAGCAGGGATGTTATTAAATACCCAGATTTTCTCGACTCTGATTTCGACACTCTGCAGTCAGTGGCGGATCCAGAAGTTTTTCTCACGGGGGGCGTAATTTATTGAAGATAATAGTACAATTTAGTTAATGAAGATAATAGTCAAGTTTGACCCGAAACCAAACTAATCTAATTTTTTTTGCTTTATTTCAAGAACTTTAATATGTTTACTTATCAATCATAAAAAGTTTGACAAGTCCCCGTTTGTTCCGTAGAATTCGAAAGAAGGGAATTGGTTTAAATTTCATCGAGTCCACCTATATGGAATGAACTTTTCATTACTTGAAGGAATGTAAACATTCGAAACAAAGTTTACCAAACACTATGCAACACATAATTTGATTTCAATTTCATTCTATTCTTTCGAATTTTGCGCAACAAACGGGACCTTTATTTTAAAATAAAATTTTTTAAACTAACATAGAAAAGTTCCATTAAGTTCAATGTTAGTTTAAAATAGATCATGAAACTTAAATAGCTTAATCCAAACATAAATTTAAATCAAATAATCAATTGATATTTCCTAACCTAAATCAAACAATCAATAACATGAGTCAAACGAAATTCAAAGGATAAATACTAAGTAAAATATTGAACAATTGAACAAAGTGGGTTGAGTTGTAATTTCATATGGGGCTGCCTGTGGAGTATTGAGTAGGCTGTAGGACCTTTATTTAAAAATAACAAACCAGATTTCTTTCATGTCTTTCATAGAGGAGGGGCCTACCTATAATTTCATATGAGGCCTTATCAAAGAATTACTATATTTGCTTCTTTTAAGCCAAGAGTACGGAGGGCAATTCCCCGTCCCCCCCCCCCCCCCCCCCCCCTTCACAAAAGGTGCATCCGCCCCTGTCTGCAGTTACGGTTTACCGAATGAAGAACTATCATTCTAACCGAGAGCGGCCACGCATTTTCAGTAGTCTTAATCGTCGAGGAGCTCAAAAAATATATCTCCTAAAAAGGAGGTGCAAATCCCATCTTAACTATTTGCAATTTGAGCACATGGCTTCCGCTGCACCTAGACAAGCCCCTTATGATCACCCTGTTACGGCGTGACATTAGAACATGCTAAAGTACAGAAGTTAGCATGCCCCAAACCAAATATCTCAGGTCTAAGGACAACCTATCAAGTTTACTTATGTTAACGCTCCATGAAGTAAACTCGATGCGGATCACCCCAATATTTATCCCCTGATAAATATCTATGAATATTTGGTCACAACCTTGTGCTTTTATTCATACCCGAATAAATCATCAAATATCCATAATAGCGTTACCTCCCTAATGTAGCTCCCACTACATTAAGTAGCTACGGGCATTTAGACAATTCATTACTTGACTTGTCATGGATAGGTTAAACATGCTAAAAATAGACAACTAGAAACAATTATGTAAAAACCTCCTATTTCAATCCCATGAAATGTAATTACATAATATAAGAGTTTCAAGTTACATCTATAGTAGTAATCCAAAAACACGAACTAGCTGCTATGTTCAAAGTACTGCATTCCTATAGAACTCGCATGCCTCGGGTCTAGTACACAGCATGGCATACATGATTGAACCAACTGCCGAGGCATATGGTATCAATTTCATCTTGTCCTGATCTTGACTAGATACAGAACACTGAGCCTTGCTCAAAATCGCGCTAGATTGCATAGGAATAAATCCTTTCTTGGATTCATCCATCTTGAATCTTTTCACGACTTTGTCAATATATGTACTTTGACTAAGTCCGATAAGACGCTTAGATCTATTCCTATATATCCTTATACCCAGTATATAAGCAGCTTCTCCCAAGTCCTTCATCTGGAAACACTTACCTAACCAGGATTTTACTTCTTGTAATACTGGTATATTGTATCCTATTAACAGTATGTCATCTACATACAAGACTAGGAAGGTTACCGCGCTCCCACTGAATTTAGTGTAAACACACGACTCGAGCTCACTTTTGGTAAAACCAAATTCTTTGATGCGCTCATCAAAGTGTAAGTTCCAGCTTCTAGATGCTTGCTTTAGTCCATAGATGGATTTAAGCAAATTGCATACTTTATTAGGATTCTTTGGATCCGCAAAACCATCCGGTTGTATCATATATACATCCTCTGTCAATTTCCCGTTAAGGAAAGCGGTTTTGACATCTATTTGCCATATCTCATAATCAAAATATGCTGATATGGCCATAAGGATCCTAATAGTCTTAAGCATTGCCACTGGGGAAAAAGTTTTATCATAGTCAACACCATGAGTTTGCGTGAAACCTTTTGCCACTAGCCTTGCTTTAAAAGTATGCGCCTTTCCATCCATGTCTGTCTTCTTCTTGAAGACCCACTTGCACGCAACAGCTTTACTGTGTTGAGGCAAATCTACTAACTCCCAAACTTGGTTGTCATACATGGATTGCATCTCTGCTGTAACACCCCACCGCCCCACAGTGCGTCGACGCATCGACCACCCGGCAGCCGACATGGCGATGTTAGGTCTGCAGCCCAATACACCCCAACCCTTCCCTCTGATCATTATCCAGAGTAGGTTGTTGCCAGGGTTTGAACCCATGACCTTTTATACCACACTTTCCAGAGTGATATCACCAATTGAGCTGCACTTTTTTGTAACAACCCACCGCCCCGCAGTGCGTCGACGCATCGACCACCCGGCAGCCGACATGGCGATGTTAGGTCTGCAGCCCAATACATCCCAACCCTTCCCTCTGATCATTATCCAGAGTAGGTTATTGTCAGGGTTTGAACCCATGTCCTTTAATACCACTCCTACTAGAGTGATATCACCAATTGAGCTGCACTTTTTTGTAACATCCCACCGCCACGCAGTGCGTCGACGCATCGACCACCCGGAAGCCGACATGGAGATGTTAGGTCTGCAGCCCAATACACCCCAACCCTTCCCTCTGATCATTATCTAGAGTAGGTTGTTGTCAGGGTTTGAACCCATGACCTTTTATACCACTCCTTCCAGAGTGATATCACCAATTTTATACCACTCCTTCCAGAGTGATATCACCAATTGAGCTGGTATAAAAGGTCATGGGTTCAAACCCTGGCAACAACCTACTCTGATTAATAATCAGAGGGAAGGGTTGGGGTGTATTGGGCTGCAGACCTAACATCTCAATGTCGGCTGCCGGGTGGTCGATGCGTCGACGCACCGCGGGGTGGTGGGATGTTACATCTGCCTTCATGGCTTCTAGCCATTTCTCAGATTCTAAACCTGAGGCAGCGTCTTGGTAGGTAGTGGGTTCTAAAAGATCCCATTCGTCTTGAGAAACTAGGAATCCCAGATACCTATATGGCTCAATACGAGGCCTACTAGACCTGCGAAGGTCTTGTGTTTGCACCTCTTCCTCAACCACAGACTCGGGTTGAGGTTCAACAATTCTCTGTTGAACTACAGGTTCAACTATCGGTGGTGGTGTAATCTCCTCCTCTTCAATTTCTTGAAGCTCTATTTCTTTTCTTGGAGTCACTGAGTTTAGAAACTTCTCCTTCAAGAATACCCCTTTACGAGGAATAAAAACTTTGTTCTCATATGGGTTGTAGAAATAGTATCCCATGGTTTCCTTGGGATAGCCCACGAAGATACACTTATCTGATTTGGGATTGAGTTTATCCGTGAATGTTCTCTTAACATACACCTCACATCCTCAAACCTTTAGAAAAGACATTTTGGGTTTTTTCCCCATCCATACCTCGAACGGTGTCTTTTCAACCGATTTGGTTGGAACCCGGTTTAGCATGAACGCTGCTGTCTCGAGTGCGTGTCCCCAAAACGATAATGGTAGTGAACTTCGACTCATCATTGATCGTACCATGTCAAGCAGTGTACGATTCCTCCTTTCTGATACACCATTCATCTGAGGTGTATACGGAGGTGTGAGTTGTGAAACAATCCCACATCCCTTCAAATGATCGTCG
Organism: Pulicaria dysenterica; assembly: GCA_947179395.2. Lineage (NCBI taxonomy): Eukaryota > Viridiplantae > Streptophyta > Magnoliopsida > Asterales > Asteraceae > Pulicaria > Pulicaria dysenterica. The sequence goes on from OX359291.1 coordinate 11,592,499, forward strand.
AATTCCTGACTCAGGTACTCGTCACCTCGATCCGATTGAAGTGACTTTATCTTCTTGTCCAGCTGATTTTGTACCTCATTCTGAAACTGTTTGAACTTGTCAAAACTTTCAGATTTAAGTCTCATGAGGTAGACATAACCGAACCTACTGAAGTCGTCAGTAAAGGTTATGAAATACCGGTATCCTCCTCTAGCCTCCGGAGTAAAGGGTCAGCACACATCTGTGTGTATAATCCCTAATAACTCGCTGGCCCTTTCATTCTCACTGTTGAAAGACTGCTTTGTCATTTTACCAGACAAACAAGATTCGCAAACATCATATGACTCCAAGTCAAATGGTTCTAGAATTCCGTCATCTTGGAGTTTCTCTATGCGTTTCTCGTTTATATGTCCTAAACGACAATGCCAGAGGTAAGTTTGATTCGAGTTACTCTTGGATCTTTTACTTATATGATAGATGTCATTGTTATCTAAATTTAGCGTATATAGACCGTTTTCTTGGGTAGCTTTGAAAAAGAAAACATCATTTTTAAAACATGAAATAGCCTTTTCATTAAAAACATAAGCAAATCCACAGTCTATTAGCAAATTGAACGAGATAACATTTTTAATTAGTCTTGGAACATAATAACAAGGTTCTAGTTCTAAGACTATGCCCGAGGGCAAACTAAGACAATATGTCCCTACAGCTTCAGCACCAACCATGGAGCCTTCGCCTACCCGCAAATCCATATCTTCTTGTCTCAGTTTCTTACTTCTCTTGAATCCCTGCAAATGATTGCATATGTGATGACCACATCCGGTATCCAATACCCATGATTAATAAGAAGTAATAATACAATCTATCATAAAGATACCTGTATCATTGGGCGAACCAATGTCCAGCTGATCTATGTCGAATGAGTGCTCGCATGAATCCTTGCTACCACAGTCTAGGCAACAAATTTCTATAAGTTCTTCCAGCCAGTCATCCTCCTGCGTAGGGTCCATAACGTGTGACTCTAGCAGCTTCGGGTTCAACTCGTCGCTAATGCTCATGAGGATTTCGTGCAACCCTGCGACATTCATCTCAAAATCACCGAGGACATACATTACTCTTTTCTGGTAATAGTCTGACAAGGAACCGAACAAGAGCATAACTAGCTCATGTGGTTTTGATTTTGACCCCAAGCTCTCATAGCAATCCAAGAGTCTTCTCATATTAATGAGATGATCGCTAATAGGGTGATTTTCTTTCATCTTGGCTGAAAGGATTTCCCTCATCAGTAGCATACGACATATCCGTTCACTAAACTTGAACTTCTGCTCCAATCCTTGAACAACCTCATAAGACGACTTCTCACGGAGATCATCCGTAAACTCGGATGATGCTGTGAGAATGAGAATCGACATGACGTCAGACTCGTCATCCAGATACTGATAGTAAGTGTCATACTCACTATTCTGGGCATCTACTCCTGGTCGTTCTGGAGGCAATGTCTCAATAATGTGAAGCTTTCCCTGTGCATCCAAAATGTTTTTCAGATGCAGCTTCCAAACAACAAAGTTTGAACCTAAAAGTTTTCACTTGCCAGTGATGAGACTTAGAGACTCTCTTGGTGAATAAAACGGAATAACAGATATATAAGACATCTACAGAAAAAGAAAAGGTAAAACCGATTCAGTATTGATTACATCTTCTAATAATTATTACCTTTTAAACAATAAATTATTAGACTAGGATCCATATTTTACATTTCCCGATGCAAGGTTTGGGCACTTCCCACCGGGACAATGCTATTTCTGGTAGGTAAAAACTATACCAATCGTATCCTAACTGGACACGACTCCTAGATCCGCGGGACATCGGTTACAAGAACCGTGCATGTTTAGTCCCTCTAGTGCATTTTGGGCCGGGACTCCCGATTATCACCAAAATAGATCGCACCACCTAAGTCACCATGAATTCTAGCCGGGACTCCCGATTATCGCAGAACCTTTCATGCCCCTTCCCGCAATGGTTTGAACCCGGATGCCCAAGGTTTGGGCACTTCCGACACCCGAGTACCGTTTAACAGCAAGGGTGTACCATTAGGTGGGTAGCACACTGATCTAAGATTTTTCTAAAAAGGATTTTCAAGTTTTTAACGAGAAAAACTTTAATGCCAGTTTTCTTTTAAAACATCTGTTTCAATAATTAACTATTATTAAAACCCTTGTTTTATTTCATCGTGTTAATCACAACCACGCATATATAAAATATGTAAAGAAATAAAACAACCACAAACATCTATGCCTTATCCTTGCCCTTAACGATTGTCGGTTTCGTGAGCCACACGAAAAACCCGACGGTCAAAACCTAAGTGGAAAAAAAAACACAACACACATGGCATGGCATTCTGAAGCTCCCACTGGCTCTAGCATTCAATCTTCCTTCTTGCTCCTTGCTCCTTGCTCCTTGCATCTTGGTCCAGATATGTAAATATATTCTAAAAAACTATTCAATTCTATTCTAAAAACTAGAAATATAAAAGTTACAAGATAATCAAAGGCACACAAGCCCGCTAATCTAAAACTTTTACAAAATAGAATAGGGGTTGTAAGTGGCACGCAGGTCTCCCCACACCATAGAATAATTAATCCAAAACAACCACAAGTGCAGGAAAGTAAAAACAATCCACAAGGTCTAGGGCTCGGCTATGACATCCCAAACATGTACTAAAACTAATACATGAAAATAAAGCAACTGTTTTCTAATTATTCATCTTGATGAAAATTACTGATTTTAACAACTTGTTAAAACCCCTATATTGTTTTTCCTTTATTTGCAATAAATATATATTTCAAGTTTTATACTTTGATAATTAATCAAAAAACTCAAAATAATATTTAAACCTTAAATTAAAATAACAACTGTATTTCAATTTAATATTGACCACAAAATATCTGAACCGCGAGCTGGGCCAAATATTTAAACTGTGTCATTGATCGGAAACGTACCGGGAAATAAAAAACTGGGCCGAGGCCCAAAACAACCTTTAGCGCCGCTAACCCTGCCGCTAAACCCCAACTGGGCCGCTGGCTTTCTGGTCCGTGGCTATCTGGGCCGTGGCTTTCTGGGCCGAAGCCCGCCACAAAAATAGCGCCGCTAACTGTAACGCTTTCGCGCCGCTAACTGCGTCGCGATCACGCCGCTAACCCTGTTCCACGGTCGACCGCCGATAAAACCGCCGCCAACTTCCAGCAGCCGACGACTGACGTCCCTATCTGAGACCGCCGCCGACCTATACAGTGGACCGCTGCCCCAAACTGAGCCTGCCTCCCGGGAGGTGGTCGATTTTTCGGTTTATCGCAAATAACAACAATAATAAAAAAACAGATTTAATTAATATTTAAATCTAACAATCTATTTATCCAAAACTAATTAATCTAATCCAATAGAAATCATAAACTTGAATTCTATTTACTTGGATGATCAAAAAGCTTTTTTTTTTCTGGATAAAACAGAATCATATTTCATCAGAATAAAAAGAAAACTACCTAGTCTCCTACGAGGTTAGAAGTGGCTCTAATACCACTGAAGGGTTTTGTAGGGTATAAAACATATTATAACATGCACAGCGGAATAAAACCTCCTCCAGTGATCTCATCTAACTCGTACAGAAACTAAAAGAGGAAGAGGGTCAGAAAGTTATACCTTTAGTGTAAATCAAAAACTTTCTTTATGCTTCTAGACAGCTGCAGGTTATCCACCGCTACTGCACCACCTCGAACTGGCTGCTAGACCGCCTAAGGATTAAACCCGGATCAAAACGTGACCTGCGCGTGTGTGTGTTCCGCGCCGCCCCCAGCCACCGTCACACGGTGGTTGGTCTCGGCTTCTTGCGCCGCCGAGAAAGAGAAGAGAGGGAGAGAGCCTTAGGGTATTCTTTTGTTAATCTTGTAATTGACTTATGTGATTAATGAGGCTTAATATGGTTAATATAGTAAACCCTTATTAGGCCTAAGCTTGTTTAATTAAAGCTCAGCTTTAATTAAACTATTAATCAATTGCAGAATATACCCTTGACCTTTCTAATTAATTAATAACTATTAATTAATTGGTCCCGTTAATATTTAAACTAAATATTAACTTCTCCTTTAAATAATAAATAACTTTTATTATTTTTCTCTTTCTCAATAATTAATTAAACTATTAATTATTGTGATACACAAATACGTAAAATCCAACAGGTTCTAATTGGGTGTGCAGCGGTGTGATCCTTTAGTGTCACATAGTATTGGACACGATAGTACATGTTATCTATCTCTGCACATAATCTAACAGACTGCACAACCTCGTTTGAAAACTCTAAACCTCTCTCTACATACACCTGCCACCATCTCCTCATGAGTGCCATATATGCCGCCACACGCCACCATCGACGTCGCCGAAAAAGGGGACATCACTCGACCATCACCATCACGCTTCTATCTGCTATCCATTCTGTCTACCATCGAGCATCACAGCTTTTATCCCTTCACCCTGACGCCCTTTATCCCGATGCCTAGGGTTTTATCGCTACCTGTGCCGTTCATTACCATTTTTATGCCATTATTGACGGTTAGGGTTTCGTCGCCGCCGCCGTCCAGATATACGATTTTCGCCTCAGTCAACCCTCGTCGCTACCTAGACCTATAGTCGTCGCCTCAGCCACCCTTCGCTGCCTTTGCGAAGTATAAATCGGTTCTTTTTGTTTTTTTTGTTTAGGTATGAACAAGAACCATTCACTACCATTTTTATACCATCGTTGACGGCGTTTCATCGCCGCCGCCCCCCAGATCTACGATTTTCGCCTTAGTCAACCTTCGTCGCCGTCCAGACCTATAGTCGCCGCCCAGCCACCCTTCGCTGGCCTCTGCCAAGTATAAATTCGTTTCTTTTGTTGTTTCTTTAATTATTCATTAGTGAACACATATGTAAATAGACTTTGAGTGTTAATTCATTGTTATGTTAGAAGGATGAATACTTAAAGTAGATGAGGTATGAACTCTGTGAACACCTGCCGATTAAACTCAATCACCTCACCTCCGGTGATGTTCGACTAGTGATTTTGGATGGAATCGAAATTACAGCCTATTTATATCTTTGTTTTTAATTTTTTTAACCTTTTGTCTTAGAATATGTATACTAAAAGTATATGAGATATGAACACTATGAACCTTTTGTCTTAGAATAATATATGAAAATGCCAAACCTATGCAAATTAACTTTAACATATAAGATGTCATAAAAATATTTTAAATATCGTCATATAACATATATTTTAATTAAAATATTAGAAAACACGTATAAGTAAAACTCATAACCTGATAACATGTAACCTGAAACTATAAACAATTCCGGATTTTTATAAATGACTCGTATAATTAAAATAAAAGCATGAATTTATGATATATTTTATATTCTCTCTATTATTTACCTATAAACTTTTTAAACTTAATTTAAATAACCAATATACCCTTAAAATATCCTTATATTTTTTTAGAACACGCAACTCACCGATACCATCTCTCATACCAACACAATTCGTAGAGTCATGATCTGTTTTCATCAATTCTCTTATAAGTCGAGCTTTTTTCTTTATAATATGACATCCTAAATTTATAAAATTTATTACAATGAGGTGATGAATAAAGTTGAGAAAATTAACAAAAGTTATAAAATATTAAATTGTTTTAAAAAATGGCTCTAAAAATATTATCATTAGAATTTATGGATATTATACGGATAAGTTATGATTCGGTTAGGAGAGTGTGTACCAACAAAGTCGGGAGCCCCATCTCCCTTTATCTTTTCATTTTCCTTCTTCTTTCTTACTCGATCTAGTTCCTTCTTTAACAGTTAACACAACTGTTAGATTATGTGCAGAGATAATTAATAGGCATATTGTATCCAATGTTATAAGAGACTAAAGGGTCACACTGCTACACACCCAAATCGGAACAGTTGGATTTCACCATAAATCTGTGTGGAAATAATTAATCAGGTTGGATTAATTATTAAAGAGAAAAGTAAATAATTAATCAGTAGTATTAATTATTGAAAAGAGAAAAATAAACAATTAATCAGTTTGTATTAATTATTAGAAAGGAAATAAATAATAAATAGTTATCTATTATTTAAAGGGAATTAAATATTAAGTTTTAATATTTAACGGACCAGTTAATTAAAAGTTAATTAATTAACTAGTAAAGTCCAGGGGGTCAAAGTGAGAAGAGATGAAAGTTTAATTAAAACCAGTGGTTTTTAATTAAACGGGCTTAGGTCCATCTAATCCTTATATATATCCTTAAGCCTTAAGGATTAAACATAAGATTAAAATAGGGATTAAGAGGATAACCCTAGCCACCACAACTCTCCCTCTCTTTCTCTCGTCGCACTCACTCTCTCTCGGGTCTCTCTTTCTCGACGATCACAAACCACAAGAACACAAGGTGTTCTCATTTTTGCCTTGTGTCGATTCACGCATATACATACACAATCAAGGTATCGATTGTTGAAGCTTTGGTAATCCAGGAGCGGTCTAGCAGCCAGTTCCAAGGAGATGCAGTAGTGGTGGACTTGTTTTAGCAATCCCATTGTTTCTGATCACGTATATTATTATAACCTTGTCTGTGGATTGTTTTGTTAGAAGCTATGTTTGATCATTAGTTTAAAGATCCTAACCCTTTTGGGGTTTAGAGGGTTGAGTTAAATCCAGTTCCGCTTTAGGATTGAACCAGTAGAATCAAACCCAGGTTTGACCAGTTTGTGTCATTTGGTGGTTTGGTCAAATCAAAACCCTTCAACAACCACCACACTTTTTATTTTGATGGAGGAAACAATTAAAGGAGTTATTAAGCATCTTTAAGAGTACTTAAGATGTGGAATTTAACATCATCATCACCTTTAATTGTAAGTGTTACTTTTCACATGTTCTTGTGCTTCAAGGTTTAAGTAAGCTTATATGTCAAAATGGGTATATATATGTTATGTGAGCTCATGATACTATCTAATGAAGTATATATACAAACACTACAATATATTAGAAACAGATTTGAGGGAATATGGATGGATAGTTAATCGAAAAGCAATAAGTTGTGAAACTGGTTCTGTTCTACCATGGACGCAACGTGTTGAGTGTTAGGACACGACGCGTCAAGTTTTGTTCAACCTCGCGACGCGTTGATGTGTTGGACGCGACGCGTCTCGGTCGTTAGAAGCCTATTTTGTGGGTTTTCATGTGTTGATACTTGAGTTATAATTATATGTTGAAATCTGGATAAAAAGGCTTGTTAACGAATGGTAACCCGTATCTTAGACCACAAATGAGTACCTCAATCTAGTACTCGTAAATAGCTATGCATAAGTTAATATAACTCTACATAAATGCATATATGAGTATTATGAATATGATACAATATTATAAATTAGAAGATGTGAGATTGGAACAAATAGTATGTTTAGTTGAAGTGGAAATAGCCACTAATATGTCAAACAATTAAAGTGATACATCTAAAGAATTATACGGTATTCGTCCGGTTGTGTATGGTTATAAAGATACCGAAACATATGTAGTATTACATGTACAGATAGAGTACATACGTGGATACAATAATAAATGTACAAATATATGTATTATGATTATCCAAGCATGACTATACGAATACAAATTTTTTATGTATACCAGAATAGTCATCGAGATAGAAGTGTTATGATTACAACCACGATACACAAATGTGATATATAAATGTAGTATTTATAAAATAAGAGTTGTGTTCAATATATTCCATATAAAAAAATATAGTCCTAAATTTTAATATTTAATCACATGTGATTCAATATAAAATCACATGTAATTCACTATACAATCAAATGTGATGGTAAAATCATTACATGTTAATTACGAAAATGTCACTCCGCCCAAATTTTTAAAATTCAATTTGGACCATTGATGGGGCTGATCCAAGGGCTAAGATTAGTCCCTCAGGACTATGCAATAAGTATGGACTATATTGAACATTTCTCTATAAAATAAAACTACTAATATACATAAATAAGTATGAAAACACGGCACCAATACATATAAAGTTATTATTATCCAACCACAAATTACTACAATCACACAGCTATGCATTTAAAAAAAACACGCACACACACATTCAAAAAAGACCCCCCCCTTAAACAAAGACCTCAGGGGCTTAAACTCAGTCACTCATCTAAAAGGGCAAAATAAGAAAATTAGAAAGTCACGTGGTTCTTCCACCATATCAAAAATTCATTTATTTTTTTTATTTTTTTTACCCCTATAATCTTTAAATAACCATAAGAGTTAATTACAAATTTGGTCATTTTAGAATACGCCTTATTGCATGTTTGGTCCTTTAAGGAATTTTGTTGCAAAATTAGTCCTTTAAATAGGAATTAGTCACACTATTGGTCCTTTAAGCTTACGGCAGTTAAATTTGACTGTTAGTACAGGGGCAATTTCGTCTTTTTACAAGAAAAGGACCAATTTTGTAATTAAATCTTGATTTTACAATTTTTTACCATTTTTAATTACTAATTAATTTGTTTTATAATTAATTATTTGATTTTGAGTTAATTACAAATTAATTAATGTGTTCATCATCAATCCCACTCAAAGACCACCATCTACCACCCAACCACCACCACCATCCACCGTATAGCCTCCACCATCCACCGTCCACCCTCCACCGTAACCATAATGAATCCTAAATCGGAAGCACTAAATCGTACCCTTTTAACCTGTTAACTAACAAAATTGACAAGATTTCAATTAATTTCGTTAAAATATATGGTTCTGCATAAGTAATCTGAAACGCAAACCCTGTATGCATGAATTTAGATGGGTAATCACAAAGAATTCTGATTTTAGTTCATGGGTCCATATAGGTCCTCCTGCTTCATGCTCAAACAATAAATACTGTATATTACCCATGACAATGTGAACATGGAAAATGGAAAGATGCTAATCTCTCAAGTTTACAAAAAAAGGGGGCAAGGGTGACCCTTTGAAGATAAAGCATACAAGAGTGAATGATTTACAAAAATCCCAAATAGTTTACATCCAAATCCTAAAATCCCAAAATCAATAACTACAGAAAGAAAATGAAGAACAAGAAAAAGAAAATGAAGAACAAGAAAAAGAAAAAGAAGTACACCACGAAAGCAAGTGAAGAACAAGATCTCGTACACCACGAAAGCAAGTGAAAGATCAAGATCTGAAAACCGCTGGCTGCAAAACCCTAGATCTGAAAACCAAATCTGAAAATCGCTAGCTGCAAAACCCTAGATCTGAAAACCAGATCTGAAATTCCTTAAACGCCATTGAACAACAAACCTTCTGATGCGGCAGTGGAGGGTTGATGGTGGTGTGCGACGGTAGGTGGTGGTGGTTCTGTTCATCGGCGGCGAAGAGGGAGTTGAGGAAAACGAGATCTCAATGGCGAAGAGGGAGTTGAAGACGGTAGGTGGCGGCGGTTCGTTCACCGTAGGTTATGATGATGGTTGATGGCGGTGGTGTTGTTGGTGGTGGTGGCGGCGGCGGCGGCGGAGGATGGTGGTGGACCGAGTGGGAGAGATGGAGATATGAAGAGTGAGTGTGTGAGTGTTTGTAGTGAGAGAGAGAGAAAGGAATTAAATACAAAATCTTTAAAATAAAAAAAGATTAATAATTATACAAAAATGCTTGAGTTGTGTTTGGTTACAAGTATAACAAAGAAAAAGACGAAATTACCCCTGCACTAACAGTCAAACTTAACGTCGTTTGAGTAAAGGACCAATAGTGTGACTAATTCCTATTTAAAGGACTAATTTTACAACAGAATTCCTTAAAGGACCAAACATGCAATAAGGCGTATTTTAAAAGGACCAAATTTGTAATTAACTCTAACCATAACTATTTAAATTTTTTGAATTTGAGCAAAAAATTTATACCAATCTACTCATTTTTTAATCCTCTTTCAAACGAAACCACTCTTCCTATAATTTTTAATTTTTTTTTACGAAAATGATAAATTTCGTCATTTTCATCATTTTCGTGTCCTCTATATCACGTAAACAGCAAGTCCCGAAAATGATGAAAAAGACGAAATTTATCATTTTCCTCACCTGCTGTTACGTGATATACAAGGGGCACGAAAATGATGAATTATCATTTTCAACTGCACCTTATATATCACGTGACAGCAGGTCCCGAAAATGATAAAATTCGTTATTTTCATCATTTTTGTGCCCCTTATATATCACGTAACAGCAGGTCTCGAAAATGATAAATTTCGTCATTTTAATCATTTTCGTGCCCCTTATATATCATGTAACAGCAGATGACGAAAATGATAAAAATGACAAAATTTATCATGTTCGGGACCTACTGTTACGTGATATATAAGGGGCACGAAAATGATGAAAACGACGAAATTTATCATTTTCGGCTGCCCCTTATATATCACGTAACAGCAGGTCCCGAAAATGATAAATTTCGTCATTTTCATCTTTTCGTCGAATTTTTTTTCTAGAAATATAGGAAGAGTGGTCTCGTTTGAAAGAAGATTAAAAAATAAGTAGATTAGTATAATTTTTTTTGCTCAAATTCAAAAAATTGAAATAGTTATGGTCATTCTAAGATCTAAGGGGTAAAAAAAATTAAAAAGAAATTGGGCTTTGATCATAATACCCTTCATTCTAGAATTAAATCTTATAATTGTTTACTTAATTTTTATTATGCCATTATAGATCTTGACCATTGATTTTATGAATCTAATGGCTGAGATTAGGACTTTAGGGTCTTTGTTTAAGCGGTGGGGGGGGAGGTCTTTGTTGATCCAATTTATATATATATATATAGAAAAGTTCATTCGAGAACCGTTGTTAGCGCGAGAACCACGAGAACCAATATGAGCCGTTCAATTCCCCTTACTTCAATATCATTGCCCATCCATGAATTACTCACATGCACCCTGCCACACTCTATCCTCCACACTCTCCATCCATGATCTTCCCATATCCAAGGAACGACTGAGATTGGTTCTCGCGGTTCTCGCGCTAACAACGGTTCTCGCATGAACTTTTGTCTATATATATATATATATATATATATATATATATATATATATAATACAATATTTCAAATGCAGCGGACACATTTTTATGTATAAAAACACAAATGTGATACGGTTACAACTACAATGTATTAATACAACTACGGTTATAGACTTATAGTAGTTGAGACACTGATATAATTACAATGTGTTAATACAACTACGGTTACATTAGTTGAGATACGGATACTGTTAACTAGGGGTGAGCTTGGTACTGGACCGGTACCGATTTTACCGAATACCTAATTTTATTTAAAGACGGTACCGAATACCGTACCAAATATTCATATATGGTACCGGTACCGGTACCATGTACCTATTTTACCTAGTTTGTTCAGTACTAGTCCCGAATACCGAGAATACCGAGTCCCGAATACCGATTTAACAATATTTCAAGTACCGAGTACCGGACCGAAAACTCTAATTCGGTACCGGTTCCGGTACGGTTCGGTATATTCGGTACGCATGCTCACCCCTACAGTTAACATATGAATACAATATAATCATACATATATGAATATGGTTATTATACATATATAGTCACACAACCAACATAATTACAAATATTATTATATAACAAATATAAATACAAAATTACTTATTATACAAGTGCTTATTTTGAGTTGTTTATTAGGCTTCATAGCTCATTAAATACTCCTATCACTTTTCAGATAGTTGAAGATTTCTGGATGTGGATTCAATTGATGAGCTCGTGTTTTACAACCAGAATATTTAAAGATTATTTAGTGCCAGTTGTTCCCCGAATTTTTAATTGAATAATTAGAGTTATATGGATTTTTAGTTAATGCTTCAGTTGTTATATCTAAACTGGATTTTTGGTTGCAATAAAGTCCATTTATTTAAGAATTTTTTTGTAAAGTTCATATTGAAATCATGGCGTTACATACAATTTCTTCAAAAGTTATTTTAAAATTAACAAAAAAGATGATAGATTTAAAGAGAAATAAAGGAAACAGAGATGTTATTGAGTAAGAATTATTCGCTCATCGTTGCATTATGTAGGTATAAAACAAATGATTTTTTTAAATTTCTTTACATATAAAAATTGAGAAAAAGTAAAATTGTTAGTTATAGATTGCAATTGGGAACACTGCGAATTTAAAGGTAAATTTTTTGTTTTTGCGCGCATTTATTCTAGTTGTTGATCAGAACAATTTGTGGAGTTTTGATTAAATGGGTGTAATTTTAAAATTTATTTATTAAATAGGTGTAGTTTCAAACATAATTATCAAACAAGTGTACACTACAACAAAAGTTTCATTTGTCCACATATTTTTCTCCACGGCTTATTAGAGTGTGAATTTTTCTTTACTCTTTTTTTTCACACAAATGATTGTTTAAAATATTTTTGCATCTACAAGCGTGTACAAATTTATAAAATCAATGATGGATCAAAAGTTAACATTTAAGATTGTGTGTAAAAAGGCCACATTTGATGTTGTGTAAAAACAATTAAAATGTTACACGTACAAAAGCGTGGACAGTTTTCTTCTATATATAAAAGCGTTAACTATATATAATTAAATACATAAGATAGAAAAATAAATTTAAAACACAAAAAACTGTGGACAAATTAATGTATATATATATAATATTTAATTATAAACGTAAAATTGTAACATGAATAACCGTCGAGTTTTCTCCTTTATTAATAAATAAATTAAAAATTAAAAATAAAGTACTCATTCACCTCAAACGTACGCCACTTTCTGCTAGAATTGATCTTCGATTCAAAACCTCTCTCGAACTCTTAGCAGCTATGGTTGATCTTTGATTCAAGACCTAATCGTCTGATTCTTTGCTGAAATTGATCCCTTCTATCTGATATTGTCTCCGTCTCTCGAACACTTAGCAAACCTAATCGTTTGATTCTATACCAGCTCCCTCTCCCTCGATATATCGATCTCCGATTCTAAATCTATCATTACACGTCCGTTGCTTTGGATTGAGTTTCAGATAAAAGAGGTAATTAGCTTCAATCATAATTAGCTTCCTTCGATGAACATTAGCTTCTTCTATACACTAGCCTGCTGATTGTAATGCGTTTTCAGTGAACTAGGTGCTCGGAAATTGCTTCTAGGCTGCTCGGAAAATGCTAACTACCCTAATCTGGTGATTATACTCCTTCTGTGACTTGCTGAAGGTTTGTTGCCAACTATATGATTCAGATCGATTTATTCTAATTAAATCTGCTTCTGGTAATTTGCATTTTATATGAATCACCATGTGTATCTGCTTCATAATTTCTGTGAGTGGTTAAAGCTTGTTGAAATACCTTGTTATAATTGCTAATTGCTTCTGCATACTAGTATTTGAAAACCAAGAGATGAACAAATTACATGTACTATGCATACTCTGGTAAACAGATTCTTATGCACCACTAGGCAGAGCCCTTTATTTACATTCTTGAAATGTCCCATAGTTCTAGGGTTGGTATAGTGTTTGAACTAAAATTCTAGAAAGATTACATGTTACTGAATTCATTTGGCTTTTTGTTGAAATTCATTGGTTTTTTTATGTTTTTTTTTCTAAGATTGGTGTGCAAGTTTTTGTTGTAATAGTTAAGAATGTATTGAAAACCTAGATAAAAGGCAATGACTCCAACAACTTAGAAAAAAGATTGTTTGGTGTTTGCGCAATTATGCCATTTCAATCATGTGTTTAGTAAACACAATCACATCTGTTAACTTTATATATTTACAAATAGCTCAAGCATATTCTAGATAGACAATATACAGGTTAAATGACTGAATTTATAGAAAAGAGGTAAAAATAATCAATGAAACTGAATTAACAAAACAGATAGCTTGGAAAAACAGATTAATTAGAACCCATTGGCATCATTCTTCAAGTGTAGACCTGACACACTACCAGCATCTTTCATAGCCTTCATCCACTTGGCAACTCTATCATCGTCCATGTTCGTGATTTTCAAATGTGTGAACAAAAACCCCCTTTTTGATTTCGAACATCAGATGGTTCTATATTTATGTTTCTCTTCGTGCCTTTATGTTCTAAAGTTATGACTTGTTTAGGTAAATTGATATAATGGACAAAAGTTGGATTAACTCTCATAGAACAAGTAATGCTTTTAGAGATGGAGTCAAGAATTTTATTAATTTTGCTCGTGCTAAGGCTATAAGAGGATCAATTATATGTCCATGTGTTAGATGTTGTAATGATAAATGGTGGAATGTGGATACCGTTCATGCCTACCTATTGCGTTATGGGTTTTTGCTGGGTTACACAACATGGACATTTCATGACGAACATTGTATACCTTCACCACAATCTCAAGTTAATAATGTTCAAGAAACTTCTTTTGTTCAAGATGATATGAGAGGTTTGGTTCGAGATGCTTTAGGTTTCAATTCTCCCCCTTCAAATAACGAGCGATTAACGGAGTCAAGGTTTGACGAAGATATTGATGCATCTACACCAAAAGGTGATCACATTGAGGATATCACATATAAAAGTTTGTTAGAAGAATGTGACAAAGAGCTTTATCCAGGATGCAAATATTCCAATTTGTCCTTTACTTTACACCTGTATCATATCAAATGTATAGGTGGTATATCTAACAAGTCTTTTGGGATGTTGCTAGAGCTTCTAAGGGATGCATTTCCTCATTTGAAATCATTACCATCATCTGTATATGAAGCAAAAAAATTAACTAATGATCTAGGGCTTGGTTATGAAAAAATCCATGCATGTCCGAACGATTGCATGCTTTATTGGGGTGAAAGGGAAGGTCAACAAGCATGTCATATTTGCAAAGCTCCGCGTTATGTAAGTAATGAAGTAGGAGAAAGTTCAAAATCAGTCAAGTCCAAGAAGTCAGCAAAAGTTTTGCGTTACTTTCCTTTAATTCCAAGATTACAAAGACTATACATGTGTGAGAAAACGGCAAAAGAAATGAGGTGGCATGAGATGGGTCTTACAAAAGATGGAAAGCTAAGGCACCCAGCAGATGGTCTTTCTTGGAAGGCATTTGATGCTCGATATCCAGAGTTTGCCTCAGATCCTCGTAGTGTAAGGCTTGGCCTTGCTAGTGATGGATTCAATCCTTTTCGCACAATGAGTTCCACATATAGTACATGGCCAATGTTATTAATTCCTTATAATTTACCTTCTTGGATATGCATGAAACAACAATCTTTTATTCTTTCAATGATTATTTCCGGGGAGAAAGCTCCTGGCAATGATATAGATGTTTACCTAAAACCTTTAATTCATGAGTTGAGATTGTTATGGGAGGGTGTAGATGCTTATGATGCCTTTTCTAAACAAGATTTCAAGTTGAGAGCTTCACTTCTGTGGACAGTGAATGATTTTCCCGCCTACGCCAATTTATCTGGTTGGAGCACCAAGGGGCGTATGGCATGCCCAGTTTGCGCGGATTCTACTCGTTCATTGTGGTTAAAGTATGGGAAAAAGTTTTGCTATATGGGTCACCGTAGATGGCTAGAGCAGAATCATAATTTTCGATTTCAAAAGGATCGATTTGATGGTACGATCGAGGAGGAGGGTCCTCCCACTGTATTGTCAGGGTCTGATGTTTTGAAACAATTGAGTGGTGACAATTTTAGATATGGAAAGTCTGATAAATACTTGAAGAAGAGAACAAGGGAGGATGTCGGTTGTTCAACAAATGTTACAATGGAGTCGATGAATGGTGAACCGAGTGCATTTCAAGATACAGAGAATTTCATAGAAGAAGAAATCAACGGTGAGAACCTGTTGTGGAAAAAGAAGAGCATCTTTTTTGATTTGCCGTACTGGGAGCATAATCTACTTAGACATAACTTAGATGTGATGCATATTGAAAAGAATGTTTGTGATAATGTGCTAGGGACTTTATTAAATTTGGATGGGAAGACTAAAGACAATGAAAATACTCGCAAGGATCTTATGGAAATGGGAATAAGACATGAGCTTCACCTTATAACCCGCCCAAACAGAAAGCCATACTTGCCCCCAGCATGTTATACTATGTCTAACGTAGAGAAGTTAAACTTTTTAGAAGTTCTAAAAAATCTTAAGGTTCCTGACGGATATGCTTCAAATATTTCAAGGGGTGTAAGCTTAAAAGATCGTAAGCTTTTTAACCTTAAGGGTCACGATGGCCACATTTTAATGCAAGACATTTTGACTATTGCTTTAAAGGCTTCCATGCTTTCAAGAGCACAATCTCGGGTAGTTAAAGCAGTGTCTGATTTTTGCTCTTTTTTCAAAGGGTTATGTGCTAAAGTTCTTGATAAGAATGAATTAGACAAAATGGAGTATCAAGTTGTGCAAACGTTATGCGAGTTGGAGCAACTATTTTCTCCTAGCTTTTTCACGATCATGGTCCATTTAACCATCCACTTGATATCAGAGGCTAAGCTTGGTGGACCGGTTCATTATAGTTGTTATTCCTTTAATATCTTTTCCTAAAGTTGAATATATAATCAGATAGTATTGTATTCTAATACAATTTTGATGGTGCTGAAGATGAAAAACAAAAGAGAAGCAAATGATATTGAATTCTTTGACATTGCACATCTGATGAAAAAAGGGTCATATGTCACTCACTCGTCAAGAGAGCTCATGGTATGCACATAACTTACAATACTCTTGTTATTTCATAAATGTTTCTCTTTTATATAGTAGGGTGTTATGAAATTGGTATGTAAAATAGTTTTAAGTCTAATAATGGGTTTTTGGACATAAGAGTTTCTTGTATTTATTGTTAAATAGGCTTTCGTTGTTTTAGGATCGAGCACGAGAAGAGATTTTGAAAAGAATATCAGATAGCGGGAGTTTTGAATCTATTGATCCTGAAACACGATCTGAAATTGAAAAGGATGTTATGAGGGAACTTATGGGTCCCGATAAACCTGGGAGAGCTCATGGTCACGGGGCTGGAGTTACAAAATCTCAAATAACTAAGTTTAGTTATGATTTAAGAAAATTGAGAAGTGATGCTGTAACAAATCATAACCGTGTACTCTTGGATAAAGTAGAATCTCAAAGTAAGGTAATTGAATCTCAAAGTAAGCAAATAGAAACACAAAGCAAGCAAATACATAATCTAGAGCAGAAAATTGATGGCTTTACATGAGAGCTTCAAGTTTTTAGAACCGCGTTTCAGGTATTACTCTTTTTCACTATGCTCTTTACCAGTGGCGGACCCAGGATTTCTGGGGACCGGTAGCACCATATAATGCGAGAATAAAATTAAATAAGTTTGAGGGTCTGGTTCGGGTTTTTTTTTTCGGGTTTCCGGTTAATCGGGTCGGATTAACGAGGTTTCGGCTGTTTTTCTGGTATTTTAAGGCCAAATTTTAAAACAAAACACAATTTATATGAAGACCTGTTAACTAAAATGTTATTTTAAAGGTAAATTAAAGTATTTTAAAGGTATAAACTGAAAGATTAAACTATTTCTTATCATTTTTTTTATAAAAAGTTTCTTTTTTCCTTTGATTTTGGTGGCATCACCGGTGCAACCCGAAAATTTACCGGTAGCATCGTCTCAAAAAGTCGAAAATTAACACTGCGAACCGTCAAAGGACCGGTGGCGCTTGACCCCCCCCCCCCCCCCCCCCCCCACAAAGGGCAGGTCCGCCCCTGCTCTTTACTTGATTTGTACTTTTTTATATCATCTCATAAGTGTGGTTCTTTTGTAGGCGATGTATGGAAACAATTAGAGGCATTATCATGTGACAGGTTTTATTTTCTACCCTATTTAACCACATATCTTTGTGATACAAATACAAAATTCATGTAAAATAAGTAAAAATATGTTTACGGGTTGGATGGGGTTATTTATGTTATTTTGAAAACTGATGTTAATTAGTTAAAACAGATGGTTAGTCTATATATCCCTATCTGTTAAGTATATAGCAGGATGTTCGATTTAGTAAATTGTTCACCTTTTCTGCTGACCTCTCTTTGTTGTTAATTGCTGTAAATTGTTGTTTTGTTGTTTCTGCTGTTCTTTTGATGATATTTTGCTTATGTTTTCCTCATATCTTGATGTTTTGGGGATAGACTAGTTTATGACATGTTAAGAATATTGTTGCAACTGGTTAATTTGCTCCTGTTAAGAATATGAACTTTGTTTCTGAATTTGGTTATTACTAATTAGGTATATTGTTTCTGAATTTGGTTATTTTGCTACTGTTAAGAATATGAATCTTTAAGAGATTGATGCAAGATAGTTCACAGAGATGTTTCCTAAATATCTTGTTTAATTTCATCTACCTTTGGCAAGTTTATATGCTCAAAATCTGCAGTTAAGATATTGTTTGAATAGTAAATTACAATTTTTTTGTATATGCTATGCATCAATTTTGCAGCTCATGAATAATTGATTTTCACAACAACGCCATCAAAATCTACGGTTAAGATATTGATTGAATAGTAAATTACAATTTTTTGTATATGCTATGCATCAATTTTGTATGTTTAGCCCAAAGTGTAGAATCAAATCTTGTTAAATTATTGATTTATTATTCTTCAACATTTCAGGTGAAAAAGCAAAAAAGAGGCAATGAAGACTCTTGCTATATTTCTTTTCCTTTTCTTTCATTAGCTGATAATATGTACCGAATTTGTTTAGATTGTTTGGCAATTTTAATGTTAAAATTGTGTTGAAGTGGATATAGTTTTTATTGTTTTTTTTTAATATTCTTGTCCAATTTGTCCACACTTGTACATGTGACATTTCTTATAATGTCCACGCTTGTAGTTGTAAACATTTAAGTGACTAGTCCACTCTTATAGTCGGAAACTTTTAAGACACTAGTCCACGCTTATAGTTGTTAACATTTAAGCGATTAGTCCACACTTGTATGTGTGAATATAGGCCAAAATTTTGTCAAATTCATTTTCTCCACGCAATAAGAAAGCGTGGACTTTTTGATTGTACACAATTGAAAGCGTGTATAATATAACCAAAGAAGTGTGTATAACAAATACCTTTTTTGTAGTGGTAGTTTTTTTTATTATTATTTTTTACTGTTTTGACAATTCTTTTAAACTTTTTTTACTGTTTTTTTTTACTTTTTTTCACTACTCTTTTTAATTAACTGTTTTTTGCTGCTATTTTTAATTATTTTTTACTGTTTTTGTAACTTTTTTACTCCTTTTTTTTACAGTTTTTTAACTGTTTTTATATCTTCTATCACAATCATAAAAAAATACTAAACAATGCTAACAATAATAAACTAAATCTAACATCATCACATATATAATGTTTTGTTTTAGTATTAAACCAACTATGGTTGACGAAAAGACAAAAAAACATTCACAAATATTTTTCAAATATAATGAGCCGATAACAAATCTTTATTTGTAAAAAAAAGAAAAAACACAAAGAAATGAAATATATAGTCATACTAATTAACCAGATTTATATTTTTTTAAATTTGTCTTTATACGGTCACAACCGAAAAGGATGTCCATCTAAAATACGGTATATAAAGACAAATTGAAAAAATATAAATTCGGTTAATTGGTATGACTATATCTCTTATTTATTTGTGTTTTTTTCTCTTTTTTGCAGATAAAGATTGGTTACTTGCTCAAGATATTCGAAAAATATGTGTAAATGTTTTGTTTGTCTTTTCGTTTTTGTATGAACCCATAGTTAGTTTAGTACCAAAAAAAGTAATTTTATGTGTGATGATGTTGGTTTTAAGTATGATTGCTAGCGTTGTTTAAAATTTTGTTGTGATTGTGATTTAAGATATAAAAAAACAGTAAAAAATAGAAAAAACAGTGAAAAAGTTACAAAAGCAGTAAAAAAATTTAAAAATATCAGTAAAAAAGAAGAAAAAACAGTTAAAAATAACAGTAAAAAAAAGTAAAAACACAGTAAAAATGAAGTAAAATAAAGTTAAAACAGTAAAAAATAATATAAAAAAGAAACTACACTCATTTGGTAATTATTATTTAAAACTACACCTATTATGTAAAAAAACCAATTTGTGAACATTAAAAGAATTTGTGACCGTGTTAAATGAAAATTGTGTGTGGTTCTTAGTTTTTCACATGTAACACCACTTTGTGATCATGAAAAAAAAAGGTATTTTCAACCTATTCACATGTGAGCATCAATTCTAATTTTTCTATGATCAAAGCTAGATGAAACATCTACAACCTTTTTAAATTTTTATAATTAACATAGTGAAATAGATGGAGAAAGTGTGTGTGATAGAGTAATTCAATTCTTATGTTTAAAATGAAACACCTACACTACAAAAAAAAGAGCCTTTTGCGGCGACTTCTTTCGTCGCTAAAAGCTCACATGACGCCGCTAAATATTTTTTACGGCGACGAGACGTCGCAATTAAGACGCCGCAAAAAGTTCGTACCCAAAACTTTTTTGCGACGACAGTTTCGACTTTCTCCGACGACACTTAACGAGACCTTGTTCTGCCACGTGTCACCTTTTTGCGGCGACATTAATGGCCTTTTGCGGCGACATTAATAATTAAATAAAATTAATATAAATATCTTTTGCGGCGACATGCTGGCTTTTTGCGGCGATAATAACTAAATAAATAAAAAATAATTTAAATGGCTTTTGCGGCGACGTGGTATTTTTTTGCGGCGACCAAAATAAATAAATATTAATTAAATTAAATAGCTTTTTGCGGCGATTTTAGCCTTTTTGCGACGTCATTTTGGTTTTTTAGCGGCGAAATTGATTCTTTTTGCGACGACACGTCGCCGCAAAAAATCTTTAAAAATTCCGGCAGCAATTTGTTGCATTTTGCGTTTTCCACCCGTTTTTAACCGGCTAATATACAGAAAACCTGTTTACCAGAACTCAACAACAGATATAATAATATGACATTTTTAACGATATAAAACGATCATACATAACAAACAATAGTTTGAAAGTTAACATAAACGTTTTTAGACAATCTAAAATGTACTCGCCTAACAAACTAATATTCTAATCCTCACCACTAGAATCTTCATCGCGAGCAGACAAGTCGGTGGTTCGTTGATGTCCGGATATTGAGGAAATATTTGTATTTATACCTGCCGCCGATAAGATATTATAGATTGCGGATGTCTCCTGCCGGATATCCTGCATGACCTCCTGCCGGAGCTCCTGCCGGATCTCTGCACGTTGAGACGCTAAGTAGCTCTGTAACTCGACCTGTGTAAATAATCTCTCCGTAGGCCGGGATTGGGCGGTAGATTGTGCCCCAGATACGGATGAAGAACTTATTGTTCTTCCTACTCCGCGAACGTGTCCCCGGCGTTCCTCCAACACCGTCTTCAAGATATCTTCTTCGCTAATCGGGTTCTGGCTCCCGACTTGACCATCTCTCATGAAAACCATACGGCGCTGTGTATGAATAAGATATAAATAATTAAAATCAGATTTTATAAATAATTTTAATGAAGTTTAAATAATTACTTACATGATTTTCTTCAACATCCGGTGATGTAAAGACACCATTGCGTGAATGGTTTAACATGTATTGATCAATTAAGCTTGGGGGTTGTTGCGTTTCCGGGTCACGCTATAAACAAATGAAACGGATCAGTCATTATATACTTAATAACAATTAATATATCAAACGAACGGGTCGGGTCAATCATTATATCAATCAAACGGGACAACCATTTTATACTTAATAACAATTAATATATCACACAAACGGGTCGGGTCAACCATGTTATACTTAATAACAATTAATATATCACACAAACGGGTCGGGTTAACCATTTTATACTTAATAACAATTAATATATCACACAAACGGGTCGGGTCAACCATGTTATACTTAATAACAATTAATATATCACACAAACGGGTCGGGTCAACCATTTTATACTTAATAACAATTAATATATCACACAAATGGGTCGGGTCAACCATGTTATACTTAATAACAATTAATAAATCACACAAACGGGTCGGGTCAACCATTTTATACTTAATAACAATTAATATATCACACAAACGGGTCGGGTCAACCATGTTATACTTAATAACAATTAATATATCACACAAACGGGTCGGGTCAACCATGTTATACTTAATAACAATTAATATATCACACAAACGGGTCGGGTCAACCATTTTATACTTAATAACAATTAATAGACTTACGTTCTCGTATCGATACTGACAATATGCTCTCCGACCATGCAAGCTTTGATTTACTTGTTGTGCCCTAACTTGCGTGTTCGCAATAGACCGTTGAATGGTCTTCTCCCCACAATAATAGTCCATATATATATCCCACTCACTTTGTTCCATGTTGGGAGGAGGATCTCGACGCAGTCGGTGAGCCTGCGAGACCCCCCCTCTTTTTACAAGCCATTTATCTTTGAACTTGTATTTTTGGTCTCTGTACATCGACCCACACATTTTATCAAGTCCTGCCAGTATGTTTGGATCATTAAGATGGCTCGTCACGTCGAAGTACGTCTGTAAATTATAAGATAAAGTTAGTTTATTGTAAATTACAATATATAAAAAAAAACTTAAGTAGAACCTTAAGAGCCGGTATGATTGGTGATTTCAGTTCTGGTAAGACTTTTTCCCATGACGGGAAGTAATATGGGACGTAATCTCTCACCAAAGTCCCCAAGTAGCTGGTGAAATATTCGGCATTAATCCCAATCGGTCTCCACGTTTTGTTAAATCTAGTATCATCAAACTCGATTGGCAATGGTCTTTTACCATTCCTCTTCCATGCCCTTCGCATATCGATGTTTCGGGCTTCCCCACGCCCTTTTTTCTGGGCTACAATTTAAAGAAACAAGTTAAGAATACACGTAATTAAATTAACCTATAAAAAACATTTCAAAGTTATATAATACCATCACCGCCACAAGCACCAGAAGATGGTCGCCAATTATTATGCGGTGGATCACCACCACAATCTCCACCGTGGCCACGAGCTACATCGGCCATCTGAAAAAAAAACAAATATACGAACAAGCCAATAAAACTAGCATTAATGTTAGTTTACAAAGAACAATTATATAAATCAAACAACCCGGTAAAATAACAGTTCAAAGCAGTATCTTTTTATAAATAACAATTACAATTTTAGATCAATCTGATTCGTCACTACTACAATTATATGGTTCACATTCATGTTCAGAATCGGAATCTTCATTATCATAGTCATCAATGTCATCATCGCTATCATCAGCATTATTAGTATGTTCTGGTAAATGAACATGTTCAACTTCTGTTGGTTGACCTATACTCAAACTCGTATAAGTCAAATTATCCAAATCAGCACACAATGATAGATCTGATGAATTGCTGTCATGTATAACATCTCCGTCGTCTTCAGCAATGATATCCCGGTCCCAGATCTTCCTATGATTTACCTCATGAACGACCTTCCAAGTATATAAAGAAATATATACCCGGGAAGCATAGAGTAAATGACAACCGAATCTTTCTTAAACACACAACCATGTAACAAACATTCACATCCTAAATGAGATAAAGTATTCAAATAGCAGTCCCAATATGGGAACAACCCGAAATTAATTTCTAAATCAATTTCGAGCGGGCATTCTAAGCTAAATGATTACTACCATTATTATTATACTAAGATTAAAGATTAACACTAACATTGAATATTAACACTAATTAAAGATTAACAATTGATAACAATAAGCTAACATCATTAACAATAAATAATAATCTAACATTGATCTAATTTCTAACATTATTAGTGTACTAACAATGATTAAAGATTAAAAGTAATTAGCACTAATCTATCATTATTGACAATAGATAATAATCAAACATTATCAAATAAACTATAACATCATCATCATATAAACTATTTAACACATTATTAGTATACTAACAATACTTAAACATTAACACTAATTAACAATAATCTAAAATTATAACACTATATATAATCTAACATAATGAATTTAAATTAACAATTAGATTAATCAACTATTTAACACATTATTAGTATACTAACAATACTTAAACATTAACATAATGAATTTAAATTAATCAATTATTAACACTAATTAATCTAACATTAATTAACAATAATCTTAGATTAATCAATTATTACCACTAATTAACAATTAAATAACTTAAATTACTAACAAAAAATAATAATAATATAACATAAACTAATAATAACCTAAACTAATTAACAACTAGATTAATCAATTATTTAACACATTATTAGTATACTAACAATACTTAAACATTAATACTAATTAACAATAATATAAAATTATAACACAAAATATTATCTAACATAATGAATTTAAATTAATCAATTATTAACACTAATTAATCTAACATTAATTAACAATAATCTTAGATTAACAATTAAATAACTTAAATTACTAACAAAATAAAATAATAATCTAACATAAACTAATAAAAACCTAAACTAATTAACATTAATATATAGCATTAATATACAATTAATAAAAAAAATACCTTAATGAGGATCGGCGGAGGAGGAGGTCGACGGAGGAGGCAGAGGGTTCCGACCGGTGGTGACGGCAGGAGTGAGTCGATGGACGAGAATTCCGACAAGCGACGGCGGCGGCAGGAGGGTGGTCGACGGCGGCACAAATTAGAGGGGGAGGAGGAGGAGCTTGAAACAAAATAAAAATAAAAATTAAGGATATAAAACTAAAACCCTAGATCAAAACATAAAATGGAATGCTTACCTCGGATTAGTGGTCGCCGGCGACGGAGAAGACAGCGAACGGCGGCGCGGCGAGAAGGAGCAACGACCGGCGAGAGGGAGCAACGACCGGCGAGAGAGCGGCGGTGGGAACGGCGAACAACGACCGGCGAGAGAACGGGAACAGCTTCGACGGCAAGAGAGAACGGCGGCGCGAGAGAGAGAGCGAACGACGGGAGAGAGGAGGGGGTTGTGTGGGTCTCGTAAATGAAAGAAAGCGGGGAAAAAAAATCCTATATCTCGTAACATTTTTTGCGGCGACGCTTTTTGCGGCGACACTACGCCTTTTGCGGCGACTAGTTAATTTAAGTAAATAAATAAAATGGAAAATAGTTTAATAAAATAAAATTAATAGAAAATATCTTTTGCGGCGACACCTTTAGCGGCGTCAAGTGGGTATTTGCGGCGACATCGAATTTTCTACGAGGGAAAATATCCCGCCATGTATTTCGGTGGAGGGAAACACCTTTAGCGGCGACGCGTGTCGCCGCAAAAAGCGTTTAGCGGCGACACTTTTCAATCGGATGAAAGTGGGCCCAATTTTTGTCGTTTATCGGTGTTTTAGCGACGTAATATTGTCGCCGCAAAAAACGTCGCCGCAAAAACCCTTTTTTCTTGTAGTGCTAATATTCTAAACTGACCACAAGTGTGTGAAGAGAGAGTTTTAGAGAGAGAGAGAGTGTGTGTTTAGAGAAAATCTGATTAAAGATATAAATTTATGAGTTGAAAATTATATAATCTGTAACAAAATAAAATAAATCAATTTAATTAGTCTGAATCATTATATAAAAGTAAATCATGATTAAGAATCTTTCTCACAATTCATAGAAGTTAGAAGGTTGTCATTGAACTATTCAATCTATACGCACATACATACATGATACATATGTATGCGGCGCAGTTACCACTACAAGAAATTAGGGTATTTACCAACACAAGTTATGTGTGGGTAAAATATTAATATATGTGAGTACTCATCTTTACCCACACATATAATAAGTGTTATCATGTGTGGGCTCATGCCTGTAGGTAAAGATCTGTACCTACACATACATTATGTGTGGGTATATACGATATGCTATACCTACACATTTATGTGTTTTTAAAGGTAATTAATATGTGTGGGTAAATACATTAAAATTTTGTTGTATGGTGACGTGGATGGTGACGTGGATGATGACGTGGATGGTGACGTGGCATCCATGGATGACGTGTCAAGTGACGTGGCATAACCGTATAAAGTGTTAGTGACACGTGTCATATAATATGTGTGGGTAAATGTAATTTTATGTGTGGGTAAATGTACTTATATGTGTAGGTAATAGTTGTATATGTGTTGGTAAAGACACTATTGTGTAGGCAAAAACCTAATATATGCAGGTGATAATATTCCATACATACAAACAAATACAAAATTTTTGACAAGAAAACATAATACTTTCAACCATTAAAAAGAACATATCAATCATGTAATATTAATACTAAACAAATGAAAGAGAAACTAATCCATAAGTATGCATATGTATCTAAAAAATGCTAAAAATTCTAATCTTAATTGTTCAATCTAGATCATCACTCCTGTCACCTCTTTCACGAGACTCGTCACAACGCGATTCTCCGGATTGAGTATGGTTAGATGTATCATCTTCGACAATTGGAGGCAATATATTTCTCTCGACAAATAGTTTATGCATACTTCCAACCGTTGCTTCCAAGTCTTGAACTCGTGTTGCCAATTCATTATAAGTAGGACGATATGACTCAATAGTACTCTTGATCTTAGATGTAACGGGATCAAAATCTACGGTTAAGATATTGATTGAATAGTAAATTACAATTTTTTGTATATGCTATGCATCAATTTTGTATGTTTAGCCCAAAGTGTAGAATCAAATCTTGTTAAATTATTGATTTATTATTCTTCAACATTTCAGGTGAAAAAGCAAAAAAGAGGCAATGAAGACTCTTGCTATATTTCTTTTCCTTTTCTTTCATTAGCTGATAATATGTACCGAATTTGTTTAGATTGTTTGGCAATTTTAATGTTAAAATTGTGTTGAAGTGGATATAGTTTTTATTGTTTTTTTTTAATATTCTTGTCCAATTTGTCCACACTTGTACATGTGACATTTCTTATAATGTCCACGCTTGTAATTGTAAACATTTAAGTGACTAGTCCACGCTTATAGTCGGAAACTTTTAAGACACTAGTCCACGCTTATAGTTGTTAACATTTAAGCGATTAGTCCACACTTGTATGTGTGAACATAGGCCAAAATTTTGTCAAATTCATTTTCTCCATTCAATAAGAAAGCGTGGACTTTTTGATTGTACACAATTGAAAGAGTGTATAATATAACCAAAGAAGTGTGTATAACAAATACCTTTTTTGTAGTGGTAGTTTTTTTATTATTATTTTTTACTGTTTTGACAATTCTTTTAAACTTTTTTTACTGTTTTTTTTTTACTTTTTTTCACTACTCTTTTTAATTAACTGTTTTTTGCTGCTATTTTTAATTATTTTTTACTGTTTTTGTAACTTTTTTACTCCTTTTTTTTACTGTTTTTTAACTGTTTTTATATCTTCTATCACAATCATAAAAAAAATACTAAACAATGCTAACAATAATAAACTAAATCTAACATCATCACATATATAATGTTTTGTTTTAGTATTAAACCATCTATGGTTGATGAAAAGACAAAAAAACATTCACAAATATTTTTCAAATATAATGAGCCGATAACAAATCTTTATTTGTAAAAAAAAGAAAAAACACCAAGAAATGAAATATATAGTCATACTAATTAACCAGATATATATTTTTTAAAATTTGTCTTTATACAGTCACAACCGAAAAGGATGTCCGTCTAAAATACGGTATATAAAGACAAATTGAAAAAATATAAATTCGGTTAATTGGTATGACTATATCTCTTATTTATTTGTGTTTTTTCTCTTTTTTGCAGATAAAGATTGGTTACTTGCTCAAGATATTCGAAAAATATGTGTAAATGTTTTGTTTGTCTTTTCGTTTTTGTATGAACCCATAGTTAGTTTAGTACCAAAAAAATTAATTTTATGTGTGATGATGTTGGTTTTAAGTATGATTGCTAGCGTTGTTTAAAATTTTGTTGTGATTGTGATTTAAGATATAAAAAAACAGTAAAAAATAGAAAAAACAGTGAAAAAGTTACAAAAGCAGTAAAAAATTTAAAAATATCAGTAAAAAAGAAGAAAAAACAGTTAAAAATAACAGTAAAAAAAAGTAAAAACACAGTAAAAATGAAGTAAAATAAAGTTAAAACAGTAAAAAATAATATAAAAAAGAAACTACACTCATTTGGTAATTATTATTTAAAACTACACCTATTATGTAAAAAAACCAATTTGTGAACATTAAAAGAATTTGTGACCGTGTTAAATGAAAATTGTGTGTGGTTCTTAGTTTTTCACATGTAACACCACTTTGTGATCATGAAAAAAAAAAAGGTATTTTCAACCTATTCACATGTGAGCATCAATTCTAATTTTTCTATGATCGAAGCTAGATGAAACATCTACAACCTTTTTAAATTTTTATAATTAACATAGTGAAATAGATGGAGAAAGTGTGTGTGATAGAGTAATTCAATTCTTATGTTTAAAATGAAACACCTAATATTCTAAACTGACCACAAGTGTGTGAAGAGAGAGTTTTAGAGAGAGAGTTTAGAGAAAATCTGATTAAAGATATAAATTTACGAGTTGAAAATTATATAATCTGTAACAAAATAAAATAAATCAATTTAATTAGTCTGAACCATTATATAAAAGTAAATCATGATTAAGAATCTTTCTCACAATTCATAGAAGTTAGAAGGTTGTCATTGAACTATTCAATCTATACGCACATACATACATGATACATATGTATGCGGCGCAGTTACATGTGTGCATAGACTAATTTGTTTCGGGTTTTATTTTTCATAAAAAGAAAATAAAAAATATTGATTTTTGGTGAACCAAAACCATTTGGTTTAGTTTTCGATCAGGTGGCCCTTCTACATAGTGTTAACTTAAGATAACCTTGTTATATCAAAACCTTCGATGTGGCAAGTAACTGTACTGTCAAACACGAGCACTAGGCTTCACAAACATCGTGTTTTGTTAATTAGGACGAAGAGAAAATTATATATATATATGGAGAGAGAGAGAGAGAGAGAGAGAGAGACTAATTAAAATTGGAATTCTTATATACAAGTCTCAAAACTTTCGATCAGGATATAACATTAAACCCATAAACTACACAAATCGAAAGTCTTACAAGTAGTCACTATAAACTGCTAACTAGAAACTATGTTGCAACAGATAACAGCCACATTGATTTACATTGCCAACCTATATAAGCTTTCTGATTTTCAAATAAAGCTTTCATGATATAGCATCTTACCATCCTATGTTGGGTATAAAGTTATCATTTTGCCTGCAGCAACCACAATAGGTGGTAGTTTGGAACAATGGAAGCTCATTATAATGATATTAGTTATATGGGTGGTTTATATCTACTCTGATAATTCAAGATCAAATAAACAAATGGTATTTTGAGTAAATCAAAAGCTTCAAATCATGGAGTAAATCACAAGCTTCAAATCACTTATGCAAATTCAAACCAAAAAATAAAAGGAAGCGGACAAAAAAATATTTGAATAGTAGCAAATCCAAATCACAGATGCAATTTCAAGCTTTAAATCAAATTCCTGTAGTAGATTGATGGAAGGTTGTAGCGCTAATGGTCGACCGACGAGGTGGAGCTTCGTAGAGTTTAGGCCTTTGATTGATCGAGGTAATTGTCGTATGGTTTAGGGCTTCGATCGACTAACCAGGATTGAAGGATCAACGGGAGGATGGATCGATGGTTCGACGGGAGGAGGGCTTCGATGGGTTTACAAAGTCTGTAGGTTAAAAGCTATTTTCAGTCACATAATAATCAAATATATAAGATTTAGAAAGATCTTATACGGTTAAAAAACAAACAATCTTAAGCAAAAACGTCTACCCAACGTTTTTTAAAATAAAGAATTATCTAAATAAACAGACAAGCCCTAAAACTCTTTTAAAAAGTCAACATACGTATATATAAATGGAAAAAGTAACATACACACACACACACACACATATATATATATATATATATAGGCAAAAGTTCAAACGAGAACTGTTTTTCGTACGAGAACTACGAGAACCAATCTGAGCCGTTCAATTCCCCCTCCTTTAATGTCATTGCCCACCCATGAATTCCTCACATGCACCCTGCCACACTTGATCCCCTCCACGCTCTCCATCCATGAAGTTCCCATATCCAAGGAACGGCCGAGATTGATTCTCGCAGTTCTCGTACGAAAAACAGTTCTCGTTTGAACCATCCCCTATATATATATATATATATATATATATATATATATATAAATGAAGATAATATATTCTAAATGCCAACAATTATAGCAAATACATAAATGTATAAGGCAAATTATATAATATAATATTTTAGTAACATTTTAAAAAGAGTATATTAATTTAATTCACATAACAAAAGCCATATGGCTGCTTTGCCAGATGGTAAGAGCGCTGCTTTTTAAACAATAGTTCCTAAGTTCGATTCCATTAGGCTGCAGTTTTGTTTCTTTTTATTTTTTCCATTGAAAAGTTAATCTTTTGTGGCTGGAATGCTGGATGATATTTTTGTCTTATTATTGTTTTATTAATTAGTTGATTCTCTTTATTACTGCAAATAAACAATGACACCCCTTATAAATTTTATATTATATAATAAATATTCTTTATTCTCTTAAACAAGATTTAATGCATGTTTGTTTCTATATTTTTATTTATAAATAATTCTATTTATGTCTATTAAATATTGTTATCCGTTATATTGTAACATGTATAATTTAATAATTCTTTTTCTTAGTATCCTTTTTTTAACTCATATCATGATTTGATGAGCAGGAGAATTAACCTAAATATTTAAAAGGATGATTTATAATCGCCATCTTAATTTTTTGTTTCCCGCCGCACCGAGCGGGTAATAGTAACTTGTAAACATTATAAGGCAATTTATTCCTACCAAATAAACAATATATACATTGAAAAAATAATAAACAATATACAAGTAATATATATTCCCACTGGCCCATTTTCATACTAATTAAGTTCTTAATCTCACATGACTCATGAGTTTTCTTTTGTTATCTTAATTAAAAAAAAAGCAAAAAACAAAAAAAATTTGCGAATTCTTAATAAATATATGTTACACATACAAAAGAAATAGTGACCTGGTTTTGTATGGGGTCATAATTCATAAATGATAAATAGTGACAAAAACAGATCTGGCCGATCACCAAATTTTACTGTCATCTTTTTAGTTTTAGTGACTATGTTTTTGATGACTAAGTGAATGGTAGTTTCTATCTTTTGTAAAGGGTATATTGCGCGAAAATACAATAAACTATGTCAATATTATCATTGTATGCAACCAACTTTATTTTCTATCTAAAAATACATACAACTTACAAATTTGTTTCATTGTATGTAAGTTACCTATGACAATAGGTAACTTACCCGTTACCTCTCCAAAATAAAGGGAGTTTTTACACGTCATCAACAGTTAATTAGTTTAACTTAATTCTGTTAATGTGGTTAGAGTTTGTTAATAAGTAGTTAGGTCAAAATGATGTAATAGGTTCCTTTTCTTCCTGTATAAAAGTAGCTTCATGTTCTTTTCAGTATAAATGAGAAAGCTATTCTTCTCTCTCTGTTCTCTAATTCTAATATGGTATCAGAGCAAATTCCACTTTGCTCATCTCATTTCTATTCCTAATTTCTTCGATTGAATTGTTCCTGTTCAATCTTCTTCTTCTACTCAATTTTTCGTCAAATTCCTTCTGTTCTTTCAAATGGCAGAAGCATCAGATAATTCATCAAACTTCAATGATCCGTATTACGGGAGACAATTACAAGTCATGGAGCAGATCTATGTTGATCGCATTATCTGTCAAGAACAAGCTCGGTTTCAATGATGGATCGATTTCCAAACCACAAGCTGAAGATACTAACAGCACAATAATTTGGAAACGCAACAACAACATGGTAATCTCTTGGATTTTGAACTCTGTTTCGAAAGATATTTCAGCCAGTATCATATTTGTTGAATCTGCATATGAAATCTGGAACGATTTGAAGATTCGTTTTGAACAAAGTAATGGTCCACGTATTTTTCAAATCAGGTGAGACTTGATAAACTTAACTCAAAATCAAGATTCTGTTAGTGTGTATTTCACGAAATTGAAGTCAGTGTGGGAAGAATTGGCCAATTTTAGACCTAATTGTACATGCAACAAGTATGTATGTGGAGGTGTTAAGAACACTCAAGATTATGTTCAATCGGAATATGCTATGAGTTTTCTAATGGGATTGAATGACTCCTTTACTCAAATCAGAGGTCAAATTCTTCTTATGGATCCTATTCCACCTCTTAATCGTATATTTTCTCTACTTATTCAAGAAGAGAAACAAAGATCGATTGGAGGAAACACTGACCAGCCTATGGCATTTAGTGTCAACAAAACAGTGCAAAATAACAAAAGTTACAGGAAAGATCAATGTCAGAAACTTATGGCAGCTCTCTCAAGTCATCTTGCTTCTGTCAACATGACCTCTTCAACTTCTTATGCAGATGAATATTCAGGTATATGTTGTTCTTTATCTACTTCAGTTAATTCTGTCCCAATCTGGATTATGGATACAGGAGCATCATGCCATGTTTGTTATGATGATACTTTGATGGTTAACAAAAGGAAAGCTCACAATTATAGTGTAGCTTTGCCTAACAAAACCATGATTCGAGTTCAAACAATTGGGGATATTCATTTGGGAGATCGGTTGATTCTTAAAGATGTATTACATGTACCTGAATTTCGCTTTAATCTCTTATCTGTTGGTACTATTACTGCTGATAAGAAGTTATTTGTGGCATTTCATTCGGATATTGCCATTATTCAGGAGGAGTTCAGCAAGAGGATGATTGACAAGGGTGACAAACATGTGGATCTGTATGTTTTGGAAGTCAAGAGTTTAACTGATGCATATATCGTTTTTCCCATTAATGTAGTTTCCTTTGATGTTTGGCATAATCGTTTTGGTCATCCATCTGATGTTAAACTTTCTTGTATCAAGAAATACTTGAAGAATAACAGTTGTTTCAGTTCTTCGAAACATACTCCTTGTAATATTTGTCCTGAAGCTAAACAAAGAAAATTACCGTTTGTTTCTAAAAACAACATGGCCACAAAACCATTTGATTTGATCCATTGTGATATATGGGGACCATATCATGTTCCTTCATCTCAAGTACATCGATTCTTTGTTACCATAGTTGATGATTGTACCCGTTTTACATGGGTATATCTCATAAAGCACAAATCTGAAGTTCAAACTCTTATTCCCAAATTTTATCACATGATTCTTACTTAATTCAATGCCAAGATCAAGCAATTCCATTCTGATAATGCTAAAGAGCTACAATTTAAAGATTTTTTTTTGAAGAAAAAGGCATATTACATCAGTTGTCATGTGTTGAAAGGCCTCAACAAAATTCCGTTGTTGAACGCAAACATCAGCATCTACTTAATGTGGCAAGGGCTCTATTTTTCAGTCCAAAGTTCCTATCACAATGTGGTCTGAATGTGTGCTGACTTCCACCTTTTTGATTAACCGAACTCCTTCCAAAATTCTTGGTTATAAATCACCATATGAAGTGCTTTACTCTACTGTTCCAGATTTTGATTCTTTTCGAGTATTCGGTTGTCTTGCTTTTGCTTCCACAACCATTTCTCATATAACTAAATTTCAACCAAGAGCCAAATCATGTGTTTTCATTGGTTACCCATTGGGTATGAAAGCCTACAAGTTACTTGATCTTGAATCACATCAAGTTATCATTTCACGAGATGTAGTTTTCCATGAAACTATATTCCCTTTTCATTATTCCAACTCTTCTTTTTCTCTTAATGATTTTCCGTTAGTTGTTCTTCCTAACATTTCTATCCATGAATCGGATCCTTTCACAGATTCTGTTCACTCTCCATCTGCTGTTGTTGATACTCCAACAACACCCATTGATCCTCCTCAATTTCATCCTAGACGTTCATCTAGATCTCACCATCCACCATCATACCTAAATGATTTTCATTGCAATCAAGCCTCTACTATTCTGGATGATAAGCCATATTCTCTTTCTAAGTATTTGTCTTATGACAAATTATCTTCTACATACAAAGCCTTTGTATTAGCTACATCTTCTCAGAATGAACCAAAATTTTTTCATGAAGCTGTTCGACATCAAGTTTGGAGAGATGCTATGAAACTTGAACTTGATGCCATGGAAGCAAACCACACATGGAGTATTGTTCCTCTTCCCTCGAACAAAAATACCGTTGGTTGTCGCTGAATTTACAAAATTAAATTCAATGCTGATGGAAGTATAGAATGTTACAAGGCAAGGCTTGTAGCCAAAGGTTTCACTCAACAAAAGGGTGTTGACTTCCTGGATACATACTCTCCTGTTGCTAAACTAGTCATCGTTAAGGTTTTACTAACGTTGGCTGCTCAAAATTCATGGCCATTAATGCAGTTGGATGTTAACAATACGTTTCTCAACGGTGATTTAGAAGAAGAAGTATATATGGATCTTCCTTTGGGTTATCTTAGTGAGGGGGAGAGATCTTCAAAACCCAAATTGGTTTGTAAACTTCATAAGTCCATATATGGTTTGAAACAAGCATCCAGACAATGGTATGCTAAGTTTTCTGCCTTTATGCTATCTGAAGGTTACACACAATCAAAGGCTGATTATTCTCTATTTTTCAAAGGACAAGGGGCTGATTACGTTGCATTACTAGTATACGTCGATGATATCGTAATCACAGGGGCTTCACAATCGGGTATTGCAGCATTAAAGTCAAGACTTAGTTCCTACTTCAAACTTAAAGATCTTGGATCTTTAAAATATTTTCTTGGTCTTGAGATTGCAAGATCATCTAAAGGAATTTTTGTAAGTCAAAGAAAATATGCTCTACAACTTCTTGAAGACACTGGTCTCCTTGCTGCTAAACCAACCTCATGTCCAATGGATCCACGAATTCGGTTAAATAATCAAACCAGTCAATTACTTGAGGATCCTTCTCAGTATCGTCGTTTAATATACTTGACTATTACGAGACCGGATATTGCCTTTTCTGTCCAGAATCTTAGTCAATTCATGAGTTCGCCCCGCACTGATCATATCAATGCAGCCATGCACCTGCTCAAGTACATTAAGAATAATCCTGGACAAGGGATTTTTTTGTCGTCTGTACCTTCAACTCAGTTAAAGGCATTTTCTGATTCAGATTGGGCTGCATGTTCAGATACTCGAAGATCAATAACGAGTTATTGTGTTTTTCTTAGTGACTCTCTTGTTTCATGGCGTTCAAAGAAACAGCCTGTTGTTTCGAGGACTTCCACCGAAGCCGAGTATCGAGCGATGGCATCAACAACTTGCGAGCTGATTTGGCTTAAACAAGTATTAAAGGATTTTGGTGTTTCTGATGACAATCCGGCATTAATGTTTTGTGACAACACGTCTGCTGTTCGACTTGCCACTAATCCCACTTTTCACGAACGAACAAAACACATAGAAGATGATTGTCATTACATTCGAGATAAAGTTGTTGATAACACCATTAAACTCATGCCAATTCGGACTCAACATCAGCTTGCAGATATGTTCACCAAGCCCCTACCAAAGTCCAAGATGGCTCCTTTAATGGATAAAATGTCCTTAATCAACATTTTTAGTCGCTCATCTTGAGGGGGAGTTTTACACGTCATCAACAGTTAATTAGTTTAACTTAATTCTGTTACTGTGATTAGAGTTTGTTAATAAGTAGTTAGGTCAAAATGATGTAGTAGGTTCCTTTTCTTCCTATATAAAAGTAGCTTCATGTTCTTTTCAGTATAAATGAGAAAACTATTCTTCTCTCTCTGTTCTCTGAATTTAATTGGAGTTGATACCTAAAAATACAAACAACTTTCAAATTTTGTTCATTGTATACAATCAATTTTCAAATTTTGTTCATTGTATATAATCAATGACCGGTAACCTGGTAATCAGGTTACCCATTGTATACAATGAACCAAATTTGTAAGTCGTGTGTATTTTTAGGTACAAAATAAAGTTTGTTGCATACAATGACAATATTGACGTAGTTTGTTGTATTTTCGTGCATTTTGCCCCTCTTGTGAATTTTAAAAAAAAATTATTAATTTTTTACGATCCAAATTACATATCTTAATTTGTGAATATCCCACTAATTAATTAAGTTTGCAGTCAATGTTTTCACCTATATATAAATACATAATTAACAATACTACATTTTTTATAGTTTAAATTGTATATAAATACGTGTTAATGGCAAAATTACTCCAGGCTACAATGTTATATATGGAAGTGATCAATAATAAAAGAATTTTTTTTAATTTTTATTTTTTGCAAGTTTTTTTCTAATTACAATCTCACATATGGATCAACATATTACTCTCATATAAAGTAAAAATAAATATATTACATTCTCGCTCTTTCAAACTTGTTGAATGTTTCAAGATTTCATACTATTTTTAAAATATACAAATTTTATGGATCTGATGTTTTAGCTTTTTGAAATGATAATGATCGTAAGATTTATATATGAACATTCGTAGATTTTATAAGAAAAAAACAACAACTAGTGATAATAAATTCACGATAAACCGTGTAGAAACACACCCTAATGTTTGAATTAGCAACATCAAGTGGGATCTATTAAATAGGTTAGCAACTATTAGATATTATGTATCTTTAATAACACAAAATTTCATAATAACATTTAAGAAAATTAAGTCAACCTAAATTAACTTGATTATCAGAATAAATATTTTTATAGCTAAAATTTTATTTTGATATTCTAGATTAGTTATTGAAAAATATGTACAACTATAATTCATAAAGTAAATAATCTATAGCTCGAATCAGTTAACATTTCTGGTTTTTTTAAAGGGTTAAAGTCACTGAACACAAATATGTTTTTCCCAATGTTCCGATATGACACATTAATTTTTTTTTACACATCTGGTCATTTAACTTACAAAAACCGTCTCGATATACCCATTTCGCGACCTGCAACCTGCCAAGTCGGTTTCAGCCCATTTCGAAAACCGTTTTCTGTAGAAACTTGTAAATTATCATTATACCTTTCAAATGACACCAAAATCATGAATTTTCGTCAAGTATAAAGGGAGAATTTCGAGCTCAAAGTCTCGACTTTTTTGGGTTTTTTGTTCGAAAACAGGGCAGAAAAAAAGACTCGTTTTTTGGTCGATTCTTGATCATTTTACATCATTCTTTTTATAGATTGTCATAGATAATCTTTTTACCTTTCAATGGACACCAAGTTCATGAAAAACCATTAAGTGTAGGCCAAGTTATTGCTAATTAAAGTCGATAATGATCCTATTCGACACCTTTACGGTATTTCGATGAATTGACATATTTTAAACTCGTTTTTGTTCGTTTTTTATACTACTTGATAGACAACTCGATTACCTTTCCATAGAGTCAAGAATCATTGATTTTCATTACATGGAGGATTTTGGCTCTAAAGTTTGTTTTCGAAATAAAGGAAATTGGGGAAGAAGATGACCTGCTATTGCAGGTCAAAATCTCCAAAATGGCTATAATAACACGTTTTTTACAAGTTAAATGGTCATATGTGTAAAAAAAAGTTAATGTGTCATATCGAAACATGGGGGAAAACATGTTTGTCTTTAGTGACTTTAACTTTTTTTTTAATTGCTCATAAATAAAATACAATTTTGATGTGTTGCTGAACTTTGTTGTTTTAATCTCTTAATTTTAAGTAGTTCAAAATTACTAATTTACCTCTCACAAAATAAAATAAAACTACTAAATAGAAATATAGAATTAATTAGATCCTTATATACCATATTTATAATTAAGCCTTCCACACGATGAATATATAAAGAAATTAAATTAAATTTCAACCTATCTTAGCTATTCTATAATACATTTTAACATTATCTTTACTTAACTTTTTAAGACTACACATTTTTAAGTAATTAGGATTGATTGATAAATGACTTATATAGCCTCAATATTTTTTTAAAAGTTGACAAATATATTCCTCTACACCAACATACCTCCTAGCTACACCAACATAATCCCTCGTAACAACACAATTGCTAACATTTACCAATCCATGTGAAATTGTATTTACCAACGATCATTTAGAAAATAAAAACCCCACACCCTTTATTTTGCTATTTAAATATTGTCGAGAATTTTTTTTTTGGCGACGCCGGATTACGGGTACCATGCTAGTTTCTGACTCTGTGTGTGTATTTGGTAAAGTTCTATATATAACCACCCTTAAACATAGATCTCAAAGTCCAAATCTTAGTCATTTATCTAAAAGGGCAAAAAGGAAATTGAAAGTTGACAAACACACTCACGCGCCTCACTTTAAGAACTACCAAACTTTCTTTTTTATTTTTTAATTACCTTTTAAAATTATAAATTGTCATAGCTATTTCAACTTTGAGAATTTGAGCAAAAAAAATTACTTATTTTTTAATCATTTTTCAAACAAGACCACACTCTTCACATATTTCTGATTTCTTTTTTAAATGCAAACCATACGAAAATTATACAAAATGTTATTGTTTTAAATCAGGGTTAAGATCCTCTCATGTTTGTGTCAAACATGACTGGTCATGTTCTCTCACAAACATGAGAGTGGGTCCCTTACTTTAGTCAAGAATGAGGCCCCTTTGTAGGGGTCCACTATCATGCTTTGTGAGGGAACATGATCAGTCATGTTTGACCCAACATGAGAGGATCTTAACCCTTAAAATCATGTGAATTTTAATCAATTTCTGCTGTAAACATATGTATTTATATCATTTTAGGTTAGAAACATGTGTATTTATATCATTTTCGGCTGAAAATGAGTCTATTTTTATCATTTTTATGTGGATAATGTTATCATTTTTAAATTTGTATATTATTATCATTTTCAACTGAAAAAATGTACTCATTTTCAACTAGAAAAATGTTATCATTTTTGGTTGGAAAAGTTATTATATTCGGCTGAACGAGACTTAGAGGGGGGAAAAAGGAAGTGACGTGATTTTTGTGATGAGGGATTCCCATAAATACCCTTACTTCTATAATTACATCTTATAATTGTTTAATTAACTAAAATAATGTCATTATTACATCTTAACTATTAATTTAAAAAATCTAATAGTCCAGATTTGACCTTTGGGATCTTTGTTTAAGCATATGACTTATATTAACGGTTCAAACGAGAACTGTTTTTCATACGAGAACTGCGAGAACCAATCATAACCATTGATTTGATAAAGTGGAACTCATGGATGTGGAGCATGGGAGGATAAAGTGTGGCAGAGTGTATGTGATGAATTCATGGGTGGGCAATGGCATTGAAGGAGGGGGAATTGGACGGCTCAGATTGGTTCTCACGGTTCTCGTATAAAATACAGTTCTCGTTTGAACTTTTGCCTATATATATCTATCATATAGACTTATAGAAATTACAGATACCTTTATATTTACTTGATTGCTTACGAACACATACTCATATATGTGTTACTGTAAATATATTTACTAATTTATGCACAACGTTAACCTTAGATACACGCATATGTAAATGTCTAAGATTGTCTAATAAAATATGCTTACGAACACATACTCATATACGTGTTACTGTAAATATATATCTTACTCCTATATAAAGCATTTACAACCTAAAAACTCGTAATTTTTAAGTAAGTTGAATATACTAAATTACCCTTCATATAAATAAATGGAAACTATTATATAAAGTAACTACTACATGCATTTAATATGATTCTTATATTCCATTTTAATAACTAAACCTTTCATACTTAAAAAAATCAAATAATAAATATTCAATTATGTTATAAACATTTTGACTTATTTATCAAAAAAATGTGTATAATTAAGTAGAGCTCATAAATGTGAATAACATATAATTAGAATTTATAAACATATATTTTAATTTTTTAAAATAGCTCATATAACTAATAGTTTTAAATTAATTTATTCTGTAATCTTAATCTCTTAATTTTTAATAGTTTTAAATTACTAACATACTCTCTATATTGTCATGTAATTTAACCTACTTTATAAGTAGAGATCGTTTTTCTTATTTAATTGTTCTTAAAATGTATTTTAAAATAATAAAAGAGTTGACTGAGAATAGAATAATAATAAAGAAAATGGAAAAAAGATAAAAAAATAGACATGTTGCCACTTGCCAAAAGAAAATTATTTGTTATCACTGTATTGATGAATACCGAAAACAAGCAGGTTACTGAGTAGAAATTAGTTGACGCCGCCGTATTGCGCGAGTAATATGCTAGTACTAATTTATGCACAACGTTAACCTTAGACACACGCATATGTAAACCTTGAATTTTTATTTTTTACCAAAATAAACGGTTTAAATTTGATAATTTAAACCTTTTTAATAAAATTAATGGCTAAGATTGTCTAATAAAATATGTTTAAATTAGTCTTTATATATATTTTAGAATATTTGGTGATAATGCATCCGAATCCAATAAATATGTTAAAATATGTGACCATAAATAATCTTAACTATGTGCAGGGATGTAAATGAACTGAATATCATGAACCGTTCGTGAAATTGTTCGGCGGGAAGTTCGTTTATGTTCGTTTGTTTAATAAATGAACGAACATGAACAATATTTTCCGTTCGTTTAATTAAACGAACGAACACGAACAGAGCTCTCGTTCGTTCATTTATGTTCGTGAACGTTCGGTTATCCGTTCGTTTATATTTTATATAAATACATACATTTAATTATATGTGTGTGTTTAAATATAGTGATTATTTGCGTTTAATAATATTGGATTTGTATTTTAGTGTGTGTTCATCCGTTTACGTTTGTTTATCACTTAAATGAACGAACAAAATGTACACGAACTAACAAATCCTTAAACAATCGAACACACATGCTCGTTAGTTTACCGTTCGTGTTCGTTTATTTGTTCGGCTAAAGTTAAACGAACGAACACGAACACGGATTTTCGTTCGTTTATCCATTCGTGTTCGTTTATTTGTTCGGCTAAAGTAAAACGAACGAACATGAACACGGATTTTCGTTCGTTTATCCGTTCGTGTTCGTTTATTTGTTCGGCTAAAGTTAAACGAATGAACACGAACA
The DNA here is from genome assembly GCA_947179395.2 of Pulicaria dysenterica. NCBI lineage: Eukaryota > Viridiplantae > Streptophyta > Magnoliopsida > Asterales > Asteraceae > Pulicaria > Pulicaria dysenterica. The sequence continues at coordinate 11,633,721 of OX359291.1, forward strand.
AGCCCCGTTTGTATTCATTCGGTTCATTTACAGGCCTAACTATGTGCATATAAATACGTTTAAAGTGTCATAAAATTTTAACTATGTGCATGTATGTATGTATGTTCTAGTGTGTGTGGCCATATAATATTATAGGTTTTATTTGTATCTTAATTTAAATATAAATTCTTAAGATAAGGTTACCAGGTAATCTTTGCTGTTGAGCACATATATATGTATGTATACAGACTATCTATCAATAATGATGGTCTTGTAATATCAACAATTAATTAAGAATTTTGTCTATATATATTCATGATAACTAATATTAATTAATTTTCAATGTGATTTAGATGTACAATTTAATTAGTGCTAATACATTTTCTATGTGATTGACAAAGACTCTCCATCATCATGAATAGAAGGGGACACATGAAGATTTGATCATTCCTATGTAATATCCACAAGCACATTGTAATCTTGATTAAGCTCACATATGTACATACAAGAATAAACATAATTTTGATTTTTGACAAATCCTTCATCTCTTCAAACAATCAAGCAAACATGAATTGATTCACACAAATTCAAAGTTCTGCAGATCTAGAGATCAAAGCATCCAAAAAATCAAACTTGTGCTTAATTATTAGATATCTTCCTAGTTCCTACTACTTTAAGGTATTAGAAATCGATAGCCTTAAATATTGATTGAATCGTGTTCGTATATCACTTTCTTGAATCGATTATTCGATCCTTATACGAGTATCACATATATCAACCAAGGATAATCCACAGAGTTCTATCTAGTAATGTATATGTTAAATTGAGTTGGTTTATTCTAATTATTATCACCCTAAACGTTTATTTTTGGTGTTAAAAGTAACTATTAGTTAAAAACAATCATGCAAAAGGGTAAGAGACATCAACATGTGCTAAACAAAAGAAGTTAGTGAGTGCCGAAAAAACACAAGGTTAGCAGTTGAAGCTTTAGCTGCAACCTCAGTGGTGTTGAACATAACTTCAACAACATATACTTGACGAAATATAATACATTACCTCAATACATTAATGTCTAGGTTTCAACGCACTACCCCAACCAGGACCGCCACTAGGGTCGCTGCCCTTAGGACCTTCCAAGGGAACCAGTGGCGGACTCAGGCTTTGAAATGGGTGGTGTCACGTACCACCTTGTAAAATTGAAAAAAACCAAATTTTACACTACAAAATATAAGCACCGTCTCGAAAAAATCGAAATTTACACTACAGGGATAAATTGGCTGGTGTCACGTGCCACCGCTTTAACCTTAGATCCGAACCTGAAGGAAACTCGCCCTTTAACCTCGTTGATGTGAATTTAGGAATCTGTACTTTACACCATCTTACTCGTTTATCAAATCTAACTAAATTTGTCTTGTTACACTAAAATTACTGAAACTGGAGCTCCGATCCGAGTTGGTTAATGTATTATAAGCACTTTTTTTTTCTTGGGTCGTTGAATTAGTAAACAAATAAAACCAATTAAACTTCAATAACGCGTTAACGGTCTCAAATTCTCATTATTGTCAAAATCAACGGCTCATTTCGTCAAAGTCAAAATAATTATCAATAGGTCAAAAGTCAACACAACAGCCTCCTATATACATCGCCTAATTGGATTCACGGCCACACCATAATCATCATCAATCAGTCAGGAATTATAACACCAAAATGGCCAGCCTTCAACACCCTTCTCCGGTCAAAGGGTCAAAGATTTCCGGCGAGAAATACTGGGACTTGCTAAACGACTTGCCGTCACCGTCACCGTCGCCACGGCCTCGCCGGTCGAATTCGTCTTTGGTTCGGAGGAATAGTAGTCGTGAGATGGTGGTTCCCAGACGGCGGCGTGGTAGTAAAGAGATCATACGGAGGGCGTTGACTCCGCCTTCTCGTAAACCGAGCAAGCGGTGGTTTGATTTTAGGCCGACACCAAGCCGGCTTTCGGTTATGTCCATGGCTGCTTAGGAAATTTTTGTACTAAATCATTAATTAGATTATGTATCTTAATTGATTTTAAGATTGTTATTCATGCGACTGTTTAAATAACAAAAATTCATTTATTCTTTTATTTATTTATCCAATTTTGCTTGATTTCACCGGTGATTGCCTGCTGAATTAGATCGGTTTCCTCCGATCTTCAGGTGAGCTGATGATAACCAGCTTTTAAAAGACAATCTGTCGTTACTACAAACGGACGTACCAATTAAAACGACCTCCTGCTCTGTTTGAATTTCGTCGGCGGCAGAAAACAGGGTCAAAGGGATTTTTGATCTTCCGGTGGAAAACAATACCGTATCTGAATCGGCCGTGTGTAAAATTACTATGTTATCATCATCAAAATAATAAAAAAAAAGAGTTAATTGCACCAATGGTCCTTTAACTATTCAAAAGTTACGACTTTATTCCTTTTTTTCAAAAAGTTGCAAGGATAGTCATTTAACTGCCCAAAAGTTGCACAAATGGTCCCTTTTAACGTTTTCTGTTAAGTAATTCTGCTAAGTAAGGGGCATTTACGTCTTTTTACCTTTTTTAAGATTTTAATTAATTATAAATAATATTTTAAATGTGTCAACTCTCTCCTCACATCAAATCTGTCAAATCTCTCTCTCACATACACAGACTCTCCCTCTCTCCCTCTCTCTCACACATTCTCCTCTCTCTCTCCTCTTTCTATTAGTCGCACCATCTATCTCTCTCTTTCTACTCTCCTTCTCTGTTCTCACCTACAAACCGCACCTCCCTCCTTCCTTTCCTCTGTCGCCGCCTTGTACCACCGTTGGTCGACGGCTGACCACCATAACCATCTGCCATCATGAAACACCCCTCACCTCTGTCCCTCCTCGTAACAGCCACCTTCGAAACCGGCGCACCACCTCCATCTGCCACAACCTGCGCACCACCACAACCGTCCTTCCAAACCAAAACCCTAAATCTCAACTCAAAACCCTAAATTTTAGATCTAAAACCGACCGCCGCCGTCGCCTGAAATCAGAACCCTAACCCACCAATTCAAAAACACCACCGCCACTTCAAACGGTTATGGTGAGCAACTTCAAACGGTCGCCGGGAAATCCCAGAAGCAGATTTAGGGTTTCTAGTTTTCTAGTTTTCGAGTTTAGATTTAGGGTTTCTAGTTTTCTGGTTTTCGAGTTGTAGATTTAGGGTTCGAGTTTTTGGTCTGTGTTCGTCGGTGGTGTTGAATTTTTGGGTGGAGTTTGGTTGTTATTTGAGTTTTTTGGTCTGTATTCTTGCGATGGTGATGTTGGGTGGTGGAGGTAGGCTGTGGAGGAGGTGGGCGGTGGTGATGGGGGCAATAGAGGTGGGCTGTGGTGGAGGTGGGCGGTGGTCAGATAGTTACCAAACGGGACCTGAATGGTGGTGTTCGCCGGAGGTAAGGGAGAGATTGTGGTGGTGGTTTCAAGGGGTGAGAGAGAGAGAGAGTGTGGTTTCAAGGGGTGAGAGAGAGAGTGTGTGTGCAGGGAGAGAGAGAGGGGTATAATAATAAATATATTTATTTAGAAAATAATTAAAAATAGGGATAAGGGGTATAATGGTCATTTTATAAAAACTAACAGAATTACTTAATAGAAAACGTTAAAAAGGACCATCTGTGCAACTTTTGGGCAGTTAAAGGACTATCCTTGCAACTTTTTGAAAAAAAGGACTAAAATCGCAACTTTTGAATAGTTAAAGGACCATTGGTGCAATTAACTCTAAAAAAATGATAATACTTTATCAATATAGTGGATACTTGAATCATAGTTTTAAAGGAGTGATTTTAATCTCTTTATTAGTCATATCAATTATCCAGATTGAATTTTAAAAATTTGGATGAATTTTTGTAATTAACATGTGATAATTTTATAATCACATGTGACTGTATAATGAATCACATGTATTTGTTTCCATGTCACACATCCAATAAGTGCAAATGTGTAACACTTTTAACAATGTTTATATTACTTAACTCATAATTAATTGATTTTGGTTGGTTAAATAGGCATAAAAATGTCATATGTGAGAGGTCATGTTAAGGATTGTCCCGTATCAAATGAGTATGACTTCACAATATGCTTAATAAATGTTTTGTGTTACTTCACTCATATTCAATGAATTCTTAATTTAGAAACCATACAAGCTTACAGTATTAAATCAATTATTTTCTAATTCCAAAAAAGCCTAATGGCCTATCCAATAATCGAACAAAACAGGTAAATAGAGGGTATTTCCTATTCAAGTTATCCCGCCAGGCAGACGCCGAAAGCTTAACTTAGATGTCACGTCCAGGGGCGGACCTACCCTTTAGGTAGCAGTGGTACGAGACATCAACAAATTTTATCCGTATAGTGTAAATTTTAATTTTTTCGAGAATGTGCTACCATCAGGTAGTGTAACTTTTGACCTTCTCAAAACAGTACTACCACTTGTTTTAAATAGTACCACCAGCCATTTCACACTCCGGACACCGTTTAACCCGTATATTCGTCACGCTCTAAGAAACGTTATAGAAAGTATTACAAACAAACAAGCCGTTACAAACTTACAATTTCTAAATACAAACAAACAGTTTAATTAATAAAAAAAAGCGTTTGAGCAATAATACCCGGTCAGATTTATCTTTCAAGACCAAACGGTTTTCTCCCATAAAAAACTAAACGAAAACCATACCATACCAAGAATGAGTCCAGCAATGATCAGGGAGAAATCGGATCCTCCGTATAACACGAATCTCCCGCATTATGGCAAGAAAACCGATCAATCTCGTACAATCGACGCCTGCTCAGCAGTTGGCCACCTCACTCTCCGACTCATATACCACCGTCAAAGACAAGACTCGAGTAAGGGCTTTTAGTTTACTAATCCAATCACAATTGTCTTAAATAACGACTAAATCATTTGTTTTCGAGTTTTGATTCACCGATATCCTTTGCCAGATTGGTTGTATACATGGAAAATCTAGCTCAGTTTCAGTCTGTCAAGAATTCATGTGACCGCCTAGTCATTGCCGGTACGATTTTATAAAATTTTGTGTATTTTCTCGATCATGGCCCTAATTTCATGTTTGGGATCCGCATTAATCACCAAATTGTTCACCTCTATGTTTGATTTTGATGAGTGTAGTATACTAGTATGAGACAAGACATTCATGGTTGGGTAATTACAATTAGGTCCTTGTACTTACTTACCATCCCACTTTGATCTTACTTAATTTCTATACAATCTATGGTAGCCACTCTATCCAATCTGTGGGTTTCTTGAAGCATATGCACTGTAAATAACCCTCAAGACATAGATTTAGGACTTTAGATTGGCCATCCATCTAGGGATGATAAGATGTGATTAGTTTTGTCCTACCCCGTGGGCACCATTAGCTCTAGAGAAAATTGGATAATAAAGATTTTATCATGACTGGATGCACCGACTTGGGAAAACCGTGTAGTTTATAGACGTTATTAAGACAAACCTATGCAATCGCAGCGGCAGTGAATGGATGCTTCAGGGCCATGAAGTCATGAAGTGAGTAGCTCTACTTAAACGGTCCACCATTACTATAATGACTTCCATACCATGAGATTATTGGAGGCCCTTTATGAAGTCGTTAGATACATCTTCCCAAGTCCCAAACAATTGTGGTGGCCCTTTGATAGGGAATTGATAGTATATTCTAGAAGGGGTATAATAGTAATATGTTTAGTAGTTAGTTAGAGGCATTGGCTTTAAATAAAGGAGGTGAGTCCATTTTGTTAGTCAGACAGAAATTAGAGAGATTAGCTCGTTGAGTTGGCTCATAGCTTTTAGCTATTGAGAGAGGGTTGTGCCCTGGATCAATCTTCCATTTATGGTTGATTGAGGTTATCATTGTTCTTGATTCAGTTCTTTATCATATCTGATTTGGTTTCTGTTGATCAATTGGTGTTATTTGGCTGTTCTAATTTTCTGTTTCGTAACACCCTTTAATTTATTTGTAGTGACATTGTCGTCACAACTTACAAAATCTATTAGTCAAAGCCTCTTTATATTCATTCCAAGTTATAGGCAGCCCGTCCTATTTTTCATAAACAATTGGTGCCATTTAAAAACAGTTCTACCTGATAAAGCCATAAGGTGAGATCATCACCCCCATATCTGGGATACTCTACCTTAGTTAATCGAGATGAATAAAGCCCCATCTCCACCACTGTTCCCAGATTGTGGTGGATTTACTTTTATTCCATCATTATATTTTGGAAATATCACAGAAAATTTGATTCGTTTGTAGAGTAAGACCATTCATTATATGGTTTATAGAATTATAGTAGTTATGGCCTTGAAATTTTCAGCTACGGACATAGCATGTTGATCCCCCATGTATTCAAACCTTTCATTCATTAAGTATCTTCTGGTATCCGCTTCTGTGCTTGATTTTCAGCTGTAATGTGGAGTTGTTTGATTAAAAAGATTTCCTCTTTTATCGCTTAATGCTATAAGTTGTAATCTAGAATATTCGACTCTGATCTCTTTTCAGTTAAAGATGTGAGTGATTTGTGGCCCCTTGTCAAGGAGAAATTTGAGGAACGGATTCCGTTCAAAAGAGCTACATTAAACAACAAAAGCCGCATTCCTGTATCCGTGGATAACCTGCCAGCTGAGTTTATATTAACAACAGATTCAAGGATCCGCAGCAGATTGCCTCAAGAGCAATTGTTCTTTTGTTTTCAAGAACCATACGCGACTGTGGTTTTTGTAACATGTGAGGTAACCAGTAACACAATTATATTTCATTCAGTGTGCAAGTTGACATTGTTAATCAAAATGTTGGTAGAAAATCTGAAAACAAATAGAAAAAAAATGTTGTTTCTGTAGGACCTAGATGAGTTCAAAACAATCCTAAAACCACGTTTGAAATTACTCTTGCAAAATGACGAGGAGTGGTTCATTGTGTTTGTATCTAAAGCTGCATCAGATAATGACCAAGCAGACAAGAATGCAAAAAGAGTTTATGCTAGACTTGAAGTTGATTTCAACTCTAGAAGGAGAGAAAGGTAAATATGCATCAACTATTACTCTTATTAAATAGTTCATTCTTTACTGTCGTAGAAGTTTCCTTTCATGAACAAATGATGTTATAACTTAGCCGTAATGACCATAATGGATCATATACCTACTAAAATAAAACACACACACACAAAATATGAAGGTTGATAGGTTTTGACTCGAGATGAACCCTGACACGAAAAAAGATATACGAACCCGAAATGGGTCAAAAGTAGGTTGACACAAAATCAACACAAAAATATAAGGTTGGGTTAGGGGGATCCCGACAACCCAAAAGTGACTCATATGACTTGTTTAAGGGTAAAACTGTAAAATATAAAATTTTCTTTGAAACTTAAATTCAAAATTCTAAAAAGGGGATGGTGCATTCAAAGGGGGAGTGGATTATTTTAATTTTATTTCGGTTGTTTAACTACATTTTTTATTGGTACTTGGTAGAAATGTAGTACATCACATTGTTTATTATATTCATCTGTAAAATTCTAAAAAGGCAATGGTGCATTCAAATGGGGAGTGGATTATTTTAATTTTATTTCAGTTGTTTAATACATTTTTTATTGATACTTGGTAGAAGTGTAGTACATCATATTGTTTATTATATTCATTTGTAATCGAAATTAGAATCAATATGAAACGAACTCCGAATTCAAATTTCAAGTCAAATCGAAACAAACATTGAATTTTGAAATTTGAATTGAAACTAAAATCATATTCGAATTTCATATTGGAACAAGCCAGGATTTGGAACGAAAGTCGTAATCGAAAAGCGAAAAAAAAACACCCCGAACACATTTCGCCGAAATGGGTCAACATAAAATTCGATTAAGCCCGACATAGAAATAAATGGGTTGACACGAAATTGACAGGAACACGAATGACACAAACCCGATAATCCGAACCCGACCTGAATTGCCAACCTTAAAAATATGATTAGGGATGTTGTAAGGAATACAGTTTAGGCGAGTTTCTACACTTTCAATCCATTTGACCATTTTATATTGCTAATGTTTTGAGCTTGTTTCTATACTTTCAATCCGATTGACCATTTTATTTTATATAATGTTTTAAACTTGTTTCTACACTTTCAATACAGTTTCGCCACCTAGCATTTGGTTGGCAGGAATCCCCGGGATTCTAAAGGAAGTGATATCCAATTCCTAAGGATTCCTGTGTTTGGTTCACTTTAATGAGGGAATTTGAAGAAATTGGAATCCATCAAATAAGGGAAAGTGAATTCCATCACTACATGGAGTGATTCTAAAATCCTTTGAAATGAGTGAATGTGGAACATTACCTTGATACCCTTATAGCCCTAATATATCTTTCTCATTCCATCGACATAACACGTGAGCCGACATTACCTTTAGACCCTCCACTGCAGCCTTCCTCCGTCGTCGCCTCCAGACCCTCCGCCATAGCCTTCCTCCATCGTCGCCTCCACATCTTCAGCCGCAGGCTTCCTTCGCCACCGCCTCTAGACCCTCCGCTTCCGCGCCTTCCTCCGCCGCCGCCTCCAGACCCTCTGACGGCTTCTTCCTCCTCCTCTAGACCTTCCAAACCCTTCCCCCGTCGCCTTCTCCAGGTCCTCCGCCGCAGCCTTCCTTCGTCGTTGCCTCCAGACCCTCCACCGCAGCCTTCCTCCGCCGCTGCCTTATTACCCTTCACCGCAACGTTACTCCGCCACCGCCTCTAGACCCTCTGCCGTAGCCTTCCTCTACCGCCGTCTCCAAACCCTCCGCAACAACCTCTTCTTCATCAGTCGCAGTCGCCAGATGTCGTTGCTCCGTCGCTGCCTTCCTCCACAGTCGCCGCCTTCCGCATCAGCCACATATGAGTCTCCCTTCTCTCTCGCTCTCCCTCTTTGCCTTCCTCCACAATGTTAAATATGTCTGAATTACAATGTGAAACTGATGTTTAGAGACCAATGATATTAAAATATATGTGGATGTGTATTGTAATGATTTTAACTTAGGATGTCTATTAGCTTGATTTTCATAATTAATTGCTATGAATGCTCAATCAATAAAATGAAGTTTTAACTGTTCTATAACTTATATAATATATGTTTACATAAAAGTTATAAAACAAACTAAAAAATAAGTAAAAAAACAAGAAGGGCAATTATGTCATTTTACATTACTGAAACCAAATTCCAATTCCATTTCTTGCCAACCAAACAGATCACATATTCAAATTCCTATTCGTAACAGATTTCAATTCCTTTAGAAACATTCTGCGAACCAAACGCCACCTAAGAATTGTGTTATGACTTTACTTGTGTTCTTGGTAAGTAAGAAAAAAGCAAATTGCAAATTTTTCTCTCATTCTATGCTCACTAAAAAGCGTACCACGCTTTCTTTCTCTTCGAGAATTCCAAAGTGAACACCACTCATTGTAAAACTGCTTTATATAAAACTTTGGCCATATGTCATTTTTATAGACATACAACTTGCACAAAGCATATTGTGGGGTAAGTTACTTTTTGCATACATGTTCTAATCAGGCTTCAACTTGTAGCAAGAAAACTTAAACACACACAAAAAAAATTTCTTGGTTTGCATAAAGCACTTTTCATTTCTCAGCATCACCACAAATCCTTTTTGTAAACTTGATCAATAAAACACATGCATTTAATTTACAAAAATCAAACACAATTCACCTTTCATTGCCAGCAACATTTGCACTCATTTAGTTATAACCACTCTTTTATGAATTATTTGTGAAAAATATGCAAGCTTCTAAAAATATTATTAAACTGAACTAAGTTGAACATCTTTCTCTATGAGATTCAACTTTCAAAAGTCATAAACTGTTACTTATTTCCGCAAGTCATTGCATGCGCAGGGCCAATATAATTCTGTACCTGACTTTTGAGAACTATTTCTGTAGACCCATCAATTCGTACATGATGCAAGCCTAAATCAATATGAAGAATGATGTTTATATACTGTAACATGAAATTACATGAACACACACACACACACATACATACTTCGGTTTAGCTTCCTTCTCCCCTTTCTATCCTGCAAACGGCAGCAGGGAGGTCAACATCGATGAAATTTCATTTATTGCTTCCATTTATCTCTCACTATCTATGAATTCAATTCTCAACTTAACAAGACTAAAACTAGAAGGCAAGGAGTAGGTGTTATATTTTCTATAAAGAATGATTAGCCATTATTTTAAGCTCTCCACTAAAACTAGAAGGCAAGAAGTTGGTGTTATATTTTCTATAAAGAATGATTAGCCATTATTTTAAGCTCCAACTTAAGCCATATATTCAATGGCATAATAATCCACATAGTTTATTTATTGGTGAGATTGAACTCATAATCTAACCCATAATTAGTGGATACCTGGGTCTGTTTGCTTACTCAGGACTACTGGTTTACCAGGTGTTGTAAATTTGATCTATGTGAACCAGAAGTAACTTTTTGGGATGATTTTGAACTCAAAGTCGTCGAGTGCCTCCGAAACACTCTTGATAAACGCATCCAGTTCTACGAGGATGAGATTCGTAAGCTCAGTGAACAACGTTTTATGCCTGATTGGAGCTATTGTAACGTTTTCATTCTCAGGGTACCCATCTCTCTCTCTCTCTCTCACTCTGTGTATATATGTGCGTGTGTGTGTGCGCACGTGCGCGTGTCTGTGGTTAATAAATAAGAAAACATCAGGAGAAAATTTCTGTTTAAGATGGCTTTCATTCTACATATAGGAAAGCCTGGCATTCATGCTTGAGATGGCTCATCTTCACGAGGATTCATTGCGGGAATATGATGAACTTGAGCTCTGTTACTTGGAAACAGGTGCTTAATTATTAAATTCTTAAATTTGTTTATCCAACTTAATTAATCAACGTTGGATTCTTAACTCTTGTTCTTTTGCGCGATTTAGTTAAAAATGGAGGAAAACAAAGGGAGTTTGGAGGAATGGAGCACGGAGATGATCAATCTGCAATACTAAAGCCTAGAAACAAACAACTGACTCAGATTGTTCTAGATACTTCATTTAGGGAGTTTGAATTTCGACAGTACCTATTTGCCTGTCAAGCTAAGGTTATCTAAGATATTTAGTTAGATAAACTCAGAACCAGTTTCTATATATCAAACTTAAGCATATGAATTATTTATAAGCCAAGCTTTTTGCAGCTGTTGTTTAATCTACACCGTCCATTTGAGGTTGCATCAAGGGGTTTTTCATTTATAATTAGTTTCTCAGAAGCATTGGCCCTGCGTGAGGTTGGTATTTAATCCAGATTGGTTTCTTTACATAAATTATTATTGCTAATCTTTGAAATTATCTAAATCTGATTGTTCATAATTTGTAATTCTCCAGAGTATTTTGCCCTTCTGTATGAGGGAAGTTTGGGTTCTAACCTCATGCTTGAGCTTGGTAAGTGCAACTGCTGATCAGTACAGAGATGGATTAGTGTCACTGGAGATAGAAAAAGAATATTATCGTGTACGGGGTGAATTATATTCTCTATCCCGAGTTAAGGTAAAATATTATAGTTTCATATTAACATTCATCGAAGTAATGAATGATCATGAAACACATTTGGGTCAAAATAAGGTAATTTCGTTTTTGCATGGGTTTGGTGAGGAAAAAAACCGTCCACTTTTTGGTTTTTTCTATTAATTTACTTGCTTTGCTAAATACGATTACAAAAATCATATTATTTCAATAATAATAATAATAATAATCTATTCTTTTGAACAAAGTGGTTTAAGAGGTTTTATGCATCCACAATACATTTTTGGTCACTTTTGAACTGGTTTGCTTCTAAAGTGTAAACTACAGTTTTTAAATTGACCCGTTGGCGATTATATATACCCTGAATCAATCCATTCTGAAGAGAATGGGTAAATTGCCACCTCTAGTTCTCAAATGGCATACAATTCTTGAGATTTATTATCGTTTATTGAAGTTTATTTTATGAACTTCGCAGTTCATGAGGCTTGCATATCTAATGGGATATGGATCTAATATAGAAAGAAGTCCGGTTAACAGGTAACCGCTTAATTACTGGCTGTCTTATTGTCAGTTTTCTGCATTTTCAGAAATATATATATTTTTTATCTCTCTCTCTCTCTCTCTCTCTCTCTCTCTCTCTCTCTCTCTCTTACAGTGCTTCCCTTAGCATGTTACCTTGGCCTAAGCCATCAACATGGCCTTCAGTTCCCTCTGATGCCCAATCTGAGGTCGTTGGGAAAGAAAAGGTATTCATATTCGTTTCTAGTCTACATCATTATGCAATGATATAAATTATAAGCGTTTAATATAATTGAACTAAATATTATAGAAAATTCTTCAAGATACTCCAAGGATCAAGCACTTTAATATTCAGAGGAAACCATTGCCTCTTGAACCCTCTTCTCTTCTGCGTGAGGCTTATCGTAGAAAAGCCTCTCTTTCTGTTGATGGGTACGGAAATATATACTTTTATATCCCTTCTAGATCTAGTTTTTGACTCTCAGGCACATAAAGAGATATTGAATGTCACATTCTGACCGTTCAACAATTCGAATAAACTCGACGATTCTTCTGTCATTTAGAAAATTTGTAAATTTTTCCGTATATTTAAAAATATTTTATGCTGCCAGCTCAGGTTCAGAAGCACAAATTCCTTCACTTACATCACCTTCTTCATCGATTTCAAGAAACAATTCTACACCGGTAAACTTTGAGAGCTCGATTGACACGATTAGACTTGCAGAAGTTTTTGTGGCTGCTGAGTGTGCTCTACGTGTGACAATTTCTGATCCTGATTTATGGAAATCATTATCATCTTTAAAGGACTTTGAGGTATATGATATTGACTGATTTCATAAATTATGATGCAAATTAAGACCTTTATTAACTCATTAGATTAGCTCACACACTTGATATTTATATAAAACTAGCAAGAGATGCACATTAATATACAAATAAATGTTTATATGATGTTTGAGTATGAGATAATGGCCTCGACTGAATATATATGGTTTGTTAAGTAGGCTGGCCTAGATGAATTCTTCTCCTAGGTTGTGTTTGGATTTGCGCTTTCTATTGTTTTTCTGATTATTGCAAATTTTAGTTGTGTTAACCAGTTTTTATTGTTTAGATAAATTGAGTTCCATACGAGGTGCAGCAGAACTGATTATCTACGAGTAGAATAAAGTTGCATATTGGTTTATTCTTTTAACCTAAATCATGACATTTACTCTCATTTCAGAAAAATCGAGTCCTTCAGTTATACAATTTCTCATTTCTCTTCGTTACCAGATCTTGCTTATGATATCACATAATCACTTTCAAAATGCACAAATAAATGGCCCTCTTTTTTTTTAATCTTCATTACTGTTGATTGTAAAACTGTGAAGCTATTATAAACATATGTTTTTTACAGCAAAAATATCTGGAGCTATCAAAGGGTGCTGCAGATAGTTATTATCATGCATGGTGGAAAAGACATGGGGTTGTTCTTGATGGTGAAATTGCATCTGTTTATTTTAAGCATGGTAATTATGAACTGGCTGCAAACTCGTATGAAAAAGTTTGTGCTCTTTATTCTGGTGAAGGATGGCAAGATTTGCTAGCAGATGTACTTCCAAATTTAGCCGAATGCCAGAAAATACTTAATGATCAACCAGGTTACTTATCGTCTTGTGTTAGATTGCTTTCTCTTGATAAAGGTTTGTTTTTGACCAATGAACGCCAAGCTTTTCAGTCAGAAATGGTTGGTTTAGCACACAGTGAAATGAATGATCCAGTGCCTTTAGATGTATCATCATTAATAACATTTTCTGGGAATTCGGGCCCACCAGTCGAGCTATGTGATGGGGATCCAGGTTCTTTAAGTGTAAATTTATGGAGTGATTTTCCTGATGACATAACTCTTGAATCACTTAGTCTTACCTTGACAGCTACCGACAACGCTGATGACCGTGTTAAGGTATAATACTAGTTATTACTATCCAGTTGCAATATTAGCATTTAATATTATTCTAAAAGCAACATTTTCTTTCCTTTTTTGTAAACTTTAGGCAATCAAGAGTAGTGGTGTTACAATATTGAAACCGGGTAGAAATACAATCACTCTTTCCTTGCCCCCACAGAAACCTGGTGCGTATGTATTGGGTGTTCTTACAGGACAGATTGGTCATTTGAGATTTAGGTCTCATGGTTTCTCAAAAGGTGGTCCTGCAGATAGCGATGATCTTATGAGTTATGAAAAGCCAACTAGACCGATATTGAAGGTAGTAAATGCTGTTTTCTTACAAGATCTAGAACTGAAAACCGATTCTTTTAATGCACTCTAAATATACTATTTTCTAATATATTCTGTCATGAACATGTTTCTCTATAGTATATGGCAATATTTACAGATTTTGTTTATTCATTTTATGTTCCAAATTTAGGTATTCAAACCACGACCTCTTGTCGATCTTGTTGCAGCGGTTCCGTCTGCATTGCTGATGAACGAGCCGCAATGGGTTGGGATAATTATAAAACCATTGAATTACTCCCTCAAGGGTGCTGTTTTGCACATTGACACAGGGCCCGGGTTAAAGATTGAGTACTCGCACCCCATCGAAATCGAGAAATATGTCGATTGTGATAAAGATAGTTATACTGCTTCTGATATTCACAAAGAATCTGCTCAAATTACTCTTACAAATGGTAGCATAACATTACCAAACTGGGCAAGCAATATAGTTAGTGTTTTGTGGATTCCTGTTCGTGCTATCAGTAATGAGCTAGCAAGAGGAACATCTGCAGGTAATAATAACATCAATGTATGCATGCTTTCTTCAATTACACCATATTTTGACTAAAAAGATAAGCTTTTTTAGGTACAATTTCATCCCAAAGACTTACGGTTCTCGATGGACTGAGGACATTAGCTGTGAAACTTGATTTTGGGGTGTCACACAATCAGATATTAAATAAGACTGTAGCTGTTCATTTCACTGACCTGTTTCATGTTAGCACACGTGTAGCAGACCATGGGAGTGATGGTTCTTTGCTTTTGCAGGTTTATTGCCATTAAAAAGCAACTTTATTTTTTTGTTATTAGCATAAAGAAAATACAAAACTTGAGTTTATTCTTATAACTAGAATTAAAGTTTTGGGTCTTTCTTCTTTCCCGAGTATTTCAGGTGATACTACAATCACAAGTGAAGGCCTTAGTGAATATTCATGATGCTTGGTTAGATTTACAAGATGGTTTTTCTCATGGTGGCCGAGGTGATAGGAGGCCAATTTCTGCTTCATTTCCTCTTGTGGTTCCTGCAGCATCTAGGGCTGGAATATGTTTCGGTATAATCATGGGAAATACAACAAATGAAGGTGAATCATTTAAATTGTTTTGTTGTAAATTGTATAAACTTGGTTTTGAATTCACTTGTCTCAAATCCAAGTGACTGAATTATTTGTGGTTCTACAGAAGAAGAAAAAGTGGTGCATCCTGATACAATATTAAATATAAAGTATGAGATTTCAGGGGACAGAAACATTGGATCTCACACCCCACTGTCTATAGAGACCAAATCACCCAAGGATGATGTCACACCATTTTTGACGTTCAGGAGTGCAATTGTTATACAACGACCCGTGCAGGAACCCTTATTAGTAGTTGGTTTTCTTCCTCTTCCTTCAAATGGTCTTAGAGTTGGACAGCTGTTCACAATGAAATGGAGACTTGAAAGGTTGAAGTATTCTGAGGATGAAATAATGTATGAAGTTAATGCGAATTCAAAGAATTGGATGTTTGCCGGGCGGAAGCAAGGCCATGCCACTCTCTCTGCAAAACAAGGTGAGCCAAAGTTGGTGTTTTAATGGGACGGGTCTTGATCTGGATTTGATCTGATCCACATCAAAAGACTTGATCATTGATCCAGTAAGCAATCAAGGACTACACATTTATTCATTATTTTCCACCCCATAAAGCTAGTGATAAATAAAGCGTGAAAATCATTAAATAGATACCAAGTTTCAATATCATTCTACTAAAGTCACTCAAGATTTCTTTCAACTGCAAACACTAATCAAGTTTCAATGTTGTTCCCTTGTGGAATTCTTCATAACTTGATAAAATGAAATGACAAAATAGAATAATTATGAAACTTGGTTACTATATAGTGATGTTTTCTTTCAAAAACTTCATAAAGATTCACCAATATTGAAGCTCAAGTGGTTTTTGCTGAAAAAACGATTGAGAAGTTTCTCTCTTTTCCTGAGGTTAGTCTAGAACTTGTTCACTTTGACAGGTTCAAGGATTGAGATTTCGATATTGTGTGTACCACTGGCTGCTGGATATGTTCGGCCCCCGCAACTCCACTTGCCAAACATGAAGGGGGCGAATATATGTTGCAATCCTGCTAGCCCTCATTTGGTTTGTGTTCTACCTGCAACTATGAGCTCTTCATTTTGCATTCCAGCATGATGCTACTACTGCATATTTTTGTGTGCACCCATTTTCTATCATGAGCGCGTTACAGGCTTGCAGCAGGTCACATATCGAGATGATTCATCCAGTTTTGTAGCTTAAATTTGTAGAGTTAGTTTGGTCTACTAGGTATGCATATGGGAAATTATCTTTAGTGTTTTCCAGTGAAAAAAATATGATCTTTTTATAATAGGGTATCACTAGAAAATAATTTGATATGATTGTAAAAAACTCTAGTTTCAGCACTGGTAACTACTGTCAATAAGCAACTTTTTTTCTTTTTCCATGTTTGTAATTTTGGTGACTGAGTTGCTGCCAACCACTTAAGTTCTCTTGCATTTATAAAACTTGAATTATTTACATGTATATATATTAAATATATAGCAGAAAATCTAGAATACTGTCTTCTTTTTTTTGTTTTTGTTTTTGTTTTTGTCTTTTTCCAACAATCAAATTAACAAATGCAACTCCAGCTCATTGGTAAGACATTCAACTTTAAAGTGTATGTGTAAGAACTCCCTTCTGTGCATCCCATGATTATTCGAGCACATACTCCTGGAATTTTTAAACCAAAACACATTGCCGATCTTTCTCATATCGCCGTAGGATGCTTCTTGACCCAAGAAAGGAATGAAGGGATAAGGAGCTCTAACCCTTATACTAGCTTCATATTGCCATTTTCTCCAATAAGACCCAAAAGGTTACAGATTACATATCGGCTGCAAACAATCCTCAATAGCGCGAGGCTGTGAATGAAGAGATGTCTGTCTTAATGCAAATCATACTCGGGAGCTAGTTCCTCGGCCTCAAACTTCCAATGTTACTTGTAACACCGTGATTCACGAGCTTAAAATTAGCGCCAGCTAAAACTTTTAAAACTTATTTATCAAAAGCCTGCAGCGGATATAAACACCATTTACAAATTATCAGATAGTTATCTGACTAGTTAACATATCAAACAACCGGGGTTACCACAACTAATATCCGACCATCGGATCACATGCACATAAATAACAATTAGTGTTCCTCAAATGTAAATACTACAATTACCCACGAGTAACCCAAGCTCGCCAGGCCATCAGTCACTAACCTGCGAAAAAGGGAAATCTTGCACCGTTAGCTACAAACTAGCTAGTGAGCACCAATTTACACATAAACATCAATAAGCATGCTATCACATCACAATAAGTCACACAGAGCTAGGCTTTCACATAGCGGTGTGCCGACATGTCAGCGGGATCATATCTTGCGAGGTAGCTAGCCTGGCTCAACGATCCAAGCTGGGGAATCAGTCATAACCATCCGCATCGGTGGGGGAGCGAAGAGCAGTCCACCATCACGTTCACCAGTTCTGGTTTGTACCAAGAACCCCATTTCACAACCAGTTCCGACTCTCGCCGAGAACCCCCTTACGTAACCAGTTCCGGCTTACGCCAAGAACCCCATCACATAACCGGTTCTGGCCCATCTTCGTCAAGGAACGGTGGCCTGCAGAGCCGTTACCAAGCGTATACACTCGGGTACCGTTAATCCCCCACTTCCAGACCCTATCGGGCCTCCAGGGACCAGCCTACACGGCTGACCTTAACCAATCCCAGGAACTGTGGTACAGTCCCCCAATTGTCCGGACATAACATAATAACACATAACTGATCCAATAAGGATCCAATTGCATGCATACTTTAACACTTTAACACAGCTGATCCAATTAGGATCCAATTACTTACGCATATACACTATTAGTCTATTACCTTAGCTTCTGCTCATACTCAATAAGCAGGAAACTAAATTACACTTTAAACATAACATACAGTTGTCACATAAGTCATAACCCTACTTGGGTCTATCTCGTATCACTTCACTTATCTATCGTCACTACCATAATCACATTACACGTGTTATAACACAACACGTCACTTCACCACTTACCTCGCACGTGCATATGTCAATACCGCAACAGCACGTTTCAATACACATTAGTTAGCGCTACTTACTGAGTCTCATGAGGAAACCGGTACTCACCTCGATATCACAGGAGGCAGATAGGTATTCGGGAATCCCAAGAGCACACAGAGTCGTCCGAATCACCTAACACATTAGGTTCATGCTTGGCTATCACATACACATAGTCCACATAGGTTAAAACACAAGTTACACAAGCTGTCAGCATTGGACAGGCTTCTACGGCCGTAGAGGACATGTCCTACGGCCGCAGGACACATGCCAAACCTTTACTACGGCCGTAGGGTCAAGTCCCTTCGCCCGCAGAGGTTTCTTCCAATGAACCATACACTACGGCCGCAGGAACCTATTCCTACACCCGTAGTAGCTATTCTTTGGTGAACTACGACCGTAGGTTACATACCTACGCCCGTAGTACTTGTTCCATCGTCCATAGACGGTATTCCACACAAAAACACATCCTACGGCCGCAGAAACCATGCCTACGGCCGTAGTAGACACACCAGGCCTCCTACGGCCGTAGGACTTATCCCCTACGCCCGTAGGAAGGTCACGAACAGCAGACCTTCGTCCCTGTTTTGACACAGCTACTGTAAATCACCATTTTAACACCAATTCGATTCAAAGCTCAGTTTTAATCACATGTATACTTCACAAGACACCTCTAGGACCTTATGAACACACTTTTGACGCAAATCAACACTTAGAACACAATTTTGCCTCACCAAATTACTTCATCTCTTTCAAACACAAAACTAGGGTTCTTCCATCAAAAACACTTACAATTCAGTTAGCACACAGCAGATTATACTCGGTTTTGATACTGAAATCACTTGCTTCAGCTTACTCCTCGATTTGCTCTTCAAAAACTCCAAAGATTGAGAGCATGTATGTGTTCGTATGATTGTGTATGTGTGTATTATGTGTGTTTAACAAAAACCCAGGGGATAAGGAAAGCCTCAGCCGACCTTGGGTTTAATTAAATTAAACCCGGGTATTTTATTCCCCTTTCCAACTTACAACACAACACCCGCTATCCCGTTTTAACTAATGGGATATCTACGGAATCATAACACGAAACCGTTTAACACTTTATCACTTTTAAACACGTTCATCACTTTTCACTTAATCACTCTAATTAACGCATAACACGCGCTCGTAACTTAAAACACACTAATTTAAATCACCTAAATTCACTGTACAACTATTTAAACACAAAGTACAACTAGGTACTACTAGGCCCATTTTGAGGATGTTACAAATCTACCCCTCTTAAAGAGGATTCCGTCCTCGGAATCTAATCACGATCACTCACACGATCACACATTACCACAATCATCCTGCGTTAGACCACAACCACAATTTAACACGAAAAGCAACTAACACAAAACTTTATTTATTTCGACTAACCGCAACGCTACACTTCGCATGAAAAGTACACACTACATTTACACACACCACACTAAGCTACACTTAGACCACTTTACTATTACCTCAAAATTCACACAACACTTTCAACTAGTTAGGGCACTCCGAGGAGTCATGCCCATACTGCCTGCAATTATAGCAGTATTTACCTAAACACTCCTTAGCATAATGCCCAGGGAGTCCACAAGAATAACAAACCTTTTCTTTATGACGACACTCCCCAGCATGACCTTTACCACATATCTCGCACACAACTCTATGTCGAGATCCTCCGGTTTCAGTTCGGGTTTTCCTCTTCTTGTCTCCCTCATTTGGTTCTTCTCCTAACACGTCAAACTCTTCTCGGATAGTGTCTCTTATTTCATTCTTAATCTCTTCCTTCATCTCATTCTTTATATCTTTCTTCATTTCATTCTTCACATCTTTCTTCATTTCATTCTTTATATCTGTCAAAATTGGCGGAATGTTTTTCTTGAAACATTTGTCAAATTGCTCCGAGATCACCTCTCGAAGATGACGTGTAGGTACAGCTCCACGCCGATTTCCGTAGACAGAAATATGATCTTGCAATTCTCCAATAGCAGTTAAATCTAAAGTCTCCTCACGTTTCCCTTCGTTTCTAGCTTGTTGGTTTAAGTTTTTATCCATATCTCTGCAATCAAAGAACTCTTAGTTAGTACAAACACAAAACATCATTAAAACCTTTCTACTATACACCAATTTAATCTAATCACACTTGGACATTCTCGACTGTCCGCATTAACACACACATCATTTTCTTAGTACACTAATTAAGTCTTGTTTTATTACCACCAATACTATTCTTTTACACTATCAATAATACCACTTTATTTCTCTTATCGCGTTCGCGTTTATTTAACACAATTGTCATTCAACCTTAACTAAATTTCTCAAATCAACTTCTTACAGCTAATCAACACAAACAATACATTTCCGCAATTTACATCGAGCTAAAACACTTGTCTCAAGAAACAACAAAACCTCTATCACATTTACTGAATTGGATTTCCCTCGACAATATCATTGCCGAATTAACCCACTCCAGTTCCAACACTGAAACCTCATAAGAAACACAATTACAATAAAAGCAAGAAACAATCTCACTACAGTCAACAACAACTCATAAAACACTAATCCTATTTACAACTATTTGAACATCAACAACTTACATTCTTAAACGAGCTTAGTCAACACCAGTACAAACGCTTACAGTTCAACAAAATCTACAAAACACAAAATAACCAAAACTATACATCTGGTCTCTTTAGCTTCACTTGTCATTATCTACAACGCTCACCCCTTTTACACGGGAAGAGCCCTGACACAGATCCTCTAGTTTCTGCATTCTATCCCATCGGGCAATCACTAATTCGGTGCCCAACTTGTGGCACCTAAAACACACATTTCCTTTAAACTCGTATTCTGCAGTTATGTGGCCAATCTGTCCGCACCTCAAACACCTGGTAGTAGTTTTGGAGCAAGAACCAGTGTGATACGCACGACACTGAGAACACCATGAACCATCAAAATTTTGGCTTTTTATACAATTTCGACTTTCTGCCTACACAAGGCTGCTCTTTCGCAGGACCAGATTTAGAGGATTTCCGCAATTTCCTCTTCTGACCCTTATCTGTCTTATCTCCCTTACACTGGAGGCGATCTCCCTCAATTTGTCAAGCTATTTCAAAAGCTCGATCTAAACTAGACACAACTCTAACATGCGCTCTATATTCCATTGGCAACATTCCCACAAACTTGCGAATCTTCGCACTTTCATCTACTACTAGGTGAGGGATAAACCTCACTTTATCAGTAAAAGCATGGATTAAATTTTCCACTGGCTTATCTCCTTTCTGGAGATCATTGAACTCCCGTTCCATCTTTTCTAAATCATAATCGGTGCAGTATTTATTTGTCACCCGTTCAGAAAACTGCTCCCACGTCATTGCAACAATCACTTCTCTGTTCACTGAATCTTTCACTGAGTCCCACCAAAACAAGGCATCACCCTTCAACAAGCGTACCGCATATTTGACACGGTACTCTGGTTCACAATCACAAGACTTGAAAGCTTGATCCGTCTCTCGAAGCCATCGTATAGTATTCGAAATATTATCACTACCCTCGAACTCCTTGGGTCCACAAGAAAGAAACTTCTTGTAGGAACAGCGCTCCGGACTCTTGCGTTTGACGGATTCCAACAATATCTCCCTCGTCACTCGGAGTTCTTCTTCAAGGTGCAGAACATACGCCTGCCACTCTGGACTCGGCCTCGAGCCTTGAGTATCACGCAGAGAAGATTCCTTCTCAGTTTCAACATGAGTACGAGATGCCTCGTCCTTCACTTGCTTACGAGCATTTTCACTATCAGCTCGCTGCTCAGACATTCTCACTTACTCACTATACACACGAAAACCACACTTAGCACATCACTTATACGACATCTACTAACACGGGGCGTTAGTATACAACATATCACAATCACATAACACTCACACTCAGCCCCAATTACCCCCAACAGGAACACTTAACGATGGTCGGACCCGAGTTTGAGATCGAATACTCTTCCGAGTATCCAATTCCCTCAAACTTAGGCTCTGATACCTAATTGTAACACCGTAATTCACGAGCTTAAAATTAGCGCCAGCTAAAACTTTTAAAACTTATTTATCAAAAGCCTGCAGCAGATATAAACACCATTTACAAATTATCAGATAGTTATCTGACTAGTTAACATATCAAACAACCGGGGTTACCACAAATAATATCCGACCATCGGATCACATGCACATAAATAACAATTAGTGTTCCTCAAATGTAAATACTACAATTACCCACAAGTAACCCAAGCTCGCCAAGACATCAGTCACTAACCTGCGTAAAAGGGAAATCTTGCACCCTTAGCTACAACTAGCTAGTGAGCACCAATTTACACATAAGCATCAATAACCATGCTATCACATCACAATAAGGCACACAGAGCTAGGCTATCACATAGCGGTGTGCCGACATGTCAGCGGGATCATATCTTGCGAGGTAGCTAGCCTGGCTCAACAATCCAAGCTGGGGAATCAGTCACAACCATCCGCATCGGTGGGGGAGCGAAGAGCAGTCCACCATCACGTTCACCAGTTCTGGTTTGTACCAAGAACCCCATTTCACAACCAGTTCCGACTCTCGCCGAGAACCCCCTTACGTAACCAGTTCCGGCTTACGCCAAGAACCCCATCACATAACCGGTTCTGGCTTTCACCAAGAACCCCATCTTCGTCAAGGAACGGTGGCCTGCAGAGCCGTCACCAAGCGTATACACTCGGGTGCCGTTAATCCCCCTCTTCCAGACCCTATCGGGCCCCTAGGGACTAGCCTACACGGTTGACCTTAACCAATCCCAGGAACTGTGGTACAGTCCCCCAATTGTCCGGACATAACATAATAACACATAACCGATCCAATAAGGATCCAATTGCATGCATACTTTAATACTTTAACACATCTGATCCAATTAGGATCCAATTAGGATCAACTTTTGGCTGCACAGCTTGAAGCTTTGAAAGATGAGAATCTGAAAGATGAACTGATGGTTAAGTGACAACAGGAGTTAGCTATTGACTCGCGTGGTTTGAGGGTTTATCATGGATGCGTTTGGGTACCGAAATTTGGTAATTTGAGGGAGTTAATTCTAAATGAGGTTCATAAGTCTAGATTGTCAATACATCCAGGTAGTACAAAGATGTACTGTGATTTAAAGACTCGTTATTGGTGGCCGACAATGAAAACAGATATTGCTAAATTTGTTGGGACATGTCACATTTGTGCGCAAGTTAAAGCTGAACATCAGAAACCGTACGGATCATTGAAACAATTGGATATACCTGAGTGGAAGTGGGATCACATTACGATGGATTTTGTAACTAAACTTCCACGAACTCAAAGAGGCCATGATATGATTTGGGTTATTGTTGATAGATTAACCAAGAGTGCACACTTTCTCGCTACTACCGAAACTGCTTCTTTGAGTAAACTAGCTCAACTGTATATAGATGAGATAGCGTCTAGACATGGAGTTCCTTTGTCTATTGTGTCGGATCGAGACTCGAGATTCGTATCTAACTTTTGGAACAAGCTGCAACAAGAATTGGGATCCAGGGTGAATTTGAGTACAGCTTATCATCTGCAGACAGATGGTCAATCAGAAAGAACTATTCAGACTTTAGAAGATATGCTTCGAGCATGTGTGTTAGAGTTTGGGGGTTCATGGTATTCACATCTGCCATTGGTTGAGTTTGCTTACAACAACTCTTATCATTCCAGCATTGGTATGGCACCGTATGAAATGTTGTATGGTCGTCCTTGTAGAACTCTGACTTGTTGGTTAGAAGCTGGGGAAAAGCAATTTGCAGGGTCTGATATTGTACAGATGACAGCTGACAAGGTTGCGATTGCTCGGGATAAACTAAAAGCTGCAAGGGATAGACATAAAATGTATGCAGATCCGCGTTGTCCACCGGTGTCTTTTGTTGAGGGAGAAAAGGTTTATTTAAAAGTCTCTCCGTGGAAGGGTGTGATTCGTTTTAGGAAACGCGGGAAGTTGGCTCCCCGTTACATTGGTCCTTTCAGAATCAAACGAGTGGTCAACGATCAGGCAGTTGCTTTGGATCTTCCTGATGAATTAGCGGGTATCCATGACACTTTCAACGTATGTTATTTGAGAAAATGCAATGTAGAGGATCAGACGCAGATTCTTCCGATTCAGCATCTTCGTGTGGATATGAATCAGAAACTTATTGAGGAACCAGTTGAACTGCTGGATCGTAAAGTCACAAAATTGAGAAAGAAACAGATACCCATGGTTTTGGTTAAGTGGAAACACAGTTTAGGTTCAGACTTGACTTGGGAGACTGAAGCTGATATGAGAAGCCGGTATCCTTCTTTGTTTGAGCGCGATGAGATTCCGAGGACGGAATCTTCTTAAGGGGTGAAGATTTGTAACACCCTCTCAACCGGCCTAGATTAATTAAGGTAATTAAATTAATTAATCTTGAGATTTAATTTGTTTATGTGAATTATTTGTAAATATGTGTTAATTGATAATTGTTTGTGATATTATTTTTTGTTTTATTATTTTAGGAAAATAATTATATTAAATTAATATTGAGTTGGTGGGGGGGGGGGTCCGGTTTTGGTGGGTATAGCTACCCACTCCTCCTCCATACTTCATTACTTGTAAAGTTGAACAAAGTGTGGTGTGTGTTTTTGGTGGGTTTCGGCCGAGAAGAAGAAAGAAAGAAGGAACATTCAACAATTGGATTTTTTAATCTTGCATGCTTAAATTTATAACTGAGAATCATAACATCATAAGGTTATAATTCTGAATTGTAGTTGTTAATTATTGTTTATATTTTGTTTTATTGAGATAATATGAATTCCGATTGTTTCTTGTTGATTTGGTGATTTAGGTTGAATGCATGTTAGATTTTATGATTGATATATGTTCTAGATATGTTTAGAATGATTTCTGAAAACTTAGAACACTTGTATGTTGAAAATCAGTAAGGAATTGAAGTTAGAAATCGAAGTTTGGCAAGAACACATGAATCTGTCGGATTTAAGTATGTATGTATCGGAATTGAGGAAATCCGATAAAATATTCTCGGAATGGTGATGAATCCGAGCAAATTGCTAGGAATTGTACTGAATACCGATAAAATATGAACTGTGGGCCTTAACATTTGTCTCGGATTTGATTTGATCGGAATTGGACATTCTCTCGGAATTCAATTTTCTCGGAATGTGCCTTTGCTCGGAATTCTAGTTTATTGGAATTGCTTATTTTCTCGGATTATGCATGTTCTCGGATTGCTTATTTTCTCGGATTGTGCATGTTCTCGGATTGTGTATTTTCTCGGATTGTGCATGTTCTCGGATTGTGTATTTTCTCGGATTGTGCATGTTCTCGGATTGTGTATTTTACCGGATTGTGCCTTTTATCGGATTTAGCCAATCACTCGGAATCCGACAACGATCAGAAATGGGTTCTATCGGAATTTGAGATTTAGGAGTTATTCCTAACAATCAAACTATGAATTGGTATACATGATAGTTATATATGAATATCTAACATGTGATGTATGAATACATGTGTTATTTATTATGAATCGGTATTGTGAATTGAATACTGACATGTGATTTTCTAATCTAAGGAACTGAGAAGACTCAGTGAACTAGACCACTGAGTGTGCTACAGTGTTGACTGTGGTGAGTGGATTTATATCCTGATTGTACAGGATGTAACATCTTGATTGAATATGTGCTCTTTGGATATGTATACATGTTATTGTGGAGGTCAGCCGTGACAATTTTGTAGGCTGGGCTTGTTGTTTGGGGATTTACAGTATCTGATCTTGAGATGCATATGTTGCACTCAAGGGTGCTTTTACTGTTATCCATGTTAGCAGAGCTATCGGTAAACCTATGCTTTGGCCGGCATTTGGTTGAAGGTGGTTGCAACACCGCCGGTCCTCTTGAGTTTGAGCTTGATTACTTGTTGGGTTGTTAGCCTTGTACTTGGTTGTGATATTTGTTCCCTCACTTAGCTTTGTGCTAATTCCCCACTAGATTGTTTTGCAGAAACTCCGCGGTGAGTTTGTAGATAATGAAGACTGAGATTTTGGACCGACCATTACTCTGATGTCAAAGATTTTTGTTAGAGCCTGTTTTGTAACTAACACTGTAGTGGATATTTTGTAAATGATAACCAGTCAAAGTGGTATATCTTTTGGATTTTAAATCTAATTATATGTAATTAGTTTCCGCACGCAGTTTATTGTTAATTAAAAAGTACAGTGTTACATCTTCTTAGTGGACATCTCACTGAGATTGTCTTTATGGAACAACCTCCAGGATATGTTAATTCTCGTTTTCCAAATTATGTTTGTTGCCTTGGGTGTTGTATCCTGCTTGGTTTTAACAACTTAAGAGGTTTTCTTACTTTTGGTTTTTCTTTTCTAGTAGTTCGGTTCACACATCTCTTTTTATATTTAAATGGGAATGAAGAAACGATTATTTAAAGCTTCAGGTTATCTCTATCATGAGTTTAACGATTATTTAAAGCTTCAGGTTATCTCTGTCATGAGTTTACTATCAAGGGTCTTGGCAATTAAACTATTTATTAATACTTGAAGTTTCTTATACCGGTATGGTCTATTTTTTAGTCAAGCCAAGTATGCTCTTGACATTCTAAACCGAGTCAGCTTGCTTGATTCAAGAAAACCCTTGGGAACTCTCAAGTTTTGGAATGGTTTTTTGGATCCTGCTTTATATTGATCATTCGTTGGTGCTCTTTAGTGTCTTACCCTCATTCTTCAAACTTTGTTATATGTTGTTAATCAAGTAAGTCAACATCTCCATGCCTCTACCACCAATCATTTTCAAGTTGTCGAATGTTTTCTTCCATATGTCAAAGACACTCTAACTTATGGATTTTCTTTTCAACAACCTTTCTTGGCTTCTATTGTCAGCTATTCGGATGATGATTGGGCTTACTGCATCGAAACTCAATGCTATACATATGTGATATGCCTATCCATCCTTGTCCCGCTCAAGTTGTGAAATTTAATGTTGTGCTATGACAAACACGATAGTTGAAATTGTATGGATCACACATCTTCTTCGTGAACTTCATACTTTGGCACCCGACCTACGAACAATTATGTGGGTCAACTGGAACGCTATTTCAATTTCTCATATGTGTGCCAAGCATATTGACATTGTTTTTGTTTGACGGCTTGTTTCATATTGTCATCTTATACTTATTTCGTTCCAACTAAGCTTCAAGTAGGGGATATATGCACCAAGGGAGTGCGGTATGATTTGTGTTGGTCCACCACCTCTGAAGGAATGCGGTATGGTTGGATGACGGATATTTTGGCGTTGAGGAGCCGCGGGGAAAACTCCCTCGGTTGCCATCTATGCCTATTAGGGATATTCTGTTGGCGCGACCACACCGAGAAAAGATAGGCACAACACTCTCACGTCCCTTTTTTCTTTTTCTTTTTCTTTTTTTAATTCCAATGAGGTAAGTTGAATGATAAGCTAGAAATATGATAATTTTGGGTGTTTTATTAGGATAGAAAGATAGAAATGGTAGAGAGAGGAAAATTGACTTCAAAATTGGGACAATGAGATGGTGAAGTGACCATACCCTTCACTCTAAACCTAAAGGGGGTATTAGCGTTAAGAGTATACAGAATGGATAGAATTTGGCATGATTGGTAGGGGGCCATGAAGTGGTTAGCAAAAATTCTCACTCCACCATAGCGTGCGTTTTGGATGTGATGGTTGCAATTGTAACACCCTCCTTACCGGCCTAGTATAATTAAGGTAATTAAGTGATTAACCTTAATTTATTTAAATAAGAGGTATTATTATTTTGTGATTATTATGTGATTAATTAGTTTGCATTTTTTTTATATTTGATTTAAATGTGAAATTGATTAATTAATTGTTATTGTGGTGAGTGGGTCTTGAGGTGTCGGTTTTAGGACACTTAATCACCAATATTACCACTCACTCTCAATTGCATGCAAAACCTATAGAGTGTGTGTGTGTGTGTGTGTGCGATTGTGTGCTCTCGGCCGAGAAGAGAGGAGAAGAAAGGGATATTGATTCTTGATCTTAATTGTGTAATCAGTTAATTGAAGTGAATTCTTCAAGAGGTTAGATCACTGAATCACACTTGTTAATTGTTGTTAAATTCGGTTTTAGATATATATATATATATATATATATATATATATGAATTCCGATTGAATGTTTTACATGATGAATTGATGATCTATGTTGAATGCATGTTAGGGATTGGTGTTAGTTTATGATCCATACATGTTTAGAATCAATTCTGGGAACATAGATGTTATTGCATGTTCAAAAACAGATTAGAAATTGAATTTATGCATAGATATGATTCTGTCGGAATTCATATTATGAAGCATTCGGAATTCGTGTTATGAATGGATCGGAATTGGTGAATTCCGATCATTTTTATCGGAATTGATATGAAACCGAGAAGAATGATCGGATTTGATGACTAACCTTTGCTCGGAATTCCATTCTATCGGATTCTGCCTTTTCTATCGGAATTGGTCTTATCGAATTTGACCCTATCGGATTTGGTTTTATCAGATTTGACCTTAGCTCGGATTTGATTCTATCGGAATTGACTTTATCGGAATTTGAGAATTTAATCGGATTTGGAATTGATCGGAATTCTAACTTTCCTTTGCTCGGAATTTGAATGTTATGAGGAATCCGATTAAATATCAACTCTTTGATGAATTGAAGATAAACATGAACTTGTACATCAAGTGTGGCTTTGACTCATGAAAGGAGTATGTGTATTGCCTAAGCTAAGGAATTGGATGAATTCACAGAATTACAGTATGTAAAAGGGTAATAGTGAATGATAGTATATTATTTGAATATACTTGAGTTGATATGTACTTGTGATTTTATATACATGTGTTTTAATTTCAGTATTGTGCTTCTTATGAATTGATTAAGCAAATACTGACTAGTAGTTGTTTGTTCAGGTGGTGACAAGACTCAGTAGATAAGATTGCTGAGTAGCCTGAACTTTTGAAGATATCGGTGAGTGGATCTATATCTTTGGATATATGGGATGTAACTCCTGATTGTATTGCTCTTTAAGATGTCGTATCTTGTTTATCTGTATATATACATGACGCATTCTGAGATCAGTTGTTGGTTGGGCTTGTTGCTTAGGGATATACAGTATATGATCTTGAGGGGCATTTGTTGCACTCAAGGGTGCTTGTACTGTTATCCATGTAAGCAGGGCTATTGGTAAACCTTGGTTTTGGCCGACCTTGGTTGTAGGTGTTGCAACGCCACCAATTCTCTTTGACGATTGAGCATTGTTGTGTTGGGGCTTTATGCCTTGTATGTTCTTTGATATCTATTTTCTCACTAGCTTTGTGCTAATCCCCCACTGTTGTAATCTTTTACAGGATACTCCTGGTAGGTGAATGATAGAGGTGAAGCTGGATATTTGGACTGATCTAACTCTGATATCTGTTTTGTTTTGTAAAGAGCCTATTTTTAAGTAACACTGTAAATGTCTTTTGTAAAGTCAACAAGTTCAAAGTTGTATTTTGACAGTTATGTTTATATTCTATGTAATTAAGCTTCCGCGCGTATTTCAAAGTTGTGTTAGAAAATACGGTGTTACAGCAATGGTGTGGGAAGAAGTGCAGACCCAGCTTATTCTTTTTGTTTTTGTTTTTTTTAAGTTTGATTAGTTGTTGAGTAGTTAGTAGGCGAGTCATATAATTTGATATAGTGGGAAGTTACCCAGGTTGCGTGGTGAATTGAAAAATAGCTAATATAACTGTGTAATAAGATGCGTAGATTATTAACCACTCTAAGCACACACAAAATATTGAAATGGATTTGTTAATCATGTAAAATAGAAAAATAGTCTTTTGCTTGTATCACTCGTGGCTTGTCTCAACGAGTATTACATGTTGTTGTACTGAGAGCGATCCATTGTAGTAATTATGCTACATGTCGATTGGATTTTTGAGGCTCAGTCGTATGCTCTTCATGGCCCAGTTGATTGGATTTTTGTTCACATTACAATACATTAGGTTGGGTGTGCGGACTGCATTGTCTTCTATCGGATACTTAAGGTTATGATGAATGACGCGTATTTCAATCATGGTCGATGCAGGCTACTTCATGAGCAGATGACCATGGATATATTGAAGAACACATTGTAGGTTTTTGACCTTTCAGCACACTTAGGGTTAGGCTTTGTTTGATAGAGAGAGTTAGAGGTAGAAAAATGAAAATAGAAAACAATTTCTTTGTTTGGTTACCCTTGATAATTACAAAATGAGAAATGGATTAATTCCAATTCTCGGTATTCTATTCTCTCCTATAGACGGAGAAATGGAGAGAATTGACTCTTCAACTCTCGATGGAATAACAAAAACCCGAAGAGTTGCCTGGCTTCCTCTTCAATCGACGCCTAACTTCCCTTCGACGACTCTGCACCCTATTCGACCTACGCACCTCCATCGTCCCCTCCTTCACGCCGTCGATTACTTCATTGTGTCGCCTCCTTCGCCATTCCTTCACGCCGGCGACGAAAGCAAACGGCGTTGGTCTCCTGCACGCCTCCTCCAGCATATTCTGTCTCCTGCGCGTCTCCTCCATCAGCGACGGCGACCTGCTTTCCGACGTTCACAGCCAGGTATTATTCAAAACTTGAGTAATATATGAGAAATCAAACCTCAGTCTAAACTTGAGTAATATATGAAAAGTAACTGGTTTGTTAATTTGATGTAGTTTAACTACATTATTATTGAAAATACTTACATTCAAAGCATATTTATAAGGTAAAATAGCATCTGGAACTTAAGATCATGGTTGTTTTTGAAGATAGGAGTGTTTGCAAGACTTGCAGAAATATATATAATTTCTAGGGTTTCCCTGTTTTCTTTTCTCTTAAGCCAAGTACGGATTCTGCAATATCCTATGTTTTCTGCCTGCATTTTTGCATATTTTAGGGATTTAATATTATTCAAAGCAATTTCTCACTGCTTTTGTTCTTAATTTAAAAGAAACATAATGTGGCATATGCAGAAAAGTGTGAATAGTAATTTTGATCTTGGATTTAACAATTATAATCGCATTAAATCTACCACTTTATTGTTGGTCGTGAACAGTAAATGGAAGGTTGCTGGTTTGAGGTTAAAAGTTATAAGCAAAGCTGGTTGTATTCAGGTCTGGGTTCTTTTGAGGTTTTGGAGAGGGTGGCAGATGGGTGTTAATGTTTATGAATGTCATGTATGGGTCTACTGTTGCCGTTGGTGTTATCTGTTAAGACCATGCACATCGGAGCCGTGAGGGTGCTCGTGAGAGCTCCTCACGCATGTGAGCACCATCGCCGCCTTGTGAAGAGGCCTCACGGTAAGAAACCATGACCATCATCGCGTGAGTGAGGGACTTTCGTGAGAGAGAGAGAGGGTTTTTTTTTGTTTTTTTTTTTGTGATGTGAAGTATGTGATGGATGCGGGGTTTGTGTGATGAGATGAGGGAATGATGAGGAAATGATGTGGCGCTGATGTGGCTGTGTGAAGGGTGTGATGGATGCTTATGGTCTACGTAGGCTGTTGGTGTTATTTGTTAAGTAGGCTTGATTTTAATACAAAATAAAATTGTCTTCAGAGTGGAATTTATCAGTTAAGTGGTTTTGCTATTCATATCTATTGGTTAACCTTGAATACTGTTGCATTAAATTTGTCAATTGGTTGGTTTGGATTATTGTACATGAATACAAAGCACAAGGTTATATCTGTTTGTTTCTGTTTTTTGGCTGTTGCTCAAGAGTTGATGAAGGTCAAGGCATGAAGAAAATAGAAGTGGATAAAAGCAAATGTTTTATTAAGTGTTTTGTTAGAGATGTTAGTGTTGTTTTTTGTCATTTGTCTTACTTTGATTGTATCTATTTTAGTAGGCAAATGATAGGCTTTAGAGTTATGGTTTTATTCTTGGTCTTTTTCCCTAAACATGTATTGGGACTTGGGAGGCCATTTAGTTTAGAATTTTGGTGGGTATGTCCACTTCATACTTTGAAAATATTTTTTGATTATTAAAAAATTTTGCCGGGTACCGTCCCTTTACTCAAAAAAAATTTGTAGTTAACATAATCTGATGACCCACGTGTTGTAGCGGGAAACCGAAACTAAGGATTTGATGCTCGTGTGATACTTAAGTTGGTTAAAAAAATGAACTTTAATAAAAAAGTAAATAATTATAAAATACGAAAGGAATGAGTATTTAAAAATTATAATAAATTTAATTATTTAAAAAATATAATATAAAATATGCTGAGGTTTTAGTTTTGGTACAATTCTCTATTGAAATGTCTGTGCTACCAAACAAGAGAAATGTTATATTTCTCTGATAAATCTCTGTGCTACCAACAGAAGATTCAATTCTTATTCTCCAGACTAATTCTCTTTATTTGTTATTCCATTTTCTACATTCATTTCTTTGCATTTCCTTCGCATTGGAGGTGTGTCATGTAGGGGTGTTCAAAAAAACCGAGTAACCGAGAAACCGACCTGCCCCGTGTGAACCGAAACCGAAAAAACCGATACCCGTAAAACCCGTGACCCGAAAAAACCCGAAAACTAGGGTACTCGCTAAATGCGGGGCGGGTACGGTTTTTAAATTTTGATATCCGCGGGTACCTGCCCCGCCCCGTATGCTTTAAGATATATATATATATATATATATATATTGTTTAATATGAAATAATAAAACCATTATAAAAAACTTAAATTGCTCAAAACTACCTAACTTACCTCTAGTAGCCCATACCGTCTCCCCCACTTCATATTTTTAGTTTTGATATCGAGAATTTGTAAGCCTACAACGATCGAGAGTTCAAAATGGAGATACTTAAATCGATCAGAAGTGCCAACTTTGATCATATCGGTTTTTTTTTGTTTTTACAAGGTTCTCATAGAAGATCTGTTTGATTTCTACTAGTGATTTATTCATTATTGTTGACTTGTTTCTTTCGTTGTTTATTGTTTTATTATGAATCTAAACTTGTTGAAAACAACAAATATATAAAAATTCAATTTTAGGGTACCCGTGACCCGAACCGTGGATACCCGCCTCCCTTCGGGTACCCGCACAACGGGTACCCGCTGCTTGCGGTTCGGTTTCGGTTTTTGATATTAGATACCCGCCCCGCAGTTGCGGGTTACAAAAAAGTCACGCCCCGCCCCGCCCCGCCCCGCCCCGCCCCGCCCCGTGAACACCCCTAGTGTCATGTGTACATGAGTTGAAAGGAACTTGATTAAATAGGATACATGTATGAGTTCATAGAGGTGGTGTAATGGTGATGTAAAACATTGCGTTTTGTTGAATATATATGTTGCATTGCTGTTAAAAAAAACCTCCTTAATTGTAGTATTTATAGAAATCAATATACTTCAAATTGTGGTGAACTTTTATAACTTTATAGGTAGGCATGCATGATCAACTTCGTGTTGGTTATTCGAGCACGTGTTTGAATTTAACCACAAGTCATTGCAATTAATCTCAATGTCAAAACGTTGTAATGACAATGAAGAAGGGAAAATTGAACGACTTAGATTGGTTCTCTCGGTTCTCGTACTAAGAATGGTTCTCAAATAATGTTCTTCATATATATATATATATATATATATATATATATAGAGAGAGAGAGAGAGAGAGAGAGAGAGTGAGTGAAGTTCATGTAAGATGTAAATTATCGTAAGATGTACATTATCGTAAGATGCAATCTGAAACGTCTATTTTTCATCCGATCTTCAAAATATAGACGGTTTACATTTCTTAAATAATTTAATAAAAATAGAAGTTAAGGGTATTTTTGACCTTTTCATCATTCAATCATCCCCTAAAAACATGCTAACGTATTAATGTATAATCCAAATCAGTTCATTGAAAATATGATACACCAAAAATATTGATTTTTAAAACATACAGTTGATTAAAAAAACTGATGAATAAATTGACAAATTCATCACCTGAACAATTTAATAAAAGTCATCACCTAAACAATTCAAACAGGAACAAGAACTCAAATTTATATGCAATTCAAACAGAAACAAAGAACTCAATTTATATACAATTCAAAAAAACAGATGAACAACACGATTAACAAAGAATGTCAGATTCATCATCAAACAACAGCTATATTGATTCATCGAGGCTTCGAATTATACAAAGAAATCTTGGAGCTTTACAACAAACAGAAAATAGAAAATGATAAAATAAGCATTTATACATAGAAATCAAATCTGATGAATCAAATCTAATAAATCTTGGAGCTTTATACATAGAAATCAAAAAATGATGAATTAACCTTCAAAAGCTTCTTACTGATCTGAAACTTCTAAAAAATGATGAGAGTTTGCTCGGCACGCGGCTGTGGTGGTGGTTTAGGGCTACAGAGAACGGCGGTGGTGGTGGTGGTTTAGGGCTACAGTGAACGGCGGTGGTTTAGGGCTAGGGCTACCGAGAACGGCGGTTGTTTGGGGTATGGGGGCTACCGAGAACGGCGATTGGTTTAGGGCTAGTATTTCCAGATCTGAAGCGGATAATGAGAGAGGCGGCTGAGGGTGGGTGCGGTGGTGGTGGTTCAAACGGCGGCGAAGGAGGGGCTGCAAAACCCTGGTGGTGGTGGTCCAAACGGTGGCGAAGAGGGGCTGCAAATCGCGAAGGATGACTTCAGGGTTTGCTCGGCGGCGTTGTTCAGGGTTTGCTCGGCGGCGGAGTTCATGGATTTTGGTCGCCGGCGGGAGTTCATGGAGTGGACGACGGTGGTTATTTGGGTTTGAAGTTACAATCTGGGTTGTGAAAGTGTAAAGAGAGAAAGAGAGAGAGATGTGGTTATGAGATATATCATATACGTATACAAAGAGAGAGAAAGAAGGAGAGAGAGAGAGTGAAAATTGGTAATTGATTTAGTCACCATGATTTAAAGGATCTTGAATTTTGAAAATAAATAAAATACCTAAAACACCCTTGATTTAATATGGACACGTGTCAATTCCAGAATGCATCCTTTACATCTTAGAATAAAACACATCTTTTTTGATCTCATATATATATATATAGACAAAGGTTCATGCGAAGAACTTCTTATTTACGAAAAGTGCGAGAAGTAATCTTAGCCTTTAGATAATTTGATTAATGGTCCTTATTAGTTATGGCAATTTTGTAATTAATTCAAAGTTAAATGATTTTACTTTAAACAACAAAGGGTAAAAAGGACTTTTTAACATCTAATTTTTCTCCACTCTCCAACAACATCATCTGATCATCGCTTTCCTCCCTCTCGATTTCTGCTTTTTAAATCACACTTATATCAAACCCTAACCCCATCCTCCATCGATAATAGACGTCTCTCCTCTCAGTCCCACAGCCGTCAACGTCGCCGCCAATAACCTCTACCACCGTCGCCACTGACAAATCACCGACCCTCGACGTTCGAAACCTAAACGGTCGCCTGCGCAAGCCAAACTGTCGCCTCACAAGCACACCATCGATGTTATCAGGCGTCGCCGCAAACCACCATCGTCTCTACCTCCGCCATGTTTGGCACCCAACCAAGCGTGGCCGTTCGCAAGACACACCAGGTCTGTTTCTATTTACACTCAAACCACTAGCTTCGTTCATCGCCGGCAAGGAGTTCGTTACCAACCAACCACCGTCGACCCCTCATTTGCGCATCACCACGATGGAGTCAATGCCTCAGCCAAACCACTTTCGATCCGTCACCATGGAGTAAAGACGCCGCCACCTCGTACGAAAAACAGTTCTCGTTTGAACTTTTGCCTATATATATATATATATATATATATATATATATATATAGGTTGCGGTTCAAACGAGAACCACTTTTCGTACGAGAACTGCGAGAACCATTTTCAACCAATCATTTAACTTGTAGAAATTAAGGTTTTACATTAATTGATATTAATTACCAAGGGTATAATGGTATTTTAAGACCATTCAAACTGACAAACTTCGTCAATTGCATAACACACACCACAAACTCACACAATCATTCTCCACCCCTCTCCATGTGACTCTCTTCTCACCTACTACCATCACCGGCGATGACCGTGGAGAAGCTACCATCGATCATCGGCAATCACCACCACGATGCTTACGCTCGCTCGATTTCGGGGCTCGGTTTTCTAATTTCCCTGTCTTTGACCACCGTTTCTCTATGATAAAAACCAGATCTGGTATGCCTTATGCAAGTCGAGTGTTACATATGACGGTGGAGAGTTTATTGGTAGTGATTTCTATTTTTTGGCGGGGATCCGAGGAAAAGAATGAGAAATAGCAGATCTACCGGTTGGTTTCTAGGCGACGGCGGTGGTCGCTTCCTTTTTCCGGCTAAAGTTCCAATGGTGGCGTGTTATGTTTCCGGCAACCCCGACGCTTCTATGTTTTGGTCGACGAACATATCTACATCTGTGCTGAAAAAACCAGGTAAATATGTGCAAAATTTGCACTTGTGCAAATTCCAAGCTGTACAGAAAAAAAAACCCTGTAAAATTTGCACTAGTGCAAATTTCGAGCTGTATAGAAAAAAAAAACCCAACAAACACAAAAAAAAAACTTTTGAAAAAATATATCAAGACCGGTCTCAAATTAAAGAACATAATTTTCTCGTTAATTTGGTATAATTTTCGTAATTTAACACTTCTCCGTTTGATGTATATATTAGTTTAAAAAATGCGAGGGTAATGTAAAAATGTCCAAACTACCCTTAATTAATTAAGGATAAGTTTGATTTGTTTAAGGTTATCCATTAACAACTCTTTAATCTCAACCCTCCATCTCTTTGATCAATGACTGTAATTGGTTCTCGCAGTTCTCGTACGAAAAACAGTTCTCGTTTGAACCGTCCCATATATATATATATATATATATAAATATATATATATATGTGTGTGTGTGTGTGTGTGTGTGTGTAACATCATCTCCACAAGTACATTATCTCCTAATTCTTTCATTTATGTTCACTACGTTTTATAGATTAATATTATCAACAGTCAATTTTTAACAGCTAAACACACACACTTATTTAATTTTACATCAAGTAGTTACTAAACGAACTTGAATCCACAACCTTAAGATTAGAGTGCACCTTTTTCAAACTATAATAGTGATAGGTCAAGGTCCTTTGTATATACTATTGAATCTACGCCTACTATTTTAATTTGTAAGACCAAGAGGGATGGTTTTATTAATTTGGTTAAAATTGATGGTATTTCTAATATTTATCAACTTATTAGATTAATAAGAACTCACACATATATAATGCAATGCTATAAAGATTACACAAAGAAAGATAACATCATGATTTATAATACAAACTCATAGACAACATAATTTGACAGTTAAGAAAATAATCAAAGGAGTCATGAGAGAGAGTGAGAGAGAACACATCTGGAGAAGAAGGGAGCTTCAAGGGATTACGAGTCAAGCTATAGGGGAGAACGGCACATCAGCAAGCATCATACACAGGCAACTCGGCAGAAGCAATATTACAGGTTATGATTCAAGAAAAGTGAGGTCTATTTTCTTTTGTAACTTCCCCTCACAAACTGGAGTTCTGAAGTTATGGGAACTTTTTAAACTTCATGGAAGAGTGGTAGACATTTATGTCTCTAGAAGGCTATTAAAGAATGGACAAAGATTTGGGTTTGTCAGATTTGGATTAAATGAAGACATAGAATATCTGTTAAAAAGTCTAAATGGTGCATGGATTGGTTCTTACAAGTTAAGGTTCTATTTGGCCAGAAATGGTAAGGATAAGGGGGGTTCATTGAATACTCATCACAGTAACATTAATCACAACAAAGATGGGGGTTCTTTTGAAAGAAACTGTAACATCAAAAGCGGTTGGAAGGACAAAAGGACCTACGCTGAGGTAGTAAAAATAAGAATGAAAACACAAAAGTCAAGCACCACTTTATGAAAGATTGGGGTTTAGTCAAGGATTTGGAGCTAGATAATCAGATTTCACAAGACCTCCAAAAATGTGTTGTGGCTAAGGTCATAAGAGCAGATATGTTAGAAGATTTCTCAGCAATTGTAAACCTAGTCTGTAAGAACATCATCAAATGGAAGTTTCTTGGAGGCAAGGAAGTACTCCTTTTCTGCGACAATGAAAAAACTGCAGACAACCTAGTTAGAAACAAAGACAGTGAGCTATGGAATTGGTGTGAAAATATCCAGAAATGGTCCACAGATTATTCAAACGGTATATACCGTATGGCCTGGATTAAGATTTATGGGATTCCTTTAAACCTTTGGTCAGAGGTAAATTTCAAGAAACTGGCTTCAAAATGGGGAGATCCCATAATGGTGGAAAATGGTTCGTGGGCTGATTCAAAATCCCTAGTTTCTGCAAAAGTTCTTATAAATACATCTCATGAATTTCCCCTAATAGAGAAATACGTTATAAAATGCCACGGGTATTCTCGGGAAATCCTTATGAGAGAGGATGGCTGGGTGGATCAAGTTGAAGATGAGGAAGATAGCTTGGATGATACGATTTCAGAAAACAGATTTTCAGAAAAAGAGGATTCCGAAGATTCAGAAAATGAAGACGAACATGCAAGTATTTTCAAAGACAGTAAAGAATTTGCAGGTGGTTTCGAAAAAATATGCAGATCGGAAGAACACTCACCGGAAAAGAACACGTCGGAACAAGTTTTTCAAAATCCGAACACGGTACCAGAGAAGGTGTCCTGTCGCAATCCTACGGTTGATACGAGAAAATCGTACGAAGATGTCAGTTTCGCATCATCTAATTCTCAGGTCGGCGGCAAAACAAATCCTACGATATCTTCGTTTGATAGTGACGGTTCTTTGAAGGTTCCCCAGACACAATCAGTAAGCGACTTGGGCCTGCCTCCTAACTCATATTCTCCCAAAATAATTAATCAATTGGGCCTGGGCTTAGCAATTGACAATAGGATACATGGGGAAACTTTTAATTGGGTCAGTGCAGTCAATGGGCTCCAATCGGATAACACAAATTTAATTAACACTCCACTAAATGAAACATCTGTTAGCAGACTACAACATTGCGATGTCTCACCCCAATTTGAACTTCACGAAAACGCTCATCCCCCTTCTGTAAGTGAAAGAAAAGAAACAGATCTGAATATCACTTACCCTACTCAACCTGTACAACACTGCTCCAACAATTTCCAGCCGAAGTCATTAGGCAAAGCCAACACCTGCGATCAAAGGAAACAACTAAAGAAAAATGTTTGGAAGGGTTCTGGGAAAATGAGTTTCCACATGATGAAGAAACTGGCAAGGGGAAAGGGGAAGACTTCATCTAAACAAAAGCTTGGAGTTAATCTGGGAGCTGGAATCCCAAAATCCTTAACAGTGTCTAAAAGTATCTCTGATTCGGTTGAACAAAGAAAGGCTTTTGGGGAGAAGATTGGTTTCATCTGGGAGCAAGTGGTGGATAAGCCATAAGTTATTCGGCAATAGCAAGGTTCGTTCTTTTTCTTTTTTTATGAAAGTTATCTCTCTTAACATAAGAGGTCTGGGCTCGATTGATAAACAAAACCAAGTTAGACTGCTTTGCCAAGCTGAAAAACCTTCTATTTTAGGATTGCAAGAAACCAAACTTTCGTCTATCTTGGAATCAAAAATTGAAGAAATTTAGGGAAATTCTTTATTTAATTTCGCAATGGTGGAGTCGGTTGGGTCTGCGGGGTTTTTTTTAACTATTTGGGATTCCAGATTTTTCAAAGAAGTCAGTTCCTGTGGAAACGAATTTTTTCTTGCAATTCTTGGAAAATGGGTTGGGTCAAATACCGAAACCATTTTCATTAATGTATATGGCCCTCATTCTAGTGATAAAAAAAGAGAATGTTGGAATACTCTAACTGAGTTCATAAATAGATCATCTGTGATTACTTCAGATATATTCTGTTTTGGTGATTTCAATGAAGTAAGAAACTCTAATGAAAGGTTTAACGTGAACCCAATCCATTCCAATGCAAGGGTCTTCAATCAGTTCATACTTGATAACAATTTTATAGATTTGCAAATGGGTAATCGGAAATTCACAAGAGTATGCTCAAACGGCATCAAGTTCAGTAAACTTGATCGTTTCCTAGTTACAGAAGAGTCTCGAGATAAGTGGGGTAATCTGATATGCAAGGCCTTGGATAGGAAGGTGTCCGACTATTGCCCCATACTTTGCCAAAATATTCTGCAAGATTCAGGTCCAAAACCATTCAAGTTCTTTAATACTTGGTTAAAAGACCCTGAGTGCGAAGAATTGGTTAAGTCTTCTTGGGAAAAGAGAACATCCTCGTCACGACCAGATTGTAGATTCATGGAGAAGTTGAAATTTGTTAAAGAGGATCTTAGAAGTTGGGCACTCAACAAATTCGGGAAGATAGATGATGACATCAGGAGTTTGAATATGGAAGTATCGTTGATGGAACTAAAGGCGGAGGATACCCCTTTCACGGAGGTTGAAAAGTCTATTTGGTTAGAAAAAAAGAAAACTTGTCAAGAAAAAGAAAGAACCAAGAAAGAAATGCTCAAACAAAAAGCAAGGTTAAAGTGGGCTGCCGAAGGGGAATAGAACACTAAGTTTTTTCACAATGCGGTAAAAAGAAGACAAAAGATTAATACCTTGGCCGGTGTGT
Organism: Pulicaria dysenterica; assembly: GCA_947179395.2. Lineage (NCBI taxonomy): Eukaryota > Viridiplantae > Streptophyta > Magnoliopsida > Asterales > Asteraceae > Pulicaria > Pulicaria dysenterica. The sequence goes on from OX359291.1 coordinate 11,674,911, forward strand.
TTGTAAATGGTGTTTGGGAAGAAAATCTGAACATCATTAAATCGGCGGCGGCAGAATATTACAACTCTTTCTTTCAAGCTTCGGCGCAGCGGAATGTAACTTTCGTGAGTAACAATTTCAAGCAAATTTCAGGAGAGGAAAGAAGCAGGTTAGAAGCAGAATTCACAATGGATGAATTGAAGGATGCGGTTCATGGTTGCGGTAGTAACAAAGCTCCTGGCCCCGACGGTTTCAATTTCACTTTTCTTAAACACTTTTGGGAAGTATTAAAAACAGATCTGATGCTAGCAGTCACTTGGTTTTGGAAAGGAAACGGCATCTCAAAAGGTTGTAACTCATCCTTCATCACTTTAATTCCTAAAGTATGCGATCCATTGTCATTTGAGGATTATAGGCCAATAAACTTGATTGGTTGCTATTACAAAGTGATCTCAAAGTTGTTAGCAAACAGATTAAAGTCCGTTATGAATTCTCTGATTAGTGATGTGCAATCCGCTTTTCAAAAAGATAGGTCCATCCTCGATGGAATTTTAATTTTAAATGAATCAATCAGTTACTTGAAGAGGAAGAATTCAAAAAGCATGGTTTTAAAATTGGATTTTCAAAAATCTTTTGATAGTATTCATTGGACTTTTCTTTGGGATACATTGGCGCAAATGGGGTTTGGGTCAAAATGGATCCTGTGGATGAAAGCTTGCCTACAATCCTCAAACATATCAGTTTTAATCAACGGCTCTCCTTCAAAAGAATTCAAACCATTCAAAGGAGTAAGGCAAGGTGACCCTTTGTCACCTTACCTGTTTTTACTTGTGGCGGAAGGTTTAAATGTGGTCTTTTTAGAGGCGTTACAAAAAGATTTATTCCAAGGAGTTAAGGTGGGAAAAGATAGTATTTTATTATCCCATCTCCAATACGCCGATGATACGGTTGTTTTGGGCAATTGGAATTCTAAAAACTTGAAAGCCATCTCCTTACTTCTAAAATGTTGGGAGGATGTTTCGGGTTTGAAGATCAATTGGAGAAAAAGTTGTTTGAGAGGGATTGGGGTCAACAAAGAAGATCAAGAAAGTTTTGCAAATTCTTTGGGGTGCAAAGTAGGTGATGGTTTATTCTACTACCTTGGTGTTCCAGTAAACGCAAACATGAAAAAAAATCTCATTGGGACTTTCTACTTCAGAAAATGGAAGCAAGAATTTCTAATTGGAATCAAAGGAAACTATCTTTTGGTGGTCGTCTAACCCTCATCAAATCGGTTCTTACGAGTTTGCCTGTGTATTATCTGTCTGTGTTCCGTGCTCCCCGTAGTGTACTTGTATCCTTTGATAGAATTAGGAAACATTTCTTTTGGGGGGGAGAGATTAATAAAAGGAAATTTTGTTGGGTAAAATGGGATAAGGTCGTTCTCAAAAAAGAATTGGGTGGTTTAGACGTAGGAAACATAAACACTTTTAATCTTGCTCTTCTTTTCAAATGGTGGTGGCGTTTTAAAGTTGAACAAAATTCTTTTTGGGTAAAAATCATCAAAAGTATTTACGGGTCGGTTGGCGGGTTGGGTCTTTATCAAGATTCAAAAAATGGTGGAATTTGGAAAAACATTTTAAAAACCGGTGAAGAGATCCAAAGATTTGGTTTACCAATCCCAGCTATACTTAAAGTTGAGATTGGTAATGGTCTAAGAACAAATTTTTGGAGAGACATTTGGCTGGGAAGTACATGTTTCGCCACAACATACCAAAGGTTGTTTGCAAAATTTGGTAACGACAATATGCAGGTCGCAAACATGGGATCTTGGTTTGACGATTGCTGGCAATGGCAAATTGGTGATCAAGCTCGTTTATGCGGAAGGACTGAGGAGGAATACCAGTCACTATCTAATCAACTGAGATCGGTCATCCTTACGGCAACAAAACAAGATCGTTGGTTCTACAACGGGAATGCAGAAGGTGTCTACACGGTCAAATGGATGAGGGAGCTGCTGGATAATAACACAAATAACATATTGGTGCATAATACAACAACTTTCTGGTCAAAATTAGTGCCAAAAAAGATCGGAAGTTTCTCATGGAGACTTGATTCTAACAGGTTACCAACTTTGGTTAACCTCGACTCCAAAGGATTAGATCTTGACACCATATTATGTCCGAGATGTAAAAATCATTGTGAAACGGTTAACCATGCTATATTCTCTTGCCACAAAGTATTGGGAACTTGGGATTCAATTCACAAATGGTGGGGTCTAACTATGCCAAGTAGCCCGAATTACAGCGATTTGCTCGCCACAGGCTCTAGTGGCTCATCATCATGGCAAAAACATCTATGGGGCTTGGTGGTAAGAACGACCGCTTATTACATTTGGAAAAACAGGAATGAAATTGTCTTCAGAAATACTCCTTCAGACTCTCAGTGGATCGGCTTTGAAATACAACTAATCTTATTTCAATGGTTAAAGTTCCGCTCGACAAAAGGAAAAAATCTTCTATGGTCTGACTGGTTTTCAAACCCATCGACAATTGCAGATTTAAGATAATGAGCTGCTGTCCCCATTTCTTTAGCGGCTGAGTAATTTTCCTTCTGTTTGGGCTTTGTCATTTAATCATACGGCTCACTAGCTTCAGGTCCATTAGTTCGCACTGTTGTCATCTCTTGTATTGGGCTGTTAACCCCCTAATTGGGTTCTTTTTTCATTCACATTTAGTGGGTTAACAGTTTATACTCTTGGCCCTGTCAATACTTCTTGTATTGATTTTGGGTTCTTCTTGTAATTGTTTTGTTTAGTAATAATATATGTTTGCCTTTCAAAAAAAAACATCATGATTTATAATGATTCAGACATATGTTAACCAATTCCTATAAATCCAATTTTAGCTTCACTAAGAACTTTTTTATGTGAACATTTTGCTGAAAATGTAAATATCACCGTATATAATATTTCTCTTTAATTATTTAGAAAGTTCACCAATTACATTTTTTCTTTAATTATGATGAAGTAAACAACATATATATTTCTTTTCCTTTTCAATTATATATGTTTTTATACATATTTTAGCAATTAACCTGTTTAATTAATTAATGCATGAATTGAGATAGATATATGTAGGAATAGTGAGACAAACTCAACGTATAAATACTTCAGCAATTAACCTGTTTAATTAATTAATGCATGAATTGAGATAGATATATGTAGGAATAGTGAGACAAACTCAACGTTAAATATTTGAGACAAGATCATGATATATAGTTCTGTATGTCCAATTACTTTAATTAACTTTTGAAATGGGTAGGACCTAATCTTTACTTTTGTCACATTCAAATGTTGCATAATCAAATAAGAAAATGTTTAAAACAATGAATTATCAAAGCATCTTCATAACATCAAGTGGTTCAAGAATTCCTTTTTTACACCTCTTAGAGCTAATTAATAAAACTATTTTAATAAAATTAAATTGTCTTAATTACCTAATAATTGCATTAAAACCAACTTTAGCTTCTTCTGGATTTCTTTCTTGACCAATCACACCTGTAGCATTACCAGCATATTGTATGATCATATTATTATTACATTTTAGTTCTTTACAAGTACAAAGAATCATAGTTCTGACTACTTCTGATTTTTTAAAGGCATGTCTAGCAATATGTTATACTCAAAATAGATTGTGAATAGAGATTAAAAAAAGTTAAGTATTTATTGAATAACATGATAAAATAAAAGAATTTAGGAGAAGAAAAAGCAACATATATAGCGTAATTAGCAAGGTAAAATAAAATGAAAGTAAAAATGATAAGTGTATAGATGGATGTGGTAGTTGGAAGCAGAGGTCAAGTGATGTAGTGAGTCATATACACATGGCGACGCCATTAATACCCACGACACGTTACTCATTTCAAACACATAAAACTCTTTGGTGTTGTTTGGTTTGATGGATTTCAAGGGATTTTGTGGGAATTGGAATCCAATTCCTAGTAAATCCTTTGTTTGGTTCAACTTTTGCTAGAGAAAAGGATTCCTTAGTGAGGCTCAAAATGCATCAGATGGAGGATTTCAAAATCCATCCAAGTTCGGATGGAATCTCAAATCCATCAAACGCAGACACCAACGACGCCTCCTGCCTCTGACGATTTCGACCTTCACCTGTGCCTTGCCTCCTACCTCCGACGACACAGACGGCGACGACTCCACCGGACGACGAAAGACAGACGACACAAACAGACGACGATAGACAATGATTTAGGGCTTCGAACTTCGTTCCCAAATCTCGAGTTCGACGACAAACATACGACGGCAGACGACGGTTAGGGCTTCGAACTGCGTTCCCAAATCTTGAGTTCGACGAAAGATTAGGGCTTCGACCTTCGTTTTGACGACAAACAGATGATTAGGACTTCGACGACAGACAAACGGCGATTAGGGCTTTGACGACAGACAGCCGACGATTAGGGCTTCGACGACGCACGACCGACGACGACAGACGCCGAGTTCGCCGGTTGTTGTGGTGACTGTGGGGTGGTGGTGTCCGTTGGTTGTGGTGACGAGTTCGACAGGGGGTTAGGACCGACAATTCAAGATTCAAATTCCAGATTTTTTACCAAACACACATCTAAGTAATTGGAATTCAAAATCCAAATCCTTTAGGATTTCAATTCCTAAGGATTCCAAATCAAATTCCTCACATTCCCTCAAACCAAACAACACATTTATGTAGTGTTTGGTATAAAGGAATTAGAGAAAAAATGAAATAACTTATTTCTACGTAATAGAAAAACATGTTTGTGTATTAGATAAAAATAGAATGATTCATCACACAAGTAATGTGATTCTTTTTATTTCATTCCATAAGAGTGGTGTTTTTTTCTCATTCTATCTTGACATGGAATGAACTTTACTAGTTAATCTAATTTTTTAAAATTTCTATTACTAACATTAATAAATATTTTCTAGATAATTATAAAATTTATTAAAAAAGATATTTTTTATAATGTTCTTAATTAAGTTTTTTTAATTTTTTTATGCTTAATCCTTCTATATAATAAGTTATTGATTTACATACTTTTTATTAAATTATTAACTAATCAAAAGTAAAATACATTTAGAAATGTGTATATAAAATATGAAAATTGATAAGGAAAGTATTGTTTTCAATAACAATATATAAATAAAAAATATTTTCTATTTTTTGAAATATCGTATGTAAAGATCATTTTAATAAAAAATTTGTCATTTTTTTAAAATGTCGTACTAATGATAATCTCGTAGTTTTGGTATATATCAACTTTTTAAAACGTCTAAAGTGTATTTTAAATAAATTTTATATATGAAATTACTTAAATTTAAGTTATATCTATTTTTTAATACATGGGCATTTTGGTTATTGTTAATTTATTTTATTTCATTCCAATGTCTATTTCTCTCTACCAAACATATTACATTAATTACTCATTCTATTCCGAGCAATCACACATGCGGATGAAATGATAATTAACTATTACATACCTTTAATCATTCTATTTCTTTGTATATTTCATTCATTTATTATTTCTTTATGTCAAACCAAATATACCCTTAAATATTAGATCGTTAGAACTTTTATAAGTGATAAGAGTCATTCATTTATTCTTTTAGATGATAGATCGTTAGAACTTTTATAATTCTCATTATTCTAAACTTTTTTTAAAAAGAACAAGTCCAGCCCAAATAGATTTGAATTAATTACCAAAGAAACTCAAATTTAAGCAAGTTGGTCAAACGTCCTTCTTACGTTGATAACCGAAAGTTGGAAAATTTGCACATTTGAACAAGAAAAGTGAACTTAAAGACAAACAAATAGAAAGACTAGGACGGCTAAACTCTTACAAAAGAAATTAGAGTCGATACAAATCAAGACTTAAGTTTACAAATATTTCATAGTATTATAATATATATATATATATATATATATATATATATATATATATATATATATATATATATATATATATATATATATATTATAGCATTTGTCTACACAAATATAGTTATACAGAAAGAATGTCTAATTCACACATGTTTTACTCTGTTTTGCTTTTCTCTTTCTTCTTCTCTTTTGCTTCTTCCTCTTCTTTGAATACAAATCATAAGTGCTCTAAAAAACAAACTGATGCTTTGCTTTTCTTTAAACAAAGCCTTTCCTCCATCAATTTTTCAATCGATGAAACATACAAATATTATACACCATGTAAAGATTTTCTTGGTTTAGGTTATTATCCGATTATGATGAACTGGAGCATGAATAGTGATTGCTGCAAGTGGAATGGAATCATTTGTGATCGTTTCACAGGAGATGTTGTTGGTATTGATTTGAGCTGTGGGATGCTACAAGGTACCATCCATCCTAACTCCTCCCTCTTTCGCCTTCCTCGCCTTCAGAGACTCAACCTTGCTTTCAATAATTTCACTGGTTCTCAAATTCCACCTGAAATTAGGAGGTTTTCTATTAGTCTCACACATTTAAACATCTCCCATTCTGGTTTCGGAGGACAGATTCCTATAGAAATCTCGATTCTCCCTAGATTGATTTCTCTTGATCTCTCTCAATGGGATACGGGATTGACTCTTCAACCTAGGATTTTCAACAGCCTCCTACAAAATTCTACTCATTTGAGAGAGCTCTTCTTGAATGGAGTTAATATATTTTCCTTTTTACCTACTAATATCTCTTCTCCCATGAAAACACTCGATCTTAGCGAGACTGGATTACACGGGAAGTTACCTAATAATATCTTCAATCTTCCGTATTTGGAAAAACTTGACCTGTCCTATAACTCTCAACTCACTGGTCCATTGCCAAAAGTCAACCAAAGCACCAACACCCGTCTCAAATGGTTAAGTCTGCTAGACTTGAGCTTATCAGGAGAATTTAATTCAATCGGTCATTTAATGTCATTGAATCACTTGGATCTCTCTTACAACAACTTATTACGGAAGATACCTGACTCAATTGGCAATCTCAGATATCTGAACTATTTAAGTATCTTTAATTCTAATTTGATGGGGTCACTTCCCAAGTCCCTACTTAACCTCACACACCTTTCTACTCTATACTTATATAGCAACAAGCTTAATGGAACACTTCCTTCTTGGTTGTTTACTCTTCCCTCGCTTGAAACAATATATCTTGATGATAACATGTTTAGTGGAGGCTTACCATCAGAGTGGTTCAACCATTCATCATTAAAGATATTATCCCTCAGTGACAACCAGTTTGATGATGAGATTAATCAAGTTTCTATCCAACTCCTCAACCTCACTTACCTCAATCTATCATTTAACAATTTCACAGGTGTGTGGAACTTGGATAGATTATTATCAAGCCTGCCAAGCCTTGTAAGTCTTCATCTCTCTTACAGTGGTTTATCTGTCAAAACCAGCAATTCTACCGGCAATGTCAACCCAAATTTCGGTTGGTTAGGTTTGGCTTCTTGCAACTTAACTATGTTTCCAGAGTTTTTACAAGCCATGAAAAATCTTGTATCCTTAGACCTATCTAGCAATGGCATAAGAGGTCGAATTCCTGATTCGGTAGGGGAGATAGGAGGAAACAAGTTGCGTAGTTTGAATCTTTCACATAACTTCATAACCGGCTTGCCACACTTTCAATGGGGTGAATTAGAAACACTTTCGTTACAATACAACCTAATAGAAGGTGAATTCCCTTTATCAGTTTGCAACATGAGCAATCTTTTAACTCTGGATATGTCATACAATAGATTTGTTGGAGTTATTCCACAATGCTTTGGAAATATTTTGTCTAATCTTCAAGTGGTGAATATGGGGAACAATCGTTTCCATGGCACCATCCCGAATGTGACCCAAGATTATATAAGCCTAACTGGGCTTATTTTGAATGGAAATCAATTAGAAGGAGACGTGCCAAGTTTCTTATCCAAAGCTCAAGATTTGAGAATTCTTGATATCGGAAACAACCACTTGAATGGCACATTCCCTAAATGGTTAGGAAATCTTACATTATTGCAGATTCTTGTACTAGGGTCAAATAATTTACATGGTTCCATTGAAACCTCTTTTACCGGTGAACTCCCATTTCAAAGTCTGCAAGTCCTTGATTTGTCTCATAATGGGTTAGTAGGACATCTCCCTAAAAAATATTTTCAAAATTTCATTGCCATGAAGGGCGTGGTAGCACAGGGTCCGAAACCAAGCTATTTCATTTTACCTAGCAGGTATAGCAATACAATGTATTACTCTGTTACTTTAGTGGTGAAAGGTCAATGGCTCTTATTTACGAAAGTTTTGGTTAACTACATAATAGTTGATCTATCTGATAACAAATTTGAAGGGGAGATCCCAGACGTCATTGGTACTCTTAACTCATTAAAAGTTCTAAACCTATCCCACAACCACCTTAATGGTCAAATCCCGCATGCTCTTGGAAGCCTATCTGCAACTGAATCATTAGACCTATCTTGGAATCAATTATGTGGAGAGATCCCTCAAGAACTTGCAGACATCGGATCTCTTGCAGTATTAGATCTCTCACAAAACCATCTTACGGGACATATTCCAAAAGGGAAACAGTTTAACACATTTGATGACCACTCATTTGGAGGGAATCCAGGACTCTGTGGGTTTCCGTTGCCCCGACTTTGTGAGCATTCGAGTTCCCCCAAATTCGAAGATGATGAAGATGGAGATGATGAAGAAATTAGTGGATTTACATGGATAGTGGTGACGTTGGGATACGGATGTGGAACAGTAATTGGATTGGTGATGGGATATCTCATGTTGTCAACCGGAAAACCAAAGTGGTTTAACGAAATTGCGGATGCAGTAGAGCATACAATCTTAAAAATGCAGAGGAGAAGATACAAATACATTGGGAAATGAAATCTGCTTATGAAATGTACATACTTCACATGTTTTCCAATTAACCGAAATTGTACGTGCAAAACATCTTGCTTTGTTTTCATTTTTTTCTTAAAAGTTTGTGATGCAAATTGAGCAGCTTGGGCTACATGAAGCGACGCCTTTTGAATTATGTAACTGCAATTATGTTGTATTTTAGTCTTTTTATGTTATTGTTGCGTATATTTTGAATGTGTTGCTATGATTTATTACCCTTTATGGTTGATCGGTGGTAATAATGATTATCTGGTTACGCTATAATACTAATTATAGTGGTGTATGTGTTAAAATCATTGGCGTTGTAATATCATATGATAGTGAAATTCTTGGGATACTAAACATATTATGAATGTTAATTAATTAGCATTTGAAGGCTAAGTATGATTGTTTTTATTTATTGTTGTTCATATTTTTTGAACGGCAAGCAAGGGAACCAATAGGGAAGGAGTTTTGGCTCCGCCATCACCTCCACCTATTGCATCCGGAAATATTATTAAAAAACAAACCCCTAACAAGAAATTAGGGGCATCGCAGATACAACTAAAGCAAAAAATCAGGTTCGAAAATTACAAGCAACACTTTTAATCCGACATCACCGCAATACAACTAAAAAGCAATTAAAAACATAAACAAGGATTTGTACACCATTCGCTCCACTTATATGCCGGTAAAACTCCCCCGAATCTTTGCTTCATCCAAAAATAAGAGTAGGCTTGGGTTTGAGAAAAGATGGAGTGACCCGATTTCGCGTTGTCAGAAGGAAAAACTTTTTCATTCCTGAATTTCCAAATCCACCATAATAATGTGTAAATAACACCTGTGAACGAGTGTAATGAGTTACCTTTTAATCCTTTTCTCGCTCCCCAGCTCAGCAAGCTTTTAACATCTACGATAGGCTCACTTGACAAGTGGTTATCACCCTTGCCTCTGGAGACAGAGGTCAAGGGTTCGATCCTCACTCCTTGCAAGGCCGGAGGTCCTTTTCTACTTCTAGTAGAACTGGAAGCATCCTCTCTACTATAGGTAGAGGTATGGGTGTCTACATCTCAACCTTCCCCATACACCGTGCAAACGGTATTGGGACCCATAACCTGTGGAAGACGGTATTGGGTGTTACTTTACTTTACTTTTATAGGCTCACTTGACAACTTCCACCAGTTATGTATTTCTTCCAGCCTTGTTTTTGTGAATGAACATTGAACGAAAACATGCTCCTCGTCTTCCTCGTCTTCCCCACATAGTGGGCAGGGACAAGATAAAAAGATGACCCCTCTCTTTTGGAGATTCAACTTAGTAGGTAAACAATATAATGCAATGCTCCAAGCATTGATACATATCTTTAATGGAACTCATCTACACCATGAGAACTGAATGTTAATCGCCTTTTTCAGAGTTAGATCATCGTATGCACTCCTCAAAGAGGCCACCGTGAATTGTCCATTGGCTTCGAGAGCCCACTTAAAAGCCACAGGTTGGTAGAAGTCAAAAGCGGTGGCATGAAGTATACGAGATCAAGTGCGGATGGTTATAAACTCAGCAATGGGTAATGTTTTTAGTTATGATGATTTTTAGTAAATAAAATCCATACGTGGTATAGGTGTTTTGGTTATTAGCTTGTTAGTTAAATTTATAGTGGAAATACGTGTACCATTGTTTTAATATTTTTATTTTACTTTATGTATACTATTTATACTACATTATAAAGTATTTAACATTTTTGCTTAAACTCTTAAAAATTAAGTAACATGAAATTACTAATATACCCTCATCTTATATACTTATTAAAAGAAAAGGATGCTTACCTCATCATTCCCCTTCCCTAAAAAATCTCCACCAATCATAGCCCTTCATTTAAAAAAAAATATTTAAAAAAATGGAAAATAAAACATTATGACATCACATGGGACTTCAAAGGCTTAAGTCTTCACGATTCTTTCTACATAATTACATTAATTGGAAGGGTTTAATGTAAATTGTTAAGGGTAGTATGAAATATGTGAGGGGGTTTTAAGAAAATTGTATATTAATGTAATTAATTATAAGTTATTTGAAAATTATGTTTAATAACTTCAAATATATTTTGTTTTGAGAAAAAAATAATTATATATTTGTAATCGTCTCATTTTTATCTACGTTTTGATATAAATTTTATCGGAATATGAGTTTTTAAAAAAAATTAATATAATTTAATTGTTTTATCAACATCTAAGTAGTTATTGGACATTTTATTCGTCTTTTATAGTTATTCCCTCTACATAATGTAGTCGATATAATCACTGATTTCTTGGTATTTCGATAAAAAGAATTAAAAGTATTTTTAAAATTAATTGTTAGTTGTGAGTAAATAACCCTTCAAAAACTAAAACTCTACATAATTTCTGGGTAAAAAGAATTAAAAGTATTCTATTGTATGTACTAAACTTATACTTTTATTTTTATTTTTTATGTATCAAAATACATACAATAACACCAAATTTAAAGTTCAATACACACAATAGAAAATTTGAAAGGTGGATACACACAATAGATTTTTGGGTATAGTTTAATATATTTTGGAGAACTAAACCCTATATTCTATGTTAGAATATTATTTTCATGCGATCTAATTTGCGTATACTTAGATGGATGTCATAATTATTTAACTTTTAATAAATTTAGTTTACAAATTCAAATATATAATTGGCTAATAAAAATGTATTTAAAGCACTTGATATTATAACATTGACAATAATATTATAGTTATGTCTTTACAATGTCGGGATAAAGCTCCATCACGAGAAACACATTAATATTATACTAAAAACTTTTAAACGTGTAATGTAACTTTATATTTCTTAAAAAGAGTATTTATAAAAAGTATTAAAAATACACGTTTTTACTCATGGATAGTTATATGTGACGGTTTTTCGAGTGAAGAGTAAGGATTGGTTAAAAGTTTTAATTTACGATGATGAAGGAAACCATACTAATAAAACCATGAATGTTGTTTATAAAGAGGTTTTACAAAAAATTTAATGAATAATCTTATGTATGGATTTCAAAATTCTGTAATGGTTATTCATTTCTTATTTTCTTACGAGATTTTATTTTTCTATCTATGCTTTGTAATTATTTTTACTATATGTGTTATGACTCTTTAAAACTATATAAATTTAAAATTGACTTATATAATCTCGTGTTGATACACGGGTCGTTTAGCTAGTTTTAAACTTAAAAAGAAACAACTAAATGGACTTAATTATATTCTTAATTATCACTATAATAACTAAACATTCCATAATAAATAATGTTTTAAAAAGTCAAGTCAACACAAATTAATTTGTAGCCTATAAGATATTATAACAAATTAAATAAAAATTAATAAATATTTAAAGCAATAAAGAAATAGAAAAGCAAAAAAAAAATTTAGTTGTTGCGGATGAAAACTATTCAACGTCATCATAGAGCGTGAATATGGTACCTCTACTTTATCGAAAATAGACATGTTATCGATTGAGAAATAGTTGTCGTCGCCGTATTGCGCGGGTACTATGCTAGTTAATGTAAATTCATATGCGCAAGAAAATGTAAATTACTATATAAATTTGAATATGTATTGTGTGATGTAGCATATTATACTAGAATATAAAAAGGTTAAACGTTGGAAGGAGTTGTTTATCACACAAGTTTACTAACAAAATAAGATGATGCATCATTATCTTCTGCTTTTTATGTCGCCCATCTTCCCACCCCGAGACCATAGAATCTCCGTCCATTACCGTAGAGCATCATTTTCCTCTTTGGATCCCACTTTTGATTCCTAAGCTTTCTTTTGAGTGAAAACGGTGTGGGCGACGACCTATTTTGTCCGTTTTCAGTTTCTTCTCTTCGTAGAGTTGTTTATAATTTTTACTTGAATAAGGCGGAGGTCGGGGAATTCCTTTGTTATAATCGTGTGCCACTTTTTATAGCTTGGATAATTGTTCATGGTTGGATGACTACTAAAGTCAACCTTTAATAGCGAGGCGTTGTTCTTATCTGAACAAGTTCATGATGTAGCTAATGAGAGAAAAGAGAGAGAGAGAAGTTGTCAATTGTATTATGTTTGTATTGTTACAATACAAGAGAAGGCTACATCTATATATAGATGAGCTCAAGCTAACTAACACTAATTACCAATGATGTAACACAACTAACTTTGATGACATGGCATTTACACAATCATATACACTATCATCCCCCTTCAAGCTGTGCGGGGGTAGCAACACACAGCTTGGACCACAACGAGAAGAAATGAGCAGCCGGAAGTCCTTTAGTAAACACATCAGCAGGCTGTAAGACTGTAGGCGTACAATAACGAATGTCTAAAGTCTTAGCTAACACCATATCACGTATAAAGTGAAGATCAATCTCTATATGCTTAGTCCCCTGATGAAACACAGGGTTTGCAGCTAAATAAGTAGCACCCAGGTTATCACACCACAAAGTAGGAGAGGACACAAGAGTAACATACAACTCTCGTAACAGTGAGCGTAGCCAAGATATCTCAGAAGCAGTCTAAGCTAAAGCACGATACTCAGCCACTGTACTAGAACGAGCAACAGTCTGTTGCTTCCTCGAACTCCAACTAATAAGATTACCACCAAGATACACATCATACCCAGTGGTAGACCTCCTATCATCAGGACAACCAGCCCAATCAGCATCTGAATATGCATGAAGATCAAAACTCAAGGACTTCCGATTAATCAAGCCATGTGTAAGGGTGTCACGTAAAAACCGTAAGATCTGTTTCATAGCCACCCAATGACAATCCGTAGGACAATGCATAAACTGAGATACTTTGTTCACAGCAAAAGCTATCTCTGGTCTAGTCAAAACCAGATACTGCAACGACCCAACAACACTCCGATATAATAAGGGATCAGATAAGGGAATCTGCAGGTAATAATAACATCAATGTATGCATGCTTTCTTCAATTTCACCATATTTTGACTAAAAAAAAGCTTTTTTAGGTACAATTTCATCCCAAAGACTTACGGTTCTCGATGGACTGAGGACATTAGCTGTGAAACTTGATTTTGGGGTGTCACACAATCAGATATTAAATAAGACTGTAGCTGTTCATTTCACTGACCCATTTCATGTTAGCACACGTGTAGCAGACCATGGGAGTGATGGTTCTTTGCTTTTGCAGGTTTATTGCCATTAAAAAGTAACTTTATTTTTTGTTATTAGCATAAAGAATATACAAAAATTGAGTCTATTCTTACAAGTAGAAATAAAGTTGTTGGTCTTTCCTTTTTCCCGAGTATTTCAGGTGATACTACAATCACAAGTGAAGGCCTTATTAAATATTCATGATGCTTGATTAGATTTACAAGATGGTTTTTCTCATGGTGGCCGAGGTGATAGGAGGCCAATTTCTGCTTCGTTTCCTCTTGTGGTTCCTGCAGCATCTAGAGCTGGAATATGTTTCAGTATAATCATGGGAAATACAACAAATGAAGGTGATTCATTTAAATTGTTTTGTTGTAAATTGTATAAACTTGTTTTTGAATCTACTTGTCTCAAAACCAAGTGACTGAATTATTTGTGGTTCTACAGAAGAAGAAAAAGTGGTGCATCCTGATACAATATTAAATATAAAGTATGAGATTTCCGGGGATAGTGTAGGACCCAATTGTATCAAGTATCAAACAAATATCGAAGCAATTATTAAAATGATGAACTCGGATGTAGGTTCGTACGTGGAGAGAACGACCGAGAACATAAACGTGAAATATGAATTGCTTATTGAATTAGGGCTTACAAACTTGTATTTACACCCCTTGGGTATTTACAATAACTACCCTAAACTATGACTAATGTTATATGTAAATTAAATTTCACTAAAATATAAATGGACACAACTTTAAGTTCTAACATTCTCCCCCTTTGTGTCCATTTTACAATTAAGCATAATAAATGAAGATTATCATCTTCGCTGGAGCATTTGATCTTGAGCATAAACAGAGAATAATCGTTGAGGGAATCTTCAATTTCGGCATCCTTGTTATTATTAATCAAACAGAAATATACTCCCCCTTGAATGTAGCTCTTGATATTCAACAATGACTTGAAACATTTTCATTACCTTGCTCCCCCTTGATATTTTGAACATATATCTTCTTATGGTAGAGAACCGGGGAAAAGTTATGTGGATTCATACAAATTTTCTCCTTAGAAAGTCTTAAGAGATGTTTGACGGAGCGAACCACAAATGAATATTTAAGCTCAGGCAAAGTGGGAAGACATGCATTTGTGTTAGCATTCGAAAAGGATCTTGTTTGACTAACACACATAAATGGACGAACAACACGGTGAGGAGTAGCACGAGAAACATAAGTATTATTGTTTTGCGGAAGACGACGTTCTTTCATATCTTTAGAATTATCTTTACTTTCGTTCCAAAGATTTCTCCGAAGTTTGACTTTGTTTATAAATTTCTCCGCGTCAGACTTGAGTGCAGTATGATCATCCTTAGAATGAGTGGTTTTTTGATGCGTAACACTTTTTGATGATTCACCTGCAAGGACTGTTACATGAACCACCTTGACTTCTTTCCCTTTAGGAGACTTACATTTTCTAACTTTTTCAGAATCAGAAGATGTCGCGACCTTTTCTTCTACACAATTTTGTAAATCTTGTTCCAAATTCTGAATTTTAAGCATAAATTGATTTCTCTCGGTCTCAAAGTTCATTCTCTCTAAAGCAGACTTACTTTGAATATTCAACAATTGTTGCTCAAGATTCCTTATCTTGACATCTTCTTCAATCTCTAAATCATGATACTTCTTGTCTGAAATCTGGAGTTTTTTAGTCAACTCAGAAATTTCCGAAACAAGTTTGGCATTTTCTTTTTCCAATTTACGTACTGTCTTTTTATGTTTTTGCCCAGAAGCTACAGGAAGATGGATACTTTTACTGAGTTCTTCTAACGTCACATGTAATCCATTTATTTCTTCTTATTTGACACAATGCATGGTTGATATTTGACAAGGGATCTTAGAGTGAAGAGAAAAGGTGTATGTTGAACGGCTTGATTAAATGGCTTGATGAATGGCTTGAAGAATGGCTAGGTGAATGGCTTAAACGAATAACTTGATGAATGGCTTGAAGAATGGCTTGATGAATGGCTTGATGAATGGCTTGGAGGGCAAACGGCTTGAAAGGCAAAGCAAATGGCTTGAAGAGCAAACGGCTTGAGATACCAAATGGCTTGAAATGCAAACGGCTTGAAGTATCGAATGGCTTGAAATGCAAATGGTTTGAAGCAACAAATGGCTTGAAGAAAATTAAGATGAAAAACGACGATTCTAAACCTGCAAATCGATCTTAATGATTCTAAACACAACCAAATCAATTTTTTTCAATCCCAATCTCGAAAGAAACACCAAACTTAACAAATCCAACAATCAATTTGCATTAAACATCAAAAACCAACAAGAATTAGAGCCCTAATGTAGAAACACGGCAACCAAACCCTAGTCGATTAACAGAACCTTCTGTCGAGCCAAACTAATAAAAAAAACTTACCTTTGATTCACTCTTTGGCTCTGATACCAATTGTAGGACCCAATTGTATCAAGTATCAAACAAATATCGAAGCAATTATCAAAATGATGAACTCGGATGTAGGTTCGTACGTGGAGAGAACGACCGAGAACATAAACGTGAAATATGAATTGCTTATTGAATTAGGGCTTACAAACTTGTATTTATACCCCTTGGGTATTTACAATAACTACCCTAAACTATGACTAATGTCATATGTAAATTAAATTTCACTAAAATATAAATGGACACAACTTTAAGTTCTAACAGATAGAAATATTGGATCTCATACCCCAGTGTCTATAGAAACCAAATCACCTAAGGAAGATGTCACAACATTTTTGACATTCAGGAGTGAAATTGTTATACAACGACCCGTGCAGGAACCCTTATTAGTAGTTGGTTTTCTTCCTCTTCCTTCAAACGGTCTTAGAGTTGGACAGTTGTTCACAATGAAATGGAGACTTGAAAGGTTGAAGTATTTTGAGGATGAAATAATGTATGAAGTTAATGCAAATTCAAAAAATTGGATGTTTGCTGGGCGGAAGCAAGGCCATGCCACAATCTCTGCAAAACAAGGTGAGTTAAAGTTGGTGTTAGAATGGGCCGGGTCTTGATCTGGATTTGATCTGATCTATATCAAAATACTTGATCATTGATCTAGTAAGCAATCAAAGAGGACTACCCATTTATTTAGAATTCTTCACCCCATAAAGAAAGTGATAAATAAAGGGTGAAAATCATTAAATGGATACCAAGTTTCAATATCATTCTACTAAAGTCACTCGAGCTTTCTTTCAACTGCAAACACTAATCAAATTTCATTCGTGTTCCCTAGTTGTGAAATTCTTCATAACTGGATAAAATGAAATGACAGAATAGAATAATTATGAAACTTGGTTACTATTTAGTGACGTTTTGTTTCAGAAACTTCATAAAGATTCACCAATATTGAAGCTTAAGTAGTTTTTTGCTGAAAAAACGATTGAGAAGTTTCTCTCTTTTCCTGAGGTTAGTCTAGAATTTGTTTCACTTTGACAGGTTCAAGGACCGAGATTTCGATATTGTGTGTACCGCTGGCTGCTGGATATGTTCGGCCCTCGCAACTCCACTTGCCAAACATGAAGGGGGCGGATATATGTTGCAATCCTGCTAGCCCTCATTTGGTTTGTGTTCTACCTGTAACTATGAGCTCTTCCTTTTGCATTCCAGCATGACGCTACTGTTGCATATTTTTGTATGCGCCCATTTTCTATCATATGTGCGTTGCAGGCTTGCAGCAGGGCACATATCGAGATGATTCATCCAGTTTTGTAGCTTATAATTTGTAGAGTTAGTTTGGTCTACTAGGTATTCATATGGGAAGTATCTTTAGTGTTTTCCAGTGAAAAAATATGACCTTTTTATGATAGGGTATCACAGAAAATAATTTGCTATGATAGTAAAAAACACTCTAGTTTCAGCACTGGTCTGTCAATAAGTAACTTTTTTCTTCTTCCATATTTTTACATGTATATATATTAAATATTTAGCAAAAAATCTAGAATTTTCATGTATATACATTGTCACATTCAACTTTAAAAGTGTATGTGTAAGAGCTACCTTCTGTGCATCCCATGATTATTCGAGCACATACTCCTGGAATTTTCAAACCAAAACACTTTGCCAATCTTTCTCCGAACGCCCTAGGATGCTTCTTGACCCAAGAAAGGAATGAAGGGATAAGGAGCTCTGACCCTCATACAAGCTTCATATTGCCCTTTTTTCCAATAAAGACCCAAAAGGTTACAAACTTAATTAATCGGCCACAAACAGTCCTCAATAGCGCAAGGCTGTGAATGAAGAGATTTCTGTCTTAATGCACATCATACTCGGGAGCTAGTTCCTCGGCCTCAAACTTCCAATGTTACTGGTCCCAAACGTGCCTTAAAGCACATTTGGTGGTTCAAAGATTCACTCATATTTTGTGGCTGGACTATATCATACAATTTGTCCAGGCTTTAACAATGCGTCAATGCGTATTGTTCTCTCTCTTCCAGCTAATAAATGGTAAATGCATCAACTCAATGTTAATGATGTCTTCTTTAGTCCATCTCACTGAGACTGTCTTTATGGAACAACCTCCAGGATACATTAATTCTCGTTTTCCAAATTATGTTTGTCGCATTGAGCGTTGTATCCTGCTTGGTTTTAACAACTAAGGTTTTCTTACTCTTGGTTTTTCTTTTTTTTAGCTGGGTGACACATCTCTTTTTATTTTCAAATGGGTTTCTTGCGTCTTATATCTTCTAGTTTAAGTTGATCATATCATTCTCTCATGGAATGACGAAATGACTATTCATACTTTCATGTTATCTCAAGCATGAGTTTGTTATCAAGGGTCTGTTGGGATTTCGTGGGCTAGCAGCGGAAGCAAGGTACAACAAAAATAGCCCAAGGTACAAGCCATCAAAGCATAAAAACTAGAAATCCCAAAAGAGGACCAAACTCTATGTAAAGAAATGCAACATGAAAAGGAAGAAGAAAGTTATACCTTTCTCCTTAGCTCCAGAATTCTGCAAATCTCGTGGTTGTGATGCTCCAAAACCGAAACACGGATCGCTATTAGGATATACCCCGGGAACACGTCAAACAACGAGTGCTAGCAAGCCATTGTGGAACTTCACCAAGAAAACCACTCCGGAACAGCAGCAATATGAGACCAAATCTTCTGGAACTATCCTTCTTGGCTTTCTCTTGTGAAACTCTCACTTGATCTTGAAAGTACCAAAGAGAGTGAATTAAGTGTGTATATTTTCACCTTGAGAGAAAGTGAAGTGCATTCACACCAAATGAGAGTTCCAGATGTGGTTTTAATCTTCCAAAGCCGGCCATAGTGGAAAACACATGTCACACATGCATTGGTTAGCTTTGGAGGTGATTTGACAAAAGGCACATGCAGCCGTAGCGGCGCTAACCTTCAGGGTTTAGCGGCGCTATCTCCTTATAGTTAGCGGCGCTAACGCGGCCTGTCAGTGATATGACACAAAGTACATGCAGCTGTAGCGGCGTTAACCTTTAGGGCTTAGCGGCGCTAACCCTTAAAGTTAGCGGCGCTAACGCGGCCTGCGATGTCAACTTTTGTCTTTTGTCATATTTGGTCCCTTAACTTAAGTTGCTGTCAGGTTTGACCCCGGTGTATGACCCAATAGGCCCATACATCATCAGCAGCGGTCATAGATGGCGTACGTGCATTAGCGGGCATATTCTAACAAACTCCCACTTGCACATAATGCACCGTACCCATGTAACCACAGACAAAGAGCGGCCTCTAGCAAAGCATCGATGCCCCCAAGTCAGTATGGGTTCCGCTTCCTTACCGAAAACCATAACCTACAAAAACGTAGAGGTCCTATAGGTAAGTGATCAAACATCCTTTTGTTCGCGATATCCTTGTGAATACGAGACATGGATTAATATATCAATCTCCAGATCGTTCACGATAATGTTTCTCGATCTTGATTGGTGGTGACCAAAATTTAAGGACATATATGATTCTCAATCAATATTCCTTTGCGCATGGCCATGCTAGTTTTGGTGTCAGCTCCCAATCATCGAGGGGCCCAGGGATATCTCTTATATCAGAGGAACAAATTCCGTTGACTGTAGAATCCCATAGCGTGGACCTTATCTTACTTAACTATTCCCTTTATAATAGCCAGTTACGAACTACGTTTTGAAATAGCCAAAGTAAGAAAGTTTCATGCTATAGTAATTCATACATCTCAGGTCGAAGGACGTAATGATATTACCATCCCGAGTTACTTGTGACCATGATCCATGAAGTGAACTCAGGTGTGGGTCTTCCATTCACTTGAAACTCCTTTCAAGCACAGGTTACTGTTGCGTTTCATGCATTCAATCCTTGATCAATGCATAATCAACACCTAACCTCGGCCTTAATTCAAACTTCCTTCTCATGAAGAATGACTGACTGTGGAAATTTAGAATGTATAAACATTATGGGAAGTGGTTAAACATGCTAAGATGGAACACAGTAAAGACCAATGAAGGTAACCGCATCATGCGTATATATAGTCTCCACTATATATCGATACAATCATCGGTTAGCAGTACTGCTTACAGTTCCCAAAGCTCAAAAGTAAATCAAACATTTACTAAAACGATGTTAAAGCCTAGTCATTAGCATAAACAATGCTATTATACCTAGTATGAAATTCATCACTAGTATTTGACAACGGCTTAATGAAGGGATCATTTACGCAATATCCCTTTGTACTCTTTTGTATTCTCTTTATTAAACCACTTGCATAGTGTTTAACAAAGAGATCATGCACAATGTTATCATAGTCGTCATATCCTCAATGTTACCGAAGTCTACAACAGGATTAATGACACTTATGATTATTTGAGTCGACATGCCCTCAATGTAACCGAAGTTCACAATAGGGTCACTGACACTCACGTTTATTAGAGTCGACATACCCTCAATGTTACCGAATTACACAATAGGATCAATGACACTCATTGGAATTTAAATGTCGTATCTACACCACATATTTTTATATCCAAGACTTCGATTAAATCGACAATCTCATTAGTATAGATTGACTTGCAGTAAAACTTACTCAAGACAACTCTATTTTCGTCGAACATCAAGAACATACTTCAGTATTTTTTAGATTTTAGAATCCACTTTACTTCATATCCTCTATTCGTACTCGTAGAACAATAATACCATCAATAGGTTGAAAACAACCCTAAATTAGGACATTATTTTCGTTTGAGTATATTTTACCAGGAACACTTAACGCTCCCACTAGCCCTGACAAGAGTATATGGCTTAATCTATGCTTTCTAGAAAACTCTTTCTTTTCACTTTCTCGTAAAGCAAGATTACAGCCACAAAATGCAAGTTTTGTCGACTTCAGTCCTGGACACAACTTGGATATAATGAATATGTAAGACCTCGGAACATGCTTCAAAACATTTCCTCAACTCAATCCTGTGAAGGATCTAGGTTTTTACTATTTCCATGTGAATTCACTTGTTTCCCCAAAAGCGACAACAATGCTTCACATAATCCAGACCTAATCTGGATTTTGTGGATGAATAAGACCCTCAGAAAGTGCCTCAAGCATTTCCTCAACTTAATCCTATGAAGGATTCAGGTCTCTTATGTCCATGTGAGCTAACTTGTTTCCGCAAGGTGACAACAATATTTCACTTTATCCAAGTTATCTTCAACATAACCACTAGAACATGTTTCCATATAATCAATATGAAACACGTTGTCTCTAGTCAGTATTTGAAGTTGTCTATGATTGCATATATGTTAGTCCCTTCACCTTTCTTGGATTACACCTTAGGTGTGGGATTAACCCAAGTCAAGCATTTGGATGCATCAAATGGGTTACATCTATGTATACCATTCCCTTCTTATATTCACTAGTGAACTCAGGGTCCCACTATGTTTCCGATGAATGGTGACCTCACATTGATTCACCATCAAGCTGCTGTTACTAAAATATGACAACCTCATATCTAAACAGCCTTCTTGATTTCCATCAGATTTATAGAAGCAATGGATATTGTCAGGTTTTACCAGCATCTCTATGCTGATTAAATGCTAATGTCAACATTAGGTCTCTTATTTAAGTTTTACGTTCTTTCACTAGAATGCTTTTGTAAATTGTCTTTTCCCTTTTGAGCAACCAAACATGATTCCCATAAGTTCAAGAAACAACTTCCAAAACTCAGATAAACTACTTAAATATATAAGCATCAACTTAATTTATAATTCATCCATCTCCCACTGAATGTAGACTGGATAATTTTAAGTTATAAGATTGACAAGCAAAGGACTCTTTCTAGTCAAAATCTCATTGGATGCGTAAGTGACCATTATGTTGTGTTTTAAATTGAGGACTTGGTTCATAAAAATTAATGTATACCAATCACATTGAATACATGTTTTAGGCCTGCCTTTTACCTGATCATCAACAAAGATATCTAGTTTTTCTTTAAATGTGACACCATGTACAAATGTGTCTCTTAGAGAAAACGAATTATGGGTTAAACCCATGATCCATTTTATGTTTAAACCAATGTAGATAAGAAAACTTAGCATCTTGTCTAGATCTAAGAATTTATATCTATATGCCCTTACTGATTCTTAATTTTTCTCAGGTTAGTTCCGAACACCTCCAGGTTTCAGACACAAACCTTTTATCTAGTTAAACATTCTCCCAACAACTATCATAAATATGGCGATGGAGAATTTTACTAGTGTCACTCTATGTAGCATACTTGAACGTATTATCCACACAAGTGTGATCAAAATCCAACAAGTCATAATCCTTCCTACCAACACTGGTGAAGGATTTCTTAATCATCCAATGTCCAATAGACAATATTTGCATCTTTCATTTAGCCTGAGCTAAACTTTTACAAAGATCCTAACCACATGGATCTAAGCGATGCAAATGTTGTTTACTTAGTCAAGTTTGACTATGCCATAGTGCTAATGTATCCAAACCACTTTTGGATCCAAGAATCAATTATTCATGATTGCCTTATTACTTATAATGAGTCTTTATGTATGCTATGATATGGATACGTTTTGATAAAAAACATCTCAAAACAATTTTTCAAAATGTTTCAATTCCAAGCCACATCCATCGTCATCAAATGTGTATTTGAGCACCATAAATGGTCAAAAATAACACATAAACATAAACATAGATAGAATTTGAAATGAAACCATCAAAATGAAGAATCTTTTTCAACAAAATACAAGATTCAAAATATATCCATCATCTTCAAAAGAACATACAATAAAGCAAGTCTTGTCACGCAGGGCATAACAACAAAAGTAATAAATTAATCCGGAAATAATGGCGAGACTAACACTCCCAATTCTCTTGTAGAAGACAATCAACAAAATTTCTTCTTCAGAGATCCGGTTTTTCAAGTTCTTCCTTCTTGTAACGAACAGACCTACACTTTGTAAAAAAATAAATTTGTAACAAACGTGAGTCTTGTAGCTCGGGTTAACAACCTAGCTTATTTAAGGAATAGCAATGAAGTATAATCATGAATGTACCTTAAGTAGAAAAATTAACTCTCTCTTTTCTGAGAAGTTTTATATCCTCTCGGCACGAAGGCAGGCATGACGGCCCCAATCCCCAAATCTTCCACATAAGTAGCAAACCACCCCTTGTTGAATCTCTTTAGGCACAACATCATTGTCCATAGACTCAAAACTTGAAGCAAGCTTGGATACTCCAACTTCTTCTTTTGATGTGATCGATTTCTTCTTCTTCATATTATGTTGTTCCTTAGAACCAAGAACGAGAGTGGATGAGGATGATGTATGCTTGGACATGTTAGATTCTACATCCTTCAACATTCCATGCAATTCATCTATAGAAATTTCCTTTCCATGCATATGATAGTCCTCGACAAACTTTTCATATGAGGCGGGCAGAGACTGAAGTATGAAATTCACACTGAGCTCCCTCCCGATAGGAAATCCTAGCCTTTCCATCTGGTCCATGTATGATTTCGTCTTCAAAACATGGGCACTAACACTCCCGCCTTCCCGCATCTTACAACCGGTTAGACTTTTAACACACTCATAATGTTCTTGCCTAACTTGCTGTTGGAATATATCCTTCAGCTTGTTAATCATGTTATACACAGTCATGTGCTCAAATTGCTTTCGCAATTCCGAGCTCATACTTGATAACATGAGACAAGCAACATCGTGCGTATCCCGAACACGCTTTTCATACGCATTTCGGATATTCCATTCTGCATTGATAGCAGGTGGTTCAGGAAGGGATTCCTCAAGGATGTGCAACTTAGACTCGGCACGTAGGACAATCCCCAATTTCCTAAGCCAGTCAACAAAGTTCACTCCCGTGAGTTTTTCCCTTTGTAGAAACATACGAAGTGAAAAGTTCAACGTGTTGTGGTTTTGATTCGACATCCTATATTTAAAGAGAGTACGCGAATTAGTTAGTTTGATTTAATACTCGTTAAAATAATTACCCATGTCGTCTCTAAATATTTTAACAAGGGCTAAGAACCATATTTCACTCCAATTCATGACGGGGTTGCCGCGGATCACTTCATGAAGCTATTTAGGCCGATAACTATTTTACCGATTGCAATCTCTATTACAACTCTTAGACACTTGCGAGATCCTACGACAACCATCGGTCGTTTGGCATGTTTGATCCCTACCTGCACCAATTCCAAATTAAAATTCTTGGTTGACTCGTGCTAAACTCGACAATCACTCAAGGATTTTAATTTGCAATTGTAAATCATCCGTCAAGACATACGATGTCAAACCCACCAAAATTGGCTCGTGCTAAGCTCGACAACCAAAATTGTGAATTTGCCACACTCACCTTCCACACAGTTTTATGAGAGTTGGCTCGTGCTAAGCTCGACAACCAAAACTCATAAATCTAGATTCGGGTGGTATCGACTTACGGATGGTGCAAGATTTACGTTTTATGAAAACGGTATTTTGTTTCCGGTTTGGTTACAGATTAACTTGTTTAGTGACAAAACCTATTTCCACTAGGTGAGTTAATCTTGTATGTGTGCGCGCGCGAGAGAGTTGCAAACCATTTTTACCAAATCTCTTGTGATTTTATTAATTTCGAAAAATTATCTAGCATGCGAATCCTAAGCAAACCATGCAAGATATATAAAATCACATCACACGCTTATAAACGAAATAAATTGGTAACCCTTGCCAAAATTCCTATGCGTTCTTCCCGTGAGCCAAAACGGGTAGAACGTGGTCAATATAAGGGACAAAAGTACTCCGATGCGAGCTCCCACTAGAACCGCCATCTCCATTGGATTTCACCGGCTTCTATGGTCATCCTCCATCTCCTTTTGACTCCTTTTGTGTGTCTTCATCCAAATTGTACAATACATACAATAGAAATTGAAATGGCGTACAAGCCACAATAATTTCCTATTTATCTATTACAATTACACGGATGAATGAAATGACATGCAAACCACAATATTATTACAAATATATCAATTTTAATAAATATTACAGCCCAATGTGATTAAAATCACCAAATGCATCCATAACACACAAAGTCAACCACAAGGTCAAAGGCAAGGTTTACCAATTTCAAATCAACCACATACAACCAAACATACTAAAATGGTAACAAAATTACGAAATAATAATCTGGAAAAAATTTCCAGAAATTCAAAAATGCCAAAAAATTCCCGAGACAAAACTGTTTTTAACTTTGAAACCAAAATCTGTAGCAGCGCGTTAGCGCCACTAAGTTTAAGAGTTAGCGCCGCTAACTCGAGGTTAGCGCCGCTAACCCGGTTCGAACAGAATACAAACATTTCGATTTCGGGATTTTTTAGGCCACCATGTGCAAATCTAACATAGAGGTAGCTCTGATACCACTGTTGGGATTTCGTGGGCTAGCAGCGGAAGCAAGGTACAACAAAAATAGCCCAAGGTACAAGCCATCAAAGCATAAAAACTAGAAATCCCAAAAGAGGACCAAACTCTATGTAAAGAAATACAACATGAAAAGGAAGAAGAAAGTTATACCTTTCTCCTTAGCTCCAGAAATCTGCAAATCTCGTGGTTGTGATGCTCTAAAACCGAAACACGGATCGTCTATTAGGATATACCCCGAGAACACATCAAACCACGAGTGCTAGCAAGCCATTGTGGAACTTTACCAAGAAAACCACTCCGGGACAGCAGCAATATGAGACCAAATCTTCTGGAACTATCCTTCTTGGCTTTCTCTTGTGAAACTCTCACTTGATCTTGAAAGCACCAAAGAGAGTGAATTAAGTGTGTGTATTTTCACCTTGAGAGAAAGTGAAGTGCATTAACACCAAATGAGAGTTCCAGATGTGGTTTTAATCTTCCAAAGCCGGCCATAGTGGAAAACACATGTCACACATGCATTGGTTAGCTTTGGAGGTGATTTGACAAAAGGCACATGCAGCCGTAGTGGCGCTAACCCTCAGGGTTTAGCGGCTCTAACGCGGCCTGTCAGTGATATGACACAAAGTACATGGAGCTGTAGCGGCGTTAACCTTTAGGGCTTAGCGGCGCTAACCCTTAAAGTTAGCGGCGCTAACGCGGACTACGATGTCAACTTTTGTCTTTTGTCATATTTGGTCCCTTAACTTAAGTTGCTGTCAGGTTTGACCCCGGTGTATGACCCAATAGGCCCATACATCATCAACAGCGGTCATAGATGGCGTACGTGCATTAGCGGGTATATTCTAACAGGGTCTTGGCGATTAAACT
The DNA here is from genome assembly GCA_947179395.2 of Pulicaria dysenterica. NCBI lineage: Eukaryota > Viridiplantae > Streptophyta > Magnoliopsida > Asterales > Asteraceae > Pulicaria > Pulicaria dysenterica. The sequence goes on from OX359291.1 coordinate 11,701,713, forward strand.
ATTTCTTCAGACTTGAAGTTTCTTAATTCTTATATTGATATTTTCTATTTTTTTTGTCAAGCCACGTATGCTCTTCACATTCTTAAATCTTAATCGAGTCGGCTTGCTTGATTCAGAAAACCCTTGGGAACTCTCAACTTCTAGAATGTTATTTTGGATCATGCTTTATCGATCATTCATCAACATTTGTTATATGCCGTTAACCAAGTAAGTCAACATCTTCATGCTTTTACCACCGATCATTTTCAAGTTGTCGAATATTTTCTTCAATATGTCAAAGGTAATCTTTCTTATGGACTTTCTTTTCAACAACCTTTCTTGTCTTCTATTGTCAGCTATTCGGACATTGATTGGGCTTACTGCATCCAAACTCGATGCTCTATAATCTATATATGGCTATTCTATTTTTCTAGGTGGTAATATAGTTTCTTGGAGCACTAAAAAGCATCCATCCTTCTCCTGCTCAAATTTTGAAATTAAATGTTGTGCTATGGCAAACATGATAGCCGAAATTGTATGGATCACACATCTAATTCGTGAACTTCATATTTTGCCATCTGATCCACAAACGTTGTTTTTCTTTGAACGCTTGTTTAATCTTGTCGGCTTATACTTTTTAGTTCCAACTAAGCTTCAAATAGTGGATATATGCACCAAGGGAGTGTGGTATGATTTTTGTTGGTCCACCACCTCGGAGGGAGTGCGGTATGGTTGGCTGATGGGGATTTTGGCATTGAGGAGCAGCAGGAAACCCCCTCGGCTGGCATCTATGTCTATGAGGGATATCCTGTTGGCACTGCTACACCGAGAAAAGATAGGCACAACACTCTCAGATCCCTTTTTTCTTTTTCTTTTTTAATTGAAAAGGGGTTAGTGGGATAATAAGCTAGAAATATGATCATTTTGGGATTTTTATTAAGGATAGAAAGATGGAAAAGGTAGAGAGAGAAAAACTTATTTGAAAATTGGAACAATAAGATGGTGGAGTGACTATACTATTCACTCTAAACTTGAAGAGAGTATTATCGTTAAAACTAATAAGAACTGATACAATTTGGCGAGATTGGTGGGGGCCACAAAGTGGTTAGCAGAAATTCCCACTCCATCGTTGCATGGGTGGAGTTTGGATGTGGTGATTGCTACGGCGTAGGGAAAAGGTGTGGACCCAACTTATTCTTTTTATATTTTATTTTTAATTCTTTTGAAGTTTGATTGGTAGTTGAGTAGTTAGTAGGCTAGTCTTACAATTTAATAGAGTGAGAAGTTACTTACGGTTGAGTTGTATGAGAAAAATATTTGATGTGACAATATAATAAGATGTAAAGGTTGTTAACCACTCTAAGCGCACACAAAATATTGAAATGGATTTGTTAATCATGTAAAATAGAAAAATAGTTATTTGCTTATGTCGCTTTTTTTTGTAACCTCCTTAAGCATATTATTTATAGAAATCAATATACTTCACATTGTGATGAACTTTTAAAACCTTATAGCTAAGTATGATCAACTTCGTGTCGGTTATTTGATCATGTATCTGAAATTACAACAAGTCATTGCAATTAATCTCAATGTCGAAATGTTGATATGATCTGAAGATCGATCGATACGCTTGTGTTTGGTGGAACATTCTTTGGTAAAAATGTAGCATGCAGAGATCGAAAACTTTCATGATGTTGGCTATGTCGCCATTCTTTGGGTAACATAAGTCTGTCAAACAACTAATGACTTACAAGGCGACAACCGAAAGTACTCAACCATAATCAGTCAGAGGTTAATTGGGCTTTCTTCACTTTTTTAGTGTGACTATCATTCTTGCTTCATTTTACATTTGCAAACAGATCACTACTTATTATAATTCATTATGCTTCAAGAACTTATTATAATTCATTTTTCCCTCTGCGGTGTTGAGGAGTGGGATTTATCCCCTATGGAGGGATGCGAGTCTTGCATACTGCCCAATTGGATGTCACTGTGTGGCTCCGTCCACTAACTACTAACAAGCCGTTCAAAAAAAAAAACTATATATGAAAAATCATCTCCCACAAGTACATAATCTCCTAATTCTTTCATTTGTGTTCACTAAGTTTTTGAGATCAGTAGTATCAACAATCAAGTAGCTAATGTATTAAAGGCATAGAATTTTGTTTGTAAGAACCAAGAGGGAGGGTCTTATTTGGTTAAAGCTAATGATTTGTCTTATCTTTACCAACCTATTTAGATTAATAAGAACTCAACACATATTTAATGCAATGCTATAAAGATTAAAGAAAAAGATAACACCGTGATTTATAGCGTTTAGATATATGTTAACCAATCCTTTTACTGTAAGTGTGTGGGGTTCTAACTCAAAACCAATTGGTTATGAGAGGAGTAGCTCAGGATTCTTATAAAGCTCATTACAAAGTCACCGTTCGTCCAATGTGGGACATGACTCAACATTTACATCCAATTTTTGCCTTCACTGAGAACTTTTTTACCTGAACTTATATAGAACATCTAAATTGTACATTTCTCTTTTAATTGTTTAGAAAAGTTCATCAATTACATTTTTCTCTTTAGCATGAAGTACACGACATATATATTTTTCTTTTTCCTTTTCAATTATATATGTTTTTAAACATATTTTAGCAATTAACCTGTTTGATTAATTAATGCATGAATTAAGATAGATATATGTAGGAATAGTGAGACAAACTCAACGTATAAATATTAATGTGAGACAAGATCATGATATATAGTTCTCTATGTCCAATTACTTTAATTAACTTTTATAAATGGGTAGGACCTAATCTTTACTTTTGTCACATTCAAATGTTGCATAATCAAATAAGAAAATGTTTTTAAAAAAATGAAGTTGTCGAAGCATATTCATAACATCAAAGTGGTTCAAAAATTCCTTTTTTACACACCTCTGAGAGCTAAAAAATTATTTTAATAAAGTTAAATTGTCTTTATTTTCTGTTAATCGCATCAAAAACAACTCTAGTTGTTTTTTTTTTGTATCTTCTTCTTGATTAATCACAACTATCACTACAAGAAATTAACGTTTTCACGGTGTCTACCTTTTGTGGCGACATATATCGCCGCTAAAACACAGCTAAACGATGAACCAAGCACTGATTTGGCAGGTATGTCGATATTCCCTCAACTTCCCGACGTGAACCAAACACTGATTTGGCTTCTTGTGATGAAGCGTCTAGCGATCATGAGGATTAGACTATTAGTTTGAAACTAATAGTTTCAAACTATTGATTGGTATGTATGTTTGTTTTATATAGCGACTTTGTGATTGTCTAAAAACGTTTATGTTAACTTTGAAACTATTGATTGGTATGTATGTTTGTTTTATATAGCTTAAAATGTCGTGTTATAGTTGTTTTGAGCTCTGAAACAGCAGGTTTTTGTAATTGTTCGGTTTAAAATGGGTGGAAAACGCAAAATACAGCAAAATGCTGGAAAAAAATTAGGGTTTTAGCGGCGACAAAAAGTGTTTATTTATATTATAAAAATTAATTAATTTAAATAAACATGTCACCGCAAAAGCTTCAAATGTCGCCGCAAAAAGATTTTTTTATATTTTTTTAATTAAATTAAAAATGTAGCCGCAAAAAACGAAAAGTCGTCGCAAAAAATGGTCCACGTGGCACTTGATGGGTCCGTTATGTATCATCGCAAAAAGTTAAAAATGTCGTCGCAAAAAACTTTTGGGTACGAAGCTTTAGCGGCGACTTTTTTGCGGCGAAAGTTCGTCGCAATAGGGTTTTAGCGGCGACATCGCAAAAAGCCTGTTTTTTTGTAGTGTATGACATTATCATCATATTGTATTACTGTCACGTTTAAGTTCTTTACAGATATAGACAATTATAGCTTTGGATAGTTCTGATTGATCTTTCTAGAGTCAAGTTTGGTAATATATTATACTTAAAATAGATGATAGTTAATATATTATACTTCAAACAAAAGTTAATATTAAAAAGAAATATTAAGTATCTAAGTGAATAACAAGATAATATAAAAGAATTTAGGAGAAGAAAAAGCAATATATATAGCGTAATTAATAAGGTAAAATAAAATGAAAGTAAAAATGAAAAGTGTACGTATAGATCGATGTGGTAGTTGGAAGTAGAGGTTAAGTGATGTAGTGAGTCATGTGGATAGCAATCATGTCACATGGCGACGCCATTAATTCCCTCGACACGTTACACATATAAAAAAAACAAGTATTAAACTTCAAGATTATGAAAATGGATTTTGTTATGTTTTTCATTAATTCTTCATGTTTATGAATATGAATTCTGGTAGTGAGTTTAGCCCATTTTCGTTCCAAATGGAATGAACATGATGTAACATTTATTTATGCAATTTTTAGTAATATAAGTCTTTTAAAGAGTTCAACCTTTAAATCTTTTACCATCACTATGACAATGCTTTTGTACTTTCTGTAATCTTAAAATGAGTCTTTTTTTTTCATGGGTTTTTAATAATCCTTAACTGCCTGGAAACATGTGTTTTTTTAGTTATCTTAAAACGAGTTTTAATATTGGACTTCAAGATTAGGAACGCATCTTATTTACTTTCTATAATCTTAAAATGAGTTTTTTGTAAGATGATATCCATGAACAAACATCTACGGAAATATAATGAACCATACCTACTTTAATATTATGTGTGATGATCTGTGATAGCAAGTTTTGTTGGTCGTCGCTATATTAAATGTTAATTTCGGATAAATTAATACATATATATTTCGATAACGTTTTAGTTTGTTACACAATATTAAATTGGGATAGATTAATACATATACTTAACACCTTTTAATATGCTTAACTTGCAAAGTTGTTATGTGTTTGTACAAAAGATCAAGTTGATTCAGTTCTTTCATTTAAACATGTTTTTTCACAAATTTTATAAAATGAAAACTTCACAGCTTTTTCTTTCTGAAACGGAAACTAGAAATTTTTTCTCCATCTAAACGCAACCTTCACCTTTAAAGATTTGAATGTTTGGAAAGATAAAAATGTTGTCAATTCCATGGATCCTGTCTATCAACAATATTCTAGGCTCCATTCAACATGAAGATGTGCTCTAATCATCCAATGACTTGCTTACTAATTATGGATTACTTACTAGAAAGACTGGATTCTAATTTCTAAACCTACCATAGTTAAGTTGGTTGATCATGTTGCTTCCCTTTGAGAGATTTTATGTTGGATGATTAATATGTATATATGTTTGATTCTAGTAATTATTGTTTTTTTATTAGTTTTCTGGAGAGTGTTATAGTAATGGCTCTCTTGGAGCTTCTTTGTCTGTCTATTCTTTCACTTGTAATAGATTTGCTTAATTATCCTTCACGAAAGGAAAAAAAATTAATAATATGATTATTTGTTTATAAAGTAATAATTAATCTACAACCAAGGACCAGTCTAATATGTAAGCCGCATCTTAATATGTAGCCCAACTATGCAGGCTTAATTGAGAGTAATAATTGGTTATAAATAATAATAATTAAAATAACTTAAATCATTATCTAAAATAAAGTTGTTTTTATTTTTAATGCAAAAGTTCAAATTCATCTTTCTTTAATTATTTCTAATTCAACTAATCAAAACGCTTAATTTCACCTAATTTTCATTTCTTATGCAATTTAACACCTAATTTTGACTTCAACATCATTTACGAATTTTACTTCAAGAGGTATTTGTATAAATTATGAGAGGTTATATGAAATTATGAGAAACTATATGAAAGTATATATAGAAGGCTTAATTGAGGAATTTTACTTCCACATGGGCGGTGACGCGTCATAGCCGCCTATTTCTGACTTGTTTAAATTTTGTCAGCTGACCTTACTCCTTAGAGCATTCAACTTAGGGTTGTGAGTGAGAGTATACTTGATAGCCCAACTTAGTACTATTTGATGTGATGTGCTGTAGGTTCCTGGTAGTTAGATTAGTTAATCATTCATTTCCACGAGATTGATTATTTCAATACCATAATACTTGCTATTGTCGCTAATCGGCTGAGTTTCACTAATTCTTATATTAAGTTACATACGTGCTCTATATATTTGTACTTGATGTGACACGGATGTGGTTTCTTGAGCGGATGTGCTCGTTTGGCAGATGGTCACCCGCCTTTACGTCAATTATTATGACACGGATGTGATGTCTTGAGCGGATGTGCTCGTTAGGCAGATGGTCATTCACCTGTGTGGCGTATTTGATGTATTGTGCATTATCTGTAGATGTGTAATCTGATATAATGTACGAGTATTGTGTGCTCACTAAGCTTTATGCTTAATTCGTTGTTGTTTATGTCTTTCAGGACCGTCACGTGCTGACAAGGGAAAGACTTCTGTATGACAGCTACTTCCACTTTTGTTTCAAACTCTAATTTATAATGAAATAATTTAAACTACTAATTTGAATGCCGTAAGTCCCGTATGTTGGGGCGGCCATTGACTTTTGAATGTCTGGATATTTCTATCAGATTATGAAATTATGATTTCTAATTTATCTTAAAAAAAATTGAAGCGTTACAATTAAATGTATCTCTATTGTTAAACCAAAATAACAATGATTTCATATATACTCTGCTTGATAATGATTTTATTTATTTGATCTTATTTAAATCTTTAGTTTTTTTTTTCCGCTCTGGTTCATTATACCATTACATTTTGTATGTTAAGTGTGATTTAATTGAATTAAAATTTCAAAGTTTGAATCTTAAATAACTATTGCATCTCAAATACCACTAAAGTAATCAATTATTATATAGCGTCTATAATAAGGATACATACACAGAAATAATTTACTTTGTATATCAATGGCATTTAGGCATTGCTTTTAAATTACTAGACACAAGTTTGTCAATTTTAATTTGTGATATGAAACATCTTCTATCATCCACTTATTTATGTATGAGTTTTTGTTTGCTTTTTTCATGATTTACATTAGATGTGAGCCTAAAAACACTAAATCATTTTCGAGGATTATATTAATAAAAGTTAGGGTCAATCAATATCCCAAGTTGGATTTTGTTTAGACGTCCAGTTTTTTCATATGAAGAGTTATATGTAACGGTTTTTCTCGTGTCACGAGAAAAAAGTGTTTAACGATTCTTCTTTGCGATGCTGATGGTAACCCAACTAATAACTATGGATGTAGTATACAGAAAATATCCTTAATTTCAATATTCAAACATTCTATAAATATATTGTTTACTAGTTATTTTTTTTAATATAATTATGTTTGTTTAAAATATTTTATTACATGTTGCATTTTTACCGTTTTTAAAAGCTTATTCGTACATTTACAGATTATTCAACTAGTCTAATATTAATTGAGAAATTTTAACTAACCAAATAGAAGGTACGTAAAAATTCGATACGTAGCAATGTCTTTATTTTAATTGACGTGATTCTTTTTGTTCCGGGACTAAGATTTGGAAGTTATAGTGACCACTTTGATTTTAATTAATTTTTGAATACATGCACTTTTGTTATAAAAAATTGATTTATCTATTAATTAATAACAACAAACTAATACAAACTCTCTAGGGTTTTTTGATGGGGTAGTTGGCAAAAGGTTAGTGATGTTATCATGTGGAATTGTGGATGGCAATCATGTCACATGGTGATGCTATTAATGCCCATGACACATCACTATTCTCAAAAGAAATACTCACCACCTCTTACTTCAGTATTAAAAACATAGCAAATTAATATTTCACCTAAAGTTCATCAAAATTAGATTTTGTTACATTTTTGTACTTTTTATATGTTGCATAGCAAATATTACTATTGTTTTTCTCTGAGATGTTTGGTATCAAGTAATTTAAAAGGAATAATATTAGTAAGTTTACTAGAAAAAAAGCTTATGACCTTATCTTAAATCTGTTAAAATGGTCGGGTATAGTTAAGTTGGGTAGCGTTAAACCAGATTACAATATATGTAATGTAATTATATACTATCTAAATTTTTTATTATACAAGTTCGCATATGGTTACACAAGTTTGCATCATAAGGTAATTTGTACACAACGTACAATATTTAATTTTACATAACAATATTTATATTCTTATATACTTATTATCTATTGTTTCTATCCACATGTTAAAGACTATAACCGTCCAATTAAATCTTTTTTATTTACAAATAAAGATATTGTTTTTCTCTTTAAATTTTTTGTGGGGTGATTATTAGTTTATTTTGCTATCTATATCCTATATAACTTAAACTTGATTGTATCCTAGGTGTCAATGCCTATTGATTGGTAAAAATGCAAGTATGAGCATTTGCAAATTGTAGAAATGGTGATGTGGCACTAATTCAACGAATGGTCATGTGTCCCACATCGGAACTGAAGTAAAACTTCATTAGAAAAATCATGTATATAAAAAGAGATCTAGGAAACCAATTAGTAAGGCCTTGCCCTATAAAAACTCATGACTAGAAATGGGTAATCTGTTTCCGGTTTGGTCGTAAGTCCGGTTCAACCGGTTTTTCCGGTTTTCACATAACCGGGCGGTTTTTTTATCCAGATTTCCTTTCAGTTTAAAACCGTAGGCATGTCCGGTTCCCGGTTAACCGGTCGGGCCAGTCCGGTTTTAAAAACGTTGTTTCCAGCTGATCGGCGTTACATCTAACTCTTTAGTCGTTTATGAAGATTATCAAAGGCTTCATATTGCTTGCATTATTTATGATTTAAAATACTGGCGTTTTAAACATATTTATATATACAAATTTCTTATAATTCTCGGTAAATGACTATCTAATATTTATAATCATCATTTGGTCGTCTTTCTTTCTTGCGGTCTATTAATAGAGACATTGTTTTAGTTAATTGCAAGTTTCATGTAAAGTTTAAAAGATGTTATTAGGATGGTAGGTAATGGATAGGATGAGCTTAACGGACATTAAAGATGTGTTAAATTGTTATAGTTTAATTGTATCCTAGGTGTCAATGCCTATTGATTGGTAAATATGCAAGTATGAGCAATTGCAAATTGTAGAAATGGTGATGTGGCACTAATTCAACGAATGGTCATGTGTCCCACATCGGAACTGCAGTAAAACTTCATGACGAAAATCATGTATATAAAAAGGGATCTTGGAAGTCAATTAGTAAGGCCTTGCCCCATAAAAACTCATGATTAGAAAAGGGTAATCTGTTTCCGGTTTGGTCGTAAGTCCGGTTCAACCGGTTTTTCCGGTTTTCACATAACCGGACGGTTTTTTATCCGGATTTCTTTTCAGTTTTGAACCGTAGGCATGTCCGGTTCCCGGTCGGGCCAGTCCGGTTTTCTAAACGTTGTTTCCAGCTGATCAGCGTTATATCTAACTCTTTAGTCGTTTATGAAGATTATCAAAGGCTTCATATTGCTTGCATTATTTATGATTTAAAATACTGGTGTTTTAAACATATTTATTATATACAAATTTCTTATAATTCTCGGTAAATGACTATCTAATATTTATAATCATCATTTGGTCGTCTTTCCTTCTTGCGGTCTATTAATAGAGACATTGTTTTAGTTAATTGCGGGTTTCATGTAAAGTTTAAAAGATGTTATTAAGATGGTGGGTAATGGATAGGATGAGCTTAACGGACATTAAAGATGTGTTAAATTGTTATGATTTGAGGTTTTCGAGGTATACCGTTTGGACAGTCTCACACCACGGGCCACGTTATATCTATTCTGGAAGGCAAAAAATGAGTTAATATTCGTCAATTAAAAGTCTATTTCTACTAAGGTGTTGCTAGACATCCAAATCATGGATTATGATTAGATCTCAAATAGGTTAATAAGGGATTGCAAAGACTATGTTTTTCCTTCTTGCGGTCTAGCTATTAATAGAGACATTGTTTTAGTTAATTGCGGGTTTCATGTAAAGTTTAAAAGATGTTATTAGGATGGTGGGTAATGGATAGGATGAGTTTAATGGACATTAAAGAGGTGTTAAATTGTTATGATTTGAGGTTGTCGAGTTATACCGTTTGGAAAGCCCCACACCACGGGCCACATTATATATATTCTGGAAGGCAAAAAATGAGTTAATATATGTCAACTAAAAGTCTATTTCTACTAAGGTGTTGCTAGACATCCAAATCATGGATAATGATTAGATCTCAAATAGATTAATAAGGGATTGCAAAGACTATGTTTATGACACGGATTGCAAAAACTGAATTTATGAAGATTAATCACTAAAGATAATTGGGTCAAAATATATGACCTTTTTATTGATTATTTAAATGCAACAACTCCACTTCAAACACTAACTCATCTTCTATAACCTACTTGAATTCTCCAATTATTTATAGGCACTAGCTGAATGGTCAGTTATATTAGATAAAAACATGATAATGCTTAAATTTGAATGTTCGTGTATCTTACATGTACGAGCCATGAAATATTTCATATTAGTACATGTATGAAATTCAAGCTAATTAGGGTGGGTGCTAATTGATGTGACATACAATTAGAAATAATGTTATAAAAATAAAATTGAAACTTTTGTCCCACATCGGAGCTACAGGAAAAGTTCATGAGAAAAAATCATGTATATAAAAAACGGAGCTTGGAATCCAATTAGTAAGGCCTTGCCCCATAAAAACTCACGATTGGAAATGGGTAAACTATTTCCAGTTAGGTCGTAAGTCCGGTTCAACCGATTTTTCCGGTTTCACATAATCAGCCGGTTTTTTTATCCGATTTTCCGGTCAGTTTTGAACCGTAGGCATGTCTGGTTCCCGGTTAACCGGTCGGGCCGGTCCGGTTTTAAAAACGCTGTTTCCAACTGATCAGCGTTACATCTAACTATTGCTTAAGTGGTTGTGCAGAACTATAACAGTAAAGGACAACTCTGTTTACGAATATTGCAGAACGTGTAGCTCTTGTCAAAAAGGTCTGTATTGTTGTTCTTACCCATCAAAATGTTAATAATTTCATTGACTATTTTCATGCTTAGCGTTAACTTTGATAATTGTTACTCCTTTGCTCCTTGGAGTTGGCTTTGCTGTGGATATTGTCACGAAAATATAGCAACGTTACTGGTTAGGTTAACATGTTTGCAACTACAGACGACACTGTAGTAGAAATAGCGACTACATTACTTATTGATGTGAGTATTTTTCTTCTCCTTTTGCTTATTGTATTTTATATTTCACAGCCATTACATTCATTTCATTTTGCTATGTTGATGTGTAGAAGAGGATGTGTCTAATAGGTCGAATGGTTGAAGGTTGTTCAAGCTCTTGAATCATTTTTTTTCAAATGGTTTAGATATGATCTTGAACCCATTGTGCTTATGCTGTTTTAGAATTCGATAAATTATTTATGTTAAGGTACATAGTTAGTCATATTTCAAACTGAATCTGTTATGGAAGTGCCTTAGATAGTTATTTGCACGAGACCAAAATCCTTGCAGCTTAAGGTCACCATAAATGATAAGGTCAATTTATCCTATTGTTTTCTGACAAGTACATTAATTTCCCGCTTTTTAAAATGAAAATTATTACTTAAAGTGCCATGTATGATGTTTATTCCAATAATCCAATAGCAAATAACAATTAGCAGGTTGGTTTTAATTTGATTTGGACTGGATGTTCACTAAAACTAACTTTCAAGATTTGATCATCCCATCTATTCAAAGGATATACTTCTTCACGTTCGCTCTAGGTCATCATCTTATACGATATTGTAATAGATTTAATGTTATTTGTTTCAAATTAATCATGTGTCTAATGATTAATTGATTTTTACCCAATCATTCTGCATACTTAGTTATTACTTTGTTGGATGTGATCGAAGTCTAGCTTTTAAATCTACAAAGAACTCATAATGTTGATTCGAACAAACTGTGCCTACTGTAACGTATTTCCTACAATGTGCCTACTCAACTTATTCTCAACGAGCATGTAATATTACATACAAATATCTCTATTATAACCAACAAAACTGTATTACGATGTACACAATTTCGGGCTTTCCAAACGGTATACCTCGACAGCCTCAAATCATAACAATTTAAAACCTCTTTAATGTCCGTTAAGCTCATCTTATCCATTACCCACCATCCTAATAACATCTTTTAAACTTTACATGAAACCCGCAATTAACTAAAACAATGTCTCTATTAATAGACCGCAAGAAGGAAAGACATAGTCTTTGCAATCCCTTATTAACCTATTTGAGATCTAATCATAATCCATGATTTGGATGTCTAGCAACACCTTAGTAAAAATAGACTTTTAGTTGACAAATATTAACTCATTTTTTGCCTTCCAGAATAGATATAACGTGGCCCGTGGTGTGAGGCTTTCCAAACGGTATACCTCGACAGCCTCAAATCATAACAATTTAACACCTCTTTAATGTCCGTTAAGCTCATCCTATCCATTACCTACCATCTTAATAACATTTTTTAAACTTTACATGAAACCCGCAATTAACTAAAACAATGTCTCTATTAATAGACCACAAGAAGGAAAGACGACCAAATAATGATTATAAATATTAGATAGTCATTTACCGAGAATTATAAGAAATTTGTATATAATAAATATGTTTAAAACACCAGTATTTTAAATCATAAATAATGCAAGAAATATGAAGCCTTTGATAATCTTCATAAACGACTAAAGAGTTAGATTTAAAGCCGATCAGCTGGAAACAACGTTTAGAAAACCGGACTGGCCCGACCAGGAACCAGACATGCCTATGGTTCAAAACTGAAAGGAAATCCGGATAAAAAAACCGCCCGGTTATGTGAAAACCGGAAAAACCGGTTGAACCGGACTTACGACCAAACCGGAAACAGATTACCCATTTCTAATCATGAGTTTTTATGGGGCAAGGCCTTACTAATTGGCTTCCAAGATCCCTTTTTATATACATGATTTTCTTCATGAAGTTTTACTGCAGTTCCGATGTGGGACACATGACCATTCGTTGAATTAGTGACACATCACCACTTCTACAATTTGCAATTGCTCATACTTGCATATTTACCAATCAATAGGCATTGATACCTAGGATACAATCAATAGGCATTGACACCTAGGATACAATCAAATCATAATAATTTAACACCTCTTTAATGTCCGTTAAGCTCATTCTATCCATTACCTACCATCCTAATAACATCTTTTAAACTTTACATAACCCACAATTAACTAAAACAATGTCTCTATTAATAGACCGCAAGAAGGAAAGACGACCAAATGATGATTATAAATATTAGATAGTCATTTACCGAGAATTATAAGAAATTGTATATATAAATATGTTTAAAACGCCAGTATTTTAAATCATAAATAATGCAAGCAATATGAAGCCTTTGATAATCTTCATAAACGACTAAAGAGTTAGATGTAACGCCGATCAGCTGGAAACAACGTTTTTAAAACCGGACTGGCCCGAACGGTTAACCGGGAACCGGACATGCCTACGGTTTAAAACTGAAAGGAAATCCGGATAAAAAAACCGCCCGGTTATGTGAAAACCGGAAAAACCGGTTGAACCGGAGTTACTACCAATCCAGAAACAGATTACCCATTTCTAATCATGAGTTTTTTTAGGGCAAGGCCTTACTAATTGGCTTCCTAGATCCCTTTTTATATACATGATTTTTCTCATGAAGTTTTACTGCAGTTCCGATGTGGGACACATGACCATTCGTTGAATTAGTGCCACATCACCATTTCTACAATTTGCAAATGCTCATACTTGCATTTTTACCAATCAATAGGCATTGACACCTAGGATACAACCAAGTCTAAGTTATATAGGATATAGATAGATAGATAGATTAATACATGTATAAAATTCAAGCTAATTAGGGTGGGTGCTAATTGATGTGACATACAATTAGAAATAATGTTATAAAAATAAGAATTGAAACTTTTGTCCCACATCGAAGCTGCAGGAAAAGCTCATGAGAAAAATCATGTATATAAAAAACGGAGCTTGGAATCCAATTAGTTACATTAATTGAAAAGAAATGCATATTATACTTACCAGATTAGAATAGTTATATAATGACTGCACAAATTGAACTTTATAATCACACTTTAATATAATTTATCTATAACAAATAGCGTAAGGGTGTGATTCTGTTGTTCAAAGTTGTAATAATTAGATAGTTAGGTGTTTGAGTGTTCGGAAAATACTGATTATTCAAATATTTAATAAATAAAGGGGACCAAACTAACATCTCTGTGAAAAGACTTGACAATATGTGAATGGAAGGGGAAGTCTTCAAATTATATTATTAAAGAGGTAAATAAGTAACATAATTTATTTAATTTTGTTGCAACTCATGTAAGATTAATTATTCAAATAACTAGAAGCAGAATCAGTTTATCCAAACATTAAAAACTGAATATTGATAAAACCTTTCATGCAGATCTATGTTACTGGATGGTGGCTCTGCCTAGAGTTATATTTACAACGTCCATTTAATGCAGATGGTGCAATTTCGTCTTGATGCACTGTTTGAAGCTAAAGCGATGGAAGGCGTGAATGTAAAATGGTTATAGTTTTGGGTAATGTTCTTTTAAGTGTATTCAACTTTTCACCATTCTGCTATTGTGTATCAAACTTTTTTAAAATTTATTATGCGTATCTAACATTTAATTTGTCCCTATTATGTGTATTAAACCCTTTATTGTATGTACTAAACTTATACATTTTTCCTTTTTATGTAACCAAAGTACATACATAGCAACAATTTAAAGTTGTATACACACCATAGAAAACATTTGAACTTCAATTGCTTTGAAAATCAATAGTTTATACAGCCAGAAAAGACTTCTTAACATTCATGAGAATGTGAAATTTTTGCTCTATCATGACCACTTTGCAGCGGACATCTACTTGTGGTATATATTTTACCATATTCATATTTCTTATCCATATTACAGAATACAAATACATTTACAATTGTATATTCATTCCTGTGTCTCATTTTGTTCATAATTTCATACAATGCAGGTCACGCCATGAAAAAACTGTAGTTGTTGATCACCAAATCTGCTTTCTAGGGGGATTAGATTTATGTTTTGGTCGTTATGACACAATTGAACACAAAGTCGGTGATCACCCTCCTTACATATGGTCTGGAAAAGACTATTATAACCCCGGTGAATCCTCTTTTATCTATGTAATCCAAAATGGTTATAAAGTTGATCATGTGATCTTATTAAGATATATATAGAATAAATATTGTAAACAAAAACATAAGACAAGTAAGAGTAAACACTAGGATTTGATGGCTTCGAATTACGTACAGAAACTATAACATTTTATGAATAACCCATTGTTAAAAGAGGAGACAAAAGCAGTTGATTATCTCTTTCATAATAAACATGAAAATGCCCTCGTATCCCAAAAGAAGAAAATATTATCATATATTGTCAATTATAATTTTTTAGGGAATCTGATCCGAATTCTTGGGTGGACACTATGACGGATGAATTAGACCGCAGAAAATATCCTTGGATGCCATGGCATGATGTTCGTTGTGCACTGTGGGCACCTCCATGTCGAGATGTAGCAAGACACTTCGTTCAATGTTGGAACCATGCTAAAATATATACATTTATTTGGTTTTTTGGTTATTTCGAGGTTGGTTTCTTTCGCTGATACATTTATTAATTTATCCAGAGAAACAAAGCACCAAACGAACAAACAATACCACTGTTGATGCCATAACAGCACACGGTTCTCCCACACTACATGGGAAGGAGCCAAAAGTTAGACATCGAGAGTAAGCCGACTGATGGAAACCAGACAAAGGGTTCTTATTCCTCTAAGTTACCATCACAAGATATACAATTTCTTTTACCTCAAGAAGCCGATGGGGTAGATTTGAACATTGTTAATAATAAGTTGAACGGGCTGCACCCGAGAACCCGTTTTGATTCGTTACATGATGAACATGTAAACCAAGCTATGAAAACAGTAGATTCTGTAGATGATTTACTTAAATCAGACTTGCTGAATGGAACATCATATGCATCTTGGTGGTCATTTGTTGCCTTGTGGTTTTCTTAAAGATTAAGAATAGTGAACTTTGCAATTCTATCGCCTTGGCTTGCAAATCTTTTATCTAGATTATGTTTTACACTAACGGGTCAAGCATTTCAACGCAAACCTTATACGGTCAGCAATTGCCACTCCTAAATGATTTTGTTACTTAAAGCTCTGTTTGCCCTCAATAAAACCGGACAAAACCTTGATTAAGTTGATTTGATTCGCATGAGATGATATAAAATCATATATCAAAAATCTTATATATTGGCCCGTGTTTACACGGGCGTGAAAGCTTCTGTCTTTAACATGAATCAACTCTACATGAGTGAATCACTCATTAATGCCACGAAATTGTACACACACAGCAAGATTGTCTATCCTGGTACAGAAGGTAATTAATATTTCTCTTTCTGTTTTGGCACTCTAACACTTAATCAAATTAAATACTTCCCCATAATTCTCTACATAACTACTCCTTATCTACCTTATCTCACAATATCTCCAGATCTTATGATATTCCCAGAAAGACTTGTGAGGCCAAGAGGGCGGTTACCAAATGTGGGCACTGATATGAACGTGTTTGAAAAAGTTATTGATGCCAGCGCTCTTAAACACAAAAGATTGGTATGTCAAAACAGCCAATACCCCCAAGAGAACAATATTACATGCTTATTTTTTACAACTTCACAAATATAAATTAACATATTACTTATATTAAATACAGACTATTCCAGCTCCATTTGCAAAACGTTATAATCTAATGCGTTTTAAGAAGGCCAGAATCATATATGGTGACACAGACTTGTGGATGAGGATGACTACGCTTAAGAGGAACAGGCCAGGAAAGATCGATGACCATGTGATTCTTGATGGACCAGGATGGATGAACTTCAAAGAAATCGTACAATTCGGTGAAAATACTATACTTTTCTTCACACTGGACACGTACAGCCTAAAATGCCAACAAGTAAAATTCACCGTCGCGGCGATCTAACCATCTACAACAAATATAACGCATTCACGAACTTTCAGCTTTTGGACAATTTTTTGGTCTGTTTAGTAACATATTTGAACTGTTAGATGATGGATTTGTAAGCCTGTATATACTGAAAATGTAGATTGATCTTTTGCCTAATCTAACTATCTCCTATCGAACTTATCTAAAAAACCCTCCTTATTACAATCCGGAAGAGAAGTACAAAATATATAAACACTAGACTGTAGGCCCGTGTTCACACGGGCTTGACACCTAGTAAATATTTATTGCTTGCTTTCTGCATTTTAAATTGGCTTTACGTGTCATGTGTATTGTTTTACATCAATAAATTGTGAGTATGCATGCTTGTGAGACTCTTTAAGCCATAGCTAGCTTGTGTCCTGTGACTTCCTATTAGGGATGTCACTTGTCACCCGATCCAATGATCATCTATCCGATCCGATCCATCTGTGATGGATATGGAAGAAGTTAAATGGGTAAATTTCGGATATGGAGTGGATATGGATGTTTATTGGATCGGATATGGATAACGATTTTTCATCCATGGATGAATCCATTAATCCGAATTAAATTTGATATAATTATAATTTGATATAATTAAGTATAATTTCATATATGTATTTTAATTTTAAAACTTATATATATAAATATACTAATAAAAATATACATAATAATGTAGGTTAAATCTACACTCTTTTCTATAATATTTGTATCTATTATACACATGTAAGTGTCAAAATTAAAGAACCTATGATTTCTATCTTCTTATGGAAGAAATATGTATTTATATCAATCAAGATCATAAATTATATACAATAATATGGTATTTTCTTTGGGGCTAAAGTTCGTTTGACATCCGGTGGATATCCAATTACTCGTTTGATCCGATGGATATGGATATGGATGGACAAAATTAATTTAAATGGATATGGATATGGATGGTGAAAAACTAAATTGATATGGATGTGAATATGATGTTTGGAGTGTTAAAATTGGTGCATTATTTATGTTGAATCCATCAACCAAGTTTCCACGGCCATCATAGTAAACACTAACTCGTAATTGAACAGTCGTAATAATAACACATATAATTCTCATCACTAAATCCACACAAGAAGAATAACTTATTAGCCCCAATGGTAATAGCTTAGTCATTGAGAAAAATTTACTTGTTATCCATGATAACGACCTACTATTACAAGTGCTCTTAGCTTCTATCATGGATCATTTACTAGGTTCTAAGCATCTTAAAACAATATATTGTTATCTAAAATTTGTATTCGATTGTTTTTCAAATGCTTTCTTTTACGTGTCATAAAGCTGGAGACTTGGAGACAACCCTGTTTGTAAAGGTAAAAATACCTCAAACCTACAAAGTAATTATTATTCGTTTTTTTTTAATTGTTTTCATTGTCAATATCCAAAAGTGATGTTTTTGAACATATCCTAGAAAACACGACAACTGTTTTAAAGGCAAACCCAACAACTTATTTTAATTAAAAGTATTAACAAGTCAACAATTATATAAAACGATACAAGCAATTGTATACCAGTTATTATTTCAAAATTACATAAACTAAGTTGCTATATATTAAGTATTAATACAAGTCTTTTAGTTATTCAAGTTGCTGGTTCCACTTTGTTTCACCAGCCCTTTTACATCTCTTATATCTGCTAACTTAATTTATAACATATATACATTAATTATTAAATATATATCCCAAAAATATATATTAGCGGATATTGTAGTTTTCTATTTTTCTTGGAGTAAATAATTCAGGAGATATTGTTGAATCTCCAATCCAATCTTACTTCACTGGGACCCAACACGTGCTGGCTGGGCTTCCGAAATGACACGATGTGGCTGCTCACCATGAACGCCGTTACTCTCTCCGACACTCTGATCTCTTCCATCTTCAATTCTTGTAGCCGGAGAACGTACTCCGGCACGTGCACCAGGTCCCACACCACCCCTACTCCGCCCTCCTTCAACACCCTCACCACCTCCCCCATCACCCTCATTCTCTCCGCAGATGCCGCCGCTGTTTTCGCTCCAAATTCCTTCCCAACCTTGTGCACAAAACCCGCCGACACAACCACGTCGAAGTAGTTGTCCGGGAACGGCAGTCTACGCGCGTCGCCTTCACGGCAGGTGACGTACTCCTGCACGCCCTCCATCCCTGCCGTTCTTAGGGTGGATAAGGTGGTGTTCTTACGGTCTAACCCGACCACACGGCCGGAACTGCCTTCTTTTTTTAGCTGCATGGCGACGGCGTTGAGGAGGATGCCGCGACCGCAGCCGACGTCGAGGACGGTCTTCACGGTTGACCAGTCGTGGACGGCGCTCACCATGCGCTGGGCCATTTCCCAGCGAAGGGCGACGGATGAGTAGAACATGTTTCCGGCGGCGTAGAAGAGGCAGACAGCGGAGAGAGCGGTGACGGAGCCGGTGAATCCTGCGGCGAATCTGGCGAAACTGCCAGAGAATACCGACGGTAAAATTAATTCAAACGAGTAACAGATCCAGTTGAAGTACAGTAGAAATACGATTGATGAAGCTGAAAACACAATCGCGTGAATCAACAGAAAAATCGGTGTGTGCCAATCGTCCATGCCATATATTGAATAGATCTGAGTCCAATCTCTTCCTGATTTCCCCATTGTTCCAAGTTAATTTCACCAGATTCAAAACTCAAAGCAGGTTAACGTACAACTATAATCTCAAAATCTGCAATTATAAACCAAAAAATAAAATTGAAAAGAATTAGAGAACAGTTTCATAATCAGGATTTAGCATAACTATATGCTCGATCAGTGAACAGAATCTGAATATATACCGTAAATCAAGCGTAAAGTCATTTCACCAAATTAATGAAAGCTCAGTCAATGTACAAATTCTGTTTACTTTACAAAAAAAGGTGCACACATTCCTTTTGTAAATCACGAGCAAATGATAAATTGCCGCGAAAATTCACCAATTCGGAATGAATTCCAGGTGTTCCGTTTCTATTTCTTCACTTGGTAACAAACAGTGACAGCAAATCACGAAATTAAACATCATAAAAGCGAACAAACGGTAACATCAATTTAACGAAAAACGGAATCTGAAGAGAGATGAAGTAAAACTTACGATTCGTGAAAAACAGAACGTGATATTCGCAATCAGATCCACAGAAAACGACCGAGATAGAGAATAATTTGTTGATCTCGAGAAGCTTAGTCTAAAGTTCGGAATTACAGAGACAATTGGCGGATAGAAGTTTAGTTCAAATTCAAATCCATAATAACGAAGTCAGCCATAGATGACGGTGATGCAGATCTAGAACCAATTGAGACGGCGAAGCCTTTGTTTATCGTCCGTGAGTAAGGCGGAGGAAGACGGTGGTTGTGGTGGGGAGAATGGTGTTTAAATCTATGGAAGATTGGGCTAAGTGTCCGTCTTTATACTGGTGTGGGTGTGTTTGAAGCGAGGTACGGTTATATAAATCATAACCAATATACATACAATCGTACGGACGTTAATGCAACCGCTAATAAGTTACAAAAAGGACCCTTGAGTTTTAAATATTTTAATTTCTGGCCCCCTAATTTATGAGGTTCATTTAAAACGTACTTCTATAATAATTAGATAAATTTTCTCTTTCTCTCTGTGGTCCTTTGATAATATACCGTAACTTGAATTTGGCCTTTAGAATGTCTCAGAGTACTGCATGGGTATGCTTGGCGCCATAGCTTTGAAGAGCTTGAACATTTGTATTAAAAATGAGTGTTTTTATATCTTTTTATTAGATGAAAAGCTTTGTTATAAAAAATACTAGTTTTTAAACTTCAGTTAGGTTTTAAAAAAACCAAGTTGAGATCGAGATAACATATTTTGCACATATATAATAACAAAGTGGATACAGATTTTACATATAACTAGAGATCAGTTCTCTGATTAAGAAAAAGATAATGTGCACTATCAAGGATGTAGTTGTACCATATTTATGAAAATCCGTCCATCAAATCATATATGTTGTCAAATATATTTTAACCACACCAATCAAGATCTCCTAACATTGCCTTTGTCCGAAGAGGTGGTCTTGTATAGATAATGAAATGATGCACTTTGTTAAAAAAAAATTGCATGTCTGTGATTCTATGAAAGCTATCCACATAAACCAGACATGTATTTCAAGATACGTCGTTGTGTCAATGAATTTTTTTTTTTTTGACATCATCACATGACGAACCCTTTCCAAGGGATGACTTGCATGGAAACATTCAGTTATGTAAATATCAAAAGAAAACCCTAATAAGAGATACAAATCAAACATCTATCTTGATATTTAATTCGTATTCATATATATCTACATTGATCATTGAAGTTAAATTCTAAGCTGGGAATGACGTACTCTTGATCTTTTTATCTCTTGGTAAGTATCATCGATTTGAATTACTAATTAATAGTTAAAGTAACTAATTTATGAAAGTAAAAAAGAGTTTAATTAAACTCTTTTGGGAAGATGTTATTCAAAACTCAAAAGGTTCATTGTATAGTTTAGTAACTTTGTATGTTCATACTATGTATACATTCTACTTAATTCTTATAACTAGAGGATGTTATATTATATTATACTTAAACGAGACTAAGTATTATTGTAGTTTTATTTTTACAACTGTTATAAATTTAAAGTAAGAAAAAGAATGTGAACACTATAAAGAACCTCTTTAGCATCTCAATCTTCCAATTGTGCCTAATCTTAGCCATAATCTAATTAATTAAACAAACCGCTTGATAAATCTTATCACCAACCAATTTGGGTTTGACATTATTAACATAGTTTGCCTTGAAAATAATTAGATAGTCTAAATTATTCTAATATTTATATGTTGTACGAATACATCCAACTAGTTGTACGACCAAGTTGTAGTGCATGTGTGAGACTCATTCGTCAATGAAAGTTTCATCTCTTTGACCAAAGAGAAAGTCAAAATCCTTAATGTTGACGTCATTGTTTACGATTGGTATTTGTATTATAAAGTACAGAATAGCAATTGGGTTTACTTTTGCATATTATAAATACAATTTGTATGCCTAAATGACAAAGTCCGTACAATCTAGACGGTAATAAGAAAAACGGGGAGTTTAATTATATATTTAGTTAAAACGTTAGTCAAAAACAATGAAAAAAATGCCATTTCTTGTTTAGAAAAAAAACCCGTAAGGCATCGACTGTAACTTTGCAATGTGAGCAATAAGGGCCCTGTGGTTACTTCATTCAAAACTAACTGGCTATGAACAAAGTAACTCAGGATCCTTATTAAACATATTACAAAGTCACACTCGTCTGATGTGAAACAATACTCAGCAGATGGGAGTTTGTTAATTCTGTATGTGTGAGTGATTTGTTGAATTTGGATATTTCGGCGTGTAAGAGTTTGTGTGATTAAAGAAAGATGGAGAACTGTATTGTGGTTTTGTCTCTACCTAATTTGGCGGCATAGAAATAGTTTTGTGTTCGAGCATGGATTTGGTAAATTGGCTAATAAACGTACTACAAGGTTTCAGAAATCAAAATCAAATAACCGGATGATCGATGCAACAGTCGTATAGATAGAGAAAACGATGAATGTTGTGTAGGAGTGTACATATGCTTTTGGCTAAATTGTATTCTAGTTTCGATAACTGCATTTAGCCTTGTTACTATATGTTTTGTGTCTCACAAATAAATGTTACATGTACTTTGTTGTATTAATATATATTTATCTTGTTTAAAAAACACAAACTTGGTATTGTTATTTACATTACGGGTTTAGTTCCTAAAAGTACATCGAAGTTGACACCTTTTGCTATTGTGTATACCCATCTTTCATTACTCCCATTTAGTACACTAAACCTTCTAAAACTCACGTTTTATACATTAGGTAACTTGTTTACCTGCTAATTGATGAGGTGTACAGGTAATAGATTATGTGTAATTTCTTTTAACTTTATTTTAATATCCTCATATAACATCCTCATATAACTTCTGTACTCCAAAGATCGATCCTAAGTTCGTTAAAAAATTAGGGCTTTTTTCATCATCGTTAATCAGAGCTCAAATCCAATGCCGTCTTCTTCATCATCAAATCGCAACTCACGAGTTAGGGCTTCTAATGTATTATGCTACTGTCGAGAAAAATCAAAGGTTAGAACATCATGGACGACTTCTAATCCGGGTAGAAGATTTCTTGGATGCCCTAATTATGTAAGATTTGTCCATATGTAAGATTTGTTCATCTTTTTCTCTAATTTGCAACTGATTTTTAAAACTTTTCTTCTTGTTAGGGTTCTGGACATAAGTGTAAGATGTTTGAATGGATGGATGAAGAGCTTACAGATCCCTACTATAAAGAATTGTTAATCGAAATACATGAAGAATGTCAAAGATTAAGCAAAGTGAAGCAGGTCCAAAATAATGAAGTTAATGACATTGAGATGGTCAAAATAAAGCAAGAATTGACCTTTGCTAAGTCAAAGTTAATAGTTTATGACAGATTGTTCTATTGTCTACTTGTAGTGATCATGTGTTTGTGCTATGTAATAGTGTATGGTTCTGTGTAATTGATCATGTGTTTGTGCTATGTAATAGTTTATGACAGAACTATTGTAATGAAAATTACTTAAATGGAAATTGTATTGTTCAAACCATCATATATTGAATCAAAGTGATGACAAAAGCATCTGTTCATACCATATGTTCATAAGTTTACATTCCAAACCATCATCTATGCAAACAAACCATCATCTGTACAAACAAAATTCCATCCCAAAACCATATGTTCATAAGTATATGTTCACTAACATAATTAAAGAAAAAAATTTCAGTTCAGATCCATAGGATCTTTGGAAGTACTTCCTGGACCAGGATGTTTCTTCTGCATGTTGATCTTATCAAGTCTTGCTTGAGCTTGTCTTCTTATTGGCATGAGATTGGCTTCTTTTTTCTTGGGTGTCCTTGTTTTCTTGGTTGTTTGGGTTGATTGTTTGGTACCATCATCCTTCCTTGAATCAACACCCTTCCTTGCATCAGCCATGAAACCAGATTCTTTCCTTGCA
The DNA here is from genome assembly GCA_947179395.2 of Pulicaria dysenterica. NCBI lineage: Eukaryota > Viridiplantae > Streptophyta > Magnoliopsida > Asterales > Asteraceae > Pulicaria > Pulicaria dysenterica. The sequence goes on from OX359291.1 coordinate 11,725,833, forward strand.
TCAGCCATGAAACCAGATGTCTTCCTTGCACCAGCAGCCTTATGTTCACTTTCAGTAACCTTTGATCCTCCTACAACCCTTTTTCCATCCTTCTTTCAGAGCACCCAAGCAAACATAAAACCTATCAAAGTAAACTTTCTCGTCTGTATTGGTAGTAACCCCAAGTTTAACTGTTGAACCCGGATTACTTTTCAAAAGCTCATCTCCATAAGATCTTAGCATCCCATAGTGCTCTATTAATGACTTTTCATACACATTCAATGCCCAAGTCTTTGCCCTCCTACATTGGTTATAAGTTACATTACATTTGTACTTTTTCAAAACCAAATCAACAATTTCACTAAGTTTGATATCCGGGTTCATTCTAATTTTATAACCAAATTCCTTGACAATCCACTTGTAGTTCATCAAAGTACCATATGTGAAATTCCTAACACAAGTGTGTTCATCAACTAATGAAATAACTTGAAAAGAGTGCTCTTTTCTCATCCATCTTGCATAACACCTCCATTTGCACTCTTCTGTTTCTTTATTTTCAGTGTGTGGGTACCTTTCTCCCTTTTTTTTGTTTCCCTTTCTTTTTATCACCAACTCTTGCCCCTCTAGTTCCACACCTTACTATTATCCTATTGCTTGCACTAACTTTATACCATAAAGAGAAACCATTAGCAAGGGCATAATGTGTGATACATTCCTTGAATTGTTTAGGTGATTCAAACCTTTCACCAACCTGTCACAATTAACAAATACATCAGAATTATTAAATGGTTTACACAGTTTATATAAATTGATTAAATAGTTTACATAGTTTTGATACATTACCATAGGCTTCTTCAATTTCCAATGAGTAGCTGGGTCATGAATTGGGAATTTATCATGTTCATCCTCATCCCTGTTTTCTTCATTGGCAGCCTCTTCATCATCTTTTAAAGCCTTCAATAAATCAACCATGAATTGTTCATGCTCATCCATCAAAAAATCTTCATGATCACCCCCACCATCTTTCTTGACTATCTTTTTTGGGGGTCTAACTTTATTCACTTTATCTGACCTTACTTGGGCTATTTCATCTTCACCTTCACTTAAATGATCTAAAGAGTTAGCATCACTGTTATCATCATCACTAACATCAAATCCCTGTTCCAAGTCTACTTCAAATTCATCTTCATCTACTTCATCAATACCCTCTGTCCCCTGTTCTATCTCATCATTTGCATGCCCTTCATCTACTTCTAAATTTTGTTTACCCTCATCAGCAGTTTGTTTACCCTCATCAGATTCTAAACATTGTTTACCCTCATCAGAATCTATAGATTTTTTTACCCTCATCAACTTCTATAGTGTGTTCACCGTGATCAACTTCATTAATGTTTATTCCATCATCATTGTTAACCATGTATTTGCTCATATCATCACCAAAATGATCTAAGTATATATTTATATGCCCATATGCATCAGAAATATCAAACATCGTTTCTAAGTCATTGTCATTATCTATCTTCATTAAGCTACCTTCAAGATCGTTTTCAGGGATGCACCAATACAAACCAGAAATGATAGTACATGTATCTTTTTCAAGAAACGATATCATTTCCTCATAACAAACCCTAGAAATATTGATTTGTAAAACACTTCCATTCTCATACCTTAAGGGATGGTACATGAAACACCCATCATGATGAACCGCTAACAGGTATGTAGGAATCATCCTGAAAAGATATAACAAGCATTGATGATTAGAACCCTAGAACAAAAACCCTAAAACAAAATACATTAAATCTGCAACAATCAACCATAACCATTACTGATAACAACAAATAAAGAAGAAATTTTTGAAATTTATCAAGGTACAACTCTGTAATGCACACTACGAACCCATCTTTTCTCAATAACAACAATGTCCAACACTAAACAACAAAACAACGTTCGTGAAGTAGGAAGCATACCTGAAATCGCAACAATCGTCTAAATTAGGGCAAGAATGATCAGAGTTGCAGTGAAGATGGAAGTTAACGGGGGGGTTTTTTGGCGGTTTGAAATGCACGACTAAAGGAAGAAGAAAACAAATTGTCTGGTTTATGGAGGGTGGGGTTGGATGTTGGGTCGGGTTTAGTTGCCACGTAATTAAATGATACACATGGCATGCCACATAAGCCTCATTTTTAAAAAAAATTACAACTCAGCATAGATGGTAACCGGCTACCGTTTCAATAGGTTTTTCAGTGTATAAAACGTGAGTTTTAGAAGGTTTAGTGTACTAAATGGGAGTAATGAAAGATGGGTATACACAATAGCAAAAGATGTCAATTCGATGTACTTTTAGGAACTAAACCCTTACATTACTAATTACTACAAGAAGAATATAAAAGTCACTTTTATTTATATTATTCAAATACTATTCCTAACAAAAATATTTTTTAACTTTTTAAGGTGATTAAAAAGTCTAATTTTGGGTCTAAATCAAACATGCGTAACTTTAATTGTATGAGAAAACGACATCGAATTGAAGGATAGGCATTTAAAGTCTTTTATCTTTGGATAAATTATATTTTATGGTTGTAGTACTAGTCTACAACAGTGGGTGCATCTATAAGTAAAGGAAAGTATACTTATTCGTATGTATACAAATTTTTTTTGGGCAAAAATGTATTTCTTTTTTAAAAATTGACAATCACAGCGTTTAGAATTGTGGATAAGAGAAAAAAAATAAGATTCTTAGTTTTAAAAATGACAACAGTGTATCATCAATGAAAATTTTGAATGTTATTTAATAGGTGATTAATAATGTAGATATTTTACAAATATGAAATGTTGATTATGTAACATGAGTTATTATTGTCAATTTTAGAAACAAAAACGATATATCATTCCTCTTTTAGAATTAATATTACATTCTATACTCTTATCAACAGCCCTAAGGGCTGTTATCATATCCTTTTTTTATTAAAAGCCTTTCATCATGTTCAATCCTATGTATTCTATTTTTAGGGTACAGGTAAAGTGGGAACTAATTTTTATGTCAGAATTATTTGCAACATTTTTAGTAACTTGTTAATAAAGGTATATTGGTTATTTATATATATTTACTCAATCATAAAATGTATTCAGATGAACGTTATTAATGAGTGAGATATGATATTTTTAAACATCACTCATTAGTGAGTCATTAATGACTCATTAGTATAATAATAATAATATTAATAAAAACATTGTTTATGGTACCTCTCTCTCGTCTATACTTTAACAATTCTCAACACACGTATCCAAACTTAGGTTAGTTAATTAATAACCAAAACTTGGAATGTGCTACACTCAAATGTGTTATAGTATATTATCTTGCATACAATGATAGGTTTTAAAAAATGATTGTATTCATGTAAAAAGTGGTAGCCCATATATTACCATTATTACTTTTTACTAATTAATTTAAGTGTCCTGACTAAAAATGTCAATTAATCATCACACCTAATTAACGACAATAAATCACCAAAAAAAAATTAACGACAATAAGTTTATGGGGTTCTAACTCAAAACTTATTGTTTATAAGAGGAGTAGCTCAGGATTCTTATATAGCTAATTACAAAGTCAGTATTCGTCTGATGTAGGACATTACTCAACACGTCCCATCACGTGTGGCGTCATTTTTTTCCATTTAAAACTAATTGGTTATGAGAGGAGTAGCTCAGGATTCTTATATAGCTAATTACAAAGTCACTATTCATCCGATGTGGTACATTAATCAACGCGCCCCCTCACGTGTGGCGTCCTTTTTTTCGCGCCTAACATGTGGATATTTATGTGTTACGTGAGGTGGGTGAACCTTGCTCTGATACCATGTAAGTTTGTGGGGTTTAAATTTAAAACCAATCGTCCTTTTTTTCGCGCCTAACATGTGGATATTTATGTGTTACGTGAGGTGGGTGAACCTTGCTCTGATACCATGTAAGTTTGTGGGGTTTAAATTTAAAACCAATTGGTTAGAAATGAGTAGTCCAGGATCCTTATAAAGCTCATTACAAAATCAATGAGAGTCACTCTTCGTTCGATGTGAAACATTACTCAACAAGTTAATCCGTCCGTTTAGGTTACTCTACTTAAAAATTGTAATATGTTTTGATTAATGGATACAAAAATAAATTCAGTTATTATTATTAGTATTGTTATTATTATTATTATTATAAACGAACGAGGGAGTCGTTAAATTAAAATAAAAAACCATGAGCATTATGGACAAGACTGCACCTAATCTCGACAAAGTGAGAATCACCGTCGGCAGATTGCCGTAAATTAAGGTGTTAAAGTCTGGTCAACGGGAAAATATATGCTTGCAATCATCACCATAAAAAATAAAAATAAAAATAAATAAAAAAAGAAAAAGACGTTTGAAATTGAAATATAAACCCGGCAGTAACGGCACCTCTAGATTTCAGAATTCAGCTACGGCCCAAAGGATTAACAAAACCCTCAATTAAACCCACTTATGCATAAGGGTGCAGCTAGAGGTGCACAAAAAAACCGAATATCCGATTTATACGAAAAAATATCCGAAACCGGTTTTTTTTTTATCCGGATCGGATTTTCCAAAACCGGATAGTATAACCGGTTATAAAGATTTTGGGCCGACCGGATTTTTTACCGGATAAAAAACCGGTTTTTATCCGGTTTTTTATCCGGTTTTTTACTACTAGCCGTTAGGTTCAAAAAGTAGCCGTTTTCTAGCCGTTTGGAGTGTTTCTTGACCGTTTTTTTCTTATTTTTTTACCATTTTGCCACCCAAAACACTTATATATAGTGTGGGTATGTTGTGGGATTAAATCACAACTTACATCTTCCAAATTCTCTCCAAATTCTCTACTTTTATTCACCAAAGCTCACTTTCATTCACTTTCTTGAGATTGATATCATGGCCGGTAGTAGTAGCATGCCGAATACGGGAGCATCTTCCGTAGGAGGAAACCCCGATGTGGTGAGGATTCTCGAGCATAATAGAAATAAAGAAATTTGGGAACATTTCGACTTGTGCGAGATGTCCAACGGTTCAAAAAGTTCTCCACATAACACCGGACATTCTTTTCTAGCCGTCACGGCACATTGGCTAGACCAAGATAGTTGGCAAATGATGAAACGTACAATCGCGTTTGAGTTATTTGGTGAATCACACACCGGCGCAAATTTATTTGCGCTTTTAAAAAGGGTGATTTGTGTTTATAACATACAAAACAAAGTTTATTCTATGTCGTTTGATAATGCGTCAAATAACACAAACGCGGTTCCACGATTAAAAATACTACTTTCACCAATTTTAGACGGTGTGTTTTTTCACACTCGTTGTGTTGCACACATCATCAATCTTTCCGTTCAAGCCGGTTTGGAGGTTATTGACTCCAAAAGAAAAGATTTCAAAGAAATGATAAAATCGATTTTTTGCTCCAACAACAAACGGTTGAATAATTATAAACGTTTTTGCAAGTCGGTTAATTGTAAAGCTTTGGGTCCAAATTTGGATTGTCCAACTCGTTGGAACTCCACTTGGATGATGATGCACTCCGCCTCAAGGCAAAGAGATACGTTGCAAACTTTTCACAAAAACTTGTTTGATAAAGGTCTTGTAGCACAAGAGTATCCGAATGAGGGTTGGGAAATTATTTCAAAACTCCACGATTTACTTGAGGTTTTTAAAGACGCAACAACTTGTTTATCCGGCGTTTATTATCCCACTAGTCCGTTGGTGCTTAACCAATTGTTTTTGATGGCTAACAAAATTGGTGACTTTGAGTTTGAAGGTGAAGAATTGAAACTCGTTGGGGCAAAAATGAAAGAAAAACTTTTAAAATATTTTAAGGAAATTCCCCCGGTATTTACTTGTTCCGCCGCTTTAAACCCTTGTTTAAACGTTGGTGGAGTTGAAACATTAATCGAACAAATTGCATTTTCTTTTAACCTTACCGAAGATGATCCCGCTTTTATAACTAATCAAACCAATTATTTCAATAAATGTTTTCGAGATATGTTTGAGATCTATTTGGGTAAATACGGGACATCTAGTGCCATTCATGATCAAATGAGAGCGGAATCTAGTAGACGCCAAAGTAATGCGGGTTTGTCACTTTTTAACACAATTATGAACTCTCAATCCAAGAGAGCACGTGTTTCCACCCCAAGTAGTGAGTTGGGGAATTACATGTCAACCAATTTTATAGCAAACTATACATATGAGGATTTTCAAACTTTTGATATTTTGGCTTGGTGGAAGGAAAGGGAATCACAATTTCCGGTTCTAGCCGCCATGGCCCGTGATCTACTAACCGTCCAAGCTTCTACGGTAGCTTCGGAATCTGCTTTTTCTGTGAGTGACAGGGTCGTATCCGCAAGAAGATCACGGTTGAGTCCCGAATCTGTGGAAGTGTGTATTTGTTTAAAAGATTACTTGGATGGTGCGGCTAGAAGACAACACGTGACCACACTAGAAGACCCAATTGACGTCGACTTGGAATCAAACATACACAATGAAGAAGTGAAACTTGGAATATCGTCTCCCGATGAAGATGGCGAAGAAGAAGATGCGTGAACGGGTTTCTATGTAGTAGGGGTGATGGCGATGCCGAAGCTCCTCCCTAGTTTCCCTCTTTTAATTCGAAGTTTGAATGGTTTTAAGTATTTTTATTAGAATGTTTAGACGTTTGTAATTTGAATATGTTTAATTAGGAAATTGTAATTTTAATATTGTACTTTTTAAGTATTTAAATTAATCAAAATTTGAGTTTTCTTTCACATGTATGTTTTTTTATAGTATATATTATAGGAAATGTATTTTAAAAAAAAAAACAAAAAAAAAAAAAAAAAAACAGTGGGCTCTTTCGGAGATCGGTTTTTTTGGGAAAAAAAAAACCGGTTTTTTAAAAAAACCGGTTATAGTAATATTCGTGTCCGGTTTTTATAGTATAATATGTTGGGGCCATAACCGGTTTTTATCCGACCGGTTTTAACCGAAACCGGTTTTTTTTTTTATAAAAAATCCGATCCGGATAATACTATAACCGGTTATAGTATTATCCGGTCAATGTGCACGTCTAGGTACAGCGGATCGACGGTTCCCGAAAACTGAGTTTTTTTTTTGTGAGAATGAGAGAAAAATCCTAATTATTATACACTGATATATTATATTTTAGGATTGTAATTCATATTTGTTGCAATTCATGATTACGTTATGAATTAAATAAAGAATCAAATGTAAAGTAGCGATTAAATCAAATAAAGTGTATAATTAAATATTCCATCCTCATAATTGGTTTATATTCTTAATTGAATCTCTTTTTTAAGAACATACATATAATTGTTTTTCTTGTCTTAAACCATATATGTTACTTAATGTTGTATTATTGTGATGTTAGTCTTAATTGAACCTCCCTTTTAACACGCTACGCAGTGGTTGGTGACAAGCCGTGAACTAAAAATAAGTTGTTTGGATTAGTCTATATTTATGTTTCGTGTAAGAGATGGGGAAAAAATATACATTGATTTAACATTTAAGTAAAAAAGAGAGAAAGAATTGTGCTACTCATTAATTTTATCACACATGTAATCTCTGTTAAATTCAATCAGTAACATCTATTGATCATATATTATTTATTTATCACATATATAATATCTATTAAATTCAATTACTTAACAATATATATATATATATATATATATATATATATATATATATATATATATATAGGGGAGAGTTCTATTGAGAACCGATTTAATTGCGAGAACCGCGAGAACCAATCTAAGCCGTTGATTTGATAAGTGGAATTCATGGATGGAGAGTGTGGGGGAATCAAGTGTGGCATGGTGTATGTGAGGAATTCATGGATGGGCAATGACATTGAAAGAGGGGGAATTTGACGGCTCAGATTGGTTCTCGCAATAAAAATGGTTCTCAATGGAACTTCTTCCTATATATATATATATAGGGGAGGGTTCATGCTAGAACCGTTGTTAGTGCGAGAAACGCGAGAACCAATCTCAGCTGTTCCTTGGATATGGGAAGTTCATGGATGGGAGAGCGTAGAGGGATAAAGTGTGGCAGGGTGCATGTGAGGAATTCATGGTGGGCAATGACATTGAAAGAGGGAGAATTGGACGGCTCAGATTGGTTCTTGCGGTTCTCGCCTAAGAATGGTTTTCGCATTAACTTTTTCCTATATATATATAGGGGAGGGTTCATGCGAGAACCATTGTTAGTGCGAGAACCAATCTCGGCCGTTCCTTGAATATGGGAAGTTTCATGGATGGTGAGCGTGAAGGGATAAAGTGTGGCAGGTTGCATGTGAGGAATTCATGTGTGGGCAATGACATTGAAGGAGGGGGAATTGGACGGCTCAGATTGGTTCTCGCGGTTCTCGCATGAACTTTTATATATATAGACAAAAGTTCATGCGAGAACCGTTGTTAGCTTGAGAACCGCGAGAACCAATCTAAGCCGTTCAATTCTCCCTCCTTCAATGTCATTGCCCACCCATGAATTCCTCACATGCACCCTGCCACACCCTATCCCTCCACGCTCTCCATCCATGATGCTTCCCACATTCAAGGAACGGCTGAGATTGGTTCTCGCGGTTCTCGCATGAACCCTCCCCTATATATATATATATATATATATATATATATATATATATATATATATATATATATATATATATATATATATATATATATATATATATATATATATATATAACAGTGAGGATTCATTTAAGAACTGTTAATTAGTGTGAGTACCGTGAGAATCAACATTCATTGGATATGGAAAGTTCATGGATGAAGTGCGTGGAGGGATAGAGTATAACATGGTGCATGTAAGGAATTCATGTGTGAGTAATGAGATTGAAGTATGGGAAATTGGAGGCTCAGATTGATTCTCGCAGTACTCGCACTGTTTACTTTTTCATATATATATATATATATATATATATATATATATATATATATATATATATATATATATATAGAAAAAAGTTCATGCGAGAACCGCGAGAACCAATCTGAGCCGTCCAATTCCCTCACTTTCAATGTCATTGCCCACCCATGAATTCCTCACATGCACCCTGCCACACTTTATCCCTCCACGCTCACCATCCATGAAACTTCCCATATTCAAGGAACGGCCGAGATTGGTTCTCGCACTAACAACGGTTCTCGCATGAACCCTCCCCTATATATATATATATGTGGTAGAAGTTTAAACGAAAACTGTTTTTCGTACGAGAACCGCGAGAACCAATCTGAGCCGTTCAATTCCCCCTCCTTCAATGTCATTGCTCACCCATGAATTCCTCACATGCACCCTGCCACACTTGATCCCCCCACGCTCCACATCAATGAATTCCTCTTTATCAAATCAACGGCTAAGATTTGGTTCTCGCAGTTCTCGTACGAAAAACAGTTCTCGTTTGAACCGTCCCCCCCCACGCACAGATATATATATATATATATATATATATATATATATATATATATATATATATTAATTCAAGAATATATATATATATTAAATCTTAGGTACATCAAGAATCTTTCATACAAAAAAATTTAATTTTTATTAATTTATTTAGAGAATCTTAGTCATTTATTTAGTCAAAATTAAATCTTAACTATTTGATGGATTATTTAAAATTAAAACTCAATTTTAACCTTTTAACAATCAAAATTTGAAAATTATATTCAAATCCATTAATTAATTAAGAAAATAAACAATCATAAATCAGATTTATCATTCTTTAAAAGTAGCAAAATTTTGACGATATGTAATCAATTTAAATTAACAATTATCTAATTCACTTTCAAATCTTCCGAAGTAACATTCGACGACATTAACAACACGTGCTCTCGAATTGGATTTTTAAGTTATTTGTTGGGTAAGGATTTTGACTTGGTTTATGAAAGTTACAAGGTCATGTGTACGGCCCTCGGGCTAGCCTTGGGCTCCGCTCGGTTTCTTCGGGGTATAAGAGAAACACCCCTACCTGTTTGGGTTGGCTTCGGTTTCAGCACCTCTCGGTCCAGCCAAACCGAGAAATGAGGGAGAGAGAGTCTGACTTTGTCAGCTTTTTCTTTTTTTTTTCTTGTTTTGTTTTGTGAGTGGGTAAAAATAGCGAGAAAATATTTTGGGTTGATTTGGGTGAAGGTTGGGTGTTACTAGTGTTTTGGGTTGAGTTTGGGTTGAGAAGAAATAAGTAAGAAAAACTGATGTGACAGCTGAGGTGACATTTGGGTTGGTTTGGGTTGAGTAATGCCATTTGCATGGCTAATAAATCTCTTAATATTAAGAAATGATAACACTAATCAAATTAATTACAACACTTTTTAATTGGTAAACCACAAGCATTCAGTTGTTTAAAATTAAAATCAATTTTGTCTCTAAAGCTTAGAGTTAGTGTCTTGGATCCAAAATATGTAAAATTGTAGATATTTTTAACCCATCTCATACTTATTTGAATACCTTAAAACTGATCGGAATCATTCTTTTAAACCGTCTTCTGCTCTTTTCCTAAGGCGCCATAGTCTTCTTCAGTTTTCTATCAGCTTTTCCGTCTGTATTCAATATCTATGTTTCTTTGTCATCAATATTTGATCAAAGAATCTTTATTGAATGAAAATTATTTTCCTTCATAATTATTTTAAATCAAATATTTGTCGTCATCACGAGTCACTTAACTAGAAAATTTTATATACATTCAAATTATTTGTTCTTATATATGTTTATTACGTAATACAAATTTTATCGTAATTAAATTTACATCCTTCCTAAAATTGATTTCATTTACTTTCCTATGATGAGTGAAAATAATATTAAATTATTTTAGTTTTCTTATTAGATTGGATTCTTCTTTCTTTCATACTGAACAATCTCATATTTAGCTAAGAGAATCAAATTATATTTTCACATAAATAATTATAGCTACTCATATGTTTATACGATTATTTAAACTAGTCTTTTGTATAACTATTTATTATATTATATCAATTTCTTAATTATTTAATTAAAGTCAAGAAGAGCTCGTAGCTAAAAGCAACTAAAAAAATTAGCATTCTATATATTTTTATAATGATATAATTAATTTATTGTATTTATCTCCATCTTCTCATCTAGGTTGACTATTAAACATTCCTCTAAGTCTTCTCGTATTTAGCTAAAAAGATACCATTTTTAAGACACAAACAACAAAATCAAACCCAAAGATTTTGGATTAAGCAAATTGATAAGTTGGGCCAAGAAAAGGTGGGTTCTTTTAGAAAGTGAAACTATGATTGACATGCAACTAATAAAATCGAAACCGATAAAAATTGAAACCATTAACATAAAAATTCTAAAACCAAAATTAACGGATTAAATTTCTTTTCAGTTTAAAACAACTCTATGTTCTATTGCTCACCTACTTTTAAATTTTCAAGTAACATAACAATTTTTCAAGGGTACCACCCGTGAATAACCATTCGTATGACTTTCACCTAGATTAACCTATAAAAAAATTATTTTTCTTTCTTTTAAGTTGGCCTTTTTCTTGAGTGGTTTTATAGGTTACTCAGCTCCTATCTATTGTAGCTGCATATCTTCTTAACTTTTAGATATGTATTGATAATAGCAGAAAGATGTTAGGTTACAAGATAGATAATATAACTTCATGTCTCTAATACTGTAACTTACTAGATTACTACCATAGCGGTATCTTTCTCATAGGAAAGAGCACTCTTATAAATCGTCTTTTTCACGTGGTTTTTCTTTGTAACAAACCTTTGATTTTGTAATATAATAGCTATGGAGAAGCCACCCTAGAAAGGTAGCAATATGATGCATTTCACAATGCGAAACGACACCAAAATCTAAAATGTAAACATACTTGTTGTGGAATTGCAACTAAGTGTAGATTAGCTTTGCAACTTCGTTACAACGCATTAGTAATTTCTACGATTTTCTTATGAATGATTCAATTTTACTTATGATTTATCTCTAACGAGTAAAGTAAATAAAAAATTAAAACCATGTTGAACAATTGGAAGTCGTCTAAACTATTTTAAGACGATGGCTACCACAACCCCAAACTATATAACTTTTCTTGATTTTCGAATCAAAAAATAACCAAACAGTATAAAACATATTTGAGAATAAGAATAACTGTTTTAGTCATAAAAATCTGTTGATTCTTAAATAGTCAAATAATCAAGGTTAGGTTCTCCTGAAAGTTGATATGACGTTGTTTGATTAGTTATGATTTCTATAAATATAATTTTTTTTGTTAAAATTGTTTTTATATATTTTATAATTGAGTTGAAAGTGACCTTTCTAAACATATCAACTTTTTGCGTCTAGAAATTCCACAATAATGCAATCTTTGCGGACTCGGTTTGACTTTTCCTCGTCTTCAAATTTGACTTTCCCCAACCAGAATTCTTTGAATTTTAATAATAACAAGGTTTTTCAACCCTGCGTTGCGGGGGCGGAACATGTCCAAGGGGTTAACATATATAACGACATAAATTAATTATAAGTAGTTATATATGTAATTTAAATCGATAAGAGAATTTTGCGTTGCGGGAACGGAGCAAGCGTATGGGATTAACTAATATATATAAGGACATAAATCAACTAAAAGTGGTTGTTATATATGTAACATAATCGATAGGACATTATGACTCAAACGACAATTTATTATTAACCTTGAAAATTAAGATTATCATTTTCAAATTTCTAGAAAGCAATAAACGCCAAAAAAATAATTTTACGTTTTGTATTACAAAATATCCGAGTATTAAATCATTTGACTTCTTTGATAGCATGATTTTGACTGTTAAATTAAAGCCAAAATTCTTACCTCCTATTTAGATGGTGTCTTAGAAGTTTAAAAAAAACTTTAGTCACTATAAATAAATAGCCCTATATCTAAATGAATTAACTTCAAAGTATAAAAAAATAAAAATTAACTATAAATAAATAGTCATATACCTAAACAAATTAATAAAAAATAAATTTGTAACCTAAGAAAAAAAAACTATTCATAAGCTACAGCTTATGAATAGGAAATAAATAAATTAATAAAAAAGAGTAAATTACACATTTGGTCCCTGAACTATATTACTTATTTCACTTTGAGTCCCTGAACTACGTTTATTACACTGTGAGTCCCTGAACTACGTACTTTGTCACACTGATAGTCCCTTGTCGCTTGAAAAGACAATTCTACCCTTTCTTTTACATTTATTATATTATTTTAAGTTCTACTTATTAAAATATTAGTAATTTATATTAAAATAACATAATACATGTTAATTATATAATAAATACACAATTAATGTGTTCATCACCATCCCCACTCAACCACCACCATCTACCATCCAACCACCATAGGAAAACGCCTTTCACCACCCAACCGCCGCCGAAACTTAACAACCACCATTCAACCATCACCAAAACTTAAACAGCCACCACCATTTACCACCACCCAACCATCCCTGTATTATAACCCACCACCGTGACCACCGTTCACAACCACCTCCTACCACCACTTATCACCGTCCCTGACCACTGAGTTCTACCACAACCAGTAACCTTCGTCCCCCGTAAAGAACCCCCACTAACCACCTGAATCCCTGCCTCCGACGAAAACCACCCAATCACCAAGAAAATCAAAACGGACCAAAATCAGGATTAAAAAAAATCCAATCATGTACAGATCTACCAAAATCAAGACCAAAATCGAAACCATATAAGACTTACACATCTAAGACTGGTCAAACATGGACCAAAATCGAAACCATCAGAATAAAAAAAAACCCTCAACTGAAATCGAAACCATCAAAATAAAAAAACCCCAAAACCATCAGAATAAAAAAAAACCCTAAATTGAAATCGAAACCATGAGAATCAAAAACACCCTAAACTGAAATTGAAACCAATACACCTATTATAAATCGAACACTTACACATCTGACGGTGGTTTAAGATCGATGGACTTCTCCAGAAATGGCCGTCGCAGGGGAGGAGAAAACCCTAGTCGGCGGGAATGGTGGCGATGAGAGTGAGGCAGGGAGAGACGGTGAGAGTGAGGCAAACCCTAGTCCATGACGAGAAAACCCTAGTCCACGGTGGCGGTGTGTTCTCTGGCGAGAGAGGTGGCGGTGTGTTCTCTGGCGAGAGAGGCGGCGATGTGTTCTCCGGCGAGAAAGGCGGCCGTGTAGAAGAACGAGAGGCGGTGGAGCAAGAACAATACACTGGTCTTGGTATGTACATATATTACTTAATTAATTTTATAATATATAATATTATTTGTAAAATTATTTAAAATAAAAAAGAATAATTAAAAATAGAACAAGGGCATTATTGTGAGTTCAAGTAAAAAGGTAAGGGTATTTTAGACATTTTATCTGACAAGGGACTATCAGTGTGACAAAGTACGTAGTTCAGGGACTCATAGTGTAATAAATGTAGTTCAGGGACTCAGAGTGAAATAAGTGACATAGTTCAGGGACCAAATGTGTAATTTACTCAATAAAAAAATAAATTTGTAACCTAAAAACAAAACAAAAAAAACAAAATTACCTATTCATAAACTACAGTTTATGAATAGGAAATACATTTTTGATAAATGTTATGTTTTCAATATCCAAAAGACTTTTTAGATCATAAAAACAAATGTATTACCTAAAAATAACAGCAAATTACAAATATACCCCTGAACAGTAAATCTTGATACAAAGCATCAAACTCACAGTTCCTTTTGGTTCAACTGCTTACAAGAGTAAACACTGCAATTTCATAGATGAGATGATTCCCAGCTTGCATAAACAGCCCCTATGATTTTGTCATGCAAATTCACCCCTGAACAAGCAATGATCCCTCGATCGAGACCTTCAAGATACACCCCTCTCGAGAAATCCAATGGCCGGCCGCCAGCATCCGTCACAACCCCGCCAGCTTCCTCTACAATCACCACCCCAGCAGCATGATCCCATATCTTCTCCTTATATCCAGCTTTTGCAAACTTCATGTATATCTCTGCATCTCCACGTGCAATGGCTGCATATTTTACCATGCTATAAACACGCAACGGTTGCTTTCTGCAATCATAACACCAAAAAAAAACAAGTTTTATAAAAGTTTTATGCATTAGATATACGTTTAGTGCATTTTTGACCCGTTAGACCATTTTAACAATCAATTCATTCATAGAGAAATGTTCAATACAGTCCATACTTAATGCATAGTCTTGCAGGACTAATTTTAGCCATTGGATGAGACCTATCAATGGTCCGGATTGAATTTAAATTTGGGCGGAGTGACAATTTCATAATACACATGTGATGCTTTTACAAATCACATATGATTGTATACTGAATCACAGATGATTGAATATTAAAATTTCAGGACTATGTTTTTTATATGGACTTTATTGAACACAGCTCTTCATTCATAACCAAATGGATCAAAATTGCCACATATAGAAAACAAAACAAGAAAACTGAATCAAGAGAGTGGGAATTTGAGATGATCACCTAAGTCCTAAACTGTAAGCAATACCGGCACTGTAAGAATGGTTAGAGTTAGCTTTCTCCACCGGTTCACAAAAGGTAGCCATTACCGGATTATCAATGGAAGAGACCCGTATGATAGTAGCCGAATTGGGCCATTCGAGTGACCCATCACCATGAACCAATGGCTGCATCCAAGATTGACCACTACCTTTACTTGTGTACATAACACACCCTTCTTGCCACAGATCCGAATTCGGTACACTTGAATTGTTAACCAGTTTCTTTTTACTTGAATAGTTAGGACACCCAAGAACCCCAACAACAACCTGCCCGTTTTCAATCAATGCCAGAGCCACAGCATACTGATCTCCACGCACGAACCCTAGTGTTCCATCTACAGGGTCAAGGACCCAATGCCTGCCCACTGGACCACCTTTTGAATCACAGTGGCTAATGGCATCAAGAACTTGTGAAGCCCCAAGGGCTGTGGCTGGACTCTTGAGCCCGAACTGGGGTGCCATGGCTAAGCTTTCGTTCACGGTTGCAACCACAGATGCAAGTAAGGTACTGACATTAGAATCAGAGAGTGTTTGTGCATCTTCTTCAGCAACAATTGAGACGTTTTCTCTACCAAATGATTCTGATAGCATCCAGCTAATCATAGCTTGCACACTCCAATCTGTTTATACATATCATTGTATAGATTTTTTGATCAATTTGGCCCATCAAATGGGATTTATTTGTTAAATCTTGAAGTTGCTAATTTATATATTTTGTTAAGCAATGTTTATACATATCATTGTATAGATTTTTTGATCAATTTGGCCCATCAAATGGGATTTATTTGCTAAATCTTGAAGTTGCTAATTTATATATTTTGTTAAGCAATCAATCTAAGAATCATACCAGCACTGCTAAATTTTGGTTAATTGGCATTTTGGGGAAAACCCGTCATGATATAAGCAATAATGGGGGCAACTGTATGATCATAAAACGGAACATAAACCCTAATTTCGAATGTAAGAACGATCACCAACAAAGAGGAAAAGACATACCGGCGACAGTTACCGGAGAATCGTCGTCTTTTGAAATAACGTGATCAGGGCTCGGACCAAGCGAACCCTTTTGCACCTTCTGACAGAGAAAACATGCCATTTGTACAACTCTAACACCTACTTCTAATTCTTTAGCATACTTGTTATTAGCATCAACGCCCTCCATGAATGAGCGTTTGATTTTGAAATGCTGATTCGTTTGGATTAAACCCAAATGGTAATCGACATTTCGCCGGAGACCCACCACTCCGATAGAAAAGTTGGATGTGTTACCATTTTCCGATCTGCGGTACCGCCAGAGATTTAGGCGGCGCGAAAGATTTGGTGACGTGTTGGTTAGGAATGGGAAGATGGATCATCGATGTTAACTAGCATCTTAATACGAGGAGAAGAAAAGGCTGGCTGGGAGGATGCGCTCTTTTCTTTTCGGTTTAATCGTATATTATATTCGTATTTCTTTTTTAATTAGTACAACGTTAGAAAACATGAAAAGCACCGAAAGTCTAACGACGCATCCTGCGAGTTTCATGGTTTAGCCGACTTTAAAGATGCAATAATAGCATGTTTAGAATGTGTTTAGTTTAAAAGTTCCAAGTTATAATTGATGTTATCATTACTCTTAAACTTAATTAGTGTTTATAGTAAAAAGCAAGTGTGAAGAAAATGTAAGAGAGATAGAAAGAGAATGAAAAGCTTATCCTCTTTGATTTGGTAAAAATTACAAGTTTCGTATTTTATGCTTGCAAATTACAAGTATAATTATACTTAATTCTTATTTTGTTAGTGAATTTGATAATGAGAGCTATTTTAGTTATTTTTACTGTATTTCTTGTTAACAAACGACATTTAGTTTTTTATCTCCTTTATATGTATTTAAAGTCTTTGTATTTATACTCTCTTTCAAAATGTCTCTTTTTCTCTCTAACACTCAGCTCAAACCCCTCTCTTTTTCTCTATCTCAAACCATCAAGGATGATATCTCAAACCCCTGGTTCACAATATCTTTTAATTCTATCTAGAACCATGTGCCTTGTGCGCGCTTTCATTGAAGCAAGCTTTGGCTGTGTTCTAGCCTTCTAGGGTATGAAGCAACCTTAGGACTAACCTTCACCACCAGGGGCGGACCTGTGTATTAGGGGAAGGGGGCACGGGACACCGGTCTTTTTTCAGTTCGTAGTGTTAATTTTTGATTTTTTGAGACGGTGCTACCGGTAAATTTTCGGGGTGAACGGTGATGCCACCAAAATCAAAGGAAAAATGAAACTTTTTTAAAAAAATGATAAAAAATAGTTTAATCTTTTCATTTATACCTTTAAAATACTTTAGTTTACCTTTAAAATAGCATTTTAGTTAACATGACTTCATATAAATTGTGTTTTGTTTTAAATTTTGGCCCTAAAATACCAGAACAACAGCCGAAATCTCGTTAATCCAATCTGATTAACCGGAAACCCGAGAAAAAACCCGAACCAAACCCTCAATTTTATTTAATTTTATTTTTGTATTATATGATGCTACTGGTCAAAAAAATTCCTGGGTCTGCCCCTGTTCACCACCATTGCACCTAGAAACCATTTCCCTTTTTCTCCCTTTGTATGAATACAACCATCGCCATCGTAAGACCACGCACCTCAAAACCCTCCACCTTCACCAACACCGCCTGTAATCACCTTCGTTTGCTTTATGCCCGTGAAACATTAAATGAAAAGAAAGCTCAAACTAGGGTTTTGATTTTTTTTAAGTTAATAAGAAATCTATGAAAGGCAAACATTTATTCATGTGTTGTTTGTTCTTGGTTAGATTTGTTCATCATTTATGGTTAATCCAAAGCATTTGGCTTGTTCTTGCTTTGATTTGTTAATCTGAGAAGCCATTTTGCTCATCTATAAGAAGTCTATTCTACAAATATGTATTGTAGGTTCTTCTTGATTTAGGTTGTTTATTTGTATTATTTTGTTTAACTTATTCTTTGTTTGCATGTGTTAATTAATTATTTGAAGAGATTAGTTCAAGTAAATGTATCAGTTTTGTTTAATATTTTTACGGGGTTTTAATTTGCTTAAAAACTAATTTGATTATCTTATAGATGGTATGTAAAGATAAAATGATCCCGTTAATTTCCATGTTGATGAATTTAAAGACGATTTGAATCATTTGATGATAAAGTCTGTAACGCTGGCGTTATATTTTAATGTACAAAACTTTTAAAAACTATTCTTTATGTATACAATCTTTTATAACAAGTTATTTGTTGATACGAAGTCTGTGATGATGACATTACATTTGATGTGTAATTTATTATTTAAAAATAATATCAAATATTATTATTTAATAATTTGATTTGTGTTTTATATTCATTGAAACATTCAATTGTGTGTTTAATCTCCATCGGTACTCTATCTTAATCAAGATCCATCTTCCCCATAATCTTGTTCATAAATGTGATTCACTTTGATTAAAACGGATTTGGGGAAGGTTATTCTCTTAGTAAACAATAAAGTATAACAATAAATTCTTCTAATTCATTGCTTCTTCTTCTTCCGGATGTGCGATCCATAAAATCGATGAATAGAAGTGTTGATTCTAGATTTGAAATCAAACTTTGGGGGTTAATCGATTTTGCATGTATTTCATTCCCATTGAAAATTTAGATCTTCTATTGAAGATGAATCGATGAACATAAGCATCTATTCCAGATTTAATGAATCAAAGACACACGCAAAGACACTTATTTTGTTTGAATCAATTTGAATTAAAGACATACACATATATCATAGATCAGGTTAGGATTTGTTCATCTGATGTTTAATCATTTACAGTTCAATCTATTCATCTTCAATTTGAGACCCAAATCTAATTTGTGTTTAGGGTTTCTTCAACAATGTTTAATCAATATGCATGTTCATATTTTCCATTGACCATTATTAACAAATTGACCAATGAACATATCATATATTAACAATGGTCAATAGATAAGCGAACCTGCAAATCAATTAAAAGGTGACCTACAAAGATATGTAAGTGATATTATATAATCTCTTTTTATCATACAACATCAGATTAGATAGTTTTAATCTTTTTATCCTCTCCTTTATTAAATTCATTAAAGAAAGAAAAAGGTAAAATGGTCAATGACTCGTAGTTTAAGGATATATAGTAAATAGAGGTGTAAGTTCTAGGATAAGTTTAAACGAAAATTGTTTTTTTACGAGAACTGTTTGTTACATCATTAATGACTCATTAATAAGGTTTATTTTGTCATTTATATATTTACGTAACTGTGTATTGCATCAGAGTGAACCGTCATTAATGAGTAAGGCTTTCCAAAATACCACTCATTAATGTGTCACAAATAAGCTGTAATATTTAAAAAAAAAGTTATTTATGTAAATAACTTGAACTAAAGGGTTCAAAAAAAATGTTAATGTTAATCCATATTTCAAATGTGGAGATAAGATATACCTCCTAATAAACTTCCGTAATACTCCCCATCCAACAAATATATATATATATATATATATATATATATATATATATATATATATATATATAGGGATGAGATCAAATAAAAGGTAAATTAAAGTACAAAGTGTAAGAGGGATGATTAGTGATAGTTTTTCAGTATATACATCAACTGATAATTGTTAGTTCATCATCTTTATTGATTAAAACTAGTTCTTCATCGATTTCTTTTTGATGAATCCAACATATACATCACTTTTTAGATGAAAGCATTTTGTTCATCACCAAATTATTTCAAAATTTTGGTTTCAAAATCTGTATTTGAAAATCTCTTTTGGTGTGTAAAAAGTGATGAATATGTTGGATTCATCAAAAAGAAATCGATGAAGAACTAGTTTTAATCAATAAAAAAGATTTTTTATTGTCTCTTACCATTTTTACGTTAATATACCTTTTACTTGATCCTTACCCTATTATGCAAAGTCCCTTGTTTCACCCACACGTATTCACAATCTGGAAGTGAGATTTGGAGAGATAGCTCGTGAGAAAAGGCAGCAACGAGAAGGAGATACATAGCAACTCGTGGGGATTTTCTTCGTGGGGGTTCAAGCAAAGTAGGTAAGGTTTCTTTGAATTGAATCTGAAATCTGCTTTCCTAAGATGCTATTTAAGGTTCTATTCACGATTTGTAGCGTTCCCGTACATTAGCGTTTCTTTAAATTTTACGTAAATTTAGTAACTGTTTATGAGCGTAAATAAAGTAGCGTTGTTTAAGTAGGTGGAGATGGTATAAGAAAGAGTAGTTTAAGTGTTTTAAGGTTGTATGGTTGTTATATAAAAAAAAAGCTTATGTTTGCTTTGCATGGAAAAAAAAGGTACCGAGATCATATATTTAAGAGTTAATTGTCCAAATGGTCCTTTAACTTAGGGGTTTCTGTCATTTTAGTCCTTTAACTTTAAAAGTGGTACAAATCATCCTTAAACTGTCATTTTCATGCCGTTTTGGTCCTTATTAACGTTAGCCGTTTGTTTTCACCGTTAAACCACCCCACGTGACCTGCACACGAGGGCATTTATGTCCTTTTAACCCCTCTTTTCCCTTGCCGCCCAAATAAACGTCCCTTATACCTTTGTTGACCTGACACTCATTAAAGACACACAACAAGCAGAGGATACGCACGAAGGAGGAGAAGCAGAGAAGAATCTACGATGGTTTTTTGTTCTTGTGGAAAGGTTGCTATGATTCGCACATCTTGGACCTCCCAAAATCCTGGGAGAAGATTTTACTCATGTCCAGATCAGGTATTGTGTAAATGCATCTTTATGACCTAATTTGCTTTGCAATCTGTTTCATCTAAAGGTTAATGCTTTAAAGGTTTTAATTTCAGGGTTCAAGTTGTAGATTTATTGGATGGTTAGACCATGTTATGTGCGAAAGATCAAGATTGATCATCCCTGGTTTGATAAGATCAAAGAATAGCTTGGAATTGAAATTAAAAGAAAGTGAAGCCAAAGTGTGGAAACTGAAGTTCTATTTAGTTTTTAGTTGGTTGGTGTTTATTTTATTTGTAATTCTTCATCTTTAATCCGTATTCTATTTGGTCAATTTATGGACCTTTTTTACTTTTGGGTTTTTGAAGTATTGAATGAAGTAGCCTGTTGATGTAGGCTTATTGTAACTGATATCCTCTTTAATGCTTGAATCAATGGAAGATACGTTTTGATAAGTTTGGTGTGATATTTAATATGCTTTTAATGCTTTCATCTTTATATACCCCTATTGTGGGTCATTGTTAGCACACACAGACAAACATTACACACAAACAGCAGCCATGGATGATGATAACCCCAAATGTTTATACACTCAGTTTCAAAAGCACAATGTGAAGCTAGGAAGAATGGTAAGTGTTTGTATGTTCATGTTTGCTATTTTTATTTTGCTGTTTACATTTACATGTTCACAAGCACAATGTTTGCTGTTTTTGTTTGCAACAGACAATACCTGCAGAGTTTGTAAGGTATCATGACTTGCAAGAACACGTATGGGCTTTTATTAGGATGGATACTTGGGAGCATGCCATGGAAATGCAGCTGTATGGTGATGCAAGAAGGGACCATCCCCCTAATCACATGGTTATCAGAGGGGACTGGGATTTCTTCAAAATGAAGCATAAAATAAGTTACAAGACATGGTTGAAGTTTAAAATCCAAGCCCGTGATGATCGTGTCATCTTTACTGTCACTAGGGAGTAGATGTCTTATAAGGCACTAGTGGTTGTGGTCATGTGATCTTGTTCTTCTTTAGTATGGTATGATACGGTATGTTTAGGGGATGTAATGGTGTGTTTTGATGGTCCAAATTTTGGTTGTGTTTGACTCTTGGTATGTAATACATGGACCATGTAATCAGCTTTTATGAATCAATGAAGTTGTTTTATGTTTATATTTGCATTGTACCAAATCAGTTTCAACAACATTGTACCAAAACAGATTCAACAAATACCAATCAACAAAATACCATTACAAAACAGCAGAATACCATTACATTGTACCAAGTTCACAAAACAAGTGTTAAAAACAGTTTAAGTTGCTGAAGTTGATGCTTGTTGTTTGCAGCCCCTCTTGTTATGTCCTTTATTACCACACTTCTTGCATGTCATGCTCACCCCCTTCTTTGTCAATCTGCCACTAGATTCATCCCCTTCATTTGCAGCCCTCACCCTTTTCTTTTTTGGTCTTCCAATTGGAGTATGATGTTTTGGGGGCAAAAGCTTGGTGGGAATATTTGTCTTTGCCCACATTGACATTCCATTTATGGGATTTACTCTGAAACTATAAACCTTTTTCCAATTCTCTACCCAATAAACAGAATCTACCCATCCCTCAGGTGCAGGCACTCTAATTCCATTCAAACTCATGTTCCAATTAACTGCCACAGCATGCTTGCAAGGAATACCATTCAATTCCCATCTCCTACAGGTGCAAACCATCTCCTTAACATCCACAACACACTGATCACCCCATGGGCCACTTACTTGGGACATTTGTTTCAATATGGGCTTCAACAGTTGGGACATTTGTTTCATAAGTAGGTTCAATTGTTGAGACATTTGTGGGTGAAACAGTGGGGTCAACATTGGGTTCCACAGTGGGTGAAGCAGTGGGTTCTACATTTGTTTAAACAGTGGGTTCTACATTTGAAAAAGTGGGTTCCAAATTGGGTTCAAGATTGGGTTCTACATGTGGCCATTTAAGCATTAATCTTCTATTTGGCAAATTGGGTTAGCATCATCTGCTTCAACCTCTGTGATCACTACCTTAGATGGTGATGTGAAGTAAGTATCCAAGTTTGTTTTTGAAAGTTCAGTGTACACACTAATCAATTTATTAACACCTACAAATTGGGACAAGTTAATGACATCACTGTCATTGCCTAATGCACGTAGGCCAAAATCTAAATCACTACCAGGGGTGAGGAAATGGTAATACCTTGCCAAATTTCCATCATAGCCTAACTCCTCTAACAAATAATCAAGTTCATGTACACTAAACCTATCTATGTCCACATGATCAATGAAGTTGATTTTACCTCTAATATATCTTCTCCCAGGATATTTCTTGAAGTATCCACCATGGTGTAACTCAATAGAGAACATATTAGTTTGCCCATCTACAAAAATCAACCAAAAATCAAACCTTTATCAACGTAAGTCAAAATTAGGTCAAAGTTAAGAAACATACCGTATAAGCTCTGTAAGTCTACATCATCTTGGTAATGACTTCGCAAGTGAGTCATCTTCTTCAACAAACACAGATTTCACACATGCAATTGAAAGTTTTACAGAGTTCGTGTGTGTTCTTCGACAGAGAAAAGGGAGGGAGAGACAAAAACGGTAAAGGACTAAATGAGAATAGAAAAGGGAACGTCATTAAGGAGAGGGGTTAAAAGGACATAAATGCCCTCGTGTGCAGGTCACGTGGGGTGGTTTAACGGTGAAAACAAACGGCTAACGTTAATAAGGACCAAAACGGCATGAAAATGGCAGTTTAAGGATGATTTGTACCACTTTTAAAGTTAAAGGACTAAAATGGCAGAAACCCCTAAGTTAAAGTACCATTTGGACAATTAACTCTATTTAATATAAACACTTTCTGTTTGTTTTGCATGGAGACTAGAGGATCCAGCAACATTGATGGGAATTATTATTATTATTATGAATTGTTTTTATATTGCATATATTCAAGGAGACCGTGGCTAAAACCGTGAGCGTACTGGAGACCGTGGCTAAAACCGTGAGCGTACTGGAGCATTTGTTAGTCTTTCAAATATAGACATTGGGCTTTTACCAAAACCACACACAACTCAATTTTACCATAAAAATTCACTGAAAAAGAGCTTGGCAAAAGTTAGGTTGATTCCATACTTCTTAAGTTTGAATTTTAACACAAAAATGGAACTTTGAAAACCAATACAAAAAGCATGTTGGAATTTTTCTTCTTTGAGAGATTCCTTTGCTAAATATGGTGTTGTATTGTTTCAAAGATGTATTATATTTTGGGATATGCCAAAATAAGAAGTCTTGTATTAATTCAACCAATCTTGTGAATTTTATAAAAAGTTTGTTAATTTTTATAGAAGTTTTTATAAAAATAATTTTATAAAAGACTTAAACTTGTTTAATTTATTATTCTTGTAAGCTCATATTTTCCGAACTCTTGTTTGTAGATTTATTCGTCATCGGCTTTGAAGAATTCATCTTCGCTTGTTGAGTACGAGTTCGGCTGACTTCAAGAAGGACAATGTTTAAGAATTTTGAGCTGTGCAGCGACGGTTGATTCACGGTCGACCGTGGGATCGACCGTGAAGGCTGAATGTTTACTTTTATCTTGTTATCTTCTTTTCTTGTTGAAACAAAGTCTTTACTTGTTTATTCTTCACTTAATCATCAATTTGAGGTTTGTTAACATTGAAGAATATAGATATGAACATATGAATATTTTTGATAAGCAATAGTATCACATGTTAATATTTTTATCATCATCAAAACAAGGAGTGCACTTTTAAATGTATGGCCATGTATGCACCAACAATATATATATATATATATATATATATATAACCCTAGGAGGAATTATAAGTAAATATGTACAGGGAATGCTACAAAAGTGAACTAGGAGACCTTATGTTTTTAGAATGAAAATTAAAGAATAGTGTCTTAGAAAGGTTTTATAAACTGTAGGTCAAGGTTTCAAGCGTAAAGAGGAAGGATTTGAAATTTCAAGGTCTTGAGGTGAGTTTTCATGTGACTTCCCAAACTGGGATACATGTATATATGTAAATGATTATTTTGTGTGATTATCTAACATACGAGAAAGTTAAAAGTTTTATATATGCATGCTTATATGTCTTTACTTATTTGATGAAAAGGAAACATTATGATGTTCAATAAAAGGTGGGCACTTGGTGTCTGATAAAAGGTTAATGGGCCAGTACTGTGCATGCTTAATGGTATGAACTAACTTTGTTAGTTATGTGACTGAAGTATATATATGCATGCTATATTTTCGTTAAAGTTGTATGTTAGCTATCTTTTTGATGAAATATATAATGTATTTTCGCATGTTTGGGTGCGGTATATTATAAATGTAAATGTATGAAAACCATGAACTCACCAACATTAGCTGACCTTTAACATGTATCTCAGGAAAGGATAAGGCAACAAGCTCAAAAAGAAAGGAGAAGATTTAGAAGCAAAAAGGCTAAACTCGCTTATTAGAGATGATTTAATTTCTTTAGATTTTTTTACTCTAGTTAAAACGTTTCTTTATGTAAAGACTTCCGCTGTGTTTATGTGAGTAATTGACTGTGGTTTTTAATAAAATGCTCATACCAGTGTAACCCTCTCTTTTGGGGTGTTACATAAGCCATTGTTGACTCATTAACGAGTCTTTACCATTAATAGTCATTAATTTATTAAAGGTCTGGATTAGTTTTGTCAATTCTCAATCGAAAAACAGTTATCGTTTATACCCTCCCTTATAAGCCTATACATAACCACCTTTATGAGATCGAGATGTTCTATATCCTTCTATTAAGTTCTTCTACTCACTAGATGAAGATACATGTCAAATAATGGGAGAAGATTAGAAAAGAGGATTAGGAGAACATGTTACAATTTTGTGAGTAGAAAAATTAAGTAGGATTATTTGATAGGAATAAATAGATATTTTTCCTTAAAGATTATATAGGACATAGCTAGTGATTCATCCAACCATTGGGAGTTAAGTCCCCATCAATGAGCGAATTGAATTAAACTCACTATATTGTTTCTGGTCCAACCATCCAAGGTTGGTTCCTTTGCCTAACAAACCCCATAAAACACCATTTTTTGTCAACTTCATAAGCCATACTCTCTCTTTTAAGAATAAAAATAACCTTCACTTCAATATATATATTTCTCATCTCTCTCTGTCTCTCTATCTAGTTATACATATATGGTGGTGTTCTGCTTTCTTGTGGATCAAACACGCAGCATCAAAAGGACTAAACCGGTGGCAGGATCTTGTTCAAGATGCCGACGAGGAGCCAGTGTTGCTGAAATCATAACCAAAACCAGATTCTGCTACATCCCATTTTACTGGAGATCTTGCAAGGCCATTGTTTGTACTTTTTGTGGTGCCACTCTTAAAACCTACCCATGATATATATATTTATATATATCACATCTTCCATTCTTAAATGTATAAGCAGACATCACCATCATCACCATCATCATCATCATCATCATCATCATCATAGATCATGATGATGATCCACCCAAGCAAGCTGCTGTAGCAAATTCAAGGTCTTGGATGAATCTAACTATGTGTTTTTGGATTAGAAAAGATATCATTAATGTTGTTTTCAAGATTTCAACCTACCCATATATGCTAAATAAACAGTGGCATTAATTTTTTGGAAGCAGAAAGCTAGTAAGTTATATTAAATGTTACATCTTCTTTACTGTTCATTTCCTAATTATAATATATTCTTCTGTTAACATTGACTGTTACATATATGAAACATAAATACTGTGCTATATATAGTACGAGAACTTAAACACAAAGGACCGACCTTTAATTTCACCATGAAAGTATTTAACCTCAGATTGATGATTCTATAATTGTGCTACGTGTACAATGATTGTTACATACTTTAAGAAACAAATTTACAAGATAATTAAAGGAATTAAAAAAGGAATTAATTAGATGTCTATTAGGTCGATCTTTAACATTCATTAATAGTAGTGTACTTGTAATAACTAAGCCTATTGATTGCATGTTATTGTGTCTGACAGAATTAATATTCTGCCTAGCTTTCAAAGATGTAATTTGTTTTTTAAACGGCTCATAGATCTACTCCAGTTTTGTTTATTGTCGGACTCGATTCCATGACCTTAGATCATGAGTAACAGTAAACACCAATACCGTTGGGCTAGAATGCATTGGTTTGCAACGATGTACTTGACATTGTCAAGTTGAGGACTCCCTGACCTTGAGATGATTGTATTTAGGAAAATCGTATTTCCTTTAACTAAATCTTTCTTATATTAGTTCTTCAAGATTAAAAGAATTATTATGTTTCTTAAAATTTTAAGGTGAAATTAGCAAGCCCTTGTTTTTGGTTAATATTTGTTAATTTTGATTACCTTATTTCAAGTTTAAAACACTCTTATTTTCTTGATTTTCTCTCCATCTTTACGTGGCCGACTCACATATATATAGGGAGAAGTTCAATCGATAACTGAATTTTATATGAGAACTGCGAGAACCGTTTGTAAACACCACTAATGACTAATTAATAGGGTTTTTTTGGTCATTTATATGATTACCCAACCGTAAATTATGTTCGGGTGAGCCGTCATTAATTTGCGTCTCTTGATTTTTCCAAAAGTTTCCTTATTAATGCGTCATTAGTAAGTTATTGATGAATCATTAATGAGCCACAAATATCTTAGCCATTTATTAATTTTAATCAAGGGTTAAGATTGGTTCTCGCTGTTATTGAACCCTCCACTATATATAAGGAGAAGTTCAATCGACAACTTGTTTTAACAAACATACTTTCTCATGCTACCTTTACCGCCCAACTCATCAATCTACAACATATATAATCTATCGGCTTAATTATATATGAAAGTGTAATAAATGTGTTTAGGAGACATTAACTTCGGAACCACCATACTTTCAAACCAACGCATATGGAGTTCTAGGGCATGTGACCACTCAACGAAATGGTCTTAACGACGCACACCTTATAAGAGTGGCTAGCCTGCTACCAAGCTCGAGTTTAACCATTTAGGACTCGATTTTCATGTTTTCCCTAACTTGCTCGATTTCTACGTGTTTATTTTCTTTCTATTCTAAATGTCTAAACTTGAAAATTTCTGTCATTTATATGTAATTACATGATTTTCAATTTTAAAAGAACCCACCACATGATCTAGCGTGGTAGATATCACTTTCATTTGCTAGGACACATATAGTGTGCTCTTGCCTTGCAACAATTAGCATCCATTTTACACAAAAATCTTTTATCCTTAATAAATAAGTAACTCAAGGGACACGTGGCATGTTCTCACGCATCCATTTTCTCAAATTCCCGCTCATCATTTGTTCACGCTTCTAATACGTTTCTCACAAAATTAGGGTTTTCAACGCCGCTATTGTCCGTCGAATCCCTACGCTGTGTCTCACCAATTATCACCGCTGGAGATTTTGTTGCTCAATAGCCAACGATTCCCCATTTTCTCCGTCAATTCGCATTCTATACTCTCTCTCAAGCAGATTAGATTCCCGCTTTCTACATGGATGATGATACCATGGGAAGTCTTCACTGATCGATGTGTTATCTGCTCTATCTACGCCACGATTTACCCAAAATCGAAGTGGAAGGGGTGAGTTCAATCACCTTGCTATACTTTTGTATCGATTACGTTTTTTTCTCACGCACGATACTGATTTCCCCCTCTTTATTTATCCTTCTGCTTAAAGAAATGGAAACACTATATAGGTTTTCTACAATTTTACTTCTTGATTTACGCATACATTCAAATAGGACTAAAATCTGGATATTATGTCAATCTGTCTCATATCCTTCTGTCGACATTTTCAAGCATGAATTCTATTTGGAGTTGAAATCAACCATTGGAATTGAGTAGGCTAATGCGAGGGACTAAATTTTTCTTTGTTATTTTTTCTTGAACTATGCAAAGTTATAGGTATAATGCCAGGGACTACGTATTTTACAATAGCTAACAATGAGGAGTGTTTAATTGATCTGGTCATTACGTTGATTCCCGGTATGTAATCTCTCTCAGGTTATGACTAATCATCTCTGTAATCGATCTTCAGTCTATCTCATCTTGTATTGTCTCTAACTTATACGGAGATCTTCTTTCCCTGTTTCCCATTTCCCATTACTTCGTATTTTTTTTAGATTAAGCAACCACGAAGCTTAGATCTTCAATCATATGACTTTTTTCTTTTCCTGCAATGCTATGCTTTTCTTTTGGGTTCAATTCTGCTTCGATCACAACTTGCTTGCATTTACCAGTGCTCTATTTTTTGGATTTTCTTGTCTATTTACAATGTTATCCTTTGTGTTGGTTTTAATCCATCGTAGTTAACTAGGGAGAATGTGATTTGGTTGCTTAATTTGATTGTTATGAATATTGCATATAAAGTGTTTGATGAAATGCTTAAGTCATAAAGGACACATAATAGATGACTTCATTGCATAACCAAGGTAAATGAAATATTTTTGAGGTACTGCTTAATAAGGCAGATGTTTCTGCTTCAAATGTTTCATCACCAGCCTCATTGAAAAATACTTATTTTAACTTTTCATATTTTTTCCTATGTTTGGTTGAATATGATTTAAAAAAAATTAGTTCATATACAGTTTTTAAATATGATTTAATACTCAATCACTTATGTATGTTATCAAATGCACTCGATAATACCTTGCTTCAGTTTCATGAAAATATGTCTACGATTGTGATCTACCTGTAGGATGTTATAGAATTATATATTTTTGTTGCTTAAGGTATATGCCAAACATGTGATGCAATTATGTTGGTTGTAATATGAGTTATTTTGTTTCTTCTGGTATAAAACAAATATCATGTATCTTAGCATTTTCCTGTTGATTATTGTATTAATCTTACAATTCTGTAATCTGAACTTTGGGTTTTTGTTTGCCTATCATCTAATTGCTACAGTCAGTTAATTTCCAAATGTCATATATTTATAATGTAAAATTTGGCACACGAACATAGCTATGTTACTTAGAAACCGGCCAATTGGGTCTAAATTGTAACTTAATTAAACATGTTTCTGTTTGCTACAATAAACTAATCTATTTTAGTGATTACTGAATCCACCATTAATCTCTTAGAGAATCTGAATAAGATGGAACTTTATCTTGGATCATCATCAAAGAAATTTCTCAACGTACAATTTCTTCTTGATTTTATTAAAGTATTTGATGATCTTGGTCCCGTGTTCTCTCGAAACAAATACTTATTTTACGTATTTTAATACATATTTAAGTGTTTCCATAATGTTAATTATAGTTTCTTGATTGTCCACTAGGTGTTTGAAGAAATGCCCCAAGGAAACCGAAGTACCTGATTGTGCCTAATTCTCCACGAAGCAGATAGCGAAATGGTGTTGTTAATCTGGTAATTATGTGAACCTTTATAACTAATGAGTTTATCCTTTTATCAGGATGTACATTACTTATTCAATTTAAAATGGTCATTGGATTCAAGCATTAAGGATGTTGATGAAATGCTTAAGTATAAAGGACACGTATTAGATGATTTCATTGCATAACCAAGGTAAATAAGCTATTTTTGAGTTAGTGCTTAATAAGGCAGATGTTTCTCTTCAAATAATTCATCATTAGCCTCATTGAAAAATACTTATTTTCACTTTTCATCTTTGTTCCTATGTTTCTTTGAATATGATTTAAAACACATTAGTTCATATAGAGTTTTTAAATATGATTTAATACTCAATCACTTATGTATATTATCAAATGCACTCAATAATACCTTGCTTCAGTTTCATACAAATATGTCTGCAATTGTGATCTACCTGTAGGATGTTATAGAATTATAGTTTTCTTTATTTATAATTATTTTTTTAACTTCTGATCAAGAAACAGACAAGTATTAACAAAACTGGAATCCATATCATTATAAAATTCGGAAACCATATCAATATAAAAAAGGAATCCATATTTTTGTGTCACCAATATTTTCTTTCAATATTTAAAAATCAACCCAATTTTTTTGCAAGATTTTGTAAGATTCTATACCTTATTACAATTATTAGTACCCATAGTTAGATTTATTTTCAAATTCGAAATTATATCTTATCTTTTCCAAATTTAGTGTATTGCATAATTCTATATAAAGTCCTCACTTCAATCTACAGAATTTAAAATTCGATTTTCTTTCTCCCACCTTCAAGTTCATGGATGCTATTAGTTTCTATCTTCGCAGGAAAGTAGAATACAAGCAAATGTTCAGAAGAGATACATTTCAAGGTTTGATCATTTACTTGAAGAAGGGGATGTTATATACATTAAAAATCCTACCATTGCTGACAATGGTGCGAGATTTAAGTATATTGGTCATGCAAACAAAATTTGCTTCTATCACAAGACAAAGGTTACAAAGTGTTCGAATTTTAGTGGGTCTTTTTATGGATTTTCTTTAGCCAACTATCAGTCCTTAATTGATAATGCTCTTCCAGATAATGTAACATTTGGTAAGTTCATAATTTTATTATAAATATCTATACAACAAAAATATACGCCTTTAGGCAGACTTCACATAAAAAATTATAGTAATAACTGTTTATTCTTATATCATTGTAGATGTTATTGGTGATGTTGTTACTTGTGCTAAAGTGGAGAGTATGTCCGACGATAAAGGAAAACGAAAACAAAAAATAACCATGGAGATCCAGGATTTAAAGTTTGAAGATCTAACTTATTTTAATATTTGTTATATTACAGCAGAATATATAATGTGTTTGTTATTTGTTATATTTTTTTGCAGCGGTCATAAGCTTCATTTGACTTTGTGGGATAGATTTGCTCAAGAGATGTCTGATTATGTTACTAATCAGACGGAGAAGTGTCAAGTAATTATCATTCTCCAGTTTGCAAAAGTCTCCTATTATCGAGGTTTGCATAAGAAATTAATAGTTTTTAATTTTATGCAAGTTCGTCGTTGTTTCTTTTCTTTGTATTTAAATTAATTTTATATTCATTTATGATAATGGTATTTTCAGATCGTCCATATGTTTCAAATTGCTACAATGTGAGCCGCCTATTCATCAATTCTGAAATTGATGAGATCAGTACTTTTAGAAACAAGTTAGTAACTCTTATTATATTTCGTATATTTCGTCTTTCAACAGAAAAAATTCACATACGTATATAATTAATCATACTATGCTAATAAACAGCCTGCTTCGTTTACGTGGTGATGATGCACATTCAAGTCATGTGTCGTTAGTTTCGTCTATGTCATATTCATTACATGATGATTTCCTCGTGAATAACGAGTTCAAGAATGTTGCTGATTTAATTGAAGTTCATGAGGTACATTTACTATCTAGGTAATATTAAGTTTGATTTATGAGTGTATATACTAAATACATAATTATTTTCTACAGGTAAAATCATTTATTATTGTTGGTACAATTAAGTTAGTTCGGAAAGATGTCCCTTGGTACTATCTTGGCTGTGGAAAGTGTACGAAGAAGGTGAAAATAACATACGAGATTCGTGATAAACTTGATGGGTCCATTGAAGAAATTCCAAACTATGAATGCAACACCAAGACATGTAAAGGCAAACTCATTTCTGTGCTCCCAAGGTCTGAATAATTTTACTTTGCACTTTAAATTCATTTTCTGTGCATGTTGATATGTATTTATTTATTTTTATTACATGTCATAGGTTTATGATTCCTTTAAGGGTACAAGATGAAACTGGGATTGTGTCATTGACTTTGTTTGATCGTGAGGCAAATAAGATCTTACCAAAATCTGCAAATGATCTATATGAGAAGAATAACGAGGTATAACTGTCAATATATAAATTTGTAGGTTTATTACTTATTACTTATTATCTTATTTTATCTTCTAGCTTGGTGATAAGGACCTTTTTCCCGAAGAGTTCAATGAGTTGATCGGGAAAAACTATGCGTTCAAAGTTGATGTTACTAAATGGAATTTGGACAATAATTCTCATATTTATGGCATTTCGATACTAACTAATGATGAGAAGATTATGACTGAGCTACAGAAGAAAACTAATGTTCAACACGTAATACTTCTCACCTTATTAAACTTATTTTTATGTAACTTATATCACATTTTCTAATTGCATTTCTTTTACTTAGTAAAATAAATATTTTATGCTTACAATACAGATTGCTGAATCAGAATGTTTAGATCTAACATGCTCTGATTTTCCATCTGATAAACATTTGAAGGTTCGTGTTTTCGTTACATTAATTTGAAGTTAGAATTTGTGTATAATTACTTTAAATATTTAGTTGGATATAAATCTTTTGATTTGGAAATTAATTATGTTAAATATATTTAGCATTCGTTATGACGTGTATCACAAATATCATTTCATAAACCCAAAATTCATAGTATTACTCAACTAATTGACTAATTGACTATATGTATTACTCAACTAACCGACTAATATAGTGTTTATATTTTTACCAAAAGGATGCTATTTCATGTACCGGCGACAATGCAACTCCGTCCAATGTCGAGAAATGCACTGCATCGAGTCCGTTAGCAAAGAATAAAGCAGTCGACATAGGCATATCTACACCTACGGAGTTAAAACGCAACCTTGAGGATGTGTATGATAAGGATGACACCACAAAGATGTCTGCAACAAAAACTCTGAGAAAAGCAGGTGCACATGACAAACAAGAATCGATGAAGGGTCTTTTAATCCCAAAAAAGGAGAAGTAACTGATGATGGTTCTTGCCTTTCAAAAAAAAACTGATGATGGTTCTTTTATATTTATATTATTAGTTAAATTTTATTTTTTAAGACTTAATCGTTTATTAATTCTGGTGGATTAAATGTTGAAGTGTCAAGAGTTTTTATATTTTTATATGTTTATGGATTTATTTCTTATGTGTGCTTATACACATAATTTAATCATTTGTTAGTTAATGGTATTAATGTGTTGAGATATCAATAGTTCCTTTATGAGGTAACATAAGTTTGGGTTAAAGTTGTTGAACACAAATAATATTTCCCAAATGTTCTATTATGACATGTTAAGTCCTTTTGTGTTCACATATACTTATTAATGTTCACAAAATAGTTTTGTATTATTAAAATTTGGAACAAATAAAGAGATCATATAACTTTTTTGTAAACATTATTCGGTGTAATGATACTTTTGTGAACATTATTAAGCATAATGAAACTTTTGTATTTTGATGTTATATTGACTAAAAACTTTATGTGTCATAATAGAACATTTGGGAAACGTTATTTGTGTTAAACCAATATTAATCCTATAAATTTCATGATTTTTGAATGGTGGTATGATAAAATAATAGTAGCCTTAATTTTATTATTATGTGACTAATATAAAAATGATTGTTATCATATCTATATGGGACATTTAATATAAACAGCCTTAATCACCTGTATAAGTTCTTAGAAGTTTAATCTTTGTAAAAAGTTGCTATACGGTTTAATAGGAGATATTTTAAAAGTAGTCTTTTGAAAAAGTACACAACTTCATTTGTATGGATTATTTTAAATTTTTTTATACGTATATTTAACATGTCTACTGCTACGACGTAAGAAAATAATATACAGTTTAAGTTAATCGACAATTTTCTAAATTACTTTACGTAGTACAAACCCTTTATTGAATGGAGCGGATATAATCAATAAAGTTTGAGTTACAAATTTATATTTTCTAGCATCTTAATATTGACAAATTTATACTGTCTATATCATAATTAACAAATCATATAATATACAAAAGATTTAGAGAATCACTCATATATGAATGAATACAAAACGGCTGGAGCCAAAAATACATTAAAGGGATTTCTAGGATAAACTTCCAGAAAGAAAATCAAATAAAACAAATATCCAAAAAAATTACATCCTCACAATTATGGAAACATCAACATGAAATTTTCACAATCATATATTTAAGACAACAACTAAATAATTAAGGCACGTTTGCCAATTTGTAAATATTATTTTAATACATTCCAATTTCAACTTTCAATTTGCTATAGATTTAGATTAGTCATTTCCGATTTTATGGCATTATCTTATATTCTTGTTTATTATATATATATATATATATATATATATATATATATATATATATATATATATATATATATATATATATATATATATATATATATATATATATAGGAAGAAGTTTCATTGAGAACCATTTTTATTGCGAGAACCAATCTGAGCCGTTCAATTCCCCATCTTTCAATGTTATTGCCCACCCATGAATTCCTCACATACACCCTGCCACACTTGATTCCCCCACGCTCTCCATCCATGAATTCCACTTATCAAATCAACGGCTAAGATTGGTTCTCGCGGTTCTCGCAATAAATTCGGTTCTCAATGGAACCCTCCCCTATATATATATATATATATATATATATATATATATATATATATATATATATATATATATATATATATATATATATATATATATATATATATATATATATATATATATATATATTAAGAATGGAAGATTGTTACTCCCTTAACCAAGTGATTCAACCCTACGTATCATTATATATTCATGTTTCATTGCTCATGATCGACTACCCTGCACTCACAATCCACGTTTCAAGTGTTGGCTACAAATTGAAGGTATGTTTCTAACATTCAATTCCTCTTAAATAATGCATTTTCTTATATTTTAATATTATCATTGATGTTTCATTGTTCATGATCGACTATTGTACTTCATGTCATGATCGATGTTCAAGTATTTGCTTCAACTGGAGGTGTGTTTCTGATATTTAATTATTCTTAAGTAATGTGATTCATTATATATTAATACAATCATTCATATTCTCATTGTTTATTACTTAACAAAATTTCCAGTTGTGGGTATCATTAATTGTTGATGTACATCGGGAGAAATCGTTCCATTCATCCGTCTTTTGAAAATAAAGTACCAGCGTCAATCACAGCGGCTTCTTTTGCCTTCTGCAAGTTTCTTCTTCATCCATTGTTAGTGCACTACATACCTTTCCTCCATTGATTTTGTTAAATAATGTTAAAAAATATGAACTTCAATCGAATACTGTTTTGCATCACCATCTCTGAAGTGACAGAATATTTTCAGACATGAGAGCCATTTATATATAAGAAGCTAATATACTAAAAATATATCGAATATCATCTATGGCTAGACACCACACAATTAATACACAGTTAGAGACAAAGTTAGATAGACTTAAAAACTGTAAAAGCAAAACAAAGAATTCTTATTTCTTGATGTTGATATTTTGTTGAATAATTTAGAAAACATAACTATATAGTTTGATATGAAAATGTTCATATCGTTAACATACTGCAAATTATTTGACTTAATATGTAACAGTATGCATATTCCTGTGCTTTAGTTTTGATTATACTACTTAGTATGAGAATGTATAGGAAATTAATAGACAAGAAAACCATTGTTTTTTAATTATATATCAATTGTCTAAATTACCTTCATAAATTTTAAAAGACTCAAAACAACGCCCTTGGAGCATCATAACGTTATACACATTACTAGAATTTCCAGTATAGAACCCGCACACAATTCATTTGCTGAAATGAATTTCCAGTTATACACATTACTAGAATCTCCAGTATAGAACCCGCACACAATTCATTTGCTCAAATAGATTTATGAATCAGACTCTGTGAATCACATTGTTTCGTTTAACCGGTTGCTTAAATATTTGTCAATATTTTCTCATTTACAAACGAATCACACTCAACAAATGAAACATGGAGAGCAAGGTCACCCATTTTAGTATAGTTTACTTGAGTAAAGTGAATAAAATGGCAAATATGAGTAGCTAACAAGAGGGCAAAGAAGTTAGTTTAAGGTTAGCTATGCTGAAACGACCGACCTATACTCACCACAAGAATATCATATGATACGTAAAATCATGAAGATATCAAATAATTTATTATACCTACGTCATGTTTAAATGTTAAAAACTCAAATCAAACTTTATGTGCGTACAGTGGCTATTCCCACAAAGTTTTTGGTTATTAAAACTTTTAAATGTCTATCATCATTACTTTGTTGCAAAAATTCCGATTGATTTACAGATTCAGAGACGAACATGGACTATACGGACTTTACAGAGAGGAGAAAAGCTAGAAAATTGTATTTGCAGAATAGAAAATCGAAGGCTATCTCTACGGTATCAAAGGCTCAATGTTCATCTAGCATGCAAGCTTTTAGCACGGGCGAGAATGCGAATTGTATGACTTCCCATTTAGTATTTTTTTTCTTATTAATACTTCACACGTTCTTTTGTTATTAACTACTATTATTATTGTATAGCGTATGTGAGCAATGGTTACCGGCAATTGAGATCATCACATAAGTCCAATGATGTTGCATATGCCAATGAAAATGTCAACACGGATAAATCGTGCGCATATAAAGATACAAGCTTGCAGCAATCTCTTTCTTCATATATAAATGCTAGAAGTCCGTTGTCTGACATTTCTAATGGTATGAATAAATTTATTTTATCATTTTATTCTTAATTTAGTCATGAGCTTCAAATCAATTGTAAGACGTCTATTACATGCCTACGGCTTATTTCTTATATATATATATATATATATATATATATATATATATATATATATATATATATATATATATATATATATATATATATAGTTTGTGTGTGTGTGTGTCTTTTTATTTCATCTTATCATAACTGCTATTAATTTCTTTACAGGCATATCTACCTTTAACAATAACACTCCAACACCCTCAAGAAATAAGAGACAATATTCTGTATTTTCTAATGGCCAGTCACCCCCCAATTCATCTACAATAAATCAAACTTCTTCCTTTATCAAGTTATCATCAGGAAAGCATAAATTAAAAAGAAAGACATCAAATACATCGGCTATACCCATACTTGACCTAACAGAGGACGAAGAAGTTAACGATGTCAGGACTACAAAAAACATTGTTGCAGGGGTCTCAAAAGGTAATCATCACAAGCCACCTTCTCTTCAATTTTCGTTCTTTTATTTGATTTCTAATCTCCAATTACCATTTAGTTAAATCCACTCATTACTTAGATATACCTATTGTAACTATTTAATGCATATTCATTATGTATCCTTTTTTAGGTGGTGTTGCATTTGCCTCAAAATTCTTATAACTAAAAATAATAATATGATTTGCTGATTCAACTTAAATATTTGTTATTTAAGGAGTCTCTAATGGTTTCTAAGCTACTTGGCAGCAGTCATTAATCCTGTTATAATATTTTATTTCATCACATGATCACAACAGCTTCCTCGATTATTGATAATCATATTTACTTAAAAGTGGTCAAGCTATGTTAAACTGGTTGTTACTCTTTTTGGGTTTTATAATCTACTTTTGTTGTTCATGTTGAAGCACTAACAAATCATTCTTATAAGTTTTTTTTGGAGGATTTACAATCATATTTAATGAGTTTCATATCTCAAAGTTCTTTTAACTCACTATAATTTTCTTTTTAGTATTTACTTTGATATATGCTTTAATTTTGAACATTATATTATTCATCAGATTATTTGGATCATGGTGACCAGAGTGTTAAATGTGAGATATGTCATTCCAAATTATG
Organism: Pulicaria dysenterica; assembly: GCA_947179395.2. Taxonomy (NCBI): domain Eukaryota; kingdom Viridiplantae; phylum Streptophyta; class Magnoliopsida; order Asterales; family Asteraceae; genus Pulicaria; species Pulicaria dysenterica. The sequence continues at coordinate 11,764,845 of OX359291.1, forward strand.
GGTAGATGAAGCCCTTAGAGGCAAAAATAGTGGGAAAAAAACAAGTTATTTCCTATGTTGTGGCTACGGCAAGGTTGAGCTTCCAGTTTTAAAACAAGCGCCAGAAAGTTATGAAGAATTTTTTCATTGTCAAGATTCTAAAAGCAGGAGCTTCATGAAGAACATTCGTCGATATAATTCAATGTTTTCATTTACATCAATGGGTGGCAAGGTTGATTCATCTATTAATAGAGGTAACGCACCATACATATTCAGACTTGGCGGTCAAAATTTCCACAGTATGGGAAGTCTTCTACCAGCAAATGGCTCGAAACCAAAGTTCTCTCAATTATACATATATGATACCGAGAATGAAATTTCAAATAGACATGGAGCCTTTTGGTACATCTTCACACTCTTCATTAATAAGTCATTTACTTTATTTTCATTATACAAATATACTAATTCGTATTTATTTTATATTTATATTCTTATTAGTGAACCAAGAAATGGGAATACATCAACATCTGATCCTCTTGATCTTGGGATTATAAAATTCTTGAAGGTTATGTTAGATTCTGAAAATGAGCTGGTTAAGTGTTATAGGATGGTAAGAGATTGTTTTCATGCAAATCCTCACATGGAGGTAAAGCTACGCCTTATAGGAAGAAGACAACAAGATGGAAGGACATATAATCTCCCAACTGCTTCTGAGCTTGCTGCTTTAATTGTTGGTGACATTGATAATTCAACTGAAAGTAGAGATATTGTTGTTGAAACTAAATCCGGAACTCTACAACGTATAAGTGAATTACATCCTTCTTACCTTGCTCTTCAGTATCCACTACTCTTTCCATACGGAGATGATGGGTATAGAGTTGACATCCCTCACAGAGGTGTTACGCCTTCAAGCAAAAACAAACGTCCAAACTGTACAATGAGAGAATTTTTTGCATATAGAATTCAAGATAGAGTTGATGTTTTCTCATTGATATTGAATTCAAGAAGGCTTTTTCAACAATTTTTGGTCGATGCATATACGATGATTGAAAGTGAGAGACTTTATTACATAAGGAAGCAACAAAAAGTTCTTAGGTGTGAATCTTATGAGAATTTGCGTAAGATACAAGGACAAGGAAATACTGATATGTCCAATGTTGGACAACGCGTTATCTTACCTTCTTCTTTTACCGGTGGCGCACGCTACATGATGCAGAACTATTTAGATGCCATGTCTCTTTGTAAGTGGTTTGGATATCCAGATTTTTTCATAACCGTAACATGTAATCCGAAATGGCCTGAAATTAAAAGGTTTCTGGAAGACACCACACTTCATCCCGAAGATAGACCTGATATCTTATGTAGGTTGTTTAAAATCAAGCTTGACGCGTTGATTAAAGACTTAAAGGATAATGCATTGTTCGGTTTGGTTCAAGCAGGTATATTACATTCTTTTTTTAATTTTTACATGTTTATATTTGTCTAAGTTTTATCTTGAATATAATAATAATATTTGTTATCTTTTATATTCGATATTATATAACTTATCTATATACCGTACTAGAAATAATATGTTTTTATTTTATTTTATATAGTTGTTTATACAGTGGAGTTTCAAAAGCGCGGGTTGCCTCATAGTCATATATGTTTGTTTATGCACTCTGATTACAAGCTCCCTACCGTTGACCATGTTGAGCCTTTTATTTCTGCTGAGATTCCAGACAAAGATGAAGATCCTGAATTGTATTCACTTGTGAGCGATTTCATGATTCACGGTCCTTGTGGTAGTGATAACATGAATTGCTCATGCATGGTTAATGGAAAGTGTTCAAAAAACTTTCCAAAGAAATTCTTTGATCATATTTCCATTGATTCAAATGGTTTTCCTTTATACAGGAGAAGAAATGACGGGTCTTTTGTTGAAAAATCGGGTGTTAAGTTAGATAACAGAAATGTTGTTGCCTATAACAAAGTCCTTTTGAAAAGATATCAGGCACACATTAACGTTGAGTGGTGTAATCAGGCCGGTTCAATAAAATATTTGTTTAAATATATCAATAAGGGACCTGATAGAGTTACTGTTGCAGTTGTACAAAACAACAATGAAGACGATAATGATGATGCGACAGATGAAATAAAAGAATATTATGACTGTAGATATCTCTCTGCATGTGAAGCTTCATGGCGGATATTTGGATATGATGTTCATTACAGGACTCCTTCTGTTGTTAGACTTCCTTTCCATCTTCCTGGGCAACAACAAGTTGTGTATGGTGCAGATGATGATCTTAATAATGTCCTTAATAAACCTTCTGTGGCGTCTTCAATGTTCTTATCTTGGATGAAGTGTAACGAAAAATATGAGCATGCACGGGAACTTACTTATGTTGAATTCCCTACGAAGTTTGTGTTGAAATTGCAAGAGAGGTGTTGGGAGCCGAGACAAAGAGGTTTTTCAATTGGTAGGATCCATTATGTTTCTCCTACTCTCGGTGAAGCATATTTCTTGAGAATACTCTTAAACAAAGTCAAAGGTCCAAGATCATTTGAAGAAATTAAAACAGTAAATGGGGATGAAAAAAAACATTTAGAGATGCATGTTATGCTCTTGGGCTTTTAGACGATGATAGAGAATACATCGATGCCATTGAGGAAGCAAGTCAGTCAAGTTCTGGTTATTATGTACGGTGTTTATTTGCAACGATGTTAATGTCAAATAGTTTGTCAAGACCAGATTTTGTTTGGGATAATACATGGGAATACTTGTCAGATGGCATTGTTTACAATCAACAACTTAAATTGAAGTCTTCAGGTATTGTAGTTTTTTCTCATTATTTAAATTATACATGAATTACATTTTCTTTGTTTAGCGACAAATTTTAAGCACAAAATTAGAATTTATATTATTCTATTTTAGATATTAGATATTTCGTTGTTTGTATTATTTTTTTTATTTCTATATATTTGTCTTTTAAAATTTTCATTTCACATTCAACAGGATTGTCACTTACTGAAGATCAAGTAAAGAACTTGACTTTGTTTGAGATTGAGAAAGTATTACTTCGTAATAATTCCAGCCTCCAAAAGTTTACAACGATGCCTTATCCTGATCATGATTCTGTAGCTTCTTCAAACAATCGTTTGATTACTGAGGAGCTAGCTTATGATAGATTGAATCTACAAGAAGAGTTTGATCAACTTTTTCTTGCATTAACAAATGAACAACGAGGCGTTTTTGACAATATCATGGAAGCAATTGAAAATAAAAAAGGAGGTGTTTTTTTTTGTTTATGGTTATGGTGGAACAGGTAAAACCTTTCTTTGGAAGACATTATCCGCAACCATCAGAGCTAAAGGTGAGATTGTTGTAAATGTGGCTTCAAGTGGGATTGCTTCTTTGCTATTGAATGGAGGTAGGACAGCACACTCCTGCTTTCGGATTCCATTAATTCTTAATGAGGATTCTCTTTGTTATATAAAGCCAGACAGTGAGGTTGCAAGTTTATTAAAAATGACAACTTTGATTATTTGGGATGAAGCACCTATGATTCATAAGCATGCATTTGAAGCTTTAGACCGAAGTTTGAAGGATATTTTGAGTTATGATAATTGTCGCAACTCAGAATTGCCATTTGGTGGCAAAATAATTGTTTTTGGAGGGGATTTCAGACAAATTCTACCTGTCATTACCAACGGTAGTAGACAAGACATTGTCAATGCTTCTTTAAGTTCGTCCTACATATGGGAAAAATGCAAAGTCCTTAGATTAACTAAAAACATGAGGTTAACCATTGGAAGTGAACGATCTGACATGGAACAAACAAGGATGTTTGCAAACTGGCTTTTGGATGTAGGAGAAGGCAATATTGGTGGTTCAAACCATGGTGAGGCAATGATCGAAATACCTGAGGATCTTCTCATTACTGATTCACATGATCCTCTTGCTTCGTTAATTGAATTTGTATATCCTTCTATTCTACAAAATCTTCAAAATCCAAATTTTTTCCAAGAAAGAGCAATACTTGCACCGAAGCATGAAGTAGTTCAAGAAATAAACGATTGCTTGCTATCTATGTTTCCGGGAGATGAAAAGGAATACCTAAGTTCAGATAGTCTCTATCCATCAGAGTATGTTCACGATCACTTTGATGAACGTTTATACTCCCCTGATGTTCTGAATGGTCTTAAAGTCTCAGGTCTGCCAAACCATAAGTTAGTCCTAAAAGTCGGTGTTCCAGTTATGTTACTAAGAAATATTGATCAAAAAAGTGGTTTATGTAATGGAACGAGACTAAAGGTGATATCATTACGTAATCGTGTTATAGAAGCAGAGATCATTTCTGGAAGTAATATTGGAGATCGAACGTTTATCCCAAGAATGCTTTTGACACCTTCGGACAAAAAGGTTCCTTTCAAATTTCAAAGAAGACAATTTCCACTTGCTGTTTGTTTTGCTATGACAATAAATAAGAGTCAAGGACAATCACTATCCAAAGTTGGTTTGTTTCTAAGACAACCAGTGTTCACTCATGGCCAGTTGTACGTTGCCTTATCGAGAGTTAAAAGTAGAGAAGGATTAAAATTGTTAATTTTAGATAATGATGGTAGACTCGGCAATAAAACATCCAATGTTGTATACAAAGAGATATTTGGAAATTTATGATTCTAAAGATCTCTTTCTTATGATGAATAATATTTCTTTGTCACTTAATCTATCTACTTATTTATCATTGCTAGATCATTTTAACATTATCGTTTTATAATAATATATATTAACTCATTTTAGTTTTTTATCGATCCGTGTAATACACGGGTCTCTAAGCTAGTACTTGATATATAACTAATGTGACGTTAGTGAACTCATGCAGTTGCATAGCGAATAGAAAACTAACAAGCTAAAATTAATTGTTTAAGACTCTTTGTTCATCTTTTCTAGGATTCACTAGATTTTTACGTGTTTATTTTCTTCCATCCTGAGTTAATGGCGTAAAATATGGGATTTCTGTCTATCATGTGTAATACATGATTTCTCGGTTTTGATTAAACCTACCAAAAATGAATCATAATCCATGCCAATGAAATTTGTTCAATAATAATAATATTAATATTAATATTAATATTAATAATATATTATTATTATTAATATTATTATTATTATTGTTATTATTATTATTATTATTGTTGTTGTTGTTGTTGTTGTTGTTGTTGTGTCACTTATTCGTTATAGCTCATCTATTGCGCTTTCGTCTCGCATCAATTTGCATCATCCGTACGCAGTTTACTTGATATTAATTCGACACTTTGACCTGTATAAAACTAAAAATCTAAGACGGTGAAAGTCGAGCTTGTGATTTGATAAAATATTTACTGAGTGGTTACATCCGCATTGAGCCTTGCAGACAGGGGAAGCACATGCTAGTTTACAAGCTTTAGATTTTGTGTTTGCAAGAGATGTTATTAGGCATTCGTTTAAAGATATTCTATGTTTTAGAAAGCATTTGCTTTTACGATCAAAACAAGCATAAAACCAACAACCATTTCCGCGTCATAGATCCTCATGACTTGCATTATTAAGAATGAGTTGAAGCATCTGCCAATCTCCAAGTTGGTTTCGTTATATAGACATCAAATAATGGGATCATTATACAACTTATACATTTTGAGGGAAATAAATTTGTCGTTTAGTACTTTGGAAAATGTGCCATGTGTAATATTTATATATTAACGTTGCAAATTAAATAACATAATTATTGCTAGCCTAATGGTTTGTACACTTTAACTCCATTTAGTATGTCTTTAGTTCGATTCTTTCAAACTACACTTTTGTAATTATATTTGTTTCCAAGTCTATTCAGGCTCCATCCACTCCCTCTATCTAAAAACTTCTTTTTCATTATATTTTACAAAATCGTTTTTACATTCTTTTTAAAAATACTAAATTTGTAAATAACTTTTCTTCTTTTTTCTTTTTTCTTTTTTTACCAGTTAACTACTAGATTAGCTTCAACATTAATAATTTATCATGTTCATCTTACGTGATTATAAACAATTTAGTTTAATATAATAGTTATTAATATTAAAGCAAATTGTCGAGAAAAATAACCTAAATATTGAAATTTGCCAATAAACTTAACGTCTAATTTTTGTGGTCAAGAAAGGATTATATAATTTGGTTTTAACAAAAAAGGGAATCTTGACCAATTTTTAGCATGTTATGATACTCTTTTTAATAAGATATTGAAATTTATTATCTCTTTTTATGCAAAATTAAAAATTACAATCATTTTTTACAACAAATTAAAGTTTATAATCTTTTCTCGGCACAAAAAATTACACGTTACTTTTATTGGCAAATTTTGATATATTTGTAACATTTATCGGTCATTTACCCTTTATATTAATATTAGCGACTGAAGTTAAGGCTAAAATTTAGAGGCTTTTTAAATTATTTTTTATAGAGTTGTTTGGACGCATTAATTCATTAAAAATTAAAGTAACAATATAAATTTACAGTAGCGAGATACTGTTTTTACCCCGCCGCGAAACGCGGGTAGTATTTACTTGTTATCGACAAATATTAATGCTCTGAAACACTTGTATGTAAAAACAACATACGGATTACAGCAAAAGTGATTACAAAGTCTAACACCATACATAATTATCATTGTAAACCAATTAAGCTTTGTTCAATTGCATGAAAGCTACCAAGAAACCTAAATGGAAAATTTAGGTTAACAAATGGAATATTGGGTGTAATTTATTTCTCATAGAATATTATTTATTATATAAAAGTCTTCTATACTTTTGCATTGGGCTAACGAAGATCACCAATTTGGCCCATTTATTGCAAGCCCAATGATATCAAAGATTTCCCTCCAAATCAAAATGAACGAAATTTCTAATTCACGTTGACACTTAGACATGCACATATACCGGTTTTTACTATATCCGGTTATAGTAAAAACCGGATCGGATTTTTTGGACAAAAAAAAAACCGGTTACGAAAAAAACCGGTTTAGTATTAACCGGTTTTGATATCGAATTTCGATACTATTTTATCCGGTTTTGGTTTATACTATAACCGGTTTTTATAAAAACCGGTTTTTATTCGGGGCAAAAAATCCGGTCTGCGTATTTTTTATGTAGCCCACTGTTTTTTTTTTGTTTTTTTTAAATACATTTCCTATAATATATACTATAAAAAAACATACATGTGAAAGAAAACTCAAATTTTGATTAATTTAAATACTTAAAAAGTACAATAATAAAATTACAAACTTCCTAATTAATAATATCCAAATTACAAACGTCCAAACATCTTCATTTAAAATACTTAAAAACATTCAAACTTAAAATTAAAAGAGGGAAGCTAGGGAGGAGCTTCGGCATCGCCATCACCCCTACGTAGCAACCCGTTCGATAGCCTCCTCTTCATCGTCTTCTTCGTCGGGAGATGATATTCCAAGTTCCACTTCTTCATTGTGTATGTTTGATTCCAACTCGACGTCAATTGGGTCTTCTAGTGTGGTCACGTTTTGTCTTCTAGCCGCGCCATCCAAGTAATCTTTTAAACAAATACACACTTCCACCGATTCGGGACTCAACCGTGATCTTCTTGCGGATACGACCCTGCCACTCACAGAAAAAGCAGATTCCGAAGCTACCGTAGAAGCTTGGACGGTTAGTAGATCACGGGCCATGGCGGCTAGAACCGGAAATTGTGATTCCCTTTCCTTCCACCAAGCCAAAATATCAAAAGTTTGAAAATCCTCATATGTATAGTTTGCGATAAAATTGGTTGCCATGTAATTCCCCAACTCGCTACTTGGGGAGGCAGTACGTGCTCTCTTGGAATGAGAGTTCATGATCGTGTTAAAAAGTGACAAACCCGCATTATTATTTGAGCGTCTACTAGATTCCGCTTGAGATCTTATTTGATCATGAATGGCACTAGATGTCCCGTATCTACCCAAATAAATCTCAAACATATCTCGAAAACATTTGTTAAAATAATTGGTTTGGTTAGTTATAAAATCGGGCTCATCTTCGGGAAGGTTAAAACAAAATGCAATTTGTTCGATTAATGTTTCAATTCCACCAACATTTAAACAAGGGTTCAAAGCGGCGGCACAAGTAAAAACCGGGGGAATTTCCTTAAAATATTTTAAAAGTTTTTCTTTCATTTTTTCCACAACGAGTTTCAACTCTTCACCTTCAAACTCAAAGTCATTAATTTTGTTAGCCATAAAAAACAATTGATTAAGCACCAACGAACTAGTAGGATAATAAACGCCGGATAAAAAAGTTGTTGCGTCTTTAAAACCCCAAGCAAATCGTGTAGTTTTGAAATAATTTCCCAACCCTCATTCGGATACTCGTGTGCTACAAGACCTTTATCAAACAAGTTTTTGTGAAAAAGTTTGCAATGTGTCTCTTTGCCTTAAGGCGTTGTGCATCATCAACCAAGTAGAGTTCCAACGAGTTGGGCAATCCAAACTAGGACCCAAAGCTTTACAATTCACCGACTTGCAAAATCGTCTATAATTATTTAATCGTTTGTTGTTGGAGCAAAAAACCGATTTGATCATTTCTTTAAATTCCTTTCTTTTGGAGTCAATAACCTCTAAACCGGCTTGCACGGAAAGATTGATGATGTGTGCAACGCAACGAGTATGAAAAAACGCACCGTCTAAAATCGGTGAAAGTAGTATCTTTAATCTTGGAACCACGTTTGTGTTATTTGACGCATTATCAAACGACATAGAAAAAACTTTGTTTTGTATGTTATAAACACAAATCACCATTTTTAAAAGCGCAAATAAATTTGCGCCGGTGTGTGGTTCACCAAATATCTCAAACGCGATTGTACGTTTCATCATTTGCCAACTATCTTGGTCTAGCCAATGTGCCGTGACGGCTAGAAAAGAATGTCCGGTGTTATGTGGAGAGTTTATTCGAGAACCGTTGTTAGCGCGAGAACCGCAAGAACCAATCTCGGCCGTTCCTTGGATTTGGGAAGTATCATGGATGGAGAGTGTGGAGGGATAGAGTGTGGCAGGGTGCATGTGAGGAATTCATGGGTGGGCAATGACATTGAAGGAGGGGGAATTGAACGGCTTAGATTGGTTCTCGCGGTTCTCGCGCAAACAACGGTTCTCACATAACTTTTGTCTATATATATATATATATATAGGGGATGCTTAAACAAAGAACCTCCCTTAACCATAGAACCTAAAGAACCTCCTCTCGTGATGACACGTGGCACATAGTTTAGGGGCAAAAAAGGAAAATTAAAAAAAACCAATTTCATCATCGCTCACAGCCCCTCCCCCAGCAACCCCAACAATTTAAAAAAAAACCCCCACTTACTTTAAATGATCATAACTCGTTCGTTTCTAACAATTTTAACAAAAAAATTATACCGTTAGATTTAGTTTTTCGTCCTCTTTCAAATAAGACCGGGCTTGATATATTTCAGAAACTTTTTTTTTGAAATGCAAATTTTGCATTTTGAGTTGTGTTCATACTATATGCAAAATGCAAAAAATCGAAAAATATATAATGTATAACGTAAATGCAGAATGCAAAAAACGAAAAACGCAAAATATAAACATGCAGAATGCAAAATCCGTAGAACGTAAACCTATAACCGTAGAACGGAAAATGGAAAATGCAGAATGCAAAATATAAACATGCAGAATGCAAAATATAAAATGCAAAATGCAAAATTTGCATTTTGAGCTGTGTTCATATTAAAATGCTAAATATAAACATCCAGAATGCAAAACATAAAATGCAGAATGCAAAAAATGCATTTTGAGCTGTGTTCATACTAAAACGCAAAATATAAACATGCAGAATGCAAAAAATAAAATGCAGAATGCAAAATTTGCATTTTGAGCTGTGTTCATACTAAATGCAGAATGCAAAAAACGAAAAACGCAAAATATAAACATGCAGAATGCAAAATCCGTAGATCATAAACATATAACAGTAGAACGTAAAATGCAAAATGCAAAATATAAACATGCAGAATACAAAATATAAACATGCAGATTGCAAAATTTGCATTTTGAGTTGTGTTCATACTAAATGCAGAATGCAAAAAACGAAAATAGCAAAATATAAACATGCAGAATGCAAAATCCGTAGAACATAAATCCTAAACCGTATAACGCAAATCCGTAAAATGCAAAAAACATACAGAATACAAAAAACGTAAACCTGTAAACCCAAAATGCAAAATTCCGTACACAGAAACACAACATGCTGCCAAAATGCAAAATCTGTACACAGAAACACTACAGCTGCCAAAATTCAAAATTCTTAGATGCTTGATTCATTCAAGCCTAAATGCAAAATGCAAAATCCATAATTTGCATTTTGAGCTGGGTAATTCAAACCATGCAGAATGAAGAATGCAGAATGCAAAAAACATGCAGAATGAAAGAATGCAAAATGCAAAACACATGCAGAATGCAGATATGCAAAAAACATAAAGAATGCAAAATGCAAAAAACATGCAGAATGAAGAATGAATAATGCAGAAAGCAAAAAACATGCAGAATGCAAAAAAAAATGCAGAATGCAGAATGCAAAAAACATGCAGAATGCAGAATGTAAATCCGTATAAACATGCAAAATGCAAAAAACGAAAAACGCAAAATTTATGATCTGAGACGAACCATTTGCGACGACATTCAGCTCATTAGCGACGACATTCAGCTCTTAGCGACGAGCTGCCAAAATGCAAAAAAAAGGGTGTTTTTCCTATACAGTTGCCAAAATGCAAAAAAAAAAAAATTCATTTTCAAAAATTTTTAGAAAGGTATAGGAAGAGTGATCTTGTTTGAAAGAGGATTAAAAAACTAAAAGAATGGTATAATTTTTTTGATTAAATTTACAAAACTTAAAAAGTTATGGTAATTTAAAGTTTTTGAGGATTTTTTTTAAAAATCGTGGGTGTTGGGGGGGGGGGATAATTACATTTTTGCCCTATTCTTCCTAAATTAATACATAATAATTACAGTTTTGCCATCGATCAATCTCATTCATTGATATTGATGATCCAAAAGTCCAGATTTGTTCTTTAGGTTCTTTGTTTAACACATGGTTCTTTATTGATCTAATTTCTTTCTCTCTCTCTCTCTCTCTCTATATATATATATATATATATATATATATATATATATATATATATGGGAGGGTTCATTCGAGAACCGTTGTTAGTGCGAGAACCGCGATAACCAATCTTAGCCGTTCCTTGGATATGGGAAGTATCATGGATGGAGAGCGTGGAGAGATAAAGTGTGGCAGAGTGCATGTGAGAAATTCATGGGTGGACAATGACATTAAATGAGGGGGAATTGGATGGCTTAGATTGGTTCCCGCGGTTCTCGCGCTAACTACGGTTCTCGCAAGAACTTTTGTCTCTATATATATATATATATATATATATATATATATGTGTGTGTGTGTGTGTGTGTGTGTGTGTGTGTGTGTGTGTAAATGAAAAGTAAACTTATACAAACCTTGCATTTTCCCAATCGTTTTTGTCGGGAGCCCCCAAAACTCTATCATTCTTCTTTCTTTTCCGGCTACTTCTTTCACCATCATCACCACCATTCTCATTCATTTCACCACAAAAGTATGACTTATAATTGAGATCAATAGCTTGAAGCCTAAAACAACATTAAAATATAAAACAAACATTAAAAGTTAGTAGCATGATCAAATATACAAATTACAAATATATAAAAACTACTATTAATACCTATCAAATGCTTTTGAGTATTTCACCGCCGTTTCCAACATTGAATATGTGGAATTCCATCGAGTTTCCACATCAAGACACGGCTTTCTTTTACAACCAATCTTTTCAAACCCAACACACTCTAGAAAAGTATCATACCGAGAAGGGGATGTCCTTAAGTATCTCACCGCATTTCTGATTTTATTAATGCTATCAAAATGCTCCTCTAACCCATCTTTCACAACGAGGTTGATAATATGAGCACAACATCGTAAATGCATATACTTACAATCCAAGATGGCATTAGGTCCTCTAAGTGTAGACTTTAAATATCTAATTGCCCCATCATTAGACGAAACATTATCAACCATCACTGTAAGAACACTATCAATTCCCCACTCTTGCAAGTATCGGTAAACCAACTTTCCTATTATTGAACCCTTGTGGTTAGATGTTTTACAAAAATTAAGAATTTTCTTTCTCAAGATTCAATCATCATCGACCCAATGGGCCGTAAGACACATGTAGTTGTAATTTTGGACGGATGTCCATGTATCGGTAGTAAGAGAAATGGTTTGATTTTTGAAGAGCTTTTTGAGTTTTTTTTTCTCTTCTTGGTAAATTGTCAAACAATCTCTTGCGATGGTACATCGAGATGGAATTCGAACATGGGATTTAACTCCCATGCAAATTCCCTTAAGCCCTCATCATCTACAACACTAAATGGTCGATTGTCTTTTGTTAGATCCTAGAATTGTGTTCAATACATTTTAGTTAGGTTTGTTACTGCACATGACATTAGTCATAGTGTAGGGGTATGTTGTGTAAATACCCCATAGTATATATATGTAAGTTATGTTGACCTAATAAAAGAGGCAGTCAAAATTCTCTACACTGTGTTCTTGGTAGTTCTTCATACGCACATACATATACCAAGACTAATATCATTGTAAGATTGCTTCCAAATATATGATTGATACTTGACTAATCAGTACCTACAAGTGGTATCAGAGCAGAGAGTGGATCAAAAGGTGATTAAAAAATCATTCTAATCTCTGTTTTTCCTCATCTGTTCTTCATAGTTTCGTCTTCTGTTCTTCGAGATTTAACATACTTTGGATCTGTTTTGCTGAAATCGAACATATATATGTGTTTATCTACTGATTTCGAAGTCTATTAGAGAGTAAAACAACAAAATCGCACATCATTATTGATTTTTAGTTGAAATTTGTTCAAGATCTGGGTTTCTCGTTTGTGACCTGTTCACCGTGATTCTTCATAAAGTTCAAGTAGTTTGTTCAAAATCGGAGGCTTAAATATATTTTGGTATAATTTTCGAGCTCATTGGCATCAAAATCAGAAGAATCAAGGATTAGTTTTGGGATTTAAACCTTTTCTTTGCTCAACGATTTCTTGTTCGGTTTCGTGGGTTTCTTCTTGACTGTCGCATGAACTAAAAAACTTGGGGCTGTGAATATTTTTGGTTGTTTAAAACTCACAATTGTTGTTCTTTATGTGTTTAATATTCCTAATCGCACCCCAAGAAACAGATTTTAGTGATTAAAGTTGAGATTGTGTTAACCTGTGTTCATATGTTTGAATGTCAAACAAGACTTTTGGGGATGTAAATGATTTTTTTTTGTTGGTTAAATCTCAAATTTATGGCTCAATATGTGTTTAGAATCCCCAGTCACACTAGAGAATTAATTTCACTAGTTTTTATCAAATGAAGTTGACTTTTGGATTGAACTGTTCGTATTTTTGAAACTCAAAATCGCAGGTTAGGTTTGGGTTTCCCTGTTCTTGTGCTCTTAAGTTCTCAAAATCACAAATTGGGGTTCTTTTAACTGTTTAATCAAAAGGAATTAAGGTGTAATTTTTTTTTGTGTTTGAATCTCGAAATTAATGTTTATTTTGTGATGATTCATGAAAGTGATACCATGAAAAACTGATTCAAAGTAGCTTTGATGCTTTTAGTTGAATATTAGATCAATTAAAATACCCTGTACTTGTGTTCTTCATTTTCTTTAGAATCGCCAATTAGGGCATTTTTCTTGAATCGCAAACTGTGTGCTGTTTTTTGGAATCGCCAATTGATTATAAAACATCAATTGCCAATTGCTTGGAAATCTACAATCGCAAATTAGGTGTAAAACACCAATCGCCAATCAGGAGATCAAGCTGCAATCGCCAAATAGTTGATCAAGCTGCAATCGCCAATTAGTTAATATAGCTCCAATCGCCAATTAGTTGATATAGCTGCAATCGCTAATTGTGTGTGAAGCTGCAATCGTTAATCGTGTTTTATAGCCGCAATCGCCAATCAGTGTGTGAAGCTGCAATCGCCAATCGTGTTTTATAGCCGCAATCGCCAATCAGTTGCAAAAAGCCGCAATCGCCAATCAGTTGTAAAAAGCATCAATCGCCAATTGCTTGGTAAACCATCAATCGCCAATTAGTTGTCAAAAGTTGCAATCGCCAATCAGTTCAAAAGCTGCAATCGCCAATTAGCTTGTAAAGCTGCAATCGCCAATTAGCTTATCAAAGCTGCAATCGCCAATCGTGCGTTAAAGTCGCAATCACAAATCACTTATTAAAGTTGCAATCGCAAAACACTTGTTATTCCCTGAATTGCAAATCATCGTTTGAAATCAGAATCGAAAATTTTCCCTCCGATTAAAAAGTTTTCTGATTAAAAACATCGTTGTTGAAGTTCTTAATAGCCATTTTGAGATCAGTTTTTGTTGAAAATTCACTTTTTATTATTCCATTAAAAAGTTTTCTGATTAAAAACATCGTTGTTGAAGTTCTTAATAGCCATTTTGAGATCAGTTTTTGTTGAAAATTCACTTTTTATTATTCCACTCAAAGATCCATTGTCGAGTATCAAAAAGATCAGACATTTAATCATGTCCAGTGAAGCACAACATTTCAATGATGGTGACACCGACTCATGCCATTCAGAGTCTACTTCTGAGGTAAGCACCATTCCTTTTGATATTCAAGCTATCATTGATTCTTTTCAAGAGCAAATTGCTAATCTAAAGAAAGAAAGAAAAGATATTAGGAGATTGGAAGAACAACTTCTGAAAAACACTGAAATATCCAAAGGATGTTTGAAAAATGAAGCACTAGCAAACTGTCTGTTGTCTGAAGCACGTAACAATGTTAAAGACTTAGGACAAAGTTTAGCTAAGAAAGAAGTTCAAATAAATGACCTGAAAGAAAAGCTTAGAGCTGCAGAGATAGAGAGCAGTGAACATGTGATTAAATTCAACTCTATTTTTAATGAAAGAAATGAGTTGTACTCGAAGATCAAAGATCTTGAGGACAAGCTCGTCAAAAGAGGTCAAACAGACCAAACCATTCATTTGAACAAACCAAAAGACACGCGTTTTTACAATCCGTATTCTTTTGAAGGTCTTGGTTTTGAAAATCCTCACATTCTGGAAAAAGTAACTGCGTCCCAGTTATATGATTTTAAATTAATGGGAAAAGGGTATGTTCAACTTATGAGATTTACAGGGGCTGCTGAGGACCTTGAAATGGAAAAAGTTAAAAGAGAAAATCTTGAAAAAATGCAGTCACCTTTTGATTACAATGAATTGAACGAGACTTACAAAACAAGAGAAATACCCTTGACGACTGATTTTTTGACTACTTACTCTTCAGAAGAATTACATCAGAAGTCAGAAAATATTTCTAAAAAACCCGAATGTTCAAATCTTTATATACCGAGCTCACTTTTGAAATTAAAAATTTCTGAACTCGAACAACTTTTAAAAAGGCAAAGTAAAGATTTTGAAGATGAAAGAAACACACTTCTTGATAAGATTGATCATCTCAGAGATCAAATGACTTCTGCTGGTGGCTCTAAATCATCACAAGAAGAGGATGTTTTTAACGAAGTGCTTGAGTCTGATGAAGGGTTTAATCTTGTTGACGCTCAATTTTCTCAAAAGAAACCAACTTTAGACCAAGAGAAAATAAACGCACCGCCTGGTACTCATCCTAAAATCTTTTTCAAACAAAGAGAAACTCTTTTGGTTCCTAAATCCCAAATGCAGCCTCTTAAAATAGAAAGGATTGAGTACGTTCCTGATAAATTTTCCCAGGGTGAGTGCACGAATTCAAAAAGACATATTCATTCCTCGACATCTGCTAACTCTAGCTTAGAAGTGAAGACGGATAAGTTGCTTAGTAAAAGACAAATCAAGAGAGCATTGTGGTTTAACAAAAGGATGAAGTTACTTGAAGCTAGAAAGAAGCTTTTCCTAGAGAACAAACAATTTCCTAAATCTAGCCATAAACCTAATGTTTCTGATAATTCTGTTTCACCGAGCTTGAAAACTACTCTTACTTCTGGAGGTAGGGCTAAGTTTGGTGTTCATGATTATACTAATTCTCGATCTGATTACTCTGCTTATGATAACTTTTGTCACTCAAGCATGCATGTTCGTGAGAAGTATAAATCTTCTACTTTTATTAATTCTTGTTGGGATGTTTTAGATAAGCCTGATGTGAAATATCCATTTCAGGTGTATTCTATTAAACATCTTATAAGGTTATCGAAGGAGAAAATTTGCTCATCTCCTCAAAGAGTGAACACATTTTTGGTAAATCAGAAACTTCAAAAGGAGAAACTGAACTCTAACTACAAATGGTTGCCTAAAAATGAATTTGTAGTTGACTCTCCTAATCCAAAAGGACCCAAACTCAATTGGGTACCAAAATCTGCATAATCTGTTTTGCAGATCAGCCAAAGAGACATTCTGGAACACCACAGTTACACTCTGAAGAATATTGTGAAGTCAAAACAACCGTGTGTTCAATATGCTAAGAATTTCAAATCTCATGGCTAAGAGACTGAAGAGTGTTCCTTGCAGTTCATCACACACATCATTCTGTCCAGCATCAGCCCGAGTCTGGTGATCTGAGAAGTGTATTTTTATAGTTTATCATCATTTGATATAACTTATGTGTTGATGATTGTTATTTGCAGGGGAAGCATAAGTCGTCAAGACCCGCAAGTATGCAAATTTTTCCCAATATACATTGTTTTTATGCATGTTTGTAGGGGGAGTTAACAAGAAAAAAAAAATTCACAAAAATATTTCTTTATTCTAGTTTTATTATAGAAAATCCAAAAACATTGCAAAATCAAAAATCCAAAAACATTTCAAAATTTCAAAAACCAAAAAGATTTTCAATTTGTGTTATTTGTTCAAGAAGGTACTCATTCTTTGTTTCATTATGATACCTTTCTTGTTTTCTTGTTGATCTTTCGAATTATCATCTTTCATTTCCTGAATTCCATCTCATTCCATTCTGAAATCCTTCCTTGTTTCATTTCATTTGATTCATTCTGGAAAAAATTCATCCTATACAAATTTGTGGTAATCAATCTTACACTTTGATTGATTCATTATATTCTGATGATCGAATTGCACCATGTGTGAGGGAGTGTATAAAAGTACTTACTCCTATGGTCAATCCAGAGCCGGAAGGACCTGCCCCATGAGTTCACCATTATCATTATAACTTAGTAAGGGTTTACTAGGTCAAATAGGTGAGTAGAATCAGTTATCATGGGATACTGATTGGTGTGCAGAGATAAAATAAAACCGAGAGGGGTGGAACAGGAGATGGGGGTGCTTATGATCAACGAATTGATTTGAGCTTAATTTGAAAAATCATTCTTGTTATTTTATAAATCTTTGATGGTTAAATCATTCTTGACAATCCGTATCAACATGATATCTTCTGAAAATCATTCTCGTTGATTCTTATGAACATTATACGTTTCTGAATATCATTCTGTTGTTCATATTTGTTGTTGTTTGAAAGTGTCCAAATGTATCCAAACAAAGATACATTCATTTTGGAAAGAAAGTTTGAGGGAGAAGTTGAAAAATATTTAGAAAGCTGAGCGTGAGAGAAATGATCAAAAGAAAAGAAGGATCCTCACTAAACAATGTCAATCTGGGTAGCCGCATCTACTACTAGTTTTATACTGGTATTGAATAAGACATCATGGACCCAGTGATGCAATGCACTAACCCCACCCAGCTACTCAATTATCTCTTAAAAGATGATTGTTTCAACTTCACACGGAGATTTATCACATACACTATTGACATCTCATTTGGAGATTGTTGATATTGAAAATAGGAGGACATCTACTCCGGTCCCCGACTTCTTTCGTGCACTAATTGAGTCTAGAGACAATTGCTATATCATTTTTCTTATAGGACACTTATGGAATCATTTGCCTGTTTTTGTAACAGTGCCGGAACATCTTGAGTATTATCTTTATAATATTTACAATGATAGATGGAAATCCTACCAGTGCTAACATCATGCCAACGCTGAACGTAGGTCACTCAGTTTATTTAAACTGATGTGTTAACGGGAAATCTACGTGATCCCGGTGTTACAACATATGCGTTCATTGTCATAACATTCTGATAGAGTCATGCCAAAATCAAGGTGAATGCAGTTTATCAATGCATGATGATCATGATGGATCCTGACCATCATGAGGGGGAGAATCAAGTTTGAGGAAGATAATTCACTTGATTTTTAGAAAATTACAAGAGAGAATCTTCTAATCTTTACTGAGCTGAAGATGAAGATGAGTTTAATTTTATCCGATAAAAAGACAAAGCTCATCAAAGTGTGAAGCTCTTCTATGATAATTCATATGTTAATGTGGATATCAAATCAAGGGGGAGCTGATATATCAATTACGGGTGTCTCTGAATATCAGTTATATCTTACATTTTAAGGAGATGAAATCTGAAAAAAAAAAAAAAAACAAGAACAGCTGACAAGTTTCAAAGAAGAGAAGACATCCATTTACAAGATTGAGGGGGAGCAATTATTTCAAAATCATTCAAAATATCAAGAGCTAAAATTTTGTTTGAAGAAATTTCAGAAAATGCTGAAACAGCAAACTTACTTCTCAAAAGTAGAAAAGTTTGTTTTAATGCTCTTGATCAAGTGCTGCCGTGAAGAAAAAAAAAATATGATCATGGTTGTAAATTCTGACAAGCTCGAGGCTTCTACTGCAAACTCTGATAAACAACCTGATCACCGAGGACAAGTCTTTGAAAATCTCTTAAAGACGAAAAACTTCAAAGAACGATTTTCTAATGTTGCTGAATGCAGAAAGAAAAAGAATATCTGCATATTCTGAACAAGGAGATTGCTTGATGCTTAAATAGATTATTTTTGTTATTATGCTTAATTGTAAATTGAACACAAAGGGGGAGAATGTTAGATCCTAGAATTGTGTTCAATACATTTTAGTTAGGTTTGTTACTGCACATGACATTAGTCATAGTGTAGGGGTATGTTGTGTAAATACCCCATAGTATATAT
The DNA here is from genome assembly GCA_947179395.2 of Pulicaria dysenterica. Classification (NCBI taxonomy): domain Eukaryota; kingdom Viridiplantae; phylum Streptophyta; class Magnoliopsida; order Asterales; family Asteraceae; genus Pulicaria; species Pulicaria dysenterica. Next base: position 11,783,959 of record OX359291.1, read on the forward strand.
ATGTAAGTTATGTTGACCTAATAAAAGAGGCAGTCAAAATTCTCTACACTGTGTTCTTGGTAGTTCTTCATACGCACATACATATACCAAGACTAATATCATTGTAAGATTGCTTCCAAATATATGATTGATACTTGACTAATCAGTACCTACATCTTTTATGCACATACGAGCTAAGGCTTTTCTAGTATTTTCTTGCTTAAAAGTATGAGTAGCCAAACCACCCCCGTTTTCATCCAATGACTTAGGTTTGAAGCTTAATTTTGATTGTTTTTTCAGACCTTGTTGATTATAGAGAGGTGAGCTCTTGCAATATAATTTCAAATGGTTTCCCATGGCACTTGTACCATTTTGTTTCGAACCCGCGGCCATTTCTAGCCGACAATAAGGACACTTTACCTTCGTTTTACTACCACTCACATAACTAAAATGATTCCAAACAAACGATCTTTTTGCACGTTCACCCCTCTTTTCTTCTCCATTATCGTTGTCGTCGCAATCAATTACAGGTTCATTACTTGGATTCTTATCTTGATTTGTGTTATTAGTTGCTTCCATCTAGAAAACATTAAACAAAAGACAAATTTCACATGTAATTGATAAAAGAATAAATTTGCAGTAGTAACATGAAACCCAAATAATTGTCATTTGTGGATGGGTTTAAATACAGCAAAAACATATGAACAATATGAACAATATGTGGATGGGTTTACATGCATGCATTGTAGTCTAATGAATAGATTTATTTTTTTTACACCTACGTACAAATATGAACAATAAGTTGATTATTGAACTACTGAATGTATATTACATGCATGAACATAACAATATATGGATTAAGAAGGTGCACCTGGTTTCTGCCGAGGAGTTGAAAAAGAAAAGGCAAGTCGGCAAGATGGTCGTTCGCGAGAAGGTACTCCGGCAAGATGAAAAAGAAAAGGCAAGTCGGCAAGATGAAAAAACACCTTGCTAGATTGAGATGAAAACGATACTCGAAGAGTCACCTTGCAGAGCGTCGTGAAGATAAAGAAAGGCTGAAAGAAAACGGCAGGTCGGCACCCTATTCTATGTGAAATTGTGATTAAATTGTTGAGAAGGTACACGTAATAATGATGGGTGCAAAGCTCAAAAAAAGAAGATTAAAAGTAATTTGATATAAATATTTAATGGGCTTAACTATGTTTAATTAATATGAAAATAAAAAATATATAATATATATTAAATATTATCGGTTCGGTTTCTTAATGGGGCGGTTTCTGGTTAAAACCGAAACCGAACCGAAACATCGGTTTTTCAAAATTTTAAACCCGAACCGTCGGTTTGAAATGGTTTTGGTTTTATCGGTTCGGTTTTGTCGGTTTTAACGGTTTGGTTTCGGTTTTTCGGTTTCTCTGCTCACCCCTAGCACTCGTGTTGTTTACTAATATGTTTGTGAGAAGTAATTTTTTGTGAAAATTGAGGTAATTAGGGTATTTTAGAGGGAGATTGTTTTGTTTTCATGAGGATCTAGTTGGTTGTGTTTGAATTTTAGATAGAGAAAGGGAAAAGAGGCACATAATGGAGACCCCGACATCAAGGAGGTTGTTGAGAAAGAAATCACTCTCTAGAAGCTATGATGAGAATTTGATGGATGATTATTTAGATAAACAATTAGGTAGTTCTTCAAGGAAAAGGTTTAGAACAAAGGTAGAATTGGAGAAAGAAATAGAAAAAGAAGCCATGATAGCTCTTTCTTTCTTTCTTTACACCCTGGTCTCGAGTTTTTTTATAAGGGGAAGGGAAGGATTGGGAGGGGAGGAGAGAAAAAATTGTGTTCTTGAGATCTTTTTAGGAGGGGAAGGAAATGATTGGGAGGGGTTAGGAGGGACAATTTTAATAGTTTTATGAGTAAAATCCATCCTCCCATATTTGAGATGATTGGGAGGGGCAGGTTTTCCATCATTCGCTTTCCTTTCCTCCCTTCCCACTCCTTTCCTTCCTCTCTTTAAAATAACTCGAGAACAGGCCGTTAGGGTTTCCCATAGATACACTACTTGAAGAAGAAATCAAGGCTAATGTAGGGGGTGTTTGTGTAAACTTATTTTTTTAGTTTAAGCTTATGAGCTTAATAGCTTATGAGTCTATAAGCTTATTAGATAAAAAATGTTTGTATTAGCTTATTAGCTTATGACTTAATTATATTTGTAAAATGACTAAAAAGGGGTAGGCAAATGACACATGTATGGGGAAGATGACAAAATTAAGGGTAAAAATGTAATTTCATAAAAATAAACCCATGTTATGGAAAAAAAGCTAGTATCAAGGAGCTTATTAAAAAAGGCTTATTTACCCAAAAAAATAAGCTTATAAGCTTAAGCCAATAAGCTAAACCAAACACTTTTTGTTTATAAGCCCTTAAAAATAAGCTAATAAGCTAATAAGCCTAGAAAATAAGCTAAAACAAACACCCCCGTAGTGAGTAAATTAGATGGAAAAGAGCAGTATGACTATATTGTGACGAGAAACCATATACTTTCAAGATGGAGAGCTAATGTACAAGTGTGGTTTTCTAAAGGACATATAAGAGAGACTGTTAGCAATGAATATGATCAATTGCTTCATTCAGCTTATGACTTCCTTTTGCATAATTTCTTTTTAAATGACATCGAAAGTTTATTCGAAAAAAGAGAAAAAACTAAAATCGAGATGAATGGAAGATACCTTTGTAACTATTTTTTTCTTCAGCATAAAGTGAAAACAAACTGTAATTCTAAGAAAAAAGTATTGTAAAAAATACTTGTATGAAATACTTAACTTTGGATAGCATCCTAAAGTTTGAAGGATTGATACCACCTTTTTCAAAAAGTAAATTATTTCTATGCTAACCTTTGTGTTAAAAGCTTAAAAAGTTTTCCTGTTAGGCCTAATAAATACCCCAATTGAAGTAATCTTTCAACTAAATCTATAGGAATGGAATGTAGCCACCACCAATTATCTATGTCTTGAATAAGAAACTTAAAAAAAAGAACAAGATGTAAAACATGATCTTTAGACCAACTCTTGAAAAATGCGGTTCAAATTTGAATATGAATACCTCTCCTAACTTTTGACACAGGAATACGAAGACGCCGAGCACGTCAAATTGTCATATTTACTTTACTAGGAACCACCTTTAACAAGATGGTTTATAATCTTCAATTGTTAGACAACAAGAAAACATCAATTGTTGCTCTTAAGAAAGAAACTTTAAAATATACCTGACTATTCCAATTTCTAACTTTATTTCTTGTCATCTTTCATACAACGAAAAGACGAAAAAGACATAACTAAAAAACAATAACTATGGGTTCAAGAAAACTCTGCTGCTATATAAATATAAATATACATAATAAGTAATACTGCTATCTATTTATAAACTAATTATTTTAATATAATTATAGAAACAAGAACATTTTTAACTAAAATATTGAATCATCACCAAAAAAATATAAAAAAATGCATCTTCTAGACTTACGATATACTATCTTAGAGGTAACAAGATAGATGTAAAATGGATTTGTTTTGTTGATAGAATAACTTGCAGAGTGAATACCCGAATTTCAGATATTTGAATTTTCGGATTCGGATAGTGTTTTTCCAAAATTTTGGATATTCGGATATCCGAATTATCCGATTAATTTGTTTTTTAATTAAAATATTATTATTATTATTATCTATATCTATATCTATCTATCTATATCTATATATAAAAGGCATGCAATTTTTTTAAAAATAATCAATAAATCAATCTTAATTAACCAATATGAACCCTCAATTGCAAAATTAATCCATTATTAAAAACAATTTTGGCAAGATTCGGAATTTTAAATCAATTGGAGGGGGTTTGATGAAAATTGTGAGGGGGAATTTATAAAACATGTGAGAGACTTTTAAGAAAATATGAGAGGGTTATATAAAAATTGTAAATTAATGTAATTAATTATGGACTGTTTATAAATTATGTTTAATAGCTTGTGATATAATTTGTTTAGATAAAAATAATTATATATTTACGACCGTCTCATTCTTATCTACATTTTGGTGTAAATTTTATTGTAAAATGACACTTTTTTAAAATTAGTATATTCTTAATTTTTTGTTATCCATAGTGAGTATTCCTAAATGAAAATGATTTAATCAGATACAAAACTTTCAGTTAAGTTTCAAAGAAGACAATTTTCTTTAATGTTGTGTTTTGCTATGACGATTAACAAAAGTCAAGTAGAGTTACATTCAGAAGTCGGTTTATTCCTCAGGAAACCTTTGTTTACACATTGTTAATTATATGTTGCTGTTGCACGTGTTAGAAGTAAAAAAAGATTAAAAGTTTTTTGTGATATTTCATTTATTACATTATTTTTATATAAAAATTTTAATATTTTAAATACACTTTCGAAATAACCGTGCCTGCACGGGTCAATAAACTAGTTATTATTAATTAATTAATTAATTAATATAACAAATAAGAGGGAAAAGGATGCCCTAGTTTCACAAATCAAAATTCACGCCTCTTTCACTTCGGCACCCAAGTTCACCGAGCAAAGGATCGACCATTCTACCGGCGACGTAGACGACGGCCAACGGCTACCGTCGGAGACCAACGTCCCTTCTCCATTTCCCTCTCTGGCTCTCTATCAATCACTTGATGGCCGACGGCTACCGACGCAATCGACGAGACAACGGCAGATGGTGACGTACAGCCCTTCTCCATCTCGAGTTCTCTACTTCTCCTTCTCCATCTCTCAGTCAATCACTCGATTAGGAAGCTTCAAGTTTGAAATTTTGGTGATATGCATAATATCTCATCTTCTTCATAGTAAGTTTAATCTTTAAAATACCTCTTGATTAGAATTTGTAATTTAAGTTTGTTGTTGTCTGTCGAAATGTTGATATATTCCCGATTCTTTTATTTTCTCTTCTTTTTCATTCTTAAATGGTTAGCATGATAACTTATTTAGCATGAACTGTTTCATCTCCTGAGTTTGCAAGCCTTAGCACTTTTATGTTTAAAACCAATATTCATCTCCTGAGTTTTCATTCTGTCTGGTTTATGCCTAGTCAACTCTAGTCAACCCCATTAACAGACTGTAAGTTCTTGTAAAACTAACCCAATTACCCTCTATCTGTAATGGAAAGAGTTACAGGCCTTAATCTGATCAATAATTGTAGTTTCCTTAGAAATTAAGATTATCATGCTTGGATTGATCTTAAATTAGGGTTTATTTTGTTCTGAAAAAAGGCCCAATCTTTATGCAGGTCTGCTGCTGTTATTAGGAAAACTTAGTGATGACTCATAAACAGGAGACTTTGCTTGGTTCTGGAGCTTGTGTAGCGAAAGAGAAATGAGGCTCATGATGGAGACCCCAGCACCAAGGAGGTTGTTGAGAAAGAAATCACTCTCTAGAAGCTATGATGAGAATCTGATGGATGATTATTTAGACAAACAGTTAGGTAGTTCTTCAAGGAAAAGGTTTAGAACAAAGGAAGAATTGGAGAAAGAAACAGAAAAAGAAGCCATGATAGCCCTTTCTTTAGGGTTTCCCATAGACGCACTGCTTGAAGAAGAAATCAAAGCTAATGTAGTGAGTAAATTAGATGGAAAAGAGCAGAATGACTATATTGTGGTGAGAAACCATATACTTTCAAGATGGAGAGCTAATGTACAGGCATGGCTTTCCAAAGGACATATAAGAGAAACTGTTAGTAATGAATATGATCAATTGCTTCATTCAGCTTATGACTTTCTTTTGCATAATGGGTATATCAATTTTGGAGTCTCACCACCATTCAAGGCTCAGATGCCTGAGGAAGCAACCGAGGGGTCTGTAATAATCATTGGTGCAGGCCTTGCTGGGCTAGCAGCAGCCCGCCAGCTATTAGCTTTTGGTTTTAAAGTGATTGTTCTAGAAGGTAGGAACAGACCAGGTGGAAGAGTTTATACTCAAAAAATGGGTCAAAAAGGGAATTATGCTGCGGTAGATCTTGGTGGTAGTGTTATCACAGGTATCCATGCAAATCCTCTTGGAGTTTTAGCTAGACAACTTGCAGTTCCTCTTCATAAGGTTAGAGATAAATGTCCATTGTATGATCCTGAAGGTCGACCCGTTGATGATGAAGTTGATTCCAAAATAGAATTTGTTTTCAATAGACTTCTTGACAAAGTTACTGAATTTAGACAACTTATGGGTAAATCAGCTGCTGATATTTCATTAGGCTCGGTTCTTGAGAGGCTTAGACAGTTGTATGCAGTGGCCACAAGTCTCGAGGAAAAACAGTTACTTGACTGGCACTTTGCAAACTTAGAATATGCAAACGCAGGTTCTCTTTCACATCTTTCTGCTGCATATTGGGATCAAGATGACCCGTACGAAATGGGTGGTGATCACTGCTTTCTTGCAGGCGGGAACTGGAGGTTAATTGATGCATTATGTGACGGGGTTCCCATTTTTTATGAAAAAACCGTCCAAATGGTTCAATATGGCAAGCAGGGTGTTGAAGTCACTGCTGGGAATCAAACGTTTCAAGCAGACATGGTGTTATGCACAGTTCCTCTTGGTGTTTTAAAGAAAAAGACCATAACTTTTGTACCAGATTTACCAGCAAGGAAACTTGAAGCAATTGAAAAATTGGGATTTGGGTTGTTGAATAAGGTTGCTATGGTATTCCCTTCTGTGTTTTGGGGGGAAGATCTTGATACATTCGGCTGCCTTGGCAAGAATAGCAACATAAGAGGGGAGTTCTTCTTGTTTTATAGTTATCATACGGTTTCAGGAGGTTCAGTACTTGTTGCATTGGTTGCTGGTGAAGCTGCAAATTCATTTGAGTCCACACATCCATCCACTTTGCTGCATCGTGTTTTAAGCATCCTTAGAGGTACACTACACATCTCAAATATGAAAGCAGACGGGTCAAAACATATTTTATAAATTATTAAAAAATGTTTACATTGTGATTACAGTAACAATTTTGTTTTAAATTTCCCACAGGTATATATGGTCCAAAGGGTATTGATGTACCTAATCCCATCCAATCTATATGCACAAAATGGGGAAATGATCCCTTTTCTTACGGTTCATACTCTCATGTAAGAGTACACTCTTCGGGTAGTGATTATGATATACTTGCAGAAAATGTGGAAAACCGACTTTTCTTTGCTGGTGAAGCCACAAACCGCCAACACCCTGCCACCATGCACGGTGCCTACTTAAGTGGTTTGAGAGAAGCTTCATGCATTTGTAGAGTCACACGGGATAGTAAACAAACTCAACCTAAAAAAAGCATTCGGAAAAGCATCCCAGTGAGTGATATACTTGTAAATCTGTTCAAGTATCCAGATTTAGCTTTTGGGAACTTCAGTTTTGTATTTGACCCGTCAACTGAAGACCCTAAGTCAACAGGGCTTATGATGGTCACCATTGATAGTTCAGTAGATTTGTGTAATGATGATGGGAGGGTCAACAATGGTCAACATTGTGATAAGCAACCTTTGAAGCTGTATATGACTATATCGCGTGTACAAGCACACGAGTTGCAATCAGTGGTAGGAGGTGGTGAAAGTCAGTTGACATATCTGTATAAAAATCTCGGGTTGAAGTTAATGGGTTTGGACCGTTTTACCCTCGTGGCCAATTCTTTGATTTCTTACATTGCAACACGAAGAGGGCGGGTCAGAAACAGAAGAGTTTCTGCAAATCGTGTTTCTTACACATGATCACGTGGCTGCATTTTGTTGTTGTAAGCACACATACTTTTGTGGGAAGTCAAAATTTTGTTGTCTGACTCAGGTGCAAAGGGTAGTCAGAAATTTGGTTGTTTTGGGAGAATGGTGAAGCAGCTTGAGTGAGAGCATGAATTAGTTAACTTGGAAGCACCACGGGGGTATTTATGTCAATTTTCATGTCCATAGATTTAGCCTTAAAATGTCTAAGATTCTTGCTCTCATCAAGTGTAATCACCCTTGTAAACTAGATTATTTTTATTTTAATCATTTTGTGAAGCATGTGAGTGAAGAAGATTAGACAAACGCAGTGGCAGGTTCTGAATTTGCTTGGATTGTTAAAAAAAGCAGCAGCTAATTTTATATAGTGTAGACAAAAGTTCATGCGAGAACCGTTGTTAGCGCGGGAATCGCGAGAACTAATCTAAGCCGTCAAATTCCCCCTTCTTCAATATCATTGCCCACCCATGAATTCCTCACATGCACCCTGCCACACCCTATCCCTCCATGCTCTCCATCCATGATACTTCCCATATCCAAGGAACGGCTGAGATTGGTTCTCGCGGTTCTCGCACTAATAACGGTTCTCGCATGAACCCTCCCCAAATAGTGTATTTGTGCAATTTAATTTATAAATAATATATATATATATATATAAATATCTTCTGACAAGAGTAAATTTAATTGTTGACAACTTTCAAAAGTATTTGTACTTCTTTGACTTTTTCTCTTATATGTAAATTAGTAGGTGTACGTAGTAATTGTTAGTTGTCAATTATTAGGCAACATATTTACTGAAAATTGTCGTATTGTAATTTGATCGTCTATATAAACGATCTAGAGCTCAGTTGTAAAAAGCAGAGAACTCAAATCAATAAAACTACGAGTTTATTCAGAAAACCCATGGCAGCCTAAACACTCTCTCTTCTACTCTCTTAGCATAATCCTTAATCCTTTATACTTCATATTATATCCCCTAGTAGTATCAAAAAACCAAAAATATTCTTCTCTTGGAACTACCGCTGCAAATATCCTCTGGTGATTCCAACCTCTACATTTCTAAGTGAGTTTATCTTTTCTCTTGTTTTTAATCTTATTTATTTCATGATTTATTTTCAATTTCAGTGGTTTAACGGAAACCCAAAAAATCCGCCATACCCCCCTTGTTGGTATATATATATAGGATTAGGATAAAAAAAAGATGTGTTTTAATGTAAGATGTGAAAAATGCATTGAGGGAATGACACATGGCACTTTCAACAAAAGGATATAATAGTAATAATTTTAACATTTTAAATTAATTATTTATTTAATACATTACCCTAAATAATCCACCCCTTTCTCTCTCATACCATTTCTCTCTCGTACGCAACCACCCCACGTCTGCCACAAGAAAAGCGACCGACGCCCACCCCCAATCTTCAGATACGATTCAAACCCTAAATCGAACTTCCGTTTGTAAGCGTCGCCCTGTAAATCACCGTGATAATCACTTTGATTTGTGATAATGGTTAACGATTCAAACTCTAAATCGACGCAACCACCCCACGGTGCCTCCGTTGTAAGCTGCCACCGTGATAATCACTACGATCGGTGGCGCCATATGAGTCGTAGTCCGCCATCGAACTTTAACCGCGACTCTCTCACTTCGATCGGTGCCGCCATATGGAGTCGTAATCCGCCATTGATCGACCACCGGCCCTCGCAAGCGTCGCCCTGTAAATCATCGTCAGAGTCCGTGGCTCTGACCTAGTCGCCGCATTTTTAGCCTTCACGAAGGTAAGGTCAGTGTTCATCGGTTTCACGTGGGTTTCATCATCTTTTTCGTTTTCATGGTCTACATTTTCAACTGGGTGTCGTAAGGATGAAGATAACATCAGTGGAGCATTTTGTATTTGAATCTAGGGTTTCGAGTTTCTGAGGCAATGTTTTGAGTATGTTCTTCGGTGAAGATTGGTTATTTGAATCTAGGTTTTAGTTTTTGTATCAGATTTTTTTAGCTATTTAATTGTTTCTATTCATGAGTTTGTTTCTTCATCAAATCTTCTTTATGTTTTTGGTATGAATGTTGTTTTTCTGATGTACATGATTGTATTTACCTGTCAATTTCAGTTGAATATTATTACGATTCATCAATTTCAGTTGAATATTATTACGATTTCTGAATGCTGTTTTTGTATTAGTTTGTTTCATCAATTTTGTTTTTGAAATTCATCAACTTCACGTGCTGGAGGTTGAATATTTCTGATGCAAAATGTGCCAGAGGTTGAATATTTTTCTGATGCAAAATGTTGCTGCCGGAGGTTTATGCAAAATGTTGCTGCAGGAGGTTGAATAGGTTTGATAACGGCAGGGGCAACGTGATTTTAGGGATTTAAAAAGTGTAAAAAGTCATTTATGCCCTTAACGGTATTGTTTATTAATTAAATCTAAAAAAAGGAAATTATTTTTCAATTGAACAGATATGATGAAAATGGATGGTTCAGATTACATCTTATCCATCTCACAATAAAACACATCTCACAATAACCCTACTATATATATATATATATATATATATATATATATATATATATATATATATATATATATATATATATATATATATATATGGTGAGGCTATTGTAAAATGTGAATATTTGTAAGATGTGTAAAATATATTTTCAGCCGTCGGATCAAGTGGATCAAATAAACATAAACATCTTACAATTGTCTCACCATATATATATATATATATATATATATATATATATATATATATATATATATATATATATATATATATATATATATACATATATATATATATATACATATATATATATATAGGGGAGGGCTCCATTGAGAACCAATTTTAGTGCGAGAACCGCGAGAACCAATCTTAGCCGTTGACTTGATAAGTGGAGTTCATGGATGGAGAGCGTGGGGGGATTAAGTGTGGCAGAGTGTATGTGAGGATTTCATAGGTGGGCAATTACAATAAAACACATCTCACAATAACCCTACTATATATATATATATATATATATATATATATGGTGAGGCTATTGTAAGATGTGAATATATGTAAGATGTATTTTCAGCCGTCGGATCAAGTGGATCAAATAAACATAAAGATGTTAATGATGAATTAAAAGATTGACAAATTAATAGGCGTCAAGGGTATTATAGGTATTTCATGAAATAGATCATTAATTATTTCATTTAAAAAATGCGGTAATTGAGGAACAACAATCTTAAATTAGAAACAAAAAATACTGATACACAAATTCATTCAGTATCGTCACTTGAAACATCATTCAATATCGTCAATTCATCATACATAAGTCCGTTTTTGCTATAATTTATGATTCATCAAATTCATCATACATACTCCAAAAAGTTCATGATACTAGATACACAAATGATGAATCAAAACCCCAGAATTGTTATATAACATCTTCAGTATTCAGAACCAAATCCAAAAAAAAGAACACCAAAACATATGAAATAGATATAATACATTAGATTGCCTTGTACTAAAAAGCAACTTCTCATCAAAAAGTAGTATTGATGAAAATAAAAGAATTGATAAACTAAAAAACTTGATTCAAAACCCGAATCTCTTTCTAGATGAACTAATTGAGCTTCCTAACAGAAAAAATCAAATCAGAACCTGGTATGGAACCTTCGATCGAAAGATAACACGAAAACCCTATTTCATCCTTGTTTAGATCAGAAAAATTATAGATCTTGATGGTGGATTTGTTCGATGATGGTGGTGGCGTGGTGCACAGCGGCGGTGTTGACAGGGGAAGGCGGTGGTTGCAAACAGAAGGTCGGAGGTGGTGAGTGTTGTTTAGGGTTACAGAAAGGCGGTGCCTTTCGTCTCTGTAATAGCTCCGACGTCAAGGAGATCTTTGAGGGCAGCGATGATAAATGTCTGGAGGTGGAAGTCTAGGGCTCGGCGACCCTTCGTCTCTGGTGACCCTTCGTCGGTGGTGGTGAGTGTGGTTTAGGGTTAGGCGGTGACCCTTTGTCTCTGGAATTGCTCGGACGACGATGGCGACTTTGAGGGGCGGTGATGATGAACGTCGGGCGGTGATTGTTCGGCTGATGGAGGAGCGGGGGAGGTTGCTCGGTCAGAAGGGGGGAGGGATTTGAGGGATTCACGGTGGATGCATCCAGATATAAAAAGGAAGGTTGCGATAAATAAGGGACGAGGGAGAAAAGGGTTTGCAAAGTGTCTAAAGTACCCTATCCACGTGTCAAACTTCTGTTGCATCTTACCCATCTTACTAAGAAACACATCTTATTTGATCCAACCCTATATATATATATATATATACACACGCACACATACCTAATCTATCAAAATGTCAAATTTACCCAAATCATCTTTTTTATTAATATTTAATCATTTTTAATTTTAAAAAAACTGGTAAATGACTATTAATCCGTTTTTATAGTTTTGTACTTTTATGTTTATTTTTTGAGGAAGGCAACAGCCAAGAGGACTACAGGAGGTGATTTGTTTTTGAAGAAGTTAACGTTAATTTCAATCTTCATATTTATGAATCTTGATTCCATGAAACTCTAACGAATTCACTCAGACCTACAATTTCGAAAGAATTCTGCTCAATTTTGCAATAAATTAGTTGAGCAACCCTAAGATAAATTAATGTTGACTTGTTTTTCTTTTTCCAGGTGCTATCACATGAAGCCAAAAACAAATCAACCCTGTTGGCTGTTGTCTGCTTCAAAACATAAACACATAACTATAAAAAGGGTATAATAGTCATTTATCTGTTTTTTTAATTATAAATGATTAAAAATTGATAAAAATGATCATATGGAAAATTTGATATTATAATAAATTAATAATGACAAATATGGAATTGACTAATTTTTTCTTGGACCGGATTAACCTGTCTTGATGTGATTTTGGATTATTATTGCATTTTGTTTGTCAATATAAAGTTTGTGTCATTGTGTGCAAAACGCATTAGTTTGGTTTGTAGATTCATTGCATCACAAGGGTTTGATAGTTAAGGTAGCTCTAAGAGTGTTTGTAATGGATACTCTCATTATATGTCACATCAGTTTTTTATTCTCACAACTTAGTATATCATTCAATCCTACAATGATCACTTTCTGTCGTATCAAATTTTGGGAATCGCTTAATACTTAATAATAAATTAAAAGTTCAAAAATATAAACTAAGAATAGAGAGGGGAATTTCGGCTTTTACCTTTTGGGCCCACTAAAACAACACCACAGAGCTCTGAAGTGGTAATTGCCACTTTTAGTTACCACTCACTTAGCTATGGAGTCACAGGAATCTCATGTGATGGTTCACTCACACAAAAAAAAATTATTCCTTTTTTCTAATATGGTATATCTTTCTAAACTTATGACAAAATCTTTTGAATAAATTGGCACGCATCGCTTTACTTAAAAGTCTATGTTGCTTGGTCTAACTATCTTTGTATATTAATATAAAGTGTTTGTTGAATGAAGATCAGACTGAATGAGAATGTAGAATAACGTTTAATCATTTTATTATAAAACACGTATTGACCCTTAAGCATCAATATATTAACTTAATACCTATTTTATACATGTTATCTTATAAAACAATTGTATCTTATTATATGATAAATGATTATGGAGGTTTAAACGGTATAGATTTTATCATTTACATTGTACATTCATAATTTATAATCCTTATTATAATTTTTGGTGTGAAGTTGGAAAATCTTCGGATTGGAAAACAATGACGCACAAGGAGGAGAAGAAACTGCTTGGTCATTCCCGCATTCAATGCAATCATCTCATAAATGGTAAAAGATCGTCTCGATCCTCATCCTCATTGCAAAACATTCAAGCAATCCGTGTAATCAATCAAAATCTGATATCTTTGTATATTGAATCATCACAGTAGCAAGTTCATAAGAGACTCTCTTCATTGAACATTTCGAATCAGCAATCTATAAGTTTCTTTATTCTTGTTCTTCACTTCTTCCTTAGTTTCTTTGAAAGTTTCAATCACAATAAAACTGGCATTTCTTTGAAAGTTTCATGAGTGGGCAATAACATTGAAGGAGAAGAAATTGGACGGCTAGGATTAAGTCTCTCATTCTTAATTTATTTAAACTTCTCATTTGAACCTCCCACATACATAAACATATTAGTCAACATGTCAGCAACTCAGTACAAAAAACAATTTAGCTTCAATTTGAATCTCTACTATTAATTATTCAAGCAAATTAGATGTCTTTGAACACATCTTATATAGTCATATCGTATCATTTTGAAGCTAGAAGTTCACTTTTTTTTTATTAAGTGTCAACTAGGCTTGTTTTAAATGATCCCATAAGAACAGTTATAACTCATGGCTGTAACACCACTGAAGTTTTAGAGTATGTGTATGGTTTTTTATTATATAGGGGTGAGAGGTGTGATGAAGTTTAATAGACGCTCCCCCTTATATTCTTCGGTTGAGGTTGGTTTTATCGATGATCAGTTTTGGTGTCACTAAAGACAGTTAAAATTTATAAAAGATGATATATCTTTCTACTTTTTTTTATTAATATAGTGGACTCTAAATAGGAAAATGGAATGGTAACAAAAAAAAATAAAAAACAGAAGATATATCATTTTTCAATCGAGAAGAAAAGTGTTAAAACAGCTCTCTTTCAGTAAGCCAAGGACGAAGGGTGAAGAAATATGGCGGCGTTCTTATCCTTCGCCATATCCCCAACCAACTTCAACTTCAGAGTGATTCAAAATTCAAATTCAACCGCAGTTCCATTGCATTCAACCTCTCGAATCTCCATACCTAATTACCATCAACAACATTCTCCTCCTTTGTTTCTTCCAGAGGTTCGTCTCTACTCTATATTGCTGATTTCATCAAATTGGGCACTTTTGCTGTATGCATCAAGGTTTTGTTGTCATCACGATTTCGATTATTAACTCAAGTTGCTATAAACATACTGTTTATCCGATTTAGAACTCAATTAAGTGTTTATGAAACATGATTGATTCTATAGCAGAAGAAAACAGATATTACGAAATGGAATTCGTTGATTGATTGGAATTTGAACGACTGACGCATTTGATTAGAGGAAACAGATGACTTTGAGAATGATAATCAAGAATGACATGAAAAATACAAACATTTTGTAGGATGAATTGTTTTGACAATCAACAATTTGGTATCCATGGCTAACTGCGACTGCTCTTGTGTATCTGAAATTGGCTGACATTATCTAACTTTCTCTGTTTGTTAACTCAGGTCGAAAGTGCAGTTGATGCCTTATATCCTGAATTCAGGGCGGTTGATAATCTTGTGGCACGGAATACAAGTAGAGTTCTAAAAGCTTTTCAGAATGCTAGGGTTGGATCTCATGTATGACGATTTATTCTGCATACAAGCATGGTTATCTTATGTTAATGGCTTCCTTTAAACATTTTTGCACAATGATAGGCATAACTTTTAAATATTAAGTTATATCTTGCTTCCTAAAAGCAATTTCATCATTATACTGATTTAGCACTTCGGTGGTTGCACTGGCTATGGGCATGAAGAAGCCGGAGGCCGAGAAGCCCTTGATCAAGCTTTTGCAGAAATTTTTGGTGCTGAATCTGCTATAGTCCGCTCACAGGTTTACAATTTTTAATTGCTCATATGGATTTCTCCTACCAATTTTTTGTAACTTGCTCAATGAACTTAACAACCCTTTAATCCAGTTCTTTTCAGGCACTCATGCTATTACTTGTGCTCTTTTTGCTTTCTTGAGGCCAGGCGATGAGGTAATAGTTGATTTTTAAATTCATGTAGAGATATTTGTGTGTGCATAACTTCATACTGAGTTGATATATGTTGATTCTGTTGTCAGCTTTTGGCAGTAGCTGGTGCTCCTTACGATACGTTGGAAGAAGTTATAGGAATCAGGGATGGGAATGGATTAGGTTCATTGAAAGATTTTGGAATTAAGTATCGTGAAGTTGCAGTAAGTTGCTTCCATATTAGCTTCAATAAGTAAATGGGCAGTTTTGACCCGTTTACTTATGATTGGATTGATTCGGGTTCTTTCTTGATCTCTAGCAGGTGTAAGCCTAAATTGGAACAGGTCAGACAGATTGGACGTTGCCAATGTGCATTTTTAATTCATAAAGCGTTTTAGATCGTTTGATTAAATAAATTAGATCATTGTTGAAATTAGAATTTTTGTAATCATATTCGACACACTAATTATTTTTAACAAAATTCGTTATTTATAGGTAAATGTGTTCAGTCCTACCTAACTCGATCCGTTTATAGCCCTTGCTAAAAGTTGCACTATTTGACTTGAACCCATTTTAACCCATTACCTGACGTGCTCGTTTTACTCTCTACTTCCAACATGTTACTGCAATCTCTTATGCATGCCTTGTTTCAGCTTGCAGATGATGGAGGGCTTGATTGGGATGCTCTTGAGTTTGCTCTGCACCCTCAAACCAAATGTGCCCTTATACAAAGATCGTGTGGGTATTCATGGCGTAAAAGTTTAAGTGTGAATGAAATATCAAGGGCAATAAACATGATCAAGGTTTGAATACTTTTAAAAAAATTCTTACTCTTTGTTTTCTTTAATTTCATGCTACATTTACCACATTTTTCCTAACATAATTATGTTATTGCAGACACAAAATCCAAATTGTATGGTTATGGTGGATAATTGCTATGGGGAATTCACAGAGGCCATCGAACCTCCAATGGTGGTATGTTATGCTTTTAGCTTGTTTGTTATAACTTAAAAAAAACAAAAAAAAAATCAAATCAGTTTTTGGTGATAACCGATAAACAGGGTGCAGATCTTATTGCAGGAAGTTTGATTAAAAATCCTGGTGGAACAATTGCACCATGTGGTGGATACGTTGCAGGGAAAGATAAATGGGTAAAAGCAGCTGCTGCTCGACTCTCTGCACCTGGTCTTGGTGTTGACTGTGGGTCAACTCCTGGTGACATTATGCGTACATTTTTTCAAGGGTTATACCTCTCACCTCAAATGGTTGGGGAAGCTATAAAGGTATTCACATAAAATGATTAAAAAACATTCTAATGAAAAAATTAAGATACATCTTGTTAGAGACTTAGATGGGAGTAACAGAAGTTTCTTGAATTAGGATATAAGAAGGGACATAGGTATGTTTATTTTATCAACTTATCCTTTGAGAGTCAGTTTTCTCACGGAGTATGAAATTGATTATCTGACCCCTAAATAAACATAAAGGGGGGCTTCTAGGATTGTGTTTGCAAACTGATTGTCTTAGTATTGTGTTTTCCAATTGCAGTTTTGAGTGTTTGGGCGGAGCTGGTTATTTTAGAGGGAAATGATCATTTTTGGATAATTAGCTTATCAAATTGATCACTAAAAAACTCGATCACATTCATCCTCTGAAATGGAATTTCATGGCTATACATCACAATAAATCAGATAATTAATCTACAGTAAGGTCTTTGCCGGTTCTTTTTGTAACATATTTATGTTTCGATAATTTCAATTTTACTAGGGAGGCTTATTGATCGCTGAAGTTATGTCCACAAAAGGTTACAAAGTCCAGCCACTTCCTCGAGCACCCAGACACGACATAGTACAGGTTTCGTATTTGGATTTCTATAATTTATCACATCCACACAAAAGGGAGCGTTTTATATTTATTTTTGAATTTTTTTTGGATGATTTTATGTTGATTTCAGGCTGTACAACTTGGAAGCCGGGAAAAGTTGCTTGCTTTCTGTGAAGCTGTACAAAGAAGCTCTCCTGTAAGCTCTTATACTAAGCCGATTGCAGGTTTAACAGCTGGCTATGCATCAGAGGTTATATTTGCCGATGGAACTTTCATTGATGGCAGTACAAGTGAGCTCTCTTGTGATGGACCCTTAAGAGAGCCTTTCACTGTTTTCTGTCAGGTTCTCACTTCACTCCCAGCAATTTCATTATCAACAAATCTTGAAATTGCAATCTTAAGTTTGCATTTGTAGTTTGGGTAACAGTAACAAAACGGGTCAAGTAGAAATAGCCAAAAATTCACTTTTGGAAACTTCTCGACCCGTTTTCAAGCTAATTCTATCATTTTACATGTTGAACCGTTAGATAAAGAACATAACATGCATCGACCTGTTCATAAGTAAATGGGTTGAAATTGCAAAACTTGATATGAAATATGAATGCCGCTTGTTAAACAGTCTAGATTCTACAGTTTAAGGTAATGGTGTTCGTTTTCTTCAAATGTCTCAATGCAGGGTGGCACTCATTGGACTCAGTGGGGACTAGTTCTGGGTGAGGTTTTGAAATCATTGTAGAATTGATATAATGAAGTTTACGTTGTGAGACGAAGGCCAAGACAGACTGAGAAATTGCTTATTTCATTGTCTGGAAAAAAGAAACGTTAACCACATTCGAATCAGGTTACAATCTTAAATCTTAATTGTTGATAGGGTATCGTATACGTTGAAAAGGATAGGGACAAATAAAGAATAAGCACTAAAAGAATATTTTTGTAAATGATGCATATTTTTGCCCAGACCAGACCAGACCTTCAATCTTGACTCTTCAAAATGAGCAGTGCTTGTTGTCTCAGAAATATTGGCCTTCCATGTAAGACGTTCTACAAGTAGACCAACTGTTATCTTTTTGTTTTGTTTTTGTTTTGTTTTGTTTTTTTTTTGTCGAGTTTGTTGATTCCACCCAATGACACTGATATTCGCCATTCTAACAAATAGAGATGCTTATGAAGCATAAATCGAGTTTGGGCTCAAAGAAGATTTTATGAATGAGCATATTATTGCTCATAGGCCATAGCCAAGGAATGAATAGTATTTTTAATATTAGATTCTAATCTTTTGTGGATTATTAAGGGTTTGTTCAATTTACTTTTTTCTTTGAAAAGCAGAAATTCATTACCACCAAAAAGAGAGATACAAAACAGTTCAGCCTCCCAATTCATTTGCAAGATGCAAATTGAGGGATGATTTTTAGTTTTACCTAACTAAACAATTGAAATACCAAAGATTTACAAAAGAACCATGCTAAACTACCCATTGTTAACACGTATCAGGCCTGCAAATCCAATCAGCTATTGATCCAAAATGTTTCCTTGATCTATAAGCCATCCAAGAGTATGTTTGTTGTTGGAGCTCCACGAAAATAGTACCACTTGCATTAGGGGTTGTACACTAAAGTGGTACTACAGTTGGTACATAACAGAAAATGGCTCCTCCATTTTTGTTACCATTCTCGAAGATGACTTTGTTTCGATTTTTCCATAGTAAGTATAGAAAAGCCCATATCATTGCTCTCCAATTTTGATCTGCCCTTATCGAAGTCCTTGTAGGTAGTTGTAATTCCAGCAGCTCGCCAACAGAGTTTGCCACAAAGCTTCTTCCTCCCCACCATTTAATACCAAATCTCTTTTACCTTTGCACACTTTACCAAGGCATGATCTGCAGTTTCAATCTCTTCTTTGCACCGTGGACAAAGGGTTGAATGTAAGTCTAATCCCATCTTATCTAACACTGATCTATTAAAAAACTCATTTTTCTTACCTTAAATCCTCCTTTTCATCTAACCACCAAATCGGTTTGTCCTCTGCCTCTAATTTTGGAGAAATTTCCTTCAATCTTTGCATCAGTGAATCGAATTCCCCTTGTTCTCGACCTCTCAATTCCCCCCTCCATCGCCAAATCCAGTTCCACGAATCTCCTACGAAGTTACCTGTGTCCATTATCGTTGCGTTAATATTTGTATCCAGTCTAAACAATCGTTTGAATTCATCACACAGCTTCAGCGGTCCTAGCCAGCGATCGGTCCAGAAGTTGACTTTATCTCCTTTACCCGATTTCTTGCCTATCGAGTTTCTGAATTCGATTCCAAGCCTTTCCACTTGCTGCCCAGCTTTGATGTTGTTTCCCCACGTATTGTCTCTCTTCACCTTGTAGTTTTGGTCTTCTAGTCCACCATCCTCTCCATATATGGCTTTGATTATTCTGACCCAAAGAGCTTTGTCCTCTGATTTGAAGCGCCACCACCATTTGCATAAGATACTAAGATTTTTACCTGCAAGAGAACCAAACTATAAACCCCCCCTCCCGTAAGTGTTGCAAGTTCCCAATTAACCCAGTTGAAACCCGAAGACCCAATCCCTTTACCCCAAAAAAACTCTCTTCTCACCCTCTCGAAAATCTTTAAAACACCCTTTGGAGCGTGAAACAAAGAGAATGCATACAACAGAATACTGCTTAGGGACGATTTCACAAGAGTCAACCTTCCTCCACTCGAGAGAGACTTTGCCTTCCAACTACCCAGTTTAGCTCTATACCATTACCCCCTCCCAGTTATCAATTACACTCATTCTTTGACCAATTGGCAGCCCTAAATATTTGAAGGGGAAACCTTCTGTTCCACAACCGATTAAGTCTGCCCACGAATTCAGCGTTTCCTCCCTTAAACCGATGTCTATTAGTTTGCTTTTATTGAAGTTGATTTTTAATCCAGCTGCCCACTCAAAACATCTCAATGTTTTTATCAAGTTAGCTATGTTTGAAGCCTTACCCCTTCCCAAAAAATAGAGTATCATCCACGAATTGTAGATGTGTTACCATCATCTGTGAACTCCTGCCAACTTCGATGCCTTCAAACAATCCTTGCCTGCAAGATTCCTTCATGACTACATTTAAAGCTTCTGTTACAATCACAAATAGAAAAGGCGATAATGGGTCGCCTTGTCTTAATCCTCTCGAAACTTTAAACTCTTCGGTGGGTGATCCATTTACTAAGACCGACACTTTACTTGAGGAAAGACACGCGTTTATCCATCTGATCTAATTATCCCCGAAGCCCATAATTTTCATAATGTTAAAAAGAAAATTCCAACAAAAACATGATCAAACGCTTTTTCAAAGTCTACTTTAAAAGCAAACGCTGAAGAAGTCTTGTTTTTTAACATAATCAATTACCTCGTTTGCGATTAAAACACTATCCACAATGTACCTTCCGTTGACGAAAGCATGTTGTTCCTCACCGGTCACCTTACCAATAAAAAGTCTCCCTGCTAGGATTTTTGAAATTATTTTGTAATAACTTCCAATTAAACTGATAGGCCGGAAGTCATTAAGGTCTAACGGGTTCGCCACTTTAGGTATCAGAGATAAGGAGGAGTTGCAACCCTCGCTTATTCTCTCATATTTCCAAAACCAGTGCAAACTATCAAGTATGTCAGTCTTTAGAATTGCCCAATATCTTTTTAGGAAATTAAAGTTGAATCCGTCTGGCCCTGGGGACTTTGAGCTGCCACAGTTTTTTATAGCTAACCAGACCTCTTTTTCATCAAACGGATCTTATAGCGACTTCGCCTCCTGTTGTGACAATTTCTGAAAAAGAGAGCTGTTGAAAACAGGCTTTTGGTATAATTGCTCCGAGAATCTGTTTTCAAAGTGTTTCTTAGCCTCATTTTTTATCTCCACGGGTTCCTCCGTCCATTGGCCTGCCACTGAAAGTCCCCTAATTCTATTCTTACTTTCTCGACACTTGATCGACGCATGAAAGAATTTGGAATTTTCATCTCCTTCTAGCGTCCATTTTACCCTCGCTTTTTGTTTTGCCATCAAATTCTTTTTTCTTTCCAATTGTAGCCACTTAACCCTGTCTCTTTTCCAAGCTTCAATTTCCGAATCGCTTAAGGTTCTAGTTTCTACATCTCTTTCCCAACTTTCTACTTGTTTTCTTTTTTCTTCTAATTCTGAGTTAATCCCTCCAAACTTACTTGAGCTCCATTTTCTAAGTGCTTCTTTGACATTCTTCATTTTGTCTCTAAGTTTTCTGTCTGGTTCTCTAGAGCTTACTGTTTTACTCCATGTTTCCTTGACCACACCATCTAACTCTTCCTCTTCAAAGCAGGCATCAAAGAATCTGAAGGGAATGAGACCACAGTTCAAAAATTTATCCGACAACACAATATGGCTATGATCAGAGAGCTTCCTGTCCAATGTCGTTACCCCCAGATTTTTTCACATTTCGTAAAGATCTCTTGACCCCATAAACCTATCTAATTTGCTAAGTTTTCTGCCATCGTCACTTACCCTGGTGTATTTCTTGCCTCCCATCGGAATGTCTACTAATTCATTTTTCAATATAAAGTTGTTGAAATTTTCTGCACTTGACGTGTTGAACTTTGAATGTAATTTGTCGTCCTCATATCAAACTTCGTTAAAATCCCCCCACAAGCACCATTTCACCTCAGTGTTTTGGACCATTGAGTTCAATCTGTCCCACAGTTCCTTTTTATCCTTTTCCCCTCGAGGCCCGTAGATATTAACACAGCCTGTTAATCCATTTCCTACCTTCCAATACCCGAATACAACTATAAACCCATCTCCCTCGTAAAAGTTGGTTTTTGAGAATTCATTTATGCTCCACAT
The DNA here is from genome assembly GCA_947179395.2 of Pulicaria dysenterica. NCBI lineage: Eukaryota > Viridiplantae > Streptophyta > Magnoliopsida > Asterales > Asteraceae > Pulicaria > Pulicaria dysenterica. Next base: position 11,806,140 of record OX359291.1, read on the forward strand.
GGTAATGAGGCCCCCCGATCTACCTGATGCTTTTTTTATCACAAATTCTACATCATCTAAACCTCATATTGATTTTATCACGTTTTCTTCGATGCTGATTAATTTCGATTCCTGAACCCCTAACATAGAAGGTTTCTCTCTTCGACAAATTTCACTCACCCACCCTCTTTTTTCCTGTGATCCTAACCCTCGAAATGATCTTCATGGATAATTAAGAAAGTATTTGATATATACCTTTGGTGTCTTCTACCTTGTCTGCCCTCCTCCCCAATTAAACCCCAGGTTTTCTCCATGTTTAATTAGGCTTTCTTGACTTTATGAAGCTGACAATTCAAGAATTTCCGCTACCTGGCAAACTTCCTTCTTCTTTCCGCCAGCTACTGTTTTTGTCGTAGCCGTTGTATTCGCAGATTTTTGGTCGATTGATTTCTCTTCTTCCTTTTGTGAGCTTCTTCTGTTCCGAGCCAATTGTTTGAACAAATACAGACTTCTTCTTCCTTGACGTAGGCCCAGTTGTTCTTTCTTCTCTTTTGCAACCTTTTCCAATTGACTAGTTGAGATTTTTTTCGCCGGCTTCCTTCTGGACTCATCTTTCTTTTCCCCTTGAGCTCTATTTCTTTCGGTATCCTCCATTGAAAGATTATTCGCCGGCTTCCTTCTGACTGTTCTTCCTCCGATTCGTATTTCGTTTCCGAAACCCAGCTATGAATCTCGTCCGACTACCTGCTTCGTTCGCCATCATTTGCGTTGCACCATTCCTTCGGGGAACAGTATTCCTCCTCCTCTACGCTTATTGGAGCGAACGTATCTCCCGTCTTGATGATCAGATCCTTCTCTATTCTCTTCCTCAGTTGACTTGTTAGTAACACCCTTCCATGATCCAAGCAATCACTTGTTTTAAAGTTACCATTGATTACTTGAATAACCTTACCATATCTCTTTCCGACCCTCATGAACGTTTCTTCGGACCAGTTTTGCATTGGTACTCCTGTGATTTTTAACCATATTATCCTCTCTGTTTCTTTATAGCCCCTGCTCCATCTTCGCAATCCAGAAATGAATACCGTGGTTTTTGTTATGCAGAATGTTTGTCACAGTCTCCTCCGATTCCACCTTTAGTAATACATTTCTTCCACCTAGTAACTTTTATCTCACAAGCTCCCAAACTTTCAATTTTGCAGATTTCATTGATGGCCTTAAAATCTTCTGGCTTTTCAACATTACCTATTAGAGAGGTTGATAAGTACTGGATGTTACTTTCTTCTTCTTTCCAAATCTCTGTTTTAATTCTTTCTGCTTGTTTCAATTCCTTTTTGAGTTGATCACCTACCACCTTTTCATTTCCTAGCACCTCCTTGTAAGTTCTTCCATCTCTAGTATTGTAAATCTTGTTCCTACCTTCAGCTTGTGTTCCGTCTCTTTTCCGGTTGCTTGCATTATGGTATCTTCCATCCATCCTATCTTTGCTTTGATTCTCCCAAGCTTTGTAGATGACCACGTTTGTCGTACCTATACAGATACTTTGCAAGTTTCTCATCAGTCTCCGTTCATTACCCTCATTTTTGAATCTAGCAAATCTGAATCTTTTCCCATTTCTCAATCTTTTCCTTGCCATGTACACATCCATAATCGGCCCATACTTTTCTAACATTCCCCATAGATGAGATGAGTTCCAATCCTCAAGGAAGTTGAAGAACACGAAAGAAAGTATTTTCAGAATCCTATTGAAATTGTCCTTAGCTTGAATTCCCCTGTATGCATTTCCGAATCGATGTCCCAAAGGTTCATTGCCTCGCTTAAGTGATCTCTCTTTCTCACGTTCCCTCACTCTCTCTCTCTCACACCCCATTTTTTTCTCTACTCGTACAAGTTGTTCAATTTACTGAATGTTAAAGAATTAAAAATCTGACGAAAGATTTGAATTTAAGAAGAATCAGAATATATAAGAATGTAAATATTGTTTAGGTGGTAAACTTGTTAAAATTAATTGGATTTTAGGTGATATCAAAAGGCCAAAGTGCCGTTTGCTAAAAATAAAAAAAAAAAAATACTGTTTAGTTGATATATCTATTTAAAAAATATATTTTTTTTTATTATTTACATATCAATATTTATTTAATACGTTATTTTAAAGTTTAAAAAATAACTATATAAAATTATCTATAACAATTTTAGTTCAAATTAAATAATTTTGACTTATAAAATTCAAGAACAAATTGAATATTCATTTAAATTAATGACCGGGACTTAATTTTACTAGAATAACGGTTAACATTGTCTAATAGAACCAATTTAAATTAGTCTTTTGTCTATATTAAGACATTGTCAGCTGACTTTTTCAAGTTTTTATAGTTATTTAAAGGGAAATTGAAATATGTTGCCAAGAGCATATAAGTTATAAGTTGTTACACACATATATACCGTAATTCAATTAAACATTTAAATAACTAAGACACAATTCATTTAATTAATATGTGTGTATAATAGCATTCTACCACCCAGAGTAACTTGCGACAATGACATCCTTGTTTAATATCAATTTCAACGATCACCCACCACCACAACCTAGCACCACCCACAATCGTCACCACTAAGAGGCGGAGATAGAAATATAGCTTAATGGGTTGCTTTATAACTAAAATTTGATTTAAACTATACTAAAGCTGCACTAAAATTTTATGGAAAAAATGGGGTTGTCTCGTTAATGAAACCCTTTCAACAATACATAATTCTGCCCTTGTTGGTGGTGGTTGCAGCGAGTGGTGTAACACCCTCTTTACCGGCCTAGATTAATTAAGGTAATTAAGTTAATTAATCTTGGGATTTTGTTTGATTATGTGAATTAATTGTAATATGTTATGATTGATAAATTGGTGATCTTATTTGGTTTTATTATTTGTAGTAAATAAATTATGTAATAATTGGATGGGTATGGGGTGTGGCCGGTGGGTGGTATAGGTACCCACTTTACCACCATACCTCTTTGTGTGCAAAAATAGACAAGTGTGTTTGTGTGTCCAAATGGTTGCTCTCGGCCGAGAAGAAGGAAGAAAGAAAGAACATTCAACATTTGGTTTCTTTAATCTTGCATGCTTAAGTTGTTAACTGAGAATCATCATCATAAGGTTAGAATTCTGGATTCATATGTTATATGTTGTATGCATTCGGGTTTGATATATATATATATATATATATATATATATATATATATATATGAATACCGATTGTTTTTGGTGATTTGATGATCTTAGGATGAATGTATGTTAGATTTTGATGATAGATTATGTTCATTATATGTTTAGAATGATTTCTGGAAACATATATAACTTGTATGCATGAAATCAGTAAGATTGAAGTTAGAAATATATTTTATGCATGAAGTTATGATTCTATCGGATTTGAGGTTGAATGACTCGGAATCCGATAGAAGTATCGGAATCCGATAGAAGTTACTCGGATTTGGCCCTAACTCTTTTCCAGATTGTGACCTTACCGGATTGTGACTTTACCGGATTGTGACTTTTTACCGGATTTCATGTTTATCGGATTTGGCCTAACTCTTTTATCGGAATCTTGGATTATCGGATTTGAACATTTTATCGGATTGTGCATATTATCGGAATTGGACTTTTTACTCGGAATCCGCCTTTGCTCGGATTTGGGTAATAATGATCGGATTTGGTGTAATCGGATTTGGGGCATTATAGATAAACATGATTTGTTTATCTGTTTGGGGTTTATGTATGTTGAGTATATGTATAAATGTATATATATGAAAACATGAATAAATATGATATTTCTTATTAGATCAGTATTATGAATTGAATACTGACTTGGGTTACTTCAATCTCATGAACTGAGAAGACTCGGTGAATTTAGTCATCTGAGTGTGCCAAAGTTTTGAAGACTTTGGTGAGTGGATTTATATCTTCGGATATACAGGATATGATATCCTATTTGGAATGCTCTTGTTTGGATTGTATATACATGTTATTTGGAGACCAGTTTAGTCTGGGCCTTTGCTTGGGGGTGTAACTTATCAGATCTGGTGGTGCATTTATTGTACTCCAGAAGTCTGGTGTTGTTATCACTGTTAGCTGGGCTATCGGTAAACCTTGGTTTTGGCCGACCTTGGTTGTAGGTGCTTGCAACACCGCCGGTTCTCCTGGGATTCATGAGCTATTTGGTTTGGGCATATTTGCCTTGTGTATGTTTAGATATTTATTCTCTCACTTAGCTTTGTGCTAATTCCCCACTAGATTGTTTTGCAGATCCTCTGAGGTGATCTTGATGCTTCGGGCTGGGAATATGGACAGACCATACTCTGATGTCAAGTTTTTGAAAGAGTCTGTTTTGTATTAACACTGTATAGGTTTTTGTAAATCAAACAAGTGAAATCTTTTTGTACCTATTATGTAATTCAGATAATTATATGTAATTAGCTTCCGTGTGCAGTATATATTATGTTTAAAAAGTACAGTGTTACAAGTTGGTATCAGAGCCCTGGTTTGAGGATTTGCATGAATGATTTGTGCAATACTTGAACCGAGGCTCTGGTCAGTCCAGTATTCCCAGGGTGGGTAATTAGTAGTGTAGCTTTGAGGGTAGTTAGTGTTTATACTAACGGATTATATCTAACAATTGGTGAGATGCTGTGTATAGCATAGCAAATGGCTGATAACGTGAACCAGACAACTACCCCTGCGTCCCCCGGAAGAAATCACCAGTCCTCCACTGCAGTCAATGAGCAGCACCACAGAGCCGGTACTTCTCACAACGATGAATCTGATCAGCAAGACTATGTGTTGCAATTGGAAGATACTCTTCAAAGTTTGAGAGATCGGGTTCAGGAGTTGGAACAGCAACAACATCAGACTCAGTTCTCTTATCAAACTCAGACCACTCATCTGCCCAGAGAGTCAGCTGTATTTACCCAGTCAATACCACCTCCTGTTTACTCTGCTGCACCTTTCAATACCGTGTCAACACACTTGGTTCTTTACTATTCGTTACTATACCGCCTGTATCACAACCCCAACAGCAGCACCAACCACAACAACAGAACTTTTTCATTCCATGGTACCCAACTCAAGGAGGCTCTAAACCGAAAGGGCAATACAAGGATTTCATGGGTTGCCAACCACCGGAGTATTCTGGAAGCTCAAACCCAAGTGATACTTTGAGCTGGTTAAGGGAAATGGTGAAGGCTTTAGATGCCTGCAATTGTGAGGAATCCGATAGGGTTATTTTTGTAACTCGAAGGTTGAAGGGTCAAGCTGCAACCTGGTGGGATTCTCTAACTGCCCATCTATCTAGGGAAGTTATGAATTCTGTTACTTGGGATCAGTTTCAAACCAAGTTCTGCGAACAATTCTGTAATACCTATGATTTAGCTAAGGTGAAGCGGGAGTTCATGGATCTAGCTCAGGATGACAAGATGTCGGTGGATCAATTGATTGCAAAGTTTAATGAAAAGCTGAGGTTCGCTAAACAGTGGGTACCCGATGAACCATCGCAGATATATCATTTTGTGCAAGCACTGTTGTCGGAATATAGGGGTAACACCCGGATGGCAACCTCGTTGGTGCAGGCGTTTACTGTCGCTAGGGCTGCGGAAGGTGATGTGAAAGCTCGGGAGAGGATTAATCGTGAGAAAGGGTCGTCTCACAGGTCTGGTGGAAATCAGAGTGGGAACAAGGGCAAGTGGAAGAATAACCAGAATATGGGTGATCAGGAATCGAAAGGTTCGGGGTCATATCAGATAATTCGTGGTGTAAACCCTGCAATGCTAGTCATACTGGTCCGTGCACATCACAGACGAAGCGATGTTTGCGTTGTGGTGGATTTGGTCACGAACCATCAGTCTGTCAGTTTAAAACAAATGTGTGCTGGAATTGTCACGAAGAGGGTCATAGAGCTGGAACATGCACTAAACCGAGGTCAAAGGGGACGGGGCAGGGGGTAGCCAATGTCGGGGGATCGTCTTCTGCAGGTCAGAAGAGAAAGGTTGCACCTTCTGCGGAAGGGAGAGCCTTCAAGATGACTGTTACAGAGGCAGCTGATGACAGTGATGTGATCACGGGTATGTTTATTGTAAACTCTGTGCCTGCTCGTGTGTTATTTGATTCTGGTGCCAATAGATCTTTCATGTCTGTATCTTTATGTGTCAAACTGAAACTACCTGTTACTGTTATTGCTTCTCCTTTAGAAGTAGAAGTAGCTGATGGTAAGTTAGTGCCTGTAACTTCTTCTGTGATTGGGGTGTATATAGACATTGATGGTACTAGTTTGCCTGTAGACTGTTTACTGATGCCTATTCAGGGGTTTGACTTAGTATTAGGCATGGATTGGTTAAGTCACCATAGAGCTAGTATCCAGTGCCATAAGAAACCGATTACTATTCCTTTGGTTGACGGGTCGCATGTCGTGGCTCGTGGGGATAGATCTCGATCTTCTTTTCCTATCATCTCGTATATGAAGGCTAGAAAATCTCTAGCTAAAGGGTGTGCGTCTTTTCTGGCTTACGCCGTTGATGTGAAGAAAGAGAAGCGACCTGTTACCGATGTTCGTGTTGTCTCCGAATATCCTGAGGTATTTCCAGATGATCTACCAGGGTTACCACCTGTACGGGATGTTGAGTATAAGATATAATTGGTATCGGGTACCACACCGATTGCTAAAGCTCCGTATCGTTTGGCTCCATCTGAGATCCGTGAGATGATGACTCAGATTCAGGAATTGCTTGACAAGGGGTTTATCCGTCCGAGTTCTTCACCGTGGGGTGCACCAGTACTGTTTGTGAAGAAGAAAGATGGAACTCTCCGTATGTGTATTGATTACAGGGATCTGAATAAGAGAACCATCAAGAACAAGTATCTGTTGCCCAGAATCGATGATTTGTTTGATCAGTTGCAAGGGGCTTCTTACTTTTCAAAGATTGATCTACGATCCGGTTATCATCAGATCTGTTGGGATTTCAAGAACACGCAACGGAAGCGAGAACGACATAAAACATGCATGCAAGTGTTCAAAACTATGAAATCCCAAGCATGGATCTACTCTATGTACAAAATAGCAACTAGAGAAGAAGGAAAGAGAGTTATACCAGCTCCTAAGCTCCAATGATCTCGTGATGGTGGCTGAAAGGTTGAAGAAGCAAGGAACTCCTTCTTCTTGTTCTTGTCTTCTCTCGAAATCACAAACCGGGCACAAGTCCAACAAGATGTGCTAGCACCCTTTGATGATATCTTCTTGAACTCGAAATATCACCTTAGAACAACAAATAATCTTTAGGACCAAAAGCCTCAAGCTCACAAGATCACTAGTTCAAAGTATCAAGTGAAAGAGAGAATATGTGCTTGAGTGAGAGAATGACCAAGAGTAACAAATGGCTGGAGTAGAGGGCTTATATAGACATCTGAAATGCCCTTTGAAATCCCTCTAGCCGGCCAAGATTGTTCCAGAACTCTCCTCTATTGGCTACAAGTGGAGGTGACTTGTATATAAAGTCCATGCAGGTTTAGCGGCGCTAACCAAGAGTTAGCGGCGCTAAACCTTAACCCGTAGCGGCGCTAACGCGGCCTGACTTCGATTAGACGTAAAGCACATGCAGCCTTAGCGGCGCTAACCTCTAACAGTTAGCGGCGCTAACTCGTTATAGTTAGCGTCGCTAACGTGGCCTGCATTGCCAACTTCCACTTTTGCCATCTTTGGTCCCTTAACTTTATTTGTTGTCATGTTAGACCCCGGTTTGTGACCCTTATAGGCTCATACATCATCGGCAGTGCTTTAAAGCGTACATATATTATCGGGCAGATTCTAACAAACTCCCACTTGCACATAATATACTGTACCCAGGCAAGCACAGACAAAGAGCGGCCTCTAGCAAAGCATCAATGCCCCCTAGTCTGTATGAGTTCTGAATACCTGCAGAAAACCATCATACTCAAAGTAGTGGTCCTAGATAAGTGATCTTAGACATCCTTTTGTTCGCGATATCCTTGTGAACACGAGACATGGATTGATAAATGTCAATCTCCAGATCGTTCACGATTATGTTTCTCGATCTTGATTGGTGGTGACCAAAAGGTAAGGACATATCTGATTCTCAATCAATAGTCCTTGTGCATGGCCATGCAATATTTTGGCGTCAGCTCCCAATCATCGAGGGGCCCAGGGATATCTCTCATACAGGAGGAACAAATCCCTTTGACTGCATAATCCCATACCATACCTCTTGACTTACCTAGTCATTCCCTTTATCACAGCCATTTACGAACTGCTTTTGAAAATGGCTAAAGCAAGTAAGAACTATGATATAGCGATTCATACATCTCGGGTCTGAGGATGTAAGATTTTATCATCCCAAGTTACTCGTGACTATAATCCATGAAGTATACTTGGGTGTGGGTCTTCCAGTCACTTGAAACTCCTTTCAAGCACAGGTTACTGTTGCGTTTCATGCATTCAATCCTGAATTAATGCATAACCAACACCTAACCTCAGCCTTATTTCAAACTTCCTTCCCTTGAAGAATGACTGACTGTGGAAATTTAGAATGTATAGACATTCTGGGAAGTGGTTAAACATGCTAAGATGGAACACAGTAAAGTCTTATGAATGTAACCGAATCACTCGCATATCGAAACAAGCATAATTACAATACTGTCTGTATCGTTCCCAAAATAAATTAAAATATATCAAATAAACTAATATATATATATAACTCAAGCCAAATCGCTAGCAAATCTTACACCTATCCCTCTAGTGTGAGATTCATGAGCTGCTTGCGGTAACGGCTTAGTGAATGGATCTGCCAAGTTTCCATTCGATGCTACTCTGCTAATGATGACTTCACCACTTTCAATTACATCCCGAATAAAGTGGTATTTTCGCGAAATGTGTCTTGTCCTCTTGTGAGCTCTTGGTTCCTTTGCCAAAGCCACCGCACCCTCATTGTCACAAAAGATCTCAATAGGGTCAGCGATGCTTGGAACCACTTGTAGATCTTGGATGAATTTCTTCATCCACACGGCTTCTTTTGCTGCTTCACTAGCCGCAATGTACTCCGATTCGGTAGTCGAATCAGCCACCGTGTCTTGTTTTGAGCTCCTCTAGCTGACAGCACCACCATTTAACAGGAACACAAACCCCGATTGAGATCGGCAGTCATCCCTGTCAGTTTGGAAGCTAGCGTCCGAGTAACCCTTTACTCTCAGCTTTTCTTCCCCACCATATACCAAGAACATTTCTTTCGTACGTCTCAAGTACTTAAGAATGTTCTTCACTGCCCTCCAGTGAGGTTCTCCTGGGTTCGCCTGATATCTACTAGTCATGCTTAAAGCATATGACACATCAGGACGAGTGCATAGCATGGCGTACATGATCGAACCCACAGCCGAAGCATATGGAACTCGCTTCATTACTTCTATTTCCTCCTTGGAGGTAGGACATTGAGTTTTACTCAAAGTCAAACCATGCAACATAGGGAGATTTCCTTTCTTGGATTCCTCCATCTTAAAGCGTCTCACAACCTTTTCTATGTATGCACTTTGAGAAAGCCCTAACAGCCTTCTTGATCTATCTCTATAGATCTTTATACCCAGAATACAGCTCACATCGCCTAGGTCCTTCATTGAAAAGCAATTCCCTAGCCAAGCTTTGACACTTCTTAAGCTTGGGATATGATTTCCAATAAGTAGAATATCATCTACATATAGAACCAGGAAGACTATGGTGCTCCCACTAGCCCTGACATATACGCAAGGTTCATCTTTACTCTTCGAAAAACCAAACTCTTTGATTTTCTCATCAAAGCAAAGATTCCAGCTTCGAGATGCTTGCTTAAGTCCATAAATGGACTTCATAAGCTTACAAACCTTGTTCGGATACTTTGGATGTTCAAAACCGTCAGGCTGTCTCATATACACCTCTTCATTAAGCTTCCCGTTAAGGAAGGCGGTTTTTACATCCATTTGCCAAATTTCATAATCATGAAACGCAGCTATAGCAAGTAGTATCCGGATTGACTTCAACATGGCCACTGGGGAGAAAGTTTCATCATAATCAATCCCTTGAGTCTGAGTGAAACCCTTTGCCACCAGTCGGGCTTTGAAGATATCCAAGGTTCCATCTATGTCGGGTTTCTTCTTAAAAACCCATTTACACCCGACGGGTTTAATCCCTGGTGTAGGATCAACCAGTTCCCAAACCTGGTTATCCGACATAGATTGCATCTCGCTCTCCATTGCCTTCCTCCATTGAGCAGACTCAGGGCCTGCCATGGCTTCCTTGTAGCTGGTGGGATCATCATGATCCACCAATAACTCATTGCCCTCAGATATGAGAAACCCATATCTCTCTGGCTCAAAACGAGTCCTACTAGAACGCCTAGGAGTAGACGTTGCAAGAGTGTCAGGTACCGCAGCATTATCTTGCTCGGTATTTTGGCTAGTGCCAACCTCAAGCCCTTTATCGGCCGACCCTTGATCTTCCTCAAGGTCAACTTCCTTACTGCCGTGTTTGGATAGCAACTCCCTTTCAAGGAAGAATGCCCTTCGAGCAACAAAAACCTTATTCTCTGAAGGTTTATAAAATAAATATCCAACACCGTTAGGAGGATAACCAATAAAATAACACCTCTCCGAACGAGGTTCAAGTTTGTCTTCAGCCTCACGTCTCACGTAGGCTTGACAACCCCAAACTCGTAGGTATGAAAGTGTCGGCTTCTTACCATGCCACAATTCATAAGGTGTTTTAGCGACTTTCTTGGTTGGTGCGAGGTTAAGGACTCTTACCGCAGTTTCTAAGGCATATCCCCAGAAACTAATAGGTACCTCCGCTCGACACATCATAGACCTTACCATATCAAGCAAAGTCCGGTTCCTCCTCTCAGCGACTCCATTTAATTGTGGAGTCCTCGGAGGTGTTAATTGTGAAACAATTCCACAATTTTTAAGATGATCGACGAATTCGGTACTAAGATACTCTCCACCTCTATCAGACCGGAGTATCTTTATAGTCTTGCCCAACTGATTCTGAACTTCGTTTTGGAATGTCTTGAACACCTCAAAGGTTTCATTCTTGTGTTTAACAAGATAGACATACCCGTACCTACTATAATCATCTATAAAGGTTACGAAGTACCTTGAATTATTCCTTGTGACATGCTTGAAAGGTCCACATACATCCGTATGGATTATGTCTAAAAGGTCCTTTCCCCTCTCACTTGTTCCCGTGAAGGGTGCTTTTGTCATTTTGCCCAATAAGCAAGATTCGCATACTTCATTTGATCCTTGATCAAATGATTCCAAGATCCCATCCGATTGGAGCTTGGTGATACGAGTCTTGTTTATATGGCCAAGACGACTATGCCACATGGAATATTTATCCAAACCATTTTTGGAGTCAGAATCAATGTTCATGATAGATTGTCTTGATTCAATGTATGCATTTGCCTCATATATGCCATGACATGGTAAAGCTTTAAAATACTCAACTTCATTTTTAAAACAAATGATTGTACCACTTACAAATTTAAAATCAAAACCATCGTCATACAATTTGTGAAAAGAAATAATGTTTCTAGCCACATAGGGCGAATAGCATACATCCTTTAACAAAAAAGATAAACCGGTCTTGAATGAAAGCTTCAAATCTCCTTTAGCTTCCACTGGGACAACCTCCGAGTTTCCCATGACAAGATCCAGTTCTCCCCGCTCCAAGCTCCTACTTTCCCTTAGCACCTGCACCATATTACATATGTGAGTGCCACAGCCAGTATCCAATACCCAGCCTTTAGAAGTAGAAGTATGGTGGAGTTCTATCATGAACGTACCTGACGTATCCGGACCCGATATGCTCATTGCCTTGAGCTTGTTGAGTCCCTCCAGGTACTTTGGGCAGGTACGGCGGTAATGGCCCTTGCCCCCGCAGAAAAAGCACTCCGCATCCTCCAGAGCCTTGGCTTGGGGAAGTTTCCCCTTGCCCTTGCCCTCGGAGGCCGGGTTAGGCTTGGCCCCGCCAACCTTTCCCTTTCCCTTCCTTTTAGAGGAAGAGGCGGCCTTCTTCTTCGTGATGCGGCCTTCCCGGATGGCGAGAACATGAGAGGTGGAGGAGGATGGCTTGTTCTTGGTCATGCTAGACTCAGCGGTCTTCAACATACCATGAAGTTCCATCAAGGTTTTATCCATGCTGTGCATATGATAACTCATAACGAATTGATCGTATGCACCGGGCAGGGATTGGAGGATTAAATCAACCGCCATCTCCCTCCCGATGGTAAAACCTAACTTCTCCATGCGCTCGATGTTTGCTTTCATACGCAACACATGCGCGCTCACATTCCCACTCTCTTGCATCTTGCAAGCAAGGGTTGTCTTGAGGCACTCGTACCTCTCTTGCCTCGCCTGCTGCTGGAACATGTCCTTTAGCTGCACGAGCAAGTCGTAAGCACTAAGATGATCCATTTGCTTTTGCAAATCTTGGTTCATCGTGCTCAACATAAGGCACGTGACTTCCTCAGTCTCCTTGAGGCGTTTTTCATACGCCTCACGGATAGCCCTTGTTGCACCGGCAGGAGGTGCCTCGGGGAGGGGTTCCTCTACGGTATGCAACTTTCCTTCATAGCGTAAGACCAACCTCAGTTGTCTATGCAAATCCATGAAATTGTTACCATCGAGTTTCTCCTTTTCAAGGAAAACCCTAAGAGAAACGTTGGTGGTGGTGTTTGTTGCGCTTGTTGATGCCATCTAAAATTTGCAAAGTAGATATTAGTTATTATGATATTTTATCTTGTTTAATAATTTACCCAATAAGAATTAGTTAAACAAGGCTAAGAACCGTATTTCATCCTACCATGTGACGGGGTTACCGCGGATCACATGATAAAACTATTTAGGTCGGCAACCATTTTGCCAATTGCAATCTCCATCGCAATCCTTAGCACATGCGGGATCCTACGACATCCAATGGTCGTTTGGCATGTTTGATCCCTTCTTGCACCAATTTTAAGTCTTGAAATTTTGGTTAACTCGTGCTAAGCTCGACAATTAACCAAGATTTCAAACCTAAAATTGCAAATCGTCCGTCAAGACATACGGTAACAAATCCACCAAAATTGGCTCGTGCTAAGCTCGACAACCAAAGTTGTGAATTTGCCACACTCACCTTCCACACAGTTTCATGAGAATTGGCTCGTGCTAAGCTCGACAACCAAATCTCATAAGACTAGATTCGGGTGGTATCGACTTACGGATGGTGCATGATTTACATTTTGTGGAAAAACGGGCCTTTTGTTTCCGGTTTGGTTTTGATTAACTTATTAGTGACAAATCCTATTTTCACTAGGTGGGTTAATCAATGTATGTGATCGCGCGCGAGAGGAAACCATTTTTATCAAAACTCTTGTGATTTTATTAATTTTATCAAAAATTTTCTAGCATGCGAAACCTACAATCCATGCATAGAATAATAAAATCACATCACACGCAAAATACAACATAGTCGGTAATTCTTGCCATAAAACCTATGTGTTCCTCCCGTGAGCCAAAACGGGAAGAACTCGGTCAAACTAAGGGACAAAACAAACTTGACGCGAGCTCCCACTAGAACCACCATCGCCATCGGATTTCTTTGGCTTCTAAGGGCTCCTTGCTCCATCTTGTTTTGCCTCCTCTTGTGTCTTCATCCCTCCATCATACAATACATAATACAATAGAAAATAAATGGCATACAAGCCACATAATTTTCCTATTTATCTAATACTTGTACATGGATGAATGAAATGGCATGCAAGCCACAAATTATTACAATCAATCTGAATTTAATAAATTTACAGCCTCAAATGTGGATTAAAACCACCAAATTGCATGCACAACACAAATCAACCAAATGGGCCAAGGCAAGATTACCAACTCATGTTAACACATACAACCAAACAAATCATGCTACTACTGGAACAACATGAAAAACATCTTTGGAACAAATTTCCAGAAGGTACAAGTGCTAAAAATCCCGAGACCTAAGCTGTTTTATTCAAAATTTCGAAAAAACAATTTCCAGTAGCGTTAGCGCCGCTAACCCTAGAGACTTAGCGCCGCTAACTCTAGGATAGCGCCGCTAACCCTAACGGCAGAATACAAACACTTTGATTTCGGGTTTTTCAAGCCACCAAGTGCTATTCTAACATAGAGGTGGCTCTGATACCACTGTTGGGATTTCAAGAACACGCAACGGAAGCGAGAACGACATAAAACATGCATGCAAGTGTTCAAAACTATGAAATCCCAAGCATGGATCTACTCTATGTACAAAATAGCAACTAGAGAAGAAGGAAAGAGAGTTATACCAGCTCCTAAGCTCCAATGATCTCGTGATGGTGGCTGAAAGGTTGAAGAAGCAAGGAACTCCTTCTTCTTGTTCTTGTCTTCTCTCGAAATCACAAACCGGGCACAAGTCCAACAAGATGTGCTAGCACCCTTTGATGATATCTTCTTGAACTCGAAATATCACCTTAGAACAACAAATAATCTTCAGGACCAAAAGCCTCAAGCTCACAAGATCACTAGTTCAAAGTATCAAGTGAAAGAGAGAATATGTGCTTGAGTGAGAGAATGACCAAGAGTAACAAATGGCTGGAGTAGAGGGCTTATATAGACATCTGAAATGCCCTTTGAAATCCCTCTAGCCGGCCAAGATTGTTCCAGAACTCTCCTCTATTGGCTACAAGTGGAGGTGACTTGTATATAAAGTCCATGCAGGTTTAGCGGCGCTAACCAAGAGTTAGCGGCGCTAAACCTTAACCCGTAGCGGCGCTAACGCGGCCTGACTTCGATTAGACGTAAAGCACATGCAGCCTTAGCGGCGCTAACCTCTAACAGTTAGCGGCGCTAACTCGTTATAGTTAGTGTCGCTAACGTGGCCTGCATTGCCAACTTCCACTTTTGCCATCTTTGGTCCCTTAACTTTATTGTTGTCATGTTAGACCCCGGTTTGTGACCCTTATAGGCTCATACATCATCGGCAGTGCTTTAAAGCGTACATATATTATCGGGCAGATTCTAACAAGATCAAGGTAGCAGAGAAGGATATACCTAAGACTGCTTTCCGTACTCGATATGGTCATTACGAGTTTTTGGTGATGCCATTTGGTTTGACGAATGCTCCTGCCATATTTATGGATTTGATGAATCGTGTGTGCAGACCTTTTCTAGATAAGTTTGTTATTGTGTTCAATGACGATATTCTGGTGTATTCGAAAACAGAGGATGAGCATGATCAGCACTTGAGACAGGTTTTGGAGATTTTGAAACAACACAAGTTATATGCCAAGTTTTCAAAGTGTGAAATTTTGGTTACGTGAAGTTCAATTTCTAGGGCATGTGATTTGTCAAGGAGGTATCAAGGTAGATCCGTCCAGGATTGAGGCAGTGATGAACTGGAGTGCTCCGAAAACACCAACTGAGATAAAGAGTTTTCTTGGATTGGCGGGTTATTATCGCAGATTTATTAAAGATTTTTCTAAGCTTGCCGGTCCATTGACCAAGTTGACTAGAAAAGATGTTCCGTTTCAGTGGGGTTCAACTCAGGAGAGTGCTTTACAGACGTTAAAACAGTTATTGTGTCACGCTCCTGTTCTTTCGTTGCCAGAGGGTTCAGAAGATTTTGTTGTGTATTGCGATGCTTCTCACGCCGGGTTGGGTTGTGTTTTGATGCAGAGAGGTAAAGTAATTGCGTATGCTTCGAGGCAGTTGAAACCGAATGAAAGAAATTACCCGACTCATGATTTGGAATTAGCAGCTGTGGTATTTGCGTTGAAACTGTGGAGACACTACCTGTATGGAACCAAATGTATTATCTGCACTGATCACAAGAGTCTGCAGTATGTGTTCACCCAGAAAGAATTGAATATGAGACAGCGTCGTTGGTTAGAATTGATCAAAGATTATGATTGCGATATTCAGTATCATCCTGGAAAGGCTAATGTAGTTGCAGATGCACTCAGCAGAAAGGGATCTTCGGATACTGTTAAATTCATGCGATTGGAAATCAAGTCTGATTTAGTGGATCAACTTTTGGCTGCTCAGCTTGAAGCTTTGAAAGATGAGAACTTGAAGGATGAACTAATGATCAAACGACAACATGAGTTAACTTTTGACTCGCGTGGTTTGAAGGTTTATCATGCGCGAGTGTGGGTACCGAAATTTGGTGGCTTGAGGGAATTAATTCAGAATGAGGCTCATAAGTCTAGATTGTCGATACATCCGGGTAGTACAAAGATGTATCTTGATTTAAAGACTCGGTATTGGTGGCTAACTATGAAAACAGATATAGCTAAGTTTGTTGGGATGTGTCACATTTGTGCTCAAGTTAAAGCTGAACATCAGAAACCGTACGGATCATTGAAACAATTAGATATACCTGAGTGGAAGTGGGATCACATTACGATGGATTTTGTAACTAAACTTCCACGAACTCAACGAGGTCATGATATGATTTGGGTTATAGTTGACAGATTAACCAAGAGTGCACATTTTCTTGCTACTGCTGAAACTGCACCTTTAAGTAAACTGGCTCAATTGTACATTGATGAGATAGTGTCTAGACATGGAGTTCCGTTATCTATTGTATCGGATAGAGATTCAAGGTTTGTATCTAACTTCAGGAATAGACTGCAACAGGAATTGGGATCCAGAGTAAATTTGAGTACAACTTATCATCCACAGACAGATGGTCAATCAGAAAGAACCATTCAGACTTTAGAAGATATGCTGCGGGCATGTGTGTTAGAATTTGGGGGTTCATGGGATTTCCATTTGCCTTTGGTTGAGTTTGCTTATAACAATTCCTATCATAGTAGTATCGGTATGCCGCCGTATGAAATGTTGTATGGTCGTCCTTGTAAAACTCCGACTTGTTGGTTAGAAGCTGGGGAAAAGCAATTTGCAGGGCCTGATATTGTGTAAATGACTGCTGATAAGGTTGTTATTGCTCGTGAGAAATTAAAAGCTGCAAGGGATAGACAGAAAATGTATGCTGATCCGCGACGTCGACCGGTATCGTTTGTTGAAGGGGAAATGGTTTATTTGAAAGTATCCCCTTAGAAGGGTGTAATCAGATTTGGTAAACGCGGGAAGTTAGCTCCCCGTTATATTGGTCCTTTCAGAATTAAACGAGTGGATAATGATCAAGCTGTTACTGTGGATCTTCCAGATGAATTAGCGGGTATTCATGATACATTCAATGTATGTTATTTGCGCAAGTGTAATGTAGAGGATCAGACGCAGGTTCTTCCAATTCAGGATCTTCGTGTGGATTTGAATCAGAAGCTTATTGAGAAACCAGTTGAACTACTGGATCGTAAAGTCACGAAGTTGAGAAAGAAACAGATACCCATGGTTCTGGTTAAATGGAAACATAGTTTGGGTTCAGACTTGACTTGGGAGGTTGAAGCGGAGATGAGAAGCGCTATCCTTCTTTGTTTGAGAGCGAAGAGATTCCGAGGATGGAATCTTCTTAAGGGGGGAAGATTTGTAACACCCTCTTTACCGGCCTAGATTAATTAAGGTAATTAAGTTAATTAATCTTGGGATTTTGTTTGATTATGTGAATTAATTGTAATATGTTATGATTGATAAATTGGTGATCTTATTTGGTTTTATTATTTGTAGTAAATAAATTATGTAATAATTGGATGGGTATGGGGTGTGGCCGGTGGGTGGTATAGGTACCCACTTTACCACCATACCTCTTTGTGTGCAAAAATAGACAAGTGTGTTTGTGTGTTCTTTGGGTTGCTCTCGGCCGAGAAGAAGGAAGAAAGAAAGAACATTCAACATTTGGTTTCTTTAATCTTGCATGCTTAAGTTGTTAACTGAGAATCATCATCATAAGGTTAGAATTCTGGATTCATATGTTATATGTTGTATGCATTCGGGTTTGATATATATATATATATATATATATATATATATATATATATGAATACCGATTGTTTTTGATGATTTGATGATCTTAGGATGAATGTATGTTAGATTTTGATGATAGATTATGTTCATTATATGTTTAGAATGATTTCTGGAAACATATATAACTTGTATGCATGAAATCAGTAAGATTGAAGTTAGAAATATATTTTATGCATGAAGTTATGATTCTATCGGATTTGAGGTTGAATGACTCGGAATCCGATAGAAGTATCGGAATCCGATAGAAGTTACTCGGATTTGGCCCTAACTCTTTTCCAGATTGTGACCTTACCGGATTGTGACTTTACCGGATTGTGACTTTTTACCGGATTTCATGTTTATCGGATTTGGCCTAACTCTTTTATCGGAATCTTGGATTATCGGATTTGAACATTTTATCGGATTGTGCATATTATCGGAATTGGACTTTTTACTCGGAATCCGCCTTTGCTCGGATTTGGGTAATAATGATCGGATTTGGTGTAATCGGATTTGGGGCATTATAGATAAACATGATTTGTTTATCTGTTTGGGGTTTATGTATGTTGAGTATATGTATAAATGTATATATATGAAAACATGAATAAATATGATATTTCTTATTAGATCAGTATTATGAATTGAATACTGACTTGGGTTACTTCAATCTCATGAACTGAGAAGACTCGGTGAATTTAGTCATCTGAGTGTGCCAAAGTTTTGAAGACTTTGGTGAGTGGATTTATATCTTCGGATATACAGGATATGATATCCTATTTGGAATGCTCTTGTTTGGATTGTATATACATGTTATTTGGAGACCAGTTTAGTCTGGGCCTTTGCTTGGGGGTGTAACTTATCAGATCTGGTGGTGCATTTATTGTACTCCAGAAGTCTGGTGTTGTTATCACTGTTAGCTGGGCTATCGGTAAACCTTGGTTTTGGCCGACCTTGGTTGTAGGTGCTTGCAACACCGCCGGTTCTCCTGGGATTCATGAGCTATTTGGTTTGGGCATATTTTCCTTGTGTATGTTTAGATATTTATTCTCTCACTTAGTTTTGTGCTAATTCCCCACTAGATTGTTTTGCAGATCCTCTGAGGTGATCTTGATGCTTCGGGCTGGGAATATGGACAGACCATACTCTGATGTCAAGTTTTTGAAAGAGCCTGTTTTGTATTAACACTGTATAGGTTTTTGTACATCAAACAAGTGAAATCTTTTTGTACCTATTATGTAATTCAGATAATTATATGTAATTAGCTTCCGCGTGCAGTATATATTATGTTTAAAAAGTACAGTGTTACAAGTGGTATGTTAGAAAAGTAGAATTTCATAGGGTATATTGAAAAAATTGAAGACTTAGATCATCTATCAATCATGTATAAGGACATGGTCTTTAATTGTATCTCCTTAAAGAGGGTTGCACTAAATCAATTTGGGGATAACTGAAAGATTTCTTTCCTAAACTATTTGGATTATGCTCGCTGACACATACGAGTTGGTATCATTGGTAATAAAGCTTGGGTCTATCGGGTCACACGTCAAGTATTGGTTCCGGTATCACCACTAGTCAAAGGAGAGAAAAAAACCCATAAAATGGTTCTGGTGGGCCAGGCACAACCGTACCTAATGGAGGTACGGTCGTGCCCAACGGCTAGGCACGAGCCTATTGGTGTCTGCCCACTGACACACGTAGGCCGTATCACTGCTGATGAAGTGTGGGCCTATTGGGTCACACACCAAGCTTCAATCCCGACAGCCCTAGGCAAAAACAGCCGGTCAAAATGGTCAAATTCAATCTGACCTAGGCTTCACGACCATGAAGGATGCTCCATGGGTCGTGAAGCACTCCACCTCCACAAGTTTTAAATGGACGGCACGGCTCGTGAGTCTCATGGGCTTCACGGCCCGTGAGAGCCCGTGAAGAAGTCGTGAAGGCAGTTTTCAAGTGACATTGAATTCTCTTTGGACCACATTGTTGGTCCAATTAGAGCTCACTTCTTGGCTGGCCAAGGGAAGGTCTGAGGTCATTTTTATGTCTTTAAAAGGACCTTATTACACCTGCCTTAGGACCTTTTTTTGTCAATTGCTCAAAACTTACATATAAACATACACTTTAACTATTCAGTTGAGAGGGTTCTTGTGCAAGTATTTCCTGGATCAAAGAGGGGTTGGAGTATTTTGAAAGAGTAAGTGGTGAGTTCTTGCTAGCATAAGGGAAAGAAGACATTCTTGGTGTAGGCTTCAAAAGGAAATTAAGGCCACATTCGTCTTGTGATCATCCCATCTTTCACACCACATTCCCAGGAGAGTTGGTATAACTCTCCTTCCCTTGTGTTGTTTATTTGGTTGCATGTAATCTTTGTTAAGCATTTATCACCATTGGAGTACAAATCTTGTTTTTTATTATATGCATGTTCAAAATCCTTTGCTTCTGTTGCATTTTGTGTTTTTCTTGTACTCCAACAGAGCCCAAGTCAGGCGTGACTTGGGTGTGCCCATTTGTGCAGGCACGGGCCCGCCTTCACTATAATAGCCAACATAATTAGTCTTATACGACTATGATTAAGTGGGATTTTATGGCTAATGTTTACGGACTTTATGAGGATGATTTTGAACTTATTATACTAGTTCTATAAGAGTCCAAATGGTCGAAGAAGTCAAGGTTACTAGATTCTTTTGGCTAACATTTCTCTCATACATACACATTTGAAATACAAGACTTTATGAGTTTCAAGTGGCTTGTGGTGGTGGTGCTTTGGTAGACTTACCTACACTATGGCAAGTGAGAACCAAGCTATACTTGGTGTGGACAACATTAGAGGTACATTCCTTTGTGTACATCACATCTTCCAAAGGCACATCCAAGATTTCAAGGGGCACTAGCAAGAGAGGTACATCTTTATTCTTCTTGTTTCTTTTACTTGTTGCTTAGTCATTGTTTAGAGTCTTGGTCAATATGGTGTATATTGGAGATTTTATTGAAAAAGTGTTTTTATACCTTTTAACGTCCATTGCATTTTGTGAAAATCACAAATACCTAACTTTTTGTATATCTTCATGTTTCTTGTTATTCTATGTATATACACCTAGTAAAACAATTATTTTGGCGTAAAAAACCACCAAAACAGTTATATAACGGTTATAAACAGTTATTAGACGGGTTGAATCTATGGTGCTTAACTGAGTAATCGATTAGCCAAATTTGCTCAGCTGGGCACCAAACAACCAAGCAAATGCTCAACTAAGTGAAATTACTCAGTCACTTGAGCACGCTGACCAATTCACCACTTGATCAGTTCAACACTACCTCTTGGACCTTGTCAAATTCCGTGTTTTCATTTAGGTTTCCGGGCGCTCCCTTTGTTTAAATTGTTAAGAGTGCATCATAGGCACTACCTCTTGGACCTTGTCAAGGGTTTTGCCTTTAGGACACTACGAATGGACGCAGCCTCTCGACTAGCACTGTTTTTAAGTCTAGATTGCTAAGACTTAAACGAACTTACACTACGCAACATTCTAATTCGTTATCAAATTTATCTATAATCTTTACATTATATTAGTGCGTAGGTATATTTGTATGTACTAGTTTATTGACCCGTGCACGCACGGGTATTTCAGAAGTGTATTTGCGTTATTAAAAATTTCAAATAAAAATAATGCAGTAAATAAAATATCACCTTTGTAATGAGATTATACTAATTTCAAAAAAGTGTCATATTACAATAAAATTTATGCCAAAACGTAGATAAAAATGAGACGGTCGTAAATATATAATTATATTTTCTATAAACAAAATATATCACAAGTTACTAAACATTATTTATAAACAGCTTATAATTAATTACATTAATATACAATTTTTAAAAAAATCCCCTCATATTTTCTTAAAAGCCCTTCACATCTTTTATAAAACCCCCTCTAATTTTCATTTAGCCCCCTCTCAATTAATTTAAAATTGAATTAAATTTGAAAAAATTGAATTTAATTCGATTATCCACATATTTCCAAAATTGTTTATGAAAATTGAATGATTTTGAAATTGGAGGTTGTGATTGGTTAATTGTGAATCAATTTATGATTATTTTTGGAAAATTTGCATGCATTTTATATATATATATATATAGATATAGATTGTATTATTGTGTATGCAGATAAATGACGTTACACGTTTCTAGCTTTATAATAAAATAGTGAATTTAATTTTCTTAAATTAATTATATATATGGATGTGGGTCTTTGAGAAAATAATAATTTATTTGGTTGTGGAGGATGGTAGCACATATAGATCGTGTATTGAGATCTGCGCTTACTTTAATTGATGATTAGGCAATTAAAGGCTTTAGCCATCAGCCATGCCATGTCTGACCTACTAAAAAGAATGCAGCGAAAGTGTCAATAATAAATTAAACATGTTATAATCTAAAGACTTGTTAACAAATAACTTAAAGAAATTATAATTAAATAAGTTGGTGGATCATATATTTTAGTGTGATGGTGCATTGGAATGTTGGGTAAAGTTTAGTGCCGGGATGTGTGATAGTAATTGTATTGAAGAAAAAGAATTAACATAATACAGTGTAAGGTCAAGCGTATGATCTTCAGGTAAGGCTACGGGTTGGCTTTGGGTTGGGGGGAACATCCCTACTACCCCTTTGGGTTCAATAGCATTTGGGTTCATCAAACCAAGAGTGGGTAAGCATCTTTCAACTTTTTTTTCTTTTTTTTTGTTTTGTTAGTGGGTAGAAGAGAGAAAATATTTTGGGTTGATTTAGGCTAAGATGATGCTACTAGTGTTTTGAGTTGAGAAGGAAAAAGTAAGAAAAACTGATGTGGCAGCTGAGGTGTAATATAGGTTAGTTTGAGTTGAGTGTGACTATACTCATGGCCTAATAGTACGATAGATACTGATATGTATCTTTACTCTTTCATATAATGTAATTTCCAAAGCGTATCACATTTTCAATGGGGGTGTTATTGATTGAACATCATCTCTCTCAAACACACTCCTGACATCAAAGATCAACACAATTACATACATCATATGATAAGCCAAATTAGAGAGGTTCATTGATTTAAACTCATTTCCAGTTTATTCTCATGCTAGCTTTTTAAAAAAACTTTTATTCGAAACTCTAAAGCTAAATTATATAAGGATAGAAGTCTAACTAACCGTGTCTTGTTTTTATTTGTACCAAGCTATCCAGTGCTCCTCCTTTAATTCAACAATTTTGTTACACACACCAGTGCTTAAATTCTATAATACATAATTAATTCTTTCTATCAACAACCACAAATACCAAACATATTTAACATTTTTTCTTGAACAATAGGAAAATTTATTTATAAACAACTAACAAGATGTTAGGATTAGTTACATACAAGTAGCTAAAAACATACTACTAAAACCATTGTGTTAAAAGCTTCAAAAGTTTTCCTTTTAGCCCTAATAAGAACCCCCCATTGAAGTAATCTTTCAACCAAATCTATAAGAATGGAATGTAGCCACTACCAAATCTCTATGCCTTGAACAAGAAACTTAAAAAAAAGGAACAAGATGTAAAACATGATCTTTACATCCAAATACCAACCTTGAGAAATGCAATTCAAATATGAATATGAATACTTCTCTTGGTTAACTTTATAGGAATTTACTTTGCTAAGAATTGCCTTTAATAAGATAGTTTATAATCTTCGATTGTGAGGATGTAGACGAAAATAACACCCCTATCGAACTACAACTACCCATCGGTAGGGATCGGGGAAAGCGGGTGGCGGCATCGGGATTCACCGGAACCGGAACGAGGTCGAAAGAGGATAACATCTCGTCGTTATTGAGCGGAATGTCAAATTTAGAAACTCAAAATGCTAAATTTCTCGCAAATCAAGAGGAACATAATAGACAAATAGCGGAACAAAATAAACAGATAGCGGTGAAAAATAAAATAAAAGCCTTCGAATTTTTCATGCAACCGACGAGTCATCTTTCGGGAGCGGCATTGGAAAATATGAAGGCAATGAAGGAGGAAATACGACGTGAGTACGGTTGGGCGCCATTGGGTTATATATTATTTTTAATTTTTAAGTTAAAAATTATGTATTTTTTAATCAAGTTTGTTATTTAAGTTTAAATTTTGTAATTAGTTTTTAGTATTGTTTGAATTTTAATTTTATTAAATTAATGAGTTATATTATTTAAATTAATTGGTTATTTGTTAAAATAAAAAAAGAATAAAAAAATTGAAAAAAGATTGGGTAAGAAAATGTAAGGTATAACTTGAAATTGGGTAAAGAAGAAAAATAAGGGAGGAAGAATGATGTGGCGCTAATATGACTGCAGATAAGCCTTACCTGCGGGTAAGGTATAACTAGCAGCCTAACAATCAAAAGACTTCATAAAAAAAACATAACCACAAAACAATAATTATAGTCTTAACAAAAATCAACTTCTATATAAATATACATTATAAGTAATACTTTTATATATTTCTAAACTAATTATTCTAATATAATTATAGAAGCAAATAATTTTTAACTAAAATATTGAATCATCACCAAAAGGAAAAAAAAATGAAAAAGACATCTTTTACGGTTACTATCTTCTTGGAAACAAGATAAATGTAAAATCGATTTGTTTTGTTGATTGAATCATTTCCAGAGTGAATGTATACACCACCTACCCTCGATACTTCCGTAGCACAACAAACAAAGGAAGCAGGTACCACGTTGATTCATTGTTTAATCAATCATCCTCATCTCCACCCGTTTCAAGTTTCATCTTCTTCTACTCACTTCACTCACCCATTTCTTCGAGGTACCCACTTAATCTTTATATCTCGGGACTTTGTTCTTTCAGTTACGATCACTAATCTGTCTAACAATCTGCCTTTTGTTGATTGTTTCCGATCTTTATGTCATAAAAGATCGATCTTGATTCTAGAGATCTTTCTTTTTACTGTTATTCACTTGATTTGCTGTTAAAAACCGCTTCATTCGGTCTTGTTTATGCCTAGTCAACTCTAGTCAACCCCATTAACAGACTGCAAGTTCTTGTGAAACTAACCCAATTACCCTCTTTCTGTAATGGAAAGAGTTATAGGCCTTAATCTAATCAAGAATTGTAGTTTCCTTAGAAATTAAGATTGTCATGCTTGGATTGATCTTAATTAGGGTTTATTTTGTTCTGAAAAAAGGCCAAATCTTTATGCAGGTCTGCTGCTGTTATTAGGAAAACTTAGTGATGACTCATAAACAGGAGACTTTGCTTGGTTCTGGAGCTTGTGTAGCGATTACTGTTCTTTTATCACTGAAATTGCTAAATGATCATCTTGAGCATTGGAAGAAACCCAAGGAACAAAAGGCAATCTTAGTGATAATCCTCATGGCACCCATTTATGCTCTTGATTCCTATGTTGGATTGCTTGATATTCGTGGCAGTGAGACGTTTTTCATGTTCTTGGATTCGGTCAAAGAATGCTACGAGGGTCTGGTGAGAACCCAAATATTTGTCTTATGACTACGAGTTTTTGCGATTTCTAATGTTGTTGTGAGGCATCAAATTCTTTCATTCGTTCAAGTATTTAATTGGATTGTTTATGAAATGCAGGTAATGGCCAAGTTCTTGGCTTTGTTGTACACGTATTTGAATATATCTATAAGCAAGAACATAGTCCCGGATGAGATCAAAGGACGAGAGATTCACCATTCGTTCCCAATGACTCTCTTCCAAGTAAATTTAACTCCTTTTTGTTTGTTTTTCGATTATGACACAATATAGAAGCACACTACTAGGTATGTTCTAGCGAACTTGTATATAGACAAAACTAAAACGGGTAAATGGAGAGGTTTTCCCTGTTCAGGTTACTCGGGGTGGGCGAGTCTTTGACTCAGATGTACGCGGCCTAACTTGGGTATTATCGTGACCGTTTCCTTACCCTTCCCTGGCCACCCTCAAGATGTTTACCTAGTGAGGTTCGAACCCATGACTTCTTTGAGGACGGGACGCCTTACCACTTATAGAAAAAAGTAATAACTTAGGCTGTGTTTAGCTGGAGAAAAATTTTAAGTTTTTCGTTTTCTGTTTTTCTGTGAAAAATGCTGGAGTTTTCATTTTCTGAAAAAAAAATATAAGACATATTTACATGAAGGGGTGGAGTTTTCCTTTTTCAGAATTAAATGGAAAACATGTTTAGTTTGAGTGTTTTCTTGAAAATGTTGCTTGAAAAGTATGAAAGTTTGAAAAAATTGAGAAGTTTGGGAAAGTGAACTGTGTAAGTGAACATGTTTTCTGATATTCTGATTTCTTAGAAAAATTTTCTGGAAAAATGGAAGATTTTTCTGGAAGTGAACGCAGCCTTACAATCTTTGAATATAGCGTTTTAGGAGGTCGTATGCATTAAACATAGACTTAAGGCGACTTTCACCCCTTTACCTAACCTTTTAGTTGTTTCTTTCTTTCTATTTGACCTGTTTGAGATAAAAAAGCAACCCAAAGTGACCCGTTTCATAAGTAAACGGGTTGAAATGACCACATCTATAAATACGATTCTATTACTGACAAATATAATAATTGAATGCAGCCTCATTCGGTTCGTTTGAATCATCAAAACCTGAAGCTATTGAAATACTGGACATGGCAATTTGTAGTGATTCGACCCGTTTGCTCTGTTTTGATGATACTTCTTCAACTCCTAGACATATATCCTGATTGGCTTAGCTGGACATTCACTATGATCTTGAATGTTTCGGTATCATTGGCATTATATTCACTTGTGGTTTTCTACCATGTATTTGCTAAAGAATTGGCACCACATAAGCCACTTGCCAAGTTCTTATGTGTCAAAGGGATCGTTTTCTTCTGTTTCTGGCAGGTATACTTCTTACGAATGTTACATCTTTATTGTATCCAACCTCTATTACTTTTAAAACAGATCAATTCGATTATCTGAACTTAAACTGGAGTAAAATCAAACGAGTTTTGTGATGAATCTTGATTTGTTGCGTGTAGGGAGTTGTACTGAGTGGTCTCGTGGCAGTGGGCATAATAAAATCAGATCATTTTTGGCTTGACGTGACACATATCCAGCAAGCACTACAGAACGCGTTGGTGATTGTGGAGATGGTGTTTTTTTCAATCTTTCAGATGTATGCATACTCTGCTGCACCATATAAGGATCTTGATGTGAAAGAGAAGAAGAAAGACTGATCTAAGTAACAATCTTCATATAGATGTTCTATTTTTGGGCATTATTAAGGTACCAAATGTCGTATTTATTACGTACAAGCCTACAAACATATTTATAATAATGATCTATACCCTCTCAAAGGGCTTGTATTTAGATTAGCTCAAAAGGTATCATAATATTTTATGAATTAAGAGTTTAAGACTAGTTTATGGTATTCTGTTGTGATGCTAATTGACTTCCACCTCCCCCATACCCCGCAGCAGCTGGATGGAGTATTGTTGTTGTTGCTGCTGCTGCTGTTGTTGTGATGCTATTTGACTTAGCTCTCTTGTGTTCATATATGTGTCATCAATGCCATTTTGCTTTTCTTTAAGAGATGTCGGATTTAGCTCTCTTGTGTTTAATGACGCGGATTTAAGTGTGGGCTTGATGGTAGTTAATGTCGGTTTCAAACGTTGGGTGTTTGGTTGATCTAAATGGACCGTCATTGAAATGAAGGCTTACTGTTTTTAGCATCTCAGACATGGTTCCCACCTAGATTTTGACATTGTTTGAATCAAAACTAGGCTCCAACACACCATGAGATAATGTCGTCGTGACATTAAATTGTTTTCGGGTGTTCTTGTCTGTTTCAGCTTTACGGGTTTAGACTTTCAACTTCACGTGGGAGAACGATCTAGCGTTGAATGTTTGCGATTTTGTTTTACTTGAGATTTATGTGGTAGTTAAAAAGATTGGTTTAAATTTTGTTGAGTTTAAAATCATAAGGAATTTAAATCGTGAACATGAGCTCACTTCTCTTTTATATTGCTATAAAAAGTTACCTTTGACTCTTATTGTATGGAAAAATGCATTTAGTGTTAGAAACTTTATAAACCTTTTTTTTTATGTAAGCAAATCACTAAGAATGTATACCTTCTTAAAACATGGTGCATACCTTAAGCAAAAAAACAAAACAAAAAATCTAAAAAAAGTATCCACACAAGCTAATACATGTTAAGGATGATTTGAAAAAAACCAATATATTAAACGAAAGTGAATTTTAGGTTCTAAAAGTTTTTTAATATGTTAATCAAACATGCTTTTCATTTATTTGGCGTAAATGTTTATTGGATTGGAAAAACGAACTGAAAATATTAACCAAAAACTCGCCTGAAAACTCGACAGGAAAAGTCAAAATCTATTTAGGTTAACTTGAATACTTAATTAACATACAATTTTATTAGAAAGAACATACCCTAATACAATTTTCTAGATCCGTCATTAAACTAAAAACGATCATATAACAAATTTTAATTCAAGTTAGTCTTTTAAAAGATTTTATATATATATATATATATATATATATATATATATAGAGAGAGAGAGAGAGAGAGTAAGGTTATTGTAAGATGTGTTTTGAGGTAAGATGGATAAGAGGCGATCTAGACCGTTAGATTCATCAACAAGTCAATAAAATAAGTCAATATTTGATGGAGTCAGGGTCAACAATTAATAGAGATAAGGGGTACAATAGGAAGAAAACATTAATAAATATATGGAAACTGCAAAAAATTAGGACGTATCTGATTTTCTGTATCAGATCTAATCGGTTGGTAATGTGCTATCACTTAGAATATATTCATCAAGTTCAATTATCTACTTGCATCAATTTTTGACTGCAAACACATTCATCAACCCAGATCGTGATTTTAAAAATGATAAAACCAAAAATTTCATGAAGTTGATGAACTTTGCCTATCTTACCATACCAATCATAAGTTTAAAAATGATGAATACCTGGTCAAATATAATTTATCCATAACCAGTATTCATCAAAAAAAAGATGACTATAACCCATCTTCAAGTTGGTACACATATACTAATAAAACAAAAATTTCGAACAGATGCTATTTTATAATTGATTTACAAGTATAATAAGAAAAAAATTTGTATAACACTTTACTAATAAGAAAAATACACAAACAAAACCCATTGCAAATCCAGTACAACAACTTGATCAAACTTGATTGATAAATTGATGAAAAGAATAAATATAAAACCTGGATTTCATGAAATCCATTACCAGAAAGAATTTTTTTATCTTAACCCAAACATCTTTCTTGCTTGGCAGCCTTCAATCACAGTTAATCTTCAAGTCATTGTTTCCCAACTTATCTGTATCTCAAGTAACTTGAGACCTTCAAACGCAAGAAACATATAGATCTGGGTGTATTCGGTTCATCATAAAATCGTCTACGTTAACATATCTAGAAAACCATCGAAACATATGATGCAAATGGATGAGACGGCGGCGAGTGTTGATGATGTCATTGGGAAAGAAATCACACTTTTCCGAAGGTGAAGCGAGCCAGTCGATATCATTAATTTCGGTAACAAAAAACAAACCTGAGAAATAAACTACTTTGGTGAAAGAAATCAACTACTCTGGTGAGGGCGGCAGCGGCGGTAACAACCGAGCAACAGTGGTCGAAGATGAAATACAGAGTGGTCGATAACTTCCTTCGTGAAGGCTGATTGGCGGCTAGACGACTAATCACTGATGGTTGGGGGACGGTGGTCGATCAACGGCGGACTACGATGGTGTTAGTGGTGGATCTGGGTTATGAAGTGTAGAAGAGGCAGCCTATCACCATTCCAGATCTGAAGCATAGAAAGAGAGAGAAAGAAGGGGAGAGAGAGATATAGAGAGAGATTGAAATTGAATCAATGAGTCAGCGTGATTTAGGGAGACTAAATTAAAATACCTAAAAAGCCCTTGGCCTGGCATGTACACGTGTTAAATTGCTTATTACATCTTACACCTCTTACACAAAAACACATCTTATTTGATCCTAAGTCTATATATATATATATATATATATATTAGACGATTTTGATTAAAAACAAGTTAAATCCTACCGTTCAGCTTACCTCTCACTCATCCAACGGCCACACTCTCGCAATCGACATACAAAACCCAAACGATTAACGAACACTACAGTCTACATATATATCGATGAAAGCATAATATCAAAGAAAGGAAATTACAATTCTAAAAGATTACATAATATCCTTCCTGTTCATTATCCGGTACAAGTTCTTTTCAGGAAACCATGATTTCTTGCCAATTCTCTTAAACCCTTTGATATTCGCCATTATGACAACCATAATCCCACAAATTTTCACCAATCTCACTGATTACAAAACCCCAAGAACAAGCTTCTACACTGCAAAATTGCCAAAACCCACAAAATCTTTTAGTAGGAGATACGTTTGTTGTTACCATCAACAGGGTTTTAGATTCGGTTTTGAATCTAGTTGTAATTTCTTATCCGATAAAGATCAGTTTAATGATAGGAGAAAGAAGAAGAACAGGGTGGTTCTTGTTAGGTTTAATAATCTTAAATTCAACGGCGGCGGCGGCGGAGGCGGAAGAGACGACGGTGGCACCGCCAGGATTTTGGGGAATCTTGCTTTGGCTATCGGCTTGACTTATCTTTCTATAACTGGTCAGCTCGGCTGGATACTTGATACTATTGTTTCCATTTGGGTATGTATGTTTATCCCTTGAAGAAATTTCCCAAATTTGGAGTCCATTCTGCAATTTAACTTCAAAGATTGGTTATGGAACTATACAAAATCATGTTTAAGCCATAAAGATTGTGAATTTGCAGTATTAGTGTTCAAATTCATGCTTAATTGTTCAAAAGGTGCTTGCTTTTATTAAAATTGTCAGATAATGTGTGATTCTCACTGATCTAAATTGTTGTGTTTTGAATGGCAGCTTCTTGTGGTGCTTGTTCCAATTGTGGGTTTGGGAGCTCTTGTTTGGTGGGCAATGCGAGATATGGTCGAAATCAAAGTAAGATTACATCTTTGCTTTAGCAAGATGCTTATTGTTGACTAAAACTTATTAGGGGGTGTTTGGATATTGGATTAGCTTATTTTAACAGCTTACACTCTTAAGTTCATAAGTCAATTTGCAGCAATAGTGTTCAAGTTCATGCTTAATTTTGATAAAGCTCATAAGTCACTTATATCTGGCTAAAGTTCACAAGTTCCTATTAGTGAGTTCATACATCAGAAAAAGCTGGCTTACGAGCATATTCAAAATTTTAATAAGCTTATAAGTTCGAAAACATTAGGGGTGTGTTTGGCGAAACTAGCTCGGGCTGGGGTTGAGCTGGAGCTGGGGCTGATTAATTGATAATCCCAAGCCCAAGCACAAGTCATAAGCTACTTGAAAAGACTTCTATTTTGGGGCTTATGAGGGATTATGTTTTTAATAATCCCCTCAAGATTTTAACACCCGAAGGAGGTTAGGGGGCTGGGAATAATGGAAACTAGAATCCTAAGCCCCTATAATCCCCTATAAGCAGGTTGCCGAACACACCCTATATGACAAAGAAATTGTGTGGTATTGACAAATTAATTAGCCAATATTAGTACCATCAGGAATTTTGTTACTAGTTATTTATTATGGAAATATTGTCGTATTTGAGGTAACCTTATTTCGTCGTTTTTGTGCAGTGTCGGAATTGTGGAAATGAATTTGAGGTTTTTAAGTAAGAAACCTAAACTGATTCTTATGCTTCTATTTTCTAAAGCCTGTAGGCAAGCACTTGCGTTAACTTTGAATTTGAATGTTTAGATCTATGTTAAACGATGAGCCGCAGCAGTGTCCTTATTGTAGTCAACCGTTTTCAGGTAAAAATATTCAGCATTTTAACTTGACATCTAGTTTAATAAAAATCTTTGACTAAAGATCAAATTCCTCTAATATTTATAAGAAGACAAAGCTAAGAAAACTTGTTAACAATAATCAATTTCAACATTTATTTCATCACATAAATGGAATGACTTCTTAGGGGAAGGTTCAAATGAGAATGTGAAATTAAATGAGAATGTGAGACTCTATTTTAGCCGTTCATTTTGTAAGTGGTATTCATGGATGGAGAGTGTGAGCGGATAGAGTGTGGCAGGGTGCATGTGAGGAATTCATGGGTGGGCAATGATATTGAAAGAGGGGAAATTGGACGGCTCAGATTGAGTCTCCCATCCTTATTTAATTTAAGGTTCTCATTTGAACCTCCCATTGACTTTCTTATAACTAAATATATATTGGGTTTCAGTGGTGGGTGATCAGTTTGTAAGGGATCCTTCGAAATTCTCCAAAGAACCGACAACAGTTGGTGAAGCATTCAGCGATTTATTTTCTCGATCAGAAAAAGGTATATTTGATTTGCAAGGTTCCATGTTAAGCAGAAAAGTATATTTGATCTATTTATTTTATTTGAATTATAATATATTTTTTTTAAATTTATTGGGGTGTTATTTGAGATAATATAATTGCATGCTTTCTGCAGGGAAGGCTTCATCTAGAGCTGTTATTGATGTTGAAGCTGAGGTTAAAGATGTTGAATGAATATACAACCTGAATTATTTTGTTAAGTTATTCATGTATAGAAATTATATAATTTGTTGTAAAACAACACATAAATAGTTGCTAGAAACGAAGCGAATGTATCAGTTAATTTTGCTTATTTTTTCTAAATATAAGGGAGTGTCTTCGTATCGAAGAAGCTTCCCTAAGTACTTGTAAGATGTCTCACTCGAATGTTGGACACCACCTTTTCTTCTTCTGGCTCGAGTTCCTAATGCCCGAAGACAACACATAAGCTCACTCGCTCACAACTTTATTTGATTCGTAGTCGTTCATTTCTTCATTTTCTTGTCAAACTTGTTTGCTCTAGATAAGATGATATTTGATATAAGCTATTGGTAGTTTTTCTTGGTTAAATTATATAACATATCATGTTTCTTTTTTGTTTTCATTCTTTTGTTTTTTTTTCTCCCAAAAAGACGGGATTAGGTTGTGTGGGTAGTGGGTTTAGGTTTAGGTCAAATCCAACTAAGTATGGATTAGTTGGTTTTTAATGTTCTGGTATAATAAACTAAAGAAAATTGAAATCTCATGAATATGTAATTTTTAAGAAAAAAGTGGAGAATTCAATGTTTGTGGAACTCTCTTTGCTTCATTTTCTTGTAACATTGTTTTTGAAAGTTTCTAATTACTTACATGAACTATGTAATTTGGTTTAATGAATACAATATGTGACAAATTAGAATTGTACAATATTAAAGGTGTCTTTAAAAGAGTACAAAAGCTGTGATTGTTCAAGAGTCATGTTGGGGCTTAATTTTTTATACATATTATGTATATTAATATAATTTTATAACTTTTCAAAGACCACTTAATAAAGTGAATACCAGGAAGTCGCACTTAAGTATGAAGGTTGATAAAATCTTGATGCAAATGAACTTAACAATGAGTTGAAACTGCTTACACGTTTTTACTTGGTGAAACTATCAAAACGAACGTGTTAAAATACGTGAAAAAAGTCTATTGTTTTCTTAATGTAATTATTTCATATAGAATCTTGTTGACTATTACGGTAACAAAGA
Organism: Pulicaria dysenterica; assembly: GCA_947179395.2. Taxonomy (NCBI): domain Eukaryota; kingdom Viridiplantae; phylum Streptophyta; class Magnoliopsida; order Asterales; family Asteraceae; genus Pulicaria; species Pulicaria dysenterica. The sequence continues at coordinate 11,839,719 of OX359291.1, forward strand.
CAATTGCATAAAAAGTTTCTCAAAGATCCGAAATGTCACAAATATACTTAATTAATTGACAATGATAGTTATTAAGAACAAAATCTTGTAAAGTATTGATTACGAAGATCTAATTCATAACTTTGATTCTAATAGTACTATGATTATTTCACGTTTCATATAAAATTGTTAAATTAACTATTTTACTACCTTAATTTTGATTTAGTGATCTATATAACAAATATCATAATACCTCTAATTTAAAATGTTTGTAATAATTTAAGTCAATTATTTATAAAATTAACACAATTGTTTATATGGAGTGAAACATAAAAAAAAAATAATAGTAGTAGTGAATAATATAAACAATTTTCCAATAAAAAAACGTAAGATGGTTGGACCCAATCGGGTACGGTTACATTAGCAGTGACTCTTCACACGCTCGTTGCCCGACGCCCCCAAAAATATCAAAACCTCTGCCGATATCTCTCCTTCGTCGTCTCCGGTGATCCAAATCATCATCACCTCATCGGAGCTATTAGAACGGGGAGATCTGAAAGCCGATTGAATCCGAGATTTTTTGTTTAATTTTATCGGCGAATATGAACGAGAAGGCTGGCGTCTCCAAGGAGCTCAATGCTAGGCACAGAAAGGTCTTATATTTCATCTCATGTCACTTGATCCGTGTATAATTTTGTAGTATTTTAAGTTAATCGATGATTTAGTTTGTGAGAATTTAACGTCATAGCATATTAGTATAGTTGATTTAAGATTAACTGATCTGTTTTCTATATACTTTGAATACGTGTTATGCAACAGTTATTGAAATTGTTTGAAAACTGTAGGATTTGTTTGTTCGATTTTCGTTTGCAAATTTTTGTGGAGGTTTTTTTTTTTCATCGAGTTATTACAGAGATCTAAATCTTCTTCAATAGTAGCCTTGGATCACATCTTTGGTAAAACAGTTAATATGTAATTAAGATCAGCATGGTTGGTTAGTTGATCCTTACTGTGTAATATGTATACCTAGCACTATATGAATATATTGTCGAAATCAAGTTCTAAAAGTTTTGTAATCACTAAAATTGCTAAAAAGTTCCATGGTTACAAAATTGCTTCTGATTGTTTAGCAGCCATGTTTTTATTAAGCGATGGGCTATAACTGTGAATCTTGCGATCAGTTTAAAATTTAGCATTAACATATGTACTAAGAGAACATATTGTGGATGCTGAAAGATCGTATGAATAATGTTGATTCAATTGATTAAACTTCTAGGCATTCTTACGTTGTCTAATAAGAAAAGCAAGAAACAAGTTGTGGACTCCATTAGTATTCAGATGCTGATGCTACAAAAGAGGGATAACTGGATAACGAGTATAGACACAGTATAAAACAAATCATCATCCATTGACCATTGGTAGACTTGGTTGTCAAGATTGACCATTGTTGGGCTAATAGTTGAACTGTCCGCATACAGATTCTTTCAAAGCAAAAAAACTCTATTTTTCTTCATAATGGTGTTCTATACATAAGGTTGTACAAGTGTTTGGACGTGGTTTTTTAGTTCCTTCTTGCTCTTATTTTCCCTCTTCTATCTTTGCTGCACCACCACTTCAACTTAAACCAAGCTTTCTCAATCTTCTTCACATTCTGGTACAACAATGATTCTTTTAGCTGCATATTAACTGATTTCATGTGAATTCTTTGTCTCCAGATACTAGAAGGACTTCTTAAATTGCCAGAGAATAGGGAGTGTGCTGATTGCAAAACCAAGTATGTGATGCATTTATGACATTCATAAAAGTGGTTTATTGTACAATTATAACTGCACATTTGCTCATAATACTGACCTATTTCCATGGCAGAGGTCCTCGATGGGCTAGTGTGAATCTAGGCATCTTTATATGCATGCAATGTTCTGGTATCCACAGAAGTCTTGGGGTGCACATATCAAAGGTAATAAATTGATTTTGTGCCAAATCTTCGTTTCCAAGTTCCAACTAGTATTGTATGTAGATGTGGCTGCAAAGAGAGGTCCCTGTCATGTCAGGAGTATGTTTTTTCCTCTTAAAAGCATGAGCAAGAACAGTACTTAAGTTTATAGTTCTCTTTCCAGATTAACCTTCTAGTGCTGTTATGAGGTTCTTGATTGAGAGTTGAGACTAGGTAGCTAGCCAGTGCCTTTAAAGTTGCTGCTGCCTGCTTTTTTTGTGTGAATAATTCAGTTTTTGTTATAAAGACGGCACATTCACAAATAGCTTAGGTGTTATTTTTTTTTTAATTCTAAAACCTAAAGCTTGGTAGTCAAAAAGGTTTACTCTGCCTTCACTCCATCATGTAAATTTTATTTCACCTACATCCATGCTCATATTTAGGACATACGTATGCAGATGTTTTATGTTTGCTCTACATTTAAATCTACTTCAAGAGATATAGTGTGTGCTGTTACATAGGCGCTGCGTGTAGCTCATAAACTAAAACTTAGAGTTTTCAATGTATTTCTAATTCTGTAGTTATCAATTTAATTTTGGTTTAGTCTTATCTTATCGGCTCATAAGATTCCTCAACCAGAATCGCGGTTGTAAAACTGTGTTTATTCATCTAGTGGCTGAAGAGTGATTTGAAATGCAATTAACAACAGAGCAGAATAAGTACAAAGAGCCAGGCTTTTATTTTCACCCATTGGTTGATCGACTTACACTTATTTCATTAGGTGATATTCAGCCTCACTTAGAGAGAGTAGAACATTTAAGAGTCAATTCTATCATCAATTACTGTGTATCACCAAGTAATTTGCATTAATTTTCTCAGCGCTTGAGCCTATTTATTCGTTTATTACTAGTATTATGTCTTTCTTTTTACGCTTTAAGTATGTTTTGCTCTTAAAATTCAACTTTCCTGTTAAACACGAACAAGAGTTTGTTCTTTCCTCCGTTCTTTAATTATTTGTGCGTGCCTCCTCAGGTCAGATCGGCTACACTAGACACATGGCTTCCCGAGCAGGTTGCATTTATCCAGTGTAAGACAGATGTTCCTCCTTTTTTTCTGAGTTTATGAATGTATACGGAGAAGAAAATAAAAAAGTTCAGGAATTTCCAGAAATTCATGTCTCATGGGTTCTTCTTTTTGTACTCTCAGCTATGGGAAATGAGAAGTCAAATAGTTATTGGGAAGCAGAGCTGCCACCAAATTATGATAGAGTTGGCATTGAAAATTTCATTCGGGCAAAGTATGTACCTTTTTAATACTTCAAAAAACCATTTGCTTTGATGTAATATGATGCAATATGTTGTAAAGTTCTAAACCTTATGTATATGTTTTTTCTTTAAAGGTATGAAGACAAGAGATGGGTTGCTAAGGATGGAAGACCGATTTCACCTCCTGTGGTTCAAGAAGAAAAACAGATACCTGTTGAGAACAGTGGAAGCAACAGCTATTCTAGTGAAAAGAAGAGCTCTCAAGCACGTACTACAAAGAGCAGCACACCTGTTGCAAGAATCAATCTTCATGTACCTCCAAAAGGACCTGAAACTGTATGTAATGCTATCACTTTACTACTGCCTAGCTTCCTGTTCTATTAAAACATCATTATGTGTTACTTAGTGGCAAAATGGTGGGTCGGGTAACTTGGAAACTGGTCAACATTTTTTAGTGTAGGTGGAAATGGGCCAGCCTGGGGTGGGTCGGGTTGGCCCAAAAAACACTTCTTTCACCATCATTTTATAAGTATGAATGTGCTAATTGTGATTACACAAACATTATTATTACTAAACCAATTTTTTAAATCTTCGAATAAAACAAATTTAGGAGATTCTATGCATTAGAAATAGAATGGTGACTTTCAGCCTGTTAGACTCATTTCCCCTTTAGCTAACTATCTGAATTGACTGAGATATTAAACACAACCCTAATCAACCCATTCATAAGTAAATGCGTCAAAATATTCCACCTTTACTCTAAATTTCCATTATGAGCGTGGTTAGTTGAGTTATGACTTATGAATTATATATCTGATTAGAAATTAGAGCTCGTTGTTCTGGACGTACATACAAGGCTTAGGCAGAAATGTACTTCATGCATTACATTGATCTAAAGCCATGAGGCAAAACCTCCCTTACTTGTTTATTAAGAAATAGCATTCCACATGATTTAGTATGCAATAATATTGAGATCTTGGATGTGGGATGTATTTATGTAGTCCAAATAAGTCGGGACTATGCAGAGCAGCCACCAAGTTGAAATTTAATGCTCCAATCCGAGGCTATCTGTGTTTAGATTAATTAATCATTTCTTTTTTTTTCTTGTTTACCATAAGGTGAAAGGTTTAGTATATAAGATATATTTAAAGTCAAAGACCTCTATACCATGCTTAAATCTCGACAGAACTTCCAACGATAAATTTATTTCCCAAATATTACTACACGGTTGTATGACATCGGTGGGATTTCTAACACTTTTCTTAATGAACTCCTTGCATTCATGTATGTCAGTATGTGATTGCCATCTTTTCTATGTTTGGAAAGTTGTGAATAATGAATCTATTGTCTCATTATGTGCTTGATATACCTTTTATATTAAACAAGTTAGCTGATATATATATATGTACATCATAGACTCAACAGGTGATACAGAAAGCTGAGCCAGCTCCTTCTGCTGAGCCTGCAAAGGATCCTAAAGTCAATTTTGCTACTGATCTTTTTGACATGCTTTCAATGGACGATGCTCCTACTGAGAAAGTTCCAGAAGCAGCTTCATCTACGGATGATCTATGGGCAGGATTTCAATGTAACTGTATCCTGCACTTTCACTTTATCATTCTTAAAACACTCCAATTTCAGAGCTATGCTGAATGAGTTTGTATTGTATTTACAGCTGCTGTAGAAGCACCAGTCATGGGTGGGACAACTGACCTTACTAAACCTGTGGACAACAAGCCCCCTTCTGGAATAGAAGATCTATTCAAAGACTCGCCTACCGTCTCACAACCTATTGCATCAGAAAAGCCTCAGAAGGATGTTAAAAATGATATCATGAGTCTTTTTGACAAGGTATACATACCTTCTCTTCTGTTGCCCAGCATGTATTTTCAATGCATAAAACCTCTTAAATCATTGTTTGTTCAAAAGCACGTTAATTATTTATAAAAAGTTCAAAACTAGTAGCGAAGGTGTCTCAAAAGCACCACCCGACGCACATAAATTTTTATCCATTTGCTCTACTCATCCATTTTGCCACCTTTACTTGCTAGTATCTTGATTCTTGAATATTTTGGCGTCAATAAGATCGGGTGTTTTCACTATTTTACCATCAACAGCAGAACCTATTTTGGCTGTCCATTATCTACGATATAGTTATATGTCTATAACTGAGCATATTAATGATTTTTTTTTCTGGTATGTGAAAAGTATTGTTCTTTATAATTGGATGATCTTTATACATGGATGATAATTGAATCTATTTTATTGCTGTATTAGCAGGGTAATAATACAACATCACCATATGCTCTTCACCAGCAGCAACTTACTATGTTAGCTCAGCAGCAGTACCTACTTATGGCTGCTGCAGCTAAATCAGGTGGCTTGCCAAAGTTTGCTGGTAATGGGCAACAGCAGCAGAATGTACCTGGTGCTACTGGTACAAATCTGCCCAATCAAAATTGGCCTAATACCGGCTTTCAAATCCCAGGAATGCAGATGCCACTTCCTGGAAATATTGAATTACAGAAATACTTGCAGCAGGTATAAAGTTCATTTGTGTTTTAACTTTTGTACATTTCTGGTTGGTTTTCACTTGAAACATGTGCTAAAAAAGTTGCAACTTTTAAACAATTATATATTCTTTGGTTTTTTGAAAAAACTGATTTATGAGGTCTTATGCATTAAACATACACTTTAGACGACTTTCAACCCTTTTTGACTTGTTCTTCTATTATAAATTAATTTTTTTCCCGTGCTTATCCTGTTAGAGATAAAGCATAACTTAGTTCATCCGAATCATAAGTAACTAGGTCAAAATTGCCACTTCTAGGACCGTATATGGTTTAGCTTTAGCCATATTGCTTAGAGTTTGCTCGTTTTCTCTAATATCATTTGCGTTCTTTCTTTGAAACTAGATGGGAAACATGGGAGCCTCAAATCCAGCTGGGAATTCATTGCAAGGTCCAGCATCCAGGTATATTTCTACCTTGAGTAATGGTTATACATTATACAATGCTTTTTTCTGTAAGAACTTCAAAACTAATTTGCTTATTTATTCTTGTATAGCATATACAATATGGGCCTGAATAGCACGATCAATGGGATGACGCCACCTGGCGCATCAACTATAGGGCAAAATTCTTCTTTCAATAGCATGGGGCCCTCTGGAGAATCTAAACCACAACCTGCTTCTAAGGTATCATCTGCATCCCCTTCCCAGACTGCAAAAGACTATGATTTCTCCTCGTTAACTCAGGGGATGTTCTCAAAACCGTAAGCTTTTTCATCTGGTAGTTATAGTGTACTATAAACCGTAATTCACAAACATTAAAAAAAAAGAAATTTATTTTTCCTTGATCGAGGGCTGTAAACTATTTGTAGAGGATGCAATTTTATGCCTTATTTCCTTTCATCTGTTTCACTCACATTACTGAGATTGGTTTCTTATGTCTGTATTAGTTTTTATTTTTATCTTTTTCCTTGTTATTTCTGATTTTAGATTTTCCCATGTACTTGAAATGGAAAAATGATAACATGTACTTAAATGATCTTTCCCCATCTTTGCTTGATTTTTTGTTTGGTTAAAAGTTATTTAGGTCGTGTCATCACTAGACGCATATAATATTATATTATTATTCTTATATTTGATAAATTGATTTTGTTTTTAATTGGAAAACTTGATATGCCCTTGAGGGGGGCAACGAGCTTGACGCCTTGACGGTAGCAAACGAGCAATGAATATTGTTTAGTAGATTACAAACCATTAAGTGCTTGTGATGGTCAATACGAGTATTTGTAAACCGTATGTTCAGTCCACCACTTCGTTTTGTACTGGTCACTCCTGGGACAAATTCTAAACTCATCTAATTCCTAATTATTCAATTAAAAATTAAAAAGATAAGAAATAAAGAGAGAATGGAAGAGGGTATGAAATGAGGGTCCCACCGAGGCTCAACCCAACCCACCTCTATGGCTCTATGTGGTCTTCACCTTCTTCCCACCTCCACCACTCATACGTAGAGTACTAGTATAAACCTCACCCTCAAGTGGTGAGTCCCACCCCACCACTACTCCACATACTCTAAAAGGGGTTAGGCCTTCCCTATGGCTCGACTAGAAGCCATTGGGTGCCATGGGGAACACAGGTACTCACCTCCATTTACCCGATTATATGAAGTCATTAGCTCCTAGGGATGAGCAGGAAAAACCAAAACCGAATAAAAAACCGAAAAAACCGAATCATTGTAGAAACCGATGGTTTTGGGATTTTTAATTTTCAAAAAACCGAAATTTTCGGTTTGGTTCGGTTCTTTATTTTAAAACCGCCCATAAAAACCGAACCCAACCGATTTATATAGAAACCGAACCGAACCATGGCATATACTTAGGGCTTACTTAGGTATTAGGGTTATACTTGTAACATACACACATACTAAACACTTTACTTCCCCCCATTTGCGCCGTCGACTACTCTCCATTCCCCCATTCCGCCATTCGGATTTCATAGTTCGTAGAGAGAGACTCCCCGGTCGACACTCGACAACGATAAACCTCAGTCACGCTCCCCTCAACGGCCAACGCTGGTCGCAGTCGCCATCTCTCCTCATCGCCGGTCTCGCAGTCGCCATCTCTCCTCATCGCCGGTCGCGCAGTCGCCATCTCTCCTCATCGCCGGTCGCACAGTCGCCATCTCCCTCATTGCTTGTCGCTCGCAGTCGCCATCTCCAGCCCTAGGTAATCAAAATTGAGTTTGGTTTAGCAATTGTTCATTCTTTGTTCATTTTTCTGAAAATCAAGTGTTTGTTGTTCGAGTAACCTCATTGTTAACTGAAATTCTCAAAAACAAGTGTTTCTTGTAGCAATTGTTCATTGTTTGTTTTGAAATATCCATGATGTCTACTACTAGTTTTAACTGAATTGTTCATTGGTATCATGTTGAAATTTAATTTTAAAGACAATTAAGCATCAAACTTTGTTATATATGTTTTCATGTGTGTAAGACATTTTTTATGATGGGTTAGTATTTTGTATTGGACACATTATTATGAGGGTTTAATGTGTTTCGTGTTGGACACTTTATTATGATGGATGAAATGTTTTTCGTGTTGGACACATTATTTTGTTTCAATGTTTCTGGATAATATCTTGTATATACCATTCTATATTGTGTTTTATAGCAGCCCAAATAGTAAACTATGAGCAGCCCAAATAAAATATTTTTAGCAGCCCATTTGTAAAAAAAAAAACTCAAAACTGAAAAACCGAACCAAAAACCGAATATAAAACCGAAAACCGAAAAACGGAATGGTTTTGGTTTTGGTTTTTTCAAAAACCGAAATTTTCGGTTTGGTTTCGGTTTTACCCCAAAACCGAACCAAACCGAACCGAGCACACCCCTATCAGCTCGCACAATCTCTCTCTTCTCTCATCCCTCTTAAATAATCTTTGATAAATATTAAAAGAAATGAATTATGATATCATCATTCTATTTTTAGAATTTGTTCACGACTCATCCCCTTTTGTTTGCTCAAATGGCTTACAAATGAGCCGTTTCCTCAAATATTATTATTTAAGTGATTTAGTTTGTTAACATTTAAATATCGTAACAAAAACATTTATTCATATCGTTTACTAGACACATCTACCTATTTTCGTGATTATATGTAAACACGTATACCAATTCAAATCATTTGGTGCTATTTAAAACTATAAACATTTATAATTTACTTTACATTATCGTGTTTATATACATGGTAAAGATTTGGAAGAGCTATACTAATACTCTTGTTGCTTGTTCAAGTTGTGCTCTCAGGGTAAACGGTGAATTGGGTCGAATGACATCATTACACTAAAATTGTGGTTAAAAATCTACTAATAAATGATGTGCTGTGAGTTTGAATCTTTAAACGGATATTTGAAGGGTAATAAAATTTAACGAAAACGAACACGTAGGTTTTATTTGACTTTTGACTCCTTATCTAGGTGTCCAGGTGACGTTGGTTGATTATTATTTTTAGATTTTAGATATACTTTTCTTAATTATGAAGTTGCATAGTGCAATTTTAAATATGTGACTGAAAGTGATTGATGATATTATTGTTTGAAAGTACTACGAAAAACTGTTTTTCTGTTGCTTGACTATTAATCTTGGTCAAACTCTGAGTTGTGAGCTTGTTTTTCTTATTTTGTTGCTTGGATTTTTTTTTAAATGTTTGTTTTGTTTGAAACAATATTGGAGTGAACCAAACTTGAAGAAAAATGATTATTTATTTTTGGCTAAAATCATTTTAGTAAACTGAACTTGGATAAGCATGTCTTGTAATTATATAAGCCATGTAACATGAATTTGAAAAAAAAAAGGTTAATTTTAGGACATGATTTAATCAACCCACTTGCATATTTTCATTTCAGCTCAAGAATTCAAGATATTCGGTTTCGGTTTTTTCGATACCGTTACTAGTTTGGTCCAGTTCCAGTAAAGGTGAGCACATTGACTTGAATTTTCCGAATCTGGTTGGACCTGAACCGATACTACCGGTTCTTGTTTTCGATAATTAGTATTCGGTACCAAGCCTCTAAGAAATTCAAATTTTTTGATACCGATACCGATACCGGTTCAGTCCGATACCAAACTGACTCCTACTTTCACTTGAACTCCTTAAATTTTCAAATTAATAAATCTTAATGAATCACAAATTATCACCCTTATAATAATCAATGCTCTTATTATATGATATTTAAATCTATATTAGAAAGTAATTAGTCATCCTTGATTAGTTCTATTGAGTCATTGATCCAGTTGTATGTACAGATCAATTTATCTAATCTTTTAACTATTTCAAGCAAATTAAAGCAGCATTTATTTCATATATAGTACTATTTTCTAGGGGTGAGCACACCGTAACGAAACCGGTACCGGTACCGGTACCCAATTAGAGTTTTCGGTCCGGTACTCGGTACTTGAAATATTGTTAAATCGGTATTCGGGACTCGGTATTCGGGACTCGGTATTCGGGACTAGTACCGAACAAACTAGGTAAAATAGGTACTCGGTACCGGAACCGGTACCATATATGAATATTCAGTACGGTATTCGGTATCGTCTTTAAATAAAATTCGGTATTTAGTAAAATCGGTACCGGTACCGGTCGGTACCGGTCTGGTACACTATTTTCAACTATTAGAAAAGTGAGTTTGACTTGTTAAAAGTCAACTAGCTTGTGTTTATTATTGAGAAGCAAATTAAGCTGTAAATTAAGTAGGTCTATAATATTATTGAAGAGTACGTACGTAAAAGTTGGCGTGAAAAATGGGAAGTCCCACATGTTCCTTTAGGGAGAATCCACATGCCCATGCTATACAACCGACAATATTCGTGTAATTAGATTAATCTTTTTATTTAATTTAATTAAATTAATGTTACTAATTCTTAATAATTTTTTATACCATTCATGGGGATAACTATTATAAGATATGAGAAATGTTCAATATAGTCCATACTTATTGCATAGTCCTGAGGGACTAATCTTAGCCCCTTGGATCAGCCCCATCAATGGTCCAGATCGAATTTTAAAAATTTGGACGGAGTGGCATTTTCGTAATTAATATGTAATGATTTTACCATCACATGTGATTGTATAATGAATCACATGTGATATTATATTAAATCACATGTGATTAAATATTAAAATTTTGAACTATGTTTTTTATATAGGCTATATTGAATATAACTCTATAAGATATAAGTTAAACATTCTATGTTAAAAAAACAACTTTTAACCTTTATGACACGCAAATGTCTGGTTTCTATATATGTTACAATATTTTTTATGGATATAAAATATTGATCGTTTGAAATCATGTTTAGAACAACACAGAATAGTAACACAATATGAAATCTTAAACACTCCTTACTATTGTTAGCATAAGGTTAGCCGTTATACTCTCCCTCTTCCCTTTTCTTACCCACTGCCATATCAGCGCCACATCATTTTTCTTCCCATTTTCTTTCCTTTACCCACTACAAGTGTTATACCTTACCTTCTCCCTTACCCTTTCCTTTTCACTAAAAAAAAGAATACTAAAATCTGATTGGTAGAATGTGGGGGTGGGGGGTGGGTTTGTTTCAGCGAGCTTTGGAACCTGGTGATGAAGGAACCCGCCGAGTAACCACCAGCCGAGGTGGTGTTCCCCTCCCAACTCGCAGCCAACCCGTGACCTTACTCGCCACCATAACGGATGGGCCTAATAAAAGGCGATCAAGCCCGTTTAACTAGCTAAGGTTCGTTTAGTTGTTAGTGTTTCTTAGATTTCTTATTTATACATTTTTTCGGTTTATCTTTTAGTCGTACCTTTCAATTCGGTATTAGTCTGTATATTTAATTTGTCTCTGATTTCAAAATTAGAATCCGTCACTGTTGCCATTTCATATCAAGTTTTCAAAACTGATTATTTTCCTGAAAAAGTTTACTATCACATGATTTCTAGCTTTTTCTATCATATATATGATCACTTCTTATCACATGTTTTAATTAGAATGCTTATTAATTTATGTTTCTGGTATTTAATTAAAAGAATTTTATTATTTGATCATTATTATTTTCAGAACGTTACTAGTATTTAATAATGAAAAGTTACTGCTTTTGTCAGGAAAAAACATGACTATATATTTTTATTTATCAAACTTCTAGCTAGGACTTCACGAAAATGTCATTATTTTTATGTTTTATAATATAAGAAAATTAAAAGAAGAATAGATCGATCGGAAGAGTACATTAATTAAGATTTTATTTTTCGTGAAATCGATCTACAGGTTAATAATCAATAAACAATTAATATCTATAATATTATTAATAATTAAAGAATAATTAAGCATGTTTTGTTTGAACAAAGAAATTAAAGTTTTTTTGTCTGGTAGACGATTTTAATTTGTTATTGATAGTTAGATTCGACACATATGATCAGGAAACCATTAAAAATTAAAAACAAAAAACAAAAAACAAAAAACAAAAAAAATATCTGCCTCCCTTCCTGATGTATGTAACCTGCAGCTTCCTCTTAACAACACTCAGATTTAATAACGTACGTACATTATTCTTTTAATTAATTACTTTCTATTATTCATTAGATTATTATATATTAATTACTTAAGAAAGTGCGTCAACAAAATTAAAATACAAGTAGCGCTACCTTCCACGTTATGCGTTGAATATATATTTATATATACTAGCTATTCGTTTTAATTAATTAATTTAAAACAAACAATTAATTAAACAATAATAAATTTAAGATTAATTGTTGTTGTTATTAGTATCGATCGACGTAGTCTTGTGATTCTCTCATTGTCGAGTCATCATATGAATATATGATACCCGACCAACAATAAGCTCGATCGTAGCTAATTAAGGCCACCTTCTAATTAACAAATTAAATTGATATAATTGGATCGGATTTATTATAATATATAGTTACAAGGGTGATCGATGACAGTTATCATTCACTGAGACGTTACAAGATTTTATAGTTACATTTCACGTTAACATTTTAATTAGTCTTTATGTAAATAAAATTTTAATTTATATGTTTTAATTTAATTATTACATGAATTAAATCTTTTGATATATCAATTGTCTATGTACACCAGATAAGAAAGGGATGTATGTAGCTAGCATTATATTTATGATAAGTCGTGTTACACTCATAAATATAATAATTAGTAAGTGTTGAAATCGATCAATAGCATGTGTCTTACTTAAGGCCTCGTTTGATTCGTGATAATTTTTTTTATGTTGAAACCAATCTTTAATAGGTACAAGTTGCTAATTTTTTTTTATCATGTTACTCCATTAGATCATGAAGACAAAAACTAAAATAATATTTTAGTTTTACACTTTTCCTAAGGCCTCGTTTGATTCGTGATAATTTCTAGGATTTTCTGGAATTGGAATTTCAAATCCTAGAAAATTCTATGTTTGTTTGGAAAAAGAATAAGCGATTTCCTAAATGACAGGATTTCTTTAAAATCCTCCCAAATTAACAAGGTTGAACAAAAACAATTATCTGAGGGCAATCAGGTCATTTAACATAAAAACATAGCAAACCTTTGTAGTACTTTACGAAACAAACAAATTTTACAAATACAAATCCTGACATGTTTTGCCAACCAAACACAATACTTGATTCACAATCCTGTCAAATTCAAATCCTATAAATGCAAATCTTTTACCAAAATACAAATCTCACCCAAAATTCCGTAAACCAAACGCCATATAATACTAATATACAACATAATATAATGTTTTCTATAAACTGCAAATATATTACCAAAACCATAAAAGTTACAATGGAAAAAGGTATCGTTTGACATCATTTACAAGTGGTAAACTTGCAGAACTCTCAATTTACACAAACAAAATTACATGGAGCATTAATAAACTTACAAAAATGTTCTTGTTGAGTAATGTCCCACATCGAACAGAACGTGACTTTGTAATCTGCTTTATAAGTGTCATGGGCTACTCCTCTCATAACCAATTGGTTTTGAGTTGGATCCCCACAAACTTACATGGTATCAGAGCAAGGTTCACCCGGACTCCACGTAACCCACAAGTATCCACGTGTTAGGCTCGAAAAAAAGAGAAAGCCACACGTGAGGGGGCGTGTTAAGTAATGTCCCACATCGGACAGAACGTGACTTTGTAATCTGCTTTATAAGTGTCCTGGGCTACTCCTCTCATAACCAATTGGTTTTGAGTTGGATCCCCACAAACTTACATATTAGTAAATAGATTAAGTCTATTAGATTAGGGTCCAGGCCCATTAGGGTTTACTATGTACTCTATTTATATTGTTCTCGTATAATGGAATTAGTTGAGGAGTTACATAATCCAACATGGTATCAGAGCCTAGGCTCTACCACCGATCCCTCCCGCCGGAACCCTACCCTTTTCGGCGCCGTCCTCGCCGGAGTTAACTTCTCCGGTGATCAACTATCTCCTCTCTTTATCTATTGTCTCTCCTCACTTTATATATTTTCCCCTTTATTTTCCGGCCACCTATCACTTTTTCGGCCACCCTTCATATATATGTTCTATCTAAACTCCAAAAAGAAAATCTCTATCTAAACACTCAAGTCTCTTCTTCTATACTTCTCCCTCTCTCTAGTTATCTGTCTATTAAAAAAAAAAAAAAAAAAAACATCGCCGGAACCCTAAATTTTTCGGCGCCGTTCTTGCCGGATTTCTCCTTCAATTCTCCGGCCATCTCTCTAATTTCTCTTTCTTCAAATCTTTTATCTTCATCTCTTCTATCATCTCCTTACAAAAAAAAACCTCCGGCGCTGCCACTGGCCTTGCCGGAAAAACGCCTCTACCGATCTTATCCAAATCTGTTGCTTCCTCCACTGTCGCCGGCAATCTCTTTACATCAAGGGAGCTTCCCAACTCTTTGTTCTCCCTAAAATATCTTTTCTCTCTCCTCCTTCTCCTTCTCCTTCTCTTAACCCTTTCTCTTTAAGCAATCTAGTCTCTCAACTCTCTCCATTCTCCATATATCTTCAATATCTCCTGTTTAATTATCCATTCAAAAAAAAAAAAAAGTTGTTCCGGCGCCGCCGCTGCCGAACTCCGCTGCTTTTGCCGGATTTCATATCTACGTCTTTCCTCTCTATAACTCTCCCTCGCATCATCCAGATCATCCAGAAAAAATAAAGGACATCACTAGCCTGTTGTCGCCGACCTACAAATGAATTAGGTGACTCATTAAAAAAAAAAAAAGCCTTGGAAGCAAGTGCCGTCTGCTACTTTGCCGCTGCAGTGCTCATTAATTTTTTTTTTAATTTTTTTTCTCAACTTATGTTTTGTTTATATATTGAGTTGTTCTATATTATTAGTTTTGATTGATTGTAGGTTTTCAGTTTGAGTCTTTGTAAACCTCCGCTCAAACTGCGGGGGAGTATTAGTAAATAGATTAAGTCTATTAGATTAGGGCCCAGGCCCATTAGGGTTTACTATGTACTTTATTTATATTGTTCTCGTATAATGGAATTAGTTGAGGAGTTACATAATCCAACAGTTCTTAGTTTCCAGAATGGAACTATATCCTTAGTGATATTCCCACGGCCAATTCGAACCTGGGTTAAGTACCCATTGTAACTAAATTAATCTACTTTTCAATCTTTTATTTACGAACCACGAGAATATCCTACATTGTATGTCAACGGAAAGTTCTAGTAGTTTAGCCTTATTACCTTCTAGGAGCGGACCCACCCAGTATCTGGCAGTAATATGTGACACACTGACACCAGTCAATGTTATCTGTGCTGTGTAAATTTCGATTTTTTCGAGGTAATGATACCACCCATTTCAAATGATACTATCATCAATTTAAAATCTCAAATCCACCCTTGTACCCTTAAACCCTAAACCCTACCAATTGAAAACCCATTTAATTATAGACACATGAACTTAATTTCCAAAGCTTTTCTTCACCTCTTTATAATACACATATTTATAACGAGGATTTAAACCCCGCACTTCATTGCGGGATTTTGAAGTTAACGTTTTGTTTTATACAGGTCGAGCGGGTTGAGTCACATGTCAAAATTGGTTTGGGTTAAGTGCTAGAATTACTTTATTCGGCATTAAATAGATGGAAGACAATCACTACCAGAATCTCAAACTCTTTTAACTGTCCATAATTAAAATTTGACATTAAAACCAAATATATAATTAGCACAACATCTGATGCAGAGATACTAAAATGATGTTAAAGTTAGGACTTTCTCTAAATTCATCAAAGTTCTTTTAGATGTTTCTTAGCTTAAGTATATGAACACCCCTAATACAAAGAAAGGATGCTTCATTAAGGATGGTGATTCTGATCATAACCTCATGTTTGCTACTTTGATTTTTGAGTTAATTACATTTTTGGACCCTGTAGTTTATCTAAAATTACGAAATTGGTCCCTGGGTCGTATTTTTTACGGGTTTGGTCCTTCCAGACCCGTTTTGCTTGCATGTTTGGTCCCTTCTAAACTTGAAATGACTAGTTTACCCTTCTCTTATATTTTTTCCATTTTCATTAAATTATATTGAATTTTTTAATGTTATTTAATATTAAAACCTTCTAAAATATTAGATCTTTCTCTCTCTGTAATCTATATCTTTCTCTCCCATCGTCTCTCTCCCTACGCTCTCACAACACCACCACCGCCACCATCATACTCAACCACCACCACTGCCACCATCATACTCAACCACCACCGCCGCCACCTTCATAGTTAACCACCGCCGCCACTTTCATCTTCACCCACCACCTTCATGTTCACCCTTATCACCGGCACATTCATCTTTAACCACGAACACTGCCATCTTCATCATCACCTCTGTCTTCATCTCTAATCATCACCACCAACTCACTTCATCTTCATGAAAACAGCCACCAATATAAAACCCTAAATCGAACACCTCCAAACACCAAATCGAACTGTAGACAACTAATTTCTTAACACCAAATTGAACAAATTAGGGCTTTGGATTTAATTAGGGTTTTCGTTCTTAAATATCTTGAATCGGTTAGGGCTTTATATCTTGAATATCTCATTCTTGAATCCCTTGAATGGTTAGGGTTTACACAAGGTTTTCGTTCTTGAATATGTTAAATCGATTGGGGCTTCAAAATTGTGCAGAGGAAGGCAGTGGAGGCTTTGAAATATGTGTTTGTTATCGGTTTTTTGAATCCCTTGAATCATTTGGTTTCAATCAATTAGGTTAGGGGTGTTCGTTTACAATTTCTGGAGATGGTGGTGGAGCAGGAGAGAGGGAGGACAAAGACGAGGAGATGGAGGTGGTGGTATTGTGAGTCGGCAGAGAGAGAGAAGGGGTGAGAGAGAGAGAAGGGGCAAAATAATATTTAATGGTAAAATAATTAATTAATAATTGAAGAAAATAAAAAAAGTAATAGAAGAGGGGAAAATTTGTCATGTTAAGTTTAGCAGGGACCAAACATGCAAGCAAAACGGGTCGGGAGAGACCAAACCCGTAAAAAATGCGTCCCAGGGACCAATTTCGTAATTTTAGGTAAACCACAGGGACCAAAAATGTAATTAACTCTTGATTTTTTTTAATCTCTACTCTATGCTTAAATAGTGATTTGTGAAGAACAAAAGCTTAATTATAATGAACTCAACAACTCAACTGGAGGTGTCAAACAACACTCACCTTGACTTTTGAAGTTAAATCAGTCATAATAATCAATGTTTCCCAATTAATAAATTCATAATTTGCCCATTTGCTATATAATTGCGTTCTCGCTTTACCTCCATTCATAATTTCCACACACACACAAACACACAGACAGAGTAACACACCAGCAAGTGGTTGATTAAAAAAATCAAACAATAAACATTTCAACAAAACCAGTTAACGGGAGAAACTTAAGATCGATACATGCAATAAAGAAAAGGAAAAGTACATACCCACAAATTACTGCATAACCATAGAAAATCGATTATCAATCGAAACACATCTTCGATTTTAGCATCAACATTAATTTGTGCCTCGATCGATGCTATCGTAAACAACCTTTGGTCAACTGAGAAACATTGGAGAAGCAAACCTACGGGAGAAGGCAAAAGAAAAGGCAATGATGGGGAGAAAAAAAACAACAGGAAGAAGAAGAAAAAGGATACGGTGTGAGAGAGGAAAGGAAAATTGAAAAAAGTTAATGTGGGTACTCATGGCTAGAAACTGCGATCAGTTGTTTAAAATGAAACAGACTCACCACCAGGCCAACAATGCTATTTGATAACTTAGTTACAAATAAAATACAAATACTAATATAGAAATGTTACTGTTCATAATTCCTTACAAATGTTAGTATATATAATTTAGAGAGCTAAAATATTTGACTGCGTACAGGAAGAAACGATGAATAATAAAAACAGAAAAAAGTACAAGTGAGTGGAAAATCAATATCAAGATATCTTATAATTAAGACGTACAATTAATTAAGCATTTGGGACCTAGCTAATAAATTAATTGAAAACCTACATATATAAATATATACACAATTAATATAATTAAATACGTAAAACTTAATAAATAAAGGAATTTAGAGATCGGTATAGTTTAATTAAAAATCGAAACGTACAATTAATTGTAGGGATGGTAATTATCGACACGATATGAAACACGACACGAACCGAACACGCAAATAAACGGGTTTCGGTTGAGTATAAACGGGTTCTGGTCGTTTTTGGGTTGACCCCGCCAACCCCGTATAAATAAACGGGTTGTGTTCGGGTTGACTTGCGGGTTCGCGGGTCGACCCGTCAACCCGTATATATATTTATGATATTTTTTATTTTCTATTTATCCTTATATATTTCATGTTTCCTATTTGGTTTTTTATCTTTTATCTTATTCCTTAGTCATCATAAACTTAATAAGAAACAATTCTATTGTCTCCTTTTATTCATTCGCCGTTTTAATGCTATTGTCTTCTTTTGTTCTTAGGTAGGGTTGAACTTTATTAAATAATTTGCATTTAAATTTTGTATTTTGACAAACAAAGGACAAAATTAGTAAAACTAGACCCACTGACTCGCCAACCAATTAATGATCTGCCAACTCGTTAGTGACCCGCAAACCTGTTTATGACCCGCCAACCCATATATTTAAACGGGTTACGCGGGTCATGCCGTGTTTCAACTTATACGGGTCATGTCACGCATCTTGACACAAATAATTATACAGGTCGTGTTCGGTCACGACCCATCGACCCGCGACCCGCCAAACCGTGAACCCGCGACCCGCCTACCCGAACACGACACGATTACCATCCCTAATTAATTGTTGAAGATATTTATAATAACTCTGACATCCCAACTAGCTGTCACAACACGCAAATGACCATAATGAATTTTTAATCAGGTTAATTATGCGTTTTTATTTATTTATAAGTCAATCAACAGGTATACTTATAGTAATATTAATAGTATTATTAATAATAATAGTAATAATACTATTATTATTACTTTTATTACTATCATTACTATTATTTTTACTATTATTAATATTATTATTATTATTATTTTGAAATATTTCTTGAAGAAGAAATTTAAATACATTAGTATTATATAATTATTACATCATCTAAACCAGTGTCACATCATACAATGACCTGTCACACAAGACCTATATACTAATTGGTAATTTTTAAAACTTCAATGCATTAAAGAGTATGTTTTAAACTTTGATTCACGTAATAGCAAAACATGACAAGTTATTTTAAGAAGCTAAACCAATTAATTAAAGTTTTTGAATTTAAAAAATATAAAATAGTAAATTATTTATATATGATTATATTAATAGAATATTCTCTTCAATTCCAAAGAAGATGCATGGAAAACCAACTAGAGATATTTATGCGTTTTAATTTGTAATCAAACTCGTAAACATATTAAAATTATGGGCGAGTATCCTCTCATGTTTGAGTCAAACATGACATATCATGTTCTTTCACAAACAAGAGAGTGAATTTTACAAAGGGGACCCATTCTTGACTAACATAAGAGACTCACTCTCATGTTTGTGAGAGAACATAATGGGTCATGTTTGACTCATACATGAGAGGATCCTAACCCTAAAATTACATACAAATATTGATGACATAAATAAGAATCTAGATAGGACATTACTCTTAGCATGAATAAAGAGAACGAATAGATCGAAGAATCAAACACCTAAACTTCACAAAAAGGCTTGTAGCCTAGCGGTATCTTGTGTTGTAAGGTGGTGCTCCCTCTCAAGAGGCTGTGGATTCAAGTCCCGACGTGGACAATAGGTTAGATTTAAGAGTAAGTATAGAAGGTGGGTGTGTTTGCTGTAAAAAAAACACCTAAACTTCATTAAAGCCACTTTAATTATGTCAACATATTGTGTCTCACCTCCGGCGCTAAAGTTGAGTGATATTGCAAATGCTATTGATGAATATGCTTGGCTTTGTAATGTTCTTGAGTGGAACCCTTCTCTAGGCTGTGTATATAGGCAAGGAGCTTCGATATTGTTATGATCATCATTTAAAGAAACTTAAATTTTATATAAATTACCAGTAAGATGCTGTAGGATTATATGCCCACTGACACGCGTAGATTAGTAATGTTACCGATAAAAGACGAGCCTATTGGGTCACACGCCAAGGATTGATCCCGACAGCACATAACGCGAACGAGAGAAACGGAAAAACAGGAAAAAGGGCCTTACGGCCGCAAGGGTTACGCGCCGCGTAACCTTACACTTACGCGCCGCGTAAGTGCTCTGACAGATTCCAATTATGCATTTAATGTCTTGCTTGGCTCAAGGATAATTATTGGACACCCTAAGACTGACATGTACGACCAATTACTCTGCCATGACAGGTGAGAGTGGTCATAAAAGCCTAAGGGAGTGTCCTACATGCCATAAGTTGCATTATTGACCAAGAATACATGCAATTCTCTATCTCTCTCTCTCTCTCTCAAGAACACTTGCATACACTTTCGCTAAGTGTTCTTGGCTGTTCTTGAATATATCCAGAAAATTATGAATGTTCTTAGTAATTTTATGGAGCTTGTGAGTTGTTCCAAGGTATGGTTTCAAGTCTTGAAGATCATAACTTGGCTTACTAGCATTTGGGGATCAAACAAACTTGGAGTGGACTATCAATAGAGAGTTGCTCTCTTGGTGACTTAGAGTTCATCCTAACATGAAGAACAAGGGGCTGGAGCATGGTATATTTCTTATTCCATCTCTTTTATTTTGGTTGCAATACATGTATGTAGAGTTCCACCATTGACGGGTATTGTTGGCATCTTGTTTTTCTACCCAAACCATGTTTTTCACGCTTCCGCGGCGTGGGTGAGATAGCCAACGAAACCCAACAGTGGTATCAGAGCCATCTCTACATAGGTATTGCACCTTGGTTGCTTGAAAATCGAAAACGATATTTTCCCGAAAATATTTAAGTATTTAAAAATCGTTTTCGGTTTTGGCACTTTGATAGCTTCTTGATTCTTTTTAGAATATTTGTAAATATTCATTTTGATCTCCATAATATTTTGATTCACATATTTATATACATGTTAAGATTTTTTATTAAATTTATACAATTATATATTTATGGTGAGTATATATATATTTATATCTTTCATCAAAAATAGTTTGATGTTACTAGTAAATATATATATATACTAGGATTATTTTTGTAAATATAGTTTTTTGACAAAAATAATCTTAATCAAAATAATCTTGGTCAAAATGGTGTTAGACACCATTATTATCATTTATATTATTTGTGGTTGTATATATTTTGTATCCGGTAATAAATTGCCCATATAGACCTATGTTGTTGGTTTTGGTTGTTTATATATTTATTCATTCATTTGGTGGTTTTTAACCACAATGGTATGTAATAATTATTTCGGTTAATAAAATTTATATTTATTACGGCTTGCATGCCGTTGTATTATTTTGTACTTGTTAGTAGCTTAAAATTACAACTGTGGCTTGCACGCCGTTTCTTTTCAAATTTGTATGTAATTGTGAAAAAGAAGAAACCGAAGACAACCATCGGGAGACGTGTAGGTGATGTCCCGGCTAGACTCAAATCCGGAAGTCCAAGTGGAGGTGACAGATTTAGTGGGAGCAAACCGACAAGGTCAAATGTATACATCCTTAGATTGACCTTGTTCTTCCGTTTTGGCTCACGGGAGAACACATAGGATTTTGGGGCAAATTACCGGATATATATATATATATATATATATATATATGTGTGTGTGTGTGTGTATGTGTGTGTGTGGTTGTTTATTATTTTGTATTTTCTTGCGTGGTTGTTAGGAATTCGCATGCTAGAAAATTTTTCAAAACTAATAAAAATCAGGAGATTTGTTAAATTGGTTAACAAACTCGCGCGCGCACACGATTAATAAACGAATATAAATATATATATATATTTTATGTTCAAAGTGAAAAATGTATTTTGTCACTTATTTGTTAATCAAACCGCAAATAGAGGTTTTTTAAACCGGAAAAACTAAAGTCCCGTTTTTCTTAAAAAATGTAAATTTAAAGCACCGTCCATAAGATGACTCCACCCGATATTAGTGAAACTTGGAGGATTTCGAGCTTAGCATGAATGATCCCTTGCGTAACTGTGTGGAAGGTGAGGGTGGCAACTCGCAATAATTGACGTCGAGCTTAGCACGAGTTAATTGTTGGACGAGAGTACCACCGAGTATCTTGATGGATAATTTACAAATACAATTTAAAATCTTGGTTGACTTTTTCGAGCTTAGCACAAGTCAAACAAATTTTAATTTTTGTTTGGTGCATGAAGGGATTAAACATGCCAATAGATATAATGGATATCAATGAATCCCGCAAGATGCTTATGAGTTGTAATAGAGATTACAATCGGTAATATTGTTACCGGCCCGAAATAACTTTATGAAGTGATCCGTGGCAAACCCGTCATGAATTAGAGTGAAATAAGGTTCTTAGCGCTTGTTAAAATAAATTGGTTTTTAATCAAATGGGTAATTATTTTAACTAGGATCATATCAATATAAACTTAGACGTGTATTCTAATATTAGACGATCACGTTAACAACACCACATTAAAATAAATACTCCGTTCTTTCTTAGTAAAGGATAAAATCATAAATGTAAACTTCGTCGACTAATATTAATTATTAAGTCAAAGTTGTACATTATTGATAAACCCTTTTTAAAGCCACTTGCTACCAACGCGAACTAGGTTACTAGATACGCATGACGCATATCAAAGACACAAAAAAGGTTTCTTATTATATATTGTTCGACTTAATAATTGCGAAAGATTATATGCCCACTGACACGCGTAGATTAGTAATGTTACCGATAAAAGACGAGCCTATTGGGTCACACGCCAAGGATTGATCCCGACAGCACATAACGCGAACGAGAGAAACGGAAAAACAGGAAAAAGGGCCTTACGGCCGCAAGGGTTACGCGCCGCGTAAGTGCTCTGACAGATTCCAATTATGCATTTAATGTCTTGCTTGCGACCAATTACTCTGCCATGACAGGTGAGAGTGGTCATAAAAGTCTAAGGTAGTGTCCTACATGCCATAAGTTGCATTATTGACCAAGAATACATGCAAAAAAAAAAAAAAAAAAATACATGCAATTCTCTCTCTCTCTCTCTCTCTCTCTCTCTCTCAAGAACACTTGCATACACTTTCTCTAAGTGTTCTTGGCTGTTCTTGAATATATCCAGAAAATTATGAATGTTCTTAGTAATTTTATGGAGCTTGTGAGTTGTTCCAAGGTATGGTTTCAAGTCTTGAAGATCATAACTTGGCTTACTAGCATTTGGGGATCAAACAAACTTGGAGTGGACTATCAATAGAGAGTTGCTCTCTTGGTGACTTAGAGTTCATCCCAACATGATCACAAGGGGCTGGAGCATCTTATTTCATCTCTTTTATTTTGGTTGCAATACATGTATGTAGAGTTCTACCATTGACGGGTATTGTTGGCATCTTGTTTTTCTACCCAAACCATGTTTTTCACGCTTCCGCGGCGCGGGTGAGATGGCCAACGAAACCCAACAGATGCTAGATACGATATACAAACAATTAATAAAAAAAAAATAGTTAAGCTACCACAACACATGACCCAAACTAATAAATTACATTTGGCTCTATGTCTAACTCAAGTATAAACTCAAGTATAAAGAATGACTTGTACATACTCCACCCAACAAATAAGCTATTGAGAATCTTTTACTATTAAACCCCATATTATTCTTACTTTCTAAATAAACCAAAAAACATCCCGCTATAACTTCCCAGAATTTTCTCCTTTTCTACTTACCATTTGCCTACGATCGATTTATAGTGTGTAGTGTTAAAAAATTACTAGTAGCCTTTTTCGTTTTTAATATATATTATGGGGTCGGAGCAACTTCTACCATCATTTCATTTTCTTCAAAAGTTTGCATATCTTTCAAAGATAATTTGGTAGAAAAGAGGTTGTAGATACATCACTAGTTCACTAGGTTTTACACTTATAAAATAAAAGCCGCGTTCTATTCTAAAATAAAAGGACCTACACCCTATAAAGCAATGATTTAAAACCCGGGTTGACCCGGGACACGGTCATGAGGGCGGGCCGATTAAGGCTGGGTTTTTGGCTATTTTTGAATCGCAGTGATCCGGCGGGTTTATGGTTCACCCGGGTTGAACCGGCGTCTTCGACCCGGATTGACCCGGTCATTGACCAGGCTTCCAATTAAATTTTTTTTTAAAAATTTTAACCGTAGGCGGACACTTCCAATTAAAAAAAAAAACGTTTTAATTTGCTTTGATCATGAACAATTATTGTTTGAACTTTGAACTTTGATGTTTGAATGTTTTTTTTGTTGGTATTGTGTGTTGAAGTTAATTGTTGTATTTAGATTGATAATATAGTAAGTTTATGTTTTTTTATTATGTTGGGCAGCTTATATATATATATATATATATAAACACATATATGCAGGTATATTAAAAAAAGGGAAAAAGGCATGACCCAGGTTGACCCGGCTGTTGGACCGGTTGACCCGCGACCCAGCCAGAAGACCGGGTCAACTAAAAACCCGGGTTTTAAAACATTGCTATAAATGAGGGTAAAGATTCTCTCATGTTGTGGTCAAAGAAGACCTATCATGTTCTCTCACATACATAAGAGTGAGTCACTTATAATTAAGTGAAAAATAAGTCCCTTTATAGATCTCATTTTTATATTTATATGAAAACATGATAGATAATATTTAACCAAACATTAGATGATCTTAAACTCCCAACAAAACACAAAGTTGAAGGGTAAAGAAACAAAATTGTAGAAAAACCTCAAGTGTGAACCATATGTAGGTGTGGGACCCGCGTGAGTGTAGTTAAATAGGAAGCAAGCCACCCACATTGCGGAAGCCCACACCTTCCTTCTTCCATTTATTACACACACACACACCGGCCCAGATCTAACTCACTCCATTCCTCATCTATTAATATTCCATCTCCATACTTCTTTTCTTTCAATTCTTCACTCTCACACCACCACCGCCACCACAGCTGGCCATGGGTTTGCCTCTTAAACTCGCCGTACTTTCCGCCGCCGTCATGTCCACCGCCGTCATGATCAACTTCTTATCACCCTTCTTCATTAATTTCACAATCTCCGACCTTCCTATCATATACACCTCATTTATCTCCTGGCTCAAACCACCCTATCTTTACGTTGTTATCAACTGTATCATCATCACTATCGTCGCTTCTTCACGGTTGCAGTCCAAGCTCGACGGTCATTCTCACTCGCTCTCTACTTTCCCTGCACCGGTCCTGATCCCGGCTCACGAACCCGTCAAGGTTGTGCTTCCTGTTGAACTACCACCCGTTTATCATGAACCGGAAGTACCCGAACTGGTGAAGGTTGTTGACGGCGGTTATAACAGTGGTTCGAGATTTGGTCAAGTAATACCTGAACCCGAGTTCAGCGCTCCTGATGATGAGTTAATTACGGATAATTTTATGGATGAAGATATGAAGATCGCGAAGGAAGCTTATGAAGAAATCAAGAAAAGTAGCAGCAGGGACAGTGTTAATTATAATAAATCTGTAATCTCGATGCCTGTCGCCTTTACGCCGCCTTCGAAAATGAATCAAGTGGAGTTATCTTCACCACCGGTGCAGAAACCACCAGCCTCCGCCAGATTTGGCCACCGGAAACCTGCAAAAGCCACCCTCGAAGGTAAAAACATTCAATTAAATTTTCAAATCGTTATTAGTAATTATGAAAATAATAAAAATCATATATACATATTCGAGCAATTAATTGCACATGCTTAAAACTCAGAGGTAACTGACAAATGAAAGAAACAAGACTTGTAAACCTTGATCGTCGGAACTCTCCACCGATCGAACGTTAAAAGATAAGACTAAAAAATAAAAAATTACAGTAAGAAAAGTGACGTCATATTTTCGAATTTAGATTTATTTTTGGATAAATACACGTAGGAAAACAATTGACTGTGTGGATTTGCAGGTGGGCGGACATTGAGAGTTTCAAAACCCAAGCGGCAAGACACGCTGGAGACCACATGGAAGGCAATAACGGAGGGTCGTGCGGTACCTTTAACGAGACACCTCCGTAAATCCGACACGTGGGAGACCCACGTTAACGGTCGTCAAACTCACGTTAACTCCGAGGAGGAGTTACAGCTACCGATCGATGATCATAGTCACTCCGACAGGATGACAAAATCAGAAACGTTCGAGGTGAAGAGTGGCGGTGGCAGCCGGAAACCACCGGCAGCGCCGTCGAAGCTGAGCCGGTCGGGAGGGTCAGGAAGGCTGAGGAAAGAACCGTCGTTGGGGCAGGAGGAGTTGAACCGGAGAGTTGAAGCATTTATAAAGAAATTTAACGAGGATATGAGGTTGCAGAGGCAGGAATCGATGAACCAGTTTATGGAGATGATTAACCGTGGGGCCCATTAATTAGATCAACAACTGTAGTAAGATTAATTCTGTGTTGAAGGTAGCTAGCTGTTCCACCTTTTTTGGACCAATCGTACGTAGGACACTGGATAATGTTCCAAAACAAAGTATGTGTCTGTGTGTGTTTTCTTAATTTTTTTTTCCTTTGTTATGGTGGAAGCTAATTAAGGATGTAAAATTATTACCATATTAAAACATTGTAAATTTTGATATACTATTGATATTTTAGATACATCTTGTGGATGTTAATCCTACTTAATTTGTGTAAATATCATAAGACAGCTTAATTAGTAACTATAATCTTGCAAGATGTTTTCATATGACGGATTTAAGTACGTATTATTGTTCTTAAATCTAGCAAAACATTAGATATTATGGTTCTTGAATTAATCTAGCAAGATGTTAGTGTTAATTGGTATTGAACCTCACGCCTTTTTCCATTGATTGATAATCTTTAAATAATGAATACAAAAACAAACTTCCCTATAATTTTGGGAAGGATTACAAGAGATAACTACAAATTCAAATAAAGATAATATATATCCTAATAGCTTCCGTTAATAGCCCCCCTCAGTTGGAGCAGGAGGAGGACGAATGCTCAAACTGTCTCTAAAATCGAGAAATAGCTGGCGAGGAAGCCCTTTGGTGAAAATATCCGCGTACTGAAAAGTAGATGGGATATGCAAAACCCGAACGTGACCCAAAGCAACCTTTTCCCGAACAAAATGTATATTCATCTCAATGTGTTTAGTCCGCTGATGTTGGACGGGATTGCCGGAGAGATAAACAGTAGAGACGTTATCACAGTATACTAGAGTGGACCGCTTGATAGGCACGTGAAGCTCAAGTAATAGATTTCGAATCCAGCAAGTCTCTGCGACGACGTTGGCGACCCCCCGATATTCAGCTTCAACACTGGAACGAGAAAGAGTCGGTTGACGCTTAGCAGACCATAAAATTAGATTGTCACCAAGAAAAACGCAGTAACCTGAAGTTGAGCGTCGAGTGTCAGGGTAGTCACCCCAGTCAGCATCGGTGTAAGCGATAAGCTGACTGGGAAGAGATGGGTATAACTGCAGGCCTAGATGAATGGTCCCCTTGAGATAACGAAGAATCCGTTTCAACGCGTTAAAATGAGGTTCCCGAGGGGCGTGCATAAATAAACAGATTTGCTGAACCGCGTAAGCAATATCGGGACGAGTGAACGTAAGGTATTGTAATGCCCCAGCAAGACTCCGATACGTAGTAGAGTCAGACAATAATGATCCAACGTTGGCACTTAGTTTAGAGGTGGTATCGACGGGTTTGCAATTTTCCATGTGTGCCCGTTTGAGAATGGTTTCCGCATATTTTTGTTGAGACAAGAACATACCCGTGGACGTGCGAGTAACCGAAATACCCAAGACATATGTAAGATTGCCAAGATCGGTCATCTCGAATTCTTGCTTAAGAGCTGTGATGATGGAACTTTGTAGTCGAGCAGAAGAAGCTGTGAGCACAATATCATCCACATAGAGAAGCAAATAGGCCATGTCATTATTGTGCTTATAGATGAACAAAGAATTATCACTCTTGCTGCACAAAAAACCAAGCTTAAGAAGATGATTGGCAAACCGTTGGTACCAAGCTCTCGGGGCCTGTTTCAAACCATATAGAGATTTCCGAAGCTTGCAAACATAGCCCGGGAAAGAGGGGTGAGAGAATCCTGGCGGTTGATGCATATAGACCGTCTCGTTGAGATCGCCATGTAAGAAGGCATTTTTAACATCTAACTGATGAATCGGCCATTTTCGTCCCAAAGCAAGAGAAAGAACGGTGCGGATAGTGGCCGGTTTGACAACCGGGCTAAAATTTTCGTCACAATCAATCCCAATCTCCTGATATTTTCCATTAACAACAAGCCGTGGCTTATATCGTTCAAGGGAACCATCTGCATTAAATTTTTGACGAAATATCCAATGGCAACGAATAATATTAGCATCTGGTGGATGAGGAACCAAGTCCTAAGTATTTTGTTTAAGCAATGCATTAAATTCAGTAGTCATGGCAGAGTTCCAGTTCGGGTCTAAAATGGCAAGCTTAGGATTAGAAGGAATCGGAGAGATGGATTGAGTGTGGAGAGAGAAAAGAGGGTTTGGTTTGAAAATGCCGCTTTTAGAACGAGTTTGCATGGGGTGCTGCGAGGGAGGAGACACGGGAGCTTGTGTGGGTGTAGGTTGGGTTATTGGGTCGGGGTGTGGAGCGGGTGTTGATGGTGAGGTAGGCGACGCAGAACTTGAGTCATGTGGGGATTGAGAATGATGTATGATGTAAGGTGATACGGGAATATCATGGAGAAAATCATAAGATTTAGGTTGGTATGTAGAAAGCTTGGAAAAGGGGAAGGTGTTTTCATAAAAGGTGACATGATGTGAGATGAAGAATTGGTTGGTAGTTGAATTTAGACACAAGTACCCACGATGGTTGGTAGGGTAACCGAGGAACACACACGGAGTTGATCTGGGAGTGAGTTTGTTAGGTGTTGTGGAAGAGGTGTTGGGGTAGCATAAACAACCGAAGGTGCGAAGGTGAGAGTAGGATGGGATTCGATGATAAAGGATGGTAGTGGGTGTATGGTTTTTAATTGGGGTGGATGTGAAATAACTCTACCTAGGAGGCATAGTGGTCATCGTTCTGATTTAACACAATGGGGATGGAGTTCTTGATGTTATTGACTCCAAAAGCTGGGTGAAAGGGAGATTTGGGGGGTTGAGAAGCTTCGCCGGAGTCTGTCATACTTGGCGGAAGATGGTGGTTGGCTAGCGGCAGAAGATAGAGCCGTCCAGAAACGAACGAGAGAGAGAAGAAGAGCCTAAATTGGCTCTGATACCATGTTAATTGGTATTGAACCTCACACCTTTTTCCATTGATTGATAACCTTTAAATAATGAATACAAAAACAAACTTCCCTATAATTTTGGGAAGGATTACAAGAGATAACTACAAATTCAAATAAAGATAATACATATCCTAATAGCTTCCGTTAATAGTTAGATTAAATAAAGCATCTTAGTCTTGCAAATCCCTTGTAGCTTGATTGAATTAGGTACTCTAGCTTCTTGTTGTTGAGATCGCTAGTCTTGTTTAAAAAAAATTGTGAATATCAATTAAATTCAGGTGATAAAAAATTTAATCGTTTATTTACTCATGACTCTAGTCAGATGTTTCAAAATATGATATAACACTATTTAAGTTAGTATATAATAAAGTGAAACAATTATTTAAAGAATTTCAACATCCATGAAAAATTCATATATGCTACTAAAGCTGTAATAAGCCTAAAATAGATGGAAACCGTGCATATATAGAAGGTTAAGGAGATGACAGGTGTGTGCAGCCCCCTGACATGTGGAGCCAAAAGGCGACCGGTCGGTAAGTCGGTTGAGGTGTTGTGCGGCTGTTAGGATATCCTGATAAACAAGTAAACTAGAAAAGGCTGGCTCTCGTGTGGACATCCATATATGGTTAATTATGAAGTCATTTGACTTTTTAAACCTCCTTTAAGGTTACAATCTTCCAAAACGACAGAATCTTAAGCGATGACCACACATAGTTGTAGTCAAAGACTGGATAATTCTATTTATCCCGTACATACACGTACGTACATTTAACAAGCAAGCATCTTCATTTAATTTGTGTGGTATAGGATCCAGTCGTTATGAACATTGGTAAACAATTATAGTCTTCGTTATAAGTCGTGAAGATCATTGAAGCTTACTTAATAGTTAAGTTGTTATCTTCTTGTTTGAAAAACTAGCTAGATCAACTACTTGTAGAGTTGTAGCAACTAACCGTTACAACTAACCAATTAAGTCCTGGATTTAGATTTATCCTATATCTACATAAAGTTACTATATAAAGAATTTAACATTCATTCTTACACAATTTTAGAACTACTTAAGTTTAAGTAGTATCTTTTTATATGGTAATACGAGCCGTTAAAACAATATTCAAGTCGATTATCTTTTTAATTACCTTAGCTAACTTTTGGTGATTGTTGTTTTAATAATTCATTACACGTATACTTTTTCCTTATTAAATTGTTTTTGAAATAATATTTTAAAAATTAATAAAAGAGTTAGATGAGATAAAGAAAAGTAAAGAAAATAGTAAAATGAGAAAGAAAACAGATATATATGTAGTCAAGCACAAACCATCTGTCGCCGTATTATACGGTTCCTATGCTATTATAATGTAAACTATTTTAATTTAATATATTTAACTCTTTATATATCAAATCTAAAGTTATTTTTTTAATCTTCATATCATTTATACTAAGAGAAAATAATGTTTGCAGTTAACGGTACCTAATTTAGATACAGTTATACTAATATACCACTTAAATCATTAAACTCAAATAATTGAGATATCTCTTGTTTAGGTTGTATATGATTATAATTATACCTAAGTTAGGTACAGTTAAATAGTTAACTACACACATTATTTCCTAGTATACTAAATAGAACCGTCAATCAAATTAAATGGAGTCGGCTAGAAACTTATATGCTATCTTAATAACAAAACTTTTCATGATAAAAAAATGTATAAATTTTTTTTTAATTTTCAACAGGTCGGTAAGGTCTTAATTTAAGAAGTTTTATTAAAAATAACATTTAATTATAAATTAACAACTTATATAAAATAAAACATAATAATTATCTACTACTTTATGTGTTTCGGCTAGTTATAGAAAATTTATGTGATTAATAAATTTTTGACCTTTAGTTATTTCCATGTAAATTGCTACGCACTTACAATTTTGTTATTATTTTAATTTCATTCACCAGAGAAGTTGGTGATGGTAGACGGGCCCGCCCATGGGCCGGGTGAAGTGGGCAACGGCCCAGGATCTGTATGTATATCATGTATGTAGTAAAGTAGGTATGTATCTATGTTACTAATCAGTCCATCTAAGGGTATAGGGCCCACGTCCGACAGTCGAGAGGGTAAGCAGTAGAGGTGCACAAAAAAACCGAATATCCGATTTATACGAAAAAATATCCGAAACCGGATTTTGTAGAAACCGGTTTTTTTTTATCCGGATCGGATTTTCCAAAACCGGATAGTATAACCGGTTATAAAGATTTTGGGCCGACCGGATTTTTTACCGGATAAAAAACCGGTTTTTTTGAAACCGGTTTTTATCCGGTTTTTTATCCGGTTTTTTACTACTAGCCGTTAGGTTCGAAAAGTAGCCGTTTTCTAGCCGTTTGGGGTGTTTCTTGACCGTTTTTTTCTTATTTTTTTACCATTTTGCCACCCAAAACACTTATATATAGTGTGGGTATGTTGTGGGATTAAATCACAACTTACATCTTCCAAATTCTCTCCAAATTCTCTACTTTTATTCACCAAAGCTCACTTTCATTCACTTTCTTGAGATTGATATCATGGCCGGTAGTAGTAGCATGCCGAATACGGGAGAATCTTCCGTCGGAGGAAACCCCGATGTGGTGAGGATTCTCGAGCATAATAGAAATAAAGAAATTTGGGAACATTTCGACTTGTGCGAGATGTCCAACGGTTCAAAAAGGGCTCGGTGCAAACTTTGTCACAAGTTTCTAGCACCCGAAGGCAACTCTACTTTGAGGGCTCATATTTCCAAGTCATGCAAGGCGCTAAGAGCAACATCCGATGCAACTCAAGCCAACATGACGAATCAAGGTGGTGTTTTCATTTACGACAACGACAAATTACGAGACGCTTTTACGAGGTTCGTGATTACAAAAGCTTTGCCGTTTGACCACTTTGATGATAAAGATTTCACCGAAACCATCCAAACACTAATGCAACCGCGTTACACCGCTGTAAGTCGTACTACCCTTAGGCGTGATGCAATAAAAATGTGGCGTGCGGCTAGAGAAAAAATGATTTTAGGATTCCAAGAACACCGTTATGGTGTGTCACTTACATGTGACGTTTGGAGTTCTCCACATAACACCGGACATTCTTTTCTAGCCGTCACGGCCCATTGGCTAGACCAAGATAGTTGGCAAATGATGAAACGTACAATCGCGTTTGAGTTATTTGGTGAACCACACACCGGCGCAAATTTATTTGCGCTTTTAAAAAGGGTGATTTGTGTTTATAACATACAAAACAAAGTTTATTCTATGTCTTTTGATAATGCGTCAAATAACACAAACGCGGTTCCACGATTAAAGATACTACTTTCACCAATTTTAGACGGTGTGTTTTTTCACACTCGTTGTGCTGCACACATCATCAATCTTTCCGTTCAAGCCGGTTTGGAGGTTATTGACTCCAAAAGAAAAGAATTCAAAGAAATGATAAAATCGATTTTTTGCTCCAACAACAAACGGTTGAATAATTATAAACGTTTTTGCAAGTCGGTTAATTGTAAAGCTTTGGGTCCAAATTTGGATTGTCCAACTCGTTGGAACTCCACTTGGATGATGATGCACTCCGCCTTAAGGCAAAGAGATACGTTGCAAACTTTTCACAAAAACTTGTTTGATAAAGGTCTTGTAGCACAAGAGTATCCGAATGACGGTTGGGAAATGATTTCAAAACTACACGATTTACTTGAGGTTTTTAAAGACGCAACAACTTGTTTATCCGGCGTTTATTATCCCACTAGTCCGTTGGTGCTTAACCAATTGTTTTTGATGGCTAGCAA
This sequence comes from Pulicaria dysenterica, assembly GCA_947179395.2. Taxonomy (NCBI): domain Eukaryota; kingdom Viridiplantae; phylum Streptophyta; class Magnoliopsida; order Asterales; family Asteraceae; genus Pulicaria; species Pulicaria dysenterica. The sequence continues at coordinate 11,873,129 of OX359291.1, forward strand.
AATTGGTGACTTTGAGTTTGAAGGTGAAGAATTGAAACTCGTTGGGGCAAAAATGAAAGAAAAACTTTTAAAATATTTTAAGGAAATTCCCCCGGTATTTACTTGTGCCGCCGCTTTAAACCCTTGTTTAAACGTTGGTGGAGTTGAAACATTAATCGAACAAATTGCATTTTCTTTTAACCTTACCGAAGATGATCCCGCTTTTATAACTAACCAAACCAATTATTTCAATAAATGTTTTCGAGATATGTTTGAGATCTATTTGGGTAAATACGGGACATCTAGTGCCATTCATGATCAAATGAGAGCGGAATCTAGTAGACGCCAAAGTAATGCGGGTTTGTCACTTTTTAACACAATTATGAACTCTCAATCCAAGAGAGCACGTGGTTCCACCCCAAGTAGTGAGTTGGGGAATTACATGTCAACCAATTTTATAGCAAAATATACATATGAGGATTTTCAAACTTTTGATATTTTGGCTTGGTGGAAGGAAAGGGAATCACAATTTCCGGTTCTAGCCGCCATGGCCCGTGATCTACTAACCGTCCAAGCTTCTACGGTAGCTTCGGAATCTGCTTTTTCTGTGAGTGGCAGGGTCGTATCCGCAAGAAAATCACGGTTGAGTCCCGAATCTGTGGAAGTGTGTATTTGTTTAAAAGATTACTTGGATGGTGCGGCTAGAAGACAACACGTGACCACACTAGAAGACCCAATTGACGTCGACTTGGAATCAAACATACACAATGAAGAAGTGGAACTTGGAATATCGTCTCCCGATGAAGAAGAAGAAGAAGAAGAAGAAGCGTGAACGGGTTGCTATGTAGGGGTGATGGCGATGCCGAAGCTCCTCCCTGGCTTCCCACTTTTAATTCGAAGTTTGAATGGTTTTAAGTTAGATGTTTGTAGTTTGAATATTTTTAATTAGGAAGTTTGTAATTTTAACATTGTACTTTTTAAGTATTTAAATTAATCAAAATTTGAGTTTTCTTTCACATGTATGTTTTTTTATAGTATATATTATAGGAAATGTATTTAAAACAAAAAAACAAAAAAAAAAAAAAAAAAAAAAAAAAACAGTGGGCTACATAAAACATACGCGGACCGGATTTTTTTGCCTAGAATAAAAACCGGTTTTTTATAAAAACCGGTTATAGTATAAACCGAAACCGGATAAAATAGTATCGGAATTCGATATCAAAACCGGTTAATACTAAACCGGTTTTTTTCGTAACCGGTTTTTTTTGTCCGAAAAATCCGATCCGGTTTTTACTATAACCGGATATAGTAAAAACCGGTATTTGTTCACCTCTAGTAAGCAGTGAACCGGAGGGAGTGCAGGCTCTCGTGCAACGGCGGTATGGATTAGGTGTTCCGGCTATGTATTTATGAAGGGCTGGCATATACTACTATATATATATATATATATATATATATAATAGAAAATAAAACAAACATCAGATACGGTTATCTATAAAAGATGGCAGATAATAATTAATATGAATCGATTGGTTAGGTCGAAACTAGCATTTGATACCATTATATGAACATGCTTAATTGTAGAAACTGATTTGTAAGTATAAATCATGTGACTAATAAAAAAAATAATGACAAGCAATAAAATAAAAAAGTGAAGAATATGAGAGAGAAAATATTTAAGACACATATTAAACATATAATTGATTACACACATACTTAAGTTGACTTACAAGTTCTATATAAAATTTTCTTCATCATATCTAGGGATGTTAACGTCGAGCCAAACTTAACACTAATCGAGCCAAACTCTTTTAAAAGTGCAAAATCTCGAGCTCTAGCTCGTTCGAGCTCATTATTTGAGGCTCGAGCTCGGCTTGTGGAGTGTTTTACGAAACTTGTGAGAAGCTCATTAAAGCTCGTTTTTTTTAAAAGAGTTTAAATTATTAAAATAGTAATATATAAATAACAATTTGAACTTTAAATTATTATTTATTAATTTCTTTACATATTTAAAGATATAAAAACAATTTAAATTTTAAATTTTGAAGTTTTTCATATTTAATGATATAAATATAGATAAATACAATTATATAAGTAATAAATAAGAAGTAAAAAATAAATAAATATTATATCAAAGCTCGTTTAAGCTTGCTAGCCTTAAACGAGCCTAGTATACGAGACTTTTAACGATCTAAGCTCGAGTTTCTCACGAGTAGCGCGACTCATTCACTATCATCATTTTTATAAGTATGGGTAGAATTTAAATTACATAAGTGTTGATAATCAATTGGGCCTAAAGAGGGTTAGGCCTTTCCAATCTAAGCCTTGAAGGTGACCTAATGTGGACCTCTAGTAGCCTAGTAGGCCATAATTTCTCAAACAAAATCTTAGGACTGTACTACTACTCACTGTAGCAAACTTATAATTCGTAAATCAAAGCCTAATTGTAGATTTCTAGTTGAAAATAGAGATTTAGCGAGTAAAACAAATTAATCTAAACAAAGTAAAAAAAACCTGTATGTTTGATATGAAGCTTTTTAAAAGCTTCAAGCCTTTTGTTTCGAAAACAAAAGCTTATAGCTAGGATGTGGAGCTTTTATTTGCAAAAAGAACGTCAAAACATAACTCTTATACAACAATAAATTTATTGAACGGTAACTATAATTATTTACAGGTGAATTTTAAACTGTTTATTCAAAACATAGCATATATGTAAACAATAACCAACCCCCACCCTCTAAACTTATTGTTGCTTAATTGAAATTTGTTTGCTATAACATGATGTCTACATCTTATTCTTGTATATCATATCATATCATATATATGCTTAACAAAAATCAAGTCTTGCTATTAAATATGTGACTGATATTTATCTCTTTGGATATATTCTGACCATCATAAACAATGTTTTTAAATACCATATATTATAGAAAATTTAGTTATAATAATCTACACATTTTTCTCCACACACTTGAAATTACAAGAAGAATGGAAAGGTGACAAAAAATCTATGAGCCAGGCACAAACTTGGTGGCATAGACCCATGCATTGTTAGCCACAGGGTTATCCAAATGGTCCAACAGGTTCTCCAATGGCCCTTTCCCTGTCACTATCGCTTGAACAAAGAACCCAAACATCGAAAACATAGCTAGCCTTCCGTTCTTGATCTCCTTCACCTTCAACTCAGCGAAAGTCACTGGGTCATCTGCGAGGCCCAACGGGTCAAAGTATTGCCCACCCGGATAGAGGTTGTTACCATCCCCAACCCCATCAAGCCCATTAATACGGAACCCCTCCACAAGGCCCATTAGGACCACCTGGAACCCGAGCACTGCCAATATGCTCTGAGCATGGACCAGGTTCGGGTTCCCAAGGTAGTCCAAACCACCTTCAGAGAAGATTTGAGCTCCGGCCTTGAACCAAACGGGCTCCTTGAAATCCACTTTCACCCACTTTTCCAGAACCTCGGGTGTGATGCACCCGAGTGCACCAAGCATGGCCCATCGCCCATGGATAACCTAATTAACCATGATTAAACCATTAATTAATCACCTTTTGTATAATAATAATATAATAATGAAAATAATAATTCAAAAGTTATGACTTTGGTTACCTCAAGAGCCCGGTTTTTGGCGAAAGCCTCAGGATCGGCGGATAAACCGGCGGTGTCCCAACCGTAGTCACCGGGGAACTCACCGGTCAAGTAAGATGGGGTTTGAGCTGAAAAGGGTCCCAAGTACTTAACACGGTCAGGTCCATACCACAAATCATTTCCCTGCAGATCAACAAATAATTAAGATAAAAAAGATTATTAGATCCATAATTCAGTATATATAATCATCTAAAAAACAATCTTTTTTAATTTAATATAAGCAGAGATATATATATATATATATATATATATATATATATATATATATATATATATATATATATATATATATATATATATATATATATATATATATATATATTACCATGGTGAATTTGGCGGTGGGCATAGAGACCACATCTCTAAGGGGGTTGAGGCTAGATGATGGTCTGGTTTGACCCAAGAACGGGGTGGCTCGGACCACGGTGGAGGAGCTAGATGCTGCAGCCATTGGTGGTGATGATGGTGGTTGTGGTTGATGAGAACAAGATTGTAAGTGTTGGTGAGTTGCTGGTAAAGATGAAGGATACTGAAGATGTATGTGTAGGGGTGAGATGTGACACGTGGATGGTTGAAATTGAAAATATGGAAAGAACCAATGAGAGAGGTTTTAAAGATTTCTAATATCTTCAAACTCATATTACCCTATCCAATATTTGTCTACATCCTCTGTAGTTGCACTCTTTCTAACCACAAAAAACACTTGATTTCCATTTTCCAATATTGTTTCATTATTTTGAAAATTTTCTTATAAAGTTAAAAAAGCAGGTAGCTTAAATCAATCAATAATGAAACTTAGTTAGTTACCATTTAACTATAAAAGAATTTCAAATTTACATGTTATTTAGATGAACTTTATTTTATTTTACTTTATTTACGATAGGAGTCATCCTGAATTACTTGAGCTATGAAGCTTCAACACGGCCATCATACGTATTTATAGGTACGTAGGTGTTGAAATGCGAGGAATACTTGTTGTTACCTCTGTATATATATAATGAGAAAGAATTAGAGGCCCAATTGATTTAATAAACCATTAGAGTAAGCATATATGCAAGTGTCACAGTTTATATGATAATACATAACACAACTAATATATATATGTACAATTAAGGGGATTTCAGAAGATAAAATCAGCTCATGCCTAATTGAGTAGCTCAAAACACAAGATTATATCTCTTTTTACTATCAAGACTATTTCTGTTAACTTTAAGTATGGTTGACTTTGACCCGATAAACTCTGTAGAATTGTTCAACCTGTTATGACCTATTTAATTTTATGTTTTTTGCGATTGATTCTTTATCAGTAAAATTTGACCTGCATTGACCACCCGCAAGTAAATGGGTTGAAAATGCCATCTTTAAACATGATGTATGTATATAATTCAATCCATCTTATGTTGAAAACCATACCACATTTAAATGGGTTAAAAATGCCATCATTAAACGTACACTATAAAATGCCACATTGACAACAGGCTGTTACACTCAATTTTCAACTGTAGTATTGGAGAAACAAATATATATATATATATATATATATATATATATATATATATATATATATATAGAAAAAAGTTCCTGTGAGAACCGTTGTTAGCGCGAGAACCGCGAGAACCAATCTAAGCCGTCCAATTCCCCCTTCTTCAATGTCATTGCCCACCCATGAATTCCTCACATGCACCCTGCCACACCCTATCCCTCAACGCTATATAGTTGTTTATATGATCTTTCCCAGGATATACAAGAACTTCAACATGGTTGTGTATGGGAGATTAGCAGTTGATACAACTTGTAATAATTAATTTTTCTAAAACCCGTCATATGCAGATAACAAAACTTACCACTTGTAGACGTGACATTTCATCAACATATACAGGAGGCAGACCTTCCCCTTGGCTTTGTCTTCACAACTGCCCACCAATCTTTCAAATCTTTTGTCATTGAAGGATATGGTGCATAATACACTTGATTTGCTTGAGAAGCTAGAATAAACGGGTCATCAATGCAACCTTTGGACTTGTAATTTACATAAACTAAGTTATGGTTATGGTCAACTCTTACCCCTTTGACTGGATCAAACCAGCAACATTTGAACAACACAACAACACACAGTGAGTGTATGTGTCTATATATATATATATATATATATATATATATATATATATATATATATATACACCAATCTCAGTTTGTACATTTGAAGTATGGAAAATAAGTAAATGAATTACCATTAACCAGAAGAAGATAGAAACACTACTACAAAAAACACATTCAGACCCCCGGTTTTAAACCCGGTTTTTTAAAAATTACCAAAAAACCGGGCTTAAAAGTATGAACGCGCGTTTTTAAATATTTAGACCATGTTATTTACTAAAAAACTGGGTCTAAATATCTAAAAAACATTCTGGCCAGGTTCGTTTACAAGAAACCGGGTCTAAATGTCTAAAAAACATTCTGGCCCGGTTCGTCTACAAGAAACCGGGTCTAACTTTTGAGCGCGTATCAAAATTTTGAACTCATTTTGGCCCGCTCATTCAATGGCGAAATCCACACAATCGCGCAGGCATCAGCGTCTCTTTCTCTCCCGCTCATTCAATTGCAAAATCGTTCGTAATCGGCCTTATCTTAAATTCTTGTAAGTAATCTGATTCTGCTACTAACGTTTTGCGTGTGGTTGTTGAATCGTGTATTGTTAGATAAAGCATTCATGTTCTATACTATTCATTTCTTAGCCATTTGTTTTCCTCATTTCTGTGAAATCTTCCCGTCAATTGGTCTGTGTTTTTTTAATTTAAGCCCCGACGCCATTAGTCTGTTATTGATATTCGTAACTTGTTTTCTTTCTATGGTTTTATGCTTGTACATGTAATTACATTGAAGAAGATTCATCGACTAATCACCCAATTTTAGGGTTTTAATTTCTTGGATTTTTCTGTTATAGAAGGTGCTCAAGTGGGCTAGTAATAGTTATTTACCTAGCCTTCCTCCTTTTCTTTTTCCATATATTATAACTTTTAAAGTGATTTATGATCTTCCATGGGTATGAATTATTTTACAGTTTTACTAATAAATAAGTATAGAATTCCATCAATTTTGTGCATTTGCATTTGCCAAACTGAGGGTACTTCTTTGTAAGTTAAAGGTTAAGCTTGTTTTTGGATTGAAATACTTGCATCGGCTAACTGCTTATGGTTTGTCCATAAGTTCTTAGAGGGTATCCTGATGAATAGATTGTTTCCACTTGTGCAAATTCAACTCTCATAATCTAGGTATTGCTCGTAAGGTTTTCCTTTGATAATTTGAAGTTGTTGCTTTTGGGTTTTGATAAATGAATCAACTGATTTATTTGTTTCGTTTTTTAGAAAAAGGCAGAAGATAACATTCATGAACATGAGAGTGAGTTGATGACTGATGTAACACCCTCTTACCCGGCCTAGAATATTAAGTTAATTAATTGAATTACGTTTGAAATTTGATTTAATTAATTGGATTATATGTTTATATGTTTAATTGATAAATAATGGAATGTTTATTTAATTGAATAATTAATTTAAATTAATTAAACATTAGTTTTGGTGAGTGGAGTTGATGAGGTGGCCGATTGGGGTGATTAATCACCACCTTCACCACTCCTCACCCACAATTGCATGCAAATTTCTCTAAGTGTGTGTGTGTTTTGTTCTCTCGGCCGAAATCAAAGAAGCGAAAGAATCAACAAACTGATTTTGATCTTATATGCAATTAGAGTTCTGATTTTAGCTCATTGTAAGGTTAGATTACTAAATTGAATTGATTAGATTAATGTTTGTATTCGGTTTTGAACATAGTATGAATTCCGATTGATGCATTGCTAATGAATTGATGAGTTAGGTTGTATGCATGCTAGTTTTTATGTTTGTTATATGATCTTTATGAGATTAGAATGATTACTGGAAATATAGAACATTAACATGTTAGAAAACAGTAAGAATTGGTGTTAGAAATTGAAGTTGGGGAAGAACAATTGAATCTGTCGGAATTGGGTATGAATCAGTCGGGATTGGTGAAATCCGATTGATTTTATCAGGATTTAGGGAGAATCCGATAGAATATCTCGGTATTGGATGAAAACCGACAGAAAGTCTCGGAATTGGACTAGAATCCGACACATTATTCACGGGTTTCCCTAACTCTTTTATCGGATTGAGGTTGTATCGGAATCCGATGAAAATAGCATTGAAATGCATTAATATGTTTCTCGGATTTGATATTATCGGGATTGGACATTTTATCGGTATTCCTATTCTCGGGATTGCACCTTTTCTCGGATTATACCTTTACTCGGAATTTGAATAATATATCGGTATTGGATATTTATCGGATTGTGACTCTATCGGATTTTAACTTTTCTCGGATTGTGCCTTTGCTCGGGATTTGATTTTATCGGAATTGGTACTATCGGATTTGGACATTATCGGATTTAGATATGGTTCTATCGGAATTGAATATTCTCGTTATTTGGCCTTTACTTGGAATTCAATTCAATCGGAATTGGGATTTACTCGGGTTTGATGATTTTAAGATAAACATGATTTGTATATCTTTTGGAATTCATGTATGATATATATAAATGCATATGTATACATATATGATTAACATGGTTAGATATGATATCTATTTTGGATCAGTATTATGAATTGAATACTGACTTGGGTTATTTTAATCTCAGGAACTGAGAAGACTCAGTGAATTAGTCACTTGAGTGTGCTCCAAAGCTTTGAAGACTTTGGTGAGTGGGTTTATATCTTTTGATATACAGGATATGATATCCTATTTGGAATGCTCTTGTTTGGATTGTATACACATGTTAATTTGGAGATCAGTATGATGTTGGGCCTATTGCTTGGGGAATTACTGTATCTGATCTTGCAGTACCGTTGAGGTACTCAAGAGGGATGATACTGTTATCCATGTTAGCAAGGCTATCGGTAAACCTTGGTTTTGGCCGACCTTGGTTGTAGGTGTTTGCAACACCGCCGGTTCTCCAGGGATTCATGAGCTATTTGGTTTAGGCATGTTTGCCTTGTGTGTAATTAGATATTAATTCTCTCACTTAGTTTTGTGCTAATTCCCCACTAGACTGTTTTGCAGATTATCGGAGGTGATCTTGATACTTGGACTGGGAATGTGGACGGACCCAAAAAAAAAAAAAACTCTGATGTCAAAGTTTCTTTGTTTAGAGCCTGTTTTGGTTTAACACTGTAAAAGTTTTGTATGTAAAACAAGTTAAAATCTTTTGTATTTATTATGTAATTAAAATAGTTATATGTAATTAGCTTCCGCGTGCAGTAAATATTATGTTTAAAAAGTACAGTGTTACAAATTGGTATCAGAGCCCTGGTTTGGGGATTTGCATAAATGATTTGTGCAATACTTGAACCTAGGCTCTGGTCAGTCCAGTATTCCCAGGGTGGGTAATTAGTAGTGTAGCTTTGAGGGTAGTTAGCGTGTTTAGACTAACGAATTATATCTAACAATTGGTGAGATGCTGTGTATAGCATAGAAAATGGCTGATAACGTGAACCAGAAAACTACCCCTGCGTCCCCTAGAAGGATCAACCAGTCCTCCACTGCAGTTAATGAGCAACATAACATAGCAGGTACTTCTCACAACGGAGAATCTAATCAACAAGATTATGTGCTACAGTTGGAAGATACTCTGCAAACTCTGAGAGATCGGGTTCAAGAATTGGAACAACTACAACAACAAACTCAGTCTTCACAGCAAACCCAGACTATCCATATGCCCAGGGACTCAGCTGTGTTCACTCAGTCCGTACCACCACCTGTTTACTCAGTTGCACCATTTAATACTGTATCAACATCATTTGGAACCTTACCTTTTATGTCAGTGCCACCAATGACTCAACAGTATCAAACCCAGCAACAATATCAGCCTCAACCAAACTTCTTTATTCCATGGTTCCCTACTCAAGGAGGATTTAATCCTAAGAGTCAATTTAAAGACTTCATGGATTGTCAGCCACCCGAGTATTTTGGAAGTTCTAATCCTACCGATACCTTGAACTGGTTGAGGGAGACCGTCAAAGCATTAGATACCTACAACTGTGAAGAATCAGATCGAGTTAAGTTTGCTACAAAGCGGTTAAAGGGTCAAGCGGCAACATGGTGGGATTCTTTAACTGCTCATCTGTCTAGGGAAGTGGTGAACTCGGTAACATGGGATCAATTCCAGGGAAAGTTCCTTGAACAATTCTGCAATACATATGATCTGTCCAAAGTGAAATGAGAATTCATGGATTTGGCTCAGGATGATCAGATGTCTGTGGATGAGATGATAGCAAAGTTTAATGAAAGGTTAAGGTTTGCTAAACAATGGGTTCCTGATAAGCCTTCTCAAATCGATCACTTTGTCCAGGCTCTGTTGCCTGAATATCAGGGTAACACCCGAATGGCAACTTCGTTGGTGCAAGCTTTCACTCTTGCTAGAGCTGCTGAAGGTGATGTGAGGGCACGGGAAAAGATGAACCGTCAGAAAGGGTCATCTCAAAAGTCTGGTGGAAATCAAGGCAGTAACAAAGGTAATTGGCAAGGAAATCAGAGTAGAGGCGATCAGAAGTCTAAAGGTTCGGGATCTTATCAGAATAAGCCATGGTGTAAACCCTGCAATTCAAGTCACACCGGTCCTTGCACGGCCTAGACTAAACGGTGTGTACGATGTGGCGGTTTTGGTCATGAACCATCTACTTGTAGGTTCAAGACAAATGTTTGCTAGAACTGCCACGAGGAAGGTCATAGAGCTGGGGCTTGTACCAATCAGAGGTCGAAGGGGGCGGGACAGGGGGTAGCATTTGTCGGGGGATCGTCTGCAGGTCAAAAACGGAAAGCCGCACCTTCTGCAGAAGGTAGAGCTTTTAAGATGACAGTTACAGAGGCTACAGAGAATAGTGATGTTATCACAGGTATGTTTATTGTGAACTCTGTGCCTGCTCGTGTGTTATTTGATTCGGGTGCAAATAGATCTTTCATGTCTGTAATGTTATGTGACAAACTGAAATTACATGTTACTGTTATTGCTTCTCCTTTAGAAGTAGAGGTAGCTGATGGTAAGTTAGTGCCTGTAACTTCTTCTGTGACTGGGGTTTCAATAGATATTGATGGTACTAGTCTGCCTGTAGATTGCTTACTGATGCCTATACTGGGGTTTGACTTAGTACTAGGGATGGATTTGTTAAGTCATCATAGAGCTAGTATCCAGTGTCACAAGAAACTGATTACTATTCCTTTGGCTGACGGTCGCATGTCGTGGCTCGTGGGGATAGATCTTCTTCTTCTTCTTTTCCAATCATCTCGTTCATGAAAGCTAGAAAATCTCTAGCTAAAGGGTGTGCGTCTTTCCTGGCCTACGCGGTTGATGCGAAGAAAGAGAAGAAAGCGGTTACCGTTGTTCGGGTTGTGTCAGAGTATCCGGAAGTGTTTCCAGATGATTTACCGGGATTGCCTCCTGTTCGGGATGTTGAATACAAGATAGATCTGATTCCTGGTACTTCGCCGATAGCGAAAGCTCCGTATTGTTTGGCTCCTTCCGAGATCCGAGAAATGATGAATCAGATTCAGGAACTGCTAGACAAAGGATTTATCCGACCGAGTTCTTCGCCGTGGGGAGCACCAGTCTTATTTGTTAAGAAGAATGATGGAACTTTTCGTATGTGTATTGACTACAGAGATCTAAACAAGAGAACCGTCAAGAATAAGTATCTGTTGCCAAGAATCGACGATTTGGTTGATCAGCTTCAAGGGGCTTCTTATTTCTCTAAGATTGATCTGAGATCGGGTTATCACCAAGTCAGAGTAGTAGAGGAAGATATTCCAAAGACTGCCTTCCATACTAGGTATGGTCATTACGAATTTCTTGTAATGCTGTTTGGTTTGACAAATGCGCCTGCAGTATTTATGGATCTGATGAATCGTGTCTGCCGACCCTTCCTAGATAAATTTGTCATTGTATTCATTGACGATATTTTAGTATATTCAAAGACGGAAGATGAACATGATCAGCATTTGAGACAAGTATTGGAGATTCTGAAACAACACAAGCTTTATGCCAAACTTTCGAAGTGCGAATTTTGGTTACGTGAAGTTCCGTTCTTGGGTCATGTGATTTGCCAAGAAGGTATCAAAGTGGATCCATCCAAGATCGAAGCAGTGATGAATTGGAATGCACCTAAAACACCGACTGAGATAAAGAGTTTCCTTGGTTTGGCTGGTTATTACCGTAGGTTTATCAAAGACTTTTCTAAGCTGGCTGGTCCGTTGACTAAGTTGACTCGAAAGGATGTTGCATTTCAATGGGGTTCAGCTCAGGAAAATGCTTTTCAGACGTTGAAACAGTTGTTGTGCCAAGCTCCCGTTCTTTCGTTACCCGAGGGTTCAGAGGATTTTGTTGTGTACTGTGATGCTTCTCACGCTGGATTAGGTTGTGTTTTGATGCAGAGAGGTAAAGTAATTGCTTATGCTTCGAGACAGTTGAAACCAAATGAACGAAACTACCCAACTCCCGATTTGGAATTAGCAGCTGTTGTGTTTGCATTGAAAAATGTGGAGGCATTATTTGTATGGAACTAAATGTACTATCAGCACCGATCACAAAAGTCTTCAATATGTGTTTACGCAGAAAGAATTAAACATGAGACAGAGTCGTTGGTTGGAATTGATCAAAGATTACAATTGCGATATTCAGTATCATCCGGGTAAAGCGAATGTAGTTGCAGATGCACTCAGCCGAAAAGGATCTGCGGAGACTGTACAATTTATGCGATTGGAGATTAAGTCTGACTTAGTGGATCAATTGGTAGCTGCACAGCTAGAAGCTTTGAAAGATGAGAACTTAAAGGATGAACTAATGATTAAACGTCAGCAAGAGTTAACTACCGATTCATGTGGGTTGAGGATTTATCGTACACGTGTTTGGGTACCAAAGTTTGGTAACTTAAGGGAGTTAATACTGAATGAAGCTCACAAGTCTAGATTGTCAATACATCCAGGTAGCACGAAAATGTACCATGATTTAAAGACTCGATATTGGTGGCCTACAATGAAAATGAATATTGCCAAGTTTGTTGGGATGTGCCACATTTGTGCTCAAGTCAAAGCTGAACACCAGAAACCGTACGGGTCGTTAAAACAATTGGAAATACCTGAATGGAAATGGGATCATATAACGATGGATTTTGTAACGAAACTTCCACGAACTCAAAATAGTCATGATATGGTTGACCAAGAGTGCACATTTCCTTGCTACAGCTGAAACTGCTTCTTTAAGTAAATTGGCGCAATTATATATTGATGAAATAGTCTCAAGACATGGAGTTCCGTTATCTATTGTTTCAGATCGAGATTCAAGGTTTGTATCTAACTTTTGGAACAGATTACAACAGGAATTGGGGTCCAGAGTACATTTGAGTACAACTTATCATCCGCAAACAGATGGTCAGTCAGAAAGAACCATTCAGACTTTAGAAGATATGTTGCGAGCTTGTGTGTTAGAGTTTGGGGGTTCATAGGATTCACATCTGCCTTTGGTGGAATTTGCTTACAACAATTCCTATCACAGTAGTATCGGTATGCCTCCGTATGAAATGCTGTATGGTCGTCCTTGCAGAACTCCGACTTGCTGGTTAGAAGTTGAAGAAAAGCAATTTGCGGGACCCGATATTATACAGATAACAGCTGATAAAGTTACAATTGCTCGTGAGAAACTAAAAGCCGCAAGGGATAGACAAAAAATGTATGCTGATCCGCGCCGTAGACCGGTATCATTTGTTGAAGGAGAAATGATCTACTTGAAAGTATCTCCTTGGAAGGGTATTATCAGATTTGGTAAACGCGGTAAGTTGGCTCCCCGTTACATTGGTCCTTTCAAAATTCGAAGAGTTGTTAATGATCAGACTGTTGTTTTAGACTTACCTGATGAGTTAGCGGGTATTCACGACACTTTTAATGTGTGTTATATTCGCAAGTGCAATGTGGAGGATCAAACACAGGTTCTACCTATTCAGGATCTTCGGGTTGAAATTAATCAGAAACTTGTAGAAGAATCAATTGAATTATTGGATCGAAAGGTTACAAAGCTGAGAAAGAAACAGATTCCTATGGTTTTGGTTAAATGGAAGCACAGTTTGGGTTCAGACCTAACTTAGGAAACCGAAGCCGACATGAGGAACCGATATCCTTCCTTGTTCGAGAGCGGTCAGATTCCGAGGACGGAATCTTCTTAAGGGGGGGAGATTTGTAACACCCTCTTACCCGGCCTAGAATATTAAGGTAATTAATTGAATTACGTTTGAAATTTGATTTAATTAATTGGATTATATGTTTATATGTTTAATTGATAAATAATGGAATGTTTATTTAATTGAATAATTAATTTAAATTAATTAAACATTAGTTTTGTTGAGTGGAGTTGATGATGTGGCCGATTGGGGTGATTAGTCACCACCTTCACCACTTCTCACTCACAATTGCATGCAAATTTCTCTAAGTGTGTGTGTTTTGTTCTCTCGGCCGAAATCAAAGAAGAGAAAGAATCAATAAACTGATTTTGAACTTATATGCAATTAGAGTTCTGATTTCAGCTCATTGTAAGGTTAGATTACTAAATTGAATTGATTAGATTAATGTTTGTATTCGGTTTTGAACATAGTATGAATTCCGATTGATGCATTGCTAATGAATTGATGAGTTAGGTTGTATGCATGCTAGTTTTTATGTTTGTTATATGATCTTTATGAGATTAGAATGATTACTGGAAATATAGAACATTAACATGTTAGAAAACAGTAAGAATTGGTGTTAGAAATTGAAGTTGGGGAAGAACAATTGAATTTGTCGGAATTGGGTATGAATCAGTCGGGATTGGTGAAATCCGATTGATTTTATCGGGATTTAGGGAGAATCCGATAGAATATCTCGGTATTGGATGAAAACCGACAGAAAGTCTCGGAATTGGACTAGAATCCGACACATTATTCACGGGTTTCCCTAACTCTTTTATCGGATTGAGGTTGTATCGGAATCCGATGAAAATAGCATTGAAATGCATTAATATGTTTCTCGGATTTGATATTATCGGGATTGGACATTATATCGGTATTCCTATTCTCGGGATTGCACCTTTTCTCGGATTATACCTTTACTCGGAATTTGAATAATATATCGGTATTGGATATTTATCGGATTATGACTTTATCGGATTGTGACTTTATCGGATTTTAACTTTTCTCGGATTGTGCCTTTGCTCGGGATTTGATTTTATCGGAATTGGTACTATCGGATTTGGACATTATCGGATTTAGATATGGTTCTATCGGAATTGAATATTCTTGGTATTTGGCCTTTACTTGGAATTCAATTCAATCGGAATTAGGATTTACTCGGGTTTGATGATTTTAAGATAAACATGATTTGTATATCTTTTGGAATTCATGTATGATATATATAAATGCATATGTATACATATATGATTAACATGGTTAGATATGATATCTATTTTGGATCAGTATTATGAATTGAATACTGACTTGGGTTATTTTAATCTCAGGAACTGAGAAGACTCAGTGAATTAGCCACTTGAGTGTGCTCCAAAGCTTTGAAGACTTTGGTGAGTGGGTTTATATCTTTTGATATACAGGATATGATATCCTATTTGGAATGCTCTTGTTTGGATTGTATACACATGTTAATTTGGAGATCAGTATGATGCTGGGCCTATTTCTTGGGGGATTACTGTATCTGATCTTGCAGTACCGTTGAGGTACTCAAGAGGGATGATACTGTTATCCATGTTAGCAAAGCTATCGGTAAACCTTGGTTTTGGCCGACCTTGGTTGTAGGTGCTTGCAACTGTTGGAGTATGCCCACTGACGCACGTACGCCATTAGGATCACTGCCAATATAGTGTGGGCCTATTGGGTCACACGCCGGGGATCAATCCTGACAGCAATGAAGGATGAGGGACTGAAAGTGGCAAAGTGGAGAAGTTGGTGTGCAGGAAGATTACGCGACGCGGCGCGGAAACCTACGGGTACGCGGCGCGGAAATTCGTCTGACAGCATGCAACTTTTGGCTCCACCTCTCCTATTGACCAATGCATGTGCAAGCTTTTTCCAAAAGCTTGTGGCCGGTTATTGGAGCTATTTTTGGTCGGTTTAAGCCTCATTTTTCCATATGACTCTCTCCTCTCTCTCTCTCTCTAGATTACATTTTCTCACTAGAAGAGTTGTAAAAGATGATACACTTAGAGCTTCATGGGGGTTTCATTTGAGAGTGTATTTGAGAGATTAGTCCAGGAAATCGAAGCATTGCTGTTCTTGTGTGGATTCAAGGCTTTGAAGTCTACACAAGCAAACTAGTACTTGTGGATTGAGCAAACCCGGTGTGGACTTGCAATAGAGGGAAACTTCTTTGTTTTCTAGTCATCCACATCTTCTATAGGTTGCTGGAGCTAAGGAGAAAGGTATATCTTCTTTTTCATGTTGCAAATATCAAGTTATAGAGTTTGGTCCATTTTGGGGCTTTTATGCTTTGCATGTTTGTACATTTGGCATTGCATGTTGTTCCCTTGCTTCCGCTGTGTTCCTCAAACCCCAACAGTGGTATCAGAGCCACCTCTATACTGTATTTGCACATGGTGGCCTGAAAAACCCGAAAATAAGTTTTTAGTTTCCTGTCCAGTGGATTTCCGCGGCGCGGAACTCGTGTGGTCACGCTGCGCGGAAAGTTACGGGACGAAATTTGGATTTCTGCCAGGATTTTACGCGGCGCGAAACTTTTGCTGAGTCCGCTGCGCGGAATATGCCTGAGCAGAATCTGTTTTTCTTTTTGTTAAAGAAAAATTGTTTTTGGGTTTTTGGCACTATATTTTGGTTTCTGGAATTTGTCCAGAAATTAAAATTTGGTTTTTGTAAGTTGCCTTGTATAATGGTTGGTGTATTTATATGTGGATTATTATTTTGACATGAAAATGGTAATTGCATATACTTACATTATGTATTTATGAATATGTTTCATCAAAAATGGTTTGGTGTTACTAATGCATAAGTACATGGGATTTTTAGTGCCTTGAGTGTTTTGTAAAAATCTTAACCATTATACATAAGTTTGCATGGTTTTGTGTGGTACACCATGTAGTTGTTGTTCATTAGTGAACATGGTTGTTTGTTCATGTGATGTTTGGTTGTATTTTAATTATTCATTCATTTGTTGACTTAATGTCACATGGTTTGTAATAATTAAATTTATTTATTTGGTACGTAACTTTGTATATGTGGCTTGCATGCCATTTAAATATTCCATATTATGTATTTGTACTAGAAGTTAGGAATTGTGGCTTGCATGCCATTTATTTCTTTTTCTATGTAACTGTAATATGGAGCAACCATCGGGAGTCAATGGAGTGACGTCTTGGCAAACACAAATCCGAGAGGCCCAATGGAGGTAGCGGGTTTAGTGGGAGCACATCCGAAGTCAAGGCTTTTGGTCCTTAGATGACTTTGTTTTCCCGTAGTGGCTCACGGGAAAACGCATAGGTTTTAGGGGCATGGTTACCAATTTGTTGTATGCGTGTGATGGTTTTATTATATTGTTTATGCATGAGTTGTAGGACTATTGCATGCTAGACAATTTTTGTAAATAATAAAACCCAAGAGTTTTTAAAGATGGTTTAACAAACTCTCGCGCGCACACTCGATTAACAAACGGATTTAACGATGGTTTAGTATCCGATTAGTGAGAACGTTTGGTTTTTGTCACTTTTTGTTAATCATACTTAAAATGGTTCTTTAACCGGAAAACTAAATCCCGTTTTCTAAAATGTAAATCGCACACCAGCCATAAGATGACACCACCCGAATCTAGTCGTGTAAGGGTTGATTGTCGAGCTTTAGCCGAGTTAGCCTTTGCATGAGCTGTGTGGAAGGTGCGTGTGGCAACTCGCAAGGTCGATTGTCGAGCTCTAGCCGAGCCGATTTTTGGCGAGAGTACCACCGTGTATCTTGATGGTTGATTTACGGTTTCAATGTAATATTTTGGATGATTGTCGAGCTCTAGCCGAGTTATGCAAAATATTAATTGAGAATCGGTGTGGAGTGATCAAACATGCCAAACTTGGCACAATGGTTGACAAGTAGGATCCCGCAAGGAACTAAGAGTTGCAATAATGGATTGCAATCGGTCAATGGTTGCCGGCCTAAATAGCTTTGCCACGTTATCCGCGGAAAACCCGTCACGGTGCATGGTGAAATAGGGTTCTTAGCCCTTGTTAAAATAGTTGTTTTTCTTAAACACATGGGGTAATTATTTTAACGAGGATTCCAATCAAACTAACTAAAACTACTCTGCTTTCATAGATGACGTCGACTAGCATCAACAACACCAACTTCACGTTACGTACGTTTCTTGAGAAGGAGAAACTCGATGGGAGTAACTTTATGGGTTGGTCTAGGCAATTGCGCATTGTCCTACGACACGAAGACAAGTTACACACCATTGAGGAACCCTTTCCAGAAGCCCCTGCTACCAACGCAAGTAGGACTATTCTTGATGCATATAACAAACGCGTCAAGGACACTAACGAGGTCTCTTGTCTCATGTTAAGCATGATGATCCCCAACTTGCAAAGGCAATTAGAGGGTCTAAATGCATACGAAATGATGCTTGAGTTGAAGGACATGTTCCAACAACAAGCAAGGCAAACACGGTATGGGTGTTTAAATGAACTACTTGGTTGCCGGATGCAGGATGGTGAGAGCGTAAGCATTCACGTGCTTAAGATGAAAGCACTTGTGGAACGCTTGGAAAGGCTAGGATTTACCATTGAGATGGAAATGGTGGTGGATATTGTTCTCCGATCATTCCCACCATCGTATGAGCAATTCACTATGAATTATCACATGCATGGTATGGATAAATCCTTGATGGAGCTTCATGGCATGCTGAAGACTCTTGAGTCTAACATGGCCAAAAGTAAGCCCACCTTGTCCACTCTCGCTATGGCTACAAAAAGGCGAGCTACCTCAAATGGGAAGCTTGGTTCTACTAAGCTCACCATGTTCAAGGAGTCGAAGGGCAATGAGATTGCGCCTCAAGATGAGACTCCAAATGGGGAAGTTTGTTACTTTTGTGGAAAGCATGGAAATTGGCGCCGCCACGCCTGCCCTAAGTGCCTTGAAGAGCTAAGGATGCACAAGATGATAAATATTGGCTCCAAAGCTTAAGGTACATTCATGATCAAACTCTACTATTTATCTACTTCTATGGGCAAGTTTTGGATACTAGCTACAACACTCACGTTTGTCACAAATTTGTTTGTTGCAAAGTGCAGGTGTTGAAGAGAAGTAGAAGATGTAGAGAGCCGGACTTCATAACGGGAAACAAGATGGTTGTCCCTATTTGAAAAGGATTGGAAGTCGGAATCTTGCCACTCCTTCCAGCTAGTCTATTACTTAACTAGATCTATGTTTTACGCCCTGCGTGGCTAGAAACAATGTATCTTCTATAACTTTTGATAACGATGGATTAACTTCTTATGAATTATGTATTTGGTGGCTTATTTGAAAGTTTATCCATGTTATGGCATTTATTATAAGCGTTTGCTTATGAAGTAATAGATTGATCGTGAATGATTTGTACATGTTACTCTTATTGCTAAAGTTAATTTAACCATATAAATAAGACTTGCATCACCAAGCTCCATGTGGTTAGGAACTTGGATCTTTTGATCTAGGATCAATTGATGACTGTAAATCTTATTTATTAGGGTAGAATGACTCAAACATCCTTCACTTATGTATGTGAGAGGAATGAAGGCTTGTTGGATTTCGTTCACACTTTTGTGTGTAGACCGTTCAAGCAAAACCTAAGTAGTAACATTGGATACTTTGTTACCTTACCAGTGAAGGTAGAAGGATGAATATGTTTAATTTGTTAGACACTCGTCTGAAGCCTTGAGAGGTGTTCAAGACACATCCGCGACAAAGTAAATGACTAAGAGGGCATAAGACTATAATACTCAAATCTAATAGAGATGTTGAGAATGAAGTTCTGAGTTTTGTGACCATCATAAGAATTATGGTTTTGTCTCATAATTCAATCCTCCTAGGACATATTGTTATATATGGTCGCCAAGTGGAGGAACCGGACATTCTAGTTATGGTCCGATTATGATGGGTTTAACCAAAGTACCCTATTGTTTGGGGAGTACTTTGTGAGTGGCGGGAAATGTTCCATAAGTCAAACCAACAAAGATGGTTAAGTATGCACCTTAGATGATGATACTAGAAAGTATGTCTTTGCTAGTCCATCACAAAGTCTTAATTCCTCAACCCGTGTTTAAGGTATGTTGGAGGAAACCGGAATCTAGAGGTGCTACTCCATTAGGTATTCTGATGTGGCCATGGGATATTTGAACAAGAAGTGTGTTGTTCAAAAGGTTTCAAATATATGCGGGTGCCAGTAGGATTAAAGTTTACCTTGAATGGAAAAACCTGATGTTGGCACTAGCAATCAATTGTGATTGAAGCTCAGCATGGCTATGCTGGAGTACCTGACATTAAGTCATTACCTCTTAAACTTGGTAATAGTTGTCATAAGGCCGGAAAGATATAGTTTTATATCTGAGGGAGACGACTTAATGATGTTTACATCAAACTACCAAAAACAAGAGTGGGCCTAGAGTCTGCTAGAAGGAAAGGGGTGATGAAAATGAGATGAAATCCATGTGGGATATCCAAGTATTGGACTTGGTAATTCCAACCCTTGGGTTGAAACTCGAAGGGTAAAAATGGTTCTTTGTTGAAAGAGACCAACATGGATAAGTGTACGATTTCGAATACCGACTGGTAAGAAAGATCTATGATTGACCATGTGGAAGGTATCATATGATGTTTTTCTCTCAGTGGCTATGTCGAATATTGAGCTCGTAGATAACTTCAAATACCAACTAGTAGGAGATAGTTTTATGATGATTGACCATGAGGAGGGTATCATCTAAAAATTCTCTACCGGTGGTTATGTTGAAATAAACTCGGATACTTGTGATTTTAGTGCCTTTCATGGCTGCGACAACTTAATGCAAAGACCACATTCCTTAATAGGAATTCTCTGAGGAAGTGCTCATAACACTGTCCGATGGTCTTTTACATTAAGTGTATCCTTGTAAAGTCTACAAGCAAAAGGATTCCCATGTTGGACTTAAATAAGCATCTCAAGGTTACAATCTTTGCTTTGATATGAAAATCAATTGTTTGAGTTTTCAATAAGCAAAGAAGATACGTGTATGAATGTCAGGGCTAGTGGGAGCATTGTTGTAATTCTATATCTACAACGTAATGGAGATAATGTCCTTACCTTATATTGTTCAAGAGATAAAGTAAGGAATTATGCATCCATGACGACAATAGAATATACAAAACCTGTTTAGGGCATCAAGAAATATTAAGATATGTTCTTGGTACTCTGTTATAAAAGAAGCAAGAGTAAGTTGTTACTCTAGTGTTAGCTTCTGAATAGAATGGGATAACTGCCGATCTTATTCGGAGTTTATGATCCTATAATATATGGTGTTGTTGATCAAAGTAGTTCTTGAAGCATCACTGACTCTATTGGGTTCTTCTGAGACAATGAGGGTAGGATGGCTTTACTATAAGAACCGAAGTCTCGAGTAGTCATTTACCTTATTGGGTTCTTCTGAAACAATGAAGGTACTATGAATTGAAGAAAGCACCAGGGTCTCACCAACGCATACTATGTGAGTGATGGTTGAGGTAGAGACGTGGTCGCTAGCAGAGTTAACACTGATAGCTTTATGGCAGATCCGTTAACTAAGATGTTGTCACAGGCTAGTGATGTTTTCCATACTAGGCCTAGGTGAACAAGGCTTGAGTTTGTTTTAGTTATATGTTTGGTATATATTATCCTGGGGAACATTAAGCAGTATTGTACTTCATACTATATTGATTATTAAATGTGATTTAATAATGCGCCGAGGGCGGATATTTTATGAATCCTTACTTTGTTCCATCTTAGCATGTTTAACACTTCCCAGAATGCTCTTTTCATTCTAAATGTCCACAGTCAGTCATTCTTCATAGGGAGGAAGTTTGAGATAAGGCTGAGGGAAGTGGTTGGTCGCTATCTAATAATGGATTAGGTAAAAGAGACGCAACACTTCGCCTGTGCTTGCAATGGTAAAGTGACTGGACGACCCGCACCTGAATTTACTTCATGGTTTCTGTCACGAGTAAATCAGGATGATAATATCATTTTGTCCTTAGACTGGAGATACATGTGTTCCAAAGCATGGATCTGCTTTGCTTTGATTGCTTTCAAACGCAGTTCGTAACTGGCTGTTATAAAGGGAGCTTTTAGGTAAAGTATGGTGTATGTGGCGGAGCAATGTAGTCAAAGGGATTCGTTCCTCTAGTCTTAGAGAGATATCCATGGGCCCCTCGATGATTGAGCGCTGACGTAAAATGCATGGCCATGCTCAAGTTGCGATGATATTTGATCGATTGCAACTAGATTTTGGGTCACCATCAATCGAGATCGAGAAACATAATCGTGAACGATCTGGAGATTGACATTTAACCATGTCTCGTGTTCACACGGATATCGCGAACGAAGGGATGAATGATCACTTATCTATAGGACCATTCCGTATCTGATTCTGGATTTGGTTTTTGTTCTTGATGAAAAAACCCATGCTTGTTGGGGGCAGAGATGCCTTACTAGAGGCCGCTCTTTGTCTGTGGTTTATGGGTACGGTGTGTCATGTGCAAGTGGGAGTTTGTTGGAGTATGCCCACTGACGCACGTACGCCATTAGGATCACTGCCAATATAGTGTGGGCCTATTGGGTCACACGCCGGGGATCAATCCTGACAGCAATGAAGGATGAGGGACTGAAAGTGGCAAAGTGGAGAAGTTGGTGTGCAGGAAGATTACGCGACGCAGTGCGTGTTAGGTACGCGGCGCGGAAACCTATGGGTACGCGGCGCGGAAATTCGTCTGACAGCATGCAACTTTTGGCTCCACCTCCCCTATTGACCAATGCATGTGCAAGCTTTTTCCAAAAGCCTGTGGCCGGTTATTGGGGCTATTTTTGGTCGGTTTAAGCCTCATTTTTCCATATGACTCTCTCCTCTCTCTCTCTCTCTAGATTACATTTTCTCTCTAGAAGAGTTGTAAAAGATGATACACTTAGAGCTCCATGGGGGTTTCATTTGAGAGTGTATTTGAGAGATTAGTCCAGGAAATCAAAGCATTGTTGTTCTTGTGTGGATTCAAGGCTTTGAAGTCTACACAAGCAAGCTAGTACTTGTGGATTGAGCAAACCCGGTGTGGACTTGCAATAGAGGGAAACTTCTTTGTTTTCTAGTCATCCACATCTGCTATAGGTTGCTGGAGCTAAGGAGAAAGGTATATCTTCTTTCTCTTCTTTTTCATGCTGCAAATATCAAGTTATAGAGTTTGGTCCATTTTGGGGTTTTTATGCTTTGCATGTTTGTACATTTGGCATTGCATGTTGTTCCCTTGCTTCCGCTGTGTTCCTCAAACCCCAACAGCAACACCGCCGGTTCTCCTGGGATTCATGAGCTATTTGGTTTAGGCATGTTTGCCTTGTGTGTAATTAGATATTAATTCTCTCACTTAGTTTTGTGCTAATTCCCCACTAGACTGTTTTGCAGATTATCGGAGGTGATCTTGATACTTGGACTGGGAATGTGGACGGACCAAAAAAAAAAAAAAAACTCTGATGTCAAAGTTTCTTTGTTTAGAGGCTGTTTTGGTTTAACACTGTAAAAGTTTTGTTATGTAAAACAAGTTAAAATCTTTTGTATTTATTATGTAATTAAAATAGTTATATGTAATTAGCTTCCGCGTGCATTAAATATTATGTTTAAAAAGTACAGTGTTACAACTGAGAACTCTGTTCCAGTAGAAACTTAAGTTGAAAATGAGGAAGAACAGGGTAATGGTGTAGCGACTCAAGAACAAGAATAAGAACAAGGTGGTGCTGCTGTGGATGAGGGTGCTGCTGCTGTAGAAAGTTGTGAAGAAACACTGGCTCGCATTAGAATTCTTGATGGTCCTCCTGGTACTAACGAAAGAACTGTAAGTTTACCATTAAATATTTCAATATAGTATAATTAATTATTATTAATTTATTGGTATCTCAGTTCTGAAATATAATGTCTATTGTGGTTAAGGATGTTTAGAATATAAGGTAACAGAGTTATGTAGATCTTTGCTGTTATTAGGTATCTACATTATTCTTATGATCATTTTTATTATTCTATGGTGCTGTTTTATGAGGAACAAATAAAACTACTAATGAGAACATAACAAGTGAAATCACAGATAATATCAACATATAAATCTTAAATCGAGATAAATGTATGTTATCCCAATAACTTAGATGAATGTGTGCAGGTTTTCTGAGTTATCTTGGCAACATATCATTATTATGTTATAAATTATTTATGCTTTTGGTAGTTATTATTTACTAAGATATTTCTTTCTTTCTATTTGTGTAGAGTTTCTTTCTAATTACAAGAGACAATCTATGCATCGCGTTGCAAGTGAAGAAGTATATATGTTCCTACAAATGTTCTTGTTATGTAGATATAATGTAAACTTTTTTGTCTTAGTGACTTTGATTTTTGCCACATTCACAAATGAGCACAAGATAATGGGTACAAAATGTGGTTTGGAAATATGGTATTAAACATAGATTGGTTCATTGAACAATCCTTCTGAATTGCTTGAATTCAACTAATGGGAATTGTTATTATGGTTGGTTAACCAATTTGACTCAATTGGTTTTTATTTATTACTTAATAGTTGTTTATTATCATTGTGATGTTACCTGGGTTGAATATTATTAGCTAGCAAAAGTAGGAAAAATATTTTAAATTTTTTTTTTAAATTTGATAGATTCAGACCCGGTTTTTTAATTATAAACAGTGCTTAAAAGTGAACCTCTAAGCCTTAAAAAGAGAAGAATCAGACCCGGTTTTTTAACATAAACCCGGGCTTGAAAATAAGATTTAGACCCGGTTTTTTAACCGGGCTTGAATCATGGGACTTTCAGGCTCCCCCCCTTTCAGGCCCCCCACAAAACCGGCCTGAAAGGCTTAAAAAACCGGGTCTGAATGTGTTTTTTGTAGTAGTGAAAATACATATTTACATTATCACTTAAGTCAGCTTAATCAACAAAAAACACCAGCAATTAGGCTGTTTTTTAACAAAAAAAAAAAAGAGAAACTTAATATATGGTGCTGATAAGGTCCAGTAACACCAACAATATCTTTTTAACATATTGATTCATGATAGATCCACATCATTAAAGTTTGCATAAGAACAATTAATTTACAATGCTAGAAATCTTAGGAAGTT
Source organism: Pulicaria dysenterica (assembly GCA_947179395.2). NCBI lineage: Eukaryota > Viridiplantae > Streptophyta > Magnoliopsida > Asterales > Asteraceae > Pulicaria > Pulicaria dysenterica. The sequence goes on from OX359291.1 coordinate 11,898,215, forward strand.
ACAAAGTGTAAACATCTTTGCTCTATGAAGATAAGAACTTGAATGCCCATATCCAATTTTGCTAGTGCAAAAACAATTAAAACATGAATTGTAACTAATTTTGGTTGAGCACTTGAGCCTTTAAGAATCACCTTCTGCCTCAACTTTGATAAACCACTATACACGTGTAAATATTATAAACATACATTATGAACATGAAACTTTCAAGATCTCAAGACTCAAAAGGTATCACTATTGTTTATGCATTGAAGAGAAAACAAAGAACTTCTAAGACTACAATAAGAAAATTCAATAAAATACATCTCCCTACACACCCAAAAAGTACATCTGTTACATTTTTAATCAATAAGGCAATTGTGAAGGTAAACCTTTATATTCACAGATTTACACTTAAGCTTAACATGTATCACTATATGTTTGTGAACTTATTAATTACACTTAGTCTGTAATATACTAAAATACACAAGGATTGCTAAAAGTACATATAATGTGTCACACTAATTATGTCCAAACTATCCTAATCACCACCCAATCTCCTTAAAAAATAATAATTTAACCTATAAGAAAATGAAGAGCAAAGAAGATTAAAGTCCATCGCATATGTAGAGCTAATATTCAAATAGATAATACTAAGATTAAAATAATTTGCAATTTAGTAAATAGGAAACAATATGGAGATCTCGATTTTCTTCATGAAATAAAAGTAAAAATCTCAATTTTCTTCACAAGCTAGTTTCTTACCAGAATGGCTACCGATGAGAAGCCATTGATTTGGTGAGGGAGGTCACCAGAATCAGTTCTTGTGATGAAACCGTAAAATTGTTGCCATCGATTTGGTGAGGAGAGAACCAATTCAGAAGCCGTGAGGATAGAACAATAACGATTTGGTATAGAAAGGAGTAGAGAATCGATTAAGATGCTCGATGTGTGTCACAAGGGCTGTTCGTTTGAGAGATCGCTGTGAGACCTTCGGCTGATGGTTTTTGAGAGAAGAGAGCAATTTTGATTTGGGAATTTTGGAAGATAGTTGGCAAGTAAGATAAGGGTTTTGGCTAAAATGGGGGTAAGTTTTGGGGGGAAGGTAAAAAGTGGTGGGAAGTGAAAATTTTAGGGTTTTTTTTGTTTTATCTTTTTAACTTTATATGTTATATCTAGTAATTGATACTATATAATTTGTTTATTTTTAATATATACTAATTTTTTGTTAGATTTTAATTTAAAAGATAACTAAAAATATATGCTATATTAATATAAGATTGATATTTTTTTAATAAGTTTTATATCATATTGATATGTAATTCCTGTTGATGGATCATAAATGTTATACGAGATCTCGACGTGTGATTTCAAATAGGATCTCTAGTTATATGAGGTTGTCATGTGTAACAAGAAACAATTAAAGCATGTTTCAATCGGATTACATACGTACATGTCATGACCAGTGAACCAATCACGATCAATGATGACTATGAATGGCTTTTTTGAATCGGGTTGTGCATTTGATTCATTACTATTGGTAATTATTGACCTATTTCGTTTCAAGTATTATAATAGTTTATCAATATTGATTATAATCACGCACATGAACAATATGACATTGTTTGACCAATAAGTTGTATAACATCAAATGACAATTGCTACTTAATAGTTACTTTTTACCCAATTATGTGGGAAATTAGTGGGAAAATTATACATATATTGAACAACTTTTCCACTGAATTCTCCATGTTCGGAATCCGTGGGAAATATGTGGGTAATCGCTCTTTAATTATTACATTAGGCTATCATAATCAATTCGGTGGGAAATTTGTGTGAAATTTATACGACTTTTCCAACAACTTTCATACGGATTAATCTTGTTTCAAATCTATTGAAAATCTGTGGGAAATCCCTTTGTAATCACTACATGTGATTTTAAACTTAAGTTTGTTGAAAATCCGTGGGAAATTTATACAAATTTGCAACAACTTTCCCTCGGAATGTTTTCGTTTCAAAACTGTGGGAAATATGTGGGAAATGAATAACTGTGCCTGTAGACTCAAATCCGTGGGAATTCCGTTGAAATTTTTTCCCACGGAGTTTGGTTGTGGGAAATCTCTTTCTCATACATGTTTTTCTAGTAGTGAAATAAAGCAACTATATAATGGAGTTAATGACAATCTTATTACCATTTTAATAACTAAACCTTCCAAAATAAAGATTATTTTAAAAATCAAATCAATATAAATTAACTTAATAATTAAAAATATTAATAAATAAACTTTTTATATTAAATATTTTATCCTATAATAAATTATAACTTAATTGTTAAAAATTACATATAACTAGAAATATATATATAAATCTAAATAACATACCACCTAAATTTATAAAGTTTATTGATTTTTTAAACGGGATATATAATTAAAATATAATAATATCAACATTATTGTTAGATTTTACTATCCATGTATAATTTTATTGACTTATTCTAAATTAGAAAATAAACACATCACCGCTATTTTAAAAATGGACAAGTTATCGAGAACTAATATTCGTAACCGCTGCATTGCGCGGGTGTAATGCTAGTAATTAATTATAGGTGCATGGTAACATAGAGAACCCAAATAATTAATATGTTTAAACAGATCAAAATCAAACTTTTAACATTATAAAACATTAAATTATTACTTAATCCGTCTTATATATATATTATTCACTTTTAACTTTTCAAAGTCTTTTTTTTATTTTGATTTTAAATCTTTTTATTGGTGTTATGTGGTACCTTTTTCGACTTCGATCTTAAATATTTTTGTTTGTTTTATATTGTACTTGAGAAAATTATGCCAATGAAAATACCCTTTAAACAAAATCCATTCATATAGTTTGTATCAAGTATGATATAACATAAAAAAAATAAAAAAATTTAAGTTCAAAGTTGAAAAAGAAAAACTTTAAAAAATAATAGATAATATTTTCAAGACGTAGTGAATATATAATTCTATGAGATGGTTTTTATCTTCTTTTACTTGATTCTGTCAACCTATTATCTTCTTTTTCTTATTTAATTGGTTTTATAGTTGGCAACAAAAATATCACCGAATTAAATTAAGTGTTTGTTAAATGTATATATCAAAGGGTATACGTTGCTACTAAAAATACCGCTAAGCTACAAACCCTTTAATATACATGCACAGTCTAATAGATGAAATTGAAAATGTCGCTTAGAAGGTAGTTTGAATGAATAAAAGGGACATGCATGCATTACTTGTAGATGTACTACAAGAAGAAGATGTAGGTGTATGTTTAGATGAAACTAGCAAATGCATTTGATACTTGCTAGTTTTAGTCTTGTAGAAAAGATTCATGCTCCAACTACCCACCCGATTACTAACGAACCCAAATGGGCCTAACTAGCTAGCTGGAATTGACATATTGTGTTTTACATAATTAATTAATGAGACGTCACATATATATAATTAATGGTTTCTAGCTCATTTATTATCTTTGTTTATTTGATATCTAGCAAATTCCATACAATAGTACTAAACTATTACCTAAAATGGTATATGGTTCTATTAAAGTTGAAAATGATTTTTTACTTCTTTTTTTATTATAGCAACTTGATGACAATTATGATATTACTTGACTTACAAGGAGACAAAAGTTAAAAGAGAGCTAGAGGTCACTATACATAAATACAAATATTTATCTTGGTTTAAATCGATTTTGTTAACAAGATAGTGATTACTTTCAAAACTTTTGACATTAAAGTTAATTAATTTATTTTAGTTACGTGTAATCACTTACTTATTTAGATCACTTGTTAATTGTTTACTTTGAATCACTTACAACTTTATCAAATGATATCAACTATCAAGTTTGTTGGTGTAATTTATTTAAAATCTCGAAACACTTGAAAATTAGCTGAATTGCTTTGAGAATCGGTTAATTAGTGTAGTAGTTATTTAGTTTATTAGTTAAACTGATTACTTGAATCGCTTGATATCATTGGGGTGTTTATTTACATAGTTGAATAACTTGACATCAAATGATTTGTTTACTTTAATATACGAATTACTTAAATCATGTTTTCTAAAATACATTAAACTGTAGTTAAAACAAGAAAAAAAAGAAAATATTTTGAAAACCTAAACCAAATATTCAAAGAGAATTAATAGATAAATATGTAAAAAAATTAAGGGTTTAGTTCATAAAAGTGTATCTAACTATACATTTTTTGCTATTTTATGTAATGTACTTTCAAACTTACCATTTGATGTACTGAAGTTTTAAAAATTAACAAATTTATGTATTAGTTAACTCATTGAGCAGGTAACAGGTCATTTTATCATATTTTATTTATTTTTTATCATCATGAAATGCCACATCAACAATTTATGTATCAGTACATCTTCATCTTCAAGAAGATGAAGCATGAAGAAGATGAACATGGAATCGTATGAACAGATCCCAAACAGATCTAAATAGCAACTGAAATCGTATGAACCAACTGATATCGAACAAGAAACTGGACGAACAGATGAACAAACAGATCTAAATAGCAACCCTAAACATAAATCGAACAATGAATTGAAATCGTATGAACCAAAATACAGATGAAGATGAAAACCCAGAAACATCAATGTAAAACCCATAATCAATACAGATGAAAATGAAAACCCAGAAACATCAACGATGATGATGAAGATGAAGATGAAATCAGATCTTACCTAAACACGAAGCAGATGAGATGAGATGAAACAGGAATCATATCAGATGAGATGAAACACGAATCAGATGAGATGAGATGAAACACGAATCTTGAAGCCTTAACTAAAGCAAATCGGAACTTGAATCCAGAATCAATACATATGAGATACTTGAAGCCCTAAACACGAATCTTGAATCCAGAATCAATACAGATGAGATGAAACACTAAACAGAAGCAGATCGAAACTGTAACTCGAAGCATTTTGCACAACACAACAACAACTGAAGAAAACCCTCCTCTGTCGTCTCTGTAGATCTACGCCTCCTCCCTCCTATGCCACCGCCAAGCCTCCGTCTTCTTCGAAGAAAATCCTAACTTGCAGATCTGGGTTTTTGTTTGGTATTGCTTGACTTCAACCAAGATCTAAACAAAATGCCAACTGAAACAAAATCGTAACTCCATATCGTAACCCTAACTTGCAAATTTGGGTTTTTGTTTGGTACTGCTTCAATAGATCGATACATCAGATCGATACACGAAGTTCTATTCAACAGATCGATACACAAAGTCTATGATACACAAAGTCTATTCAACAAATCGACACATGAGAGATCTGACAGCAACAGAAGCAAGATGAAGATATGAAGCCTATTCAACAGATCGATACATCAGTAGTCTGGAAGAAGTAGAAGCAAAGATGACGATATGAAGATGAATCAAGTTATTGTTATTATTTTATTTATTATTATTATTTCTAGTAATTTTTAATTCAGAAAATCCATGTCATTAGCCATGTCACTTGCCATGTCATGTAAACCTGTGCCACATCACCATGTGACCTGCTGTATCAGGTTAAATACACTAATTTGATATTTTTAAAAAGTTCAGTACATCAAATGGTAAGTTTAAAAGTACAATACAGACCTAAATAATTGTAAGTTTATTATTAAACTTTTTATATATTTTATCCGGTTGTAAGATTTGTTCGATCCATATTTCAACTATGTCTTGCATCAAGAGATGAGAATGTAATGTTTAGTTTGCTTTTGTTTATTTTATTTTTCAGGATTCCATATTTTAATTTTGTTCCGGACCCGAACACTACAAGAAATAAAGCCTTTTGCGGCGAAACGTTTTTTGCAGTGATACCTGTTGACGCTAAAGGACCACTAAAAGATAAAAACTCGACCAAGGGTTGTTGACTTTCAACGTATGGTTTTTTGTAGCATCAACCGGCACCGCTAAAGGTCTTAGAATATATTTTGATTATTTATTTTCCCACTAAAAAGAAGCCGGATGTTTTTCTACCTAAAATATTCATTGTCACCACAAAAGCATTTGTGTCTTACTATGTTATAAATCACTATTATATATATTCTTTCTTTTAACAATATATATGAGAAAAATCACCACAATCCCCTTTACTCTCTTTTAATTTCTCATCCAACCGGCAATAACATCTTTTAACTAACTATTACATTAATGAAAACAATTGATACAATCACATGTGCATAAAAAAAAGGTATCTCATGAAAAATGCCCCACACACACTTCTTCTCTTGCTAATTGATCGAATCTAAAATATAGAATATCATATATGTATGAAGATTATCTTAAATAACCTGAGAGTATCTAAAGGAGTCATGGTTATTTGTAATTTCATAATAGTAACACATATATACTATAGTATTATCAAAATCATAGGGAGAACTATGATATAACATTAATAATCGTTCATTACACTAACAATAATATTATATATAGTAGTTACAATATTTTATGTCAGCTTATCATCAAAGTTCTTGAAAAAGATCACTAATTTTTTTTAGTGTAGCTAGGTTAGATTGTTAGTACTAATAACTACCAATCAAATACCACATGTACACTATTTTAATTTTAATTTTTCTATACAACATATAATATTTTTAAAATTAAAATTAATTGCAATAATACAATATTAAATCTTACATATAAAGGTAAAAATTACAATATTAAAACTAAATAAAGAAAAATTTATTACATTTAGAATAAAAATGTTACACATTCGAATTGGTAAACTATCGTATTTCTATGCTCGTATTCGTTCATTTAATTGTAGTCAAACAAAAAACATACATGAATTATTAACGAACGAATGTTTGTGTTTAACCATTTATAAATACGATTAGTTAATGTACATTTATGTTCATCCGTATATATGATAACAAACATAAAGAAATGAACATGCAAACAAATACATACACAGATACGGACGCTATAATGGACATTCAAAATTATTAGATACAAATAAAGAGTACACACAAATACATACATACATAAACAAAAGGATAAACGAATGTTCACAAATATAAAAGAATGAACATGACCATTTTTCGTGTTTATTCATTTAACTAATAAACAAATATTTTTGTTTATATTCGTTCATTTATTAAATAAAAGGAACAAAAAATAACTTCATGTCAAATGGTTTATAACGGTTCGTCAAACTTTGGGTTTTTTTTTATGTTGGGATATAACTTGAAATGGCTTGGAAGATATTTAAAGCTTGAAAAATATGGTGCGTGGAGCTGGTAACTTCAGCCCAAGTAAAATTCTTGATGGAAGTGGCGGCAGTATCATCCAATTAGTTAATTATGTTTAATATATCTAAAAATTAGGGTTTATTGGTTTTCTTGTTTAGTTATAGATATTGAGCCTAGGGTTCAGTCATATGTACATCATCAAACACTCCGAGTTACTAAAGAAGTCTCTATTTCTACCCGTGGACGTAGGTCGTAACTCTGACCGAACCATGTTATATCTTGTGTTTTGTTGTCTTGTTTGTTATCCGCATTATTTTAACGTTTAAAGGGTGTCTCGATCTCTAACAAGTGGTATCAACGACTTCACACTGTGTAAGGTAAAGATGAGGGCTCTTCTGGTTAAACAGGGTTGTGCGGTGGTGTTAAAAGGTGAAGACAAGTTGCCGAAGGATATGAAGGAGGACGTGAAAGATTTCTAGAAAAAGCATACTCTGCGATTTTGTTGTGATTAACTAATGAGGTGTTGAGGGAGGTGGTGGATCAAACAACGGCTGCTGGCCTGTGGGAGAAGCTGTGTCAGAAGTATTAGAAAAATATCCTCACGAATAAGCTTTATCAGAAACAAAGATTGTATACCCTTCGGATGTTAGAAGGCACCCAGGTAAAGAATCATCTTGATAATTTTAATCGTATAATTCTTGATTTGAAGACTGTAGATGTCAAAATTGAAGAGTAAGATCTTGCCATAATTGTGGTCTGTTCACTGCCGAGTTCATATGAGAACTTTGTTGATACCATGATGTATGATAGGTCAACAATTTATGTTGCAGATGTGAAGGATGCCTCATTGTCGAAGGAGCTTAAGCGCAGGGTTTCTGATAACGAGGGGGGTCCGGTTCTACCTTATATGTGGGTAGGGAAAAGACACATGACAAAGAGGGTGGGGTGGGTGGGTCGCATTCTAAGTCAAAATCCACGGGAAATTTTTTAAGTTATCACTGTTAGGAGGTTGGTCACATCAGGAGATACTGTCCTAAACGGAAGGGAGATGCCAATGTGCTTCATGAAGATGGTAACATAGGTGATGTTTTGACTATATGCACTCATAGTCATTTTGATACCTTGATGTTAGACACATGTGCATCTCATCACATGGCGTATTCACGAGACTTGTGTGTTTCTTTCAAGGAATGGAATGGTAAAGTGAAGATGGGGGACGATGTGATTTGGAGAGTGAAGAGTAGTGGTACGGTACAGATTAAGATGCATCATGGAGTGGTTAAACAGATTCATTGCTTGTATGTACAGGATCTTTAGAAGAACCTGATTTCTGTTTGTACTTTGGCGAAGAATGGATACGAATATTCTGGCAAAAGGAATGGACTGAAGGTTTCCAAGGATGCTCGAGTGGTAACGCAAGGCAGGCTGCTACGTGGTATTTATTTTCAGGAAGGTAGTTTTGTGTTTGGAACGTCGGTGGTACTGTCCTTGGAGCGAAAAATTGACTTGACGAAGTCGAGAGGAAATGGATGGAGATGGTCTACGGTCTAATCGCGTGATGCGGTGTCGAACTTCATGGCTCGTGTAAGGAGGTAGTCTCTTCGGAGAGGTTGGCAGGAAATAGACGTTTCTTTGATAATCTCTGTTAAGTGGTTGAAAAGAGTTCAAGTCAAGGGGGAGATTGTTAGGATATGACTTGAAATAGCTTGGAAGATTGAAACTTGAATTAAAAGGTGCTCGGCATATCATGTGCGCTCGATGTGTAGTGGGGTGCACGACATGGAGCACTCGATGGTGCCCGGCGCGGGATCCTGCTCCATGGCGTGGATCAGGTAACTTCAACCCAAGTTGAATACTTGATGGAAGCAACAACCGTATCATCCAATTTTAGTTAATTATGGTTACCAAAATTGAGAATTAAGGTTGGATTTTTGTTTAGTTATAATTATCGAGCTCATGGTTTAGTCATATGTACATCATCAAACACTCTGGTTTTCTTGTGTTGTTTATTATCCGTATTCTTTTAACGCTTAAGGAGTGTATCGATCCCTAACAGTTTACAACCCCAACTATTGCGGTCACCATCACACCTTCACCTAGCCACCATCGGCTCCCTTATTCACCTCAACTATATTTAATTACAAATTATTATACCATAATGTAAAATTATATCTTGTTCATTGTTAAATTAAATGATAATCATGGTTTTGGGTTTTTGTTTTTACTAATTGTGTTGCTAACTGGTTTATGTTTAGGTAATTATGGTTTACCTTATTAGACTAAACGATAACATTTTAGATCAGAGGATAATATTTTGGATCTTAATCTTGCTAAATTGTGTTGTCGTGTATGTATGTTGATGTGTATTTGGTTTGAATTTTGGTTTCTAATTAATTTGTCATATAGTCGTCTTTCGTTTTTCTTTCTTTTTTTGTTTTGGAGTTTTTAACATATATTCTTGTCATCTTGTGTTCTACCTTCAATTTTTTTAATTAGACGGTTTCCCGTTTCCTTCATGTTTTTAGACAAATTTGCTAACAAAAATAACTCAAACACCTTTTAATCAACACCCCGGAAGCAATAATTTTTTTATTTGTGTAAAAAAAAAGAAAATATATATTTATATTATAGATTTCACATGTCATCTTATAGTAAGTAGCAGAATAAAATAAAAGAAAACATAGAAAGATATATATATCATAGGAGATGATTTGTACACAACATATTTTTACCATACAATGATTTAGTTTGTAACTATCCAAGAGAGGGCCTTTCTAAAAACTATAACATCTCGAGTTAGCCCTAGTTTCCTGTTGTTAAACTCTTCCTCGTTTCCTTTCCTTTATCTGACACATACTATAAGACTGTGTTGACGAAGTTGCTCCTAGGATCGTAGCCAAAGGTTATTTTCCCACGAAGTAGTAGTTCTTGATTATTGTTATGTATGATAAATTAATATCGAGTATAAATTGTTTCCCATCATTTTCATAAGAAAATGAAAATTCATACATAAACGCACAGAGCAATAAAGAACGGAAAGGGTAAAGCTGTACATTCCTAACTCGCATGGCTGACCTCTCCACTCTTCAGCTTCTATTTTAAATACTTTTGTCTCCTTCACCTTACAAATCCTGTAAATATATTATTCGCTTTCTCTCTCTCTAACCCCTACTCTCTCTCACTCACTTACACACACATGGCTACCAGGCATCGCAGGCTCACTTACAGTGAAACCACTGATGAAGACCAGGAAGACGATGATGATGATGATGATGATGAAGAAGATCAAGAAGAAGAAGAAGAGTACAGTCAGGGCAAGATTCCTGGCACGTGCCGTCCACCTGGTAGAGCTACATTTAACCATGGAGCTCCATGGGTCCATGAATGGAACCGGGTCTTTTTGCTGGTTTGTGTGGTGGGTCTGTTCGTTGACCCTCTCTTCTTCTACACACTTTCAATAAGCGAGTCGTGCATGTGTGTGTTCGTCGACGGTTGGCTCGCCGTCGCCGTCACGGTGCTCCGGTGCATGACGGATGCGTTGCATGTCTGGAACATGTGGTTGCAGTTCACAATGAAGAGTAGCACGTGGTGGAGATTATATCCACCACCGCAACGCCGATCATCGACGGCCAGAAGAAACATTGCGGCGCTGCTTATGACGGCAGCTAACAACTGGTTCTCGTTTGATCTCTTCGTCATCCTGCCTATTCCCCAGGTTCCCGTTTCCGAATTTATATAATTTTCCATGTTTAACAAAAAATTAGCAATTCACTCGTGCGTTAATCTCGAGGTTATACACTTATACTCGAACTTATAACCTTATAACATTTGAAACACCGAACGGTATTGGAAGATGTTTTCATAGTTTAGGGTCATGGTTTAAGTTTCAATTCGTTACAAATAAAAGATGTAAATTTAATTAAGAATAGTAGAGTAGTATATACACATCTAATTATTTTTGTTTATATACAAAATGTTATAAGGTTTTAAAAAAAGTTAATAAATGGACTGTAATGTTTATGTACGTGTATGTATACACAAATATAGTTTAAGCTAGGGACCAAACTTTTCACTAAAAGGATAATAGTAGCTGATTGATTGTACACATTAGACCACTTATAGTGGTAAAATTTAGCTGGTCACTACAAGCCAAATTTGTTCCGTCATGGCTCGTTAGTTAGACAATCAGCATCCATGACATGTTTTACATACTTTTTTGTATTTCACATCAACGCCACATTATTCTCTCATCCTATCATACAAACTCCTGCATCCATCAAATGTTTTACATCACAAGAAAAAAAATCAAAACAAAAAAAAAAAAAAAAAAAACAAGCCTCACGAGTGTGACCATGGCCGCGGCCATGATCATGAGCCACCCCTCACGAAGAGGGGCGCTGGTTTTCGCGACGGTGAAGAAGGCTCAAGCATGCTTCACGAGCATGGATGCGGACAGTCTTAGACCATGAGCATCCAACCCTTATTTACCCTTCTAAATCTACTGCCACATCATCATCACCCATCTCCAACCCTTTCTAACCCTCAACCTTCACATCCAATCATCTTCAACCCACTACATTATTTATTAATAAAATATTTATAAATAAGAGAGAGATAGAGAGAGAAAAAAAGGAAAAAAAAGAAAAGAAAAGAAAAGGGGTAGCAGAGCGGGTAGGGGAACCCTCCAAGAGGAGGAATCCTCTTGAACCCTCCCATTAATTATGGTGTGTTGGGGCTGGTAAGTCCAACCCGTGGCTACCCGTGGAGGCGATGCACATGGTCTTATTTACGCATCTTCGTCAATTTATTCATCATACGGAGACCCTTAATCCGGTGACAACCTTCGTAGCTCGTTTTCATTTTTTAATTTTTTTTCAGTCAATCATATTAATCTAAATTAGTATTTTGTGGTTCCAATAACAGTAATTACAGTGATGTAGATGTTAGTAATATGTCATAATTAGAGTTGTCTAATCATGTTTATGTACGAAAAAACTAATGTGACAGTTAGTCATAACAATCATACATGTTCTACTACGAGTGTTTTTAGTATATAAACATGTTTTTGCAATATATTACTCACTTCGTCCCATTTTTATTGTCCAGTTTTTACTTTTTAAAGTCTTTCTTTTTCAACTTTGATCTTAAATATTTTTGTTTGTGTTATATAATATTTAATACAAAACATATGAATGCATTGTGCTTCAAATTTATTTTCATTGATATAATTTTTATCAAGTATTATATAACAAAAACAAAAATATTTAAGGTAAAACTTGAAAAATGAAGACTTTAAAAAATCAAAACTTGACAATAAAAATGGGACAAGGGGAGTAATGTATTAGGTAAGAAGGGATACCTCCAATTACTTGGTACCCCTTTGAGTTAAAATATAAAAGATTAAATAACAAATTGGTTAAACTTATCAATATATTTCACGGTACTAAATAATCTTTATTTTTAAAAAATTAAAAATATAACCTCATTTACTTTCGGTTTCTCGTAAATTTAGGTATCTCTGTTGATTATCGTATCATCTTTACCTCCCTGTTAGAAGTACATTCAAGACCTTTGTTTAGATAATGACATCACCACCGTGACTTACTACCTTCATTAAAGAAACTTAAACAAAAATTAAGGTGAGTAGGTGACATTGGGGAAGGGTAACTTAGAAATTTTTGTAAACGAAAAACAATGGTACAAGAAAACCGAATCAAAATAAACTGAACGTGTAAAAGTTACGACACAGAGACGAAATGCATAATTTTAGTTAACTCGATCAAGTTGTTTAAATTTATAACTTAATAATATTAAAAGGAGGATAATGTTCCAAGTACATGTAACACGTGAATGTTGGCTCATATACGTGTGTGTTTTAATCGTTGTAGTAAATTAAATATTTCTGTATGAGTAAAGGTTCTATGCATGTTACACATTTATTTTAAATTCAAAATTTTAATTGTTATGTCAAGAAATTAAAAAGAAAATAATTTGGTTACTGGAATATAATTTTGTATTTGAGACTCATATTTTACATTTTATGCAAACTTTATTATGATGTAAACTAGTTTATTGTCCCGTACACGCACGAGTATTTCGGAAACGTATTTAAGATATTAAAATTTTTAAATAAAAATATTGCAATAAATCATCTTATTTTAAACCATATTTTATAAAAGGTTTCATACATCATTTTAATAAGATTGAAAATGTTTTAAAATCAATAACTAAACACTTTGAATAGCATATTCAAGTTGACCACTTAACTCATCATCATAATCTCAAAAAAACCACTATGCTAAAGAAAAAATTACTTATCTACTACTATTAGTGGATAACAAAAAATTAAGAATATACTAATTCCAAAAAAGTGTCATATTACAATTAAATTTATATCAAAACGTAGATAAAAATGAGACGATCGTAAATATATAATTATTTTTTCTCTAAACAAAATATATCACAAGTTACTAATCATAATTTATAAACATCTTATAATTAATTACATTAATATATAATTTTTATAAAACCCCCTCATATTTTTTTAAAAGCCCCTCACATGTTTTATAAAACTCTCTCGGTAATTTCCATCTAGCCTCCTCCCAAATCCAAAATCGAATTCAAACTACCGAGTATAATCTTTACAAAATTGTTTTTAAGAATTGAATGATTTTAAAATTGAAGCTTGTGATTAATTAATTGAAGTTCAATTAATAGTTATTTTAGAAAAATTTGCATGTCTTTTATATATAGATATAGATAGATGATTGTTTATGAATTTTGCAATTGGATTATATGACATCTTAACTTTTTTGAAAACTTTGATGTCTTTGAATATTATTCTTTTGAAAAAAAAACTAAAGTTCATCTTGATTAATTATATTTTTCCAATTAAATATAGCTCGTTTCTAAAACCGCTCTCCATACTAAAACACGATTCTTATGTGTCAGTAATACAGAGACCGGTTTTGTAGCAAAAAACCAATCTTTGTTCTTTCTTTTTTACGTACGGCCCTTTTGATATCGGGGTATTTTTAATCGTTACCTTTTCGATTATATATAAACCTGTGTTTTTAGCAGTAATGATATATAGACCTAATAAATCAACTTAAACATGTGACTAATCAATTCAATACTTGACATGTGTCTTAGATACTTTTCTCTCTCGTAATCTTAATCTTCAATTTTGACACTTGGCATTATCTCTTTGTTAGGGGTTATATAATGTTTGAACAAACATGATATATCATGTTCTCTTACAAACATGAGAGTGGACCCTACAAAAGAGACTCATTATTAACTAAAATAAGGGACTCACTCTCATATTTGTAAGAGAATATGATGAGTTATGTTTATTTTAACCCTTTTATTAGACACATGTAGATACATGATTTAGGCATGCAAATCATTTTCCTTTTTTTACACGAATGTTATGTAAGGGTCTTTATTGTTCTTAAGCTCTTTATTGTTACTTGTACTAATGACAATACCTCCCTCTATTATTTAAATAGTATTTTATTTGTTATGTTTGCTTCTTTTCCAATTCAAGAAAATGTATAATACTTACTTAACACATGAAAATTGATCACGTACGTGCAGGTCGTATTATGGGTAGTGATTCCTGCATTGCTACGAAAAGGTTCATCGACGTTAGTGATGACAGTTTTCTTGATCATGTTTCTCTTCCAATTCCTTCCCAAGATTTATCACTTTGTACGCCTCTTAAGACGAATGCAAAGTTTTTGTGGCTACATTTTTGGTACTGTTTGTTGGGGAATCGCTCTCAATATGATCGCATATTTCGTCGCCTCTCATGTAAGTATCTTCAATATTGATCTTATCAATTTTCCCCAATACACATTTTAAATTAATCAATCTATCGGCTTTTGAATGATCTTAAATATGATATAGGCTGTTGGAGCTTGTTGGTACTTGCTAGGAACACAACGGGCTACAAAATGCTTGAAGGAAAATTGCATGCTAACAAATGGATGCAAATTGAGATTATTGACATGTGAAGAGTTCATGTATTATGGAACAAACAGATTGGTTAGCGACCACTCGAGATTGTTATGGGGTGAGAACAGAAGTGTAAGATCGACTTGCTTACGAGATAATGATAACTTTAGCTACGGCGCGTATAAATGGACAGTACAACTTGTTGCGAATGATAATCGACTGGAGAAGATACTATTCCCAATATTTTGGGGACTTATGACACTTAGGTACAAAAGTTGAAATAGTATATATATAGCACACACTTAAAAATCTAATTTTGTGTAAACTAATGTTCTTAACAGTACATTTGGGAACTTGGAGAGCACAACAGATTGGTTAGAAGTAGTTTTTATCATCCTTGTTCTTACCACCGGGCTCCTTTTAGTCACCATGTTGATCGGAAACATCAAGGTACGCTTTAACCACAGTTCCTTAAGGTGTTTAGACCAGGTTTAGGGTAAGTTTGGCGAGGAGCTTATAAGTGATTATAGGGGCTTGAGATTTTAGTTTTTATAATCCTGAGCCTTTGAGCCTTGTTTGGGTGAGAGGATTATAAAAAAACATAAATCCCCAAAATAAAAGCATTTTCAAGTGACTTATGGCTTGGGTTTGAGATTATCAATTAATCAGCCTCAGTCCCAGTGTGCAGCATAACTAAGCCCGGTTAAAAAATACAGGTGTTTTTGCATGCAACAACATCGAAGAAACAAGCAATGCAATTGAAAATGAGAAACATAGAGTGGTGGATGAGTAGGAGACACCTTCCTCTTAGACTTCGACAAAGAGTTCGAAATTACGAGCGGCAAAGCTGGGCGGCAATGCGTGGGGTTGATGAATGTGAGATGATCCGTAACTTGCCTGAAGGCCTTCGAAAGGACATAAAATACCATCTCTGTTTGGACTTGGTTCGACAGGTACATAATCAATACATAAATAATTGAGTAATTGCATTTTTAGTTCCCGTTTGTTAAAGATTATTAATTCGGTCACTATGTTTGACTTTTTACGGGCTTAGTCCATTCCCACGTGAACTTCTTGCATATCTAGTCCTCGATCAAACTAAAAAGACATAAGTACACTTGTCGTATTAATTTATTGATTTTGTTTTATTTTATTTTAAATTTTAACTATTACATGTTATTTAAAAAGTATTTACCTTAATAAAATTATTTAATGTTTAATTATAAAAATTACAAAGCAACATGTTTACATCATTAATTAATTTCCTTTTTGAATACATATCATTGCAATTTGAGGTGTATGTTCGTTCTTAAGTGTTTATCTCCACCTAGCATCATCCACCACCATCGTCTACCACCTACCACCTATGCCAACTCCAACACCCTCTACCACCTCTTGCCACCAAACTCCACCATAGTCTACCACCTACTACCACCAAACTCCACCCCACCTATATCAACAAGGAGATTTAAACACATCTCTGGTGACAATATAACTCCATATCGCTCCACCATCGCTGCTCCACTCCATCCCGTTGTCTATGTTCCCAAAACCACCACCACAGTCATCCCCATCACCATCAGAGATGGTCATGTGATTAGGGTTTTTCACAACGGAATTCTATAAATATGATCATGCTATTAGAAACAGCCCTATCATATACGAGAATAATAAACCTAAATCTTGAACCGAGAGGCCTTCCACCATACTAGATTTGATCAATCAATCATGAGAGAGAGAGAGAGATAGATAGATAGATAGATAGATAGATTAAGGTTTCGAAGGTGGAGGAGCCATGGTGAAGATGGCCGACAGTGGAGGAGATGGTGGTGAAGATTAAGAAATGACGGGGGAGATGAATATGGAGTATAAGAGGGAGTGTTTATTAAGATGAAGTCTTAAAACACACACATTAGAGAAAGAGATTGTGTGTTTTCAAATTATTCTAAATTAATTACATATTATTTAATTATATAAAATCATTAAAAACAATAGAAAATGAAAAATAAAAATAAAAAAAGAAGTGAAATTTAGTCATTTAAAGTTGATGAGAGACTAAATATGCAAGAAGTTCGGTTTAAGATGGACCAAACCCGTAAAAATTACTGCTGATGTACCAAATCCGTAATTTTAACTAAACCATAGTGACTAAAAATATAATTAACTCTAAATAATGGCTTGTTAAAATGTTAGTAGTGATGACTGTAGTATAACCGACCCGTGACTTACGATGTGTAGTAATGACTATTATGATTGAACCCAATTTTTTTCAAAAAAATAACCTTTGACAACGACCCTCTTATGTGAATGTTTAACACAGGTGCCCTTATTTCAACACATGGACAACTTGGTCCTTGAGAATATATGTGACCGTGTTAAGCCCCTAATTTTTACCAAAAGAGAAACTGTGAGTTCATCTAAATATATTTCGACCTTCCAAAATTCAACTTATTGCTTTCATACATGAATTAACTAATTTTTAAATTGTAATAGATCGTTCGAGAGGGAGATCCGGTACAACGAATGTTATTTATAGTACGCGGACATCTACAGAGCAGCCAGAATTTACGAGATGGCATAAAAAGTTGTTGCATGTTAGGCCCAGGGAACTTCATTGGAGACGAGCTCTTGTCATGGTGTTTGAAAAGACCCTTTGTCGAAAGATTGCCACCATCATCTTCAACATTGGTGACCCTCGAGACAACAGAAACGTTTGGGCTAGATGCACAAGATGTGAAATATGTAACCCAACATTTTAGGTACACATTTGTAAAGGAAAAAGTGAAGATGAGTGCAAGATATTATTCACCAGGATGGAGGACTTGGGCATCGGTAGAAATCCAGTTGGCTTGGAGGAGGTACAAGCATAGGCTCTCGCTCACTTCGCTATCGTTCATTAGGCCAAGGAGACCTTTGTCGAGGTGCTCTTCACTTGGGGAAGATAGGTTAAGACTTTATGCCGCATTGTTGACTTCACCAAAGCCTAATCATGATCATTTCGACTTCTAAACTTCACAAACATGGTGACTATAATTTATGAACTACCATTAGTCTTTAACGAAAATAATTTGGTTGGAGGACATCAAATTTATGTTATAATAAAAAAAATACCTAAAGTGGCGATTATATTCGTAATGCTTATGTACAAGCGAGGCTTCAAAACTACCCTTTAAAGAAGTGTTTAGAAGATCCCGTTTATAACCTATGTTTATGGTGAGCGACTTTAGCTCACCGGATTTGAATAACCCAAAAAGGTGCCTATCTTTGAAAGACCACTTGCCAAGCTTGTCTAAATTTGTTCTTGAGGCTCATTGTCCCACCCGCTAAATATATCACTCGGGTTGTGCAAGGGTAAAATGGGTAGTGTCGCTTTTGTGTTACCCCATTTTTCATGCAAGTTAATTTTCTGAGTCGGGTTTAAGGTAGACCCAGTTATCGAGAAAAAATCTTATAAAATTGACTTTCACATATGTAGATGAGTGTTATTTTTATGTTTCAAGTCCGATCTCGAGTCGACCCTTTTTACGGGTCGGGTTTTGGGTCCTTAAGTAAGTCGCATGATTTGTAAATGGAATTAAAAGTTTAATTATTTAGCATTTCAAAGTCGAGTTAAATTAAATCATTTTAAGTAAGCAGGTTTACTTGAACCTAATTCTTTTTTTGTGCCATGCTTGTGTAAACTGGTTTATTTTTTTGTCCGATTTTTGTTAACTCATTCCATATGCAACTCACGTCGGGTTTCTGATTCGTGTTTCAACTCGTTAACCTTAAAAAATATATAAAACAAATAAACACACGTATAAGAGTGAGGTAGTGTGATTTTGATTTGGTAAACTTAATGAGGAAAAACCTATTTTGGAAAGTTATAACCGTATTGTTTGTTTTTTACTTAATCCTAAAAGATGACTTAACGTAATAAGTTACGAGTATAATACTTTCCATATTAAGTTAATAATTTTATTCTTTTTCTTATTCAGACAGTTGAAATAACACATAATCAAACAATAATACTACTTTTATGTACTATCTCACACACCTTATTTATCAAGATATAAACTTAATTTAGACAACACTTAATAAGAAAGAAAAATAAACATGCCCTAAGTGGTGTTGCTTAAAGGATGGAAGCAACATGTCGTTCTTAAACAATTTTGCCACACCACAATGTCGTGGTGGCGGCGTTGGGTAGTGGCAATCACATGTAAAGGTGGGTGGGTTCTATATATATTTTTTATTTTTTTTCTTTTTTCCCAATAAATCCCTCTATCATCCATATCTCTCTACCTTTTATTACTTTTTTTCAAAATTAATTAACCGGATATTTGATGGGTCTCAAAGTTTGATATGGTAAGTAGTGATTACTACAGGACACCAAATTCTTAATTTACCTTTCAAAGGACACCAAATTCTTAAAAAACCATCAAGTATAGGCCAAGTTATTACTAATTAAAGTCGATAATGACCCTATTAAACACCCTTATGGTATTTTGATGAATTGACACATTTTAAACTTGTTTTTTTGTACTCATTCATAGATAACTCGATTACGTGTCCATAGAGTCGAGAATCATTGCTTTTCGTTAAGTATACATGGACTATTTTGGCTTCAAAGTTCGATTTCGGAGTGAAGAAAATTGGGAAAAAAGATGGCGTCATGTTGTAGGTCAAAATCAAGAAAATGGGTATAATAACACATTTTTTACAAGTTAAATTGGCAGTGTGTAAATAAAAGTTAATGTGTCATATCGGTTCATGGAGTAAAGTACGTTTATCTTCAGTGACTTTAACCATATTTAAAAATAATATGTAACCATAAAATTTACTATAGAAAATTTTACTTTATGGTAAATTTTACATTCTTTAATAATTTAGGTTTTAAACCAGATGCCTCAATCATGTATCTACTAATGAAAGAAATTTCAGTTATATTCCGCCTTTACACAATTGATATACAAGATATCAGGGGTAATGGAAATTGTAGCTTTCGGGCTATATTTGTTTGTCTAGCTTATGGTGAAGATCAATGGCTTCCACAACAATTGGTATATGAATCATTGAGTTCGTATGATGTCTATGCTAGAGTTAATTTTTACGGATGAAATCGACGAATTACATCCTAAAATTCTCATAATCGTTTGCATTACCACAATAGTGGATGGTTATGCCTATAACAGGATTCTGATTGAGAACATTTTTGGAGTGATCCTCTATTATTTAACCAACCATAGTGAGATAACTTTCTTTCCTCTTTGAAAAGGTCTATAAGTGATTCAAAACCATCAAACCATTATGATTTCACATGTATATGATATTCATTATGTGATGGTACAATTAGAAAGAGATTATCCAATGCCTACTATTACGGCTTATTAGATCCGTCACAGAGTTCCGTCTACAGTTGGATGAGAATCAATGTATATGTCATGTCTATATGACTAAATTTATATGTATATATTTTAGATCAAAACTCATTATTTAATTTATTGATTAGTTCAATTACGAAAAATAATTATTTATTTACACGTATATTATATGTGATCATCAAAACATTAACAAATACATTTAAAAAATTCTCGGATTCGATTGCACTAATACCTATTATAGATGTAGCGGTCTATGCTTGAACTTTTTTTATAATTTTAATATTAGTGATTATATTTTTGCATTTATATTAATCATTTATGCATTTTTTATGCCAGAAGAAATTTGTTGCAAAAGTTCATTTAACTATATAAAATATTTAATACATTTAAATTTTAATTATAGAAAAAAGAATTTAGAAAATATAGTTGCATTATTATCATATCCAAAACTATAATATTTAATTAAAAGGTAAAAAAAATTAATTTTAAAGATTGCTTTTATTAAATTAGGGTGTTTATTTAACCAATTATTAAACTTTAACTTAAAATCTAAACTATAACTTTTCGTAAAACAATAATTGGACAAAGGCAATATGCTCTTTCCTTCTTGATCTCGACATTCCAAAAAACTGAACTTGTTACAAGATAATAATTAACTCTAAATGCAGTGAAAATTTCATGCTTTTACATCATCCAAACTTGAAAATTCATCAACCTCTGGACCTGCAGATCCTCTGAACAACAAAACTGCAAGACTTCCTATTGAAAAATGAATGAAAGACCCATAACAATGAGTCACAAATGAACCAAAATCAGTCCCTACAATACACTGCCAACCACCTCCATACATCCTATCAAATTCCTGTAATCAAACATTAATCACTTTAAATACCATCTTAATCTTAATGCAAGGAAAAATAAAGTTTTCAAGATAAAAACCCGACATCTGAATCGATTTTGTACCTGTTTAATGACTCGTGCTATTTCGGTAGCTTCGTTTACATCAAAGAAGTCGAGTGCTTTGGCTGCGAGTTGAAGCGCATCATCTTGCATGGTTTGAAGCATGTCGGTCTCCCCGATCAAAGCTTTTCCTTCCAACATGGTAACAAGATTTGCCGACACAAGAAATTACTGATAATTGATAAAGATGTTCTGAAAAGAGATGATTGTGGATATGGAAGAAGAAGATGAAGAAGAATGAGACATTTATATAATCATTTTGGTAGAAATTAAGGCGTTTTTGAGCCACGTTTGATGTGCAAGTAGGATTTACAGTTTATGTGGTTATTATGGTGACCACCCGTAGTGACAAAAAGATGAGTTGGATAAAGCTTTGCCACAAAGTAAATAGAGTGGCCAAAATCAAAGCCCATGAAAAACAATATTACGTTTACATGTGGTGTGGCTGGACCGGTGGCTGTGACTTGTTAGGTGACTAGGTGCGGTCGACTGGTCGTCTATATCATATCCTCTTTAGTGTTAGTAGTTAATTATTGTTCTTTTTCTTCTTTAATTTATCAAAAGTTAACAAAATAACAAGTTTTTCGAAAGACTTAAGATATGTTTTAATATTATGTAATCTAATTATAGTGTGACCGTTTTCTAGTATACGGATGAAGGAGCGGATGTAGTAGCCAAGTAAATCAAGAAAGTGAATTGTAAATCTACCTTGATTGACCTAATGCCTTGTTATAGTTAATGTTTTAAAATGAGGGTTGACCCGGCTGGTTCGACTGGTTGATCCGTGACCCGGTGAGGAGATCTGGCCAATGTAGACCGGGTTTTTGGTTATTTCTGTCTAGCATCGAGCCGTCCAGGTTGATTCGGCCCGCTCTGACCCCTTTCATTATTTTTATATTAATATTTTATTAAAACATTAGAGATTAGCAATTTAGTCACCTCGATAGTCGACACTTTGAAACTCTCACTCGACAGAAACCCAAAAAACAAGTTGTGAACCCCTCTCGACAGTCAACGGCGGCTCCTGTCCTTTGTCATCTCCGGCCGGTGTGAGACGAGTTCATCTCCGACATGCGACTGTCTTTCAAGCAGATACATTCATTGAGTTCATGTAACCCTCTAAATAGAATTGTCATCTTAATTAAACCCTCTTGACAGAAGTTCAATATAATTAACTTTTCAAATGTTTCATAGATTATTTAGTTTCATGACACATTAGTCTTTCCAATTTTATATGCATACACACATATGCATATATATTTAAAAATTACAATTTTGGAAACCGGGTTAAACCGGTTAATCCACGACCCAATGAGAAAACTAGATCAACTAAAAACCTGGATTTTAAAATATTGATATTAATACGCTAAAATTGGGTAATTTAGCCTCTATCTGGCTATCCAAATTTAATGTTTTGATAGATTTGATAAAAAAAGAGTATAAAGTAGGCTAAAAAAGTGATGTAGATGAGGTTTTTCACCGTCGTTTGTTTGTAAGTAGAGTCTCATAGTTTTGGTGGTTTTCTACTAAGGCGGTTCGTAGCTGGTATCCCGACTCCTTCCGGTAAATTTGGATTTGCTTTGGGTTGATAGGGAACAATCCTGCGTATCCCCATTCCGGGTTCCCTTCATTTCCTCCCTCTTCAGCTTCATACACCCGAGCAATGGATGATTGTTTCTTTTTTTTGGTAGAAAGAATAAGAAGAAAGAAAATATTTGAGTTGTTTGAGTTGAGTGCTACTTGGGTTTTGAATAAAAGAGAGAAAAATAATAAAAAAATGATGCAAGGGATAATGTAGTATTTGAGTTAATTTAGCTTGGGTTAGGTGTTATTAATGGCCAAATGACTTTTTGTTCCCTAGTCCGTTTCGACCAATTGTAACAAGACTCGTTGGTCTTATATGTATATCTAGAGGAGTTTTTGTAACAATTTTTTCTTGGAGTTTTATTAATTTACTTTTAAAAAAAGTATTTCTCAATAAAAGATTATCAAAACCCATCAAAAGACTAAAGTGGGTCAAGAAAAAAACATTTAGATATGAAAATGTTTCTAATGATTAAATACTCAAAATCTTAAGGTTACAAGTATAGCATGTTTAACCCAAATTAAATCAAATGTCACATCACTTGTTATAGCAATTTTTTTTCTTTTTTCTTTTTAACCTAAATTAACTTAAAACCCAAATATCACTAATTACCTATTATATCAATTTGCAAAGTTAAGGAGCATTATATCGCATTGTTTTCGAGGGTAAAACAGTCTTTTAAGCTAATATCGTCACTTAATAATCATGTCGATATCTCCTGAGAAATTGAATTAGCGATATTTTGGATGGAAACGAGAGTATAGGTGCGGTGGTGTTGTTTCAAAACCGAGGCTGACTGTGAGAGAGGGAGGGAGAGAAAAAGAATGGCAAGCAACCACTAGCGGTGGAGGACTGGTGGAGAATAGTCGGTGTTGCCATGGCGATCGAGTTGACAACGGTGAAGCTTAGTGATAAATCTACACGGTGGAGAGGTCGTGCTTGCGACGATGATGCTACCGTATAAATTTTGAGAAGGTGGCATAATGTAACATCCTGAAAATGGGCCTATAAGTACTTAGTTGTATCTCGTGCTTAAATAGTTGTACATTGATTTTAAGTGATTTAAATTAGTGTGTTTAAGTTAATAACGCGTGTTATGCGTTAATCAAAGTGATTATATGAAAAGTGACAAAAGTGTTTAAAATTGATAAATTATTAAACGGTTTCGTGTAATGATTCCGTAGATATCCCTGTTAGTTGAAACGGGATGGCGTGTGTTAAGTTGTAAGTTGAAAAGGGGAACAAAATACCTTGTGTTTAATTAAGTGTAACCAGAGGCGGTTCTAAGGGGGGGGGGGGTTCTTATCCCCTGACTTTGTTCAACACACACTGTATACACACACACATACGTACATACGAGACACACACTTACTTTCTCTAATTGTGAAGAAGAAACAAGGTTGCAAGGAAGTTTAAGGCTGGAATCAATTCATTAGTCTGTTCTTGAGTCATCTCCACAAACCTTGGTAAGTGTTTTCTTGGTAAAGCTTTGTTTAGTGGTGTTTGAAGAAATTACATCAAATTGGTGGTGTAATTGGTGTTCTAAGTGTTGATTTGTGTCAAAAGTGTGTTTGTATGTGTATACGGATGTCAAACAAAGTGTATAAGTGATTAGAACTGAGTATTTGATCGATTAAATGTCAAAAAACGCGACTAACAGTAGCTATCGTGAAACAGAGTCGAAGAACACTGCGTCGAGTGTCCTTGCGGTCGCAACGGGGAGTACTTGCGACCGTAAGGGGTGTCTTGGTTCCTTGCGATCGCATGGCATGTGCTTGCGATCGTAAGGGGTGTTTGTGAATTCCGCGCCGCGGAAGTTTTTGAGGTCGTGCCGCGTAAATGTGTGATGTGATCGCATGTGATAGTCTTTTGACCGTAAGTCTTGTATTTGTGCTATGCGATCGCATGGTATGTCCATGCGATCGTATGGGTCTGTTTTGTGGTGTTTACCGCTTACGAGCGAAGGAAATAAGGTTTGTGACCGAAAGTATATAACTTGCGATCGTAACCATCCCTAGAATCATATTTGCGATCAAAAGGTGATGTCCCTTGCGATCGGAAGCATGAGTTTGGAAAAAGAAACCTTTGCGATGGGTATCCTTGTGATCGCAGGGTTGTTCTGTAGGGTCCCTTACGACCGCAAGACAGGTCCTTGCGACCGCAAGCAGGGGATCCAACCTGACAGCTTGTGTAACTTGTGTTTTACCCTATGTGTGCTATGTGTATGTGATAACCAAGCCTAAACCTAATGTGTTAGGTGTAACTGTGGAACCGGAAGACACGAGTGGCGTATTTGCTTAGCAAAGGCTCCAGGTGAGTACCGGTTTTCCCATAAGAGTCAGTAAGTAGGGCTATCTATTGTGTATTGAAACGTGCTATTATAATAGTGGTGGATGCACGTGCGAGGTAAGTGGTGTAGTGACGTGTAGTGTTATAACATGTGTAACGTGATTATGGTAGTGACGATAGATACGTGGAGTGATACGAGATAGACCCAAGTAGGGTTATGACTTGTGTGATAACTATGTGTTATGTTTAATGTGTAAATTGTCTTCTGCTCATCAAGTATGAGCAGAAGCTAATGTAATAATGTGTATGTGCATGCAATTGGATCCTTATTGGATCGGTATGTGTTTATATGTTATGTCCGGACAAATTGGGGAACTGTATTCATAGTTCCTGGAGATTGGTTAAGGTCAGCCGTGTAGGCTGGTCCCTGGGGGCCCTATAGGGTCTGGAAGTGGGGGATTAACGGCACCGAGTGTATACGCTTGGTGACGGCTCTGCAGGCCACCGTTCCTTGACGAAGATGGGGTTCTTGACGTAAGTCGGAACTGGTTATATAATGGGGTTCTTGGCGTAAGCCGGAACTGGTTATGAAATGGGGTTCCTGGTGCAAACCGGAATTGGTAAACGCGATGGTGGGTTGCTATTCGCTCCCCACCGAAGCGGACGGTTGTGATTGATTTCTCAGCTTGGATCGTTGAGCCAGGCTAGCTACCTCGCAAGATATGATCCTGCTGACATGTCAGCACATCGCTATGTGATAGCTTAGCTCTGTGTGCCGTTTTGTGATATGATAGCATGCTTATTGATACTTATGTGTAAATTGGTGCTCACTAGCTAGTTGTAGCTAACGGTGCAAGATTTCCCTTTTTTGCAGGTTTAAGACTGATGGTCTGGCGAGCTTGGGTTACTCATGGGTAATAATAGTAATTGTGTTTGTGGAACACTATTTGTTATTTATATGCATGAGATCCGATGGTCGGTCATTATTCGTGGTAACACCTGTTTTGTGAAATGTTAACTAGTAGATAACAATCTGATATTTTAGTAAATGGTGATTATATCCGCTGCAGGCCTTTGATAAATAAGTTTAAAAATTTTTAATTGGCGCTAATTTTAAGTTCGTGAAACACGGTGTTACAATTAGGTATCAGAGCCTAAATTTGAGGGAGTTGGATACTCGGAAGAGTATTCGATCTCAAACTTGGGCCCGACCATCGTTAAGTGTTCCTATTGGGGTAATTGGGGCTGAGTGTGAGTGTTAAGTGATTGTGATGTATTATGTGCTAACACCCCATGTTTATAGATGTCGGATAAGTGATGTGCTAAGTGTAGCTTTCGTGTGTATAGTGAATAAGTGAGAATGTCTGAGCAGCGAGCTGAGGGTGAAAATGCTCATAAGCAAGTGGAGGACGAGGCATTTCGTACTCATGTTGAAACTGAGAAGGAATCTTCTTTGCGTGATACTCAAGGTCCGAGGCCGACTCCAGAGTTGCAGATGTATGTTCTGCACCTTGAAGAAGAACTCCGGAAGACGAGGGAGATATTGTTAGAATCCGTCAAAAGCAAGAATCTGGAGCACTGTTCCTACAAGAAGTTCTTTTCTTGTGGACCCAAAGAGTTCGAAGGTAGTGATAATCCTTCAAATACCATACGATGGCTTCGAGAGACGGATCAAGTTTTCGAGTCTTGTGATTGTGAACCTGAGTACCGTGTCACGTATGCGGTACACCTGCTGAAGGGTGATGCCCTGTTTTGGTGGGACTCTGTGAAAGATTCAGTGAGTCGAGACGTGGTTGTTGTAATGACGTGGGAGCAGTTTTCTGAACGTGTGACAAAGAAATACTGCACCGACTATGATTTAGAAAAGATGGAACGGGAGTTCAATGATCTCCAGAAAGGAGAGAAGCCAGTGGAAGATTTGATTCATTCTTTTACTGATAAAGTGAGGTTTATTCCTCACCTAGTAGCAGATGAAAGTGCGAAGATTCGCAAGTTTGTGGGAATGTTGCCATTAGAGTATAGAGCGCATGTTAGAGTTGTGTATAGTCTAGATCGAGCTTTTGAAATAGCTCGACAAATGGAGGGAGATCGCCTCCAGTGCAAGGGAGATAAGACAGATAAGGGTCAGAAGAGGAAACTGCGGAAATCTTCTAAATCTGGTCCTATGGAAGAGCAGCTTTGTGTAGATGGAAAGTCGAGATCGGGTAAGAAGCCCAAATTTGATGGTTCGTGGTGTTCTCAGTGCCGTGCGTATCACACTGGTTCTTGCTCTAAAGCTACTATCAGGTGTTTGAGGTGCGGACAGATTGGCCATATAACTGCTGAATGTGAGTTCAAAGGGAATGTGTATTTTAGGTGCCACAAGTTGGGGCACCGAATTAGTGATTGTCCGATGAGATAGAATGCAGGAACGGGAGGATCAGTATCAAGACAGAAAAAGAGGGCTCTTCCTGTGCTAAAAGGGTAAGCGTTGTATATAGTGACAAGTGAAACTAAAGAGACGAAGTGTATAGTTTTGGTTATTTTGTGTTTTGTAGATTTTTGGTGAACTGTAAGCGGTTGTACTTGTGTTGACTAACTCGTTTAAGAATGTAAATTGTTGAAATTGTTATGAGTGTTTTATGAGTTGTTGTTGGCTGTAGTGAAGTTGTATACTGCTTTTGTTGTAATTGTGTTCTTATGAGGTTTATGTGTTAGAACTGGAGTGGGTTAGTTCGGCAATGATATTGTCGAGGAAATCCAATTCAGTAAATGTGATAAAGGTTCTAGTATTTTTGAGATAAGTGTTTTGGCTCGATGTAAATAGCTGAAATGCGTTGGTTGTGTTGGTTAACTGTAAGAATTTGACTTAAGAGAGTTAGTTAAGGAAGAATGGCAATTGTGTTAAATAAACGCGAATGCGATCAGAGAAATAAAGTGATATTGTTAATAATGAGAAAGAGTAGTGTTAGTAGTAATAAGCGAACTTGGTTAATGCGTTAAGAAATGATGTGTGTTCATACGGGTAGGCGAGAATGTCCGAGTGTGGATAGATTGAATTGGTGAATAGTAGAAAGATTTTAACAATGTTTTGTGTTTATACTAATTAAGAGTTCTTTGATTCCAGTAAGATGGATAGAGACACAGATAGACAAGCTGGAAATGAGAATCGTGAAGAGACCTTGGATTTAACTACTATCGAAGAAGTTCAAAAGATGAAGACTCAGGCTGAGGCCAGAGGGTATAGACGTCGAGTTACGTGTGAAGTTTGCGGAAAGAATCATGTCGGGGAGTGTAAGTACAAAGATAGAGTGTGTTATTCGTGTGGACTCTCAGGACATTATTCTAGAGAATGTTTAGTTAAGTTTTGTGATAAGTGTAATCAGTAGGGGCATAACTCCTCGGAGTGCCCTAACTAGTTGAAAGTGTTGTGTAAACTTTGAGATAATAGTAGTGTGGCCTAATGTAATTAAGTGAAGTCTGGGTAAATGTAGTGTGTGTTTGTATACAAAGTGTAATGTTGCAGTTAGTCGAAATAAATAGAGTTTAGTGTTAGTTGCTTTTCGTGTTGAATTGTAGTTGTGACCAACCACAGGATGATTGTGGCAGTGATAGGTGTGGCTTCTTATTGACTAATTGTGATAGAGATAATTGTGGCCTAGCCTTGGCTAGTTGTGGCAATGTGTGGCTGAGTGTGATCGAGGTTAGATTCCGAGGACGGAATCCTCTTTAAGAGGGGTAGATTTGTAACATCCTGAAAATGGGCCTAGAAGTACTTAGTTGTATCTCGTGCTTAAATAGTTGTACATTGATTTTAAGTGATTTAAATTAGTGTGTTTAAGTTAATAACGCGTGTTATGCGTTAATCAAAGTGATTATATGAAAAGTGACAAAAGTGTTTAAAATTGATAAATTATTAAACGGTTTCGTGTAATGATTCCGTAGATATCCCTGTTAGTTGAAACGGGATGGCGTGTGTTAAGTTGTAAGTTGAAAAGGGGAACAAAATACCTTGTGTTTAATTAAGTGTAACCAGAGGCGGTTCTAAGGGGGGGGGGGGGGTTCTTATCCCCTGACTTTGTTCAACACACACTGTATACACACACACATACGTACATACGAGACACACACTTACTTTCTCTAATTGTGAAGAAGAAACAAGGTTGCAAGGAAGTTTAAGGCTGGAATCAATTCATTAGTCTGTTCTTGAGTCATCTCCACAAACCTTGGTAAGTGTTTTCTTGGTAAAGCTTTGTTTAGTGGTGTTTGAAGAAATTACATCAAATTGGTGGTGTAATTGGTGTTCTAAGTGTTGATTTGTGTCAAAAGTGTGTTTGTATGTGTATACGGATGTCAAACAAAGTGTATAAGTGATTAGAACTGAGTATTTGATCGATTAAATGTCAAAAAACGCGACTAACAGTAGCTATCGTGAAACAGAGTCGAAGAACACTGCGTCGAGTGTCCTTGCGGTCGCAACGGGGAGTACTTGCGACCGTAAGGGGTGTCTTGGTTCCTTGCGATCGCATGACATGTGCTTGCGATCGTAAGGGGTGTTTGTGAATTCCGCGCCGCGGAAGTTTTTGAGGTCGTGCCGCGTAAATGTGTGATATGATCGCATGTGATAGTCTTTTGACCGTAAGTCTTGTATTTGTGCTATGCGATCGCATGGTATGTCCATGCGATCGTATGGGTCTGTTTTGTGGTGTTTACCGCTTACGAGCGAAGGAAATAAGGTTTGTGACCGAAAGTATATAACTTGCGATCGTAACCATCCCTAGAATCATATTTGCGATCAAAAGGTGATGTCCCTTGCGATCGGAAGCATGAATTTGGAAAAAGAAACCTTTGCGATGGGTATCCTTGTGATCGCAGGGTTGTTCTGTAGGGTCCCTTACGACCGCAAGACAGGTCCTTGCGACCGCAAGCAGGGGATCCAACCTGACAGCTTGTGTAACTTGTGTTTTACCCTATGTGTGCTATGTGTATGTGATAACCAAGCCTAAACCTAATGTGTTAGGTGTAACTGTGGAACCGGAAGACACGAGTGGCGTATTTGCTTAGCAAAGGCTTCAGGTGAGTATCTGTTTTCCCATAAGACTCAGTAAGTAGGGCTATCTATTGTGTATTGAAACGTGCTATTATAATAGTGGTGGATGCACGTGCGAGGTAAGTGGTGTAGTGACGTGTAGTGTTATAACATGTGTAACGTGATTATGGTAGTGACGATAGATAAGTGGAGTGATACGAGATAGACCCAAGTAGGGTTATGACTTGTGTGACAACTATGTGTTATGTTTAATGTGTAAATTGTCTTCTGCTCATCAAGTATGAGCAGAAGCTAATGTAATAATGTGTATGTGCATGCAATTAGATCCTTATTGGATCGGTTATGTGTTTATATGTTATGTCCGGAAAAATTGGGGAACTGTATTCATAGTTCCTGGAGATTGGTTAAGGTCAGCCGTGTAGGCTGGTCCCTGGGGGCCCTATAGGGTCTGGAAGTGGGGGATTAACGGTACCGAGTGTATACGCTTGGTGACAGCTCTGCCGGCCACCGTTCCTTGACGAAGATGGGGTTCTTGACGTAAGGCGGAACTGGTTATATAATGGGGTTCTTGGCGTAAGCCGGAACTGGTTATGAAATGGGGTTCCTGGTGCAAACCGGAACTGGTAAACGCGATGGTGGGTTGCTATTCGCTCCCCACCGAAGCGGACGGTTGTGATTGATTTCTCAACTTGGATCGTTGAGCCAGGCTAGCTACCTCGCAAGATATGATCCTGCTGACATGTCAGCACATCGCTATGTGATAGATTAGCTCTGTGTGCCGTTTTGTGATATGATAGCATGCTTATTGATACTTTTGTGTAAATTGGTGCTCACTAGCTAGTTGTAGCTAACGGTGCAAGATTTCCCTTTTTCTCAGGTTTGAGACTGATGGCCTGGCGAGCTTGGGTTACTCATGGGTAATAATAGTAATTGTGTTTGTGGAACACTATTTGTTATTTATATGCATGAGATCCGATGGTCGGTCGTTATTCGTTGTAACACCTGTTTTGTGAAATGTTAACTAGTCAGATAACAATCTGATATTTTAGTAAATGGTGATTATATCCGCTACAGACCTTTAATAAATAAGTTTAAAAAGTTTTAATTGGCGCTAATTTTAAGCTCGTGAAACACGGTGTTACACATAAATAGGGGGCCATGGTCGAAGTATGATGGCGATGTCATGGTTGAAGGTTTGATTGAAGTACATGATGATTCTTGGGGGTGGGGAAAGAGATGAAGGGGAAATTGGGAATTTTTAGAAACAAGAGAGCGGAGACTTTAGTGGGCCATGTAAGTTTTTAACAATTAAAGTAAGTAAAAGACTACAGTTGTCATGTTTTCAAAACACAATGGACAACACAATTGACAATTTGTAATTAGAATCAGAATGACATATAATTATTTATTATGCTTTTTTTTACATGAGATTTTAAGAGAAGTGTCAAAGTGAGTCAGAATTTTCTACGTTGATTATTTTTTAATACAATACAATAAATTTATTAGATTTATCACTATAACTTTATTTTCAGAGTTAGAAGTTCATTTTTACAATAATTTTGTTTTTCAAATATTTAGTTTTTATACTTTTTACGATACTTTCTTTTTCTTTCGAGATATATAATTCATATAACAATTAGTTAAAACTACATAAGGTATCTTATTTATAGATGTAACAAGATATCAATTATAGATTTTTATAAGTTGGGTTCTATTTATTTTTAGAAGTGGGTAATTTAGTAAATAATCTTAATGGATATATAAAGATCAAAGCAATTTAGTTAATCGTTAATCAAAATTTGTTTAAAGTTTAAACATTGTGTCAAATTAACGATTTTGATGGAACAAATGTAAACAACAAAAACCAAATTAGATATAAAAAATGTACAACTTAAAACTCGACGCGGAGCTCGGGCCTTCAAAACCTCATTCCAAATCAATTCAATCTTTTTTCCAATTTTTATTGATTTATTTAATTACACGTTTACATATCAAACAAAATAAAATATTTAAACATTTCTCTAAAAATAAAAATATAGCAAATAATTTTAATAAAAAGTTCATAAGATTAATAAAATATTATTATTATAAAATAAAAATTACAAACTCCTAATTGAAATTAATAAATAATAAAAACATCTACTTGTCCTCGTTGTCGGAAACTTGGATACGTGAAATGTGCTCGACCAAATGTGATTGAAGGTTATTATGCATCTCCCGGTTTTTGACATCTCGTACATTTGCCGCACGTGCTTGTTCACTTATTTTGTTTCAATATCCAACGACAGAATGTTGTTTGGGTATAATTGTATAAACTACAAATGGCATTGTCTTCGTCTTCAAGTAGCATATTGTGTAATATGATACAAGCGTACATGATGTTTCCTAGCTAGTCCTCTTGGATGCCATCCGCGTGCCGGATTATGAAGTATGTGCCAACACTGTTTGAGCTAGCCAAAAGCATGCTCAACATCTTTCCTTGCCGATTCTTGCGCCGACTTGAACTTTTTCCGCTTATCATCTTGTGGGCACGTAAATGATTTTACAAATATAGCTCACTCCAGATATATCTCATCAGCTAATATCCATGTTTGTAGGTGACTCCGTTCAACTCAAATGGACACTTGGGTGCTTTTCCGTCATAGATATCGTTGAAGATAGGTGACTGGTTCAGAACATTGATATCGTTGTTGGAACCCCCAACGCCGAAGTATGCGTGCTATATCCATAGGTCATATGAGGCAATAGCCTCTAACATTGTTGTTAGGTGCTCGTGATCACCTCTCATGAACTGACCCCGCCATTCAACCGGACAAATTTACCTACGCCCAATGAGTACAGTCTACGCTACCGAGCATGTCGGGAAATCCGTGAAATTCTTCATGTGTGGTGTATAACTCCTGAATATCCGTATAAGTAGGTTTCCGTAAATAAACTCTACCATAAAGATCAATAATACCACACCAGAAATTGTGTAGGCAATCTCGTGCTGTCTTATCTCTCATCCTGAAGTACTCGTCAAGCGAATCGTAGGCTACCCCGTACACCAATTGTCAAATAGCGGAAGTACACTTTTGTATCGGAGAAAAACCTTTCCCTCTAGCGTCCCAATGCTTTCTAAAATACGCGTACTCTTCTTCTAGATCGTTAACTATTCGTTCAAATAGTTGTCTACTCATGCGGAACGACCCTCTAAACATCTCCGCTGGATAAACAGGGTTATCGCCAAAATAGTCTTTTAACAACCGCTCGTTTGCAGCTACCCGGTCACTTTTTAAGATTCCACTTCAAATTCTGGTTGACGATTCCACGGTTCTACCAAAAAGCATGTTTGCCGCCTCTCGAACCAACCCTACAAAACTTTCTTCTTCCTGCCAAAGCTGCTCATCGGTTGATACGGAATCCGACGAACCGCTCGATGAAGCATGTGGTGGTGACACCATATTTTTTATAATAAAAATAATATTTGAAAGTAGTAAAGAAATTAGGAAAGAAAGAAGTTTGTATTGTGAAAATAGTTAAATAAATATGTTTGTATATATATAGAGAGGAGAGAGGATAATTTTTTATTCGATAGAACAACGGTTCTCGCATGAACTTTTTTTTTTCTCTCTCTATATATAATATGTGTGTGTGTGTTGTCATATAGCCATTGGAGGTTTTTTTATTTCTTCGAAAATAAACATTCGTAAAAAAAGGAAATTGATTGGGGTTCACTCGGTTTGCCAAACCCGATAAGGAGGAGGGAACGGGGGAACCTGAAGGGCCCGTAGAGGTGCACCGATGGTACCCGCCGAACCCGAAAGGATTCGGCTCCCCTGCTATGGGTGGATCAGTACAAAATAATCTCTAAATTAAACCCCTTTGTCTTTATTTTCCAAAGATAAAAAAACACTTACACCGTCTAGGGTATTAGGAGTATACAATATTGAGATGAAACTCATAAAAGCCGAACTCAAATCCAAATAATCCGATCTAAATGGGTTTTGGATCGAATTCGATAGCGTACATACGCTAGTTTTCAATCGAAGTTCAAATTGATAAAAAAAAACCAATCACCTAAAACTCACACACATACGCGTGTATTCTTATTTACTATATACTATAAGATATCTTATAATTTCGGAATAGGTTAACTCTCATGTTTGGTCATACATGATTCATCATGTCCTCTCATAAATATGAGAGTGAGTCCCCTACTTTAGTAAAAAATAGGTCATGTTTGTAGGGTTCAATCTCATATTTATAAAAGAACATGATAGATCTTGTTTGACCAAACATAAGAGGATCTTAACCCTTTCGAAATAGACGAATAACCTTATAAATCTTTTCATAAGTCATCCTTTAAAGTTCAATCCCTTTAGGAATTCAAGATACTAGTTGAGCTAGAGATTCCCAATTAAATTTACTCAATTGACTAAACATAATTCGAATATTCAGTTTCAACTCATTGAATTTGATAATTATTGAATTCTGGTGTGTAACATGCAAATATGTAGGTAAAGTTACATGCAAGCGATAGAGTTAACTTGTACTCAAGGGGAGGGGAACAAATTAAAAAACATATGCACTTTCACTTAATTCGAAGCTACCTGCAGATTGTACTCCATATGATATGGTGGCTTTTTACTTTTAATACTTTGAGATCGATCAAGTTGCAGATTTCCTCACTAACACTTTATTATATGTTTTATATCTGTAATCGAAATATATACAATAACAATAAATTAAATGTTTGATATACATACAGTAGAAATTTATAAAGTTTGATATATATAATAGGAAAATTTATCAAGTTAGATACATTTGATTAACTAAACATTAAAAGAAATTATATATTTTACTAAACTTGTAGTTTATAGCGATTTATATGTTCCGTTCGATATTCTGCATGAAAGTTTTAGAGCTTACTATTTTATGTCCATAAATTTATCTTTAAATTTTTTTAATAGCAGAGCACACATAAATACTAACATACTTCTAAATCTATATTTTTATGTTTACAACGAGACTTGAACTCATGACTATAAACCACGGGAAACACTTTTTAATTTACCTTTAATTAGAATCAATTTATAAGTTCTCGTCAAATTAGTACTTTAAGGCTTTCGTCATTAGGAAGAATTTTATATATTTCCTTCAAAGTTCATAATTACGTATATATCCTTGTAAACTCTGAAATATTACACATATATCATTCTAAATGATTTAAACTCTCAAGTTGAAAAAAAA
Source organism: Pulicaria dysenterica (assembly GCA_947179395.2). Lineage (NCBI taxonomy): Eukaryota > Viridiplantae > Streptophyta > Magnoliopsida > Asterales > Asteraceae > Pulicaria > Pulicaria dysenterica. The sequence continues at coordinate 11,933,847 of OX359291.1, forward strand.
TTATCTGAAACTTCAATCAAACAGAAATTGACCAACAAATCCTTAATCTCAACTTCATTGGTTTCAACAAACGTCTAGATATTCATCCAATTAAACGATTACTTACTGGTGAACAAATCTAAAACCAAAACCCAATCATTGATGAACAAATCAAAACCAAGAACACTTATGAACAAATTTAGTGAAGTTCTTTAGTGATGAACACCCACAAATTCAAAAGGGATGCAAAAATAAAAAAGAAAACCAATCACTATAAACCTAGAAATTGGTTTGTTAAAGAGTAAATTTCACGATGATGATGACAAATGATCAAACAAATTGATCTTAGAAACCGGGAGAAAACCATAAATAAATCTAAAAGGCAGAAGAAAATTGTTCACCATCATCAAGGCGTCTGTTAATTCCACCGACTTGTTAGTCATCGGTGGAGGACTCATTGGTAAAGAAGCACATATTTTGGAAGATGAAGAGATTGTCGAATCCAAAACTATAAAAACAAAGCTACATTGTCGGTATGATGAAGATGGAGATTTAATCAGGGACCAAACTTGGGGCCAATATCGAAAAACCGATGAAGCAATGAAGATGATGCTACAATCGCCATGCTAGTCATCAACGGCAACCAAACCAGGGATCAATTAGAGCCACAAAAAGAGGTTGATGAGGTGATAGATGTTGAGAGATCCATGAGAGATACGAATGGATCCTTGGTTAATACGTAGATGTTAAATTCTTAAGTAACATGAATATTTTAGTAATTCGGATAAAAACCAATACAAGTATAGGTTTTTTATTTTTAATTAGTTTAAACATAATTATATTATGTTTTTCTATATATTTGAAAGTTTAAATGATTTAGAATGATATAGGTGTAATTTTAGAGTTTATAATTCAATCTATGTATGTAATAATGAATGTTTTTTTAAAAATATAGATGAAATTCTTCCGTATTATAATAAATTGACGTTTAATAAAAGAAAACATAACCATTTAAAACCTATGATATCGAACAAACTTAATTAAGAAAAGAAAACATAGCCATTTAAAACATATGATATCGAACAAACTTAAGAAAAGAAAACATAACCATTTAAAACATATGATATCGAACAAACTTAAGAAAAACAAACGTTTTTAGCACAAGATACAAAATAGCATTTCTTGAATTTAGCTCAAACTTTCATTTCTCGATTACAACTTAACTCATTTTGCAGCGTAACTCAAGATTTAAATATTATCTTCCCGTTACATCTTTTTCATTAAAATAACTTGAATAATTGAGAACCATTGACCATAACTTGAGCTAAAAGCTATAATCTTTCACAAGTTAAAACGTTGACATAAACAAGTGAATTGCATCCTCTTTAGATACTTCGCAAGTTATATAGATAAAGGAAGCTATAAATACAGCATTTGAATCACAAATCCATACAACAAATCAAACACAACACAGACCACCTAAAATGGCAAGCGGGAAAACTTCGGTTCTAATCGTTTTCGCAACAATTGCTGTTTTCGGTGCACTCACTCAGGTGAAAGCTTATTCAAGCTCGTACTGCAGCACTTGGTCTCGTTGTGCGGGGCAGACCCTTTATTGCCCCTCAGAATGCCCCTCGAGTGAATCCGAGGACCCCAAGGCTAAAGTTTGTCGTATCGACTGCTACTCACCAAAATGCAAAGCCGAATGCAAACGTAACAATACTTTTCATCTCTTTATAATTTCCCGATTTCATAGTTAGAAAATGTTGGATGATGTTAACATTTTATACTCACAAACTCTTTAAAATGACGAGTAGACAGATAATATTTTATACTTTATAAGTATAAGTTTATAATAATCAAATAAAGGTTTGATTTGGGTTTTGGGCTTGATCCGTTATTTTCTTCTAATTGTAGAGCGTAAGCCCAATTGCAACAGCCCAGGATCCGCATGCTACGACCCACGGTTCATCGGCGGCGACGGCATTGTTTTCTACTTTCACGGCAAGGTTAATGAGCATTTCAGTTTGATCTCCGACAACAACCTCCAAATCAACGGTCGATTCATCGGTCACCGACCCACCGGAAGATCCAGAGACTTCACCTGGATCCAAGCATTGGGTGTCCTCTTCAATTCCCACAGTTTCTCTCTAGAAGCCACCAAATCCGCCACCTGGGACGGCGAAGTCGACCACCTGAAACTCTCCTACAACGGTGAAGAAATTTCCCTACCTGTTGGCGGTCTTTCCACCTGGAAATCACCGGAAGATGATATCAAAGTGGAGAGAACTTCTGGGGTGAACAGCGTTTTGGTCACCGTTCCCGGAGTGGTGGAGATTTTGGCAAATGTTGTGCCAGTGACGGCGGAAGACGACAGAATCCATGGTTACAAAGTTCCTTCCGATGATTGCTTTGCTCACTTAGAAGTTCAATTCAGGTTCGCCGGACTTTCTGACGGAGTTGAAGGGGTGTTGGGGAGGACTTATCAGCCGGATTTCAAGAACCCGGCGAAGCCAGGGGTGGCCATGGCGGTTGTGGGAGGAGAAGATAAGTACAAAATTAGCTCATTGCTGTCAGCTGATTGCGCAAACTGCATCTTTGATTCGAGTAATGTTGCAGAGAAAGAGAAAGAGATAGAGAAAGAAACTTTGGATTGCACTGCCAAGGGAATGTTCCATGGAAATGGGATAGTCTGCAAGAAATGAGAGGGTGAAGGTGAATTGAAGAATGATGATTTAATCATGAAATAAAATCATTTATAAATGATTAATAAATCCTTGGATCGGTGTTTAATCTTTAAAAATATGGAAGACATTGGTTATATTCCATTGTAATGTTTTAGGTGTTAAAAGTGCAAATGTAATGCACTTTTTCATGTTATATTTATGGGAAATGAACAAGCATATATTAAAAGTATTAAGCACTCTTTCTTTAGACAACAATTTTTATTTTACTAGACAAAAGATCATATGCTACACAACTACACATATCTAAGAGTCTAAGACAATGAAAAGAAGAAACAGAAGACCGCTTCACGCCCTCCTCTCCCACTAGAAGAATCATCAACTACGCTATCTCCTCGATGACTCTATCGTAGGAACTTAGAGAGATGGTGAATAGGTTCTTTTACTTAGTTAACCAGTCTTTTTTTAAAAAAAAAAATAGTTAGTTGTGTTTTAAAGATTGATCTTAAAGTTTATAGCAACACAATAAATATTTACAAGAAATAAAAAAAGTAGAGATAGAGATATATCACCAAATACTAGACAAAGGATTTATAGTAGTAAACAAAAGATTTAAAGTGTACGTATATTTTGCTGTTAAAAAAACAACATTATTATTTCACTGAAACAATTTCTATTTACCTAATAAATGTAAACGGTACTTATGTCCTATAATATTTGGTTTTGCATTGTTTTTAATTATAGACTTTAACTGACATGGAAAATATCTTGTAGATATGTAAATTATAAGAAAACATAAAAAGAGAGTTTATTAGTTGTAGACTTGTAGTTACTTTCGGTCTTTCACCAAAATGGTTACCGATTAGAAAGTGTAGAATAAATTACCAGGGTGTCTTTAAAGGAGTGTAGAAGATGTGAGCCAAAACCTTGTTTTATAGAGCATCCAATTTAATATATATGTATATATATAATACTATCATATTCTAAAAATCAATTTAATAATTAAATACTAGGAAGTTAAAATTTTTGGGAAAAGTATTTTATAAGATCAAAAAGTACATTTGACGAAAGCTAATTTGTCATTTGGAAATCAAGAGAAAACTTCTATATCTACTTAGGGCTAAGAGTATTACAAGAAATAGTTAATAAATTAATAATGATATCTTTGGGACTCTATAAAGTATAAAAGTAAATTCAACATCTCTATCCTAACCCGAATTTGTTTGATGACTTTTCTAAAATTATCCGTTTTAACCTTAATCCGTTCTGACCCACTAACCGATCCATTCCAACTCATCTGTTTTACCACCTCTACATATGATCATGGTTGTAAACAAAATATCTAACTCCCTTCAAAGAAATTCTTTATTTATGATCTAATTATATTTGTGTACTTATTAATTATCATATAATCGATTGATTGGATCAAACTAATGGGCTTTTGGTAGAAAGCCCAAGCCCAAAACAACCTTTGAAAGCAGACAAACCATCCACTAATGATGGGGTCCACCCACAACAGATCTCACCGAATTACAGATAGCCATACTACACCTACGTGTCACCGACTTCTTTTTATGCCTGTACCTTCTTCCACACCCAAAACACCAACCCCCATATCACTTATTCAACATCCGCTTGTACTCTATGCTTTACAATTAGTACATAGCTCTGGATTAATCCATCTTGACCCTGGAAAAACTCCGCAATCCCGTTTTTATTACCTGTTGCCATTTCGTTCGCCAACTTTCCCTCTCCACCATTCTTACAAAATCATCAAGAATCACAGCAAATTTGGGGGTTAATTTACCGATCGTTAATCTCTCCGGCCAGAATCCGATCACCGGAGAGATAAAAAAAACAATGGCGCGTGGTCTCTTCGCTTGCTTCCTCAAACGCTCATCATCTTCCACCACCTCCTCATTAGACGTCAACAAATCAAACGACACAGCCACGGCGGACCTCACGGCGGAGGAGCTAAAAAGAGGCGGAGCGGTGGTTGTGGAGCTATTCTCGTCGCAGGGATGCTCTACTTCGCCGGAGGCAGAGGTTCTGTGTTCGAGGATCGGAAGGGGGGATTTCAATCTTGAAATTCCGGTTATATTAATGGCGTATCATGTGGATTACTGGGATTACAATGGATGGAAAGATCCGTTTGGATCAAGCCAGTGGACGGTGAGGCAAAAAGAGTATGTGGAATCGTTGAATCTTGACACCATGTTCACGCCGCAGGTGGTGATTCAGGGGAGATCGCAGTGTATCGGAAATGATGAGGATGCTCTGTTATCTTCCATTGCCGCCGCACCCAGATACCCTCCGCCGGCGTTCCAGGTGATTAATTGCATAAACCCAAATTCCTGATTCGCAAATCGTATTAATTTTCGTTTCTAGATTCATAAACATTTATTTAAAACCTGATCGACGGAATGAATAAAATTCGATGCGACATATATATACTTTTAACAGCAGCTTTTACCTTCGTGAACATTTAAAGGAGTATTTTTTACTCATTTCAACGCTTCCGAACATTTGACTATGATAACACTTGTTATAGTTTAAGTATCAAATTTTCTGTTATGTACTATTTGTTTGACTATCAAAGTTTCTTTTAAATAGTCTAACTATAAAGTTTTGTTTAATTACTGTATAATCCTCTAATTTTTGTTTAGTTTGTGATTTTACCTATTTGTTTAGGTGTTACTTGGTAAACCTTTATTTTTTTTTTACTTTTTATTTTTTAAATCTCTTGTTACAACTGTGATCTTTAGATGTATTCTGTGTTCTTGAGATAAATCCTCTAACATAGGTATATCTTTAATTTGTTTTACATTATGCTAGATCCTGTTTACAATTACATTCATGTCTTAAATTAGATGACTTGTTTACAATATATTATTTACATTATGTTTAAGCTTGGGACTATAGGTATGTTTTTAATCTGTTTTGTGTTTATACTTTATGGATGATCATTATTAAGTTGTTTACTGTTATTTGTGTAATTGTGTTTACAATGTAAACAACATAAAGACAAAAATAAACATAAAGTAAAGAGCAGATTGCAGTGGCGGACCCATAATTTTTTTCGACCGGTAGCACCATATAATGCGAAAATAAAATTAAATAAAATTGAGGGTGTGGTTCGGGTTTTTTCTCGGATTTCCGGTTAATCGGGTCGGATTAACGAGATTCCGGGCGTTATTCTGGTATTTTAGGGCCAAAATTTAAAATAAAATACAATTTATATGAAGTCATGTTAAATAAAATGTTATTTTAAAGGTATAAATTAAAAGATTAAACTATTTCTTATCAATTTTTTAAAAAAGTTTCATTTTTCCTTTGATTTTGGTGGCATCACCGGGTGCACCCCGAAAATTTACCGGTAGCACCGTCTAAAAAAATCGAAAATTAACACTATGAACCGCCAAAAGACCGGTGTCCCGTAACAACCCCCCCCCCCCCCTAAATACACATAGGTCCACCCCTGGCAGATTGTAAACAAAATGTAGACTTACATTCTATTTATAGATAACGTGTTTAAACTTTAAATTCTTTTATAGACTTATAGTGGTAACATTTTGTGTATAAATTATGTTATTTGCATTCTGTTGGTGTTTTTTTGCTTGTTAAGTTACTTATTAAGTTGTTTTGTGTATGAGATATGGTTTTAATATAATCTACAAATGTTTTGCAAAATTAACCGTCTCGTGTACGTGAATCCCTCGCCTCGAAGTGCCTCGAAAAATTGAGGCTTGGGTGGTCATTTCCTTTGGAGCGCCTCGCGACTTTTAGAACATAGCTTGGAAGATTAAAACCTTAAAATTAGTGGAAGATTAAAACGCTAGTACATCTGGAATGAAGATTAAAAACACACGCACATACACACACAAAGGATGAATCTCAAGATCATGATAAAGATGATGAAGTAGGAGATTTATGTTGAACAAGGATGAACATCTAAAGCAAAGCGGTTGTGGCTGTGGTGGTTTTATATGATTGAACATAAATCGGAAAAGAGAGAGAGGATGGGTGTGAAATCAAACCCTTGAAGATGAACATTGAACATAAATTGAAAAAGAGAGAGGATCTTCACCTTCTTTGATTTACCCTTGAAATCAAGATGGTTACCTTCAAATGAACGAAATCGAGATGATAGTTCTTTTATCTTCGATCATCAACAACCAAAAAGCTTTTCCGGAGAGAGAGAGAGAGAGAGAGAGAGAGAGAGAGAGAGAGAGGAGATGTGTATGGTGGTGGTAGACGTGAAGGTAGCTGATGTTATAGTGGCAGTGGAGGTAGTGTTTATGATGGTGGTAGAGATTATGGTGTCAGTGGCGGGTTTGGTGGCGGTGGAGGTATTGGTGGGAGGATTTGAGAGCTTTTGAGAGAGAGAGAGAGAGAGAGAGAGAGAATGGTTTTGGGGTGTTTGGATTAAAGGATATACAAGAGTTGAAAGGATTAGGGGATGTTTGGTTAAATTTGACCTGCTATATGGTTAAATCATTCAAGCAAAACTTTATGGTAAAATGATTAAAGTAGTAGATAAATGAAACTTTTAACCAACATTCAAAAAAAAAAAAACTTTATTGATTACTTCGAAATTCAAGCAAAACTTTGATTACTAAACCATATATGACCCTTTTGTGATCTACCAACTAGAAGGGCATGTAACTTCTACTTTATATATTGTTTGGCTTAATATAAGAATTGGATTATAAAAGGGGGATAAGATATATGTTTTTAGCAGTATTTATCTTAAGTGCTTCCACACTTACAAACAGTTAAAATGAGAGTATGCTAGTCATTTTCATTATTTACTCATTTAAGTGATTGTAAGTATAAAAACGTTTAAGCTAGGTGCTTTTAGCTACACAAATCATTTCCCCTTATAAAAAAGTAGTAAATGAAAGTTTGTCTAATTATTTACTTCAAAAAAATAAAGGTAATAAAATGCTTTTACTCAGGACATGTGATTTCAAATGTAAATCTGCTTATGTTTCTTGAAAATCCCATGTTTTATTTGTCAAATTTATTCAATTGTATCCCATTGCAGGCAACTTTCGAGAGACCAACACCAGAATCCTTAAAAGTCTCCCTAAAAGGACCCTTAAGGGCCAAAATCGACAACCAGGATGCCGACGTCATGGTGGCACTCTACGAGAGTGGGCTAGTCACCGACTGCCAAAATGGCGATAACAAAGGGCGAATTCTAGCCAACGATTTCGTGGTCAGGAAGCTTGCAAACCTCTGCACAGTGAACAATATTTTACCCAAGAAGACATTAACAGGAACACTAGATTTTAGCCTCTGGCAAGGTTTCAACAGCAACAAATGTGGTATTGTTGTGTTTGTGCAACAACGAGGATCTCGTCATATTTTTGGTTCTCAGCGCATTCAGCTACCGACGGATCTTTAAGTCGAATTTTCCTAACGAGTTAACTTGTTTGTTTGGCTATTTTTATTATGTGTGTTGTTTAATGATTGAAGTAGTAGTTATGGATTTTATTGTATGATAGATTATGATTAGCTAGATTTTTTTTTGTTAGTTTGATGACTAATCATATGAATTTGTGAAGCCTTGGGATGTTTGAATCTTATGAATTACATCATATGCATACAATTTTTTTAGAGGTTGGCCATTTTTTTAGATTTCTCTTTTATAAATAGAAGGTAAAATACTGTTGAAGTTATGTTACAAGTTAGTGAAACATGTATTTTTTGTTAATATATAATTTCGTAAGTGAAAAAAATTGTTAAATCGTAAAATTAATACAAGTAAAAGTATATAACACACTCCTTAGAAATCCGAGGGGTAGGTTCTCGAATTTTCATACTATTCTTAAACTTGAAAACTAACTATGAGGGCAGGGGCGGACTCAAGATATAGTTGGAGGGGGCACAAGACACCAGTTAAATTTATCTGCGGCTTGTAAATTTTGATTTTTTGAGGTGGTGCTATCATTTCGTAGTGTAAATTTTGATTTTTTCGAGCTACTGTTACCACCCATTTCAAATCTTGGGTCCACCTCTGTATGAGGGTAAGCCCTAGTAAAGACACCGATGAGTTGAATGGAAATGCGATATGAACCTGTCCAAAAGCCACATGTTTTCTTAAAAAGTGTAAGACTAACATTGGTAGCACTTGTATATAACATCAGACATAAGCACAATGGCAAAAAAGAAAAGAAGGCCTATATATTGTTGAACTTATTGATAAGGACCCCAGCAACTGAAATAGACTACAGTCCTTAATGGTTCTTTGACATCACTTGGCTTCGTCACTTTGCTCGAGACTCTGTGCAATGGATCGAATGCAACTGGACACAGACTTGCTTGGGACACCGATGGGCCAACTACGTGCCAAAGTGTGTGTGATTTCGATCTGAACGTGTGATGTTTTAGCCCTATCACCGCTCCCACGGTCACAACAACACAAGCCTTACTAACAAGATTCATTTCTGTGAGATTTGAAACAATGATTTGGGTATGGTTATGAATTATGAAGCTGGCAATGAATTCCAGTTGTAGTTTATAAGGAGCTTGAAAGTTGAAAAGGTAAACCAATGGCTGAAACGGGCCATGGTTTATTGTCTTTAGCTTCTGGTCCCATGCTGGTATGTCACAATCTTGAATGCTGTCTTATGAGCCTTGTTCAGTGTATCCGTACAACCACCATCTTCATCCAGTTTTTGTTTTTGTTTGAAAAAATGGTTTATTTCTAACCTAGTTGAGCTAAATGTCTTTATCTTGTAGTCTTCTTGTTATTATATGGCCCATAGATCAGCTTTTGGCCTATGGGCTTTGGTTATATATTTTAATATTTGACACACATAAAAAACAGCTGCAAAGTGTAAACCCTTTTTGCACACTGTGGTAGTGTATAAACATTCAGTTAGGTAGTTTACATGCAAGGATAATAAATCAAAAAATGGTTTATTTATTTTATACAACTTGTTATGCAAGTATAATAATACATTACATTATTACACATTGAACTATGGAAAAACGAAGTAAAGTAAGGTCCGAAGTTTACTCTTCACATCAAATCTACAGCCTCAACCTGTTGTCGAGCAAGGTATTTCTCCCTTCGTTCTTTCTAAAATAACAAGATCAAATAATTAGACTTAGCAGGTATTAGTTTTAACTGAATTTTAAAATCCATTCATTTGCATATGAAAGATATGTTAGTAGCATCATAGCAGAGTAGCCAAAAACTTACCCACTCATCGATAACAAGTCCTTGGCCAACAACTGGCGGACGAGTATCCACTTGAGGTTTTTTGCGTAATTCTAATTCAGCTTCAGCTTCTGCCAGCTGATGCTTTAGTTTTTCCAAAGCCTGAATCCCAACAATCTTCGTGTTAACTTTGCATAATTGATCACTATATAACAGAACGCAAGTGATAGAAATGACCGCTGATATATACTAACAACAGTAATAATCAACTTACAGGGGTAGGTCGGGCAGGATTTAAGAAAATCACACGTAAAACTCGCTCAACAACTACTTCATCTTTTTGCTCATCAAACTGTAAGAAAGGTGAAACTAATGAATGAGATGACTTTGCCTACCGTAAAATTTTTTATACACTAATGAGATGATCAAGAGAATAAAATGTTTACCAGTTCAGGCACAAAGTCGGTTCCTTGTGTAACTTTTAGACTCATGATCTTGAACTTGACCTTGCTCCTTTGGTCCGACTGTTTTTCGTTTTTCTCTGGTTGCTCAACAAACTTGAAAACTGTCATCAAATTCATGTCAGTGAAGCCAACATCGAGCGTCATTGGTACAGATATTTTAGAAACCGAAAGTTCTTTGTTTGAATATAAAGCTCTAGCCTTGTTTGTATGCGAGAAGCTGATTTATACACAACAAAAATTTTTTCATACACATCGGGTACAAATGATTAACAGTATATGGTACAAGTTGATAATCCGTCAAGTTGTTGTGTATGACTAATATTGTTATGTACGGATCACTACCCTTTTTAATGTGTTAAATTACATAAATACCCCTAATAAAAAACTTTGTTATCCCTTTTTACTATTTAATACCTTAATTTATGTTCTTTTATGTGATTTGCTATTTTTCAGCTCCTCCTAGTTTTACCAAACATACCAATAAAGGCAGCTGTTTCACTTGAAAGTCATATGCAAAAGGGAGATGATTACCAGTAGCGAAAATGCTTTCCCCAGGAGCCAGAGTACCACCGGGAGGTCGCATATAACAGCTTTTTGGCGCAGTTGTTTGAAACTAAGGGCAATAATACAGAAAATACAATCGATTTCATTATGAACAATCGGAGATTTAAATCACATGTTCATCGATGCTAAATTGCTAATATGCTCAATTGGCTTATAAACTGAGGGAAATATTATATGAGATACCTTGAAAGCAACATGAGAATTGCTATGGTTCTTAATTCGAACCGCGCTTCTCACCTGTTTACCAGGCTCATCTGCAACACCAAAGACCATGATAAACAATCAGACATCTAATGAATTTTGCCGAAAAACTAATCACCAAACGATTGATTTTGCCGATTATCAGGAGAAATTAAGTACAAAATCATCATTATATGATCAATTGGTATAATTGTCAATCCAATAAATTTGAAACGGTAGTGCAATTAATCACGGAGAAACAATCAAGCAGAAAATTAGATTTCATTACGAACAACGAGATGACAGACGATCAACTGACATTATACTTGAACGAAATACTTACACGGAAAGTAGAGGTTGTTAGCTGGATCAAGGCGGAGGCGTCGTCTAGCAGGCAGAAGCGATTTCGCCACCGACGATACAGTGTTTGAAGACCGGCTGTTCGATACGACACCGTTTCCGCGACTGTTCTGAATTTGGAATTGAGGATTCGGCGTTGACGAAGGCGATGAAGAAGCTGTTCCAGATTGCCAAAACGAAAATAGTCGCCGGTTCTTTCCCTCAGAATGAGGACGGTGGTGGTCCGTGGTGGACATAACGAACTTATTGATACTTTGCTCCTCCTGCGAACTCAGGTGGACGGAGTTTAGGTTTTTCCGGTGAACGGAAATCAATATATCCGGTGGAGTATGCTCTGTGTCCGTACCTTCACTCTCTGGTGTTCATCATGCAGGTAACTAGAAGTTGAGGTGTGTCTGTAATTTAATGGCTGTTGTGTTTTGTAGCTCTGTTCTCAAATGGGCATTTATTGAAAAATGACATTATCTACCCTGAGTTTATGTCGTTTCTACATATCGCTCCTAAGTTGGAAATGCTTCAATATAGGAGTTAGTTTTTAAAAGAAAATTCACATAATAGAAACTAAGTTTAAAATGTGTTTTACCAAAGTCATTTACCCTCTATTTTATATTGTAAAATAACCCATAAATAATCTTGGTGGTATACTTTGCAAACTTGGTTAATAGTCTGTGAAATAAACTCTAATTTCTATATGACAAGTTTAAATATATTTTTCTATAGGTAATCTCTCTTTCAGTATTCTTCCTACATCTTAGTCAATATCAAACTTCATTTTGTGTAATTATTTTTGTGTGTAACAGTCTAGAATTGAACTAAACTGGGATAAAATTCTAGAATAGATTTCAAAATCAAGGCGTATATTATAGGTTTAATAGTTAACTGATACAAATTCATAAGAAGGATGGTCTTACATAGTTACATAGGACCATGAATTAGAATTTTAAGCCAATAACCCGATGTAGTTTTTATTGTTATTGGTTTATTTGCGTTTTCATTGAAATAAAAGTAAAAGTTGGTTTAAATGGACCAGTCAACAAGAGTATTAGTGACTGGTTTTACCCTATATCCAAACTTTTATGTACTATTGACCAAGAGCTGGACCATATAAGTGGTTTAGTTTAGTATCTTGATTTTAATCATTAAAGTTAAACAAAGATTTTACATACTTACCACTTCCTATATGGCTATCTTTTTTTTGACCGGCAAATGGTGACACTTCCCCGCCTCTCTAGTTTGGGTTCGAATTGCTTGGTGGCGGGTATTCAACCGCCCCTCGTTATTTGACTTTAACTAAGGTTCGAGCACCACACCTTCACTCCATGGAGAAAACCCCTAAGGTCCCGTTTGGTTTGCAGGATTTGCCCGGAATTGTCAGGAATTGGAATTGAAGATTCCTAATCTCAAGTCATGTTTGGTTCACAGGATTCTAAGAATTGGATGTTGAATTCCCCCCAAATCCCAAGTTTATGGAATTACAATTCCATTACTAAACCAATAGAATCTTGGGGAATTCAATTTTTACGCTCACCATACGCTATTGTGCTTCACAACTGCCGACACTTCCAACCGCCACCACCTTCACTACCGCCGCCAACCACCACCAACCGCCACCGCCACCCCGCCCCCACCGTCACCGCCGCCGCCTACCACCACCAACCACCACCGTCACCCCGCCACTGACCACCAACCGCCACTGTCGCCGACCAAACAGACGAAGGAATTCCAAACAAAACAAAACAAAACTTGAAATTTGGAATTCCATTCAATTCCGCGAACCAAATACACGAAGGAACCAATTCAATTGGAATCCTTCCGATTCAACCCTTCCAATTCCAATTCCTTCCAATTCCAATTCCAATTCCAATTCCAATTCCTTAACGAATTCCAATTTCGGTCAATTCAATTCCGCGAACCAAACGGGGCCTAAGGGAAAACCCCTACCCCCTGCATGCAGCAGGATTTGATCCCCCAACCTCTTGCGAAGAAGGTGACGCCTTACCAAATGAGCTAAACCCCATGGCTATCTGACACTTCCTATATGGGATTTCGATACTAACATTTAAAACATTTAACTAAACAAGTGATTATATTTTATTTATGTGTGTAACCAAATTTATCACATATTATAGAAATTAATCTTATAACAATAGATTTAAACAAAGATTTTACATACTTACCACTTCCTATCGTTGGCTCATTGCTATATGAAATAAATGGTTTAGAGTAAAAGAAAAGTGTGAGGGGCTGTATGTATATTTTATAATATAGAAGGGGGTCATATGTAATGTATGGAAAGTATCGCGTAGGATTATTAATTCAATATTAAAAAGTAGGTGTATCCTAGCTGTCTGAAGTGGAGACCATGATTAAACCCAACTCCATGATAAAACCAATTAACCAACGACGGTGGCTAGCGTGTTTAGCTCCTTGGATGATGTGTCTATCATTATCCAATGACCGACATCCATGTCAGCAACAGGGATACTGAGTCAGCAAACAACTTTCAACTCTCTGCCAAGTAAGCCTGTTCACTGCCTGAGTCCAGCTGGTTCTTTTGGTTTATTTTCTTTTAATTTTTTAAAGTCCTCTCAAGCATCGGACGATATTGAAATTAATTACCTGTTAATTGGCTTAAAGGTTTGTATATATATTTGACTTTTAATACTTCTACATGTTTATTATACTAGCTTCGAGAGTATCCGTAATTGTAACCGTTACCATTAGACCTATACACAAATATTTATTTCACGAGCAAACATCTTCAGAACCAAGGACGAGACATCACAATGGAGATCAGGGAACGAGCTATAGGCTCGTGATTTTGTAGTTTTGCTCGTCATAGTTGCTTTTGTGAGTGTTCACTAACTCATAACTAACACCAACAGGATTATGTGCATCAGTACCATCACTAACCGTCATGTTAGCACTAGTTTCTTAAAACGTAAGTGTTAGAAGTGGAAAATAAAAAATATATATAAAAAAATGTTAACAAGCCATTCTCCTCGTGTCAGACATGACAAGATGATGCATGATCAGCACCAATGGTGCTCGTGAGCTAAATAGCTCACTTTAGCGTCTTTTGGATGCCTCACGAGCTCTGTAACAAGCTATTGCGGATGCTCTTAGATGATCCGTTCTTTATCACATTATCACTAACATCTTTTTTCCAATGACATTGAACACTTACATACCAACTCTTCTAGCACACACCGAATAAAAGTCATTGTTCAATGTGAGACCATGAATGTCTAAGAGGTCACACCAAACATCGCCCTGACACCTGCACCGACATCACGTCATGATACCCTGTCCATTAGTCCTTCACGATGAGTTAATTCACCCCCACAAGTCACAACGACTCTCAGACATTTTATAATTACTTTTATAGCAAATATAACGTATACCTATCATTTTCTTATACTTAACCTAGAACTTTTTTTAAAAAAAAACTCTTTGAAGATTTACATGGACTTAACATGAAGAATGGTTAGCTTAATGATATAAAAATCGAACCTTGTAGTCATAAGGCCAAGACTTATAACTTCTTTTTTCCTTTCCCTTACCCAATGTCACATTAGCGACACATCGTTCTCTCTCTTATTCCCTTCTTCATACTCAAATCAAATGTTATACCTCTCCTTCAAACTCTTATCACTTTTTTTTAATTTATATATTAAAGAATTAAATGTGTGTGTGTGTGTAATTGGTTGAGAGGGGGTAGGGGTGGGGTTGTACATGCTTCTCGATCGGGCTTCATTACCCGTTTGGCTTACTCGATGGAGCTACCCGATGTCCATGTTTTGATGTTCCCGAGCCTACTCACGCGATGCTACCTAAAGGCATCGAGTCGAACATAAGGTATGGTGTAAAGGTTTACTTGAGGTTTATGAATCTAATTAATAACATTAAGTATATTTAAAATGGGTTAATTAAACGTGTGTATATAAGACATTTTTAATATTTGGCCCAACAGTAAGCTATAATCAGTTAATTGATGAGCTTAAAAATGGATGATACATACATGGACAAATAATAAGATAAGAGATTAGGAGTGAAAAAGCTCTTAAATATACCAAATTTGAAATTTCATAATATTTATAGTAAGTTTACAAAGAAAATTGTTAAGGGGATTTGTATTTAAGATTATAAAATTAAAGGTAGAATGATGTGAAGATGATTGATTGATGGTTTGTTTGGCGGTGAGGATGAGGTGTAGTTGATATTCCAATTTCCACCTGCCTCATTCATGGTGGATACCACATTATTATTAATGGCTAATAATTCAGCATCATCATCACTGGATTTTAGAAGAATGATTTGTGTTTTTATTTATTTATTATTATCTATAATAAAAGTCTACACAAAGTTCTATGCTTTTTTATTAAATATTTCTGTTAATCTTTATACACTCTTAATTAAAGGGTAAAATATATTTTAACCCCTAAAGTTTAGGTTTAAAAGTGGTTTAACCCCTAAACTTTTTAAATGAACGATTTAATCCCTAAACTTTTTTAATGAATGTTTTAACCCTTAAACTTGTTACAATTCATCGTTTTAGTCACTTGACCTTCTACAGCAAGTTACCAAGCTTTTAAATTAAGAGCATTTTAATCACTAAACTTGGGGTGTAATCGAATTAAGCCTAACCAAACCTAGTCAAACTCTAACTCGTATAGTTGCACTAGTTTGATGATTGCACATCTTCGACTTCCTCTATCTCTATTTTTGTTTTCTAGTTTCTTTGGCTATCCATGAGATGGTGATTTGTGGCTTTGTAGATTGTCGAACAGCGGTTAATTACCACTAACCAATCGGTTCTTCAATCTTCACCGCCTTAAGTTTTAGAGGCAGTGTAGAGTTAGAGTTTGACTAGGTTTGGTTCAGATTGATTCGATTACACTCCCAAGCTTAGTGATTAAAATGCTCTTTAGAAGTTTGGTAACTTGTTGTAGAAGGTCAAGTGGCTAAAATGATGAATTATAACAAGTTTAGGGGTTAAAACATTCATGAAAAAAGTTTAGGGATTAAATCATTCATTTAAAAAGTTTAGGGGTTAAACCATTTTCAAATCTAAAGTTTAGGGATTAAAACATATTTTACCCTTAATTAAACAAGTGTCTAAATAGAAAAGAAAATGAAAGAGATAATATTTTACACATGTCGATTTTTTATAAGTAAAAGTATAAAGGAGGTGAATAAAGATGGAGAAAATAGAATTTTTCAAAAGTTATAGTTTAGGTCCATAAATAGGATTATTTTTTCCTACCACGTAATCTATTTTAATATCATAATTTAGTATATATAAAAAATACAAGAATCTCATCAATAAAATCATCTTTTAAGTTTAAAACCATAGCATCTAACCTAAACTTAGACCGTCCGCATCGGCGAGTGAACCCGAGAGGTTGGGAGCCTCAAGCCGTCGGAAACATCATTGCCGCCCCTAGGATTGGCTTGGGTCCCTTGGCCAGCGAGTCCCATGACCCTACAGGATTTTGCTCTTTTTTTTTCTTTTTCTTTTTCCCCTCCAACGGTCACACACACACACACACGTATATATATATATATATATATATATATATATATATATATATTCCTCCTCCCCTATGAAAATATATTTTACTCTTCATTTTTTCACACAACTTCATTCTTCTTCCTCTATTCTTCTACTCTCAATATTTATTTTTTACATACACAAAAACATGTCTTCTTTGTCGTATGAAGTGTCGGAGTATATTGATTCATCATCTTTTTCATCATCTTCCGATGGATCTCGTATCACCGTGTATCGTCAAGTGCATGGCCAATTTTTTTCGTACATTACTAACGACGGTTGTCAATAAGCTTATCGAGGATGATGGAGAAAACTCGTGTCGTGTAAGGAGATAGAGGGGACCGGATCAAGTTAGAGACCGTGAAGCTGCACACGATCGACTTGTTGTAGATTATTTTGTGGAAAACTACAACTACCATGAGGAGATGTTTAGGAGACGTTTCCGCATGAGCAGACTACTATTCACACGGATAATCGTGGATCTTGGGGAATGGAACACATTTTTTGTACATGGCTACGATGCTAGAGGTAGGAAAGGGTTATATCATTTGCAAAAGTGTACTTTGGGAATTCGGCAAATGGCGTATGGGATATCCGCTGGCGGATTTGACGAGTACATGAAGATGGCAGAATCAACCACACGATTATGCGTACAAAACTTCTGCAAAGGTATCATCACTCTGTATGGTAAGCGATACTTACGTAAACCTTCTTACCATGATATTCAGCTTTATATGCCGCGCATGAAGCTAGACACGGGTTTTCGGGCATGTTAGGAAGCATAGATTGTATGCACTGGGATTGAGACAACTGCCCAAATGCATGGCGAGGGTAGTACATGAGAGGTGATCATCAACAGCCAACTTTGATCCTAGAGGTAGTTGCATCACAGGATCTTTGGATTTGACATGCATTCTTGGGTTGGCCGGTTCCAACAACGATATTAATGTGTTAAACCAGTCGCCGTTATTTAACGACATATATAACAAGAGAGCACAACAATGCCCATTTCAAGTAGACAACGTACAATACAAACGTGGGTACTATCTTGCAGATGAGATATACCCCGAATGGGCTAATTTTGTTAAAACATCCAAAAACCCTCTAGATCAAAGACGGATATGGTTTAGTGCCACGCAAGAAGCGGCAAGAAAATATGTGAAACGGGCTTTTGGTATGCTTAAACAACGGTAACACATTATACAAAGCCCTACAAGAACGTGGCACCCCAATAAAATACGTAAAGTAATGCACGCTTGTATCATATTACACAATATGATATTAGAAGATGAAGGTCACGTGATTTGTTCGTTCAACAAAAACGTTAATCAAGCGGACGAGGAAGAAGATGTAGAGATTAGCGAACAACAATATGACAGTAGCATTTGAGAAGTCCGAAACACGGAAACACATCACAACCTGAAATCGGATTTAATTGAGCACATTAATCGGTTTCCAAGACACAACGACGACGATAGCTAGTAGTTTTTTATTTATTTAATGTATTTCTATTTTTTAAATTTACGTGCTTCTATTTTTTTATTTTTTAATGTAATATGAAATATTAGTTTGATTTATAAATTATAATATTTTATAATTATATTTTCTTGCAATTTATTTATAATAATTAAATTATGTTACTTAATATTAGTTGAAAAAAATAAAAAATAAAAATAGAAAAGATAGATAGTTGAAGAGGGTTGGAGGTTTAGAGAGGGTTGGAGGTGGGGGGTGATGTGAATGCTGATGTGACAGTGAATTTGGTAGGGTAACAATGGGTTGGATGATATTGGTTTTACCCTCCCAAATCCACTGTCACATCAACATTCACATCATCCCCACCTTCAACCCTCTATAACCCACAAACCCCACATCAAACCTTCTTCAACCCATATCAAACATTAATAAAAATATATATTAATAAGAGAGAGAAAGAGAGAAGAAAAAAAGGAAAGAAAAAGAAGAGAGAGAGAGAGAGAGAGAAGTCACAGTCTTCAAACCAGCAAGGCTTGGAAGGGTTTGGAAGCCGCTAGGCGGTGATGGGGCTTACCAGCTTGAATCCGCCAAGTGGGTGAGGTGCCGATGCGTAATGCCTAAGCTTAAGCAACGATGATAAAAACCTTAACCAAACAATATTAATAACAAACAACAACCTTACAATAAATACCTTTACAAGTGCGACCGGCATTGCATAATATGTTTATATCTAATAAGATGTTAATTCAATTAGTCGATTTTGAGTCAATGTAGAGAAAGAAAAGTGTGATTATCAAATAACATGTAGTCTTTGTGTAAATTAAAATTAACTGAACACTTAAATAAGTTTAGTTTTAAATTAGTTTAATTTTTAAAATTAAGTGTAGTAAAAACATTTTGAAACTTATGTATATTTTACCTTTTGGTATTCAAATGGGTTGATGGGTTTAATTTCTTAAAACATCGAGTATTTAGAATGTGCAATATACTAAGATGAAATTTCAATCGTCTCCATATTCAAAATTTTGCATTAGTTTTAGTTTATGTTTAATCTATAATTTTAATATTAAACAAAAAATGAGGGAGAATTGTTAAGTAATTTTAGTGTAATACAATGGATTTAGTTAAACCCGGTGATCACAGGCAGAGATTGGGGGGCTGAAGGGTGCTTAGCCCCCTCTAATGAATCTAAAATCCTTATTGTTTGGAAGCCCAAGAGCATAACCCCCCCCCCCCCCCCCCCCCCCCCTTTTCCCCAAAAAAAAAAAAAAATAGAGTTAATCTATATCCAAGTTTAGCCCAAAACACAAATAATGAAGGAAATGCTTGAATTGGCGATCTGATTTTTGAAAGAGCTTTTTTAGCCATGAAAATTATGAAAATAAGGTTTCGTAATAGCATGAGTGATGATTATGCTAAAAACAGTTGAGTTCTTTACGTTGAAACAGATTGCTGATACTTTCTCTACATGCATAAGTTCTATTTAAAGAAACAAAGGCGTGTCCAACTACAAATACGCGAAGTATGACTTCTTATTGTTATTTTTTATTTTTTTTTTAATTTATCAAAATAGAGAATTCGAGTTATTGTTTTAGTTTTTTTAATCAAAATAAAGTGTTCGAGTTATTGTTTTAGTTTATCAAAATAAAGAATTCGAGTTATTATTTTAGTTTATATTATTCTTCTAACACATTAATTCATGACAAGTGGATTAGCGATTGTGATAAAACTTTCAAGACTGGTTTTGGCGGACGCAAGTTTGTTGCCTTTAAATGAACTTTCATTATTTATTTATTTATTTAGACAAATAATATATATATATATATATATATATATATATATATATATATATATATATATATATATATATATGCAAAAGTTCAAACGAGAACTATTTTTCGTACGAGAACTGCGAGAACCAATCTAAGCCGTCAAATTCCCCCTTCTTTAATGTTATTGCCCACCCATGAATTCCTCACATTCACCCTGCCACACTTGATCCCCTCAATGCTCTTCATCCATGAACTTCACATATCCAAGGAACGGCTGAGATTGGTTCTCGCAGTTCTCGTACGAAAAATAGTTCTCGTTTGAACCCTCATATATATATATATATATATATATATATATATATACTAGTATCGTAACCGCGTAATGCTGCGGCTGCAAATAGTTTTGGTTTTGCAACATACCACTTTCACAAAAATGTTTCCATCAGCAACAAGTCCATTTTTTCTAATTTTTCTTGTATCTGCATCAAATATTTTATAAATCTTAAAAATAGATTCTAAGACACATTAAAATAAGAAAAAAGATTCTTATTTATGAAATAAGGAAAAAGAAATTAATTAGATTTTGGAAATTATGTTGTGGTAGGTACATAATTGTGTTTGTATGAGATAGTATGTTAGAGAGAAAAAAATATTTTAAATGAATTAAATGTTAAATTAAATTAGGAGAGATAGTGAAATAAAGATTGGGTGGATAAGATTAATTTAGATAAATGAAATGTCAAGATTTATTCTTGATTGAATTTTAAGAAGTCTTAAAGTTAATGAAGAGAAAGAATGTTAAATGGTTATATATATATATATATATATATATATATATATATATATATATATATATATATATATGCAAAAGTTCAAACGAGAACTGTTATTCGTACGAGAACTGTGAGAACCAATCTGAGCCATCCAATTCCCGCTCCTTTAATGTCATTGCCCGCCCATGAATTCCTCACATGCACCCTGCCACACTTGATCCCCTCCACGCTCTCCATCCATGAATTTCCCATATCCAAGAAACGGTTGAGATTGTTCTCGCAGTTCTCGTACGAAAAACAGTTCTCGTTTGAACCCTCCCCTATATATATGTGTGTGTGTGTGTGTACACCATTAATGTTATGATAAAAGTAAGACTGGCCCCCGCTATACTAAAATCCTAGCTCCGTCGCTGCCGGTGATATATTCGGACCCAAATTTGTTGAATATTTACGTCTTAACTGAATTTCTAGACCCAAATTTGTTGAATATTTTAAGAAATCTTTAGGATCATTTCATGTTAATTCAACACATTTATGTAATATCAAGGAAGAATTAGAATTACTTACTTGATAATGATCCCATATTTGAGTTAATGCCATTGAAATTCTTTATTATCTTAAATCTCCACAAGATCTTTTGATGGATAGAACCAATTCCTTTTGAGTCAAAATAAGATATGTTTTTCTTCCATTATTGCCATCGTGAGAATGAAAAAGAAATACGCAGGAGAGAAATTTTAGGGAATACTTACGGTTACATATATCTTGTGTGATGGAAGAAACCAATTAGCCCTTTATATATCTTAAAATTAACACTTCCATCACATGTTAATAATATATAACTTGAGGGACCAATCTTGTCATTATGGCAATCACATAGAATTATATAAATGATTAAAGGCCACATTAATAATTAATTTCCAACATTCTCCCACTTGGCCTTGAGATCATTTATATAATGTTCTAATATATAATATTGGCCAAAATAACTTCATCGTGTTTCATAAAAAATATCAGAGCAAATAGATACAGTCTAACAGGTTAAAATAACCCGGGACACCCATCAGTTATACTTTGACATTCTTTAAGAAACATAAGGATTAAAATTAGCCAAAATGACACTTAACTAATGGTTTCACATTTGTCCATTAAATATATTTAGTGTGCACAATAAGAATAGACAAATGTACTTATGGAGGAAACTTAGTCAAGTACTTGAAACTTCAAATGTACATAAGAATTATTGTATAATGCTAGTTTAAATTTAGTCAAGATCTATAATAACACCCATCTTAATGACATGTCTTAAGAAAATGTTGGGTAAAAGATCGTTAGTGAATGTATAAACTAGCATGTAATTCGTGCTAGTATATTCGATACAAATATCGTTCTCCACTTTCTCATGAACGAAAAATAATTTGTATCTAAATATAAACTCACTTGATGGCATGTGAATGTATCCCGAAGTTCGCTTTTGGTCATCATAGCACTTTACGAATTCGGAGTTCGAATATTTAATAACTTCTACATAATTAGTCCTCTTATAAGTTAGTTTGTACTCTTTGGTCTCTTAAAGATATCTAAGCACTTTCTTAGTGGCATTTTAATGATCTATTTTTGGATCTGATTGATACTTGTCTAGCATGCCACATGTGTACACGATATCAAGGCGAGTACAAATTGAGCATACATAAGACTTCATAGAACATAGGCATAAGGTATGAGTCTCGTTTACTTCTTTTCTACCTCAGTTTTGGACATTTAAACAACTCCTTTATATATTATAGAAGCTGTTGGATTATGTGCAGAGATAATTAACGGGCATATTGTATCCAATGTTATAAGAGACTAAAGGGTCATACTGCTACACACCCAATTCAAAACAGTTGGATTTCACCATAAATCTGTGTGGAAATAATTAATCAGTTATATTAATTATTAAAGAGAAAGAGGAAATAATTAATCAGTTAGATTAATTATTAAAGAGAGAAATAAATAATTAATCAGTTAGTATTAATTATTAGAAAGAAAATAAATAATAAATAGTTATTTATTATTTAAAGAGAATTAAATATTAAGCGGACTAAGTTAATTAATAATTAATTAATTAACTAGTAAAGTCCAAGGGGTCAAGATGAAGAGATTGAAAGTTTAATTAAAACCAGTGGGCTTTTAATTAAACGGGCTTAGGTCCAAGTTAATCCCTATATAATATCCTTAAGCCTTAAGGATTAGAAATAGACACAAGGGATTAACCCTAGCCACCATCTCTCCCTCTCATCTCGATCTCGGCTCTCTCTCCCTTGAGTTCGATTTCTCTCTCTCTCGGTTCTCCTCTCTCTCTCGTCGGTTCGAAACAAGCAAAACACCAAGGGTGTTTTGAGACTTTATGGTCGAAGCACACACACACATACTCAAGTCTTCGAGTATTGCGATTTGGTGATCCAGGAGCGGTCTAGCAGCCAGTTCAATCGGAGGTGCAGTAGTGGTGGACTATCTTTAGCAATCTCAAGTTTTTGTTCAGGTATATTTCTTATAACCTTATCTATGGATTGTTTGTCAAGAACCTATGTTGATCATTTAAAGTTTTAAAGATCCTAACCCTTTTTGGGGTTTAGAGGGTTGTGTTCAATCCAGTTCCGCTTTTAGGATTGAACCAGTGGAATCAAACCCAGGATTGATCAGTTTGAGTCATATGGTGGTTTGGTCAGGTTCAAAACCCTTCAGTGGTATCAGAGTCTCGGCTCTATGATCCATAGTTTCTAGTTTTTATCTGTTTTTAGATTAAGGTTTTATTCTTGATTCTCTTTTTGTTCTTGGAAATTTCGAAAATCAAGAAGGTAGCAAAACAGTTTGTTTTGTTATCAGGTTTATCCTATTAATCAGAAAATTCAAACAGTCAGTTTGAATGGTTAAAAGGATCATTTTTGAAATAAGAATAAGATTGAATTAAGATTAAATTAAACAGTTTGTTTAATCGGTTAAACCTAGTTAATCTAATTTGTTGGTTTGTTTAATGGTTATATGATCTACTTCATCTTATTTCTTTTCTTGTAGGACCGACTGGGGGATGGGGTTCTAAACTAAACTAAAACACCCTAATGCTAGGACTGATCTAGGATGAGAAATAGTGCGGAATTTCTATTTCCCAAACCTCCTTAGGATTCTAAGATCTGCTTAGGTGTCCGGCACACAGTAACACTAAGAAATACACAGAGTAGAAACAAGAACAAACTCTAAGAACTCACACAGAGATGCTTAAGGCTGCCCTTGGTTTTCGTATTTATCACTAAGATTGCGATTTAGTAGGCTTAAGGTCATATAAGGTCGATTACGAAGGCTCCCGGTTGATTACCTGTCAATTAGTCGATTACCCGCGCACTCTCTCGCTAATATGCGGTTAAGAGGTATTTATAGTGTAATTAATTTCACTACGCACGTGATGCAACACACTTCGCACGTAGCGATTCCAGTATGCACGTACTGGTTATTTTAATAATAATTAATTTCATTTTAACCGACCTAATCACTACGCGCGTAGTGAGCTCCACTACGCACGTAGTGATCCTGACTTCGCACGTGGTGATCTCTCACACAGACTTAAACTTCCAAACACACATCAACACATGATTAAGTACTTGTAAGCTTAAGATATTCACATAGAATCACTAAGAATATATAAACATGCAAACATTTAATCAAAACACATTTGAATTAATAAACATGAATATATTTTATTGATACGAACTAGGGATTCACAAATATGCACCAACAAACTCCCCCTAAGACCTAGTTTTATCAATAACCATTGCACTAAGCAAAAATTCCACAAAGTAAAATGCACAAAGCAAAATGCATACAGCAAAAATTTGCACAAAGCAAAATGCACACAGCAGAATGCACACAGCAAAAATTTGCACAAAGCAAATTTCATAACGAATACCTTTCGTCATGCCCTTACCTGCACTACACACGATGTGAGCTGTTACTCGTGCTTAGTGGGGTTCCATTTTGCATGTAATGAGTTTCTCATCTGTGAACTTTAATACTGTTAGTACTGCACTCAGCAATAAACTGTCAGTAACTTCAAGATCACTTATAAACATTTAAGCAAAACACATCAAAGTGAGATGAAGGAAAGGTAAACAGAACAAATCACACTAAGAGAAAATATAACATACTAGAACTCTTTTTGAATTTTTCTAAACAGAAACGAGATGAAAATTGCAAACTATTAACAACTTATTTTTGGAAATCTAAATTCAACTATTTAAAGACTTAAAAATAAAAGACATAAATGAAAATAACTGAAATGAAGTTAACTCAGAATAAATTTGCAAACGAAGTAAATTCCTGAAAATTAAATCTTTTTGTGAGAAGGTTCCAGTATGGAGTCAGTACTAGCTCGTCTATACTCAGTAATCATTCATTTCAGAACCTTGGGCATAAACATATTCTCTCAAACTCTGTCTGTCAACCTAACTTTCCTCAGATAATGACAGATTTTGTTTCAACATTTTCTGATTATCTAGACTGGATACATTAAGACTATCTCTTTCAAAGTCTCACAGTATTTTGATTCACTCAGTAGGTGCACAACTTGATTACCAAAACCACCATGCTTATGTGATATGTTAATTTGTCAACGCATTTTATGCTCTTTGACATGGAGGTCGATTTTTCACCTCTCTAGACATTTTTCTTGCTGAGCTTTTGTCAATGCATTTTATTCTATTTGACAGTTTATCATGATAGATCAATGTATCTATATCTTTCGACATTCTCAAAATTGGGGTCAATTTTTCACCCTCTTTTACATATAGCTCAATGTCATTTAACACATTAGGCATGGTAACAGGTGTGTGCATCAAACTAAGTCATTCTCAACTGTTATTGACTTATAGACTTGGAATGTCTCGATAGCTTGGATCTTTGATTGATTTTCACATGCATAACCATTTATCAGTCTAGACTTTCCTTATATGTCTTACACACTATCTGTCTCTTATCTAATTCAACTAGATTTTCAGACAGTTTTCTCAAAAGTATGTATGTGCCTTCAGTTCTAATTTTACTAGACGACTTTGTATTGAAAGCCAGTGTACCATCATTTTCCATTTGAGTTGGATCAACTTCTCATTTTTGTTTTTCTGAGTTTTTTTTTTGTATTTTCTAAGTTTTCTGATTTTTTTTTTTTGTATTTTCTAAGTTTTCTGATATTTTTTTTGTATTTTCTATGTTTTCTGATTTTTTTGTATTTTCTATGTTTTCTGATTTTTTTTGTATTTTCTATGTTTTCTGATTTTTTTTGTATTTTCTATGTTTTCTGATTTTTTTGTATTTTCTATGTTTTCTGAACTATTTCCCCCTAAAATACCAAAGAAACTAAAAACTAAGAAAATAGAAGCGCAAAGACACACAGAAAATAAACACAAAGACAAACGAACAATTTAGTCACACAGAAAATAGACACACAGTCACAAATACCTCACACTTGATTATAGCGGTTAACACCCTTCACATAGAAGAAAGAATTAGAGAGCATTAGGAACCCAAGCCCGAATAGAAATGGGTTTCCCGTCTTCTCCAATCACTGGAAGTTTCATCCAAGTTCCAGTCTTCTCAGCAGCATTGCTGAACCTGTCACTCGAATCCTTAGGCATTTGAACACACAGTTTGTTAGTCCACTTAGAAGTCTGATTGAGCGAAGATTTTCTGTTGCTAACAACTTCGGGATTTTTAGATTTTCTTATGGTATCCCCGTTTGTCCTTTGATGCTGAACTGGAAAAGTTGAGTTTTGATTGTTTTTAGTAAACGTTTTATTCTTTTGATTAGTCTCAACTTTCTGTCAGGATCGGATATATATTATATCAAATAACAAGAACTAACTTTTAAATAATAAATCAGAGTAATATAAAAGTTAATCTTTAACTATGATCACAATCAACTAAGAAGTTGCGGAATCACACTTAATTGATTAAAGAAGGTTTTAAACAAAGATTAATTCAATCAAACAGTAGTTTTATTAACCAACCAGAATGATTACAAAAGCAAACTTCACCCCCAATCTAACTTATTCTGTTAGACGAAGAACACAGATTGTTCTTAGGTTTCAACAAGAAACTTAGAGGCTAAAACACTTTCAGAAAAAATAAATAACAATAAGAACAAATGCTTTGAATAATGAGATCAAGTCGTCGTTGTCAATTGATCATCTAATGAAGTATATATAGACTCTTGATCCTCCTTGAATTGTTGACAGTTAGGTAATCTTCTATCTTCTGAGATAATCTTGTTAATCTTCAAAGTATTTCGAGATATCTTCTAAGATAGGATTTTCCAAATATAGCTTAACAGAAACTGTTTAATGAACACAACAGTTCTTTATCCTTCTAACAGTCTTCAGCTTCAAGGTCTTCTAACAGTTTTTGACTTTGCCAACTAACAGTTCTGAACTTTTGAACTAACAGTTGTAAACCTTGCAGCAATTGTTAGTTACAACTGTTATCACCAAAACACTCTAACAGTTTTACCTTTGCATGTTCAACAGTTTCAATAACTTAGCGAATTTCCCAACAATCTCCCCCTAACTTAAAGTATTGAACAATACACTTAAGTTGTTTTATAGGGTTCAACCATAGAAACATTCACATAAGCAAAGAACACATTAACATTAATTTTGCAAAGTAAAATTGTTATAATCAAAATATGAAAGAAAAATTACATTTTCTCTTTCTCTATCAGCTCCATTCTTTCTTTCAGTCTTCTTCCCAGATCTTCCCTTAACCTTACAGGACCATAGAACCTTGCCTTTACCATGTACATCAGCTTGGTCCTACTGTGATCAACAAAATTAAGATCAAACCACTGGGTTTTAGCATTGTTTGTCACAAGACTATACACCCTTGATCTTTCAAAAACTTTCACAGTCGATATAGGAAATCTTTCATCACTTGTCAGTATTGACATTACTCTCTGTGGATTGCATATACTCGATAAATGTACCAAAAATACTTTTATCTCAATTTCAGCATCCTTTCCAAAATGACTTACCCCATATTCATACATTTCTTGTACATCTCTCCTGGTCACACTATCCATCATTGCAGAGAAACTGACATAGCTTTCAATTGGTTCCACCTCTCTAACAATGGTGACACCCTGTTTTCCAGTTTCCACTCTCAGCATTTCAAACCTCCATTCTTTGATATGAGACTTTTGAGCTTCAAATTTATCAATTCTTTCTTTTATCTCTTTTGAGAGTCTATCTTGCAAAATAGTTTTGACCAAGCCTGTTTTGACTTTTTCTTCAGACTGTTGGGGTTTTTGGACTGATTGGGGTTTCTTCTTTTCCACTACTGGCTTGGGAGGTGGAACTGTTTTCTTCTTTACAACTCTTTTTCTTTTTACTCCCTTACCAGCAGCTTCCTTTACTTTCTCTTCTTCATCAATCTGAGTAGTAATCTCATCAGCCAGCTTCTTTGCTATCTCAAAATCAGTCTGTTCTTGTTCTTTTAGCTCAGCTGCTAGCCTTAATGCAAATTCATGATCACGCTCTTCTTGTTGCTGTCTTGAAAGCTTGAGTTTAGGACAAACAACAACAATTTCTTTACCTTTGCCTGAAACAGGAGGCAACTCAGATTCTTTCTTTCCTTCCTGGATGACTATCCCTTTATATCCTTTCTTTGGTGGTAAAGATTCTAACGTAGCAACCTTTCCATCAAGCCATCCATCATCAATTTTCTGTGCCATTCTAGAAGAACTTATTCCCAGATATTGAGCACTAATATCAACCAAATAGTTCTGCTTAACTGTTGACCACAATTTGAAAATCTCAGTGCTTGGAATATCTGCAGTTGATACCATCCTGTTGATTAGCATCCTATCAACACTTGAAAGCTGTTCTTCTTCTTCTTCATTAATCGCTTGGACACTTGCAACTGTTAGTTGATTTGAAGTTACAACTGTTGGTTGTGATGTTGCAACTGTTTGATCATTTGGAGCAACAACTGTTTGTTTATCCTGTGAAACTGTCTGCTTAACTTCTTCCTGCTTGGATTTTCTTCTTCCTTTAGCTTGAGCAGTTGAAGAGATTTTCACCAAGGATTTGGGTTTAAGCAACATCTCATGAGTATGAAGAACATTTGTTGCTTTCTTCAGATTCTCATCAAGAAAGTTCAGCTTCTTATCTTGCCTTATTAACACCTCATTGTGAACTGCTACCACCTTGAGTACTTCGGTTGCCTTCTCCAACTGTTCAGTCAGTTCTTTTATCTTCTCATCTTGAGAAACTATCCTTTTGTTTTGAAGAGCAATCCTTTTCTTTAGGTGTAAATGAGCAGCAAGGTAAGGTGCAAAGTTAGGATCCGTCAATGCATGTTGTTTCAGTCTAGTCTCAATGTCAGTTAGTGTTTCCACTGTGACCATATCATCGAAATTTTTCACTGGTGGCTTACTCCCCTGAGTATCACCATCAGTACCCCTCTTTTCTTGGTTCTAGGGATTACCAGAAACTGTTTTACTAGTCTCTGTTGCCATGGTTGAGGTCTTAGCTATGTTAACACTGTCCTGTTTATCCCTTGCAGATAAAACAGTAGTGTCAGCCTCAAAGACCATATGATCACCCTCTTGAGGAATGATCACCTCCTCATTGTGCCTGGGAGACAGCACCAAAGGTTCCCTTTCGATATTCTGCACAGGTAAATGCACCTGTGCAGGGCTAACAGTTTGGGGTTCTCTAACTGTGGTGGAAGGAGCACCAACAGTTTTCCTCTTCTTTCTAAATATTTTTAGTGCAGGGGCTTGTGTTGTAGCTCTTTCAAAAGAAGCAGGTTGGAAATTTTGAGTATCTTGGACTGTGGGTTCCAGTGTTGGTGGTGTAGCAATACGATGGGTTTCATGCTCAACACTGGCAGTCCTGTTTCTTGACAGAAACTCCACCATTTCAGAGAGTGGAGGAGTTATGGCACCAGAGAAACTCTTGCCATTAATCAACAGTTTGCTCAAAGTGGAAGCCACATGAGCAGAGGGAATAATGACCCTCTTGTGTGTTTTCAGATTTGGCAACAAAAAGTTTAACAATACTTGCACAAATCGAGGATACATCAAAAAGAGACCATACTTGGTCCCTAGATGTTTTACCATGCCATTGAAAATTAATTTTGAGAAATTGAAGCAACGATTGTTGGCCAAACAGATTAAGGCCAAAGCAATGTTGCTTCCAAACTCGTTCCATCCTGTTCTTTTAGGACTAATGCACTGCTGGAGAGTATGGAATAAATACTTCAAGTGAGCACAAAATTGTCCCTTATAGAATGTACCCTTCGCTGAAGGACCCTC
This sequence comes from Pulicaria dysenterica, assembly GCA_947179395.2. Taxonomy (NCBI): domain Eukaryota; kingdom Viridiplantae; phylum Streptophyta; class Magnoliopsida; order Asterales; family Asteraceae; genus Pulicaria; species Pulicaria dysenterica. The sequence goes on from OX359291.1 coordinate 11,964,164, forward strand.
ATACCCAAGCTTAACAAGCTCGGCATGCAAAAAATCTAGTGAAACTGAATCAGAATACTCACCCTCACTATCATTGAGTTGTAGAATTTGGCGAATGGTGTCCTCAGAGATTGAGACGGTCAACTCATCAATGGTAGAATCAATCCATTGCACGTCATCAGTTGTTCGAAGTTGAGCATGTTTCCAAAACTGATCAATGTAAGAAGTGTATATGGTAGGATTGATGGTGAGTGCAGTGTTGAGATCGGACAATGAGAGATAATCAATCATATCGTGAAACATGTGAAGATCATCAGGTTTTGAAAGAAAAGCAAGCATGTTATGTTCCTTGACGAATGGAAGGGGAGCCATGGTGATTTGATAGCAGAATTCTAGGGTTTTAGCGTTCAAACGAAGTTAAGTATGCGTAAAGAAACCTCTGAGGAGGGAATGGTTTATATATGTTTCGATTGTTGAACGTAATCCAAAGGCTTTCAAAATCCTGCAAAGACCAAAGCACCCTTTAAAAGCTTAACAATTTACGGACAAAAATTAACTAACAGTTGAGAAACTGTTTTTACTAGCTTAACAGTTGACGGACAAAAATGAACTAACAGTTGAGAAACTGTTTTTACTAGCTTAACAGTTGACGGACAAAAATGAACTAACAGTTGAGAAACTGTTTTCATAAGATGTAACAACTGTTATTCAAAAGTTCACTCCCTTTTGTTTGATCATTTATATGAATTGACAGTTGTTTAGGATTTACAACTGTTCTTTATTTCTCGCCCTTAGTTGACGAAATTCTCCCCCTCAGTTGCACATGGACTTTGTCTAACAGTTGCCGAAGCCATATGCTAACAGTTGAAAAACTGTTAGTATTGATTGAAACAGAAATGTGCAACTGTCAAACAAACTTTCGGCTCACATATATCAAATGCTGAAGCAATAAAAATAAAACATTAGAGAACACAGTCATCAACATAAGATATATTTTATTCAAGATAATCACAGTTGAGCTACAATAATTTGAAAAGAAAAACAAAACAAAACTGTCTTGTACTATAGATCTAAACACAGCTTATAAGAACTGTCTTAACTCCTAGATCTACATATGACAAATGATTGATAACAGTTTGTATCATCAAATCTGAACTTTAAGGGAAGACAATCATCATCACATTCACATTCTTGCTCAAGACTGTCTTCGTTATTTAAGAATCGAGTTCAGAATAGCCTCTACAGTGCCACCATCGTCTTACTGAGAAGCCTGTCTTTAAAGAATGGTCATGTAATACACGAGCCATTGTTGGTACTGCTTATCTAATTGTGCAAGGCCGTCTCGTTGGTGTGGGAGAACAATGATCTACACCGTAAGTGTAGACAACTTTCTCCGTCAACTGTTGATAAGCCTTAGACAATTGTCAAAACATACTACCTACCAATGGGTGTGCAGTAGACCTTCTCATCTTATGCATCACCAGAGACGATTGTCATAATTTGCCTCGTGGGTGTGCAGTGGAACTAGTCATCTAAGACAGTGACTTCCACTGCCTCATCATCTGAAGCCCTCTGGTGGTTACGAGTATTATATCTTCGAACATTGAACCACACTACGGAGTTTGTAGTGCCTGCTAGGTTCAAGACGAATCTTAGACAACATGGTGTAGGCAATTCATGAAAGAGAGTGAAATTTTCAAAATCACCTCTTATACGAATATGATCAATTTGTTTATTTGGCCTACGTGGATCTGGATGTTGTGTCAAGGGAAACCTATCCCGATCATCATGCATCCCAAGAACACATGATGAGTGATGCCAAAGCTCATGCATTCTTACAAATGGGGCAGGGATGGTTACATAACTTTGTCTAACATTAATATCTTTGAGGGTTATTAGAAAAAGGTAGTATCCATTTGTAGAGAGAAGAGTGTGCAAATGTAGGTGTGATTTGTGAAGGATGGGTGCAAGACTATTTATAGAGAAACTAGGAGGCATTAATGTCCGTTAATAGCCATTAATGACCATTAATATCCAGTAATTTCCATTAATAGCATGTTGTGACTGGTCATATCAAATGCACTATAGAACAAGCAAAAGGACTCACCTTTATCAGTTTGGAACTGTTGATTCAAGAAAGTGAATTTACCTTTACCTCATAACAAGGACAGTCACGAGTGTGAAAAACTGTTTGTGAGACAGGTCAGCAGATATGTCCAAAACTGATGTGTGAAATTGCATTTCCCTCTCTGAATACTTAAAGGATAACAGTTGTTAGAAAACGTAACTAACAGTTGCAAACTGTTAGTGTGAAAAACATGGAATAATGAACAACTGTTAGTCCAAGTTAATCATTCCAATGTTGGAAATCAAAAAGTTGAATCTGCTCACATCAAAAGCTTTAGTGAACAAATCAGCTAATTGATCATCAGTATGAATTTTCATAACTTGGATTAATCTCTTTTCATTGCAGTCTCTTATGAAGTGAAATTTGATTTCAATGTGCTTGGTTTTAGAATGCTTCACTGGATTATTAACTATGCTAATAGCACTGGTGTTATCAACATAAATAGGAGTATTTAAGAAAGACAAACCATAATCCAGAAGCTGATTTTGGATCCATAACACTTGTGAACAGCAGCTTGATGCAGCAATGTGTTCAGCCTCAGCTGTTGAAGTTGAAACTGTTGTTTGTTTCTTGAATTGCCATGAGACCAGCCTTGACCCAAAGAATTGACATCCTCCAGAGGTTGATTTTCTGTCCACATTGGCTCCACCATAGTCACTATCAGAATATGCCACCAAATCAAAAGGTGAATATTTAGGATACCAAAGTCCCAATTTTGGTTGGCCTTTGAGATATCTAAAGATTCTCTTTACAGCAAACAGGTGTGACATCTTCGGACTGCATTGGAACCTGGCACAAACACAAACAGCAAACATTATATCAGGTCTAGAAGCAGTTAAGTACATTAATGAACCAATCATTGATCGATAGAGGTGTATATCAACATCCTCCCCCTCAGAATCTGTTCCCAACTGTTTGTGTGTTTCCATTGGAGTACTTGCCAGCTTCACATCTTAATAGCCAAACTTGTCCAATATGTCCTTGACATACTTAGATTGGCTTAGAAAAATACCAGTGGGCTTCTGTTTGACTTGTAATCCCAAGAAAAATGTGAGTTCACCCATTGAACTCATCTGAAATCTTTTGTGCATAATGACTTCAAATTCTTTGCACAAGCTGTCATTTGTGGATCCAAAGATTATATCATCAACATAGATTTGAACAAGCAAAATTTATGTTTTAACAATCTTTGTAAACCATGTTTTGTCAATTGTGCCTCTCTTAAAACCATTCTCAAGGAGATAGGATGACAATGTCTCATACCAAGCTCAAGGAGCTTGATGTAGACCATATAGGGCTTTATCTAACCTATATACCTTGTCAGGGTACTTTGAGTCTTCAAAGCCAGGGGGTTGACACACATATACCTCCTCATCAATAGTGCCATAGAGAAAAGCAGACTTGACATCCATTTGATACACCTTAAATCCTTTGAAGCTTGCAAAAGCAAGAAATATCCTAATGGCTTCAATCCTTGCAACAGGTGCAAAAACATCATCATAGTCTATTCCTTCCTCTTGTGTGTAGCCTTGTGCAACCAGTCTTGCTTTGTTCTTGATAACAATTCCTCTTTCATCTTTCTTGTTTCTGAACACCCACTTGGTGCCAATTACTCTTTTACCTCTTGGAAGCTCAACCAACTTCCAAACTTGCTGAATTTGAAATTGTAAGAGCTCCTCTTGCATTGCCTCTACCCATGAAGGATCTTTCAATGCCTCAATTGCTTTCTTTGGTTCTATTTGAGACAAAAAGCAAGCATTCACGTCAAATTGGGCAAGATCCACACCACTATTTTCATTTTGCAGCATATTCCTTGTTCTGATAGGAGTGGTTGGATTTCCAATTATTTGTGATATTGGATGAATCTTGTGAACTCTTGATGTAGGAATGTTTTCTTCAGTCAGTTCATCCCCTAGATTAGACAGATCAAACTCACATTCACTTGAATTTTCAGCGTTATCACACACTTGATCAGCAGAGTCAGTGTGATGTTGAGGATCATGGGATTCCATGTCCTTTAAAGATTCAGCATCCATCAATGGATCAACAGCGTTGGAGAACTCTTGTTGAAGCATAGGAATCACAACAAAGTCTTCAGTAACTTTGTTTGAACCAACAGTTGTTGGTTTTGAGCTAACAGTATCAAAACTGTTTGGGCTGGAGGAAGATGTTTGATGACTTTCACCAACAGTTGTTGGGGTACCTGTAGCTGTTTCAGTAGAATACTCAAAAGAAAGAGATTTAGACAATGCATCAATATCAAATAACCAATCAGGTCCATTACCTGCAATATTGATCCTATTTTCATTGAAAGAGATATTCATACTCTCTTCTATGATTCTAGTGACATTGTTAAAAACTCTATAAGCTTTACTTTGAGTGGAGTATCCTACAAAGAAACCTTCTTCAGCCTTACTCTCAAACTTGCCTAACTGTGACTTGGTATTAAGGATAGTGCACGGACAACCAAATGGTTTGAAGAAGTTGATTAAAGGTTTTCTCTTGAGAAACAACTCATAAGGAGTTTTCCCTTTGGACTTGACTACTTGTACTCTATTCTGAACATAGCAGGCAGTGTTCACTGCTTCTGCCCAGAATGTCATTGGAAGTCTAGAATCGGCTAACATTGACCTAGCAGCCTCTATCAAAGTCCTATTCCTTCTCTCAGCAACTCCATTCTGTTGGGGAGTCCTAGGAGCACTAAACTGTCTTTCAATACCTTTACTTTCACAAAAACTGTTTAGCTCATAGTTCTTAAATTCAGAACCATTGTCAGATCTAATGACTTTCACCTTCAAATCAGATTGATTTTCAATTTTAAGAATAAGGGACTTAACTAACTCAGCTGTTTCATCCTTTGTTCTAAGAAATTGAACCCATGTGAATCTGGTGAAGTCATCAACTATGACTAAACAATATGCTTTCTTCCCTATACTCATCACAGATGTAGGACCAAAAAGGTCCATGTGTAACAATTGTAAAGGTGCAGTAATAGAAGAAACTTCTTTGGTCTTATAAGAAGTTTTGTGTTGCTTGCCTTTAAGACATGCCACACAATGATCATCACATGAGAACTCTTTTTGGGGCAAACCTCTTACCAAACTGTTTTTAGCTAACAAGTTCATGGTTTTAAAATTCATGTGACACATCCTTCTATGCCAAATGGCAGACTCATCATGAGATGCTTTGGAGAGTAAACAGCTTAACACATTCTGTTTAGCAATCTTTTGTGGATCAAGACAATATACATTATCTTTTCTAGGTGTTCTTAAAAGAACATCCTTCTCATTTAATTTAAAATCTTTTGAAAGAATAATGCATTCTGAATCTGTAAACAAAACTTTGTTTCCATTGTCACAGATTTGAGATACACTTAACAGATTGTACTTAAGCTGTTCAACAAAGAAAACATCATTAAATGTAAGTGTACCTGCCTCAACAGCTCCTTTACCTGTGATTTTTCCCCCCTTTGGATTTCCTCCAAATGCTACAAATCCTCCATTGATTCTTTTGAAATCCTTCAAACATTGTGGATTTCCAGTCATGTGCCTTGAGCATCCACTATCCACATGCCAGATAGATCCATGATTGGCCCTATGAATGCTCTGCACAAATAAAATCAGTTAGTAGCAGGAAGTACCCAGGCCATGCAGGTCTTGGGTACACCGTTCAAGTCATAATACTTAAACAGAGTTTGGTTCTTTTTGATTTCATCCAACTTAGATTTCTCTAATTTGTGTGATGAATACTTTGTAAGAACATGTGGTTTCCAACTGTTGTGATTAACAGTGGATACCTTTGAACAAACAGCTGGTGGAGTTGGTAAAACAGTTGAATCAAATTCTTTTTGAGTTTTAGTTTGAAAAACAGTTTTACCTTTTCCAGAATCAGTTTGTTTCTGAATTTTCATCCAAGCCAAGCCAGCAGTTTTTGGTTTTGCTAAAACAGTTTTGGAACTGTTAGTTGGTTTGGATGTAACAGTTTTAGAACTGTTTGCCAGTTTTGGCTTAACAGTTTTAGAACTGTTGATCTGTAGTTTGGGACTTTTGAATAAGTTTTGAGTGCCATTGGTCTGTGGGTTATAGTAACAGTCTTGAACTAAATGATTAGATCTTCCACAAATGTAGCACTTTTTGGTTTTCACAATAGGTAAACCAGTTCTTTGTGACCAGAATTGGTTCCTATTTCTTTGATTTCCTCTAACAGCTGCAGATTGAGGAAACTTTTGGACACCATGTTTTTGACATGTGCATGCAGGCACTTCAGTATGCCTTTTCTTAGATTTGGGTTTAGCCTGAGGTTTTTCAACTTCCTTCTTCTTCCTAGTATACACAACTTCACCAACTTTCTTCTTTCCTTTGGCTTTGGTACTAACAGTTGAGCTTTTTAGCTTAGAACTGTTTGGGTTCTTGTTGGAACTGTTAGTGTAAAGATGGGGACTATTTGTAACAGTTGTGGAACTGCTAATAGAGTTAACAGTTTTTGAGGATTTTGGCTCATTGGTGAGAGGTTCAGTGGATGCTTTTACAAACACCACAGGTTGTAAAGATGATTTTGTGGGAATGGGCTCACACAGGATGTGATTTTCATATGGAATACCTTCATCCTTCTTCACAACTTCCTCATTATCTTCAACACTTACTACTGACACAACTTCATCTTCATAACTCTCAAACTTTGGATCAGCTGACTTAAGTTCATCTTCCAAAGGTTCATTAACATATCTGTCAGCTACCTCAGACATTGGAGTTATGTAGTTTTGGTTGTATGGAGGTGGGGTTTGTTTGTATCCTAGGCCAGTTTTCACCTTGTCTCTTACTTGAGATTGTAGCAGAGTCTCAAGCTTAAGGTTTGCAGCCCTGAACATTCCAAGATCAATGTCCACACCCTCCAATTTCTTTGTGAGTTCATCCACCTTGCTTTCTTTTTCAACTAACTTCTTTTTCAGACTATCAATCTCATCTTGAAACTGCTCTTTCTCCCACTTATGATATTTTCTATCATAGTCCATTTGCAGTTCATTAGCCTGATAGTCTTTAATTTTCTTTTCAAAATCTTCTATCACAGCAGTATACTCATACCTTCTCTCCTCCATTTTACTTAGAGCAGCACATACTTTCTTATTGTGCTCTCTAAATCTCTTAACAATAGCTCTACATTCACCAGGACATAGTTTAGAAGATACCTGTATGTCCTCAGATTCTGGAGAATCCATCTTGATGGAGGAGTCAGTCAATGCCATCAAAGCTTTGTTGCTGGTAGCCTCCTCTGCTTGATCACTCCAATCAAATCCATGGCCTTCTTGTGAGACCAATGCTGAGGAGGTATGGTTCTGAGTTTGCCTCTGACCTTGATTCTGAACTTGTCCACCAGATTTGCATTCTCTTGCAAAGTGGCCAAGTTGTTGACATTTGAAGCATCTAACCTTTGACTTGTCAAATCCAGCCTTGCCATCAGCTCTGAAATTCATGTTTTGCCTTCCAGTTCTTTTAATGAATCGCTTGGCTCTAACGGTAAGCATGGCCATCTGCCATTTGAGATCCATTTCCTCAAGATCATCAGGGTGCACTTGTTCAAGATCCTCATTGGTGAGGGTTGAATGAGCATGGCTGGCAAGAAAAGCTTCAAGAACTGCATCTGGAGTATTCATATCTAGTCCAACACCAGAACTAGTACCTGCACCACTATCAAGAGAGTTAGTTAATGAATGGTTTGATTCCATACCTGAGGAAGATAGGAGAGCAGCATTATGACTAGGGATAGCAGTTTTTCTTTTTCCCTCTATCTCTCCCTCAAACACTATCAAACTATTATAGAGGTCATCTAACTCTATGTCTTCAAGAGAATCCTTGGTTCTCCATTGTGCAGCAAACACAGTCCATTCATCACCTAGAGACCTAAGAAATTTTCTATTTATCTCATCTTGATCAAGCCTAACCTTAGCACTCTCCAGTTGACTCACCAGTTTGTAAAACCTATCAAAGATTTGGGTGATACTCTCATTCTTTCCACTGGTGAAATTCTCATAGGCTTGTTTAAGAAGATCTCTTTGGTTTCTCTTAGAACTAGCATTCCCAGCAAACCTCTTTTCCAGAGCATTCCAAAGTTCATGAGCATCATCAAATTTCTTGAATTGATGTTGATACTCATTGGGAATTGCAATCTGAAGGATGCTGAGGGCTTTCATCTCAATCATTCTACTCTTCTTTTCAGCATCTGTCTTTGGTGGTGGTTTCTTCTTTGGTTTTCCATTCTCATCCAGTTCAATGGTATTAGTAGGAACAGTTTCAATGATTTGCCAAACATCATAGTCCATTAGTTGGACATGCTGTTTAATTCATAGTTTCCACATCTCAAAATCAGATGGTTTGAGCATGGGAACACGAATGTTAGACCCTGATCCACTGTTATCAGAAGAACCTCCCGAATCCATTGAAACAAATTGATTTAAAAAAAAACAGTTTGAAAAATAAAGCAAGGTAAAGCAAAAACCTTCAACTGGTGATCAAAGGAACCTTAATGATAAGGCTCTGATACCACTTGTCAGGATCGGATATATATTATATCAAATAACAAGAACTAACTTTTAAATAATAAATCAGAGTAATATAAAAGTTAATCTTTAACTATGATCACAATCAACTAAGAAGTTGCGGAATCACACTTAATTGATTAAAGAAGGTTTTAAACAAAGATTAATTCAATCAAACAGTAGTTTTATTAACCAACCAGAATGATTACAAAAGCAAACTTCACCCCCAATCTAACTTATTCTGTTAGACGAAGAACACAGATTGTTCCTAGGTTTCAACAAGAAACTTAGAGGCTAAAACACTTTCAGAAAAAATAAATAACAATAAGAACAAATGCTTTGAATAATGAGATCAAGTCGTCGTTGTCAATTGATCATCTAATGAAGTATATATAGACTCTTGATCCTCCTTGAATTGTTGACAGTTAGGTAATCTTCTATCTTCTGAGATAATCTTGTTAATCTTCAAAGTATTTCGAGATATCTTCTAAGATAGGATTTTCCAAATATAGCTTAACAGAAACTGTTTAATGAACACAACAGTTCTTTATCCTTCTAACAGTCTTCAGCTTCAAGGTCTTCTAACAGTTTTTGACTTTGCCAACTAACAGTTCTGAACTTTTGAACTAACAGTTGTAAACCTTGCAGCAATTGTTAGTTACAACTGTTATCACCAAAACACTCTAACAGTTTTACCTTTGCATGTTCAACAGTTTCAATAACTTAGCGAATTTCCCAACACTTTCCTGTTACAGCGCTGATGTGGCTGCTGATCACACTCGGAACTGAGGTGACCAGGTCTCCTGCACACATAGCAAATCCTGTCTGGATATTGCTTTACAGAACCTTTCGACATCCTTTGAGATCGATACCCTAACCCTTGATGTTTGGGTAAGATTTTGACCTCTTGGTATGGACGGGTATCAGAAGACTTTACACCCTCCTTTTCAAGTTTCCGAAGGGCATCGTGGATACGATGCATCAACGGATCTTTGACATTAGAACTTGCCAACAGTTCTCTCATTCCTGGTTCAGCCTTTTTAATTTCTTCTTGCTGAACCTCATTCTTCTGAGGCTCACCCACATTCTCGTGTAACTTTAAATCCTCTTTTGGGGTTGATGCAGAAGATTCATCAACCTTTGTGAGTAGTGGGTCAGATTCAGAGTGAACATCATCATTCACCAGTTGATTTAACACTGGTAGTGGACATTTAGAGTATAACTTCTTGTTCTTTTCAGAATCAGTACCTTGACCTCTCTGATCGATTATGTACTCAAATAAGTAAGAAGACGTGGAATAACTATTGAGTTTTTGACTCAGAGTCTCATAATCGACCTTTGAAGTAGCAAGGTCTCGTTTCAACTTATCAATCTCATTTATGTAAAACACTATAGCATCCTGTTTATTTAACAGAGCCACACCTAGTTCATGCACCTGTTTGCCTAAACTTTCATTCTTTTCTTTCAACTGTTTTTCTCTTTCTTTTATCAACAGGTTTTTATCTAACTTAGATGTGAGCTCTGAAATTGTAGACTTTAGGAACACTATCTGTTTTACATAATCATTACAAGAACCACAAGGTAAACCAAAAGTACATACCTTTTCCTCGGATGATTGACCACAACTGCACACCTTTTGGTTTGACTCATTGGCACGAACTTTCACTGGTGTCTTTTCTGCAGCTGGAACCGAGGCTGGTTCATCATCAATGCTGGCAATTGATTCTTCCTCACTTGAGTAACTTTCTGTCTCGGATTGAGAATCTTCGTTCAACACATGAACATTTGCCACATTAATATCAGCACCATCATTCCCAAATTGTACTGACCAGTCAATTCCCTCGTCCTTTTGAACAACTGCCATTGCCTTAGCCGGTTTTGGAGTTGATTCAGACTTTATGGTTGAAGAGGAAGATGATCTACTGCCAGGACTGGTTTTGAAAGGATACTTCGGTCCCACACTCTTCGGCTTATCACATTCTCTCGCGAAATGACCTTTTTCACCGCAATTATAGCATGTTACCGCAGACTTATCAAAACCAAGGTTGGTATCCTTTGTAGCTGATATTTGCTTCCCTGTTCTTTTCTCATATGCTCTAGCCCTCCTGACTAAGTTAGCATATGACCAGAGGATATCTTGTCTTTCCATCTCATCATCATCGATCTGGTCATAGTCCTCTTGAGTAAGATGAGCATTACCAATCTTCCCCTTCAGTAGATAATCATAAGAGGAGACTAGTGCACTTAGCATGCTCATATGTGTTGTTACTTCATCTGTGCTCCCATACTTGAAATGCTCGACATTGAATCCAGAAGTAGACACAGTATAGGATGGCCTAGAAGATGAGGCTTCAGGTGTAGATCTGCCAGAATCATTTACATTACTCACATAGGCAGATTGTACGGGGGCATTTGAAGAAGTGGATGATGATACAGGTGTTCCAGAGTAGTAGAGAGAAGGATTTTGTTGATAACCGGACATGGAATCCAAATTTTGTTCCTCCTGCTCTTGCTCTTTCAGCTTTGTGATGAAATCATTTAGATCCATCCCGTCAAAACCACCACTGTTCTTCAGTATCATAATATATGGCCGCCAGCTCTTGGGCAAAGCTTTTGCCAAAATTTCCACATGCTGCTTCTCTGGAACAGTAACACCCAGACTGTCCAGTTCACTAAGAAGATGATTATATCTTGTAATGAGAGAAGGAATTTTTTCATCTCTAGTAGCCATGAAATGATCTAATTCCTTTCTCAATTGACTTGCTTTCAATTCCTTGAGGGTGGCATTTCCCTCATTTCTCTTCTCTAGTGCTCTCCACAGGCTGTGGGAAGTTTTATATCTTCTGAATTGATGGAAGATCTCATTAGGAATCGCCTGGATTAATTGAGCATAGGCCTTCTTCTCTGCATCATGACTGCTCTTCTGTTCAACAGTCATTCCATCATAGGGGGTTTCAATATTTCCCTCCCCCTTGGGAACCATATAATCGGTGCTTATTGCCCTCCGAAGTCTACAGTCAAGGCCATCGAGGAATATTTCAAACCTGGGCTTCCACATAGGATAGTCTTCCATGGTTAACAGTTTAGGTACTTTATTGGCACTCCCCATTTCACTGTCTAATAATAAGTTGTTTAAAACTGTTGTCTGTTTTGATGCCATTTCAGTAATCAAGAACTGAGAACACACAGACTGAAATTAGGATTCGATAGACCACACAGATTCAACACACACGGAGTGGGAAGGCACTTCGCACGAACACACAACACAACGCACGAAGCACACAGTACTACGCACGGACAGGACACAATACGCACGTAGTGGGTAATACTCAATGCGAACTGACACGAAGACACACAGACTTTAATACGCACGAACTGAGAACCTAGTACGCACGGATTGAATTGAATACGCACGGAGACCACACACTACGCACGGATGAAGTAAAATAACACACAGATTCAACACGCACGTACTGGAGGCACTGCGCACGCGTTGGGAATCTACTACGTACGGAATAAACTCACAGTCAATCGAAGAGTCTAGAAGATCTACGACACACTACGCACGTACTAAGCTTACTACGCACGCAATGGGAGCTCACTACGCACGGTTAAAAATCAAGCTGTTAACGTAAAAACACGACCTTTTTAACGCAAAACGACCTATTTTCGACCTACTAACCGGTTTAAAACGACGAAAAGGACAAACACACAGGCCTAATCGACACCTAGATCACAAAATCCTAAAGGAAAAGTGATCAATCAAAGCACAAGGCTCTGATACCACTTTGTAGGACCGACTGGGGGATGGGGTTCTAAACTAAACTAAAACACCCTAATGCTAGGACTGATCTAGGATGAGAAATAGTGCGGAATTTCTATTTCCCAAACCTCCTAAGGATTCTAAGATCTGCTTAGGTGTCCGGAACACAGTAACACTAAGAAATACACAGAGTAGAAACAAGAACAAACTCTAAGAACTCACACAGAGATGCTTAAGGCTGCCCTTGGTTTTCGTATTTATCACTAAGATTACGATTTAGTAGGCTTAAGGTCATATAAGGTCGATTACGAAGGCTCCCGGTTGATTACCTGTCAATTAGTCGATTACCCGCGCACTCTCTCGCTAATATGCGGTTAAGAGGTATTTATAGTGTAATTAATTTCACTACGCACGTGATGCAACACACTTCGCACGTAGCGATTCCAGTATGCACGTACTGGTTATTTTAATAATAATTAATTTCATTTTAACCGACCTAATCACTACGCGCGTAGTGAGCTCCACTACGCACGTAGTGATCCTGACTTCGCACGTGGTGATCTCTCACACAGACTTAAACTTCCAAACACACATCAACACATGATTAAGTACTTGTAAGCTTAAGATATTCACATAGAATCACTAAGAATATATAAACATGCAAACAATTAATCAAAACACATTTGAATTAATAAACATGAATATATTTTATTGATACGAACTAGGGATTCACAAATATGCACCAACATTTCTTCATAAATTTCAAAAAACCATAAAAGGATAAAAACAAGTTTTCTGTTTTTATCCAGTTCATAAAAGGTTTGATTTTAACCACTTAGGTTTAAACCAGGTTTGCGTTTAAACTATTAAAAAGAATAAAACCTTTTATCTAAAACTAGACTTTAACCAGTTTTGAACTTTTTGTTTAAAAAAGGTTGAAATCAAGTTTTAGGGTAATTAGTTATTAATAAAACAAGTTTTTGTTAATATTAATAATTAATGTTTTTTTGGTTTTTGAATTAAATCCAGTTTTTTAAAACAGTTAGTTTTAATAGATTAAAAGGATTTAAAATGTATTAATCGAAAAAACGGGGACCATCACCGTGCCGGGTAGTGGTTGTTAGCAGCGCTAAGGCCAGATGGGCCTCACGGCGGCCGTTAGCGACTCTAAGAGCAAGGTGGGCTTCGGCCCAAGCATTTTCGGCCCAAGACAAGTTCGAGATCCAAGGGCTTTTGGCGCAAGTGGGTCTCGGCCCAAGGAGGATCTCGGACGAGTCGGTTCTCGTCCCAAGAGGGTCTCGGCCCAATGGGTTACACGGGTTGACGGGAGATGTTGGCCCAAGATAGTTTTTCCAAATTAATACGAAAGGATTATTAATTTTAAGTTATAAAATTAATAAGATAATATATAAGCTAGTGTTATATATTTTAATTGTTTTAAGTTAAAATATATAATTTTTAGTTTTTATTTATTATGACTAGTTTAGTTGTTTTAAATAAATTCTAAAAAGGGATAAAGTTTATATAATGGAAAAACAAATAAGATATTATTTATTTGACCAAAGTTGTCGGTTATAAGGTTTTTGGAAAAACTAGTAAAAGAGCACAACGTAGAAGCTTTCATTCAAGTTTTGAATAAGGCCAAGTTTTTCAAAGGATTATTGAAAAATTATATTGGTCAAATAAATTAGAAGATCATAACTCTCATTTTTGGTTAATAGGTATTAATCAAAAGGATAAATGAGAGAATTTTAGACAGATCAGGTTGTGTGCTTAACAACACAGTTTATTGTTTACTTTTATTATAACTGCGTGGTTGACTTTTATATATATTGTGCTTATATATAATTGCGTGGTTGTATAGCTATAGTTTTGCCGACTTAGGACTCGTTTTTCCATTTCTTCTTTTATTTTGGTTTTGGGAAGGCCTGCGTGCCAATTACAATCCCTTTCTTAATTGTAATATTGTACTGGTTCGGGGAGGCCTGTGTGCCACTTACAACCCCATTCAATATTGTATTTGTAATAGATTAGTAGTAGTTTAATCCCTCCACCAAAATGGACTCGAAGAAGGCAATCAAGAAAATGGTGTTCTATACGCGAAGCACAGACACTTCGGGGAGGTGTCAAGGCAAGTGGGAGCAACACATCAAGAAAGGCGAATCCAAGTCACTTTGTCCTTAGGTTTGACCTTAGGATTAGTTGGCAAAACTATAGGCTTTATTTGCTTACTTTTTTTATCTGCGTGGTTGTGATTTATTTACTGCTTTTTCATATATATGTATGGTATATATATACATGCGTGTGATGGTAAATAAAAAGGGGTTTAATAACAGGTTGTTATTAAACAGTGAAAAACCATGTGTTAATGACAAACTAAGTATACGACTACAGGTTGTTAGTCGTGTTAGTTAAATTTTTATAAATTTAAAGTTTTGTCAAGGTTATAAGTTTGGAACTTATAAAAACCGTTTTGTGCACCTAGTTCAGGTACACATATAAATCGTATTTTTAAAACAGTTAGTTTTAAAATGGTTTTTCAAAAACTGAAAAATTAAGTTTTTTTTATTGAACTTAATTAAAACCCAAGAAAAAAATCTTAGATCAGTGTGCTACCCACCTAATGGTACACCTTGACTGTTAAATGGTACTCGGGTGTCGGAAGTGCCCAAACCTTGGGCATCCGGGTTCAAACCATTGCGGGAAAGGGCATGAAAGATTCTGCGATAATCGGGAGTCCTGGCCAGAATTCATGTTGTCTTAGGTGGTGCGATCTATTTTGGTGATAATCGGGAGTCCCGGCCCAAAAGCACTAGAGTAGAGTTAAACATACTAGACTGGGTCTAAGTGCTCTACGAGGTTCTAGGAGTCGTATCAGTTAGGTACGATTGGTACAGGGTGTTACCTACCAGAAATAGCATGACTTGGCGGGAAGTGCCCAAACCTTGCGTCAAGTATGTGAAATATGGGTCCTAGGTCTAATATATATTATTTATGGGTTTGATGATATATGATTAGAAAGTTTATTTGCAATTACTAATTAAACCGGGTTTTAATTTGTAGATGGCAACCAACGTTACCAATACTAATAACCTCTCTCTCCGCTCTATCCTTGAGAAGGATAAGCTCACCGGGTCCAACTTTCTCACTTGGGAGAGAAATCTCCGGATCGTGCTGAGGCACGAGAGAAAGTGGTATGTCCTAGAACAACCTCTAGGAAATCCCCTTGCCAGCAATGCCAGGGCAGATGTCAGGGAGGCTTTTCAGAAGTGCTCCAATGACGCCTTGGATGTTAGCTGCCTCATGCTTGCAACTATGAGTCCAGAGTTGCAATCAAGCATGATGGAGACTCCTGCATATGACATGATCCGCCAACTGAGGGACATGTTCCAGGAGCAAGCCCGCACAGAGCGTTGTGATGCCACTAGGGCATTTAACTCGTGCAAGATGGCTAAGGGGACCTCGGTCAGTGACCATGTCATGAAAATGAAAGGTTACATGGACCACCTAGAGAGACTTGGGCACCCAGTACCGTTGTAGCTATCAACGGATACGATACTCAACTCGTTGTCAGATGACTATAAGCCTTTTATAGTCAACTACAACATGAACAACATGGAGAAATCCGTGGCTGAGTTGCACTCAATGCTCAAGACTGCTAAGCAGAGTATCGGGACCAAGTCCATGATCAGCTGACAGGATATCAGCTGAGCAGTTATCATCTACTTTTTGATCAGCTGATCAAACTTCACTTCAAACTCTTTTAATAGGAGAAACTAATGGAAAAGGACATTTTGTTTACAAAGAGTCTAAGTCTGCCACACCTAAGGTTGATCAAAAACTCATTTTAACTTAGGGTCAACATAAGGTGACAGTAAACAAAGACCTTATTAGTTTACAGAATCAGCTGCAACAGCTGAATGGTGAAATCTGTCAGCTGATGACCCATAGTCATCAGAAAATAGTTAAGACATCTCTTAGTCAATTACCAAAACATGTTAAAAGCTCCAAAAATCAAAAATGTTATAAATATAGAAGCAAAGAACATAAGGCAAGTAATTGATCTCTAGAAGGTAACTGAAGACAGCGGACTGATTATGATAACACAGCTGTTTCTCTCATTCATAAACAACCTAATATAAAGTGGATGGCTAGGTGCAATCCACAGGGGTCCACTTAAATGTGGATGCCCAAATCTCACTAACCTTCTTTCAATCACATCTATGCAGAGTCTGAACACGTGGTATCTTGACAGTGGATGTTCAAGGACCATGACAGGATGTAAAGCTTTGCTTAGTAACTACAAGAAGGAAAAAGGTCCAAGAGTAACCTTTGGTGATAATAATTATGGGCAAACAAAAGGCTACGGAGAACTTCATAATGGGAACCTAACTTTATCCAAGGTATCATATGTTAAAGGACTTAAGTATAATCTCATCAGCATAAGTCAGTTATGTAATGGTGATCATAAAGTCCTCTTTACAAAGACAGGTGGTTCCATCTTAGATCAAGAAGGTAAAACAATAATTTGTGCAAAGAGAACCAAGGATGTATATACTCTTGATATGTCCTCTTGTGATCCATCCAAGTTAACCTGTTTGTATACCAAGTCTGTAACTGACACAAACTGGTTATGGCACAAAAGGCTTTCCCATTTAAACTTCAAAAACATTAACAAGTTGAGCAATGGTGAACTAGTGTCAGGACTACCTTCACTGACGTATGTTAAGCCTAAACCTTGCTCTGCCTGTGAGAAGGGAAAGCAGCACAAGACTTCATTTCCATCTAAGCAAGCCTTCTCCATTACTGAACCTTTCTACATGTTGCACATGGATCTATTTGGTCCTGTTGCTACTTCTAGTATTGGTGGAAGTAAGTATGCATTGGTAATGTTTGATGAATTTTCAAGATATACTTGGGTCATCTTCCTAAAAGCAAAGAGTGAGGCTGCTGAAGAGATTATAAGCTTTATTAGAAAGATGGAAGTGCTTAATGGCAATCTGGTAAGGATGCTTAGAAGTGATCATGAAACTGAGTTTAGAAATCAAACTCTTGAAGGTTTCTGTGATGAGAAATGAATATCTCAAAACTTCTCTGCTCCAAGAACTCCACAACAGAACGGTGTAGCTGAAAGAAGAAACAAAACTTTGATTGAAGCTGCAAGAACCATGCTGTGTGAGAGTGGGTTAGGATTCAACTTCTGGGCTGAAGCTGTCAGCTGTGCATGTTTTACTCAGAACAGATCCCTTATAATAAAGAGGCACAACAAGACTCCTTTTGAAGTGCTCAAGGGAAGGAAGCCCAACATCAGCTTTCTACACATCTTTGGGTGTCAGTGTTTCATTCTGAACCAAAAAGATCAATTGCAAAAATTTGCACCAAAAGCTGATGAAGGTGTGTTTGTTGGATATTCTGTGATCTCCAAAGCTTACAGAATTTACAACATCAAAACAAAGGTCATAGAAGAATCAATCAATGTAAGTTTTAATGAAAATGACTTTGTTGCTTCCTGTTCTACTAATCCATCTACAGGTGAGGAATTTAATGATCTGCTGAATACTGAAGACAACGTTCCAGTATCAGCTGATCCACTCCCATCAGCTGATCCAATCTCATCAGCTGACGTAGATGACTTAGATGAACCTGTTCCAAACTTACAAAATACCTCTGCACATTCTATCCTAAACCAACCCACACTTTTACTAAATGAAGGGAATCATGATTCAACATCAATGGACTCAAATTCCATACCAAACATTCCCTCATCAGTAGAAGTCTCATTAGATTGTAATCAAGAAATTCTGTCAGCTGATCAACCCGAAGTCTCATCAGCTGACCCAAACCAAAGATTTTCAACTCCCAGAATCCAAAATGCCTACAAGGACCTCAGAAATCATCCAATTGATCAGGTCATAGGTAACATAGAAGCACCTGTACTAACAAGATCAAAAGCTTGTAACTTCTGTTTATATACAGGTTTTGTTTCTATGATTGAACCAAAGAAGGTAGATGAAGCTCTAACTGATCCTCACTGGATAAATGCCATGCAAGAAGAATTGGCTGAATTCACAAGAAACAATGTATGGACTTTGGTGCAAAGACCAAAGGACAAATCCATCATTGGCACTAAGTGGGTGTTCAGAAACAAGATGGATGAACAAGGGCTGATCATCAGAAACAAGGCAAGATTAGTTGCTCAGGGGTATTGTCAAAAAGAAGGTATTGATTATGATGAAACCTTTGCCCCTGTTGCAAGACTTGAAGCAATAAGACTATTTCTTGCTTATGCTGCCTTCAAAGACTTCAAAGTATTCCAAATAGATGTTAAGAGTGCCTTCCTAAATGGTGAATTGAAAGAAGAGGTGTATGTCAAACAACCTCCAGGTTTTGAGGATACAAGCAAACCAGATCATGTATACTTCTTGAACAAAACTTTGTATGGTCTGAAGCAAGCTCCAAGAGCCTGGTATGATACCCCCTCTTCCTTTTTGACCAATAAAGGATTTATAAGAGGAAGCATAGATAGCACTTTATTTATAAGAAAATTCAAGGGTGATGTGATTCTTGTACAGATTTATGTAGATGATATAATATTTGGGTCTACAAATGTTGATCTTTGCAAAAAATTTCCAAACTCATGTCTGATAACTATTAAATGAGTATGATGGGTGAATTAAACTATTTTCTAGGTCTTTAAATTAAACAAGAGGTTGATGGAATTTTCATTCATCAAACAAAGTATGTAAATGACTTACTTAATAAAGTTGAGTTTGAAAATTGTTCTTCAATGAAAACACCCATGTCCACTGCCTTAAAGCTTGGAAAGGACACTGATGGTAAATCAGTGAACATTACAGCTTATAGAGGTATGATAGGGTCTCTTTTGTACCTTACTGCAAGTAGACCAGATATTATGTTTTCTACATGTCTTTGTGCTAGATACCAAGCAGATCCCAAAGAATCTCACTTAGCTGCAGTTAAAAGAATTTTCAGGTATCTCAAAGGAACTCCTAATCTAGGTCTTTGGTACCCCAAAGACTCTGATTTTGAGTTAGTTGGATACACTGATTCTGACTTTGCAGGTTGCACACTAGACAGAAAGAGTACATCCGGGGGTTGTCAATTATTAGGTGGAAGATTAGTCAGCTGGTCAAGCAAGAAACAGAACTCTGTTTCAACCTCTACAGCTGAGGCAGAATACATTGCTGCTGGAAGCTGCTGTGCTCAATTGCTATGGCTGCAAAATCAACTACTGGATTATGACTTACAGTTTGAAAACTCCCCAATTCTGTGTGACAACACAAGTGCTATATCTATCTCTAATAATCCTGTTTTGCATTCAAAAACTAAGCATATTGAAATCAGACATCATTTTCTTAGAGATAATGTGCAGAAAAAGAAAGTTTCAATGCATTATATCAACACTGATGTTCAATTAGCTGACATTTTTACAAAACCTTTGATTGAGTCTCGGTTCAACTTCCTAATATCCAAACTTGACATGTTAAATTTGTAATATATTCTCTTCTTATGTAGTTACTTGTGTGTGAGAAAATAATTTTATTTGTGTGTAAAATGAAGTACTTATTTAAGCTTCTACATACTTTACTTATGGTAGATCAACTAATAGAATTATGTCAGCTGACGATCATCAGCTGACACTATACCTCAGCTGATAAACCATCAGCTAAGACTTAGAAGCTCAGCTAAGTGAATTCATTAGCTGACACTCATTTTTATCTCAACATGGATCAGCTGACACTCTCATCTGTCAGCTGATATTTTTCAAAAGTCAAAAATATTGTGTCCCCACACTTATTTTATTAACTTCTCATTTGTATTTATTGCGTTTCTAGGTCATTTGTATTTAGTTTATTTGTCCGTTTATTGTCTGTGTATTTAATTTCTATTCCGTCTATTACCTTTTTGCAGAAGTGACAGTTACGTGTTACAAAATATTTCTGTGACAGTTTAGGTTTCAAAGGAAGATTTAAAGGTGTTTTCGAGCGGTTATTCATTTCTTAAGCTTTCAAAATTCCCAAACACTCTTTCTCTCTCAAACTTTCAAACCCTAAACTCTCGTTGCTCAAACTTCATTCACTCTGTAATCATGGTGATCTTCAACCCTGCAACTTCTCCAAACGCCATTGCTGGTGAAAATGTCACACCAAACTCAGAAATTACCATTCGTCCAAACAACTTCATAATCAACACTGAAATTCCCACAAATAAATCAAACCAGGGATACGAACCAATGGTAGCATTCATAAATGCTCATCCCCTGTTTCCATGTCTCTCTGCCCATACTTTCTTCATCTTTCCAAACATTGTCGGTGAGATGTGGTACACTGCAAGGTACCATACGGATCAAGAACTCATTACCTGTACATGTCTAAATGGCACAATCAACATCAACATCAATGTCAATACTCTTCGTCAAGCCATCTCTCTGCCCAACTTAGCTCCATATCAACCTTTTGCTCAAATGGATCAAGTCTTGGAGGTCTTACCCCTGATTGGCTACAATGAAGCTGTCATCCATGGTCAATATAAGTTGTCTGTGCTGGGACACCCATGGAAGTACCTGGCAAGTGTAATCACTCGGTGCTTTGGTCATAAGTCTGGAAGCTTTGACCAAATGAATCAAACGGAACTGATGGTTCTGCACGCCTTGGTCACAGGGAGGAATATTGACTTTGCTCAAGTCATATTCTCAGAGATGATGGACAAGATCACTCTTGTCACTGCAAAGAAATCCACCAGAACTATTGTTCCCTATATCAGGTACCTAAGCTTACTTGTACTTCATCATCTTCAATGGGAACAATACACTGGGATTGCTGTTGTTTTGGACACAATGACCATACCACAAATGGGTCAAAAGATCTTTCATCTGATAAGGGAAGATCAGGGTCCAGCAATCACTGCACAGATGCAAGAGCTCATTGATATTGCTAATGATAATGATGAGGAGGAAGTGCATGAAGAAGAAGTGGCTCATGATTATGAGTCCCCTGATGTTGTAACTAAGGAAGTGGCTCAATCTGTTACTCATGATGAAGCCATATTTGAAGGAGAAAATTTAGATGACAGTGATGGTGGTAATGGCCATAATGATGATGCTGGTGAATTTTACATAAGAGATGAGCCTTATCAATCTGGTTCTACTTCATCCAGTCAACATGGAATGCCATTACAAATGTTTCCCTCTAGTTCCTCTACTTCAAAGAGGTTCGGACACCTAAGCACTGATAATAGTAATGAAGAATCTGATGATGATTCTCCAAGTAGAACTCTTGGAGGTACTATTGCCTATCCCAACCCTGATCAACAACAAGGATCAAGTGACTCTGTTCATAGAGCACCAAGTAGTGGAAATGAAGATGTCCCTGATGATGAAGAGGTCTCTGATAAGCTGGAGGAACTCATTGAGATCAGCAAAACAAGACACATCACAGGTACACTCTCAATCTCTAAGGACACTCATTTGGTTGACCCCACCAATGAGAATCCATCCTCACCTCTAGTTGTAACACCCCCACAACAGCCAAGCTCTAGTCAACTTCCAACTGTTGCTAGTTCTACTCCCTTAGTAACCCAAATAGAAACAAGGTCATTAGAGATGGTGCACACTGCATTTATCTCAGAGGAAATGCATACTGCACCTCTGACCTCAACTCCTATAGCTACCTCTTATTTTGAGGGGGAACTCATGGAAGTTGATATAACCCTACAACCAGTGGGTGTGTCCTCACAACAGGGCACATCTGTAAATATGGGATTGCTGCAATCTGGGTCACCCTCCCAACAGGGTGATACCATTGAAAGACAGACCTTCTCCCAAGGTCATACTGTGTCTACAACCCCTATGTGTCAAGCCTATCCCCTAGTAAGTTCACAACAACTTGCTACTGTAATAAGGGATAACCCTTTGAGTGCAACCCTCACTCACACTCACTTACTTGCACATGTTTTTGATTCAATTCTTACACATACTAGTGCACTACCTGTCAATACTAGTGGCATAAACCAGTCATTAGTACAGGGTACAACTTCTGCTCCCAGTGATCTTAGGCCTCTATACCAAGGTCTAAGTGAGGGACCACAATCCATTCCCATTCAAAGCACAATTTCTCAATCAATTCCAACCCAACCCATTCCCTCTCCTACTTCTGAACCCTCACCCCAACTACTTCAAACCTTATTATCTATCTCTCAAAAGATGGATAGTCTTCAAGCCTCCTTTACCTCTTTCCAAACTCAAACAGAAACTCAAATCTCTCACCTAACCAATGAGATTGAGTCACTTAAAGCCAACCAACACAAACCCCAACCCACCCCTGCCCCTGTTGATCTTTACCCTATTCTTACCAAACTAGATCAACTTCTAAACCAAATCTCTACTCCTATTCCTACACCCTCCCAGCCTATTCCTGCCCAAACCATTTCTACCTTAAACCATACCATTTCCAATCTCCTTTCCCAACTCAAAACCCTTAGACTCTCACCCCCTGATATCTCCATTACCATTCCTGAATCTCTTCTAACCATCCCCTCTCTCCTAAAAGACATTGATACTGAGGTCAATAGGTCCAGCTTTTGTGCTAAGATAAGGCACCGTGATACTCTGAGAGAATTCTCCAATCTCACTGAAGCTATCAACAGCCTAACACCTCTTATCTCAACTTCCATTCCTTCTTTCTCTCCTATTCCCTCTCACCTTAAACACTCAACATCACCTTTCACTCAGCCTCCTATACCCACTGCCTCACCTTCATCCTCCACCATACCACCCTTTACCTCTACACCTATCCCAACTCCTTATTCCTTTACCACTCCTGATGCCCCTGCAAAGCCTGCTGTTTTTCCCTCCTCTGATGATGACAAAAAGGGGGAGAAGTCAGTTAGGACAAAGTCTGTTTTACAAGCAGAGGATGCATCAACTCCCGATGAAATAGGATCAGCTGTTGAGGGGGAGAATAAATCTGAGGGGGAGCAACCTGCTCAAGAAGATCAAAGGCCAAAGAGAAGGCTAAAGCAAATGGCTAGAAGGACAAAGAAATCAGAGCAAGGTGAATCATGTGCTCCAATTGAGCTACCATCTGAGGATTCTGATGATGATGATGAAGATGAAATACCTTTGTGTATAAAGTTGACTTACCTTTTCACCCACTAACTTTATCTATTATAATATTATTTAACCAAGTACCTTTATCTCCTTCTCTCTCCATCAACTCGGACACACTTTGCTTATATAAACTCATGCATGGAAACATGCAAAAGAAGCGAATGAGTTGAAAAGCACTGAAATCTCATAAGTTGAGAATTAGAAGAGTTAGCATTTTACTTTCAGTGTAACAAACTTGTTCATGTGTTGAACGTCTTAGACATTAGTTGTTTAAGATTAGCATTGTCTATGTGTTAGACAAAATTAGTTGCCACCTTTTATTGAACTTAGATTTTCCGCATCTAGTTCATGTAATTCTTGATTAACGTCAATAAGAATTATATAAAAGTAAACCGTGTGACTCTAAAATTTTAATTTGCTAAAGTTTGTATTCAACCCCCCATCTACAAACATTTGTTGTTGTAGTATCCATTCGGGACCAACAACTGGTATCAGAGCAGGCTAGATAACTCTTCAAAGGAGAAAGAGCCATGTCAAAACCAAAGGCTTCTGAAGGTTGTTTCGCTTGTGGCAAGACTGGTCACTTTGCCAGTGAATGTAAGTCCAAAGGAAACACAGGCTTCAAGGGTTCCTCAAGCTCAGACAACAAGATTGATTATGAAGCCAAATATAAGAAGCTTCTTGCTGCTGTCCTTGACAAGAAGAAGAAGAAAGCTCAGAACAGGGTGCTGGTTGCTGAAGAAGAAGATTGGGCTGAGGAAGATCTCTCAAGTGATGAAGATGAGGTCCTCACACCTCAGTTCAGTTTGATGGCCAACACAGCATGTACAAGTTCTTTTGATGAGGATATGAAGAAAGCTGCTAAAGCTTGTACTTCTCCTGACTGGGATCCTTCTTCTATGTATCAGGTTGGAAAATTTATTAATTATGAAGATAATGAAAAGAACAACACATGTTCTGCCTTTGACTTTAAGAAAATATTACATAGAAAAGCTATTAACTGAGATATACAATAAAGACTCAGTTAACAGACACTGAACTACAAATATAATTTTGCTCAGCTAAGGATAAGTGTGAAAGACTCAGCTGACTAGACTTGCTGAGCTGATCAAATTGCTCAGCTGATAATACAAATCGTAGCAGCAGCTAATAAACTGATTAACTCAACTGTCAGCTGTTCCCAAGGGCTCAGCTAATCATTTGAGTATAGTCAGCTTATAAAGAAAAGATTGGATAAGTAGGAAATACCTTATCTGACAGATGGGAGGCATCAGCTGACCAATGTGAGTGTGTCAGCTGATCCTTGTCTGCTCAGCTGATCTTGAAATCTTTATCAGCTGATGGTTCTAGGACATCAGCTGATCAGTGTGAATCCTCAGCTGATGGTTTTTTACTGATCTTTTCTTCTCAGCTGATCTTTCTGAAGCTGGTCCTTTGGCTGATACTCAGTGTTCAGCTGACACTATGATTCGTCAGCTGACACTTCTTTCTTATAATTTTCTTTAAGTCTAACATGAAAAACAACACATGTTTTTCATTTAACTAAGTCTAAACTGAATAAATGGTTTTGTTAACATCAAATCCTATTTTAATTAATAGACAGGTTTGATTTAGGTTTGATATTGCTATCTCCCCAACAACATTCTTATGGTGGGACATGGTGGATGTAAGAAGAGGAAGGGGCGCAACGGAAAGGGAAAGGGCAAGGCCCAACCTAGCCAGAATGCACCCAGAGCTAGTAACGACAACAAGGGCAAGAAGCCAAAGCCAAACAAGGCATGGACCGAGAATCGGTGCTTCAGGTGCGGCGAGGCCGGACATTGGAAACGAGATTGTCCGAAAGGTCACGAGGCAGGAGGCAAGTCTGGCTCCTCAGGTATTGCGTGATTAGCTTCTTTGTCACTTTCCTACTTGTAAAGTTTTACAAGTATTCTAACATCTTGCAATCGTTTATTGCAGGAGGAGATGGAAAGTGATGCGGCCCAACATAAAAAGATCCTACGTGCAGCTTACGGATATTATAAAAATTTCTATTTCCTAGTTTATTAAACTCCTTTTAAAGTTTTTATGAACATGTTTTATCTTGTTTGGTTTATTAAAACTTATGGTTATTAAGTTTATGGAATTTTAATTATTTAGTTATATATCCGTGCACGTATTCTTATGAATCAGGATTAGTTCAGTTGTGATTAAAAGAGAACCAATAAGTCAATTCTTGACTTGTTTGGTGATTCATCATAATCTTTATGCTATGATTTGTTGTAGTTATATATAAATGATGGCACCACTTTTTCAAATGCTTAAATAAACAAGTTTTGTTTATAAGATTAGATAGTTTTTCTAATTCAACAAGTATTTAAGATTTTATGAAAAGTGAATGTTCAAAGTCTTGAACTAATTAGAAATGATACTTATTATTTCTAAGTAAAATAGTTTTTGATAAAACATTTAAGAAAGTATAAAAATGATTATAATAGTTATTATAATCAAGGGAGTTTTATACTAAATGTTTTAAGGAAAGAAATTTAAGATACCGTTATGAGTGTTTCATACTTGTGATCATGGTAAGTTTAATGAAACCACTTTCCGTAATTGGAAAGATGGATATATGGGAGATCCAAGTTATTGGTTTCATAAAACAAATTTCTTACAAAAACTAAGTTCTTTAAAACATGTGTTTGGAACACAAGTCTTAGGTATGGTAGTCAAGTTTTGACTAAGGCCTAAAAGGATGTTTTTAAAGAATACACCTTTTCATAAGAGATAGTGGGAGCACCTGACTAATGTATTTATTAGAGTTAATAAAAGTTTTTTTTAACCAGTGTGATAAATACAAGTTTGAACTTTTAAAGTATATAATTATTGGATGCTTTTAGAAGTTATCTAAAACAGTAAGTTCTTGGGAAAGAACTAATCCAAGGAATGCATGATTTATTGAGAGGTACTCGATAAAGATATCATTGCAAGATTTTTGAGTCAAGTTATGACTTAAATAGAAATTATATACGTTCTAAAATGTTCAGTAAGTCAGCTTAATAATATTGTTGGTTGGTTAACGTTAGAGATGATGAAAAAGGATGTTCTCAAATATCCTTAGTAATGGAATTAGATAAGTGTTGGTATACACCGGGAATCTAATTTCAAGTTTCTTACAAGTAGGTGTAAGAGGATTTATCATTTCAAAAGGGATATAAAATCTAGTAAGATTTATTACATCTACAAATGTAATTAAAGTTTTAATTACAGGGAGGTTGTTTTATAAATCAGAAACAAGGAGTTATTTCCAGTTCTCCAAGTTTAAGAAATTTATAAAATAAGTAAGCCTAGAAGTGTTCTTAGGTTGCAAGAATGATTTCTAGCAAAATCAAGAAGGAGTACTTCAAAGTACTAGTCTTGTGTTTTAGGGTTTATAACCATATTATTTTCTTTGTAATCCGTGATAAGTTACAATGTAAAAATAATAAGTAATTCAGATAAACACCGTGAATCGAGTCAGTGAAATGGTAGAAATTATACATCTTTATTCCAGGGAGGAATATGGAAGGTTGTAGAAATTAGTTTCGTTGTTCTTCACAATTTTGTATGTTTTGGTTTATCCAGGAATAAACTAGCTTTATTCGAAACACTATCCGTGACTACTTATCTTGGTGGGAACCTTGATAGGGTTATAAAGTCATCGTAATTTTGGGGTAGATTCGATAGTTTATCGAATATAGCTGCGAACGTTTTTTTTGCGGACCAAAATTTACGGATATTCGTTAGGGTTACGAATATTGGATTGACCCACCGTGAAAAATACTTCGTGGATTCGTGTCAAAAGTATTTATCACATAGGTTATCCTCAAGCCTGAGGTATTTGGTTTGGGATGCGGTAACTGTTGTCTTCTTAGCGCGTTCTAACGCCACGCCGTAACAGGGTGGTCATAAGGGGCGTGTCTAGATTCAGTGGGAGCCGTGTTGCCAAATGCAAATATGCAATATGGTAATTGCACCTCCTTTTTAGGAGAGATATTTCCGGGCCCCTTGACTGATTAGAGAAACTGGTAAGTGCACGGTCGTGCCCAAACGAACTGATCTGTTCTTTGTCGTTTATCACGCAGTTTCGAAATCAAGTATGTCATGAACAAATTCTTGAGTCTCTGAGTTGACCTTTTCCATGCTCATGCTCAAAATTGAAATATCGCGCTGCAAGGGACAAACCTATATATATATATATATATATATATATATATATATATATATATATATATATATATGCAAGTTTGTATATATAAAAACGTACCCATTCATAAACAGGGAGTTTATGATAGTTTAGTTTATAAACAGTTAGTTTATAACAGGTTACTTCTAAGCAGGTTGTTTATGAAGTTTTATCACAAGTTACTTTGGGGTATAAGAGTTCTTATAACCTGGTTATCCTAAGTGTCTGGCTAGGGACCTCCTTAGGCTAACAATGTGCAGTAACTGTTACTTATCTTGCACAAGTGGGAGTCTGTTGGATTATGTGCAGAGATAATTAACGGGCATATTGTATCAAATGTTATAAGAGACTAAAGGGTCACACTGCTACACACCCAATTCAGAACAGTTGGATTTCACCATAAATCTGTGTGAAAATAATTAATCAGTTAGATTAATTATTAAAGAGAAAGTGAAAATAATTAATCAGTTAGATTAATTATTAAAGAGAGAAATAAATAATTAATCAGTTTGTATTAATTATTAGAAAGAAAATAAATAATAAATAGTTATTTATTATTTAAGGAGAATTAAATATTAAGCGGACTAAGTTAATTAATAGTTAATTAATTAACTAGTAAAGTCCAAGGGGTCAAGATGAAGAGATTGAAAGTTTAATTAAAACCAGTGGGCTTTTAATTAAACGGGCTTAGGTCCAAGTTAATCCCTATATAATATCCTTAAGCCTTAAGGATTAGAAATAGACACAAGGGATTAACCCTAGCCACCATCTCTCCCTCTCATCTCGATCTCGGCTCTCTCTCCCTTGAGTTTGATTTCTCTCTCTCTCGGTTCTCCTCTCTCTCGTCGGTTCGAAACAAGCAAAACACCAAGGGTGTTTTGCGACTTCATGGTCGACGCACACACACACATACTCAAGTCTTCGAGTATTGCGATTTGGTGATCCAGGAGCGGTCTAGCAGCCAGTTCAATCGGAGGTGCAGTAGTGGTGGACTATCTTTAGCAATCCCAAGTTTTTGTTCAGGTATATTTCTTATAACCTTATCTATGGATTGTTTGTCAAGAAACTAAGTTGATCATTTACAGTTTTAAAGATCCTAACCCTTTTTGGGGTTTAGAGGATTGTGTTCAATCCAGTTCCGCTTTTAGGATTGAACCAGTGGAATCAACCCAGGATTGACCAGTTTGAGTCATATGGTGGTTTGGTCAGGTTCAAAACCCTTCAGAAGCAACACGTGGAGAGCAATTTTGCATATTGAATCCGCTATGAACACATTAATGTAAGGCTTTGGGAATTATCCCAATTTGACATGATATGGATGAATCTCAATGCCTATAACATAAGAGGCTTCACCTAGATCCTTGATGTCAAAGTTCATAGAAAGTAAATGTTTGATTCACATAATAAATTTAGGTCATTACATGCTAATAAGATGCCATCGACATAAGAATAAGTACAACAT
The DNA here is from genome assembly GCA_947179395.2 of Pulicaria dysenterica. Lineage (NCBI taxonomy): Eukaryota > Viridiplantae > Streptophyta > Magnoliopsida > Asterales > Asteraceae > Pulicaria > Pulicaria dysenterica. Next base: position 11,993,357 of record OX359291.1, read on the forward strand.
CTTTTCTCCCACTGATCATGAGGTATACGATCTACTTAATTCTAGCTTGTTGAAGCCATTTATTTTCAATACCTTGTCAAATATAAGGTACCATTGTTAAGAAGCTTATTTAGCCTATAAGTTGACTTATTAAGTTTGCATACATTCTCATGCAAATCGTCACTTTAGGAAGGTTGTTTTGACGTCCATTTGATGTAACTCCATATCAAAATGAGCTAACAAAGCCATCACAATCCTTAGAGAATCCTTTGAGAAACTGATGAAAAGGTTTCTTGAGGATCTATATCTTCCTTATGGGTGTAACCCTAAGCAAACAATCTAGTTTTGTATCTTTCAATGTCACCTTTAGGGTCTAAGTTAGTTTTATAGACCCACTTACAACCAATTAGCTTGTAACCTTTTGGCAATTCTGCAAGTTTCCAAACATTGTTCTGTTTCATTGAATCAAGCTCTTCATTCATAGCTTCATTCTAATGACTAGATTGACACAACTTATTGCATCATGAAAGGATATAAGATTATGGATTCTCCATAAGTAAAGACCGGCTTTCTCATTTAAATATGTAATATAATCATCAAAAATTGTTGGACTTCTAGATCTTTGAGACCTTCTTAATTATATAGGCGGGTGAGATTCTTGATCTTCAATGTTATGTTTTGGAGTTCTATTATTAGGTGGTTCAAAATGTATCTCATAAGTTTTCATAATAAGATACTATAGGCTCATTATGATCTTCAGAAGAAATAATAGGTGGATCAATTGAAGTAATTGATTTCTTTCCACAATCCTACTAAAGATCAACAAACAACATGTAAACCACTAAAACTCCCACTTAAATAAACATTCTCAAGAAACTCAACATATAAAGTCTCAACAATTATAAGAGTTCGTGAAGGGCAACAAAACTATAACTTTTGGATCTATCAGGATACCCATAAAGTAACAACTAATTATCTTTATCTCAAGTTTCTTAAGTTAAGGGTTACATATCTGAGCTTTAGCCAGACAACACCACATATTTAGATATTATAAGAGGTTCCTTCCCATCCAAACCTCGAATGGGTGTTTTAGGGATGATTTTTTATGGAACCCTATTAAGTATGTGTATAGACCTTTTTAAGGGCTTCGGTCCATAGAAAATCTTAAGCATATCAAGTGCTTTACTTTTCTCCTTAATCAAGTGCAATTACATGTATGGTGAATTGTCATCAATAAAGGTAATTAATGATTTAGTTCAGCCTAAGAAATAGGGTAAAGGCCCACAAATGTTGGTATGAATTAATTCCAACAACTTAGTACATCTTGTGGCATATTTCTTGATCTCATTTACCATTTGATCTTTTATGCATTTAACACATTAATCAAAATCCGAAAAATACAGAGATATAGAAGAATGTTGTCTTTCACGAGTCTAAGCATAACTGCCTCATGAAATGTGGCCTATATGTTTATGCCACAACATAAAAGACAACTCCAGATCTAGTTTTTCTTTTATTTTGATTTTAATTAAAATTTAGAGATTCCAAAAAATGGTTGTTTAAATGTAATTTATAGATTTTAATATCTAAATAACCATATCCAACAATATTGGAAATCAAGCATATAGTAACTTTAGAGTATTCGAAAATAAATGAATAACCATCAACATTTAATTTCGATACAAATATTAAGTTAATAGTAATCTAAGGTACATAAAGGGTTCATGAAGAGAAAGTTTAACGCCACTTTCTTGAACTAAAGTAAGAGTTCTAATGGTCATAACTTCTTATTCCTCTCCATTCCCAACCCTGATCACTTTATGCTTTCTTTCCAACTTTCGTACGGAATGGAATCCCTACAATTTGTAAATTTTATATATATATATATATAGATCCAAGATCAATCCACCAAGAATATTAGGTACATCTACACTTAAGGATTCAAAGGCTTCAAAAATCATATAAGAATTTAATTACCTTTCTTTGCTAACCTTTCTTTAAACTTAGGGCATTCTCGTTGATAATGTCCCTTGTCGTGAAAGAATTTACAATAGGGACAACTAGAGGAAGCACCAACACTTAAACATTCTTTAGGAACCTTATTTGAAGAATCTTTACCCTTTTTGCTTGACACATTATTTTTTTTTAGGGTTTGAAGTGGTGAGATGAGCGAAATCGGGATTTTTAGTTTTAAGCCTTTCTTGTTCTTTGACACACATGGTGATTAGTTCACTCATGGTCCACTTCTCCTTTGAGTATTGTAATTGATCTTAAAATGATCAAATTGCTTAGGAAGTGAAGTAATGGTAAAAGGAACGAGGAAAACCCTACCTTATCTCCATGTCCAAACCTTTAAGCTTATGATCCATATCTGACATCATCATAATATGCTCTCTCACACCACTAACACCATCACAATTAGTTGTTAGAAGTACCTCTTAAATTGCTCTTCCACATAGCTTAAGTAGGTCCTTTCATCATCCAATTCAGGGATGGCACCACGAATAGGTAATGATATGAAATTCTTAATAATCATCAAGGACATACGGTTTGACCTATCTCATTGCTCAAAGAACCTCTTTTGGTCCACATTACTTTCAGCAGTCAACATTGCTGGTGGATCGGTTCTTAAAGCATATCAAGGTCCATCATGCCAAGAGCAAGTTTAATTGATTCTCGCCATGTTGAGAAGTTCGATCCATTAAGAGGTTCAACTCCATAATTATAAAGGCTAGGAGTAGATGTTGCATTTTAAAATTAGCAGAGGCACATATAGAAGTTGATAAGTGAACATTTAAGGATAAAATAAGGCATATCAAGCATTAGAACTCAACTTAATGTCATATTCAATAAATAGTTTCACGTTGGTTAATCCTACTTATTGAATCTAAGGACTATAATTTCGCTTTAGATTTCTCACAATAACATCATATATCACCTTTGGGCAGAAAATATGATGTTATGTAATAAAGATTGCAGTCGTTTCACAATAAGTTGCCATAACTTTAAATAAATTTTAGGCTTGTAGCGTTATTCATGTACTATCGAACAACTAGCCGTTGGGTTTATTGAATGATAGCACAAACACTACTCAAAATGGTATCATAAACATCACTGATAACATGAACGACATACCGTTGGGTTAGTCGTTAATATTATCATTTAAGTTACCACGACAAAGCAACTTTCTGTAATCTAAATTCAATATTTACTATTTTTGAAATGGCCGGTGAAACCAAACATTACATGATTGAATTTAGAACGACTACGATTCACAGGATATTAATTAATGATTGTAAATCAATCATAAGTTACTGAATTAATATCCAACGAAACAATATGATGATCTGATAAATGTATATGGAACCCTTTTGACAATTGTTTATTATTTGACATCATTAGAAAATTAGTTGGATATTCAAATCATTCCATGGATATAAAATCAAAAATCTCCATAAATCAAGATATTTTTGCCTTTCATATAGGTTCCATGACATGCTCCTATCAGTCGGTGGATATTAAACAAATTTTAATAGATATAAAAATCAGTAATTTCCATAATCATTATGTTTAGCGGTTCTGTAAATCACAAAACACGTTCGCTGGAATCTGGATAAAATTCATTATTTTCATAAACCGGCCTAAACGTTAACGTCTATCACGTACATATGGTTCCACCGACAAAAGGTGTATTCTGGAATTGATGCTGATTAATTTATCAGTTAAAAAAAACGATCAAGAAGTTTCTTGTTTCCGGTAATCGATTATGGTTTTCTTATCCAGAAATCATTTTGACGGAATGCTTACCATTGTAACAATCGGAAATTCCAGAAAACCTAGTTTTCATGCAAAGAAATGATGGTTGAATTAACATGAACAACATGCTCTGATACCACATGTTGAATATTTTAAGAAATCTTTAGGATCATTAATTTCATGTTAATTCAACACATTCATGTAAGATCAAGGAAGAATTAGAATTACTTTCTTGATGATGATCCCATATTTGAGTTGTTGTAACATAATGCCATTGAAATTATTTATTATCTTAAATCTTCACAAGATCTTTTGATGGATAGAACCAATTCCTTTTGAGTCAAAATAAGATATGCTTTTCTCCCATTATTGCCATCGTGAGAATGAAGAAGAAATACGCAGGAGAGAAATTTTAGGGAATACTTACTGTTACATATATCTTGTGTGATGTAAGAAACCAATTAGCCCCTTATATATCTTAATATTAACACTTCCATCACATGTTAATAATATATAACTTGAGGGACCAATCTTGTCATTATGGCAATCACATAGAATTATATAAATGATTAAAGGCCACATTAATAATTAATTTCCAACAAATGAATCAGCACTGAAATTAGTAAGTTTGAACTGATCTGATGTTACTGAAGTTGAGTACCGAAGTTGATATAACGCTCATATGTCTAACAGTCTAAGGGGCAATGCTAAATGCTAAGGGATTGGCTTTAGTTGATACTTGATTTGTTGCTACTAAAGCTAAGCACTAAAGCTGATTCATTGCTTATATGTTCAATTATTGATTTTGTTTGTTAAAAACCTGCTGAAAGGACTCAACTTAAACGAGTAAAAATCAATTCAATGTGTAGTTATTATCTGATTACTGCACACGTTTTAATTTAACCTAGTAAAATTCAATATAAAAGAAGGTTGACAAAGTTTATTTATGTTTTATAAAAGTTTAATTATTATTTATTTTTTTAGTTTAAGATATACTCGTAAAGATCATTCCAGTATAAAAAAAGACATCATTTTAACAACAGTTTGATTGGTTTTTTAGTTTATGAAAATTTACTTATTATTGATATTTTAGTGTTTGAACATACTAATTTTTAAATTCTTGTTATTTACCATCTTTTTTAATTCTTATTTCTTTCATGTATTATAATCATTTAATATATTTTTATTAATATTTAGTTTTTTTTATCATTTTAAACCCAACGCTGTATCTTCCGATCAAATAATCTAGTTAATAGTACATCTTAAAATCGAATAATTAGTTAAAGAAAATAATACATATATGTATACATGACCTAATAATTATCAAGGTCGTTGAAATTGAGTCCGCTAACAAATTTTAGCCCAATAGAACTCGATTAAATTGTAGATGTCGTTCCCATTTCCTCTCATTTAAAAAATGTGGGTCAATCGAGATAAACCTTAAACTCTAGTAATAGTAACTATCTACAAATCGCACGTAGTTTGAGCAACCTACATTGCAAGAGCATAAAAACATACATTGCAAGTCCTACTTCCATTTTGGGACAATTGTATTTCACATTGAGAGTTGCAACCCGAAACTAAATTAAAAGAATACGATTTAATAAAATTTAAACCGAAAGCAAGTGTAGTCTCGAAAACAAATTAACAAAGCTAGTACGTCAGTTTGGTTTAGAAGCCAAGAGTTTAGAAGCCCGTTTTTCTGAAGCTGAAGTGTGGGAAGCGATAAAGAATTGTGGAAGCACGAAAACCCGGGATCACACGGATTTACGTTTCATAAAAAAGACTTGGGATTTGATCAAAGATGATCTAATGGCCAGTTTGAGTTGGTTTTTGGGAAAGGGGGAAAATTAATGAAGGTGCACTTCCTCCTTTATGTATACTACTATATAAAACCATACAACACTCTTTCTCTTCCTGTCTTTAAAACTTCTTAAAATTCAATCAACAATATATTTTCACCATTCTTTTTATCTAAATTTGTTTTATCCACTCAATCTTTAATCATTTCACTTTCCTAATTTTTAACTTTTTAATAATTTAAAATATACCCTTCAACTAACACACTCTCTCACACAAAAACAATTATCCACCCACATCAACATAATTTTCAAAATCTTATTAACTTCTTTCTCATTATTTCATAAGTATAAATCTATTTTTTATTTGAATGTTTTTTAGAATTAATTTTAATTTTAATAAAATAGTTGATACAAATATAAGAAAAATTGAAAAAAACTGACATATTGCCGAAAACATTTTTGTGACATTGAATCGTGTAAATAACATATTATTACTTTCTTGAAATTGACACGTTTCAAAGCAGAAACTATTTGCTATCACAGGATTGCGCGGGTACGATACTAGTTTCCTTAATCCCAAAAAATTTAAACCCTTTAAACATATCAGATTTCAGATCGATAAGCCTCATTGGATCTTATTACAAGATTTTATCCAAGTTATTAGCTATGCGGTTACAAAAAGTTATCTCTTCAGTAGTTGGGGAAGAACAAAATGCTTTTAAAGGGAGGTTCATTCTAGATGGAGTACTCGTTGCCAAAGAAACAATTTTTATATCAAGAAACATAAGATGAGATCTTTTGCCTTCAAAGTAGATTATGAGAATGCGTTTGATGGCATCAACGGGGACTTCTTGCTTTAACACTTTGAAATTGATGGGCTTTGGAGAAAAAGAGATTCTTTGGATTAGTTATTGCCTTAAATCATCAAAGGTCTGTGTTTTTATCAATGGGAATCCACTTTCTCCTTTTGTAATAGTTGTATAGGCATTAAACGAGTCAATAGTACCCGCACTTTACAGCGGGAAGCAAATAATAAAAATATATAAAATAACAAAAGCTAACAGTTAAACACAAATAATTAAATTTTTAAACTAATTTTTTTTATATTTAGGATTAAAGGTGTGATAAATTTAATAAAGCATCTAATGATATAATTTATATTGAAATATAGATAGTTGAAACGATCAAATAAATATAAAAATACATGATATGTTCATATTTACATGAAAAAAAAAACAATAAATAACATATCATATTACTTTTTTGTTCAAAGGGAAACATAAAGTTAACTAAGAAAAACATGATATATAAAAACAATAATTAAAAAAATATTGATAAATATAAATCAAAACAATCAATAAAATCAAATAATAACTGTTAAAAAAAACTTATAATATAAGAAATAGTAAGAAAAAAGAGGCAAACCAAGAAGGGTGGTGCAAAAGATGCTAAAAGGAAAAGAAATCAACTAAAGAAGAAAATTTGGTAATGTAAAATGAATAGTTTTTTTAGAAGCAATGTAAAAAAAATAATTAGAAAGAAGTATAAATAAAGTCAAAACAAAAAAAAATCAATACAAATCAAATATCTTGTAAAAAAATCATTATATCAGAAGTTTTAGAAAAAAGAGAGGCATGGGAAGAAAGTGAAAAGAAAACAAAAAAAAAGGAGTCACATGTTTGCTTTTTTGTAATTTGTAGCCCTTGGAAAAAAAGAAAAAAAGCCCAAGCAAGTATCGAACTTGGATCACCGCATTAAAAGAAAAGTTGTTTAACCACTCCAACACTTCACTCCTTTTCCTCATAGATTCAATTCAATTCAATATTATATAGTATTATACGTCACTACAGGACAAAAAGTCTACTGTTCATATTTCCTGTTCATTGTTATATATATATATATTAATGTGGTGAATTGGTGATTAAAGAGACCATTCTTTCAACTAAGTTTGAGGGCGTCAAAATGGGTAAAAGATCGGGTATTACAGTTTCTCACCTACAATTAAGGGTGTAATCGAGCCGAGTCGAGACGCTATTGTGTCAAGCTCGACTCGACTCCTAAGCTCGAAGCTCGAAACGCTGCTCGAGCTCGACCGAGCTTTAATTTTCAAGCTCGAGCTCGACTCAAGTAAGTAATCTACACTCTCACGCTCTGCTCGACTCCATTGAAATCTAATGAAATAGAATGCTACAACAACATATGCATAAATCAATTTGGGAATCAGATTTCAACTTTTTAATAGTCATTTGATTATAAACTAAAAAAACAGCAACTATCTACAAGACAAAAAAATTGAATTCATGTCTCAAAAACATATCCACGAACAGGAACAATTTGAATTTAATCTGAATCAATATTCTAAAAGAAAAAAAAGTGGGATCATATATTTAGAAATGACAATCCTTTCTTTTGAAGATGGAAGCTACTCACAAGTCACAAATCGTTTACTGGCTCTAAATTCTGCTATATAACAAGGGAAATAAGACGAGCCGGATTGATTAACTTTCTGATATATATATATATATAAGGCATGCAAATTTTCCAAAAATAATCATAAATTGAGTATTAATTAACCATGAAGATTAATTTGAGGGGCCTAAATGTAAATTATGAAAGGGTTTTATAAAAGATTTTTAAGAAAATGTGAGGGGGTTTTATAAAAATTGTATATTAATATAATTAATTATACGGTGTTTATACATTATGTTTAGTAACTTGTGATACATTTTGTTTAGAGAAAAAATAATTATATATTTATGTTTAGTAACGGTGTTTATAATTAATTATACGGTGTCTCATTTTTATCTACGTTTTGGTTTAAATTTATTGTAATATGACACTTTTTAAAAATTAGTATATTCTTAATTTTTTGTTATCCATTAATAGTAGTACTTTAAAAAAAACTAGTTATTGTTTTTTGTTAAAATTCTGACATATGTAAATGTTTAATGATATTTTATTATTTTTATCTGAAAATTTTAATATCTCAAAACATTTCTGAAACACTTTTACACTTATTTTACTATACCTTTTATAATCTCATACAATCAAATTTTATACTTTTTTTTAAACATCCCCGTGTTTTTACACGGGGTAATAAACTAGTTCAAGAAAACGTAGAGATTAGGGTTCAAAAGAAAGCTTGCCGTTCGAAAATGTGACTACTTGAGATGAGATTTCCACTCGATTTGCAATAGAAAGACTTAATCGTCGATTTGTAGGCTCGTCTTTGTGAGTTAGAAGTTGATTTGAAGGTTTGTCTTTGTGAGTAGGACAGAAGATTAGCAGTGGAGTTGAACAGAAGATTAGAACAGTGGAGGACAGCGTTAGAGGAGTCAGGACTCAGAATTAGCAGAGGTAAGACCGAATATCTTTTTTGTCACTTTAGCAAGACTGAAATCGTCGACAATCAAGTTATCCGCTTAAGTGATCATGTTTTGAGCCCCAAAGAATCCTTTAGGTACTTAGGCTCCATATTACACAAATCAGGAAGGATAGATGAGGATGTTACAAACCGTATTCAAGCAGGATGGCGGAAGTGGAGAACGGCAACAGGAGTTTTATGCGACAAGAAAATACCGTTAAGGCTTAAAGGTAAATTCTACAGACTAACGGTTAGGCCGGCAATGCTATACGGAGCTGAGTGTTGGCCCCTGAAAAAGGCACAGGCGGAGAAGATAGAAGTTGCAGAGATGAGGATGCTTAGATGAACTTGTGGAAAGACCTTGTTGGATAAAATCCCGGTGGGTGTTTTTAGAAACGAATTAGGAGTTTCATCTATTGTGAACAAGTTGAGAGAATGGAGACTTCGGTGGTTTGAAAACGTTAAAAGGAGGCCACAAACAGCGCCAGTTAGGAGAGCAGAATCGATTTTAGTTTAGGGTACTAGGAGACGTGGCCGTCTGTATCTGAGGTGGGAAGATAGAGTCAAAGCAGATCTGCAGGAGCTCTCTCTCGCGGAGGACATGATCCCAGATAGGCTTGCGTAGAGAAGGAGGATTACGAGCCAGGGCTAGAAAGTAGAGCAGTTTTATTTTAGTAGGTTCGAGCTTAGGTTAAAGCAGATTTCTTTTACTTTTTGGCTCTCTCTCTCTTATATGTTTTTATATACATATATCTATATATTTGTTTACATTCTTCTATTTTTATTATTACTTTAACGTATTATTCTTATATATTAATTTTGTATTTTATTTATTTCCTTTATTTGACTTTTCACTTCTTCTTTTTTAGTTGCTTCTTCTATTTCCATCTTCTAGTTATTTTTTGTTTTATTTACGTTGCCGGAGGTTAAAGCAGTCTCTTTACCTATGGGTAGAGGTATGATTGTCTACATTCTACCTCATCCATACCCCGTTACTGCGGGATTGGGTACTGTTGTTGTTGTGTTGTTCTTTGTGAGTAGGACGATTTGCAGGTTCTCTTTAAGAAATTTTAGAATCGACTCGTGAGTTAGAAGTTGATATCAAATGATACGCTTTTGGAATGCCTTGTGCGTTTGCAGCTGGGTTTCTAAAGTAGAAGTGGACTAGGGTTTCTTTACTTTTTCTTATATACTAAGGGCACATGTGTAATGTATGTATAAAAGGGTAAAAGTGTAATTAGTTGAATCTTGCGAGCCTAGCAAGCTGGGTATTATCGAGCTCGAACTCGACTCAAAACACTACTCGAGTAGCTCGAGTTCGGTTCACAACGAGCCAATTTCGAGTATTTTTCGAGTCGGTCTCTTGTAGCTCACGAGCTATCTCGCCTCAATTACACCCCTACCTACAATACGCTGATGATATAATCTTTTTTGTTAACGGTGCCGCAAGCAATCTGGAAAATTTGATTCTAAACCTTAAAATGTTTCGAGTGGGCTGCTGGGCTTAAAATAAACTTATCCAAAAGCAAATTATTTGGCTTGAGTATCGATGAAAGGGAGATAAAAAAAAACTAGGCAGAAACTATTGATTGCGGGCTGGGAGATCTACCTCTCATCTATCTTGGATTAAGGGTCGGCTTGAAGATGAATAAATTTAAAAATTGGAAATTTGTGGTCGAGAAAATGTCTAAAAGGTTGGCTGGTTGAAAACCAAAATACTTTCAAGTGGAGTAAGATTAACGCTGGTAAACTCTGTTCTAAGTAGTGTTCCTTTGTATTCGTTTTCGCTGTTTCGTACCTCAAAATTCATTTTAAATTTACTTGAGAGTGTGAGATTTTAGTTCCTTTAGGGGGTGGTTTAGGGAAAAAAGTGTCTTCGTGTCGGGTCAATTGAGTTATAACTTTAAATATTTTTGGGAAGTGAGGGGGGCTAAATATTGGGTCTTTATTCGCTGCAAACATGAGTCTCGTATGCAAATGGCGGTGGAGACTCTTCAAGGAAGGAAACATGTTTTGGGCTCGAGTTATAAAAGCAATTTATCATTATGATGGGGGGTTGATAAAAAGAAGGGTGTTGCTAAATCAACATCCCCACTACTAAAATACACCCTAAATCTACAATTAAATATACTCCAAATCTAAATCCTAATTAAGAGATATTGTTACTATAATTAACCACAGGATTAAAGCTATAAATACATCATATATGAGTATTTTTTATTTTTTATTTTTTTTCTTTTAACTAAGTTTTTAACTGTTTTTATTTTAAAAAACAATGCATTTTTTATAATATTTAAAAAATAATATGAAACCATAAAATTGTTCTAGAAAATTTTTTATAAATTTTATTTTCTCTAATGTGACTTCACCATTTTTTACCGATCAGGTATGACACTTACAATGATTTTAAAAAGAAAGGAGTGGTGTCTTACGTCAGACTTATTTGTAACCACGGCGGGGATTACAAGTTCTAAAAAACAATTAAAAAATCAGGCACCAAAAAGACCAATTGTCAATTCCAATTGGTAGGTTCTATTTACAACTACATGGTGGGTGGACCTTGAGGGTGATATGTGATAAACATAATCATCAACCTCCACAGTATGTGGAGAGGTATGCTTATAAAAGGCGGTTGAAAGAAAATGAAAAAAATTGGTGGATGACATGATGAGTAATAATATTGCACCATGTGACATATCGTCGACATTGAAAGAGCAGGATGAGAATAATCTTTCTACATTAAAAACCATATACAATGCACGGCAAAAGCTTCATTCATCCCAGAATTCTGGAAAAACTCCGATGTAGGTTTTTATGTTGCTTTTGAACGATAAACACTTTATTACCGAGTATAAAAATGTTTTTTATGGAATGTTTTATTACAGAAGTTTATTTATTTATTATAAACATGTTTATTACATTTATGGAAAAAAGAATCTAATTATAGACGAAGAAATTTAGAAAATATAGTTGCATTAATTATCAAATACTTATAATTTAGAATTAATATAAATATAATTATGGAGGGTGTTTTTTAGTAAATTGGGGTTGTTTATTTAGCCAACCCCTAAAAAGAATCAAAGTTTTAAAATTGAAATACAATTTGGTGAAGCATTTTAACGGCTGGAAAAAGTTTAAGCAATCTTAATTTGAATTTTTCTTTTTTGGGGGTGGTTTTTGGGAAAAGGGGACAATGTTTGTTTTTGGACAGACAGGTGGTTTGGACCCTTCAAATTATGCGATGTATTTCAAAGACTGTTTAGATTGGTGGTAAATAAAGAAGTCAAAGTTGCCGAGAGAGGTTGTTGGGAAAATAGCAAGTGGACATGGAATTGGGAGTGGAAAAGAGAAATCAGAGACATAGTTTAGATGAATTCGATAACTTGATCAACCGATTGGGGAGTATCAAGCCGATAGAAGAAAACGACGACAAAAAAAATGGTGGCTCGGAAACGAAGGCGTTTACTTGGTAAAAGATATGAGAAAGATGATAGATGAAAAGTTTTTGAAGGTCACACAAAATGTAGCAGTAACATTATTGAATAAACGGGTTCCTTAAAAAGTGACAATCTTTATATGGAGGCTAAGGCATGGTAGACTACTGGTAAGAACTAAGTTAGATCACGCCTTTTTAACTTGTGTGGAAGCTCGAAAATTGTGGAAAAAAGAATTCGATGGTGGGGTTGAAAAAAGAACTAAGTAACATTATTGAATAAACGGGTTGCTTAAAAAGTGATAATCTTTATATGGAGGCTAAGGCATGGTAGACTACTGGTAAGAACTAAGTTAGATCACGCCTTTTTAACTTGTGTGGAAGCTCGAAAATTGTGGAAAAAAGAATTCGATGGTGGGGGTTGAAGAATGTTAACCCTTCTTCAATTTTGGAATTAATTAATTTAGAAGAGCCTGCATGGAATAGTCAAGATATTAAAAATAAATGGCAAGCTACAATTTGGTTCTTCATTTACTTAACATGGTGACATCGGAACAAAGTGATTTTTGATCAACACAAACAGAAATTGGACGTGGCTTTCTTAGATTTCCAACAACAAACTTACGGTTGGATGCATTCTAGATCAAGAAATAGTATTGGTTTATGCTCTGATTGGTTACTATTTCCAGAGGTGCACCAACTTTTTGACTCTTGCTGGAGCATGTTTGTTTCTTTAATAAACTTGGCTTTGGTTTATGTGGTCAATTCGTTTTCTTAGTGTTTTTTGTTGTTCACGTATTCAAGTTTGTTGGTAGGGAGTACATTTGGATCCATTTGGCATTATTTTATGGGGCTACCTTTCATTTAGGTCTCGCAAAATGGAAAGGTTTTGCTGCGTCTAGAATGTACTTTATTGGTTTAGTAATGGTATTGATATTTGCTTACTTTTCAAAAAAGTGTGTAAGTTTGGTTCAACTAGGTGCTTCCATAGCTTGGACACAGGCCCACATCCATCCATTCCCAAGCAAAAGTGTTTTTAGGGATGATAATAACACGTGCATAAGGATAACAGGTATAAGCTCATTTGAGAACGCTAAAAATTCAAAAACATAAGGATACTCTCCGTCGGTGAAAAAATTAAGGGCCAAAATTAAAATTGTTTACATGCGAAGTGATATATATAATGACGTGACGGAGTTTCTTAAGTGTGTAAAATTAACCATTAAGAATGCCATTTCCACATTTATATGTCCAACGAGATATATGCATCCGCGTGTTACAGCGGGAAATAAAGATAAATAATATAAAAACTAACAAACAAACATAAATGGTGTAACTTCTAGTTTAAATACGGTAAATCTAAATAATTATTATAATCACGACTCAATTTTTAATATTTTGATTAAAACTTTATATAATTTGTAGTTATATGATGAAATGAATACAAAACATATATATGATTACGATAAATAAAGAAATGAAATAAATATTATTTACTAAAAGCTACAAAAATAAGAAAAAGAAATAATATTGACAGTTGAGTGAAAGAAAAATATGAAAAGAAAAATTGAATTGAGAGAAAGGAAAACATGAAAAGAGGAAAATTAAAACTTAAAAAAATCAACCCAAAAGAAAAGGAAGAAATAGAGTAGGCATGAAGGGATGAATTGGGATCGAACCTAAATAAGCTTTAACCACTCTGGCATGAAGCTTAATTGTTCATTATCTCTGTTAGATGTTATATACTATAATGTCTTGCAAAGAGTGATCTAACGTATTAATAAGATATGAGCCTGGAAACTATGAAATATGAGAATGGTTAAATAAGGAATAGCTAAGTTTACACCTCAGGTTTACTAAAAACACACATTTATCTATACTAATTATGTTTTAATTTTGTTTAAGACAAGTTTAATCACTTTCTATAATCTCTTCTTTTAAAAATATTTTTAAAATTATTGTAATCTTGTCAAATATGATCTATATTATTATTTTTATTATTTTACTATAGTATAAATATGATTAATTTTATTGTTTCGGTCGTGTACACTTGTCTCTTTTTTAATATATTTTTTAAAATTTTATAGATCTAAAAACTATGGCATATGCTTTAAATGTGTTGGGAGAAAAACAACGAATTATGTAATTTTCCATTACATCAAAACATAAATTATGTTAAATTCCTCCGATAACACTATTTAGTTCATCATGCTATTGTTATGGGTTTACTCGTATTCGTTATAGTCCCTTATGTAATACTGTTGAAAATATGTTTCAGATTAACAAAGAGAGATTTAAACAATTATATGTTCCCAAACAATATGAACAAACAATATATATAGATATAAAGATTAATACTTGTTTGTTCTTATCTCAAAAGCACAACAATAATAATCCGATTTTATTAATATTACCAAGTTGTTGCCAACCCTGATGATCCTCCTCGATCAATCAGAAAGAAAGGTAGAAGGAGAGTGTCCCGTTATCGGACTATTTAAAACACAATACTCAAATGTAAAACCAACCTGAAATCGTTGATCTTTAGCAAGTAACACGAAGAACAGATGAAGAACCGCACGGAATTACTCCTGTCCTTAAAGGTGATTACGTTGCTGTATTTGCTGCAGCCTCAAAACGCAATAAACCCAGGATTTAATGCAGCCTCTGATCTCGAAAAACACAGCACTGTTTTTCGAGAATTACTGGAAGAAACGATGCAGAAAACGAAAAACGCAGCAGGAAAGGAGAAGCAGTTTTCGCAGGGCAGAGAGAGCAGTTTCGATTTTTCGGAAGTGTGTGTAGAGAGAGGGCTGCTGGAGTCGGGATTTATAGCCGAAGCCACCACCCCCACCAGTTCCGAAATACGGGGTCAAATCCGCATATCGAGGGCTGACTCCCTCCTTCACGCAACAGCTCAACAACCGGGTCCTACCCGACCCGTCTGCTGCTTGGATCGAATACCCGCTGCCCGACCCACTTTCCGGAAAAAGAAAAGCTCCTTAGCTCCTAGCGACGATGCGTACGTGCGAAGTGCAAAGTGCGTCTACACGCGCCACTTGCGAGCACGCGGCTCCGGCTCGGCGCGCGTGTGGGGACACCTCTACTAGACCCCACCATTTGGTTTGAATACTAAGGGAGGGAAATCCCTTATAAACCCACCAAATGTTTGTTCTCCCTCCTATGTGGGACACAAACTTGACAACATTCAATTTTGTGTTTTCACATAAAATTCCAACAATCCCCCACCATGTTGGCAAGTTTTCTGACATTCAGATATGAGATATCACATAGGTGTCACAAAGATTAAACCTAGTTTGATGCAAGTGAACAAAGAGAAATCGATTCAATGGTATCCTATGAATTTAAACCAAGAACCTAGTGACCCCTCCGGTTCACCTACACATATCACATAGTCTCTTCCAGTTTTCACTGAGCGCGTATATGGCCATGCGCTATAAATCCTTTTCATGACCCTCTAGAAGATAAACCACAAATCTTCATTCAAGGCGGCACCACCTCTAGGTCATATAGGCAAAGTTTTACATCATCTTCGTTGCTTAGATGCCTCCAAAACTTTGTTAAGAGAATAATCTCAACCTGATTCTCGGCAACGACGCACTATCATTACCACACATGGATCTATCACATTTGATAGTGCCTTCTATCGATTAAGTGACTCGTTGTTACCCTTTAAACTTGAGAGATAGGAGCACTAAATTCAAGTTGGGTTTCCATCACTAACCGATTCTACTGTGGTTTTAGACCCATGTCTCTTGTGGTAGTTCCAACCAAATCTCTCGTCAGAGGTTTGGTTAGTGGATCTGCCAAGTTCTTACTCGACTTGACAAAGACAACTTTGATGGTACCGTTCTCAATAAGTTGTCTCACAAAATCGTGTCGAAGACCAACATGTCTCGACTTCCCATTATACACTGCATTGTATACTCTGGACAGTGTGGTCTCACTGTCACAGTACATGGGAATAGATGGCATAGGAACATCCCACAGACGGATGTCCAAGAGTAGATCTCCAATCCACTCTGCCTCTTTGCCCGCCGCAGCTAAGGCTATCAACTCGGCTTCCATAGTCGAGTGTGCTATACACGTCTGTTTCTTGCTCGCCCAAGAAATAGCTCCTCCAGCTAAAGTAAAAATCCAACCACTTGTGGATTTTGAATCACTGGTTTTATCAATCCAGCTAGCATCGGAATACCCTTCTAGTATACCGTGAGAAGTCGTGTATGTCAATTCAAGAGTAATGGTCCTTTTCAGGTACCCCAATACTTTGCTTACTGCTTTCCAGTGCTCTACACCAGGGTTAACAGTATACTGACTCAGTTTGCTTACAGCGAAAGTAATGTCAGGTCTAGTGCAATGTGTAGCATACATCATGCTACCAATTGCACTAGCATACTCTAGTTGAGCCGCTGCTCGACCAGAGTTCACACTAAGTTTCACACTTGAATCAAAAGGAGTATTAAATTCCTTTAAATCCAAATGCTGAAACTTTGCTAGAATTTTCTCTATGTAGTGAGACTGACTTAGAGAAATCTGGTTGCCTACTCGTTTCACCTTAATACCAAGAATGGTATCAACTTCTCCAAGATCTTTCATCTTAAAGTTCGAGGAGAGATATTTCTTCGTCTCAGAAATACCTTCTAGGTGATTGCTAACGATCAACATATCGTCAACATATAGGCAAATGATTACCGTGTAATCAGAAGTGCATTTAGTGTAAATACACCTATCAGCACCGTTGTGCCGAAATCCGAAGGCAGTTACAGTGGCATCAAATCTCTCATGCCACTGCTTAGGTGCTTGCTTAAGCCCGTATAAGGATTTAATAAGTCTACACACTTTGTTTTCCTGTCCGGGTATCACAAACCCTTCGGGTTGCTCCAAATAAATCTCCTCATTTAAGTATCCGTTAAGAAAAGCTGTCTTCACATCCATTTGATGAATGTACAGTCCTTTCAAAGCGGATATTGCTATGAGAGTTCTAATAGAACTAATCCTAGCAACTGGAGCATAGGTGTCAAAATAGTCAATGCCTTCTCTCTGTCTATACCCCTTAGCAACTAATCTTGCTTTATAGGCAGATATGGATCCATTTGGGTGGTATTTCTTCTTAAATATCCACTTAGATCCAATGGGTTTCTTTCCCTTGGGAAGATCAGCTAACTCCCAAGTACCATTACCCAAAATTGAGTCCATCTCATCATTCACAGCTTCCTTCCACAAAGGAGCATCTCTAGATGACATAGCCTCAGTAAAAGTCTTAGGGTCATCATCCAAGTTAATGGCGAAAATGACCTGTCTCGTCACTTTCTTTTGTGTCCCTTCAACCAAATAAGACAAGAAATCATCTCCAAGATTTCTTTCTTTTCTAACTCTAGTACTTCTCCTTGGCTCTTCTATAATACGAGAAGGCTCGGGAACATCTCGAGAAGTACTAGGAGTTACAGTGGGGTTTGAGTTTTCAACACCTTTTGAAAACTTATCTTCGAAGAATTCCACATCTCTGGATTCTACGATAACACCTGATTCTTTATCCAAAAGTCTGTAGGCTTTGCTATTCATCGCATAACCAACGAATATGCTCTTAATAGCTCGGTCTCCCAGTTTGGATCTCTTAGGATCAGGCGTGCGGTAGTAAGCCAAACACCCCCAGACTCTCATATAGTCGATGTTTGGTTTTCTCCCTTTCCACAACTCATATGGACTCGTAGGAATCACACGACTAGTGATCCTATTGTGCACATGACATGCAGTTAGTAGAGCCTCACCCCAAAGATTGGTTGGCAAACCCGATTGGTTCAACATACAGTTGACCATCTCAACTAGGGTTCTATTCTTTCTCTCAGCCAAACCATTCTGTTGGGGAGTGAAGGGTGAAGTTCGTTCATGTTTAATGTCATTCTCTTCGCAGAATGCATCAAACTCTCTCGTGAAGTATTCTCCACCTCTATCTGAACGAAGTATTTTAATCCGTTTCTCTAGTTGATTCTCGACCTCTGCCTTATATATTTTAAATGCATCAAAAGCCTCATCTTTTGATCTCAACAAATAAACATATAAATAACGGCTAGAGTCATCGCAAAATGTGATGAAATACCTCCTACCTCCTCGTGTAAGTATTTCATTTAATTCACATATATCAGAATGAATCAACTCAAGTAATGATGTATTTCTTTTGACAGAAGGAAATGGTTTCTTTGTTAATTTAGATTTAACACAAGTTTCACATTTACCAAAATCCTCTTTGTCAAATTTTAACATACCTTTACTTTGCATTTTCTCAATATTTTTAACATTTGTATGTGCTAAACGTTTATGCCATAAAGAAATAGAACAAACAAAATAACCAGAATAAGAAATTTCATTAGCAAAAGCGAAAGGTACATCATTGCTTCCAACACTGGAAGGTACATCATTACTAGCAACATGAGAAACAGTTACATTATTAACTTCACCACCAATAGCTAAAGTTAAACGATACATGCCCCCACAAGACACAGCCTTCCCAATGTAGGTGCCGCTTTTGCTGATCTCGATATGATTGTCTTCAATCACCATCTTGAAACCAGCCTCATCAAACTTATGAGCAGAAATCAGCCCCTTGCTGATAGTAGGAACATGGAGTGCATCCTTGAGGGTGACCGTGTGACCTCTCTTGAAACTCAGAGTCACATCGCAGAACCCAAGAACCTCAGCACGATGACCATCTGCACATACCACTACCGTCCCCGGAGGCGCAGGACGGTAGGTGTGGAAATCGGTCCTTTGTCCGCTAACATGAATAGTGGCCCCAGTGTCCACAAACCAACCACGAGCCGCAACCACTCTGGTCAAAGAGGAGATCATATAGACCCCTCCTAAATCCACATTAGCAACAAAATGTTCCCCACCTTCAACCGCATTAGCCGCAGGTCTGGACTTCCGATCCTTACAGTCTCGCGCATAGTGCCCTGTCTCTCCGCAGACGTGACACGGTCCAGAAAATTTCTTCGGCTGGCTGGAGGAGTTGGCCTTGTTCTGCTGATTAGCCGGTTTCTTGAAACTAGGCTTGTTAGGGCCAAGATTCTTTCCCTTATTCGGGACCCACGGCTGCTTGTTCTTAGACCCAGAACCCCAAGCAACATGATGCACACTCGGACCAACCTTATTACGTTTGTCCCTATTGCGCGTTTCCTCCTCAATACGGAGGTGCTTCAATAGGTCATCCAAGCTGTAATCTTCAGACTTGTGCATCATTCGCTTGGAAAAATCTTTCCAAGAAGGCGGCAATTTTGCAATGATTGCCCCAACCTGAAAGAGCTCTGGGAGGACAACTGAAAGCGCTCTCAATTTGTTAACTAAAACCTGGAGCTCATGAACCTGCTCCATGATCGGTTTGTCGTCAACCATACGGAAGTCTAAGTATTTCGACACAAGGTACTTATTGGTACCTTCTTCATGTGCCTTGTACTTAGCCTCCAACGCTTTCCACAAGTCCCTCGGATCCGTAACCTGCGCGTACAGATCGAACAAGCGGTCGGAGAGTGAGTTCTTAATGTGCCCCAGGCACAGATCCTCATCCTCCTTCCTCTTCATCCTCTGCTTTTCCAAATCAGAAATCTCTTTCTGATCTGGCTCACTCCCCTCCTTGGGATTGGGGTTAGCAGGGATGGGAGGCAAGCTAGGGTCCAGAATATAATACAACTTCAGGACCATCAGCATAAACTTGACCTTCTCCACCCAACGGGTGTAGTTCTGCCCATCAAAGCGGTCAAGCTTCACAAACTCTTGGTTCATGAAGCGAAGGTTGGCTGAAGGCAATTCAGAGTCCATTGATTGTTGTTGTTAATCTGAAATCAAAATAGTTTCACAAAAACTATCAAAAGATAATCACCTTTAAGATTGTTGAAAATATGTTTCAGATTTACAAAGAGAGATTTAAACAATTATATGTTCCCAAACAATATGAACAAACAATATATATAGATATAAAGATTAATACTTGTTTGTTCTTATCTCAAAAGCACAGCAATAATAATCCGATTTTATTAATATTACCAAGTTGTTGCCAACCCTGATGATCCTCCTCGATCAATCAGAAAGAAAGGTAGAAGAAGAGTGTCCCGTTATCGGACTATTTAAAACACAATACTCAAATGTAAAACCAACCTGAAATCGTTGATCTTTAGCAAGTAACACGAAGAACAGATGAAGAACCGCACGAAATTACTCCTGTCCTTAAAGGTGATTACGTTGCTGTATTTGCTGCAGCCTCAAAACGCAATAAACCCAGGATTTAATGCAGCCTCTGATCTCGAAAAACACAGCACTGTTTTTCGAGAATTACTGGAAGAAACGATGCAGAAAACGAAAAACGCAGCAGGAAAGGAGAAGCAGTTTTCGCAGGGCAGAGAGAGCAGTTTCGATTTTTTGGAAGTGTGTGTAGAGAGAGAGCTGCTGGAGTCGGGATTTATAGCCGAAGCCACCACCCCCACCAGTTCCGAAATACGGGGTCAAATCCGCATATCGAGGGCTGACTCCCTCCTTCACGCAACAGCTCAACAACCGGGTCCTACCCGACCCGTCTGCTGCTTGGATCGAATACCCGCTGCCCGACCCACTTTCCGGAAAAAGAAAAGCTCCTTAGCTCGTGCGACGATGCGTAGTGCAAAGTGCGCCTACACGCGCCACTTGCGAGCACGCGGCTCCGGTTCGGCGCGCGTGTGGGGACACCTCTACTAGACCCCACCATTTTGTTTGAATACTAAGGGAGGGAAATCCCTTATAAACCCACCAAATGTTTGTTCTCCCTCCTATGTGGGATACAAACTTGACAACATTCAATTTTATGTTTTCACATAAAATTCCAACAAATACTCCAGCGTCTCAAGAGCTGAGGAGCACATGACGTCATTTCTTATCTTTTTTGTCAAAAGTAAAATGATATAGAAAGTGATTAAGGGTGTCGTAAAAGCGAATATATAATGGCAATATTATTTGAAGATTGTGTAACCTACACTAATAGCTACCTAACTAAAAAAGGAATATATAGGAACATTATTAATGACTTTAATTTTAAAGTTCTGAGGTCTATTTAGCAACATTATTATGCTAAATATATACTAGTATTAAGTTTGGTTAATAATTGTGAATTAGTATAAATAATGTTAACACTTTAGTTACGATATTAATTATTGGATAAACACTTTTGTGTTATATTTGTCACAAATGTAGGTGTATAGAAACCTTTGTAAATTTGAATTCAAATCATTTAAAAATAAAGTTAAGATTGCTTAGGAAGTGATTAGAGGCGTCGTAAAATAAAAATAAAGACAAAATATTAGTTAGAGAGTAGCTAACTTGTATTAATAATTAGTTAAGTAACCCTGACTAAAATTTAGGAGAAAATATACAAATATAATCCAGGCTTTGATTTTAAATGTGGGGTGGTGTATATGATTGCGAGAAAGACAATGAATTACGTTATTCATCAATTCAATCATAACATAAATTATGTTAAGTATGAATTGACATGAAATATATTGATTTTGTTGTGTTTTTTTCTATAGATTACTTTGATTTCCGCTTATAAATATTGTTAAGGAGGTTACTCTTAACACAAGTGTGTAAAATATATGTATTTGGATGTAAAAAGATATAATGCATGGTGTTAAGGGCGTCGTCATACCTCATTTGGAAAAACCGGAATGAATATGTGTTTGCGAATAAGACCTTCAATGTGGACCTGCTGTTCTTAGATATAAAACTAAAGCTGTTTATGTGGCTCAAGCAACGGGATAAAAGGGGGCGCTCGATCAAATGGTCCACGTGGCTGGCGCATCCAAAATCATTGTTTCAAACTTGGTAATTTTACCTCAATTGGCCAACTCCAGTATATAGTTTGAGGTAGTATGATATGTAAGTAGTTCATGTTAGGGAGAATTTTTGGGAGACTTAACATGATATTCTACTTTCACAACTTGTGATTTAGTATATCTTTGTTAAGTTTTTTGATTGGTTCTTTTTCTCCCCTTTGTAAGTAATCCCAGGTTATATATATTCAAAGATTACTTTGCCTTTCAAAAAAATAAATAAAAAATAAAACATTTGCATTATCAAATATCAAAGCATAAATTTTTTAGATGAAAACGAAATATGGATGATTTGTTGTGTTGCATCTTCATTCATTTGCATAAATAAATGCCAAAGGTTCGGCATCTTTGGAGTGACGCTAAGCTGAAAAAACTCTTATCTAAAAGAATAATACACATAAGTAGTGATAACATGACTCTCTCTACGCATTGAACCATATGAAATAATGGGAAATCTTTTAATATAATATAAGTAGACTAAATACCCGTATGATATACGGGTTTGTTTAAAAGATAATAAGTATTAAATATTAATAAAAACTATTAAATAATAAAAAAAAGTGAATTGAATGAGAATTAAAAAACTAATTACATACAACATCAACACTCTGACCAGTGGTGGAAACATCGACGGTGGGAGGGTAGAGTTGACAACAGAAACGTAGTATCATGATATAAAGTGACGTGATTGTATTTCTTATATAAGTTATCAATCATTATTATTACAAAAACTGGTAATAAATTTAAGCGTTATTGGTTATAATTTAAAAAAAATTAAATAATTAAAAAATATTTTTGAATGATAAGACTAGCTAATATGTGGTTAAATATGATTTTTTTTAAATATATATCGGATAAATATGATATTTGTTAATTAAGTTGGACAAATACGATAATTTATGATTTAAGAAGGGCATATATATTATTTTTAATAATTTTGATTTAATAAGTCAAAATTGAATTCAATTTTTGAAAAAAAAAACTCAAAATTGGATTTTAATTTTTATCAAAATAGATGATTAAGATTTGATAACTAAAACTTTTATATAAATTTAATGGCTATGATTATCTAATACATTTTATTTAAATTAGTCTTTTATTTATAGTAGAAGATTATTATAATTATTATAGTCTTTTATATATATTAGAAGATTATTAGATAAGAGATTAAAAAATAAGTTATAAAATTAAAATAATTCTTTCCAATCACGTATTGTATATCATGTTGATTTTGATTTTGTAGCCTTCGTGCTGGATCCGAGACCAATGGGGTGACAATATCGTTATTACCTTGTTCTCGAGTAGGATGCTGATTTGCTGTTGTTATAGTGCTGCTGTGTGTTGCTACTGAAGGCCTCTGCTGTTTAATTAATTCTATCATATGATAAGTATTTTAACCCTAATTTATATAAAAGACTAATTTAAAAAGAAATTATTAGATCATCTGTACCCTTTATTTAATAAAATATTTAATTTTAGCCGTAAATACTTTTAATTCTAAAAATTTTGATTTTGACTTTTTAGAGTCGAACTATTATGAATTAATTAAAGATAATCCTTAATCAACTCTATGATAAATATGAAAAAAAATTAACAATTAAACAAGCAATTTCCAACGTTTTTTTAGTGCTATCCGTATATAGATATTCGGAAATGATTTTAAATTGGTACAAAATTTTAATTTTCGTGAAATTTAATTTGCATATGATTTTTTATGATAGAATATAAATGCAATTAGTATTTAAAATTCAAAGTTTAGGAAACTTTCTGATCTTCTAATATATATAAAAGTCTAATTAATTTGAAAAAAATTATTACATGATGTGAACCCTTCATAAAAGATTTAATCTTAGCCGTCAATTCCTTTAATTCTAAAATTTTGATCTTGACTTTTTCGAGTGAAACTAATGTGAATTAGTTAAAGATAACCCTTATCAAATCAATGATAAATACAAAATTATAAACAATTATACAATCGGAAATGTCAAAAAAAATTAATAAACTATAAACTATTTCAAAATCTTGCTTCTTTCTTTATTATTTTCCTATAAACGTTAATAATGAATAATTTTAAATTAAGTAATATTTTTTTACCTTTTAGTTAAGTTAAAAAATTAATTTGACCTTAACTTTTTGAAGTCAAAATTTTATAAGTTAATCAAGACTATTATTAATAATTTAATATATATTATTCTTAAACTTTAAAATATCATATTTGTCCATTAAATTTATAAATAACATATTTATCTCTTATAACATTTCAAATTATCATATTTAAGTATTTAACCAAATTTTTAGCTCTATCAGTTTAGAATATTTTATAATTATTTTAAATTCTTTTTTATTGTAACAATAACATTTGACCTTATTGCTTATAATTGTAAACATAATGATTGATAACATGTACAAGAAATTTAATCACGCCTTTTAGTATTTCTTCAATCATGTCTATTATATCCTTTCGTGGTGCTTCCATCTCTGATCTTGTAATTGACACCGGCTGTCGTCATTTTTTAACTCTCATTTTTCCACGTTTTATAATTATTTACTATCGTTTATTGATGTTTAATATTTAATTATTACTTTTCTTAACCATCCCGTGTGTTACACGGACATTTAACTAGTAATATATACAAAAGACTAACCATCACCAATTTTATTGAACAATCCTAGCATTTTCATTTAATCAAAATTAAATCCTAACAATTCATTTGATTCAAAATTAAAATTCAATTTTGATTTTAAAGGTCAAAATTAAATCTCACTTTTGACTTTAAATCAATTATAACCACTTAAATTAAAACCTTATCTAAGTACTTTGACTTTTTAAATGATACAACTAAAAAAATACGGAGCATATATATATATATATATATATATATATATATATATATATATGAATTCATTTGAGAACCATTTTTATTGCAAGAACTGTGAAAACTAATCTAAGTCGTCTAATTTCTCCTCCTTTAATGTCATTGTCCACCCATGAATTCCCTACATGCACCCTGCACACTCTATCCATCCACGCTCTCCGTCCATGAACTTCTCATATCCAAAGAACGGTTAAGATTGATTCTCGCGGTTCTCGCACTAACAACGGTTCTCGAATAAACCCTCCCCTAAATATATATATATATATATATATATATATATATATATATATATATATATATATATATATATATATATATATTTTAATTAATAAATAATTAACTATTATATAAGTTACGATATAAATAATTTACATTGTTATGGATAATAATATATATAAATCCTTATCCGTACATATTAGATAGATAGGTATTAGATAATAGTTTTGTTTCTTGAAGGCTTATCCATTATACTAGTTTATTGACCCGTACTAGTACAGGTATTTCGAAAGTGTATTTGAGATATTAGAATTTTCAAATAAAAATAATGCAGTAAATGAAATATCACATTTGTGATACGAATATACTAATTTCAAAAGAGTGTCATATTACAATAAAATTTATACCAAAACGTAGATAAAAATGAGACGGTCGTAAATATATAATTATTTTTTCTCTAAACAAAATATATCACAAGTTACTAAACATAATTTATAAACAACTTATAATTAAGGGTTAATAATGAAAAAAAACCCTACACTTTGATATACATTTTGGTTTAAACCTCAAAGTTTATTTTTAAATGGTTTAAACTCAAAGTTACAATTTATTTTGGTTTAAACCTTAAAGTTTGAATTTTATTTTGATTAAAACCTTAAAGTTTTTTCCAAATGGTTTAAACCCCACAACTTATTCAAAAATGATTTAAACCTCCAAATTTACACTTTATTTTGGTTTAAAGCTATAAATTTATACTAAAAATTTTGTTTAAAATATATTTTAATCTCCTAAGTTTTGTTTGCTTTTTAACTTTACCCTCTTTACTTGATTTAAATAAAAATTTGGAAATGAGTAGACTATGAAGTTGACGAGTTTATATCAAAGTTCAATGGCCGAGTTTGTATTTAACTCAGATTCACCTCAACTCGGCCCCAACTCGTGATGATTTGGTCCCAAAAATTTTACATTTAAATATAAGCACTAATAAAAATTACTTAATAATAAATTGTCAACTTCATAGTCTTCTCATTTCTAAATTTTTATTTAAATCAAGTAAAGAGGGTAAAATTAAAAAGCAAACAAAACTTAAGAAATTTAATTTAGTGTAAACTTACAGCTTTAAACCAAAATAAAGTGTAAATTTGGAGTTTAAATCATTTTTAGATAAACTATAGGGTTTAAACCATTTGAAAAAAACTTTAAGGTTTAAATCAAAATAAAATGCAAACTTTAAGGTTTAAACCAAAATAAATTGTAACTTTGAGGTTTTAAACCATTCAAAAATAAACTTTGAGGTTTAAACCAAAAAGTATATCAAAGTTTAGGGTTTTTTTCATTATTAACCCTATAATTAATTACATTAGTATGCAATTTTTATAAAACCCCCTCACATTTTCTTAAAACCCCCTCATATCTTTTATAAAACCCCCTCATAATTTTCATTCAACCCCCTCCAATAGATTTAAAATTAAATTCAAATTTCTCCTATCCACGATTTTTAATCTTTTCAAAATTGTTTTGAGAATGGAATAATTTTAAAATTGAAGGTTGTGATTGGTTAATTGAGATTCAATTTATATTTAATTTTGGAAAATTTGCATGCCTTTTATATATAGATATCTATATATGAAGAATCACTTATGTATTTACTTATTTCTTTTAGCTTTTTTTCTCTTATTCTCTTCTATAATTCACAACATATTTTCAGCATGAAAATTCTAGAAAAGAAATGACAAGAAAAAGGAATTAGGAAAATTAGTATGACATTGATCGTTATCAATTCTAAAATACTTCAATATGTTTAAAAATATATATAAACTATTATTTTTTAATTGAGCGGCCTGTCGGCTTCATTTCTAAACCTTGTAGGATATACACATTTCATTACTGTTTGGACATATTATTTTTTATATTCTTAACTTACCATTCTTTTAAATTTTTATTTATTTCCTGTCTTAAAATTATTTAATATTTAATTTTTATAATTTTAAACAGCTCGTGTATCACATGTACGGGCATAAATCTAGTATTAATAATATGGGATAAACTCTTTTTGCGATTTAATAGTCAATTTATATCAATAATGTTATTTTGTTTTAAGTTTGGTTAATAATAGTGAACTAATGTCAATAACGTCTTTTTTATTAACGTTTTATTTACAATATTATGAGATAAATTTTTTTGTGTTACTACATATCACAAATGTACGTATATGCAAACGTTTGTAAATTTAGATTCAAATCATTTTTCATAAATATAAAAATAAGATTGTTTAAGGAGTGATTAAAAGTGTCCTAAAACAAAAATAAAGACAAGATTATTTTGTTAGTGGTTAACTTATATTAATAATCAACTAACTATTCCTGACTAAATTTAGGAGAAAATATCAAAACATAATACAGGGATTTGATTTCACATTACGGGTGTCTAAAAAGTCCTTAAAGAGGTGTTATACTGTGTGTGTTAATTATTTTTAAATATTTTTGTGTACTATAATAATTAGTTACGGGAGTAAAAGATATTGACATATTAGTAGAGAAAAAACCAATAATACAAGAAAATTAGGTTGAGAAGGACCGAAGTTAATTAAAAGAGGACAATTTTCGTGAAAATATAATAATCTAATATTATTATTGTATGCAACAAACTTTATTTTATACTTAAAAATACAGTCAACTTATAAATTCGATTTATTGTATACAATTGTTAACCTCTATTTATCAGGTTACAGATTATTTTTTGGATTTTTGAATTTTTTTATAAATATTATTCATTTGTTCATATGTTTCTTGAGATTCATGTTCTTGAACCAGTACAAATTCATAAGCTTGAACCACATGATGAACTGTAACCTTAATCAAACCCATATGAGACCCCTAATCAAACCCATATGAAGAAACCTAATCAACTTTGCCCAAATCATTAACGGAAAAACAGAAAAACTGAAGAATGGTAATCAGTTTTGTACTTGCCGTGAACATCAAAACAATGAATACCGTAAGTTTATACATGCGCTTTGTTTTCATCTTACCCCATGTTTGGAATCATCACTTTGGAAACCCAATAATCGTAATCAGTTATGTAAACCGAATTTGAAAAAATCGATGAACAACTAAATTGAAGATGAAAAATAATCACAAATTAAGAACAAAGAAAGAACAGGTCGATATCTTTACGAACCCTAACCATCATCTAGCCTCCATCGGAAGAACCCTAAATCTGAAACAAAAAACTTAAAAATCCCAATCCCAAATCAACAAGAATAGATTTGAAATCCAACTACTAGATTTGAGTAGCAGACACCCAAAGCGAAATCCATCAAACAAATAACATTATCTAGCCTCTGTCATCGATCGAATTAACTCTAACCATTGTACACAACTTCCATCCAGCCTCCATCTTTGAATTTGGCCAGTTTTGGGGTTTTTTAAACTCTTGTAAGCTAAATTTATATCAAGGCGCTCTAGCCCACTTTGCAAATCTGAATAATTTTGGGTTTCTTTGATTCATATGTTCATATATTTATAAGCACAAATATAGAAAAAGAACAAAAATTAAATAAAAAAAATTAAAATTTAAAAAACCTGCTTGTTACTTGTTATTACATGTAACATGTATACAATGAACAAAATTTATAATTTATCTGTAATTTTAGATAAAAAATAAAGTTGGTTGCATACAATGATAATATTTATATAGTTTATTATTTTAATACCATTTACCAATTATAAGATTTACAGCTCATATATTCCACCATAATTTTAATTGGAACAAATTTGTAATTTGCTCTATACAAACATTTGATGTTGTAAATTGATAGGCAGCCTAGATGATGTATTCCGAATGTCCATCTAGATATATACCACCATCTTTATTTGAAAAAAAATTTATTATTAGTTAATGTTTGTGGCGTAGAAGTCAAAAAAAAGGGTTGCACATTATGGATCGAATTTGTAAATTTGTTGGCTATAGAGCGACTAGCCAAACTCTACATGTCTACATTCACATCTTAAAAAATCTAACTTTTTTGGTTTTTCGTGTTGAGTAATGTTCCACATAGGACGGAAAGACTTTGTAATGAGCTTATAAGAGTCATGGGCTACTCCTCTCATAACCAATTGGTTTTGAGTTGGAACCCCACAAACTTACATGGTATCAGAGCAAGATTCACCACTCCACGTAACCCATAAGTATCCATGTGTTAGGATTGGTTTTGAGCTGAAACCCCACAAACTTACATTTCCAACCCATCAACCCTATAAATATCACTAAATGTGCTCCATCACTTTTCATTGCAACAAATTAACTCATCAAAACAGCTAACGCTACATACATAATGTCTATAACTACTGCAGAACTTGAGGTTTCTTCTTCACTTCCTGCATCTAAACTTTTCAAGGCCTTTCTTGACTTTGATAACATTGTACTAAAGCTCAAACCTCAAATTTACAAAGACTTCAAGTATATTCAAGGCTCAGGAGAAGTCGGAAGCATCAAGAAAGCTACATTTGGTGATGGTAAGCAAGTAGACAATCGCACGTAAATTACATGGGTTAAGATCCTCTCATGTTTGAGTCAAACATGACTGGTCATGTTCTCTCACGAACATGAGAGTGAACCCTTTAGATTAATCAAGAATGGGTCCCATTTGTAGGTACAACCACATTATTATGAGAGAACATAATCAATCATGTTTGATCCAACATGAGAGGATCCTAACCCAAATCACATACATGAGTTATATTTTCTTTTGATTATTATTCTTACGTGTGGAGCTATATGTATTGCAAAGAGAGTTCCGTCGAACATACGCTTTTGATTAATTTAGCATGAATTTAGTGAGATTTTATATAATATAATTAACATAATAATTTTACTTACTATCCCATTAATTTTGTTTACACACGTGATTAGATTTTAGTTATGAATCCATTAATTGAACCTGATCCGTTGAACTATAATTTTTTTTCTAATAGTAATACTATATTTCTAGCTATCCACTCATCCTGATTTTTCTTAACTAAACTCGACAAATTAAGGATCATTGGAAGTTGATGCATTTTTTGTTTTGTTCTCTAACGTTTTCTTCATGCATATAGATGTTCCATTCACGACTTCAACTCATAGAGTCGATGCCATTGATCCAAGCAACTATACCTTCAGCTTGACAGTGTTTGAAGGTGACGCCTTGTTGGATATAGTGGACACACTCACTCATCAAATGAAGTTCATACCATCTTCCGACGGAGGATGTGTATACAAACACACATTCGTGTTTAAATGCAAAGGTGATGATAAAATTCCAGAAGATGCTGTTAAGAATACTAAAGACTCATTCAAGGACAGCTTCAAGATGATCGAGTCATATGTTAATGCTCACCTGGAAGATTACTAATTAAGTTCTACCAAATAATCTTATATTGCTTCTAACATAAATATTTTTGTTAGTAAATACTAAAGAATTAAAATAAATGCTTAAGTTTGTGTGTTTTCCAAAATTATAACCTAAATAACGGACGTGTCTCTTTATTTCAATTGTATTCGTACTTTCTTTTCGTTTTGATGTAATAAAAAATGGGTTGACAAATGGTCAAATGTTGTGGATTAGTTAGTTATGTTTAATGTGTAGAATAAATGTTATCCTCTCTCAAAGACTCAAACATTAGACCATCAACATCTATCACATCCTTCACACAGTCACATCAGCGCCACATCAGCGCCACATCATTTCCTCACCATTCTCTCATCGCATCACACAAACCCCGCATCCATCACATGTTTCACATCACAAAAAAACAAAAAAAAAAACCCTCTCACGAAAGTCCCTCACTCACGCGATGATGGTCACGGTTTCTTACCGTGAGGCCTCTTCACACAAGGCGCCGATTGTGTTCACATGTGTGAGGAGCTCTCACGAGCACCCTCACGGCTCTGATGCGCATGGTCTTAGCAAATCCAGGATCAAAACCGTTATCAAATCTCTGCCGTTTGTATTTTAAAATCAAAACTATTCACGTACCCACATGTTGATTTTAAAAACAGAAACCGACTCCTTTTTCTTCTACTCTTCTGTTACCTCATGGTTATATGATGTATTATTAGCATAGTTTTTAAGATGACAAAATAGTTGTCGAGATAACAAATTAATTCATGAGATAACTATAAAAAGCAAAACTTAATTCATATTTGTAATATTATTATTTACAGATGAAAATTTTCTTCATACAATATAATAATTCTTCCGTATTTAAAATCAACATGATTCATAGGTTATATTACAATTTTAATATCATTATTTACTGAATTAGTTTACAAAATAGAATGGACTATATTACATTATCTATATCATATTACAACATGCTAAATAAAATGCAAATAGTATTAAAAAAAACTAATAATAGAAGTCCTAAAAAAATATTATATTTAAGAATGGTTCACTTTAGTTTTGTTGAAATTGTAGTAATCTATTTAAATAAAAAGATAAAAAAATAATTAATTAGATTAAAAAGCTTAAAAAGAAGAGAAGAAAAAAGATATGTAAAAATAAGTTTTGGAAGGCTCGAACTCACGTAGTCACGTGAAAGCCAAAGCAAAATCTTACCCAGTTATCAGGCTAATTGATGAATATGAAATATTTACTGTAGTCAATATATAATAATATATATTATTTTATTGCCAAAAAAGATAAAAATAACATTCTTTATTATCCTCTTGATAAATATTATATTATATAATGTGTAATATAGATTTAAAATTCTATCGCCTCGATGTTCTAATCTATGTATAAGTTTTAGTTTCTGTTGTTTATTATATAAATTTAGTATTAAACTAAAATTGGGGAGGATTGTTGGTAATTTACTATTGTTTAAAAGATGTTGAAGTCGTTGACTTTTTAAATAATTTCCACCAGAGTGTCATTACTAAGGTATGAGCTTGTATACTAGGAAAATTATTTGCAACGTTATATAGCCTAAAAAACTTATATTACTTGTTATTCTAATATATCGCAACAATTTTCTGTTATGGCCGTCGATATCATCGTCCAACATCCTGTTCCAAAGTTGTGAAAATGCTAACGTTATAAGTTTAGGTCCAGTTTGTTTTACCGTAAAGTAAAGGAATGTAATGGAATTGAAATCAAATTTCGTTGTATATTGCGTTTGGTAACATTATTTGGAAAGGAATTAAATTCTTTGAAGTGTCTATATTCCTTTAGGTAGATGAATGTCATTCCATAAGTAACATGGATGGAATTAATATCATTTCCATTCCTTCGTATTACGGTGAAACAAACGAGACATTTGTCTTCGTCCCGAAGGCACCTCTCTCTTTCAAGAGTATTCACGGCATATCAGGCCCTGGTACGTTTTAAGTTTCAACTACATATAAACAATGTTTTTTATATAATGATCACAACTCTCAAGGATGCATTCATCTTACCCTGCTAACTTTTCATTTTTTTATACAAGTCCTATAGGAGATGAAGAAAACACCAAACAACTTATATTATAACTTTAAAGTATTTCCAGGCATAAGTTCGACCACTTAATTTTTAACAGAACCCTACTTGGATCTGTGGGGGACACAAATTTCTCAAATGAAATGAATATTCACTCTCTTATGTTGAACTATTATCAAGCTTTTCGAGCCATTCGCCTCATGTAAACGTTAATAAGTAGAATATAAATAGTGTATAAGGAGTCGAGTTTTTATAGAGTTATTCGACCTTGTTCAAGTCAAACTTCAGTTAATATCCGAATTGGGTTTGAATCAACCATCATTGGTACACTAAAACCTTAAGATCAGAAGAACACTTCCCACCTTTTAGATAAAAAAATGAAGGGTCAAGATTAAAAATTCACATGATCACCTTCATCCTCTCGGATACTTGGTCAGAAATCCTGGATCCGCCACTTTCATCCTCTCGTTTATCCTACCACATCTATCCTAGACTCGATTTTCATGCCCTGTGTTCTACCCACAAATATCCTCTATATCATATGAGCTAATTTCCAAAACTTGCTTAAGCCTAAAAAGCACATGTTAAAAGGAAATCAAAACATAAACACCTGAAATTGTCTAGATAAGCTAGAAGTGTAGTTTCTAAGACCACCATGGAGCATGGCCTGTTCTGAAATCAGTTGCTGGCCATGGAGCAAACACCACTTTGCCATTGTCTATATCCACACGAGCCAGTTCCAAAGACTGTTAACACACAGACCCTGCTTTAGCAACGTGTACATGATGCATGAAAACACTTACAAGTGATTGAATATTGAAGAAAGAGGCTTACCACAGGAGCAGGACCCCTAATAACCATGCCCTCATTGTTGTAGTGAGAACCATGGCACGGGCAGATAAACTTCTTCTCTACTGTGTTCCATGGCACGATACACCCCAGATGGGTGCATACTGCATTGATCCCATAGGTTGCAAGAGTCGTGTTGTTCTCAACCATAAGGTATGTGGGATCTCCCTAAAATATTTCAAGCACAAAATCACACACATATGCAACACTTGGATGGTGTTTTGCTTAGCTTATTAGGGGATTGTAAGCCCGGCTTATTTTTATAAGCTCATTTTTCTAGGCTTCTTTTCTGACATATGAGCTTATTATGAGTCTATGACTTAAAATAAGAAAATTACCCGAAAAAAGCGAACTTATGAAAAATAAGCCGAGCTTAATAAGCTAAAACAAACACCCTCTTAGAAAACAATATGTTTCTGCTAAATAACAATTGAAGTGTGTATGCTTTAAAAAAATAAAAAATATGAAGTGGTCAGACACTACAAAAAATATACTAATTATCCACCCATTTTTAGCAATATAAATACATTTAAAAGTGTGAAAAATTCTAATCAAGCCTGGAAAAAATAAGTGCGACAAATTTATTCAGAAATCTACATTCAAAAGTGTGAAAATTGTACTAAGAAATCACATTTATAAGTGTGGACAATTTATCAAAATTTTTA
The DNA here is from genome assembly GCA_947179395.2 of Pulicaria dysenterica. Taxonomy (NCBI): domain Eukaryota; kingdom Viridiplantae; phylum Streptophyta; class Magnoliopsida; order Asterales; family Asteraceae; genus Pulicaria; species Pulicaria dysenterica. Next base: position 12,027,625 of record OX359291.1, read on the forward strand.
CACTACTAAGAGTGGAAAATTTGAAAATATTTCTAAATTTACAAAATCCACGCCTTTAAGTGTGCATTTCTTTAATTCTCCATTTATTACTAAACTTACACATTTAAAAGCATGGACCATAGTCACATAGTTCGCGGATCGCTTTGGTACGGGAACGAGGATCGGGAACGCGGTTCGCTAGGTTAGGCGTATCCGGTACGGAGGGGGGTAGGTTCATTTCGGTACGCGTCCAGTACGATTTACCTAATGTAATGGTACGGTGTACCCACTATCAAAAACAGATTTCTTGAACCAAACCTTAAATAAGCTTTCTATAAACATTAATATCATAATCCAAACAGAAACAAAAAAACAGAAGCACAAAACAGTGCAGAATTACAGAAATACGGATACATAATAGAGTGCAGAATTAAAGAAAATTTAAAACAGAAACAGACTCGAACTCCAAAACATAAACAGTACATCAGTGGAGAAAAGAAAACAGCAGCTAATTTCAGTAAAAGTATGAAGGGAAGAGTGGTGAATCACTAAAGAGAGGTGAGTCACTGGAGAGTAGAATGAGAAATTGAATCATTAGATGGGAGTTAGTGAGAAATCAGTAGATATCGAATCAAAAAATGAGGAGTCGAGATCCCAAATGGTTTTTTTTGTTCCCGTCTCTGAAATCACGTTCCCGTAGGCAAAATTGAGTACCAATTCGCGATTCTTTGTTAATATGATCTTTCCTAAACGCGTTCCAAAAGGTGAATTGAAGACCCAATTTATCGATTTGACCATCAATGAGGATCGATTTGGCCATCGTTCCAAGTCGCGATCCACCTAGCGACGGGATCGATTTCGTACCACGAGCGGGAACGAAACGACTGGAACGTAGATCGTGGCACATTTAGCGAACTATGTGACTATGGCATGGACTTTTAAAATCAAATCTACACATTTACAAATGTGGAGTTTATTGATTTTTCTAACAATCTCTATATTTAAACTACTTTTCACAATTATAAGTGTGATAAATTCTAGAATTTTTACACGTTCTTTATGAAGTGTGGAGAAATGACATTTTTTGTAGTGAGAAGGCAATTGGTGTTTTACCATTCAGTTTTTATGGTGCCTGTGATCATGAACATTATGATTTACAGGTATGTAGGAAACATTCATTATATTTATTAATAAATATATTTGTGGCATCCTGTTTGAAAGAGGTTACCTAGAATTGATTATTTGATTCTTAAATAGTCAGATATTGAGAAACATAATATGTTTATCCAAACTTAAAGAACTGATTATCGAGTCTTCGGGTTGCAATAAGCATATAAACACCCTCCAAGAAACAATAGTTCGTTACCTTTAAGCCATGAGTAAGGGTTCTGTCACCAGGTCCATGAGTCTTTAGCCATTCTGATGCTATTATGTCATTACCAAACTCATCTGTAACAGTGGTTCCACCTCCAGAAGTCCCTGAACTGTTTCAGATCCCCGAACATTAAAAATTAAACGATCCAAAATGCAAAACATACTAAACTGACATTTAGAACGAGTTCTCTATTGTTCTCATTTGATGAGATAGTTTTTCAAGGTTCCTATCAGGAGGTTTCTCAAGTTAAATGTTTTTAGTTACTATTTTTGTTTTCAAGGGAAAGTGGTATGAGAAGTAAGCAAGATCCACTCAAGTTCAAGACAAGTCTTGAATATCAATATCAAGCTTTCAACATCAAGGATCATTGGCTTCTAACTGGAATTATGCCTTCTACAAATCATCTTTCCAAATTATATACAAGTAGGTGTTTGGATTAGCCAATTTTCAGCCGTTTGAGCTTATCAATTTAAATTTATGGCTTATCAATTATGAACATACTCAATTCTACCTATAAGTTCGAGATAGTTGAAACAACAAAATTAGGGTTAGGAATAGAACAAACCCAGGCGAAGGGGAGAAATCAGTGTAAGGAACCAACATGCCGGCGGAGGGTAGACCAACGGCACCGAGCAGCAACAGGTTCATGAGCTTCCTTCTTTCCATAGCCGGCACTCCATCGGCGACGATGCTTGCTGCGTGGCACGTGAGCTTCATCCCCCTTTCCCTTCCCGCCATAACAGATCCGGCCGGTTTCGCCATTAGTACATTGGTCGGTGAAAACGCTCCACTCTTACTAGAACAACACTGTGAAAACTAAAATCAAATCGAATTAGAAAAAGAAAAATAAATGAATGAAGGCAAGCAGTATTGAACATGAAATTGCCATGGGAGAAAGTGCAATGGCAGTCATGGGAGTAGAGTTGGAGCTCTGTTGGTGGGTGACATTTACCTGAGAAGAAGTAGCCGGAGAAAGTGTAATGGCAGCCATGGGAGTAGAGTTGGAGCTCTATTCTGTTCAGATTAAAGTGTAATAACCGACACCGACTCATTAAAAACCCTCTACATATAAAAACTTATTTTCATATTCTTAATTTTTTATTTATACTAAAATCGTACTCGCTTAATACTGTGATGATATATAGTTTTTGTTTTACATCGTATCTCTTTCAAGAAAGTAATAATATTTTATTCATACGATTCAATGTCATGTAAAAGTTTTATATATACATGTCCAACTTTTTCAAAATTTCTTTTATTTACATCTATCTATTTTTAATTATAAAAACAAAGTCTAAAAGACATTAAAATAAGAAAAAAGATATATATTGATGAAATAAAGAGAAAAATTAATAAGATTTTGAAAATTATGTTGATGCGAGTGGATAATTGTGTTTCTGTAAGAAAGTATATTAGTTTAAGAGAGTATATTTTGAATAAATAAAAAGTTAAAGTAAGTTAAGAGAGAAAATGAGATATTTAAAAATTGAATAAATGAAATTAATTTAGATCGTATGAATGGTCAAGATTTTTAGTTTGATTGAATTTTAATAACTTTTAAAATTAAAGACGTGTGAAATTTGTTAATGATTTTTATAATAGTATAGATATTTAATATTAATTAAAACGATTAAATAATAATTTAATCCTTTTTATTTAAATTGTTTGACTTTTAAACTTTATCTTCAAATAGGTGTTATCATGGAGTATATAGCTCATGACAGATTTCGACAACGGCAACTACGAGACGGTGATCCTCAACATTTTACCCGGGAGTCTTTGTCATCCGTTCGTGGCTAAAAAGTCGATGTTAATATCTTATCTATTTTAATTTACAAAGAAAAGAAAAATGATTTTTAGGTAAAGGTTTTTAATAAAAAAATAAATTGTTATTTTAAACTTTTAAGAAAATAAGTTGTTACTAAAAGTTATTTTTGTTTCTTTATCATTACCGTCTGCATATGTGATTTTTTAGGGACAAGGTTTTATTTTTATTAGTTTAAAACATTTATCATCAACATGTATAAAATAAAATAAATAATATATAATTAATAGTCACAAACATTACCCAAAACCCAAAATTTACAATTAAAGTTATAATTTGCATACACTAATAAACATACAAGTCAAATTAATAAACCTACAAGTTAAATTTAATATGCATACAAGTCAAAGTAAATCTTAATTATCAAAATCTTCGTCGTCTTGTTCGTCATTGTCTTTTTCAACAACATTAGAAAGTCCACTCGTTTTCCCCGAACCATTTTGCAAGTTTTGAAGCATAAGTTGGTGTTGAAACAAATGTGGGTTTTGTTGAGCTTGAATTTGCATAAGAAACTCTACTTGTTTTTTTTAAGTTTCATGTTCACAGGATTTTTGAGTGAGTTCCTCTTGAGTTTGCCATAATTGTTCTTGTAAAATGTCAAACTGACTTTGTGGCACAAACCCACCACGTGAAGGTTGAGCAATTGTTGATCGACCGCTGGGTAACATTTGTCCCCGTTCACGATAGTGCCCATGGTGTGTTCCAAGTACCTCTTCAAAGACTTCATTATCACTCTTTGACGGATCCAAATTTTAAAACTGCTGCATCTTTTCCTATATATTCAAACAAACACGATGTAAGATATTATATATATATATATATATATATATATATATATATATATATATATATATATATATATATATATGGGAAGGTTCAAATGAGAATGGTAAATTAAATGAGAATGAGAGACTCAATCTCAGCCGTTCATTTTGTTAGTGGAATTCATGGATGGAGAGCGTGAGGGGATCTAGTGTGGCAGGGTGAATGTGAGAAATTCATGGGTAGACAATGACATTGAAGGAGGGGAAATTGGACGGCTAGGATTGAGTCTCCCATTCTCAATTTATTTAAGGATTTGAACCTCCCACTATATATATATATATATAGTGTCAGGATCCTGTAAAAAGAAAATTAAGATACAAAGAGTAAGAAGAACCGTGGACCATTAGATCTTAATCAAAAGTCAACAAAAAAAGGTCAAGATCAAATATAAATAACTGCCAATCGGTTAAGCTTCAAGGGTAAAATTGAAATCTAAAACCCACTACAGAATACGTAGCTGATTCTACAACATGTTTGTCATAAAACAGAAAAAAAAATTACACAATAATCTGAGAAACAAAAAGATTAACAGAAAAAAACTACATAATAATCGATTACAACACCCCAAAAACTACACAAATAATCTCAGAAACAAAGATGAATAAAGATGAATAAATCTGAATCTGGTCATGTAGTTGGACGGCGATGCACAATCAGAGGGGCAACGGCGGCAACGGACGACGATGCACAATCAGAGGGGAACGGCGATGCACAATCAGAAGGAAAACAGCGGCGACGGCGACGACGATGGCGATGCATAATCAAATGGGTAGACGCACGAATAGATGGGTTTCAACAAACGACAATGGCGACACGAATAGATCTGGATGAAGCGGCGCACGGATATGAGCGGTTTAGGGTTTGCGGCGGCGGCGGGTTTATGTGGCGGATGCACATCGACTGCTGACCGGACTACAGGGCATGTGAAGCAGGAGGCGACGATTCACATCCCGTTTGGCGAATCCCTACAATGGCGGACTACGGGGAATGCGGATGCACATCCCGTTTCTCTTGCGGCGACGAGATCTTTGTGTTCATGGAGGCAGTGATTAGGGTTTGGTGATATGTGGGGCAGGGATGTAGGCGGCAGATACAAATTGATCTCAGATTTAGGGTTTGAAACTAAATAAGAAAAAGAGAAATAGAGCCTAAAGTACAAAACGTGGGAGAGAGAGGATTTTTTATATTTTTAAAGTTTTGTTTTGCCCTTTTGTTAGTTTTTATTGGTTATGACATGTGTCAATCTCATATTCCTCCTTACTCTTTTTACCCTAAAACTCTTTTTATTTGATCCTGGTTATATATATATATATAGGAAGAAGTTAATTTAAGAACCATTCTTAGTTCGAGAACCAATCTGAGCCGTCTAATTTTCCCTCCTTCAATGTCACTGTCCACCCATGAATTTCTTACATGCACCCTGCCACACTCTATCCCTCCACACTCTCCATACATGAACTTCCCATATTCAAGGAACGACTGAGATTGGTTCTCGCGGTTCTCACATTAACAACGGTTCTCGAATTAATCCTCCCCTGTATATATATATATATATATATATATATATATATATATATATATATATATATATATATATATATATATATTGGATCAATAAAGAACCATGTGTTAAACAAAGAACCTAAAGAACTAATCTGGACCATTGGATCATCAAAATTAATGGATGAGATTTAACGATGACAAAACTGTAATTATGATGTATTAATATATGAAGAAAAGGGCAAACATGAAAAATCCCCCTCCAACAACCCACGATTTTTTTTAAAAAAAAACCCCTTAAAAACTTTAAATTGTCATAACTTTTTAAGTTTTGTGAATTTAAAAAAAAAATTATACCAATCTTTTAGTTTTTTAATCTTCTTTCAAACAAGATCACTCTTCCCATATTTTTCTAAATTTTTTTTGAACATGCAATTTTTGTTTGCATTTTGGGCAGTATGTAGTGTTTTGTACGGATTTTGCATTTTGGGTTTGAATGTGTAATTTTGCATTTTAGACTGCATTTTCATTGAATCATGTTGGATTTGCATTTTGCATTTTCATAATTTATGCATTTTGGAAGCATCTAGATGCCCTGCATGTTTATATTTTGCGTTTTTCGTTTTTTGCATTTTGCATTTAGAATGAACCTAACTCAAAATGCAAACTTTGCATTTCAAAAAAAAATTTCAGAAATATATCAAGCCTGGTCTTGTTTGAAAGAGGACGAAAAACTGAATCTAACGATATACTTTTTTTGCAAAAAATTTTAAAAACGAATAAGTTATGATAATTAAAAGTTGAGTGGGGTTTTTTTTATTTATAAAGTTGTTTTTTTTTTTTCAATTTTACCCTTAATCAAATATGCTAAGAAAACCAACATCAGCTAATACATGTCATTCTATTACTAAAGCAATCATATGCTCGTTAGCTAATTAAAGTGTACTTACTTAGATGCATTATATCAGTATATGTATGTTGTGATATTTTACTTAAGTTAACATGTAACATTGTCATATTTTACTTGAGTTAACATGAAGGAATATATAGGTGCATATAGTATAATATATATATATATATATATAGACAATAGAGAATTTTTTGTAAATTACTTACAAAAGTTTCTTGAGCTTTATCATCTTTTGCTACACTAGGACCTGCATTGGAAGTTCTTGTATGTTTGTAGACAAGATTTCCTCCCATATTTTGAATACATTCAACAAAGCCACTACCACCAATTCCCTTTGCATCAATTTCTATTGAAGCTGTAAAAAATTAAATGTTTCAAATTAAAAACCAATAACATTTTTTCCTATAAAGAAAAAGAAAGTATATAATAAATCATCATAATATAACACGATTCATGCTCAACAGCATACCAAGAAATTGAAATCATTAAAAATAAAAAATGATATCATTAAAGAAGATCAGCATGAAATTTAGAAGGTAAAAACATAAAGTTGACTTTTCTGGGAAAAAACAGAGAAAAAAAACAAGAAATTAACCTATTACTTTTTGTTAAAAAAATGCCTATTCATTTACATACACATGTAGTAGTTTGCAATTATGCAGGGTGATACTAACTGATGTTTTTCAGCTTATAAACTTGACATGAAAAATTCTCAAAGTATAATATGAACGTACACTTTACTCATCTGAAGCTTAACTTTTATATCCAAGACCTTGATATATGAATTTTTTCCTCAGAAAATATATATGGTGCCAAAAGCTTAAACTTACCTATATATACAAGTACTGATGGCCGGGCTAACCTTTTAGAAGGCACAGTGTGGTTAATAAAGTGACCAGGACAAGATTCTTGAATTATGGCTGCTTTTGTGTGTAGATAGATCGCATTTTGTTCATCCTCAAGAGACTCTTTTCTGAATATTAACCCAATGGATTCTTTAACATCATCTGGAAGTTAATTTTGTTCATAAATTAGTAGTATAAGTAAAGCAACCCAAGGAAACAAACAGAATGTGGTAAGAACATGTCAAACCAAGAGGCTTTAATATTTCTTTCAAGAATGTATGTTTTGACTTTGTTTTACAACAACAACAACAACAACGATACCTAATCTCGCAAAAGCGGGGTATGGGGGAGGTATAAATGTAGACAATCATACCCCCACAAACATGTAGGGAGATTGTTTCCTGCAGAGAACCTCCGGCCGTGAAAAAAGAAAACTAAATACTGAAAGATAAAAATAAAAAAAATAAAAACTAAAAAATAAAAAATAAATACGTAAATAATAAAAAAAACTAAATAAAAAACAAAATAAAATAAATAGGTAAAAGTTTATAAATAGGCAACTAGTAACAGAGTAACTTAAAAAATAAAAGATAATCAAAAGAAAAAAGTATATATATAACAAAGAGGTTGAACCTGCTCCCTGGACCCTATGTTGCTAGTTGCAGTCTCGAATCTACCTATCCCTGAATCTTAATCCTTCTTCTCCAAGATTCCCTATCTGAGATTATGTCCTCGGAAAGAGAAAGCTCCTGTAAATCTGCTCTCACTCTATCTTCCCACCTCAGAAAGGGATGGCCACGCCTTCTAGTACCTTCAACTACAATCAATTCCGTTCTCCTAACTGGTTCAGTTGGTTGTCTCCTTTTAACGTGGCCAAACCACCGTAGTCTACCTTCCCTCATCTTTTTGACGATAGAGGTTACTCTCAATTCGTTTCTAAAGACACCTATTGGGATTTTATCCCGCAAAATCTTCCCACAGATCCATCTAAGCATCCTCATCTCGGCCACTTCCACCTTCTCTGCTTGCGCCTATTTCAGGGGCCAATACTCAGATCCATATAACATGGCCGGTCTAATAGCTAATCTGTAAAAATTTTCCTTAAGTTTAAGCGGTATTTTCTTGTCGCATAACACTCCTATAGCTACTCTCCACTTGCTCCACGCCGCCTGGATACGGTTAGTAACGTCCTCGTCTACCCTCCCTTTTTTATGTAATATGGAGCCCAGATACCTAAAGGAATCTTGGGGTCTCAACACGTGGTCCCCAAGGCGGATGTCTAGGCTCCTCTCATCTTCTGTCCTGCTGAACTGACAAAAATGATATTCAGTTCAAGTGTAAAAGAACAATTGAAAAAGAACAAGTGTATTTTGTAGATTCATTCAAACATCAAGTTCTCGAGTTATTTTAAGGAGGGGGAGGAAAGGGCTGGGAGGGGGAAGTATGTTCTTGAGTTTTTTTTAGGAGGGGAAGAAAAGGGTTGGGAGGGGCAAATTCACTATTTTTGTGAGTAAAAACTTCCCCCCCCCCATTTTGGGATGATTAGGACGGGAAGTTTTTATACCCTTTCCCTTTCCTTTCTTTCATTCATTTTCCTTTCCATCCTTTCATTAAAAAAACTCGAGAACGGGACGTAAAGACAACTTCTCCCTCAATTACACATCATCACATTACACAGTTTCAGGTTCTGTTTTTGTTTTTCCTTTCTGTGTTAGTAATATGTAGCTAAGATCATGATCAATCATACTCAATCTTTAACTTACAACCCTCCACTAAAATCAGTGACTAAATAAACTGAATTTGAGGTATTTTGAAAGCCAACCCAAACGAGCATATGTTTGCAGAATTTATACAGTAAATTAGGGCGAGAGAAATACCTGCACGACAACAGAAAGCAAAGTCGTTCAATTTATGTCGACGAGGAAGAACAACAACATCAGATAGGCTTTGATTCGGGTCCTCAATGAAGAACATTAACAAGCAGTTCAGTTCCGGTCGACGAGATGCCTGTTCGATCCTGCAGTTCGACGAAGATGAACGGTGAGATACAGAGGATGAACAGCAAGAGCGAGAGGCAGAGGAAGAACGGCGATATCGGTCAGGGGAAATAGAGAAATAGATAATTTCCTATTCTCTGTTTTGATTTCTCCGCAATATGCAGGGAAATGGAGAGAATTACTCCCTCAATTCTCGAGGCTTGAAAAAAAACATACGGAGAATTGTATAGGCAGATCTTCGCACGCCTCTGCTATCGTCGCGCCACGCCTCCTTCTTTCCCGTCATCGTCGAGTGTCTCTTCCCTTCCCCCCATCGCGGGACCTTCTTCCATCGTCGCCTTCTCCGCCGACCTTCTTCCATCGTCGCCTACTCCTTCACAGACCGCCTCCGTCGTCGGACTCCAGCGGCGGCCTCCAGCCCTCCTCCCCTAAGGTATCTTTATTGTTTGATTGTGTATCAATTTGTCAGATTCTTGCAGATTGTTTTTCAATTTGTTATCATTTTTGCTAAATGTGGATATTTTGGCATGATTGTTTATCAAACTGTTTGAATTTGAATGATTACGCTATGTTGTTTGTTCTTGGTCATGGGCTACAAAAGAACATAAGTAGATATAAAACACCTCAATGCCTTGTATCAAGATCCAATTCAATGTTATATTAAGCTACAACAAATGTAATTTACATAACTTGGATCTGATGCAACTAAAGGGGAAAATGCAGATTACCATTTACCGAAAAGAAATGTAGTTTTAATTAGTCAAGAAGTTATGTTTTGCCATTGGCTTCAAGCATCACTAGGTGGTATATTTAATGCATAAAAAGTGTTTAGTTGAGTATATATCATGCATAAAAGGTGTTTAATTTATATACTTGTTCTCTGCTTGTAATGTATAGTTCACTGCAAGCTAGTTCTTTGGCTAGGCAAGTTAGATATAAATGTTTATGCTTGACTGATTATAAGCTTGAAAAAAGTATATAAAATTTTATTTGGCCTACCTGTACTGCGCACAATATATCAAGAATCTTGATTAATTATAACCAGTTTACGATCTAATGCAACTTACCGGCATTTGGTAAGAATAAATTGGTCACAAGAAACAATATTTCACGCCCCCAAAGATGGGAGTGATGCATTTTGATTTGTTGAACTGCTAATTGCTTGTTCTATTATTATTAACTTTAAATGAACATTTGTAATGATCTAATGCTGGTGAGTCTTAGTATCTTGTTTTCTTGAATTTGATAGCCATTTCTAAAATAAGTTATGTTCTTTCATTTAGCAACTCATTTTAGGCAATGGTGTTTAATGTATTTTTCTAATTGAATATTTGGTTGGTGATGTAGATGGATCCCAAGTTCTTGAGGAACCAGAGGTATGCAAGGAAGCACAACAACAAGCAGAGTGGTGGATCTGCTGAAGAAGAGTAGAATGTTATAGGGTTTGGTTGTTATCTTTCTTGTTTAAGTTTTTGTTATACGGGCAGTTTTACGGTATCCTCGCTTCGATCAGCTTTGGATGATTTTTATTTGAAAGCCCCCTATTATACTCCTTTCATATGGAACAAGTGGGCACCATCAAAAGTTAATGTCACGGTCTGGAGAGCGTTTCATCACACCAACAAAAGCTAATTTGGTTAAAAGAGGCATTCCTATTTTGTCCCCCTTGTGTTCTTTATGCAAACTGTTGGATGAAACAGAAGTTCATATCTTCATGGAGTGTCATATTGCAAAACAGACCCTAAGAGAGATATGCAGGTGGTGGTCTGTGTAATTTCTATCTAGCATCTTGCTAGTCGTTTATATTCATATAATCGTTCCTTCTGGAGTGGCTGGAGTGACTGATGGCGGAGCCGAAGCTCTCTCTAGCTGGAACTTTCGTTGCCGTTCAAAAAAAAATTAGAACCTGCTATATTGTCATTTGACTTTTGAATCTGGTTTAGATTCTATATGATGTTAAGATTATTATCTTGTGTTCAAGTCTAAATGAAATTGTTTTCTGAGTTAGTTTATGATGTGATGATTAAATATTAAACCTTGTTTTAGAGTATTTATTTATATTGATATTCTTAAAGCAAGTGGTTAGCAATGCTACAAGGTATTATTTTTGGAGATGGTGGAAAGATACCACCAAGGACTCGTTAAGTTTTTATGTTTTCCATAAACGACTACAATATTTATTGTAATTTCTACACTAGTGATGCAGGAGAATTGTGATTTTATCAAGAAAAATGTTATTATGAGCTTATTATGTTTTGGTGATGTTAAATTGACCATCATTAGATTTAAAATATTGCTACTAATTCATCCTAAATGATTGTTTGTTATGAAAACAATAAAAATGCAAATGATAAATTGGGTACAATTCTCTGTTGAAATCTATGTGCTACCAAACAAGAGAAATGATTCTCTGTAACATTTCTCTGCTGAAATCTCTGTGCTACCAAACAGAAGATTCAATTCTCCTTCTCCATACTAATTCATTTTCTCTGCAATTTTATTCTCTGTAATCATTTCTCTGCAATTCCATTCTCTGTACCAAACGCACCCTTATTTTTCATTTGCCTCCAAACGAAAGATACGGGAACAAATAGTTGTTTTAATTTTTTTAAGATTGATAAAAACACTAAATAAAATTAATAAAAATATTAAAAATATATATGAAAAGCTTTGAGAAATATTGGAAATTTTTTTGAAAAGAAAATGTAAAACATATTTAGAGACGACAAAAGTCGTTTCTAAAACGTTAACCACCCCCTTCTAATGTCGTCTTAAGTGATTTGTCCCTAAAAGTAATTTTTCTTGTAGTGACTACTGAGAAAGGTATATATTATATTAATAAGTTAAATTATGCAAATAAGATACTATGAAATGTTAACAAAGTATATATGATATTATAAGTTAAGTTAAATAAATAAATTTTTTTGATATATAATAAAAATATATATGAAATGAGCCCTAAAAAACATCCATAATAAAAGAAACCGGGTCAAAGAAAGCCGGAACTTAATTATAAGATTTATGAATTTACGGGTTATATTTTCCATAATTTAATCGGAACAAATTCGTTATTTGCTCCATCTTCTAATATATATAAAAGACTAATTAGATCAAATTTATTAGACGATCTAAACCCTTCATTTAATAAAGTATTTAATCTTGACCATTCATTCAATTAAAATCAAAAAATCAATTTTAACTTTTAAGAGTCAAACTATAATTTAAATAAAAATCTTCTAATATAAATAAGATAATTTAGATGTAAAGTTTAAATTATCAAATCTCAACCATTTATTTATCAGAAATTGAAATTTAATTTTAAATTTTTTTATCATATTTAAAACATAAATCGATCTAAACGTAAGTTATATTGTAAATTTTTAAATTTAAAAGTAATTTGTATTAAAAAGCCGTAATTTTAGAAAAATGGTACATGGTTTGTTGATAAACAAATATTTTGAAATTGCAATTAAAAACAACAATGATAAATTTACGTCTAACATCAATTATAACATACTTTAACAGTTTTAGCTAATTTCTTATATTTTTTTTTGTCACTTTAATTAGAAAATCATAATATTTCATTTAGTCAAAAGTAAATCCTAACTATTAATTTAGTTAAAATTGAAACTTATTTTAACTTTAAATCAATTTAATTTATGTTAATTTCAAATTAAAGTAACAAATTTTCCAATTTAATAAAATGCAATTATCTAACCTGAGGTCGAAGAATCTCTAATACTTATGAAATAGATTTAAAAAATGACTAAATAAATTCAAAAAATGCTTCCACTTCATTTATTTAATTCACCAAATAAATAAACTATGTTAAATCTTCTAATATATATAAAAGACTAATTCGAAAAAATTATTAGACGATCCAAACCATTCATTTAAAAAAAAGTTTAATCTTGATAATTTATTCATTTAAAATAAAAAAAAATCAATTTTAACTTTTTAGAATCCAATTTATTAGTGATAATCTCATATATGCTCTTATTAAATCATATAAAATCGTATTTGTCTATCTTAATTTACAAATATCATATTTACCCTTTATAATATTTTAAAATATCATATTTAAACAAATTCTTAGTTTTATCATTCTAAAATATTTTACAATCATGTTAATTCTATTTTAATTATAACCAATAATGTTTAAGTTTATTACCCTTAATTGTAAAAAAAAATGATTGATGATTTAACTTTATTACGTCTCTTCGTATTATGCTACCATGTTTCTGCCGTCAAGTCTGTCTTCCCGCTCGCGTCGATGTTTCCACCGCTGATTAGAGTGTTGATGTCGTACGTCGTTATTTTTAAAAATTCTCATTTAATTCGTGTTTTAGTATTATTTAATATGTTTTTATTAATTTTTAATATTTACTATATTTTAAACCAACTCGTATATTACACGGGTATTTTGTCTAGTATTTTATATACAAACATTTTATGTTGTAAATTGATAGACAACCTAGACGGTGTATTCCGAATGTCCAATATAGATACCACTATCTTTATTTTAATTAACATACTATTAAAATTTAATTATTATTAATGTTTATGGCATAGAAGTGTTATAGTAAAAATTGATAGACAACCTAGAAGTGTTGTAGTAAAAAATTACATTAAAAATTACATATGTTGTTATTAGGACTCCTGAAATTTGTAACTAAGAAACTAAACACTCATATTTGGGTAAAAGTGAGACAATTTTTTGGGATTTTGTGATTTAAGTTTTATAAATCAACTGTCAACACTCCAAATATAAGTGGAGAAGAGAGTAGGGGCAGTACTTACAATGTAGATTGCCAAGTTCCTTTAAAAAAAGAAAAATGAAACAAAAGAAAGAGTGGAGAAGAGAGTAATGACGGTATTTACAATGGAAGATTGTGAAGTTTCTCTCAAGAAAGCAAAATGAAGGGTGCTGCTATAAACACACATTGCGTGTGGCTGGTAAAAGTAAATGTCGTCAGATTTCGTATTTAGAAAATACAAACTGTAAATGTCTGTTACGCTGCTCAAGAAAAAAAAAGAAAAAACTATAAACTTCAAGATAAAAGCTGTAAATGTATAGTTCCCAAAAAAATTTCTCTCTCCTCATTTAATTTCTCTCTCTCCTCATAAAAGTTTACTTTCCCAATACAACTCACTCTTGCACTCCCTCCCTCCCTCCCTCCCTCCTTTTCTCTATTTTGACCGCCGCCGCCGGACAGCGACCACCGCCGCCACACTCCCTCCCTCCCTCCTTCACTCTCTTTCTCATATCCGGCGACCACTCTTCCACCACCGCCACCTACATCCACCACTGCCACCGTCCATCTTCCCCTCGTTGGAGAGAAACCTCACCACCATCGTCCATCTTCCCCTCGCTGGAGAGAAACCTCACCACCATCGTCCATCTTCCCCTCGCTGGGGAGAAACCTCACCACCATCGCCAGAACAACAAACCCTCAAACCACCATCGTCCATCTTCTCTGTCTCTCTCTCCTTTTCTCTCTCTTTCGGATCATAATTCGATTGGGTTTTTGTGCAGTGGGTGCAGTGGAGAGACTTCTGCTGATGTCCCATTTCAAGAAAGCAAGACTAGAAAGACTTCTGCTGATGTCCCATTTCAAGAAAGCACCCATTTAAAAAGTACTTATTTCAGTCTAACAACTGTATTTCGCACTTCTCAAGTGCGAATTATGAGTGTCACAAGCAAAATAGACCGTGGCAATATACTGACCCCAAAATGAAACAAAAAAGAAAGAAGAGATAAGAAAAAGTAAGTGTCTAGGCTCAATTCTCCAAGTACAAAAACGTGAAACTCGAGGTCTGCAGAAAAGGATAGAAATGAGGCAAACTTTGAAAAAAAAGGTTAAAAAGGTTTTCTACATTTAATAGTTTATAATCTTTTCCATATCCATCTATATATCTATATATAAAAGGCATGCAAATTTTCTTAAAATAACTATAAATTGAACTTCAATCAAACAATCACAAGCTTCAATTTTAAAATCATTCAATTCTTAAAAACAATTTTAGAAAGATTATACAAAGTAATTTAAATTCGATTTTGGATTTGGGAGGGGGCTAGATGAAAATTACGAGGGGGTTTTAAAAAACATGTGAGGGGCTTTTAAAAAAATGTGAGGGGGTTTTATAAAAATTATATATTAATGTAATTAATTATAAGATGTTTATAAATTATGTTTAGTAACTTGTGATATATTTTGTTTAGAGAAAAAATAATTATATATTTACGACCATCTCATTTTTATCTACGTTTTGATATAAATTTAATTGTAATATGACATTTTTTTGGAATTAGTATATTCTTAAAAAATTTTGTTATCCACTAATAGTAGTAGATAAGTAATTTTTTGTTTAGCTGAGTGGTTTTTTTGGGATTATAGTGATGAGTTGAGTGGTCAACTTGAATATGCTATTCAAAGTGTTTAGTTATTGATTTTAAAACATTCTCAATCTTATTAAAATGATGTATGAAACCTTTCATAAAATATGGTTTAAAATAAGATGTATCATTAAAAAATGATATATTATATATTTAGAAATCTAAATTCAGAGTTGTAAAGATAGTTGTTCTTGATGGTCCTGAAACTATATTATTAACAAAAGTCAAGAAAAGTCACTTCAGAAGTTGGTTAATTCTTCAGGAAACTTGTGTTTATACATGTTCAATTGTATGTTGGTGTTTCAGATGTTAACAGTAAAAAAGGATTAAAAGTTTTGATTTGTGACAACAGTGGTATTGTTACAAACAAAACAACAAATATAGTCTACAAAGAAGTGTTTCCAAAAAAAATTATTAAGAATTCTAACATATGTAAGTTTTCGGTGATATTTCATTTATTGCAATATTTTTATTTGAAAATATTAATATCTCAAATACGTTTCCGAAATACTCGTGCGTGCACGGGGTAATAAACTAGTTTATCATATATAGGTATATACACTAAAATAACCTCTACACAACATAAAATAAGACTTTACAACATCATAAAAATATACACAAATTAAAAAAGGTTTAGTTCTAAAAACTATAAATACTTAATTACTATATATACGGGATGACTTATTTAACAACCATTTTTATTACGAGTATTTAAGAACAAGTGACCCTTGATTAAAATAAATAACCAATAAAAATAATGACTTGTTAGTGATGCATTAATGAAGATTATTCTTGAGAAAATCAAGGCTCGCTCTCTAATGATGGTTCACTTGACGTAATTCACGGTTAGAAAATATATATATAAAAAACCAAAATACCCCTATTAGTGAGTATTAATAGTGGTTACACATGATAGTCGCGGTATCCTCAATTGGAATGGTTCTTAAATAAACTTATATATATATATATATATATATATATATATATATATATATATAGGGTAGAGATCAGGTAAAAAAAAGTTATGGTACTAAATGTAAGGAGAAATCTGGATGACAGGATAAAGTCAAAATTCAAACAAAAAAAACTGCCTTTTTGACCAAATTTTTGGAATTAAAAAAATTAAAAAGGTTAATATGGTAATTTGAAAAATCAGAAATAAAAGGGACGTGGGTCTGAAAATGTTCCCGTCGGCCAAAATTTCAGGCCACCATGATATTTGATTCACAGATAACAACCCACGGATGCACAACCAAAGATCAACAACTGAAAACTGATGCACACAATACAACCAAGATCAACAACTGATCATAATTCTTTCCTCAAATCATCACATTACAACCAAGATCAACAACCGAAGAACTGATCCACACAATACAAACCTTTGATTCATAAGTTACATTTGATGCATAAAATACAATTATTTTGATGCACAGGTTACAACCATTTGATGCATGGTTCCTCTACAGAATTAATTTACAAAGAAAAACCGAAAATGATGATGAACAACCAAATCAACAACTGAAGAACAAATTTAAGAATGATACATACAAAAATTGATGAATATAGTACCTGATACCTAAGATGCACAACCCCTAAAATCAAATGGTGCATCGGTGGTCACAACAATCGACATACTGGTGGCGACGGGGACTACGACAGGGACTACACGAACGGCGGTGACATCGGTGGATTTTGCGTTGGAACCGGAAGGACTGTGCAACGCAGCGTCGGCGTTGGGACTACGACGAATAACGACGACATCGGAGAAGCAAACCGCAGGCGACAGGGACAACGGAGAACAGATCGTTCGTCGGAGCAGGGAAATTTTTGCGAGGGGGTGAGCGGCGATGATCGACGGGAGCAGAGGGTTTTGGAGGGGATGGCGGCGAGAAAAAAATGAAATGGGGCTAGGGTTAGGCAAACGTGGGTATTAACATTAGGAGAGAGAAATATTTTTTTTAATCTTCCAAATCTATCCTTTACACGTGTCACTTTTAGGATTCTTCTTACATTTAGTACCTTAAGGTTATTTTTACTTGAACTCAATTATATATATATATATATATATATATATATATATATATATATATATATATATATATATATATATATATATAATGTAGTTTTGGCCCCTCCAAAAAAGTATTTCAAGTTCCGCCATTGGGTGGTACCGTGGTAGAGATAGTTCGACAATGATAATGCCAGTAAGAAACTGAAAACACTAGAAAGAGATGGGTTAAATCAAATTTTGAACATTAGATGCTTTCTACAAGAGTATCACATGTTTCTTTTGCGTTCTTATTTTAATCACATAGTTGTGATCAAGTCTAGTTAATAACTTTTTTTTTGTATGTGTATGCTTTAATAAATAATAATAATAAAATTATTATTAGTATAGTAGTATAATACATCCAAATCCAAACTTTAAGAATATAACATTACGTCGGCCACCTCACATGTGTACAAATATAAAGTCAAAATGATTGTGCGATATATTCCAAACAAGCATACTATGAAAATGAAACCTGGACCCGGACCCTTATTAATTTCATGTTTCCTTTTGTTGCTAGGGAGAAGGTTGGTGTAATTATTGGAAACATGCCAATTTTGAAACTTATGGGGCGATTTTTGTAAACCACATATACATCATTTGTGTAATTAACTCTAAACACATTGAAAAATAATATACGCAAAAATGTTTAATATAGTTTCTGAGAAATGTTCAATATATTCCATACTTAATTCATAGTCCCGAGAGACTAATCTTAGCCTTTAGATCAGCTCCATCAATGGTCCAGATTGAATTTTAAAATTTTGGGCGGAGTGACATTTTCGTAATTAAAATGTGATGCTTTTACAATCATATGTGATTGTATACTGAATCACATGTGATTGAATATTAAAATTTCAGGACTATGTTTTTTATATGGACTTTATTGAACAAAACCCTATAGTTTCTACTTTTTTTTATCGGTAAACGGGGACACTTCTCCGCCTCTCAGTGCGGGTTTGAATTATTAGTTGGCGGGTTTTCAACCGCCCCTTGTTATTTGGTTGTAACCAAGGTTCGAGCACCACACCTACACTCTTTGGAGGGAACCTTTAAGGGAAAACCCCCAACCCACTGCATGCAACATTATTTGATCCCTCAACTTCTTGCGAGGAAGGGGGCGTCTTACCAAATAGGCTAAACCCCATTGGGTAATATTGTTCATACGTAATTCATAGATTTTAAAGGATTAATTCTAGCATTTGGATCATAGCATCAATAATCCAGATTGTATTTTAAACTTTTGGGCGAAAGGGTATTTTCATAATTCATATGTGATGCCTTTACAAATCATATATGACTGTATACTAAATCATCAGTGATTACATATTAAAATTTTAGGACTATTTTTTACATAAACTTTATTAAACACAACTTTAATATATACTAATTCTTTTTTTCACTAGTTATTACAAGATGACAAGTGAAATCTACCGATTCTTATTTTTCACCTCTTTCATTGATTTTAAGACTGCCCGCATCGGATAACTAGTGAAGCAACGGGTAGCAAGGGAACAGCATCGCCATTGCACGGGTTAAAATCCAACACTAGTTCCCTTACCCGTGACGGTAAGGTCTGACAAACAAATACACTTTTTTTTTCTTTTTTTTTCTTTAATAATAAAATATTAGGAGGGTATATATGGGTTGGATGTGGGGGTTTAAAGGTTAGAGGTGGAAATAATGTGGATGCTGATGTGGCAATAGATTTAGAAGGGTAAGAGAGGATTGGATGCATATGATCTAATACTAATATTAATTTTGTAAGTAGGAAAATAAGTATCCACATTTATGTAGGGGTAATTTATGTAAAAATAAATACATATTTTTTTGAATTTAAAGCCACAAATAATAGGCGTGTAGGGGTGGTTAATGTAAAATGATAGAGAAATATTTAAATACAGAGAGGGAGGTTGGGAGTTGAAGGGGTTTTTGTAAAGAGGGGAAGACGAAGAGCGGCAATTTCGGCCACTCTCGCTCATGTACTCTGATTTCTCATCAACAATTTCTCTCTCTAGCTTTCCTTCCCCTAAATACATGCAACCCTGACTATTCGATCGATCCCTTTCTCTCTCTCCTTCTCTCTCTCTCTCTGGCGGTATGGCGGATTATAAGAGAAAGAAGAAGAGAGGGAGAAGCAAGATTTTCAGGTCTTGCTTTCGGTCCTACGCCGCCGACGAAAGACCTTTTCCAGACGGACGGAATTCCAGAAACGGACGGTTAGGGAAGCCGGTTTTGATAGCAGTAAGTGGTCGCACAGGAAAAGACTTCAAAATTCCCGATGTCAATTTGGTCAACGGTGCCGTCTCCGTCGCTGACACCGCCGTTGATCCCTATGATAAACGATCCGCTCCTCGCCGGCGCATGTCTGGCTTACTCAAAGCCGTTTTGTTTGACTCACTTATGGTTAGTTATTTCATTCCTTCTTACAAACCGCTTCGTGCTCATGATCGAATCATCTATTTTCGTGTAATCGTGTGAATTATATTAGCAGATTAATAAAACTCAGTCTGATCATTATGTTTCTTACTTGCATTTTTTTAATAGATTCAAATTTCAATAATTTAAGGAGATTACTCTGTTTTGCTGTAATTTCTGTTCAATTCGTTCATATATTATCTTCTGGATCATCTGAATTTCACCGGAATTGATCAATAGATATGAAATATTGACGAATGTTTATCTTCATTTTGATCGACAGGCGAAGAGGATTTGCAGGAGTTCATCCAAATCTTCAATTGCTTCAGATACGAGCGTGTCATCGTTATCAAGTGAGAAGATCGGAAAACCATCGGATGACAGTAATGCGTGCGGCAGAGAATGTACAGACATGGACGATTCTTCTAGTCGTCGTTCAAATCTATTATCGTCTTCTTCCCGAACCACTTGCTCTTCATACTCCACCTCTTCCTCTTCGTCCACCAACTCCAATTCTCGATCGTCATCTAACCAAAAAACATCATCTCGATTAGATTTAGTCCATTTTAGGCATCATCCAATTTCATCTAATTCGTCAACTTCGGAGAAATCCGATCTTAACAACTCTTATTCTCGACCAAATTCACACCACATCAGACGTCAGGATTCTTCCATCTCCCTACCAGTACCCAAAACAAAACCTACCGGTTCAATTCCTCAATTGTTGTTAGGGTTATCACGCCATGATTCACTTGAATCCAGAAATCTGGTTTCGTCTGATTCAATTTCAGTTGTAAAACATAATTCCGATCAGATCGATTCTAGCGTAAACAATTGGAACATCCGTTGGTGTCTGTTTCTTCTTCTAAGCCTCGTTGTGTTGGTGATCTATGGAAGGATTTACTCCATTCTCTGTACATCAACCTGGTTGTATTTTGTACCGAGACGCGGGATTAAACGAGTCAACTCAGTGAGTAACGTGGCGAGGTTTCTGGATACTGACTCGGAGCAATACAGGAAGAGAGTGATAATGGCGGGTTTGCTTGATCGGACACGTAATCCCCTCCGGTAGCCAGCCTCTGGTAGGTCAGTGTGTGTGTGTGTGAATTGTGTATAAAAGTGTATGCATTTCATGTATAATTAACAAAAATTAAATATATTGACAGAAAATGGTATTTATGATTTCTAAAATTGTTATGGAAAATTGGACGTTGGGGATAAGGTCAAGAAACATATTCTGTCTTTCCGCAATTACTACTACAATTGTTATCCGAAATGGATAAAGAAGGTTTCTTGCAAGAATGTTGATTTTTTAGCTTGCAATTAGTGGAGAATCTTGTGGACTTGGCTTACTTGATGATGGTGATAATTAATTTAAAATTTAAAAAAATTATATAAAATACGAGACTTGTAAGAAGATATTGTTGAAGAATGTTTAACATAAAACGAAAATTGACTTTGTAATCTGGTTTAAAAGTATCTTGAGTTGCTCTTTTCATAACAATTGATTTTAAGTTGAAACCCTACAAAACTCACAGATATGATATAACTGGTCATGTTTTTTTTTAAATTGAGAGGATCTAGGCTTGTGGTTGTTTTGGATTCGATATCGTTGGAGTTCATAACTGAGTGGGTATCGAGTAGGGTGAATAAATTTAACATATGTAACTTCGATACGATTTTTATCAGAATAAAACGAGAAAAAATAAAAAGTAAAATAAAATTTTGCCGGTTTGATTGTTGTTTTGATTAAACCGTAAACTTCTAACCTAGCGTGCTACCTTTATGAACCCTCTCTAGTGCTGGCAATACCGACCCGAAGTTAAGCAAATGGGTTGATTTGGGCCTTATTTTTAAAAGCCTGGGTCATATTAGGCTGTTTAAAAAAGCCATGCGGGTCATTCGGGTAATTTAGAAACAAAGAAAAATACGAGAAAGGGTCAACCGGGTGGAACATGTGTTCTCTTCCTCCGTTCCTCGTCTGATTGTCTAACGGCTGCTTGATGCTTTCCTATCTTCTCTCGACAACAACCATTAAACAAATCGGAAATTTGAAATCTCTATTTCCCCATATCGGAAATCGGAATCTTTCTCAAACATGCGATTAAGCAAGAAAATCTGCAGCACCCCGATTAAGTTTAGGTTTAGAACCGACAATCTTCTTCGTCAAAATTTTATATAAATATTCTGTTTGAAAGATATTTAGGGGTGTTTGTTTTTAGCTAATAAACAGATATAAATCCAACCAAGTAGCTACGACATGTTGAAAAAAACAAAGCAACCCGTTTTGACCCGAGCCCGTTCTGACCCGTTACCCAATCCGACCAACCCGCCCGTTTTGCAAGCACCAACCCTCTCTATACTGGTTTTTGATTTATCAAGATTGGTTTTTAGAATGGTGTATAATGGAATTTGATCTATTTTAAGTAGAACAATGATGAGTATAAAGATGAGCATATATACATGTAGGAATATATTTGGAACTAGATGTTTGTTTTGAGTTAGCCAATGAATGCAAATAAAATGGGTGCATTGTTGACAATTTGGTCAATAGCTAGTGGTGCATGGGTTTGACAAAATTAGTGATGCAGCTTGTACATCAGGTTGGCTACTTTTCCAAGATTTTCCTTTTAACTGCTTTGCTTCTAACTTAATCCTTGATTCACTTGCATGCTTGAGTTTATTTTTTATTTTTTTGTGAGTGTGTATTATGATAATAATAATAATGAATAATGAAATCTTCTTCATCACTCTTTCTTCTCTAGATATGTAGACATTGTAATAATAATGTTGGAATAGCAAAAAGCTTCATTACTTTCTTCTTTACTATAAGGATAAGATATCACCTCTTCTCATTGTTAAAATTAAAAAGTTCCTCTTTTATTAAACCTAGACTAGCATATACATGCGCAAGACAAATTGAGATATTTTCACAAATGTTAATTAATTTGGATTACAAGCTTTGTTTTGGTTATACGTTCTTTTCCTATAGTTGTTAGAAGAAATTTATCATAAGATCGAATATTTCAAATGCTGTATTCAATAACCACTATTGATTTTCATATGTATTTAATATCACATAGGTTAAAAAGATATTTGCATTGAGTTAATTTACTTAGAATAAGTTTATGTGATAAATTGTTTAATTATTATAATAATATATATTATATAAGCATCTAACTTATTCTTTTTTGATGTGGTCAATGGTTTATATTTTGCTTAATAACACTGTTAAAATTTAACTTTAAATTTCCTAAAATTAAAAAATTAAGATATTAAATCAAGAAGAAGATTTATAAAAGTACAATAATTTTTGTCTCAAAACAATACAACAAACTTAAAAAACTCATTATCGTAGAAGTGAGTTACTTGGTTTTAGGTTGCAAGTCTATCTTTTATTCTTTTAATTATTTTTAGTTTTTAAATCTTTATTTAAGGATGAACATCTTGAAAAACATCTTCAAATCACCAAATGAGAAACAAAGAATATAGGGGTTATTATACTTACAAACTACTTTTATAAAAGGTAATTTAGTCATTTTCATATTTAACGATTAAACTAGTTTGTAAGTATAACATCATCTAAGTTAGGTTATGTTTACATTATGAATCATTTTTTTAATATATTGAAAGTAATAAATCACATAAACATGGACAAAAAACAAAGATTTGCAAACAAATAGTAGATACGTTTTGATTACAGAAAACGTGTAAAATAAAAAACCGAATTTACTTGAATTACGAAGAAGATGATATGCAGCCACCAGCCAACCACAGTAGCTCCGAGTCTGGCATGCTTGAACTAGATCAGAAATGTTTGTCTAATTGGAATGGGATATAGAGATGAATTGCATGCACACGAAGCAACTCATCTGAAAAGGAATGCTTATAAGGTCAAGCTTATGGCTTGTCAGTCTTCGGGTATGTTGGGTTGCTTCTGGAACATTGCTACGTCCCCCTTTCGGGTTCTCCAACCCGAACAACCCATTCACTTTTTTTTGTGGTTGTGTAAAAAAGAGTAAGAAGAGAGAAAATATTTGGGTTGATTGAGTTAGATTATACTTAGGTTTCGGGTAAAAAAAGGAAAATAAAATAAAATTATGTGACACTAATGTGATATTCTGATTGAAAAAGATGATAAAGTGGTTATATACGTTCTAACGGAGAAAGAAGGATGAGGAGATGAAGCAAATTCTGCAAAGTTTTGATGATGTAGTTGCAACAGTGGTATACTTCGATTTAATCCTTGAATGTTTTTAATCTAAGAAGGGTATTTTAGTAAGTTCATGAATTTAGAGATAATAATATTTTAAAATAACAGATTTATTTAACTAATCTTAAATTAGCTATACTACTAGTTTAATATCTCGTGTAAGAACATGAGAGACTGTTTATGTGAATCTTAAATAATTATGGTGTGAAACCTTAAACATATAATGAATCTATATATCAATATTAAATTAAGAAACATTCATAATAATCAGCACATGAAGAAAAAAATTGTTATACTCATAAATTTACACCGATAGTTGTCATAGAAATTAGGAATTGACATGTGATTTCATAGTTGTTGGTGAATATTGCCCAAAAGATATGCGATAATAATTGAATCAAGATAAAAGGTTTCGTTGCAAAATGCTTTTAAATAACACTATCATAATACCCGCGCCAATACGGCAGTATGAATCTCATTAACTACATCTAATAGTTACTTCATTTAACAATTTTCATTTAGTTTAATATGAGGATAAATTAGTAATTTCAAATTACTTAAAATTAAGAGATTAAGACAAACACCCAAATGCTTTATAAGATAGTATAAATAAGAAACGGTTAAGAAGACGGGTGACCCTTTCTATGTACGATCTGCACCCAACTCAAACTTAACGGCTTAATGATTTTGATATAATAAACTTTTCAACTTTAACCATTATAGAAAATAGGGTTTAGTTTCAAAAAGTGCATCCAATTTGACACTTTTTGCTATTGTGTATACCCAACTTTTAAAACTACCATTTAGTGTATCCAAATTTCTATAACTACCATATAATATATCCACTTACCTATTGTTCAGGTAGCCTGTATTATTGATCATTTTTAATTTATTTTTATCTCTAAAAATCCTCATCATATGCCATGTCATTTTTAATTAATTCTATCAGTTACTATCAATTAAAATGAAGAACAAGAACACCCACACTGAAACCAAAAACAAAATCCAAAGAAACCAAATCTTATGTGCATTGAAAACGAATTGAACAGATAACAGATAATTATCACCACCATCCCCCTGCACCATCGACTGTTGGATCAGAAAACAGAAAACCAAATCTGAGGAAACATATATATTGTTCTTTAAACCCAATAGGCACATATGAAACCCAGAAACAACATAATTGAACACGAAACAACAGTCGCATATGAAACCCAGAAACGAACATGGAATATCAGATCTTGAAGCAACAGTCGATTAAACCCTAGAACCAAGAAAACGAAACACTAAAATCGTAAGAATTGATATTAGAAACCCAGATTTGTTGTTCTTGAAAACCCCAAATCAAAAGAAGAAAACCTAGATCTATCTTATCTAACCTTGAAAGTCGATGGTGGTGTTCGGTTGAAGATCTGGGTTCTTGAAACCAACGATGAATGAAAATCGAACCATCGAAGTGTTCTGTTCATCTTCAAGAACATCTTCATCTTCAAGAACATCTTCATCTTCTAACATTCAAGAACCCTAAATCGGAAAACCAAAAATCAAAACCCAAAATTGAACACGTAAATGAAGATGGTGCAGTCGTGGTGGTGACCGGAGAAAATGGTGATTTCGTGGTGGTGATGGAGATGAAGATGGTGATGGCCTGATGACGAAGCTGTCGATGGAGGCCTGATGTCGGGGAAGCCTGATGAAGATCTGTCGATGGAGAGGCCTGATGATGATATGTCGATGGAAGCAATCTGGGTTTTTGTTTTTTTGTTATTATTATTATTATTATATTTTCAATTATTTTTATATAAATAATTACATGTAATCACTTAAGGTCAATGCCACCTCACCAAAACCTATGCCATACCATCAAAACCTGTTGAGAAGGTAACCAAGTGCATTAAATGGTAATTTTGGAAAATTGGATACACTAAATGGTAGTTTTGAGAGTTAGGTATACACAATAGCAAAAAGTGATAAGTTTGATACACTTTTTAATACTAAACCCTAGAAAATAAAGAGGAATTACTGGTAAAAAGTTTTAAATATATTATGATGATAGTATAATTTATTTTCTTTATATATATATATATATATATATATATATATATATATATTAAAAATAAATATAGATGTGAATTTAAATTTAAATATATATAAATATAATTTTAATCTTACTTCTTTATAAAACATTTACAACTTTCAAACTCTTAATTTTTAGGTAAATTGAAAGTACGAAACTACCCTCAAATCAAATTAAATGAAAATTGTTAAATAAAGTAACTATTAGATGGATTTAATAAAATTCATATATATCATTTTAGTGAAAAAACCTTTATAATAAAAATAAAAATAAAACATCAATTCAATATCAATTAACTTAATTATTAAAAATATTTTAACAACTAAATTTTATTATAACTATTCGATTACATAATAAATAGTTGAACTTAATTATTAGAAAATATGTATAAACAGACTAATGAATTTGAATAAACTATGACCTAAATTTATAAATATTTATGGAATTAAAATGACTCAATAATGATAAATGACAAATTGCTAGCAAAATTATACGTTTCTGCCGTATTAGCGCAAGTACTATGCTAGTATTTATAAAAGTATAAACGTAATTTTAAAGTTTTTAACAAAGTTTCTCAAACAAATATTCCTCGTAAACTCGTATGGTCTTCACTCTTCACCCAATCTATACATCTATGCGTTGGGCTTCTGAATATGTTGAGTGTAAAGCCAACCCCAACCATAAAACCCTGCATTTCAATCTTCCCGGCCAAACCAAATTATATTCAATGTTCACCAAGTTCATCCTCCGGCCGTCGTCGTCCTCTCTTTACATTCCTCTATCTCCGCCGTTTACACCCATCTTCGCCAAGCCATTCTCTGCCGTCTCCATCCGCCGGATAGCCGTCGCTTCCCTTTCCGTTTCCCTTGATGAAACCCTCCCTTACGGGCCTTCTTTATCCAAAGGCTACCATCCGGTTACTGAACCTAAATCATTACAGCAAGATGATGAAGATTTCTTTGATGAAAATTGCTTTACTCGTGTTTTTGACATTTCTGCCCTTCGCGTCTCCGCCGACCGCTGCCACGCCCTCGAAAGCCAACTCCGGGGTCATCTTTTGAACTGGCCTCGAATTAGGAACATTGCTAGGGTTCCTGGAGATGAAATAGATCCGCAATTGCAGAAGTATTTTAATTCCAGTGGCGATGAAGGACCTCTGGACTCTTTGAATCGAAGGATTTACGGAAAGGCGGAGGGAGATGGGGAGAAATTGAGTCCGGTTTTGTACAGAGATAAGCTTGTAAAAACTTTCAACTCAAGAGGTTATGAGAAATTCAGGAGTTTGGCCAAGTTGTCAAGGCCAAAGAGGAAGAAGAAAACAGAGCCTGGAGAAATTACAGAGAATAAACGGAGTGTGTGTTATTCAGTAGAGGAGGTTGCTGACGATCAAAGTGATGACGAGAAATGGAAGGATTTGAGTGGGTTAACTGGAGAAGGTGAGTATAGATTAGGGAAATGGAAAGGCTCAACAAGATTATTGCTTCTGGATGAGCGACATGCCTACAAATCGATCGATGAATTGCCTGAGGCGATTAAGGTATTCCCTTGAGCTTAATTTACCTGATTCATGAGTTGATTATCTGTATTTGAACATATTTACATTGAAAATGGTTAGCTTTAGGTATTCATATGATCACTAATCAGTGCACAATGGTTACCATTAGTTCCTATTCAGGTTCTCTATATCTTGTTAAAAGACATGTGCCATGCTAGAAATGTTACATGTGTCCTAAACAATGCCTGGGATGATGGAAATAGGTAGATATAGTTCAGTAGTGCATGGATTAAGTGATCCATCAGATCATGCATAAGGACACAAGTGAACATAACTCGTTGAATAGTGTGACTTCTTTCTTGGTTGGAGAAGGCATTGCTCTTCATTAGTTGGCATATATCTGCTATGAAAAAGAACTTATTTGGTATGACCATAGTTAAATTATTGTGTTTCTAAGTTTCCATTTTCTTCAGGCATGCGTAACGGGATCACTGTATGATCTTGTGAGATGCAAGCTGACTTTGTTCTACAGTTACTGGCAGATGAATGAGGTATCTATTGCATCCAGTTAAACTCCTAACTTCTTTTGCTTTGCTTTCCTGCTTCTTCCGTACGCTGCACTATCCACTTAATGTGGCATCTATAATAATGTCTATTTTCTGGGTGTTTTTTTCCTTTTTTCGGTGAATATTTCAGGTCTTAGAAGCTTTGCTTCCAAGAGGTATGATTGTTCCTTCGTCCTTTGAGACAGTTGGGCATATAATCCACCTGAACCTGAGGGATGAACATCTTCCATATAAGAATATTATAGCGAAGGTATTTGCTTTAAGCCCTATGGTTCAAGCCTTCAAAAATCATTCTTTAAAGTCACATTTACTAAGCATTTGGCTTTTTGTCAGGTGGTTTTGGACAAAAACAAGCCAAAGATACAAACAGTTGTCAATAAGATTGATGTCATTCATAACAACTTTAGAACGATGCCGCTTGAAGTTTTGGCTGGAAATCGATCTCTTGTAACCAGGGTAGTAGAGAATGGACTTCATTTTCATGTTGATTTGGCATCCGTGTAAGTCTATTCTTTTCTTTAAAGATTGATCAACAAGGCACATATTTATCTTTTTTTTTTCTTTTTTACTTCCATACAATAGCATGGTATTGCACTATTGCTAGTGGTTTATACTTATCTATATACCAATTTACCAATGTACATTTTTTCTTTGTGCTTCATCTTTGTTGTTGTTGAGTCATGCAAAATTACTTTTGCCTATCCTATTCATGGACAATTTATTTATTTATTTTGGAGGTTGATTGCAGTTGGTGGAAATGAATAAGTCAAATATGGTATCATTATATCATACCTTTTACTCTATGCAGGTATTGGAGCTCAAAGCTGGCAACAGAGAGGCAAAGACTTCTAAATTGCTTTACACGGAGTGATGTTGTTTGTATGTTATTTTTCCTTAATCTTATATCACTTTCAATAATATACCGAAGGCATATGAAAAAAATTAAAAATAAAAACTTAACTCCTAAAAGTTTGAGATGTTTGTGGTTTTCTATTATTGATGTATCTTGGAACATAATATTAACGTGGCAATATTCATTTGGCTTGTGGAATCTGATAGTTTCCAGAAACAGGTGATGTTTTTGCTGGGGTTGGTCCTTTAGCTATATCTGCAGCGAAAAAGGTTAAGCATGTGTATGCGAATGACTTAAATCCTCATGCAATTGACTATCTAGAAAGAAACTGTGTGCTCAACAAACTAGAAAGAAAGATTGAGGTTTGCCTTCTAACCTTTTTTCCAATTCACATTTTGATTGATAAATTGATACCCTTTCCATCACATTGTAAATGTAGAAATGTCTATTTGTGTGTTTGTACTAAATGCATCTTAAAAGAAAAATGGAGATCCTAGTTTACTCTTACTCTTATGTCAGTCTGTCATCTGGTTTCACTATCGGTTTTGATTGGTGGTGGCAATATGACATGTCGGGCGGGTTGGGTAATGGGCCAAAACGGGTTTGGGTTGAAACCTTTCATTTTTTAGTATAGTTCAAAATGTGTGGTATCTCTTTGGGTTGACCAACAACTTGGTTTATTCATTATAAATAAGTAATGCACTAATTATTATTAGAAGGCAACGTTTTTACAACAATTATAATAATCTAAATCTTTGAGGAGGTTGTATGCATAAAAAGTAGACTTTGTGTGGATTTCAACTCATTTAACCTGCTCCCTTTTAACTAGATTTTTTTTAATCCATTTGATATAAAATGAGAACTAAAATCGCATACTTCAATTTAAAATTCTTTCTTTAAAGAAATAAAATTAAATTTTAAAATCTGTAGCATAATTAATGTGTTCTCCTCCATATCCTATTTAAAATAGTGGAGAAGTACAAATAATCTAATTATTTGCTTCTCACTTGCATTAAAAGTCAAAAATTCAACTTCTTGTGCTCTGTAGGGAGTCGTATATTAGTTATTGTCAAATTTATTTCACATTTTTGCAATATCTATCACGAAACATTTAAGCACCTTTATATTCTGTGTTAACATTTGAAGGTTTTTAACATGGATGGGAGAAGATTCATTGATGCTATCTTTAAGAGTCAAAGTTCCCGACCCATCACACAAGTGGTCATGAATCTTCCCAAGGATGCAGCTGAATATCTTGGTACGTTAGCTATAAATTTCCTTTGCTTTGTTTGAGTGTGTCACTTGTAGAATTTGGCAGTTGTTACTGCTTTGCTTTAATGATTGGTTTCTTCAATTCTTGTACCAGTTATTCTTGTTGATCCATAGCTGAAATATACATTTCGTTTTCCATATTTGAATTACAAATTGTTTGTGCGAAAATAATTGCATTTTGAATTGATATAATTAAGGCAGAGGACTTTAGTTGGTTAACCTTTTGAAAATTCCATTTATCCAATCTATTTTGCTCAATGTCTTTCAAATTATGTGGCAGATACATTTAAGGGAATATTTAGAGATACTGACAGGAATCAAGAGTTAACCTTGCCAAGGATTCATGTCTATGGATTCTCAAAAGCTGAAGATCCCGAGTTTGATTTTCATGAGGTTTGACATTTCAATTTTACATTAAACATAAAGTAGCAAATGGACGGGTCAACATGGGGAAGAAACTGGTTAATCCTTAACACTTTGCATCCAACTTTTACTTCTGATATAGATATTGTTGTGTTAAATATGACTAACAAAATTATATTCTAACAGTTATAAATTTACAATATCATTTTTTTAACAAATCAATTTAATAGGTTACATGCAAATAAAATACACCTTGGGAGCTTTCCAAGTTTGAACCCGATTTGAGCCGTTTTTTTGTAGCAAAATTTAAAAAGCTGTATGTATTCATGGGAGCATTTCAACTCTGATCAGCGGATAAGAATTGCATTAGCTGAGGTGGCCTTTGAAGTACAAATGCATAAAGTACGACTTGTAGCGCCTGGAAAATGGATGTTGTGTGCCTCATTTGTTCTCCCCGAAAGAGTCGCATTTGCGAATCCGATTGTAGAAATGTGAATAGATTCAGCTTCCCATAGCGAAAGTAGATTGTAGATTTAGTAATTCTGGGTGTAATCTTTTGAGTACATTTGCATTAATATTCATAAATAGGAAAGTTAGCTACTAACAGTCTCCAATGGCTTTTGTATGTATGTGTGTGTGTGTGTTTTCTTCTTCAATGGTGGTCTCTTCTTGATTATGAACTTGCAGCATTTCCTTTTCTTTTGTTTTTGAGATGGTGGTCTTCAATCTAGAAGGAGTTTTACTGTATGTATGTGGATACCCTCAAAACTTTTTTCTTGTTGTAACATGTGTAAAAATAAGAAATGGTTATAATTGTCATACGTATCTGAGTTTTTTTTTGGGGGCAATATTGGTTTAAAATAAGGTTGTGGGTCGAGCTAACAGTGAGCTACTCGAGTTTAACTCGGTGAAAGCTTATTATGAGTTGAGTTTTAACGAGTTCAAGTCTACTATTAACCTAATCTAGAACTTGTTAAATAAAGGGCAAACTGCTTCATAATACAATGAACTTTCACTAAGCTACCAATATATACAACCAACTCTAAAATTTAAAAAAAAATACAACCAACCCTCTTTTATCTCCCATTATATGCAAGTAGTAACCTGATGAATAGGTAACAGGTCATCTATATTTTTTTTATAATTATTCTTTTAGTTTTTATAATTATTGTTCTTAATGATGAATACCTTCAAGAACACCTTCAAGAACAAGAACATAACTCATGAATCAACCAAATCAGTAATCAAATCCAAAACCCATAATAAAACAAGAACAAAAACAATGATCTGGAATACATTCTTCAGATTAAAAAAGTTACACCTCGTAATACATTCTTTGTTCTTGATAAACCCTAATCATAACAACCTAAATCTGAAACAACTGATACAAAGAACCCTCTGAAATCTGAAAAACCCTAATCATAACAACCTAAATCGATTGAATGTGGATCTTGAAAAGCAAAGACATTTTTGGTTGTCAGATTTTGAAAACAAACCTTAAACTCATCTGCGATTGAATCTCGACAAATCAGCGGCGGTGGTGGTGGTTGTTCAAGGCAGTGGCGGTGATGAGGTTTGAAGAACCGAGGCGACGGTGGTGGTGGTTTCAAGCTGCAGTGGTTCAAGGGATGATCTGAGATCAACTTTGAAGAAGGCGACGGTAGTACTTTAGGGTTGTTTGAAGAAGGCGACGGCAGCGGTGGTTTAAACGACGGTGGGTTAGGGTTTAAGCGGCGGTGATTTAGGGTTTTCTGAAAAAGGAGACGGCAGCGATTGTTTAAGCGACGGTGGGTTAGGATTGTTTGAAGACAGCGATGGTGGCTTAGGGTTCAAGCGACGGTGGCTTAGGGTTCAAGCGGCGGTGGTTTAGGGTTTTTTGAAGAAGGCGATGCCTCAAGCGGCGATGATGGTGGTTTGAAGGCGGCAGCGGTGGTTCAAGCGGCGGCAGTGGTGGTTCAATCGACGGCAGCGGCGGTTCAAGGGACGGCAGCTGATGAAAACCCACGAACATCAACAAATTTGGGTGGACATTTTCTAGCAGGTGTGGTTCAAGCAGTCATCCATTGCAGTTTTTTAGATATTTGAACAGTCCAATTCAATCTTCATCTTGATTTAATTTTATTAAAATTATTAAAATCGAAAAAACAAAAAAAAAACAAAAAAAAATTAATAAAATAAGAGTTTACCGGTTGAATGAGTAAGGGTGACCTATTATAACAGGTCAATTACATATAATGGTATGCTTTTGTAAGTTGGTTGTATTTTTTTTTTTTTTTAAAGTGCATTGCATACATTGGTAGTTTACCGAAAGTTTATTGCATTATGAAGCAGTTTGCCCTTAAATAAACGAGTTTGAACTTTATATTGTGAGCTTAATTAGGCTTTCAAGTCTAAAAGGGCATATTAATGATATAAAAATAATTATTTATACAATGTAAGTTCAAACTTTTTTAAATTAAAGAAAGAATTTGAGCTTAATTAAGCATATGTTTGTTTGGTTTGTTTACGACCTAAGTTAAAAATTCTAATAGTTATTGGATAAATAAAATTAGCTATTGAACTTTTTTGGCAATGGTAATTTAAATGTGGGCAAAAACATTTCTTTAATGGCAGAAGGAATTTATTTATTAATAAAAACATTAGCAAGAAACTAGAAAGGAAAAGAAAACAAAGTTACAAAAAGGACTCGTTATTAAGATCACAACACCAATTGGCCCACACAAGCTTCCTCCTACTTTTCCCCAAGCTACGTGATTACAAAGATAAACAAAAGACACTGATTTGGAGTTAAACACTTTGTTGTTCCTATAATCCCAAAGTAAGCAACAAAACGAAAAAGGCACCGGGTTGAACGCTTAGAGTTGTTTGCCTTTAAAACCAACAATGGAACGCCATTGTAACAGATTGACAATCGAATATGGACATGATGAAGGAAGAGCCCACATTCAACAATATCAATGGCAATGAACTAATTACAGTATTAAGATATTTGGTTCGCATTTCTTTATATTTACTTAATATTTCTCATTAGCATTCATAATTTTTTATTTTATAACCAAACACCTCAAAGAATTTATGGTTTAAACCAACTTACAAAATTCATAAAAGAACATTTCAATAACCTAATTTCGGTGTGAGTTGCTGATTTTGGTTCAAAATACTCGAACAATAATTAATTATATTAGATGTGTGTGTGATACATATGTTGGTTTAAATAATGATAAATATTAAATATTAATATAAAAATATTAAATTGGTCTAAGACTTGAAAAAATTAAGAATTTTAAAAGAAGACAAATAATAAGATTTAAAAAAATAAAATATTCAAATAGTAAATACATTTAGATACTACATGGTTTAAACATAAATCAAATGATTATAATATTTTTCATGGCCTAAATAATTGTTAAATTTAGTGTCATTTTTCACTAGTAGAATATTACATAACTAGACTAATTCCCGTGTGATACACGGGTTGTTTAAAAAAGATAAATATTAAAATTAATAGAAAATATTAAATAATTATAAGACACGAATATAATAATTCACATTGGTTAAGGTTAAACACTGTGTCATACACGAGTTTGTTTAAAAAATAATAAATGTTAAAAATTAATAAAAATATTAGATATTATAAAACGCGAAAGATTTGAGAGTTTAAAAAACAAAGACAAAAGATGTCAATACCAAAACCAACGATGGAAGCGTCGACGCAAGAAATCTAACGTGGTTGCAAAAACATGGTATCGTAATACGAAGAGATGTGATGATATTTTTTTGTACAAGTCGCCGATTCTTATTGTTATAATTATAAGTTATAAAATAAAATTTTAAAATTAAGGGTTATCTTAAATATTCAAATCAAAATCAAAATATTAAGAGGTACAACACACATGTAAATACATACATACGATTAAACATTAATTGAATTGTTATATTAAATATTATAATTTAATTAAAGGTTATCTTTATCTTAATTTATATTGATTAGTCATATTAGTTTGACTCTAAAAAGTCAAAATCAAAATTTTAAAAGTATAAAAATGAACGGTTAAGATTAAATATTTTACTAAATGAAAGGTCAAAATTATCTAATAATTTTTTATCAATTAGTCTTTTATATATATTAGAAGATTAGAAGATACCATATCTCAAAATTGGAAAAAGTAAAATTAAATGTACTTTAATTATATTTGAATTAATTGGTTATCGTTGTTTAATTTGATATTATCCCTTATAATCAATTCACAAAATAACCACTATTCATTTCAATTTTCATTTTACCCCCCTAATTTTTTTTATTTTTGACCTTATAATATATATTAATTACAATTGATCTTTTATTTTAATTTTCACCCACAAATAAATTTTTATTTTTCACTTTCAATCTATATAAAATTACCTTTACCTTATTACATAATTTATAGTTTCATTATCATTATTATTTTTTCTTTTGTTATGACTATCACTATTAAATATGTTTTTGGCCAAACTATATCTCATAAAACTCTAAAACTAAAAGTTTTAAGTAATTGAGTTAAACATATATAATTATATACGTGAGAAATTTAACATTGCTTCAAGTAGTTTAATAAGTTCGCATGGATACAAAAATAATAATATTGTACAATACAAATGACACCATAAAATATCAAAGTACACAACTACATATGTTTGTGAAATGTTAAGTAATGTTAGTAGAAGCTAACTTAATTGAAAGGTAAATTAGTCACTTAATACTCTTAATTATACATTATACTTATCAATCTATAATTTATGTCAATATAAGAAATTTAAGTTACATAGTGCTAGCATCACATAACATTTTCCATACACGTTTTACTTTGTATGCATATTACTTGAAGATATATTTTTTATGTAACAATTTCTTAAATATCATATTTTTATTAAGAAATTTATGTACCGAATCTATCATCTTTATTTTCTATTGTGTGTAAGCAAACAAAAATATAACTTCTAAAAGATTAATACAACGAAATGTGAGATTTTTCTTATGATACACACAACTATATGTAAATTTTTTACTTAATCCTACTAAAGATCTTTGTTGTTTTTATTTACATCCTTTTGAAGTGTGGAGGATCATTTTAATATCAAGTATTATGACCGGCTTCTTAGATTATACACGTGACACGGAAGGTTTCCAACATATTCGTTTTCATTAATAACGTAAATATTATATAATTATAATTCAATAAATTCTTATTTATATTTTAAATTTAGCATTTGTAACACCCGAAGGTCCGAAAGTTTCGTTATGAATTTCTTTAATTAATATATTAAATATTTTAATGTTTGGTTAGTTGCCTTTTTGTGCTATGTGTTTTTGAGAAACAAAGTTGGAGGGCTAGTTTCGCCAAATTCAGGAAGTTAAGAAGTCCAGGGGCTGTTTTGATAATTGCTCAAAGTAATAGATATAGATGAGTCTTCTTTGACTCATTTAGAGTCAAACCACCAGGGAACCTAAAACACTCACGAATGCACACACTTTCTTAGGAGAAATTCGGTTTTTTTGATCAAGAATCAAGGA
This sequence comes from Pulicaria dysenterica, assembly GCA_947179395.2. Classification (NCBI taxonomy): domain Eukaryota; kingdom Viridiplantae; phylum Streptophyta; class Magnoliopsida; order Asterales; family Asteraceae; genus Pulicaria; species Pulicaria dysenterica. The sequence continues at coordinate 12,064,139 of OX359291.1, forward strand.
GTTGTTAGCTGATTTCGTTGCCCATAAGTGAAGTACAAGCAAGAGGTATTCCTTGTGTTCTTGTGTTGTTAGATCAAGAAATGGATTCATAGGTTGAATCCATGTAGATAGATCAAATTAGTGTGTTTTTGTGTTGTTTTTGTGTCATGTTTGATGCAAGAAAGTTGGTATTAATATTATAGAACATTTTTGTACAGTTGAATTTGAGTTTGTTTGAGATTTGGGTGTAAAATGATTAAGTCGGCTGCTGTTCACGAACAGGGCAAGAGGTCTGCTGTATCTATTGTTCCTACGGTCGTAGGAAAGGTTCTCTACGGCCGTAGGTAGTTGTTTTAGAGATTTTGTAATTTTGTCAACTACGGCCGTAGGAAATGGATCATGCGGGCGTAGGACAGTGTTCTCATGATTTACCGTCTAAGGACGAAGAAAATGAACCTACGGGAGTAGTGCACCTAGTTTACGATCGTAGGAAGTGGAGATTAACCACTACGGGTGTAGGAGTGGAGTCATACGGCCGTAGTAAGGAAAACTACTACGGGCGTAGGGCTTTTAACCTACGGCCGTAGGAGGTGGGTTTTTAGCAGAACTTTGTTAGTCAGTTAGAATCTTTGCAACAGCGTCTAGAAGTTAACACAGTACTTGTTTATTGCTTGTAGGCAATAAGAGTTTGGCGCTTTTGTGATAAGAGTATAATTCCTATTTGTTGTTAAGGTGAGTGTCTTACTTTTAATCAGATTTGCATACGTGTGTATATTAAATGCATGATCTGTGATTGATTATATGACCGTATTGTATTACGAACAAAGATAGGGTATATTGAGATCCTTATACCCAAGTAAGTGTCAAGGGTTACTAATACTTTGTATAGTACCCTCCGGGACTAGTTAACAGACTTGGAATAGAATTGCAGATTACAAGTTGGGATGTGAGACATCCAAAAGAGATTCGATTGCATGCTTTGTTTATTATTTCAGTAGTATACTCACTAAGCGTTAACATACGTTCAGTGTTTTCTGTTAGCAGGTACGTCAGGCTCAGGCAAGGGGAAGGCCCCAACGGCTTCTTAGGCTGGATAGCTCCTGGGTTTTGTGTTAGAAACGTTTTTAAAACACTACTTTTAGTAAACCAGTTTAGCACCAATGTATATAGTAACAGTCTTTTGTAAAACTCCGATCCTTTTGGGTGCTAATAGTTGTATAATATGTTTAATAGTTTTCTAAGAAAAGTGGTGTTACAACTTGGTATCAGAGCCACGGTTTGAGGGATTTGGGCACACACGAGTGTGTTGTCTGAACTTAAACCGTGGTTTTGAAGTCAAGAGGAGCTATCCCTGGGGCAGTAACCTTAGTGAGTATATTCAGTAGAAAGTTTATGATTAGCTAATTGTTTTACAGTTTGAGCATGAGTAGCGATGTTTATGCATGCGTAGTTAGTTTTGCCATACGTGACCTAAGCTTGTGAATCGGGGTGTTCTATGACGGCAACAAGAACAATTGTATATAATGTGTTTCTTACAACACCTGGCCAGTATATGTAATAAACATGTGATATGCAATCGAGCTTGGAATTGTCATTGTGATATCTTGTGGATCAAGTAAGGGGTAATACGTGACAGTATAGTACATGTGAATAGTACCAGAGCAGAATACTAGATAGATGTAGTATTAACAATTGTGAAACAGAGAAAGTTGTTAAAGTACTGTATGTTAAAGCTTTCTTCATTTCAAAATGGAGTATATTCAAGGGGTTGTTGCAGATCCAACACAACAGTCTGGGGTTAGTAGACCTCAGGAGAGTGGAGGTACTTATGTTTCAGATGCAATTCCCATACAGACCGAGAAACCTACGGGTAACCCTTCCGGGGTAGCTGGTACAGAGGAAGTACAAGATCCAGTGAACAGCGTAATCAAAGAAACGGTGGCAACAGAGTTGGGAAAGGCTTTTCAAGCCAATGTTCCTTTTATAATCAACCAAGTGGTTGAACAAGTCTCTGGGAGGATGGAGGTTTTACTGCAAGAGCGTGTAGATGCAGCGGTACAGGCTGCGACCATAAATATGCCAGCAAGAGTTGAACCAAGTCAGGGATGCACGTACAGAGAGTTCGCTGCTTGTGAAACACCAGTTTTTGAAGGGGTGACAGACCCTATTATTAGTAACCGATGGTTATCGGATACAGAAGGAGCTTTTCGTACCAGTAGATGCTTACCCACGAGACTGGTTATGTATGCTTCGAACTTGTTACGAGGGGCAGCGAAAGATTGGTGGACTACCCTGCTGCAAAGGAGGGGAAATGCTCAGATGGAAGCTATGTCGTGGGCTCAGTTTAGAGAATTGTTTGAGAAACAGTTTACTCCGAAATCTCGTATAGACAAGATAAATGAGGAATTCCTGACCGTGATACAGACCACAGAATCCGTAGATGATATGACGAAGAAGTTCTTGGAGATGGCTAGTTTTTGCCCAGAGTATGTAGCTACATAATCGATGAAGATGCAAAGATACATTTCTATCCTTAGGAATGACATCAGAGAAGTGTTAGCAACCTCCACCTGTACGACTGTTGATGAGATGATGGATTTAGCCTGGAAGAGGGAGCAGGAATTGCTCAGATAGGGAATAGTTAGTGGAAAGAGGAAGGTCGAACAGGTCAATACGCAGAACAAGAAACCAGCGGTGGCACCACAGCGGGGAGGCACAGCTCCCCTACGTAAATGTGTCACGTGTGGGAGGAACCATTATGTAGAATGCAAGTTTGGTATACTAGGTTGTTATCAGTGTGGAAAGCAGGGGCATGTCGCCAAAGATTGCAAGACTCCTTTGTTGGTATGTCACAACTGTTATCAGCTGGGGCACTTTAAAGCTCAATGTCCCCAGTTCCCAGTAGTAGAGAGGAGACCAGTGAATCCCCTACCCCCAGCCCGTGGTACTGAGGGTAGAAATGTGAAGCAGGAGCAGTCCCGACCGAAAGGCAGAGCCTTCCAGCTTACAGCTGAGGAGGCCAAAGTTGAACCTGATGTGGTTGCAGGTACTTTTGTTGTTAATAATATGCCTGCTTTAGTATTGTTTGATTCCGGTGCCAGTAGATCTTTTGCTGCTATTTCATTTTGTGCTCAGTTTAATATGCCGCCTGTTAAGTTAGAATTTCCTCTGGAAGTAGAAATAGCAGACAATAAGAGAACGATTGTGACTAGTATATTTAAGGGTAATGTGATAGAGATATGCGACCGTAAATTCCCTATTGACCTTATCCCTATGGCTATGAAAGAGTTCCAAGTAGTCGTTGGTATGGATTGGTTGGGTCTACATCAAGCTCAGATTTTCTGCGATCAGAAAATGGTGCGGGTACAGACCCTAAGTGGGGAAGAGCTGATTATTCGAGGTGACAGTAAGAGAGAGTCTTTCAGTTTGTTCTCTAGCAAAAGCAAGGAAGTACTTGACACACGGGTGTTCCGCATTCGTAGCATATGTGAAAGATGTAGATGTGACAAGAAAGCCGCCACAGATCCAATAAATACCAGTGATTTTCGAGTACCCTGATGTCTTTCCAGATGAGTTACCAGGAGTCCCACCAACCCGACAAGTAGAATTCAGAATTGACGTAATCCCAGGAGCAGAACCGAAAGCGAAAGACCCGTACAGACTAGCACCACTAGAAATGCAAGAGTTGATGACTCAACTGCAAGAGCTGACAGATAGGGGTTTCATCAGGCCTAGTAGTTCACCATGGGGTGCACCAATTTTGTTTGTTAAGAAAAAGGATGGCACGTTCAGAATGTGTATAGACTACAGAGAACTCAACAAGGTCACGATCAAGAACAAGTGTCCGCTTCCTAGAATAGACGATCTGTTTGATCAGTTACAGGGTGCTTCTTGGTTCTCCAAGATAGATTTGAGGTCAGGGTACCACCAGTTAAAGATCCGAGAAGAAGATATAGCCAAGACAGCGTTCAGAACACGGTACGGGCACTTCGAATTTGTTGTGATGCCGTTTGGTCTTACGAATGCTCCAGCAGCGTTTATGGATTTGATGAATCGAGTTTGCCGACCGATGCTCGACAAGTCAGTGATAGTATTCATCGACGACATTCTTATTTATTCCAAGACTTCAGAGGAGCATAGCGTTCACCCAGAGAAGTGTTAGAAATCTTACGTAAGGAGAAGCTGTATGCGAAATTCTCTAAGTGTGAGTTTTGGCTTCAGGAAGTGCAGTTCCTAGGTCATCTCATTAATCAAGAGGGAATTGAAGTGGATCCTGCAAAAGTAGAAGCTGTGATGAAGTGGGAGCCACCTCAGAATCCTACAGAAATCAGAAGTTTCCTTGGTTTAGCAGGGTATTATAGACGATTTATTCAAGACTTCTCCAAAACCGCTGTACCTTTAACTCAGTTAACCAAGAAGAATGTAGAGTTTAAATGGGGTGAAGAACAGCAGAAAGCATTTGATATGCTAAAAAAACAGGTTGTGTTATGCTCTGGTTCTTTCGTTACCAGATGGAGTAGAAGATATAATAGTTTACTGTGATGCTTCATACAGAGGGTTGGGTTGTGTTTTGATGCAAAAAGGGAAAGTCATTGCTTATGCTTCCCGCCAGTTAAAGATACACGAGAACAACTACCCGACTCATGATTTAGAATTCGCAGCGGTTGTCTTTGCTCTAAAGATTTGGCGGCATTATTTGTATGGTGTCAAGTGTACTATTTACTCGGACCACAAGAGTCTTAAGTATTTTCTAGAACAGAAGAATCTGAATATGCGACAGAGGCGATGGTTAGAGTTATTGAAGGATTACGACTGTGAGATTTTGTATCATCCGGGCAAAGCTAATGTGGTGGCAGACGCACTGAGCAGAAAGTCAGGCATTATACAGATACAAATGCAACAAGTACAGATGTCAGTAATCAATCCGATATTAGATCAGATTAAAGCAGCACAGATTGAAGCGGTTAAGGAAAATAATCAGAAAAAGGAACGTGTGAAGGGCCAAGTGTCAAAGTTAATAAAAGATAGTCGGGATCTTTTGATTTGCTATGATCGAATTTGGGTACCTAGCTACGGGGGTGTGCGACAAATTCTCTTGGAAGAAGCACATCGCTCGTAACTTTCTATTCACCCAGGGCCTACAAAGATGTATAGAGATATGAAAATGAACTACTGGTGGCCGGGAATGAAACGAGATATAACAAAACATGTAGAGAGATGTTTGATGTGTTTACAAGTCAAAGCAGCACATCAGAAACCACATGGGAAGTTGCAACCGCTTGACATTCCTGTATGGAAATGGGAACACGTTACTATGGATCTAATTACCAAATTACTTAGAACCCCTATGGGGTTTGATGCTATTTGGGTAGTAGTTGATAGACTCACGAAGAGTGCGCATTTCATTGCAATAAAAGAGGCCTATTCCTCAGAGAAAATGGCAGATGTGTATATGAAAGAAATAGTTTCCAGACACGGAGTTCTAGTTACAATTATTTCAGATAGAGATACTCGGTTTACTTCCAGATTCTGGAGTAAGTTTCATGAAGACATGGGGACGAAGCTACATCTGAGTACAACATTTCATCCACAGACTGACGGCCAAAGCGAAAGAACTATGCAGACATTGGAGGATATGATCAGAGCTTGTATCATCGACTTCGGTGGTAATTGGGATACATACTTACCCTTAACAGAGTTCTCATATAACAATAGTTTTCATTCAAGTATTGGCATGCCGCCGTACGAGATGTTATATGGCCGAAAGTGTAAAACTCCTGTTTGTTGGGGTGAAATTGGTCAGAGAGAACTGGGCAGTACAGAGATAGTTCAGCAAACCACCGAGTGCATACAACAGATACGCGAACGACTGAAAGTAGCCCAGGATAGACAGAAAAGCTACGCAGATAAGCGGCGGTCACCACTAGAGTTCCAGGTTGGAGACTACGTGTTGTTAAAAGTATCACCATGGAAATGGGTGATTAGATTCCGAAAAAGGGGCAAGCTAGGGCCTCGATTTATTGGTCCTTTTAAGAGGTACAACACACATGTAAATACATACATACGATTAAACATTAATTGAATTGTTATATTAAATATTATAATTTAATTAAAGGTTATCTTTATCTTAATTTATATTGATTAGTCATATTAGTTTGACTCTAAAAAGTCAAAATCAAAATTTTAAAAGTATAAAAATGAACGGTTAAGATTAAATATTTTACTAAATGAAAGGTCAAAATTATCTAATAATTTTTTATCAATTAGTCTTTTATATATATTAGAAGATTAGAAGATACCATATCTCAAAATTGGAAAAAGTAAAATTAAATGTACTTTAATTATATTTGAATTAATTGGTTATCGTTGTTTAATTTGATATTATCCCTTATAATCAATTCACAAAATAACCACTATTCATTTCAATTTTCATTTTACCCCCCTAATTTTTTTTATTTTTGACCTTATAATATATATTAATTACAATAGATCTTTTATTTTAATTTTCACCCACAAATAAATTTTTATTTTTCACTTTCAATCTATATAAAATTACCTTTACCTTATTACATAATTTATAGTTTCATTATCATTATTATTTTTTCTTTTGTTATGACTATCACTATTAAATATGTTTTTGGCCAAACTATATCTCATAAAACTCTAAAACTAAAAGTTTTAAGTAATTGAGTTAAACATATATAATTATATACGTGAGAAATTTAACATTGCTTCAAGTAGTTTAATAAGTTCGCATGGATACAAAAATAATAATATTGTACAATACAAATGACACCATAAAATATCAAAGTACACAACTACATATGTTTGTGAAATGTTAAGTAATGTTAGTAGAAGCTAACTTAATTGAAAGGTAAATTAGTCACTTAATACTCTTAATTATACATTATACTTATCAATCTATAATTTATGTCAATATAAGAAATTTAAGTTACATAGTGCTAGCATCACATAACATTTTCCATACACGTTTTACTTTGTATGCATATTACTTGAAGATATATTTTTTATGTAACAATTTCTTAAATATCATATTTTTATTAAGAAATTTATGTACCGAATCTATCATCTTTATTTTCTATTGTGTGTAAGGAAACAAAAATATAACTTCTAAAAGATTAATACAACGAAATGTGAGATTTTTCTTATGATACACACAACTATATGTAAATTTTTTACTTAATCCTACTAAAGATCTTTGTTGTTTTTATTTACATCCTTTTGAAGTGTGGAGGATCATTTTAATATCAAGTATTATGACCGGCTTCTTAGATTATACACGTGACACGGAAGGTTTCCAACATATTCGTTTTCATTAATAACGTAAATATTATATAATTATAATTCAATAAATTCTTATTTATATTTTAAATTTAGCATTTGTAACACCCGAAGGTCCGAAAGTTTCGTTATGAATTTCTTTAATTAATATATTAAATATTTTAATGTTTGGTTAGTTGCCTTTTTGTGCTATGTGTTTTTGAGAAACAAAGTTGGAGGGCTAGTTTCGCCAAATTCAGGAAGTTAAGAAGTCCAGGGGCTGTTTTGATAATTGCTCAAAGTAATAGATATATATGAGTCTTCTTTGACTCATTTAGAGTCAAACCACCAAGGAACCTAAAACACTCACGAATGCACACACTTTCTTAGGAGAAATTCGGTTTTTTTGATCAAGAATCAAGGAGTTGTTAGCTGATTTCGTTGCCCATAAGTGAGGTTAAGCAAGAGGTATTCCTTGTGTTCTTGTGTTGTTAGATCAAGAAATGGATTCATAGGTTGAATCCATGTAGATAGATCAAATTAGTGTGTTTTTGTGTTGTTTTTGTGTCATGTTTGATGCAAGAAAGTTGGTATTAATATTATAGAACATGTTTGTACAGTTGAATTTGAGTTTGTTTGAAATTTGGGTGTAAAAGGGTTAAGTCGGCTGGTGTTCACGAACAGGGCAAGAGGTCTGCTGTATCTATTGTTCCTACGGTCGTAGGAAAGGTTCTCTACGGCCGTAGGTAGTTGTTTTAGAGATTTTGTAATTTTGTCAACTACGGCCGTAGGAAATGGATCCTGCGGGCGTAGGACAGTGTTCTCATGATTTACCGTCTAAGGACGAAGAAAATGAACCTACGGGAGTAGTGCACCTAGCCTACGATCGTAGGAAGTGGAGATTAACCACTACGGGTGTAGGAGTGGAGTCATACGGCCGTAGTAAGGAAAACTACTACGGGCGTAGGGCTTTTAACCTACGGCCGTAGGAGGTGGGTTTTTAGCAGAACTTTGTTAGTCAGTTAGAATCTTTGCAACAACGTCTAGAAGTTAACACAGTACTTGTTTATTGCTTGTAGGCAATAAGAGTTTGGCGCTTTTGTGATAAGAGTATAATTCCTATTTGTTGTTAAGGTGAGTGTCTTACTTTTAATCAGATTTGCATACGTGTGTATATTAAATGCATGATCTGTGATTGATTATATGACCGTATTGTATTACGAACAAAGATAGGGTATATTGAGATCCTTATACCCAAGTAAGTGTCAAGGGTTACTAATACTTTGTATAGTACCCTCCGGGACTAGTTAACAGACTTGGAATAGAATTGCAGATTACAAGTTGGGATGTGAGACATCCAAAAGAGATTCGATTGCATGCTTTGTTTATTATTTCAGTAGTATACTCACTAAGCGTTAACTTACGTTCAGTGTTTTCTGTTGGCAGGTACGTCAGGCTCAGGCAAGGGGAAGGCCCCAGCGACTTCTTAGGCTGGATAGCTCTTGGGTTTTGTGTTAGACCCAATAGGCTCGTGTGACCCAATAGGCTCGTGTATTATCAGTAGAGTTACTAATCTACGTGTGTCAGTGGGCATATTATCCAACAAACTCCCACTTGAACATGACACAGCGTATCAAGAAGTAACACAGACAGAGAGCGGCCGCTAGCAAGACATCTCTGCCCCCAAGTCAACGCGAGTAATGTCATCCCAAGACAAGTACCAAATCACAACCCTATAGGTTTTATATGGCCCTATAGATAAGCGATCAATCATCCTTTTGTTCGCGATATCCTTGTGAACACGAGACATGGTTAAATGTCAATCTCCAAATCGTTCACGATTATGTTTCTCGATTTCGATTGATAGTGACCCAAAATCTAGTTGCAATCGATAAAACATCATTGCAACACGAGCACGGCCGTGCATTTTACGTCAGCTCTCAATTATCGAGGGGCCCATGGATATCTCTCTAAAACTAGAGGAACAAATCCCTTTGACTACATTTCTCCACCACATACCCCATACTTTACCTAAAAGCTCCCTTTATAACTGCCAGTCACGAACTGCGTTAGAAAGCAATCAAAGCAAAGCAGGTTTATACTTTGGAACATATGTATCTCCAGTCTCAGGACAAAATGATATTATCTTTCTGAGTTACTCATAATAGAAACCATGAAGTAAGCTCAGGTGTGGGTCGTCCAGTCACTTGACCATTGCAAGTACAGGCGAAGTGTTGCGTCTCTTTACCCAATCCATTGTTGGATAGTGACCAACCACTTCCCTCAGTCTTAATTCAAACTTCCTCCCCTTGAAGAATGACCGACTGTGGACATTTAGAATGCAAAATCATTGTGGGAAGTTTTTAAACATGCTAAGATGGAACACAGTAAAGATTCATGAAAATACCCGCCCATGGCAAATTATTAAATCACATTTAATAATCGGTATAGTATGATATACAATACTGCTTAATGTTCCCAAAAATTTAGTATATCAATATATAACTAAAATAAACTTAAGTCAAGTCCTTTTGCAAAAGGATTTGCATGAGGTGCTGATATGACAACCATCATCAGCCTACGACTTAAGCTTTGTAAACGGATCTGCCATAATGCTATCCGTTTGTACTCTCATAATGACTATACCTCCAGTCATAACCAAACCAATCATAAAGTGTTTGTTGACAAGACTATGGTCCTTTGTCCAAGTCCGAGTAACTTCATTGCTTCAGAAGGACACAATAAGGTAAATGACACTAAGGACAATGGTTCTTGTGCAAAAGCCATTATACCCTCATTATCTCAGAAAATAGGGTCATCAATGCTTTCAGAACCATTCTTAATAACAACTACACATAAAATAGGATCATGTACTCCGATCTTAATCGGCAGATTTCCTATATAGAAATTAGCAATGAAGTAATAAATTACTCTAAGCTTTATCTTTCCATAAATTTTCCAAAAACATATCTCAATATTTCTTGTACTCCATAATCAATATTATATATATGTTATAATCATTATAGACGAATAATTCCTGAACTAAGCTTTTGAACCAAGCATAGTCGGGACATTTTCTATAATATAATTATAACAATGCTCCCACTAGCCCTGACATTCATACAGGTTTAATCCTTGCTTTTGAAAACTCACATATATGATTTTCATATCAAAGCAAAGGTTCCAACCCTGAGATGTTTATTTAAGTCTATCAATAGACTTCCATAATTTGCAGACTCTACAAGAATACTTGTGCTCTTAGACTTCACAAGGATGCTTGTGCTTGTAGACAATACAAGGATACTCTTGATGTAAACGACCTCCGGATAGTGTTTTAAACACTACCTCATACAAATTCCTGTTAAGGAATGGAGTCCTTATATCAATTTATCATAGCCATAAAAGGGCAGTGATATCTTATAAGTATCTAAGTAAACTTTAACATAACCATTGGGATAAAGTTTCAAGATGATACCATCCTTACGGTCAATCATCGAGAACACCCTTCTCATCCATGCGATATTTGAAGTTGTCTACAAAACTACTTTTGACATAGCCACTGAAAGAAAGTCTTTAGATGATACCTTCCACTTGGCCAATCATCTAGAACACCTTTCCAATCAGTCAGTATTCAAAATGGTCTAAAATTTTACTCTTGGACATTACCACTAAGAGAAAATTTCCAGATAATACATCCCTCATGGTCAATCATCATGAAAATCTTTCTATTAGTCGGTATTCAAAGTTGTAAACAAATCCATGCTGGTTTCTTTCAATAAAGAACCATATACACTCTACGGGTTTCCACCCCGGTATAGGATAAAAACAAGTTTCAAACTTGAATATCCTCCATGGATTACATCTCATATTCATTGTCTCTTTTCTTTTAGCAGACTCTAGGCCCACTATGCTTCCAGTAGTTTGATGACTTATCATCAAGTCGTCTTCCTTAGATATAATAAACTATATCTTTCTGGTCTTATGACGATATATACCAGTCTAAGAGGAAATGACTATATGTCAGGTTCTCCAGCATTCTCATGCTGAATTTTAATCATTTCTGATTATGTGCTAGTGCCAACATCAGGTTATTCCATTCAAGGTCTACTTTTAATTCTACAGGCATCCATGGATAATAGTTTTTTTTACTGTAAAGAAACATTTTTAAAAACACTTTGTTTTTATAAAGTTTTGAAAAACAAATATCCCATGCTCTTAGAAGAATACCTAATGGAGTAACACCTCTAGATTCTGGATTCCTTCACCTCACGTGCAAAACGCAGGTTTAGACAATCCATACTTTGAGATGGACAAGCAAAGACACTCTTTCTAGTCTCATCCTCTAAGGTGTAGTCTCTTCCTTATCAATGTTGGTTTAAGATTAAAAACTTAGTCCGCCATTACTTTAGAATACTCCAACAATTGAGTACTAAAGTGTAACTTATCAATTACCAGACCATATCAAGAATGTCCGGTTACTCCATTATATGAACCATTATACAATGTGTCATAGAAGGAGTGAATTATGTGACATATCCATAATTCAATTGATGGTAATAGAATTTAGAACATATTAACTCAATCTACACAGTCTACACAAGGATTAACTAGGCTAAAGCTCGACAATCAACCTTTATGTAACTTGATTCGAGTATCATATTTATTTATCTATTTTAAATCAGGCACTTCGTTATGGTGTGTCTTGAACACCTCTTAGGTTTCAAACACTTAGTCTATCAACGAGTAGACATATCCATTTCTTCTACCCTCATTGGTAAAGATAACGAAGTATTTGGATTTTATACCTTATGATTTGCTTGAACGGTTTACACGCAAGAGTGTGTACATAATCCAACAAGCTATCAATCCTCTCACATACAAAAGTGAAGGATGTATAATTAAATTAACCTAATAATAAAGATTTGTTAGTCAACATTTGACCCATGATCAAATGATTCCAAATTCCTTACCACACGGAGTTTGGTGATACAAATCTTGTTTATATGGTTAAGTCAACTATGTCATAGGGATAACTTATCCAAATTATTCATGATCATGATATTACTTTTTAAGCATAAGCTTAATATAAATGCCTTGACATGTATAAACTTTGAAACAAATACATGGTTCAAAATAATATACATCGTCCAACAAAGGGCATAATAGATATAATGTTTCTTGCCACGAAAAGTGCAAAACAAATATCTATTGAGGTAATATATTAGCTAGAGGAATAGGCAAGTGTCATACTTCCAATCCTTTAAATAGAAACAACTATCTTGTTTTTCTATTTGAAGTCCAGCTCTCTGTGCCTTATATGCGTACTTCCCTTTTAATACTTATACTTTGCAGCAAATAAATTTGCAACAAATTTAAATATTATAGCTAGCGTTCAAAAACCTAGCCTTTAGAAGTAGCATTAAAAACAATTGAGTTTAATCATGAATGTACCTTAAGTCAAAAAGCTAAAAGAGTCTTTAACCCATTTAGACAAAATGGTGGCGCTAATATCTAATCTTATCTTGAAGTAGCAAACTACCCCTCATGGAGTCTAATAACCATAGGCGCAATCACATTGCCCTTTAACTCCAATATAATGGAAGACTTGATTAAAAATAAAAAAATCCATTAAAGGTCAGTTTCTATTTCATTGATTATTTGTTCCTTAGTAGCCATATTTGGGAATATATGAAGTAATCTTCATTGGTCATGTTTAGACTTTGCAGTCTCTAATCATACCATGAATCTCTATCAAAGAGTTCTTCGTTCGGTCCATGTACACCTTAAAAATAAGGACATAGACACATTTATTCCCACCTTCTTGCATCCGACAACCGACTTAGGTTTAGACACTTAATCCTCTCTTGTGTCTACGACACACATTGTGCACATCTAATGACCTAGTTCGCATTGGTAGCAAGTGGCTTTAAAAGGTTTTCTCAATAATGTACAACTTTGTCTCAACCAATAATGTTAGACAATTAAGTTTACATGTATGAGTTTATCCTTTATTAGGAACCGACGGAGTATTAATTTTGATGTGGTGTTGTTAACGTGTAAGTTATCTTTAAAGTACACAATTTAGTTAATATTGAAATGATCCTCGTTAAAATATTTTACCCATTTGATTTATAAAATCAAAATTTTAACAAGGGCTAAGAACCATATTTCACCTTGCACCGTGACGGGTTTTCCGCGGATCACGTGGCAAAGCTATTTAGGCCGGTACAAATTCACCGATTGTAATCCATTGTTACAACTCTTAGTTCCATGCGGGATCCAATTTTGACAACCATAGTTTCAAATTTGGCATGATTGATCCCTCCACACCAACTTCAAACTAAGATTTTAAATAACTCGGCTAAAGCTCGACAATTATTCAAAATATTATTTTTGAAATTGTAAATCAACCATCAAGATACACGGTGGTACTCTTGCCCAACGATTGACTCGGCTAGAGATCGACAATCAACCTTGCGAGTTGCCACCCGCGCCTTCCACACAGTCTATACAAAGATTAACTCGGCTAGAGCTCGACAATCAACCCTTGTATAACTAGATTCGGGCGGTGTCATCTTATGGGTGGTGTGCAATTTACATTTAGAAAACGGGATTTAGTTTTCCGGTTTAAAAAACCATTTGAGCAGTTAGATTAACAAATAAGTGACAAAACACATTTTTCACTTTGAATTATAAGCCATAGTTATATTCTCTTTTGTTAATCTTATGTGCGCGCGAGTTTGTTAAACCAATGTTAAAAACTCTTGAGTTTTATTATTGTCAAAAAATTGTCTAGCATGCAATCCTATAATCCATGCATAAACAATAAATAATAAAACAATCACACGCATATATAATAGTTGATAACCATGCCCCCTAAAACCTATGCGTTTTTCCCGTGAGCCACTACGGATAAAACGAAGTCATCTAAGGATATATCCTTGACTTGGATGTGCTCCCACTAAACCCGCTACCTCCATTGGGCCTCGGATTTGTGTTTGCCAAGACGTCTCTCCAAGGACTCCCGATGGTTGCTTCCAAATTACAATTACATAGAAAATGAAATAAATGGCATACAAGCCACAAATCCTATTTTCTAGTACAAAAAATACATAACATGGAATTTAAATTAAATAAATTAATTATTACATACCATGTGACATTTAGTCACCAAATGAATGAATAACTAATTTAACACAACCAAACATCCACAAGGTCTAGGGCATTTATTGGTTACCAACAACACATGAACAACATGAACAACATGGTGTGCCACACAAAACCATGTAAACTTATGTATCTTGATTAAGATTATTTCTAAAAACTCAAGGCACTAAATAATCCCATGTATATATGTATTAGTAATAACAAACCATTTTTGATGAAACATATTCATATATACATAATGTAAGTATATGCAATTACTATTTTTATGCAAAAAATAATAATATACATATAAATACACCAACCAAGATACAAGGCATCTTAATATACCAAAAAATAATTTCTGGAACAAAAATCACAGAAACCATTTTTTTTTGGATGCCAAAAACCCGACTGCAAAAACTGTTTTATAATTTATAAAAAATCTGTCAGATCAATTTACGCGCCGCGTAACCCAAAAGGTTCCGCGCCGCGTACCCCATCTGACAACAAATCCAGTTTTTCGATTTCGGGTTTTTCAGGCCACCAAGGTGTTAGATTATGTGCAGAGATAGATAACATGTATCATCGTGTCCAATACTATGTGATACTAAAGGATCACACCGCTGCACACCTAAATAGAACCTTTTGGATTTTACCTTTTGTGTATCACAATAAATATTAACGGGACCAATTAATTAATAGTTATTAATTAACTAAAAAGGTCGAGGGTATTTTCTGTAATTGATTAGTAGTTTAATTAAAGCTGGGTTTTAATTAAACGGGCTTAGGCCTAATAAGGGATTATTATATAAACCTTATTAAGCCTCATTAATCACATAAGTCAATTACAAGTCAAAAAGGATAACCCTAAAAGCTCTCTCCCTTCTCTCTCTTTCTCGGCAGCGGCGCAAAGGAAAAGCCGAACCACCGAGGGCGGTGGCCGGCGGCGACGCGGAAACACACACACACGCAGGTCACGGTTTGATCCAAGGTTTAATCCTTAGGCGGTCTAGCAGCCCGTTCGAGGTGGTGCAGTAGCGGTGGATAACCTGCAGCTGTCTAGAGGATTGAAGAAAAAGTTTTGGTTTCATCAAGGTATAACTTTTCTAATCCTTTTTCCTTTTTTAGTTTCTGTACGAGTTAGATGAGATCACTGGATGGGGTTTTATTCCGCTGTGCATGTTTTTATACCCTACAAAACCCTTCACAAGGTGCAATACCTATGTAGAGATGGCTCTGATACCACTATTGGGTTTCGTTGGCCATCTTACCCGCGCGGCGGAAGCGTGAAAAACAGATTTTCGGGTATATAAACATGATGCCAACAAGACCCACTAATGGTGGAACTCTACATAAAGATAATGCAACCAAATAAAAGAGATGGGATAAGTAATATACCATGCTCCAGCTTCTGATTTCTTCATGTTGGGATGAACTCTAAGTCACAAGAGAGCAACTCTCTATTGATAGTCCACACCAAGTTTGTTCGATCCTCAAATGCTAGTAAGCCTTCTTGTGATCTTCAAAGCCTTGAAATCACACTTTGGAACCAAGATATCACTAAGAACACTTATGATTTCTGGAAAAGATCAAGAACAACCAAGAACACTGGTGTGCAGCCCGCGTACGGGTATTTTTAAGATGATTAAAAGTTTTCACACTGGTGTTTTAAATTTATAAAATGGAATTACGAAATAGGTACTACACACGACTCAGGCAAGTATGACCTGGTCAATAGTAGTATAGATAGAGTAAGACCGAGTATCGTTCCACTGGGACAGAAACTACCAATATTCTACCATCATCGTTGTTTGATCAGCAAAACACTTTGGAGAGAAGGAAAAGACAAAGAAACTAAAATACATAAAGATAAATATAATATAATACAGGGATAGAACGGATTAATACCGGGTAAATATTCACTTGGACTTCTGATTCATCTGAACCAGTCACAGCAATAAATACAACAATGAAGACTTGACATAGATATAATTTAGGCACAGAGCATGCTGTTCTCTCTAATACTCACAAGTCATATTATCATGTAAATCATCACTCGAGTTATCAAGACTCAGATTAACAATCAAGTATAGCATGTAAATATAGAACCATAAGACAATCACAGATCCACTTAACCATGTTTAAATCCAGCTACTAGTCATACACTCTCGGTCAAATGATATGTCTCATAGCCTTCAAAACATAGGAAAGGTGTTAAAGTGATTTAAGAATGATTTAAATATGAGAAACAACAAACTGAAATTGAATAAAAGTGCATATGGCCGCATGTCAGTGACATGTGGTCGCAAGGGTACATGCGATCGCATGGCTTTACCCTTGCGGTCGCATGAACCCTATTTCCAGCAGAAATCATTTATGCACCAAGGATCAAACACGTATAACCTGGACTTTCATCCAAGGTCATAAGTAGATAGTAAATGAACACTATGATGTTATGAACCCAACAAGACTCAAACCACGTGCATTGGATTTAAGATCGAGCCTTACGTTATTTCCTTCAGATATCATCGTGTTAAGTACTATTTCTAGTACTTAACACATGTAAAGCATGAACACGTAAGCATGCACATAGAATCGTAGATCTCTGATTCTTAATGACATTAGGAGTTCATTTCAACCTTAACATGCTCAAGAACACCTTTTCAATCCTTTTTATTCTTTTGTAGTTGTTATGATCAAATAATATACTTAAATACTTGGAACTTTCGTTAAGATGTTAAGCATATGTAAAACCATAATATGATGAATATGACCAACTTGTTATGACCTGGAAATAATCAAAGACAAATCCCAAAAATGCTTTTCTGATGACAACCTTGCTTGTTACACCATTTCTAGTGATAACTACACAAGATCTTGAGATTAAACCATCATCTTTGAATATGCATGGAATGTAACCTTTATGTTTTCACATAAAAGATTACCAAAACATGAACATGAACATATTTAACATAAGAACATGATTAAACACATTTATATCAAAGATCAAAACATACTTTTTATATTAATTAATCAAGAAAAGATTATATTGCCATAACTTGGCCAAGAATCATCTTGGCCTAAGTGAAATAAGATAAACTTCATCAAAAACAACAACATCTGGAATACATGATACATAATTAAGAACAGAAGATAGAATGATTATACCAAGTAACCCCAAGATTATGTGTACTTTGAAGCTTCCAAGTGTTGTTCCAAGCTCCTACCAAGCTCTCCTCCTTAGGTATCACCATGGAATGGTGTTTGAAGTGTTTAGAGGTTTAGGAGAGTGTTTGGAGGGAGAGAGATCCGGAGCCAAGGCTGGGGAAAACTCAGCCAAGCCTGGAGAAACTTCGGCAGAGCCTAGGAGTCTCGCAGAGCCCCATCTGGACATCTCTGGGTGAGAAAACACCGAGGAAAGCCCGAAGGCACCCTCTGATATATTCTATCGAAGTGAGAGGCTTGGCCTGCTATTTATAGGCGAAAAATGAGATTTCCGTGCCGCGTAATGATCGGTTTCCGCGGCGCGTAAATTGCTAGCTGGCAAGATTCCTCGCAACTTGTTCTGACAAAACGGTTAGCCGAATTTTGGTGGGCGGGGTCCCTTGCGGTCGCAAGGGATTCCTTGCGGTCGTAAGGACCTGTTTTTAACAAAACTTCGCTTTTTGCTTGATAATCGCGGGATTTGTCCATGTTTCTTATGTAAAGCTCTTTTAGACCTGTATGGTGAACTTTTATCATATTAGAGCATTAAATGGACATATTACCATGGAAATGGGTTAAGAATGGGTGCGTTTGGGTATATAAAACATGTATAAAAACGCATATATCAAACACTTATGAAAGTGTATGCATGTGTTCTTGAGTGAGAGAGAGAATTCCTTATCAATACTTGTTCAA
This sequence comes from Pulicaria dysenterica, assembly GCA_947179395.2. Taxonomy (NCBI): domain Eukaryota; kingdom Viridiplantae; phylum Streptophyta; class Magnoliopsida; order Asterales; family Asteraceae; genus Pulicaria; species Pulicaria dysenterica. Next base: position 12,082,445 of record OX359291.1, read on the forward strand.
AATATCTTCCTTATCACATCTAAAAGACATACATGACTTTTTTTCACTTATTTCAGCAGATAGACAAGGTCTTAAAGTCATGCATAATCATTCTAGATGTCCCATAAGTCAATAACTTGAGCCAAGCAACAACCAAAAAGTCAAGCTTCTGTCAGGCAGATTACGCGCCGCGTAATCCTATATCTTACGCGTCGTGTAACCCTTTTTCCAGATTTCAGTTTCTCTCGTTTGCGTTGTGTGCTGTCGGGATCAATCCTTGGCGTGTGACCCAATAGGCTCGTGTATTATCAGTAGAGTTACTAATCTACGTGTGTCAGTGGGCATATTATCCAACAGTTAGATCAAGAAATGGATTCATAGGTTGAATCCATGTAGATAGATCAAATTAGTGTGTTTTTGTGTCATGTTTGATGCAAGAAAGTTGGTATTAATATTATAGAACATGTTTGTACAGTTGAATTTGAGTTTGTTTGAGATTTGGGTGCAAAAGGGTTAAGTCGGCTGCTGTTCACGAACAGGGCAAGAGGTCTGCTGTATCTATTGTTCCTACGGTCGTAGGAAAGGTTCTCTACGGCCGTAGGTAGTTGTTTTAGAGATTTTGTAATTTTGTCAACTACGGCCGTAGGAAATGGATCCTGCGAGCGTAGGACAGTGTTCTAATGATTTACCGTCTAAGGACGAAGGAAATGAACCTACGGGAGTAGTGCACCTAGCCTACGATCGTAGGAAGTGGAGATTAACCACTACGGGTGTAGGAGTGGAGTCATACGACCGTAGTAAGGAAAACTACTACGGGCGTAGGGCTTTTAACCTACGGCCGTAGGAGGTGGGTTTTTAGCAGAACTTTGTCAGTCAGTTAGAATCTTTGCAGCAGCGTCTAGAAGTTAACACAATCATTGTTTATTGCTTGTAGGCAATAAGAGTTTGGCGCTTTTGTGATAAGAGTATAATTCCTATTTGCTGTTAAGGTGAGTGTACTTACTTTTAATTAGATTTGCATACGTGTGTATATTAAATGCATGATCTGTGATTTATTATATGACTGTATTGTATTACGAATAGAGATAGGGTATATTGTGATCCTTATACCCAAGTAAGTGTCAAGGGTTACTAATACTTTGTATAGTACCCTCCGGGACCAGTTAACAGACTTGGAATAGAATTGCAGATTACAAGTTGGGATGTGAGACATCCAAAAGAGATTCGCTTGCATGCTTTGTTTATTATTTCAGTAGTATACTCACTAAGCGTTAGCTTACGTTCAGTGTTTTCTGTTGGCAGGTACGTCAGGCTCAGGCAAGGGGAAGGCCCCAACGGCTTCTTAGGCTGGATAACTCCTGGGTTTTGTGTTAAAAACGTTTTTAAAACACTACTTTTAGTAAACCAGTTTAGCACCAATGTATATAGTAACAGTCTTTTGTAAAACTCCAATCCTTTTGGGTGCTAACAGTTGTATAATATGTTTAATAGTTTTCTAAGAAAAGTGGTGTTACAACATTATTAATCATACTATACATAAATAATTAGATGAATTATATTTTAACTTTGCAGCTTTTAACATGTCTCTTACATGGTTTTCAATGAATAAAGTATTAGTTCTTCACAATATGAATAATAACTTCATATTATCACAACCAATGACATAGTAGACAATTAAGTATTCAAAAAACGTGTACATGCTGATATGTCGAAAGAAACAAAACATCCACACCTCCAACAGGTTACAACAAATAATAATGCAAGGTTAAAGATATTGATCGATAAATGAAATTAGATATGCAATCTCAAAAGTACACAGTTTTTATGTATATTTTAGTACAAGCCCAATTCTTTTTCTATAAAAACATCCGTACCTCCAACATGTTCCAACATATAATTTTAGTTTAGTTAAGTACTTGATAAACTGTACACTATTTTTATTTTTTTAGATGATGATTATCAAACTAAATAATATGTATCTACACTACATACGCACAAAAATCTTATGTATAATACTATATATATATATATATATATATATATATATGTATATATATATATAATAAATTAGTATGAGTTTGATAATTTAAATATCATCCCGGCGCAACGCGCGGGCATGATATAACTTGTTTTGATCAACTCTTGGATAAACAAATCAAGCTTCAGCATTTTAGAATTTGAAACATATCACGATTGAATCTACCAAATTTAAAGTCAAAATCGATTATTACTTACCAAGTGAATGAATATGATTATGCAAGTAGAAAGCGTAAAAGTATTAAGATGAAGTAATTAAATTGATTCATGTTAGTTTTTTTAATTAATACTAATTTAAATACGTATATTACACAGCTTAATTCAAAGTATGTATAAATCTAAAAATTTATGAAGAAACATCTTATAATTATAGTAAAATAACTCTAATTTGATATGTCTCACATAATAATCACATTTAACATGACTTGACAATTGTTTGTTACAAAATAAACATTCAATCTTATGATATATACAAAATGAAATTTTAAAAATATGTTACATAAGTATGCAATAAACAATTTACATGCTCGTCAACTACGACCATCCTAATTATTTGGTCTTTGACTATTTTGATATCCGGTAATGATGGATATAATTGTAACTTTATGTGTAGGGATTTCTGTAGATGAAGTTAAAATTATAACCGAGTAAATACAATATTCTAAGGTGTTGTTTGTTTTTTAAAAACAGATCTGTTTTCCTCTGATGTTTGCGGACATGCAGACATTTAAAGAACAGACTGTTTGTTTTTGCAATCAGAAAAGAGCTTTGCACATCTTTTTACATCTATTTCCAGCAGATGTGTATCATTCTCTGTTTTAAATAGACATTCTGACATGTATATCTGTTACACATTATTGTCCTTAGTTCTAGCTCTATAATCATATTATTATATAATACGGACATTTAGTTGATTGTGTGTGATGAACGGACCACTATTTGACCACCGGTAAACCCGGTTGTACACACATACATATACATACATAAATACATACATACACACACAAATATACATACATACATACATACATACATACATACATACACACATACATATACATACATACATACATATATATGTCTATGTATACATACATATATATGTCTATGTATACATACATATACATATATATATATATATATATATATATATATATATATATATATATATATATATATATATATATATATAGGAAAAAGTTCATGCGAGAACCATTCTTAGTGCGAGAACCGCGAGAACCAATCTGAGCCGTCCAATTCCCTCTCTTTCAATGTCATTGCCCACCCATGAATTCCTCATATGCACTTTGCCACACTCTATCCCTCCACGCTCACCATCCATGAAACTTCCCATATCCAAGGAACGGCCGCGATTGGTTCTCGCGGTTCTCGCACTAACAACGGTTCTCGCATGAACCCTATATATATATATATATATATATATATATACACACACACACATACCTACAATCATACTTACATATATACATACATACATACATACACAAATATACATACATACATATATATGTCTATGTCACTATGTATATATAATATATACACAAGATAAACACCCACCCACACACACACACACACACACACATACATACATATATATATATATATATATATATATATATATATATATATATATATATATATACCTACAATCATACATACATATATATGTCGATGTATATATAATATATACACATGATAAACACCCACCTACCCACACAAACACACACACACACACGTATATATATATACACATGCACATACATATCTAACAAGTGTCTTCAAGTTATGGCTCAAATCAAATGTTTAAAATTCGAGTTGTTTTTTATAATTGTACTAAAATGTATGAATTTTCTCATGTGTTTATTTAAAAGTTTACTTTGTAACATGACATTATTTAAGACAATTTCTTAAGTTTAAAAAACAAACAGTCTTCTTGGTGCAGACTGCAGACAATTAGTCCACATCTATTTCTGCAGACATGGAAATAGAAGGAAACAGACATCAGACATTTTATATCTGAAAAAACAAACAACACCTAAGTAGAACTTGTAGTTATATGTTTTTCTTATGGATGCTTATTTGGGATTATCGATAAAAATAAAAGATAACGAATTTGTTTAAAAATAAAAATTATTAAATAATAAAAAAATATTAAATAATTATAAAACATAAAATAAATAAGAGTTTAAAAATAGAGATAGATGACATCAAGACCTACACCAACATGTGAAGTGTCGACAAGAGGGAGAGGACATATATGATGGTATAAACGTATTATGACACAAAGAGAAATGACAATATCTATCTTACACGCAATCATTCATTATTGTTAGAACTAGAGACAATAATATTAAGTATTTATTGATTATAACTAAAAAGAAATTTAAACGGATTACATAATATTTTGGAATGATATAACCAAGAATTTAGTTAAACATGATGGTTTGAAATGTTATAAAGAGTAGAATATTTATAAATTAAGGTGGGTAAATACGATATTTTAAGGTTTAATATGACATGTATGAACTTATCTATAATAATTTTGATTCAAATCAAATAACTTTAACTCTAAAAGTTAAAGTCAAACTAATATTTCAATTAAAAGCATGTTTGAGATGTAATTTTACAAAAAACAAACAAATAAGATTGTTTAGTAGAGATGACCCAAGTTAGTCTTTTATTTATATTGACATTATACACGCGAAATGCGATAGCGATAACAATAGTTTTTACTCAAAAACATGTTCGATTTTAAGAATACAAGGCATAATATGTGTGAAATACAATGCCAGAAAATTAAATCTATTTGACAACATATCTTATTTCTTCTGTTTTTCTCTTTTTCTGTTTTTTTATTTCTTTTTTATCTAGTCAACTCTTTTGTTAGTTACCAAAGTAGTTTTTGAAAACCAACAAAATAAAGATATATATTCTTAATTTCTTATTAAATAATTATAGAAAATAATGTAGCCTTAAAAATTGTATTAATGTAAGTGTTTTAATCCATATTAGATTAATTAAACAGTTATTAGTTTAATTAATTATTAAAGTAACAATTATCATAAATTAGTTGAGATAATTAAGAAAATAATTGATTAAACTAGTGTTATAATGTCTTTTTCTCAAGTTCTTTTAGCAAAGAAAAGAAAAAAAATTTGAACCAAATATTATAAAAACTATGTTCTCGAGTTTTATTTAATGAATGAAAGAGAAGAAAAGTGAGTGATTTAAAAAGGAAATTTATATTTATTTTACCTCAAAACTTATACTCCAAAAAATAAGAGGATTTAAAAGAAAACAATTCATCTTCTTTTTTTCTTTTTCTTAAACTCGAAAACTTGTAGTAAATATTCATATCTTATCCATAAAAAATGTACTACTTAAAGTTTTACAAAGGGAGACCGAGAGAGTAAAGAAAAACAAAATTTCGTTTTTAATACGAAAAATGTTATCCTAAGACCGGCCGCATTAGTTGAAGAAGCCGATGGCTTGGGCTGATGTGGAGCAATGAACCCAATGGGAACACCATCACACGTCATTGGGTGATGGAGGGTTCCCAACCCATCAAGACCACAAACCCGATGGGATACCCTCTCGGGTCTTCTTTTTTCTTTTTTTTAAAATAAAAAAATAGAAAGGGTTGAATTGGGTTGGATGTGGGGGTTATAGGGTTGGAAAGGGTTGGAGGTGGAGGATGATGTGGATACTGATGTGGCGGTGCTTTTGATTGGGTAAGTTGGATTGGATGCTGATGGTGTAATACGTAAAGAGAGATTGAGAGAGTGAGAGATCGACTCGAGAGAGTAATTAATAATGAAAATCATATCATAATATTAATATTAATTATTAAAATTAAAATTAAAATTAAAATTAAAATAAAAATTAAAAATAAAAATAAAAATAAAAATTAAATCTAATTTTCTATTGAAAATCTTATCCGACCCGAATAACCTGCCTTGAAATTCTCTTTTTATTCCGGCATCTCTTTTGGAGATTAAAACCCCCCAAAAACATCATCACCGATCCACTCGCACATTCTCAATTCAAGCTTCAGTCAACCATAAGCCCTAATTCCCAACTATGCAACCCCAGAAACCCCTACCGGAATCTGACCTACCCTCCCTCGCCGCCATCAAAGTCAAGTCTTCCTCCCCTCGTTTCCGTCCTACTGCCAACCCTTCCGCCACCGAAACCCCTACTGCCGGCGCCCAACGCCGGATAGGCATCGCCGTCGATCTTAGCGACGAGAGTGCCTTTGCTGTCAAGTGGGCCGTCCATCAGTATCTTCGCCCTGGTGATGCCGTGATCCTCATCCACGTCCGTCCTACTTCCGTTCTTTACGGCGCTGACTGGGGCTCTGTTGACCTTTCCATCGTTGACACTGACGATGAGGCATCGAAGCTAAAGCTTGAAGACGATTTTGATACTTTCACGACTACCAAATCCGCTGACCTAGCACAGCCTCTGGTGGACGCGCACATACCGTATAAGATCCATATAGTTAAAGATCATGACATGAAGGAGAGGCTTTGTTTAGAGGTGGAGAGGCTAGGGTTGAGTGCTGTGATTATGGGAAGCCGAGGGTTCGGTGCGACGAAACGCGGGAGCGACGGCCGGCTTGGGAGTGTTAGTGATTACTGTGTACGCCACTGTGTGTGTCCGGTGGTGGTTGTGAGGTATCCCGATGAGAAGGATGCTTCTGCTTCTGCTGAGCCTGTGGTTTCGGTGGCTACTGCTGACGATGAAGAAGACGAACCTGAATATCATGATGCAACTGATGAGCGAAAATGTTAGTGCTCTTTACCTTCTTTTCATATCAACTTTATCGTTTGATACTGCTGTATTGGTTTTATGTTAGTGTGTTGCATTCAGGGGAAGGGTAATGCTGTGCCTTTTCAATCCATAGATGTAGTTTGCTAAAAGTGGGAAGAGTAATAAATAAAGCTTGTTGGTTTGTTTCTTTCTGTTATTTATTGTGTTAGCTGCTAAATATGTATTGCCTAATCAATGAGGGAGTGTCTGGTTCAAAGTTCTTTATAAGAGTCCTTTAAGGCTGGCTGCATTTAGTTGCGCGTATTTGAGACTGGATAGGTCATATAGATGCTTTTGGATAGGCAGTAATATTTTCAATGAATGTCTTATTGCGGTTAGATTCTATCTGTAGGTGATTTCCGGTCCATAATCTTTTGCAATCTTATAACCTTTGCCTTTCTTGACGAGAGAATTCATCCCCTTCTAAAATTACTTCAATTTTAATTTGGAATGCCCTGTGACTATGAAATTGTAGTTTTACCTTTGTTTGGTGAATTTCGAAGGTCAGATGACCGATTTGGCAAGTGTTAGTATTACAACTTAATGGTAGTAATGACTGGTTCATTTTTCTGTTCTATGGCTTGTCATCCTGGAGCCTTTTTTTAACTTCTAGCTTCTGGACCTCTGTTGAGTCACAGATAGAGTTTGTTGTCATTGAAGGACATGTAGTTGTTAGTAAAATGATCAAACATTACATAAAATTACGTGTCTAGCCAGACCTTGTAAACTTTCATGTGTAGAGAGATGTATAAATTATAATATATGTGTCAAAATTACACTTTTTTGTTGAACTCGACTTTGAGTACGAGTGTTCTTGAAATATGATATTGGACCTCATCTAAAAGATGCACATGCATCTGTTTAATCTGTGTGATACACTCATACTATGTTTTGAATTCACTTCCCGTATGTTTTTGTTTTCATGATGTCTTAAGTTTCTGAAGTAAGGTAAAGTTCAGTCATTGCAAGGTCTATATCTTAACAATATATAATTGGTCAGACAAAATATTATTATATTCATCATCTTTGATGCAAGAGGAGTGTTATTCATTGTGCTATGACCTTCTAATGTGATCGCTGCTTTTCATAGGCCTTTATTGGTAGGTATCTCATAGGCAATTAATAGAGAATAGAAAGTGTCCTTCGCCTATTTCACATCTGCAGGTTTACTTTCTTGATATGTATTTACACATTATGCATCTATTGTTTTGCCTATAAATTTTAACAGGTAAAATAAGTTAGATTTAGGCTTGTTACCAGATTTAAGGTTAGCTTAAAAAGTTTAGCAGATAGTTACATTTTATTAATTTTTTTATTATTGTTATGATAAAAAAATAAAAATAAAAATAAATAAATAAATTAGCAAACATAAAATGCAGTCAAGGGGGACTGAACACCTGACTTTCAATTTGCAAGTATACCACCTAAACAATATTGAACACCTGAAGTCCTGAACACCACCTCTTATGGCTCCATGATTCTCTTGTTTATTTTTTGGCATCTAAATATGTCATGCTAGATGCTTCCAGGCAGGCTGCAGCAATACTCTCGATGTATGTCTCATTGCCTTGTTCCTTGACACAAACACCCAGTTTGATATTAGGTTTTCCACTTATAGGTGATATTTGACCCTTAAAACATTGCAATCTTGTTGTCTTTGCCTTTTTGAGTGAAGATTTAATTTGATCATCCATTTAGTGTGTCCTATGAAAATTGTAATATTACATTAGTTTATTATTTATTTATATTTACCTACGAAAATGTAGTTGCTCTTACTTTTATGATGCTGTAGAGCAGCCATGCACTTCCATCATACATGGTTGACTTGGTAGTATGTATTTAATACTCACCTTGTACAAGTAATCAAGTAATCCATCATCAATCTCTTTTCTCCACATTCTCCATCCCCAGCTATCTCTTAGTTTTGCAAATATGTTTGGCTTATTTGATTTTATCATTGTAGAAAGAATTGAACTTTTTGTCTGTTCATTGGAGGAAGTTTAATTATGGTTTTCTTTTGATGTATGTAAACACAAATGTCAATGGTGCGCGCACACGATGGCATCTGTCTTTAATGCTGCTTTATATATTCTTTCTAAGGATGCAATAGCACTAGTTGGTACCCCTATGTTTCATGCCAAATATGAATGTTTAGAAACATTGTTAACTGGCCATTTACCTAACTTGGGGTCTTGGAGACCGAAAAACACTGTAGTATTATTCATTAAGATAAAGATGATAAGGCTAGCATGTGCAGTCTTGTGTATTAGCTAGTTATATAGATTTTACGGTCCTGTTGTTACTTTATAATTATTTTAGAACAGCAACTTGCTACGGTGTTTATGTTCATAGTCTGCCAGCATGCTTGTCAACTATGTGCTTCACAATCATGCAAAATTTGAATGCAGTCCAGCTTTCTGGTCTAAGTTCTGATATATTATTGATCTTCTTACTTCTTGTGTTAACTTTTTGGCAGAAGCATAGCTGGAATGGTCTCTGTGTGAACTTTTCATTCAAAGGCAAGTAACTAGAGGTGGCATTTTTAACCCATTACTTACAAATGTCAAACGTGTTGATTCACATTATGTTTATTGTTGTCGACAGAATCTAAAAGTTGGTTTAAAAGACAATGGGTCGACTTCGCCTAAAGTCTATTTATAATTCTTAAACCCTAAATCTTTTTATTTAAAAAACTCAAAGGTCATTAGTGGAATAGTATATAGTTTTAAAAATAATATTTTATTGGAAAAAAATGTGTGCTGGTCCAATGTGAACTGACCCACTTAGATACCCACTCATTTTCCCAACTATTTGACAACACCTGCGTCTGATTCTATTTATTGGTCTATGGAATCTGAGTCTTCATTCCACATGCAGGATTATTTATGTTTCTGTATAAGTTATGCATGTAATTTGTTAACCTATTGATGGTCCTCTCATTTATTTATGTCATGCAGGATGACCAGAAGGCATGCATTGCAGTCTGCAAAGTTGAGGTGAAAATTAACTAGTCATTTTTTTTTGGTGTTTGAATTTGGATAATATGATATATGAGCTCTGTCCGAGGTAGAAATTGGTGTTAGTTTTTATAATGATCAAGTGTTGCGTCTACCAGTTGTGTAACTGGATTTGACTGTGACATAATACTTGAATGTAATATAACTGTTTTTAATTATGTATCTGCATCTGTTTTCTAGTTTGCATGATTTTTTTGTTGTTGTATAGAATGGTACACCATCCTTGCGTATTAACACCTCTTTCGATCCCTTGAGCCAATTTATTCTCATCATGTTACCGGTGTTTTGGATTGTGATAAAGCCCGATGCTTTGCATTGGCTGACTTTTGCGATGTTGTGTAACTTGAAAATTGGAAGTCGTGATGTAATATGGATTATGTCTAGGTTGATCTGGTGGTAGACAAGTGATGGTAGATGGGAGGCTCACCATGCTGGGGCCCACTAAAGTGGCATTAGGCGGGACAAGTATTTGACAAGGTTTCAAAGATGCAGACGACACTGTCGCAGTTGGGTGGCGTGTTGTATGGGGCTAAAACCCTGCTGGGTTGACAATGACCAATGTTTGCTTTGATAGGTGGGATGAGAGAAGGAGAACGAGCTAGGCTCATCGAACAAAAAGGACAAGCGTTTGATGGACGATGAGTCAACCTCTTGGGACTAATCCATGGGTGAAAGAGGTGGATGAGGTATGGATACAAAAACTCGTGAGGCTTGTGTTCGACTACGTGTACACACCTTTCGGGGGTTCCTTAGGGACCGATTCACTCTGCGTAGATTGATTGAACGCGGAAAACCTTCCACTGGTAGGAGATCGTGTTTTTCACAGTCTTTCTTGCTATCATGTCAGCATTCTCACTTCTGAAGGGCTTTAAAGGGGTTTCATATAGTGGGAGGCTGGCCTTCTCTCTTCCCAATTCTCCTAATAAGACCTCTTTCACTCACTTAGTGGACGGCCAAGTAGAGTATACTAGGGCGCTTGAGAGAACCATGTCGAAGGAACTCGGCAAAATGCCTATCTGGTCCAGCCCTAATCTCCTTTCCCGACTACTATTCGAATATCGATCTCCTGCTACGCGAGAAAGTCTAAATTGCTCTCCAAAGGGCAACTTTTAGTAAGAGATTCGTGAGTTTCAGGCTTCTTAGAATAAGATATTACTAGAAGGAAAGTAGTCCAACTCAATGTCTTACGCATCAGTGGCATTTGAGTAACAGGCCGCGATCTGTCATCAAGCCTCATAGGCAAAAGACAAAGCTAAACAAGGGTTCAAAATTGAGTTCACTGGACCTCGGAAGTTCGAGCGAGTTAAGCTTTCCTTCGTTTATTCCCTAATCCTCTTAACCGAGCAACTGGATAGAAAGATACCTTGAAACTTGGGAAATAACAGCTTGGGAATGATTGAGCTCTACTGTATTGTGAGGTACATGCATTAGGTTGCTATTGTTGGGGTGATGGATGGATGGATGGTTCCATTCGTTTTATGTGAAATCTAGTGAAATGGTGTATTCTCAATTTCGGTTGTTCCATCTTTGGAGGGAAGTTATACGAGCTAACATTAGTAAGCACACACAAGATATGATCAAAGCAAGATCACGAAAACATTTGAATGATTAAGTCAACTATCTGAAATACAGAATCCAAGTCATGAAGGAACATGCGTGATCAGCTCAAACTCTGAGATCCATATAGTGCTATGATTCTTGCAACCGTAGAGGCTGGTTATTGTCATGACGCTAAATGACATGATCGAAGATAACATTTTGGTGGGCTGCACAAGCTTGATTTGGGCCTTAGCAGGGCACTAGTAGCAAGGAAAATTGCTAACTTCGGGCAAGTGCGGGGCCATGTTTGCTGGTTTACGGAGCCAAACTTGTAGAAAAAAGGGCTAAGGGACATTAATGGAGGCGAAAAGTTTGTCGCGGCACCAATGTATTAGCCGCACTCTCTAAACATGCAAAGTATGATGGAGGTGGTGATGGTAATCATGCATACTTAATTTGGTAAAGGGATTTACAACCAAGGGTTGTAGGACATTAATCGGAAGCTATTATCATTGACCTTCATGCAAGATCAAGGAAAAGGCACATTTTTTTAACGGCAAAAAAGAGTGACTAGGACGAAGCTTTGGCATTGCATCACCTCCCACCTTGCCCGGAAAAGGCACGTTAGTAGGGGTTTTGGGTTGATCTAAAGAATTGACTCACACTTCGAATTAATAGATGCCTTGTGCAAGTCTAGATCATAGTTGCTGGTCTTGTTTTTAAGGTCGTTTCATTACTCATAGTTGTTAGAGGACTAAAACGAACATCAATAGTGAGACATTTTAATTAATAAATTTACACATTTTATTTTGTTTTTATTCAAGATTTATTTCTCTTGCTTTCTTTTTATGTAAAGTTTCTTACTAAATTTTTGAATCGGTTGCTATAATAATAACTCTCTTTCAGACTTTCAATAGATAAAATAGACAAGCAATTTCCTCTTTCTTTGTGACATTAACGTTCTTTAATAATTATTTTTATTAATTTCAACCATCTTTAAAAAACTTTGTTGTGTTTGAGAAATATATAGTCCCGAGAACGGTTAACATTATTTTATATATAATATAAGCCATTTAGAAAAGAAGTTAGTTTTTTCTTATATAGTTAATTATATTAATGAGTGTTGTTATTTTCTAAATGATTAATTTAATTATTTAACAAGTCTTAACTACAGAAACAAACCTATTATATATGTAATATATCATTTGTGTCGAGCTTAGATAATATTTTAACTTGTTAGGTGTTACTAGAACTGCCAAATATTTCTCGCTCATATATACTAGCAAATTAGTCTAATGTTGTAATGAAAGTAACTCCTTGACCTTTTGTATTTGTATATTATTTTTATATTAAAATATAAAAAATTATAAACGTGGGTAAAAATATAGTGTTATTGATTTATTATACAGGTTTACATCTAAAAATAGGGAAATTAAAGTTAACCTATGGTATCTATATTTGTGAAAAACTTATCAAAATTCGAACTTTTAAGTGTGAAAATACTGAGAACATTTGCCTACTATATAAATTTACGTTTAAAAGCATCAACTTTTTCGAATCTAGTTCATTAATACATGTATACGTAAAATTACAATTTTGAACTTTTTGGAGATCAATGTGTGAGGTTTTTGTTGCTTTTACTAAAATACATATATGTTTAAACTATTTTTTACATATACACTCTTAAGCGTGATGACAACTTTCTATTTTAATGTTTCCATACATTTTTTTGTAATGTTGTGTATATTAGCAACACTTATTAGTTCAATTATTTATAAGTAACTTAGTAATTAAATTTGGATAAGGCTTTAATTAGATTTGGATTAAATCCTGGACTGGATTTAGAAAGTATAATTCTAGTAGGGCAAGTATTTAGTGTTGGACTACACAATGATCTTTTCAAAAACATTTAGGGTATGTTTGGTTGGACGGAAAAAAATAACAAAGGAATGGAATGGGCAAAGGAATGGAATGGGCAAAGAAATGGAATAGTTCATTATCATTCCATCTGCATGTTTGGTTGCTTCTCGGAATGTAATAAATTGTTACTGCCGTATGTTTGGTAAAGAAAAATAGACATTGGAATGGAGTAAAATAAATAAACAATGACCAAAATGCCCCTGAATTAAAAAATATATATAACTTAAATTTAAATAATTTAATATAATAAATATTTATTTTAAATATATTTTACACATCTTAAAAAAATTGATAAATATCAAAACTACGAGAGTCATTATTTATTGGGTACCATGTTATATGATACATCGTACCAAAGCGATCCGGAATGAGCCTACCCTCCTCCGTATCAAATTTTAGAAATTAGCGAAGGGCGTTCCCGATCCGTGTTCCCGTACTGGAGTGTTCCGCGGTCTATGTGACTATGAGCAAAACCATATAAAAATTATATACAAGAGTACAACGTCAATTAAGAACGGGAGAAAGGGCATGTTGGTCATTTTATATCCCATTACCAACGGAATGAACAAAGAAAGAGAGTTGAGGAAGGAATGAAATAGAAGGAATGACATTACTTTTGTAATGCTTCATTCCATTCCCTAATAGTAAACAAACATGTTATTAGTAAATGAATGGAATGAGTGTTTTCATTCCCACACCTATTCCTCTATAACAAACATTGCCTTAACGTAGCGGAAATTAAAACAACTACCACATATTCCATCAATGAACCCAAATTTGCAACTAACAGAACTAGTCAAAAGTTTACCTTAGTATAGTAGAAACCTTGAGTTAGAGGGCTTAATCTTTAATCCTTCTTTTATCACCGCAAGAACCTTGTAATTTCCAAGTGCTAGCTTGATGCCCTCCAAGAACACTTGATCTTTTTGTAATATCCCAAAATTTATAATATCTTTACTATTAGTTAATGAGGTGGTTCTAATGCTCATTAGAATCTGTAAATTTAAAAAGAAACCAAGATAGATCATAGATAAATTGTAAAATTAATGTTTATAATGGTGATTATACCAATTTGAGTTTATATGATCGTGAAGTACGACTTATATTACATGAAGTACAGTTAAATTTAGCTTTATAGGCATGGAATATTGGTCATGGCAGATTTTAAGACCTATTGCATAATGTACAAGTTTATAATGCATACTTAGTTGGTTAAAGAGAGTAATAATCAAGAATCTCTAAGGGTTATATATGACAAGTCTAAAACTTGTGGGTTGAAAGTGTAAATAGCAAGCTTATAAGCTCCAAATCTGGAGCATTTGACTCATTTGATTCCCCTTTGGTCTTGAAAAAGCGAGAAAGGAGAGATAGAGAAACATGTGTGAATAATTTGAGCTACATCAAGAAGATTGTAAGAATTCTGTAGGCTTTCAAGTCAAAATTGGGATGCTTTTTTTTTGGATAAAATTACCAATTGTAGCTTTGAATTGGGTTGGATAAATGCGAAACTGATTTGGACTTTGTTCTCAACTAAGTTCTACACCTTAATTGTATTTGATCTTACTGTTATATGATGTATTTGATAACCTATTTGACGCATGTTGAAATTCTTAACAAATGGATCACAACCCATCAAGTTTGGGTTCAATTCAAATGAATTATGTTAAATTCTTGTTTATGGTGTCTTTGGATCTGTTTTAGTATTTGAAAAAGTTCTTAAGAAGCTTCAAATATGAATTGGTTGAGACCCATTGATGTGTTGTTTGATTTCATGAGCCAAATAGGTCAATTTAGGTTGTTTATGCAAAGTTAGGGTTTGATTACTCGAGCATATGTTATGTTGTAGTTAGATGGTTGTTTTAGGTATGTTTAAGGTATAAATAAATTAATTTTAAGTTGCAAGTGTTATTGAGACAAAATGTTAGCAAATAGAAAATCAAAGAACAAGTGTTTGCTGTTCGTAGCCCAACAAGACGCATCTAGAGGTGTGACGTGAGACATCTCGCACTGACCAACAACAATGCCATTTTCCAAAGATTTTCTCACGGCGCGAGGGGTTATGCTTCGCGGCACGAAGCACTATGTTTTTCTTAAAAATCATATTTTTGACCCTCTTTGACCATCTAACTTATTGGGGATTGATTCTAATTATCATATGAGGTTAAATGGGATCATTTAATAGTTCAAACATGTGTTTGAACATAGTTTAAACGTTGAAGCTTTTAAGGTGCATTTATTTGTTAACAATTTTTGTAACTCCTGAATGGGGTTATTTGATTTACTCTTGTTTGGATGTGGAAGGTATTTGGAGCTCTAGTGAGATTGTTGCCTTTAGTTTGGGTAGTGATCCTCATCACATCCTCAGATGAGTACACCATATGGATACTTAGTTTTCATAAAAAAATAGTAAGTCATCATGATTGTGTTGGTGTCTTTGGCAATTTGAATCATGAAATCTATGGATTAAAGGATGTGGAATCTGTGAAATATTTTATGATGTACATTATCAATTGATATCAAAGTAAGGTAAAAACTCTACTTCGGAAAAGGCCTATGTTCTTGATATATCCATTCTTGATATTTGCTTGTGACAAGATACTCCATGTAGGAGTTGATTATGATTATTGTATTAACCCAAGTGATCATGAGTTGATGAAATATGTTTTCACGCATTGTGTGATTTGAGCTTCTGTGCTTAATAGCTATGGATAAAGAGATACTCAATTGTTTATTGTTGAGTTCATAAGTGCTTGAGTTACTTGGCTTTTAAGGCATGTGCTTCATGTAACTCTTGTGGTATGAGTTTTAGTATGAACTAGTAGTGTTTCAATTGCACATCCAATTGTGTTTCTAACCACTTTGGGCGTGTGTGTGGTTCAAAGGTCGTGGCTAGCCGAACCATGGGACACGTGTGTGGTATCAATGACATTGAGGGATGTTGCAATTGGTGGAGTCGGGATGATAGTACCCATGATTACTATGTGGTTTAAGAGGCTCACGAACGAACTGAATCAGTGTATGCACGAGTGGACTTGGAGAAAAGGTCATTAGCTCCAGATAACCGTTGTAAGATGGAATGCTTAGTGCTCCCTACCTTGACGGTGAGATATGGTTATCCCCGATGTGGGCATATGTTGACCGTGACTGGCTACCACGTGGAGATGATCCTGCTCAATGGACTGACCCACATCCTTATGTGCTTTTATGTGTAATTTAGTACGTTGTATTCATATCCAAACTCATTCTTTTTGAAATATGATGACTTGGTTTGAAAGATAAATGTTTTTTTGCTGTACTCACTAGCTATATTTTATAGCTAACATATGTATATAATGTTTTGTATCCGCATGAAGTCCAGTGGCCTATGCAAGACAGGTAGATGCTTTGGGGATTGCTATGGCTTACTTAGCTATCTGGTAATCTTTGGATTTCCTATTTATTTGTTAATAGTCATGAGATTTACTTTTGTAACACAAAAAGCTTGGTCATAATGATAACTATTTATTAAGTTCTTAAATGAGCTATGTATACAAATTTGCAACAATATTTAAAGAAGTTAACACTATTACAAGTTTATAATACTTCGGCTTTGTAGTAAATGATTTATATAAATTATGTTTAATTTGGATTTAAATTTGGCTTGATAATGAGTGTGTTACACGTTCCCTCTCCATTTAGGTATGTTTTGGTTTATTAAAAGTTAAACCTAGTCTAAGATCACCAAAAATGGACCCCGAAGGTCCTTTATATAGTGAGTGGGATAGAGATATGATTCGACACACTCAATTTAAATTTAAAATCGGTCTTATCCAGAATTGGACACCGTCGTGTTAGAATCTGAGTGAACCACGAATATTCTTACTAAGTGATTGGAAGGCCCTTGTATCATTAACCATGCTACTAGTTCACTTATGTTAGTAGGCATTTCACAAGTTTAGATCTATATATAAATAGAGGCTGTTCTTATTGCTTTTCATTTTGTAGTAGAAAAATCCCATTTTGTACTAGAAAAATCTCATTTATCAATAGTACCTTGTTGCACTAAAGAATTTCACAATTGAGGCAAAAGCTTCATGTTCTTCTTTGTTTGACATTGTATATGAGGGTGGGTTAAGGGTCGCTACAGACTCAACAATTAGGATTGGTTCTTTGAGAATGAATTGCTTAATACAAAAGAAACAATTTTTTTATATTATTTTTTATGTTTATGCTAGTTTTAAGCAACATTAGAAAAAAAAGAGTCTGAAGGACAAGTTTATTAATTATAAAAATGCAATACCAGCTATAATTTCTTAGAATTGATTGTAGCAATTATTTATTGATGATGTTTGACATAAAAATAATATGCTAGTGTGAGTTTTTGCTAAAAAGTCAATCGGTGGTATGCTGAAAAAGTCAAAGGGTTTGAATGATGGGATAAGCCAATGAGTTGTATGGTTTATATTAATTTGAAATATTCAATTCAATGCAATGAGAACAAGGGCATATGATATCACCTTTATTTTCTAAATTGTCATATTCATGTTCATACTAATTAATCTTGTACCTTTTGGCCCTTCAGGAAACGCGTGATAGGTAAACGCGACAATGAGACGTGGTTTGCAATCATTCATAATTTATCACGACCACAAACATTCATAGATTTATACAATAAGTTATACGAAGTTAGTAATATCTAAGTTAAGTACTGTTACACTCATATTCATTTTATATACTTCTTTAATATAAAAATACTAAAATACTAAAATTATCCTTTATTAAATAATTATGTGAATGTGACGTTACCCGACTTAAATGCTAATAATAGCACAAATCCCTTCTTCTATATTAAATTAGGATTATGTTATGGTGGAACCTCTAGATCACCTTGTGGTCTTTGGACAATTTCTACTTTTCTAGATGATGGTAGATTGTGGACTTTTAACCGGTCCATTGGATATGATCTACATACGTACATTTTTATATATGTTATTCCATGAAAAAGAGAACCGAATCGAAGGTGACAACTTGTCAACTTCGACTATATTGCAACGTGAACGACTGTAGGTCGCAAATTTGTTGTTTTCTTGTAGTGAATTAATTACATTACATATAACTCGATGTATTTTTTTTGTTTGTCAATCATTACTACGTCGAACTAGCGAAGGTGACACTTCAACTAAGTCAATGTACCTTTTCATTTTTCAATCATTATACTAAAAAGAGCTTAGTGGAGATACTAATGTGTTGATAAGTCGCTGAGGCGATATTTTAAAAGCCTTTTCGTTCAACTTGCACTACAAGAAATATGACCATTTGCAGCGATACAAAAGCTATTTTTATTGCCGATAAAGTGGCAATTTGCCCTTTAATCTTATATATGCAGCCTTCTAAATATTCTTTCCCCAAAGACTAAATTATCATTGTATATCATAACTTATTAACTAAATATTTATAAAATGAATATTAAAATGAACACAAAATAGTTTGTGGGACAACTTAATGTCGACTATATCAAATTTGAACTTGTATGGAGTCTAGCTTTGAATTAGTGGCTGAGGGTTAAAAAGACAAGATTGGCACTTGAAATGTCTACTTTAACCCTACATTTATGTCACCCCTGAAATAAAAAATCTATATAGAATTGCAAAAAATAACTTTATTTTAAAGGGTATTAGGGAAAATTAATTGTATAAGTCAACCCTTTTAAACTACATAGCCAACTTTTTTGTTTTTTTGAAAAAAATGCATCACCACCAGCCAACCAATATGCAAACCTCCTCCTTGTTCCTATTTGTCTCCACCATTTCTACTCTCTTGTTAACCTCAACAGCAATAAGCTTCATAACAGCAAACCAAAACATAACTGATGGCCAAACCATTGTTTCAGATGGCGAAATCTTCAGAATGGGCTTCTTCAGTCCTTCCACTAGTTCGCCTAATCGATATGTAGGAATATGGTACAACAAAATAAGCATCCAAACAGTAGTATGGGTCGCCAACAGAGAAATCCCGCTAAATGATACCTCAGGTGTATTGATACTTGATGATCAAGGAACTCTAATACTCCTTAATCGTACAAGAAGCATAATCTGGTCGTCAAATTCATCGACAACTGGTAACAATCCAGTAGCACAACTTCTAGATACAGGAAATCTAGTGATCAGAAGCGAGAATGATGTTGATCCCAAGAATTACTTATGGCAAAGTTTCGATTATCCTGGTGATACATTCCTACCAAGCATGAAATTCGGGAAGGATTTTGTAAAAGGTCTAGACAAGTATCTAACAGCATGGAAGAGTGCTGTTGATCCTTCTCCAAGTGAGTATACAAACAGGTTTGATTCAGATGGATACCCACAAATTCTATTAAGAAGGGGTTCGAAAGTGGAGTATAATTCCGGGCCATGGAATGGCTTGAGGTTTAGTGGCATGCCGAATTTGAAACCAAATGAAATATATACATTCGGGTTTGAGTTTAATGAAAAGGAACTTTATTACAAGTATGAGCTTGTTAATAGTTCAGTTATCACTAGGATGATTTTAAATCCATCTGGTTTGATACAACGGTTCATATGGATCGAACGAACACTACAATGGGTGCGTTATGTGACTGCACAGATGGATGATTGTGACCGTTATGGGCTATGTGGTCCATATGGTATATGTAACATTCCTGATTCGCCTGCTTGTGGGTGTTTAAGAGGGTTCGAGCCTGGGTTCCCGGAAGAGTGGAGAAGAGCTGATTGGTCTAACGGGTGTGTGAGGAAAGCCGAGTTGAATTGCGAAGGTGGAGATGGGTTTGTGAAAAGATCGGGTGTGAAGTTGCCAGATACAAGGAAAACTTGGTTTAATGTGAGTTTGAATCTTAAAGAATGTGAGGAAAGATGCTTGAGGGACTGTAATTGTACAGCTTATGCAACTTTGGATATTAAAACAGGAACTGGTTGCTTGATTTGGTTTGATGATCTGATTGATATCAGAGTGTATGCTGAAGATGGGCAGGATATTTTTCTAAGAATGGCTGCCTCTGAATTAGGTAAGACCACACTTCTTATCCAAGATTATTCCTTTTTTTCTAGAATAACAAATATAATTACCAAAGTTTCACATTTGGTTATATTTTGTGATAAAATGATTTTGGAAGATTCATGATTTCATGCATAAAAAAGAAAGATTTTTGGGTGATTATGGACCCGTTTGACCCGGTTCTTTTTAAGGCTAATTTTCTATTGAGATACCTGTGATAGAGAGAATCATAACCGAAAATTTATAAGTGAATGGATTGAAACAGTCACCTCTACTAATTCGTATGGTAGATTATGTGATTTATGCAATAATCCTAGAATTAGTTAATTCACATGTCAATTTTAATTTATGCAACAGATAAGAATGCAAAAGCAAGAACAGTGATAATTATAGTCATTCCTGTACTGGTGGGACTGACTGTGTTACTGGGCCTATGTCTTATTGTATACAAGAGGAGAAAGCAGAAGAAGATGAAAGGTAATAACTCTGCAATGTTTAAAATCCTAACATTTTCTAAGGGATGTCAGTAACCAAAGTCATAATTTAGACTCTACAGGAATAAATAATGTTGTTCGTGAAAGCAACGAGAATGAGTTGGAGGATTGGGAGTTGCCACTGTTTGACTTCAACACCATAGTCAGTGCAACAAACAATTTTTCAGATGAGTCTAAGCTTGGAGAAGGTGGTTTTGGGCCTGTCTACAAGGTAACATTACTTATAATTAATCTGTGATGAGTTCCAGAATGAACTGGATGAAGGAATGCATACAAATTTAATGTAACTTGGCTAAAACTGTGAATTATGTAATATAAAAAGGAAAGATACCAACACACTGAGTGAAAGTTTCAATTTATATCAGGGAATATTGGAGGAAGGGAAGGAAATAGCTGTAAAGAGACACTCAAGAAAATCAAAA
Source organism: Pulicaria dysenterica (assembly GCA_947179395.2). NCBI lineage: Eukaryota > Viridiplantae > Streptophyta > Magnoliopsida > Asterales > Asteraceae > Pulicaria > Pulicaria dysenterica. The sequence goes on from OX359291.1 coordinate 12,103,694, forward strand.
CAAGGATTAGATGAGTTCCAGAATGAGGTTCAATGTATTGCTAAACTTCAGCACCGAAACCTCGTGAAGCTTTTAGGATGCTGCATTGAGGAAGGGGAAAGGATATTGATCTATGAATACATGCCCAATAAAAGTTTGAATTCTTTTATTTTTGGTGCGTTTGTCTTTACAGATTAATTTTTTCTTGATTCTTTAGATCTATAATTGTGTCACATAATATATTAAGTTCCAACTAACACAAAATTTATGGAATAATGTGGCTGATAGATGAAGGAAAAAGAAAGTCACTAGACTGGGCGATGCGCAACAACATAATAATCGGGATTGCAAGGGGGCTTCTCTATCTTCACCAGGACTCCAGGCTAAGGATTATTCATAGAGATCTTAAAGCTAGTAACATATTACTGGATAAAGAGATGAATCCAAGGATCTCAGATTTTGGGTTAGCAAGAAGTATGGAAGGAAGTCAAACTGAAGCAAATACAAGAAGAGTAATGGGAACCTAGTAAGAGTTTCTATCAACATTATTACATTAATCATGGAACTTAACCTTCAACTACACTAAACTACTGTAAAAACTAACTGATTTTTCATTAATTCTTGTAGTGGCTACATGTCACCTGAGTATACAATTGACGGGACATACTCCACCAAATCTGATGTCTTCAGCTTCGGTGTATTGGTGCTAGAGATAGTAAGCGGAAAGAAAAATAGAGGGTTTCGTCATTCGAATCACGATCTAAATCTTCTTGGACATGTAAGTTTCTGGTCCATAATTGAGAGATAAAAAGGTTAATAAACATACACACACACACTTTTTTAAAAAGCAATAAACATCCCCATGGTAACATATTTATCCTTTAAGAACTCACATGATATCTGTTGCTTAGGCCTGGAGGCTGTTTAGCAATGGGAAGCATATGGAACTTATAGATGGGACAATCAAGGGTCCCTATGTGCAGTGGGAAGTGAGCAGAGCAATTCATATTGGTTTACTATGTGTACAGAAGTATCCTGAAGACAGGCCAAACATGCCCATGGTGGTTCTTATGCTAGGTAGTGAAATTCCATTGCCTAAACCAAAACAACCTGGTTTTTATACAGAAAGAAGGAGACCACAGGAAGCAGATTCTTCATCCAGTAATGCTGAATGGAGTTCATCCAACAACTTATCTGTAACATATCTTCAACCAAGATAGAATGCATGTTTTTAGTATACATATTTTGATATCCTTTAATATTTACACAATCAGGTTACAATATTAGACAACTAGCTCAACATTGTTTTCTTTTGGGATAATTTACTTGGAGTCTACCCAAGTGTTCAAGTTTTATCATTAAGGCCACTTGTTTCTTGAAAGTGTACTTTATAGGAGGCCTAGATTTTTTATAAAATGACAAAAACACTCTGCTTTCTTTTATTTCAGATGATGCTTTATACTTGTTAGATCCCTTGATTGTATTCGTTCCATTCTAGTGAAGTTTAGTGTCCATATGACATTAATAATAGATTAGGGTCTTTTATGTAAATATCTAAGGGTATAAGTACTTTGCTTTTAACCCTAATTCAATTGAAGCTTTCATTTGATTGTATACTGTGTTCTTGGCTGTATTCAATCTTTCACGTACGTAATATTCGTACCTCCAAGATCATTATCATTTTGTGTTGATTACTTCGTTTATTGATTGATACTTTCTATCACGGGCATAGCCAAAGAGTAAATCAAAGGTAATTTTGTAATCTGGTTTTGGGTGTGTTTTTGTTTGACAAAAGCTAATTAGAAATCACTAATTTCCGATGGAAAATATTCGTCGGAAAATTTCCGAGGGATTATCGACGGATTACGGTCGGAACCAAGTTCCGGCGAATTACCGATGGATTTTGCGACGGGTGACTAATCGTCGGAAATCCGTCGGAAAATGAAGTTATTGCTAGATTATATGCCCACTGACACACATATATTAGTAATGCTACCGATAAAACATGAGCCTATTGGGTCACTCACTAAGATTGATTCCGACAGCACGCAACGAGAACGAGAGAATCTAACTACGAATTTGGGGTGTGCTGAGGCACTTCACGCCGTGAACTCCTGAGGTTCACACCGTGAAGTTGTTCCAGACATATTCCAGTTGTTTACTGTTTTTGCTTGGCTCAAAGTTTGACATTATTGGGGCTTCTTGGGGCTAGCATGGACGACCATAATCTATGCCAAGGAGCATGCGTGTGTCCATAAGAGTCCAAGAAAGTCTCTCACTTGTTGGTTGAACCATCCTTGACCAAGATAAAACTTACACATTTCTCTCTCTCTCTCTCTTCTCTAACACTTGCATACACCTTTGAGTGTTCTTGAGTGTGCCCAAAAGTTCAAGTATGTTCATGAATGATTTTTGGAAGTTAAGGGCTGTACCAAGAAGTGGTTTCAAGTTTTGAAGATCACAACTTGGCTTACTAGCATTTGGGGATCAAACAAACTTGGTGTGGACTATCAATAGAGAGTTGCTCTCTTGGTGACTATGAGTTCATCCCATCATGAAGAACACAGCTGGAGTATGGTATATTTCATATCACATCTCTTTTATTTAGGTTGCATTATTTGTATGTAGAGTTCCACCATTGATTGGTCTTGACGGCATCTTGATTTCTAACCCGAAAATATGTTTTTACGCTTCCATCACGCGAGTAATATGACCAATGAAACACAACAGTGGTATCAGAGCCATCTCTATATAGGTATTGCACCCTGGTGGCCTGAAAATCGAAAACGAATTTTTTCTAAAAAACCACATTCCGATGAACTTCACGGCGTGAAGTGCTTATTTTTAGAATATTTTTCGCACTATATAAATTGTTTTTGGTTTTGGCTCTTTTGATAGCTTCTGGATTCTTTTCAGAATGTTTGTCTGTGTTTATGATGATCTACATTATATTTTGATTCACATACTTATATGCATGCTATGGTTTTGGCATGAAATGTATACATGCATATATTTATGGTGAGTATTGTATGAATATGTTTCATTAAATTTGTTTGGTATTACTAATGAATATGTACTAAGATTATTTTTTATAAATATAGTTTTTGACTAAATAATCTTATTCAAAATATTCTTGGTCTAGTTTGGTGTTAGACACCATTATTATTATTTTGTGGTTATATTTCGTGTCCGGTTATATATTTGCAATTTAGACCTATGTTGTTGGTTTTTGGTTGTATATATCTATACTACTATATAAACCATTTAACACTCTATCTCCTTCCAATATTTAAGAACTTTTTAAAATTATGTCAATCTCAAATCTCCACCTTTCTTTTTATCTAAATTAATCTCATACACTCAAATTTTAACTATTTATCTCTCCTAATAAATTTTAACTTTTTGTTTATTAAAAATACATTCTCCCATTAACACACTCTGTTACACAAACATATTTATTCACCCACATCAATATAATTTTCAAAATCTTATTAACTTCTCTCTCCTTATTTCATAAATATAAATCTTTTTTAATGTTTTTAAAGTTTTTTAGAAATTATTTTTAAAATTAATAAAATAGTTCATACAAATATAAGAACAATTGAAGAAAAAATGGACATGTTGCTGAATTTTTTTTCGTGACATTGAATTACGCATTACATCCTTGAAAACGACCTTTGCAAAACAGAAACTATTTACCGTCGCAGCATTGCGCGGGTATACTGCTAGTATTTATTCATTCATTTGGTGGTTTTTAAACACAATCGTATGTAATAATTAGTTCGCTTAATAAATTATATATTTATTGCGGCTTGCATGTCGTTGCATTATTTTGTACTTGTTAGTAGATTAAAATTGCAACCGCGGCTTACACGCCGTTTCTTTTCAAATTTGTATGTAATTGTGGAAAAGAGAAAATCGATAACAACCATTAGGAGACGTGTAGGTGATGTCCCCGCTATCACGGATCTGCGGTCCAAGTGGAGGTGACGAATTTAGTGAGAGCAAACTGAACGTCAAAGGTATTTGTCCTTAGATTGACCTTGTTCTTCCGTTTTGGCTCATGGGAGAACACATAGTATTTTGGGGCACCGGATATATATATATATATATATATATATATATATATATATATATATATATATATATATATATATATATATATGCGTGGTTGTTTATTATTTTGTATTTTCTTGCGTGGTGGTTAGGATATTCGCATGCTAGAAAATCTTTCAAAAATAATAAAATTCAAGAGTTTTTAAAATTGGTTAACTCGCGCGAACACACGATTAACAAATGAATATATATATATATATATATATATATATATATATATATATATATATATATATATATATATATATATATATATATATATATATATATATATATATATATATATATATATATATATAAAATTGAGTTCAAGTAAAAAGAGTTTTAGGTACAAAATGTAAGGAGAAAGGAGGAGATGACACTTGTTATTTTTTTTAATTTAGGGGTATTATAGGAAATGTATACATTTTCTCTCTCCACTCCACGTATTACTCAAACCCACATCCCCCTTCACCGTTTCTTTCATTATGCGAAACCCTATAGAGATACGTCCCACCATCGGCGCCCAACCCTCCTCTTTTTTCACTGATTCTGCCACCGGCACCGCCCCTGCAACCTCCGCCACCGGCTTCTTCCCCTTCGCCGTTCAATATTCAATCGATGGTGTTGTCTATGCTTCAGATCTGCAATCGCTGACCACCACCGCCTCTGTGACATCGCCCAGATCCTGCAAAGATTGTTGTGTATCCACTATCGCCGCGCCGCTAGTTTGATTCACCACCGCCGCCGCCAGTTTGATTCACCACCGCCGCCCCTCATTTGATACAACACCGCCGCTGGTTTGATTCTTCGCCGTCGCCACTGGACCACCACTGCCGCTGCCGCCGCTGTTCATCACCACCGCCGCCGTTAATCTATGCTGTATCCTGTGCATCAGATTTAGAAAAATTTGCATTTTTTTACTGTGTGCATCAAAATGGTATGTACATCAGTCGATTTTCTTGTCTATGTGTTGTGCATTCTGTGGATCAAAGGAGGTTGTATTGTGTGAATCAAAGGTTGTTTTTTATGCATTAAGTGGTTGTAACCTGTGCATCTAAATCGTTGTACTTTATGCATCAAATGTTAGATGTGAATCAAATGTTTGAATTGTGTGCATCAGAATATTGTAAACCATGAGTCAGTCATGGTGGCCTGAGATTTGGCTTACGGGAACGGTTAATTTGATCCCCCACGTTTTTATCTACGTATAACTTTTGATTTTTAAATTTACTATATTAACCTTTTCTATTTTTTTAATTTCAAAAATTTAGTTAAAAAAGTGACTTTTTTTGTTTGACTTCTGAATAGATCATATAGCCCAGATTTCACCTTACATTTAGTACCTTAAGTTTCTTTGTCGTATAACCTTCCCCTATATATATCTCTCTCGAGGAGAGATCTAGAGAGAACACCTCTTAATTGGAGAATGGTGAGAACACTTATCCACCAATCAACAAAAAGGACAATGTAGTAATTTTAAACAATTTCTCTCTCTTCTAGTAAACTTTCTCCAAATAACATTTTTTTACCTCATTGATTTTGTAATCTATATATCTTTAACATATATATTTATTAAATTAAAAAAATTATACCATTAAATCCATTTTTAAATCCTCTTTAATATGATATCAATTTTATTATATTTCATTACAAGCAATTTAGATGCAATCCCAATCGTTTTGATGCAATCAACCGAAAAAGTCTATGTTATAATAAGACATAGAAGGAGAACACTTTGATGCAAAACATAGATAACTTGAAAATCAAAACAAATGCAACACATAAATAATTTTTATATGTCCACAAATGCAAATAAATATATAGATGCAATACACACTAAACATGTACTTTGCATACATAAAAATTTGTACATAGACTAAAATAGTGACATGCAAACATCTAAATGCGACACATATTCTTGTTTTCATCTTCATCAAACCTAGATGCGGGTGTAGTGTCCAAATGTATAAACACAACAATCTATATATAAATCGGAATTTTGGCTACAATATTAAGTTATTAACAAAACACGACCCAAATAAATTAAAAATAGGCAAGTTCATAGAAAATAAAAAACAATTGGAAATTGATCCACGTGCAACGCTTCTATATCATTCATTTTTGAAATCAAACATTTTTTGTTATTATTATCTTATACATTAAAATGTAAAACAATTGTTACCTTTAAAAAAAAACATGAATGATGAATGAGTGTAGAAGAGAGATAAATATGATAGAGAAATTTATTTCTCCTTACTAAAATGCCCTTGTAACCTATAAATTAATTTAAGAAAATGACAAATTAGGAAATTAATAAGAGTCATTGATTGGGAGATCCAAGGGCTACTAATTGTTCTTACGGTTCTCCAAATAAGAAGTGTTCTCATTTGATCCTACCTCTCTCTCTCTCTCTCTCTCTCTATATATATATATATATATATATATATATATATATATATATATATATATATACTATTATGTTTAAAGTGAAAAATGCGTTTTTGTCACTTATTTGTTAATTTAATCACAAAAGAGGTTTTTTAAAACCAGAAAAACAAAAGTCCCGTTTTTCTTAAAATATGTAAATTCAAGCACCGCCCATAAGATGACTCCACCCGAATCTAGTGAATCTTGGACGGCTTCGAGCGAAGCACGAGTCATTCCTTGCGTAACTATGTGGAAGGTGAGGGTGACAACTCGCAGTAATTGGTTGTCGAGCTTAGCACTAGCTAATTGTTGGCCGAGAGTACCACCGAGTATCTTGTTGGATAATTTACAAATACAAATTAAAATTCTTGGATGGTGTCGAGCTAAGCACGAGTCAAACGAACATTTTAATTTAGATTTGGTGCACGAAGGGATCAAACATGCCAAATGACATAATAGATGTTAACGGATCCCGCAAGATGCTAAAGAGTTGTAATAGAGATTACAATTGGTAATATTGTTACCGGCCTAAATAACTTCATAAAGTGTTCTTAGCCCTTGTTAAAATAAATTGGTTTTTTTATAATCAAATGGGTAATTATTTAACGAGGATTATATCAATATTAACTAAAACGTGTAATCTACTTATATACGATAAAGTTAACAACACCACATTAAAATATTAAAAATCCATTCGTTTCTAGTAAAGGATAAACTCATAAATGTGAACTTTATTGACTAACATCGGTTGTTGAGACATGGTTGCACATTATTGAGAAACCTTTTTAAATCCACCTGCTACCAACGCGAACAGGATCATTAGATACTCATAGCGCGTGTCATAGACACAAAAGAGGTAACCTATTTAATGTTGTTCGACTTAAGAACTTTAAGGTGCGAAAGCAGTTTAAAGTAATTAAGTGCGAATAATATAATTAACCAAGCTGAAGGATCAGCAGGCTAAAATAAAATAAAAGAGAAACTCTATAAGTGTGTATAGGCCTTAGTCGGTTGTCAAATGCATGAAGGCGGGATTATAAGTGTCTATGTCCTTGATATTAAGGCGTACATATACCATATGAAGAGGTTTGGATTTTCCATAAGGGAGGAAGGTTATGGTGAATATAATACTCCAATCCCTGCACGCATCATATGATTGGTTCTTAATGAACTATCACATGTACAAACTGAGAACTCCTTGATAGAGCTTTATGGTATGTTGTAGACTACAAAGTCTAACATAGCCAATTAGTTTGTGATCGGGTATATGAGATTGGTAATTAGGAGGGTATTGACTCAAACCATAACCGTCCCAAACCATCATAAATCCGACGGGATTTTTAGACGGATTTCCGACGGACCCATCATAAATCCGTCGAAAATTATATATATTTTAAAAAAAAATTGCAATCCTTACTATGTTTCACCATTGGGTTCGGGTATTAGACGGTTTCAGACGAATTCCATTTACTCGTCTCAAAAGTTTCGGGTTCAGGTAATCCCGTCGGGATCAGGTATTTTTGCCATCCTTACTAGGCTTCACCATTGTTCTTTCTTGGTCTCGCCAACCTCTCCTCTCCGTTGCTTCTCGCCATTGCTTCAAGCCATCCTTAGTCTCGCCATATGATTCTTGCCAATATTTTCACCCAACAATATTCTTCTAGCCATCCCCCGAAGCCATCCTCCCGAAGCCATCCTCACAGTAGCATCTCACAAAACCATTTCATATTGCACATTTTTTCAAACATTCACCTTTTATCTTTCACTCAAAAATCCGTTGTCAAGTATCAATCCGGCTTGGAGTCAACCTAGAATCCAGGTTGGTATCAAACAAGAAGAAATTAATGAATTAAAGATAAAAAAACAGAATTTTGAGACTGGAAAAAATTGGCTTGTCCTTAATCTGAAATTGGAACATGATTTACAAAATCTTGTAGAAGAAAAAGTCACGATTTCTTCCAAATTTGAAAAAGTTCAAAATTGCAAGTCTTCCAAAGGTAAATAAATCAAGGCGGTTCCTATAACAATCCATGCACGTGAATCATCAATAAGTATTATGCATCCGAAAATGTTGGTCCCGAATGGATACTACAACAACAAATGTTTGTAGAAGGGGGGGTTGAATACAAACTTTAGCAAATTAAAATTTAAGTGACACACGGTTTACTTTTATATAATTCTTATTGATGTGAATCAAGAATTACATGAACTAGATGCAGAAAATCTAAGTTCAATAAAAGGTGGCAAAAATTTGTCTAACACATAGACTAAGCTAATCTTAAACAACTTATGTCTAAGATGTTCAACACATGAACAAGTTTGTTATACTGAAAATAAAATGCTAACTCTTCTAGTTCTCAACAAATGAGATTGCAGTATTCAACTATCTATTCACATACTTAGCATGTTTCCATGCATGAGTATATATAAGCAAAGTGGTGTCCGGGCTGATGAAGAGAGAATGAGACAAAGGTACTTGGTTTAATAATATTATAATAGATAAAGGTAGTGGGTGGAAGGTAAGTTAACTTTACACGCAAAGTGTGTAAAGTAAACATACTTTTCAGTAAGGAGTTTACCCACTATCTATTATTATATTATTAAAGTACTACCTTTATGTCTTGGGAGAGTAAACTTCTCTTTCCATGCTTGTGCTTTAATCAACACCATGCTTTCTGAAGATTTGACTTTACCAAGTATAGAGTTGCCAGCCATACTTAGTTGAAGCAGCATATCTTCGAGATCTTCTCTTCAAAAGTATCTTTCTCCTTTTCCAGGGGATAAAGATCTATTATTTTTGTTTCTTTGTAGATACAAAAAGTGATAAGTACTTTTACAAAGAAAGATCTAAGGCATAATAAGAACAACACATGTTCTGCCTTTGACTAAAGAAAATATTACATAGAAAAGCTATTAACTGAGATATAGAATAATAACTCAGCTAACAGACACTGAACTACAAAAGTAATTTTGCTCAGCTAAGGATAAATGTGAAAGACTTAGCTGACTAGATTTGCTCAGCTGATCGAAATGCTCAGCTAATAATACAAATCAGAGTAGCTAATAAACTGATCTAACTAAACGTTCAGCTGATCTCAAGGGCTCAGCTAATCGTTTGAGTATGATCAGCTTATGAAGAAAAGATTGGATAAGTAGTAAATACCTTATCTGACAGATGGGAGGCATCAGCTGATCAATGTGATTTTGTTAGCTGATCCTTGATAGCTCAGCTGATCTTCAAACTTTCCTCAGCTGATGGTTTTGAACCATCAGCTGATCCTTTGTAGATCTTCAGCTGATGCTTCTTGACTGATCTTTTCTTCTCAGCTGATCTTCCTGAAGCTTGTCCTTTAGCTGATACTCAGTGTTCAGCTGACACTTGTTTTCTTCAGCTGACACTTCTTACTTACAATTTTCTTTAAGTCTAACATGAAAAACAACACATGTTTTTCATTTATCTAAGTCTAAACTGAATAAGTGGTTTTGTTAACATCAAATCCTATTTTAATTAATAGGCAGGTTTGATTTAGGTTTGATATTGCTATCTCCCCAACAATCTCCCCCTTTTTGATGATGACAAAACCTTTTCTGATTAAGAAGAATCAGTTTGACTCGGATTCATAAAGATAAAACTTTTAAGTGCAATTTGGTTACCTAGCTATCTGTTTTTGGTAACTCTTTAATATATGTTCCCTGATATTCTGTTTTTGGGAATCTTTTCATTTATGAAGTAACATTGTTCTGTTTTTGTGGTATCTTTTCTATCCTTTTTCTGTTTTTAGGATTTTTATATTTTCTATATTTACACTATGTGAGCTATCTACTAAGAGTCATTTATACTAGCATTTTAGCCAAGTAGTCCATGATCAAAGTTTCAAGCTTGATTACAGAACAAAGTATTTACATCAGAGTTTGTACAATTTGAACATTAAGCTAAATTACAGAAGATGAACTATTCTAAGAAGTTGAAATTACATCTAATCTAGTTATGAAGTTTCAGTTTACTTCCCACCAAGGTTCTTCTTTAACATCCAGAAGTCTGTCCAGAGGATTTGCAGCCAACAACTCTTCAGTTCTTGCTTGAATCAGACTTTCTAAGTGACACTTCCTGTCTGTCCCCTTGCTGAAGTTGCAGCTTGAAATAGCAGCTCTCTAGGGGCTCTTCCTAAGTCAGATTCTCTTAGGAATTTCCAAATACCAGCTCTGTTCTCGAAGAACATCCCTCTTTCAGGTTCAGTTATGTACCTAAACATTTCTGGTTCGATGTTGGAGGGCAGAGCAGTGTTTAGACTTTCATAAGCAGCCAGGTAAGGATGATCAGGATTAAGTATAATCTGTTCAACAGGCACAAAAGCTTTGGATGATTTCTTAAAGGCATCCTCAATCACATCAATGTGTTCCACGAATTGATCATGAGTGCATATCCTGTGGTAGACAGACATTCTGATCCAGTATTCAAGTTTGCTCATGAACCTTGTGGCAATTTCACTTTTAGATTTAAGGAGGTGGTACAGAGTCTCAATCATCTCAGTGAAGGAGAACAGTTTGTAGTGATGAAGGTATGCATTCTCATGTGTATGTCTTTCATCTTTTCTTACTATTCTGAGATATGGACCTTTATCTGTACCCTTATATGGAGTAACTCTTGAGATGAGATTTGGAAACTTCCTATCTACCAAGTTCTTCTTGTTTTCCAAGAGCTCTCTGATCTCCCTTTCTGATTGCTGAGTTGTAACCCCAAAGTTGAACTCATGCAATGCTTGAATGGCTTCTCTGTGAGTTCTTCCTCTTTTAGGAACTTTCTTGGTAGTAGGATCATCTTGCTGTGGTGCAACTTGTGTTGGATGTGATTGAGAAGATATCATGATTAATTCTTCTTCTTGTAATTCTCTCAACTCATCATCAGTAGAACCTATGATGGTAGCAAGGTCTTCAGGAGTTGTGAAGTCCTGGTGTCTTTCCTTAGCTTTGAGAACCTCTTCAATTGAGGTGCCAAGTGCAGCAGCCAGCTCACTTAACTTCCTGAGATTCTCATCATCTTGAGTTAGCTCTTCCTCTCTTCTTTCTTCTTCTTCAATCTCCTCAGCAGACATTATTTTCTTTCCTTTTCTTCGTGATGTGCTGCTGGGAGTTGGTTGGCTTGATTGTACTGGAGAGGAAGCTTGGACTGTTGGAGCTTGAGTTGAGAGGCTCTGCTTTTTCAAGTTGAGCAGAGAGGACAGAGGCACCCTATCTTCATCATCATCATCATCAGAATCTTCTGATGGCACATTGATTGGTGCACAAGATTCATCTTGTCTGGGCTTTTTAGCACTCTTCCTTCTAGCCATTTGTTTGAGTCTTGTTTTTGGCCTCTGCTCATCTTGAGCAGGTTGCTCCCCCTTAGATGGATCTTCCCTCTCAGCAGTTGATTGATTTAGTATTTCTGCTTCATTGAGGTCTGCTTGATCTGCTGCTGCCTTATCAGCTTCTACTTCTTGAATAGGATCTGGTGAAGAGCTTGAGTTAGTAGAATCCGAGGCTGACTTCTCCCCCTTTTTTTCATCAACAAAGGAAAAAGGATAGTTGTAAGAAGGCTTGGCAACATAAGGTGGGATAAAAGAATAAGGAGATGGAGAAGGAGTGGAGGTAGAGGGAGGGATAGTTGAAGGTAAAGGAGAGGTAGTAGGAATAGGAGGTGGGGTAAAAGATGGAGGTTGTCTTAGCCTGAGGATAGCATCAGTGATTTTGGTGAATTCTTGAATGGTTTCACTGTGCCTTTGTCTGGAGGAGTGGCTTAAGTGTGTGACCTTAGCATCTATGGTGTGGAGAAGAGAAGGAACTCTAAGGAGAGAGTCATGGATGGTTACTGAAATGTTAGGAGGGGAAGGTCTTAAGGTTTGGAGTTGGGAAAGAAGATTAGTAATGGTTTGGTTTAAAGAAGTGATGGTTTGGTTTGAAATGGGAAGTGAAGGGGTGGGTGCAGGGTGAGAAGTTTGGGATAAGAGTTGATTCAATTTATGAAGAATGGGTGATAGATCAACTGGGGCAGGGGTGGGTTGGGGTTGGGATTGGGTAGCCTTAAGTGACTCAACTTCTTGAGTTAGAAGAGAGAGTTGAGTTTCTGTTTGGGTTTGGAAAGTGGTAAAGGAGGCTTGAAGACTATCCATCTTTTGAGAGATAGATAGGAGGGTGTGAAGTATTTGGGGTGAGGGTTCAGAAGAAGTAGAGGGAATGGGTTGGATAGGAATTAATTGAGATGAGGTACCAATATCAGGAATGGATTGGGGTCCCTCACTTAGACCTTGGTATATAGGCCTAAGAACACTGGGAACAGATTGTGTGCCCTGTGCTAATGGTTGGTTTATACCACTAGTATTGACAGGCAGTGCAGTAGCATGTGTAAGAAGTGAATCAAATACAGGTGCAAGCATGTGAGTATGAGTGAGGGTTGCACTCAGTGGGGTATCCCTTATTACAGTAGTAAGCTGTTGTGAATTCACTAAGGGTATGGATAGACTCAATGTAGGTATAGACACAATATGACCTTGGGAGGAGGTCTCTCTTTCAATGGCATCACCCTGTTGGGAGGGTGATCCAGATAACATGAGTCCCATATTTACAAATGTGTCCTGTTGGGAGAACACATCCACTGGCCAGGGGGTTAAGTCAACTTCCATTTTCTCCCCCTCAACATAAGAGGGAACTAGTGGAGTTGAGGTCAGAGGTGTGGATAACACTACCTCAGGGACTTGTGAAAAGTGCACAAGCTCTTGTAACCTTAATTCAGTATGGGTGAAGGAGGGAGTAGAACTAGTGACTGTTGGGAGTACACTAGAGCTTGGTATTTGTGGGGGTGTTTCAACTGGAGGAGAGGATTGGTTCTCATTGGTGGGGTCAACCAATTGAGTATCCTCAAGAGTGGTAGAGATTATACTTGAGATGTGCTGAGTTTTGCTGATCTCAATCAGTTGAATGAGATTGTCAGAGATTGTGTCTTCCTCATCATCATCACCATCAGCAGCACCTCCACTTTGTTTACTCTGTGGGGTGGTAGAACTGGAACTGAAAGGGAATTCAGTAATTGGCATCCCTCTTTGAGAAGATGAGCTGGTTGTAGCTTGAATATTTTCAGTATGAACATAGCCAGCATCACCTCCAGGAAAGTCATCATCTCCTTCATCATTGTCATCTTCACCACTTTCATCACCACTATCTGCTGTATGAACATCCTCAGCATCAGGATTAATAGGCTCATCCTGTGCTGGTTCATCAAACACATCTACTCTAAACATCATTTCATGATCAGCAGTGTCCATCAATTCTTCATCCATCCTTTCTTCTTCCACTAAGGCTTCATCTGGAGCATGAGTCATAGACTCTTCAGAATGCTCAGTGATTATATCAGGAGACTCAGAATCATCAGCCTCATCTTCCAAAACAACACCCTCTGTATCATCAATTAACTCCTGCATCTCAGGAGTGATTGCAGGACCAACATCATCTCTTATCAAGTGAAACACCTTTTGACCTATTTGTGGGATTGGCATTGTGTTATGTGTAACATTCAGATGTGTATATGCCTCCCACTGTAAAGTTTGTAGAGCAATCAAACTAAGAAATCTGATATAAGGCACATGGGTCCTTGTTGTCTTTTTGAAAGTTCCCAATGTGATCTTATCCATCATCTCAGTAAAGATAATCTAAGCAAAATCTACATTCCTTCCAGTCACCAGAACATGAAGAACCATAAGTTCAGTCTGATTAAGTAGATCATGGCTCCCTGACTTATGGCCAAAACATCGAATGATGACACCAGATAAGTATTTCCAGGGGTGACCTAAGACTGACAGCTTGTATCTACCATGAGAAATAGGTTCATTGTATCCAATCAATGGCAGAACCTCCAAGGTTTGTTTAGCAGTAGCAAAGGGTTGGAATGGAGCAAAGTTGGGTATGGATAAGGATTGTCTGAGGGTTTCAACAGAGATGACAATGGGGGTTTGGTTATTTAAGATAGTGCAAGTGATAGTTTGATTGTTTGGGTGGTATCTGGCAGTGTACCACATCTCCCCGATAATGTTAGGGAAGATGAACAGAGGATGAACAGATAAACAGGGAAACAGAGGGTGTGCTCTTAAAAAGTTGACCATGGGTTCAAAGCCCTGGTTTGCTTTGGTCGAGGAAATGTCAGTATTGATTAAGATGTTATTTGGGGTTATTGTGAAGAGAGAGTTAGGAATAACATTTTCACCTGAAATAGCTTGTGGGACCTCAGTAGGGTTGAACATCACCATTGTTGCAGAGCTTGAGAACACGACGATACAGTTACTTGAAAGTAGTGAGAGAGAAGGGTTTCGGAGAATAAGAGTTTTGAGAATTTTGAAAGCGTAAGAAATGAAAAACCGCTCAAAACATCTTTATATCTTCCTTGGAAACCTAAACTGTCACAGAAATATATTTTGCAAAAAGTAACTGTCACTTCTGCAAAAAGGTGATAAACGGAATCGTTAATAAATACACAGACAACTAACAGACAATTAAACAAATACTACCTAGTAATACATTAAATACAAATGATAAATTAATATCATAAGTGTGGGGACACAAGAATTTTAATTCTGAGAATCATCAGCTGACTGAATAAAGTGTCAGCTGATCCTTGTTGAGCTAAAATAAGTGTCAGCTAATGAATGCAATTAGCTGAGCGTCTAAGTCTTAGCTAATGGTTGATCAGCTGAGGTATAGTGTCAGCTGATAGTTGTCAGCTGACTGAATATCATTAGCTGATTCACCATTAATAAGATATGAAGAAGCTTAGATAAGTACTTCATTTCACACACAACTGGAATTAATTTTTCACACTAAATTAACTACCTAAGAGAGGAATATGTTACAAATTTAACATGCCAAGTTTGGATATTAGGAAGCTGAACCGAGACTCATCCAAAGGTTTTGTAAAAAGATCAGCTAATTGAACATCAGTACTTATATAGTGCATTGAAACTTTCTTTTTCTGCACATTATCTCTAAGAAAATGATGTCTGATTTCAATATGCTTGGTTTTAGAATGCAAAACCGGATTGTTAGAGATATAAATGGCACTAGTATTGTCACACAGGATTGGTGAGTTTTCAAACTGTATGTCATAATCAAGTAGTTGATTTTGCAGCAGCAGCAATGTATTCTGCCTCAGCTATTGAAGTTGAAACAGAGTTCTGTTTCTTGCTTGACCAGCCGACTAATCTTCCACCTAACAGCTGACAACCACCAGATGTATTCTTTCTGTCTAGTGTACAACCTGCAAAATCAGAGTCAGTGTATCCAACTAACTCAAAATCAGAGTCTTTGGGGTACCAAAGACCTAGATTAGGAGTTCCTTTGAGATACCTGAAAATTCTTTTGACTGCAGCCAAGTGAGATTCTTTGGGATCTGCTTGGTATCTAGCACAAAGACATGTTGAAAACATAATATGTGGTCTACTTGCAGTGAGGTATAAAAGAGACCCTATCATACCTCTATAAGCTGTAATGTTCACTGATTTCCCATCAGTGTCCTTTCCAAGCTTTAAGGCAGTGGACATGGGTGTTTTCATTGAAGAACAATTTTCAAGCTCAAATTTCTTAAGTAAGTCATTTACATACTTTGTTTGATGAATGAAAATTCTATCAACCTCTTGTCTAATTTGAAGTCCAAGAAAATAGTTTAGTTCACCCATCATGCTCATTTGATAGTTATCAGACATAAGTTTTGAAAACTTTTTGCAAAGATCAACATTTGTAGACCCAAATATTATATCATCTACATAAATCTGTACAAGAATTACATCACCCTTGAATTTCCTTATAAACAAAGTGCTATCTATGCTTCCTCTTATAAAGCCTTTGGTTGTTAGAAAAGAAGAGAGGGTATCATACCAGGCTCTTGGAGCTTGCTTTAGACCATACAAAGCTTTGTTTAGGAAGTATATATACATGGTCTGGCTTGCTTGCATCCTCAAAACCTGGAGGTTGTTTGACATACACCTCTTCCTTCAATTCTCCATTGAGGAAATCACTCTTAACATCCATTTGGAAAACTTTAAAGTCTTTGAAGGCAGCATAAGCTAGAAACAGTCTTATTGCTTCAAGTCTTGCAACAGGAGCAAAGGTTTCATCATAATCAATACCTTCTTCTTGGAAATACCCCTGTGCAACTAACCTTGCTTTGTTTATGATGATCAGCCCTTGTTCATCCATTTTGTTTCTGAACACCCACTTAGTTTCAATGATGGATTTTGTTGGGAAAATATGAATTTAATTAATATCCTCTTTTGTTAATTCAAAAATATACAATATGTTTATATAATTGTATACACTAACATTAACATATGTGCACATATACATCTATATATATAATCAAGCAAATAAATATGTGTTACAAAGTTTGTTTATAACAAATCGTCAAAATCCAAATCGTCCAAGATAAAGCGCCACCAACATTCAAGATGAAGTCTTCGCCGAAGATACCTACAAGAATATATTCAATTGATATGAGCATAAAAATAAAATAATTAAAATAAGTTTAAGTTTTTATAAAATTATTTTTATAAAACTTTTATAAAAAGTGACAAATTTTTATAAACTTATTTTTGTGGGTTGATTTACTCTAAGACTTCCCATTTTAAGCAAATACCAAACACAATCTCACTTTGAAACAATACACAACCATATCTAGCAAAGGAATCTCCCAAAGTGGTAAAATTCCAACATACTTTGTGTATTGGTTTCTAAACTTCCATTTTTGTGTTTGAATTCAAACATTAGAAGTATGGGATCAACCAACCTTTTAAACATCTACTTTTCAGTTGATTTTTATGGTAAAAATGAGTTGAGTGTGGTTTTAAATAAAGCCCAACGTCTATATTGCAAAAACCAAAAATTGCCAGTCGACTCACGGTCGAGCCACGGTCGACCGTGGATCGACCGTCGCACATCTGGACAGTTTTGAGACTTGGACTTTTTTTTTCTCTATTTAAACCAACTCAAACCTCATTTATTACTTACCTCTTGCAAACACAAAATATCCAGAATACTCTCTAACACTTGAGCTCATATCTTTGAATATTAATTCATCTTTCAAGTTCAAGATTCAAGCAAGAAGTCAAAGCCATCAAAGCTTAAACACCACTTATTCATTTCATACATTTTGTAATAGTGTGAGGATCAACTCTAGCCTTCTAAGTTAGAGTGAAGTGAGGATCAACTCTAGCCTATAGAATTAGAGTGAAGCAAGGTTATCTTTACCTTACTTGCAAGTTTGAAGATTAATTCTTGCAAGTTTAAAAAAGAGAAGTGTAAAAGGTTTATCTCTACCTTGAAAGAGAGAAGCTAGTGGATCAAACTCTTGGTGGGTGAGGCCAAGGAGTGGATGTAGTGCAAGTTTGTTAACACTTGCATGAACCACTATAAATCATTGTGTTCAACTTGTGATTGGTGATATCTCTCTAACTCTATCTTTTTTATTTTCTTGCAAGAACTCTTTAAAACTTCAAAAATTGGACATATAACCTATTCACCCCCCCTCTAGGTTCTAACAGATTTGTCCTTTGGTCTTGGCACCAAAGTCCATACATTGTTCCTAGTAAATTCAGCCAATTCTTCTTGCATGGCATTTATCCAGTGGGAATCATTGAGAGCTTCATCTACCTTCTTTGGTTCAATCATAGAAACAAAACCTGTGTATAAACATAAATTACAAGCTTTTGATCTTGTTAGTACAGGTGCTTCTATGTTACCTATGACCTGATCTTTAGGATGATCCTTGTGGTCCTTATAGGCATTTTGGATTCCGGGAGAATTTGAATTATTTTGGATTATAGGAGTCGAAATTCTTTGGTTAGGATCAGCTGATGAGACATCTGGTTGATCAGCTGACAGAATTTCAGTAACGTTATCTGATGAAACTTCTACTGATGAGGGAATGTTTAATATGAAATTAGAGTCCATTGATGTTGAATCATGATTCTCATCATTCAGTAAAAGTGTGGATTGGTTTCGGATTGGATGTGTACTGGTTTGATGTAAATTTGGAACAGTTTCATCTAAATCCTCTACATCAGCTGATGGGAGTGGATCGGCTGATACTAGAATGTTGTCTTCAGTATGTAGCAGATCATTAAATTCCTCACCTGTAGATGGATTAGTAGAACAGGAAGCAACAAAGTCATTTTCATTAAAACTTACATTGATTGATTCTTCTATGACCTTTTTTATGAGGTTGTAGATTCTGTAAGCTTTGGAGATCACAGAATATCCAACAAACACACCTTCATCAGCTTTTGGTGCAAACTTTGCAATTGATCTTTCTGGTTCAGAATGAAGCACTGACACCCGAAGATGTGCAGAAAGCTGATGTTGGGCTTCCTTCCCTTGAGCACTTCGTATGGAGTTTTGTTGTGCCTTTTGATGACTAGGGATCTGTTCTGAGTAAAACAAGCACAGCTGACAGCTTCAGCCCAAAAATTAAATCCTAACCCACTCTCACACAACATGGTTCTTGCAGCTTCTATTAATAATCTGTTTCTTCTTTCAGCTACACCATTTTGTTGTGGAGTCCTTGGTGCAGAGAAGTTTTGAGATATGCCTTTATCATCACATAATCCTTCTAGAGTTTGATTTCTAAACTCAGTTCCATGATCACTTTTGAGCATCCTTACCAGATTTCCATTTAGCACTTCCATCTTCTTTATGAAGCTTATTATTTCTTCAGCAGTCTCATTCTTTGCTTTTAGGAAGATGACCTAAGTGTATCTTGAGAATTCATCAACCATTACCAATGCATACTTACTTCCACCAATACTAGCAGTAGCAACATGACCAAATAGATCCATGTGCAACATGTAGAAAGGTTCAGTAATGGAGAAGGCTTGCTTAGATGGAAAAGAAGTCTTGTGCTGCTTTCCCTTCTCACAGGCAGAACAAGGTTTGGGCTTAACATACGTCAGTGAAGGTAGTCCGGACACTAGTTCACCCTTGCTCAGCTTGTTTATATTTTTGAAGTTTAAGTGAGAAAGCCTTTTGTGCCATAACCAGTTTGTGTCAGTTACAGACTTTGTATACAAACAGGTTAACTTGGATGGATCACCAGAGGACATATCAAGAGTATATACATCCTTGGTTCTCTTTGCATAAATTATTGTTTTACCTTCTTGATCTAAAATGGAACCACCTGTCTTTGTAAAGAGGACTTTATGATCACCATCACATAACTGACTTAAGCTGATGAGATTGTACTTAAGCCCTTTAACATATGATACCTTGGACAAGGTTAAGTTCCCATTATGAAGTTCTCCGTAGCCTTTTGTTTGCCCACAATTGTTATCACCAAAGGTCACTCTTGGACCTTTTTCCTTCTTGTAGTTACTAAGCAAAGCTTTACAGCCTGTCATGGTCCTTGAACATCCACTGTCAAGATACCATGTGTTCAGATCCTGCATAGATAAGATTGAAAGAAGGTTAGTGACACTTGGGCATCCACATTTAAGTGGACCCCTGTGGATTGCACCTAGCCATCCACTTTATATTAGGTTGTTTATGAATGAGAGAAACAACTGTGTTATCAAAATCAGTCCGCTGTCTTGAGTTACCTTCAAGAGAACAATTACTTGCCTTATGTTCTTTGCTCCCACATTTATAACATTTTTGATTTTTGGAGCCTTTAACATGTTTTGGTAATTGCCTAAGAGATGTCTTAACTGTTTTCTGATGACTATGGTCTATGGGTCATCAGCTGACAGATTTCACCATTCAGCTGTTGCAACTGATTCTGTAACTAATAAGGTCTTTGTTTACAGTCACCTTAGGTTGACCCTTAGTTAAAATGAGTTTTTGATCAACTTTAGGTGTGACAGACTTAGACTTTTTGTTAACAAAAGGTCCTTTTCCCTTGGTTTCTCCTATTAAAAGAGTTTGAAGTGATGTTTGATCAGCTAAACAAACAGAAGAGGATCCATGATCAGCTGACAGGCTATCAGCTGAGCAGTTATCATCTACTTTTTGATCAGCTGATGTAATATCATTAGCTAAAGAATTTTCAGTCAGCTGAGTTCCTAAATTTAATGTATCAGCTTTCAAGGTTTGACAACAGAATGTCTCTTTGGTATCAACAAATGATTCCATTCCTTTACTTACTTCTTTTACTATTAAATTTTCAGTACTTTTGCTTTCTGTCAAAATAATAGAACTTGAACCAACTTTTGAAGAGGTTGAGTCTTTCAGCTGAGTACTTTTACTTTTGACAAATCTGTTAGTAATAATACTTTTTCCTTTTACAATCTTTTGAAATGTAAGAGGTAAAATATCAGCCTTTTCTAAGATATTTATGTCCTTGCTAAAATCAACACAGTTAGCAGCTTGGGAATAATTTCCACCAATAATAGCTTGAACTTGTTTTGGAATCTGCTCATTGACACACTGAGTGGTCTTCTCAGCAGATACACACGAAGATCTAACTACTTTTTGAAGGTCATTAAACTTTATTGTTGCTTCATTGGTTTCTTTTACCAAGATCTGATTAAGTATCTTTTGAATAGCTAAATCATCTTCCAGTTTTGTCATTAGTTTCAGTTTCTCATCTTTAAGACTTACTCTCTCTTTTAGTGATTCTATTTCTAATTTTAGCTTCTTTTCTCTTTGAATATTGACTGAAACTCAACACACATATAATCAAACATAGTGTTCTTTTCATTATCTTCATAGTTAATAAAATTTTCAACCTGATACATAGAAGAGGGATCCCAGTCAGGAGAAGTACAAGTTTTAGCAGCTTTCTTCATGTCCTCATCAAAGGAACATGTACTTGCTGTGTTGGCTATCAAACTAAGCTGAGCTGTGAGGACCTCATCTTCATCACTTGAGAGATCTTCCTCAGCCCAATCTTCTTCTTCAGCAACC
Organism: Pulicaria dysenterica; assembly: GCA_947179395.2. Lineage (NCBI taxonomy): Eukaryota > Viridiplantae > Streptophyta > Magnoliopsida > Asterales > Asteraceae > Pulicaria > Pulicaria dysenterica. Next base: position 12,125,111 of record OX359291.1, read on the forward strand.
AGCACCCTGTTCTGAGCTTTCTTCTTCTTCTTGTCAAGGAGAGCAGCAAGAAGCTTCTTATACTTAGCTTCATAATCAATCTTGATGTCTGAGCTTGAGGAACCCTTGAAGCCTGTGTTTCCTCTGGACTTACACTCACTGGCGTAGTGACCAGTCTTGCCACAAGAGAAACAACCTTCAGAAGCCTTTGGTTTTGACATGGCTCTTTCTCCTTTGAAGGGTTTCTTCTCAAACCTCTTGACAACCTTTCTTTTCAAGAAAGGTTTGAACCTTTTAACCAACATGGCAGCCTGCTCAACAACAGCTTCAATGTTGTCCATGTTCTCCAGAACTTCATCCCCATCAGCCACTTGCTCTTCATCAGAAGACTCCTCCTCTTCCTCATCATCACTGGACTCATCCACAACTGCAGCAAACCTCCTAGATCTTGTATTTTTAGACACAAGGGCAGTAGATGGAGCTTTTGCAGCCTCCTTCATATCCTTGGTAGAGAGTTTCCTTTGTTTCACTGATTGTTCATGATTCATAAGGTTTCCATATAAACCAACCAGTGTAAGACCCTTGATTTTCTCACCATGTTTAAGCACAGTGATAAAATGATCCCAAGATTCTGGGAGAGAGTCTAGAAACTTGTTTACAAGCTCCTTATTGCTCCTGGGAACCTCTGCCCTTCTTAAGTCATTAATAAGGCCGTTGAACCTGGTGTAGGTCTGAGTAAGACTTTCACCTTTATGAGCGAAAAAGAACTCATATTCTCTAACCAGAAAGAGTTTCTTGTTCTCCTGTACTTCTTCAGTGCCTTCATATGCAACAGTCAAAGTGTCTAGCATCTCTTTTGCAGATTTGCAGTTAAGAACTTGATGATAGACATCATTTGGTAGTGCAGAGACTAAGGCTGTTCTTGCTTTAACATCAAGATTAACAAGCCTTGTGTCTTCATCAGACCACTGATTTATAGCCTTTATAATCAGTCTTTCAACAGCAGGAACTTCATCAGTTGCTTCAGTCACTTGAATTGTTGAGGAAGGAACATAAGGACCTTCAGTAACAGTTTTAAGCATCACATCATCAAGGCTTGACATATAGAGAAGAACTCTACTCTTCCAGAGAGAGAAGTTTTCTCCATCAAACATTGGACACCTTATGAGTGAGCCATTGTTGGAAGAACCGTTAGAAGCAGCACCAGGAGTGGCCATTTTGAGGTGTGGGGTAGAAGCAATTGAAGAGTAAGCAAAATAGATCTTAGATATGGATTATCTAGCCTGCTCTGATACCAGTTGTTGGTCCCGAATGGATACTACAACAACAAATGTTTGTAGAAGGGGATGTTGAATACAAACTTTAGCAAATTAAAATTTAAGTGACACACGGTTTACTTTTATATAATTCTTATTGATGTGAATGAAGAATTACATGAACTAGATGCGGAAAACCTAAGTTCAATAAAAGGTGGCAACTAAATTTGTCTAACACATAGACTAAGCTAATCTTAAACAACTTATGACTAAGATGTTCAACGCATGAACAAGTTTGTTATACTGAAAATAAAATGCTAACTCTTCTAGTTCTCAACAAATGATATTTCAGTATTCAACTATCTATTCGCATACTTAGCATGTTTCCATGCATGAGTATATATAAGCAAAGTGGTGTCCGGGCTGATGAAGAGAGAAGGAGACAAAGGTACTTGGTTTAATAATATTATAATAGATAAAGGTAGTGGGTGGAAGGTAAGTTAACTTTACACGCAAAGTGTGTAAAGTAAACATACTTTTCAGTAAGGAGTTTACCCACTATCTATTATTATATTATTAAAGTACTACCTTTATGTCTTGGGAGAGTAAACTTCTCTTTCCATGATTGTGCTTTAATCAACACCATGTTTTCTGAAGATTTGACTTTACCAAGTATAGAGTTGCCAACCATACTTAGTTGAAGCAGCATATCTTCGAGATCTTCTCTTCAAAAGTATCTTTCTCCTTTTCCAGGGGATAAACATCTATCCTTTTCGTTTGAACCACTCCACACACACACACACACACACACACACACATATATATATATATATATATATATATATATATATATAGAAATAGCATCAATAAAGAACCATGTCTTAATCAAAGAACCTAAAGAACCAATCTGGACCTTTAGATTAACTTGATCAATGGCTCATATTAATTTTGTGGCAAAATTGTAATTATCATATACTAATTTATAATTAAAAGGGTAAGCATGTAAATTCTTTTCCTCCCACCCCCATGTTCACGATAACCTACAGCTCCCCCAATTCAAGTTTAAAAAAAATACATCTCAGAATTTTAAATGATCATAACTATTTAAGTTTTTTGAATTTAAACAAAAAAATTATACGAATATTTTAGTTTTTTAATTCTCTTTCAATCAAGACCACTCATCCCATATTTTTCTAATTTTTTTTTGAAAATGCAAATTTTGAATATGTAATTTGCATTTTGGGTTGTATTGTAGTGTTATGTATAGATTTTGCATTTTTTTGAACAACCAGCAATAGATTTATTATGTATCAAAATTGTTTGTACAAGTACACATTAGTAGGGATAAACTCACTGTAATTACATCATTTGACCACATATTATATACCATCAGCTTTCCTTTGATAATTTCCACGCATCTATCCGCATTTTGTATTATAAAACTTTTCCCCGGCAGCTCGTAATCCCTACAACAGACCACAAGTTGTGCATGAATGGAGCAATGACACTGCACGGGTTTTGCGACAACAGCCTGCAAAGGCGTTATGACCTTAACGAAAACAACTACCGATATAATACCAACGTCGTGACCAATGCAGGAGGCGTTAACTGTACCCACAAAGCTTCAGCATACACCACTGTTGGTGTATTGAATCAAAGCAAAACAACAGCAATATAATGGAATCGTAACAAGGAACAACTTGTTCAGCGAATCACACTCGTAGCAACAGTTCAGTATCGGCGGCAATGCATTCCTTGCAGCAAACCATGAGCAATAACATCGTATTCGCATCAGATGATATCAAGTTCCCAAAGACAACAACAAAACAACAACATATCAGAGTAAAGTTCCACTGAAGGTAATTCCGAACAGCTCATTGCAACCAACACTAACAAAAGAGAATCCAGCAACTCTCCGTCATCCTAACATTAGTATAGACCCATTACGGCATCTCCTTGTCACTGCCGATATCAAACAATTCCTGTTGACAAACTAAAGAACCAAAACAGTGTAAAAAAATCATAGTTGCTTATTAACACGCTCACTGTATTGGGGATAAGCAACATCTGACTGAAGAGACTCTGAGGCACAAAGGGGTTACAACATCTTACTGAAGCAACTCAGTGGCTCGACAGGTTTGCATTTTGCAGCATTTTGGGTTGCATTGTAGTTTTGTGTACGGATTTTGCATTTTGAGTTTGAATATGTATTTTGCATTTTGAGTTGCATTTTCATTTAATCATGTTGGGTTTGCATTTTGTATTTTCATAATTTTCATTTTGGAAGCATTTTCATGAACTGCATCTTCATATTTTGCATTTTCGATTTTTTGCATTTTGCATTTTGGAATAAAACACAGTTTCAAAATGCAAAATCTGCATTTTCGATTTTTGCATTTTGCATTTTGGAATGAAACTCAGTGCAAAATGCAAACTTTGCATTTAAAAAAAAAATTCAGAAATATATCAAGTCTGGTCTTATTTAAAAGAGGACGAAAAATTAAAGCTAATGGTATAATTTTCTTACTTAAACGCTTAAAAACGAACGAGTTATGATCATTTAAAGTTGAGTGGGGGTTTTTTTAAAAAAAAATGGGTTTGGGTGGATGGTGTTGAAGGAGGCGCGTGGGATGACTTCTTTTTTGTTATTTTCCAATTTTACCCCTATTCATAATACCACGTGTCATCACCAGGGAGGTTTTTTATATAACCTTACCCTATATATATATATATATATATATATATATATATATATATATATATATATATATATATATATATATATGAGCTCTTTTAAATTACGATTTATTTGCCAAACACATGAACAAAGGCCGGCCATATTTGGTGCATTAAAGAAGCTAGAACACACCAATATACAAGCTTCATTAAAACAACTCCTTTGTAGCAATTATAGCTAGAGGTATATGTGTTTTAGCTAATTGTATGCTTATATTGGATTATAAGTGCATATGGATGAACTATAGCTCATGATAATTCTACATTCTATATTGTATGGGATATAGGAATTGAAAAACATCTCTAAGTGTTTATGATGAATTTGGTATTGAGTTTTGATCCTAAACAACAACGTTTGGAATACAGTCTGCTGTATCTGCACTGAACACGACCCGTGTAGTTCACGGGTAGACCGTATAGCTAGGCCGTGTAGGCCCGTGTAGCAACCTAGGTCAACACATACCATGTATCCTTGTATGCCCGTGTGGTGTGAGGGGTACACGGCTCGTGTAGGTCCCTAAAACGGACAGTGTAGGCCCTGTTTCAGGTTAGATTGATAAGACTGTAATATTCAGTTATTTTAATTGTATAGGAAGGTGACTGTCTAACCATGTGAAACATAGAAGCTATATACCACTTTGAATTAATCATAAGGTGAGTTTATTAAACTATTCTTCATATGTGCATCATGTGTGTTATCATACAGATATGTGATATATGTATCAATTATATGTGTTATTTAGCATACTGCTTTGTGTAGTAGGGCTCAGATATAGTGTAGTATTGTGGCTTAAGAATTGCAGCCTGTGACTAGTACTAGAGACCGGCATAGAATTATCTAATATATGTGTGATATCTCTATGTGACGTATACAAGTGTTTATATGATTTATGATTTGACATACTCACTAAGCTCTTGTAGCTTAACGAATACATATTCATGTTTTTGGAGGTCATTAAGGCAAGGGCAAGGCTCTAGTTTGCATTCATCTGTGTATATATCTTTTGTACGAAAATGTTTTGATAAACCTATGCTTCCTCTTTTAATAATATGTGAAAATTTTAATGAAATTCTGTATGAACTATATATTATAAATTGGGGCGTTACAAATACGAATGCATGTCTTTCCACCGTGCCTGGGCTTAAATATCCATTTGTGGTTCGTTCTGTCAAACATCTCTGAAGACTTTCTAAAGAGAAGATTTGCATAAACCACATCAATTTTCACCATTTATGTACCATATATGTTCAAAAGATTGAGGGGGAGCAAGGTAATGAAAAAGTTTCAAGTCATTGTTGAAGATCAAGAGTTACATTCGAGGGGGAGTATATTTTTTGTTTGACAAATACAATGATACCGAAACTGAAGATTCCCTTAACGATCATTTTGTGTTTATGCTCAAGATCAATGCTTTAGCGAAAAAGATTAATTGTTGATTTTGATTTGATTGTTATAAAATTTTGTGCTTAATTGTAAAATGAACATAAAGGGGGAGATTGTTAGATTCTTTAATTGTGTTCGTTCAATTCTAGTGAAGTTTAGTGTCCATATGACGTACATTAATAATAGATTAGGGTCTTTTATGTAAATACCTAAGGGTATAGTTACTATGCTTTTGACCTTAATTCGATTGAAGCTTTCATTTGATCGCATACTGTGTTCTTGGCTGAATTCTACCTTTCACGCATGTAATATTCATACCTCCAAGATTATTATCATTTTGTGTTGATTATTTCGTTTATTGTTTAATACTTGATATCACGGGTCCTACAATACCAGATATGTTTTTGGCGAAATTTGGTATAAAGGAAGCCATATACATACTTGCATGACTTGTAAAATACTTTTACATTCAATACATGTTGGTGATTTAGTGTCACCAAATACTTTTAGTGTAATAGAATTTACCATTTCAACATTCAATTTTATAAGAGTAAGGAGACGCGGTTGTATAAAAAGAATTTGTATTCGTAGGACCAAAAATAGTAGATGTCAAGAGGGCAGCGTCCCCTTGCCGGGTCCTAAGGGCAATGCCCGTAGCGGGGTCCAAGAGACCGCGCTGTAAACTTCATTTTATAAAACGAAGGTCCAAGAAAATTGGATAGACCCAGTTTTCCCTATAAACTTCCAAAAACTGACAATTGTAAGAGACTTATATGTTCATTTTCGAATTTACAGAAGATTTGAGATCATAAGAATTCGAAGTCTCTCAAACGATCTAGTTTATGTGACTTTTCATGATTGATCCTGTAGAAGTATTCATATTTTGAAATTCAAACAAAATTCCAATTTAGGTGGCGTGGTGAGATTTTTTTTAACTCTGATAGATAGATCCTGTGATTTTCAATTCATTATATTATATTAATTTCTACAATTGAACGGGTATATATATTTGGTCATTAATTTTCTACATGATCATATTATCATATCTCCTTAGAAAGTTTTATACCGTAGATAATATTGGAATCACACGGTTGCGTGTTTTTTGTAAACAAAAGTAAAAAAAAGAAAACTTAATTCGTTTTCTAGAAAATAAATTGAAAACGTCATAGTTGTTGAATCTCATAGAGTATGTGGAATGGACAATGTTTTGGCGTGAGTGGTGTTTGATGTGGTCAAAGTTTCTCTCACTCCGTTACTACGTGGGTGACCGGAGTGCGTAACATATGGTTGCAAATATAAACGGAAGGCGGTGGTGGTGTGTAGTAGATCTTTTTCTTTTTCTTTTTCTTTTTGGTTTTTGTTTTTATATTGGTCATTGGATATAGATATGTATTTAGCATGGTCGAAGTGATAAAAAGCAACCACTAAGCACTGGGTTGAGTGATTTGGGTAAACACATTTGTCGCCCTAAAAACCCTCGTTTTTTTTTTGTAGTGATGTGGTGTGAGGTTTGCTAGCTACCAGCAACAAAAAGTGTACACTATCGAATAGAAGGCTTTTAATAATATAGTTTGATATGAAATATGATTCAACTATCAAAAAACATGGTCAACCAATATATAGCAAATATAATGGAAATAGTGATAAAAGATAGACACAAATATTTAGTAAAATATCCAAATCGGGAAAATCACGAATGAACATATTGAGTATTGACCTATATTAGGCGAGTGTGAATTTAGAATGTGATTACGTACGTGAGTAAAACTGAGATCGAAGCAAAGTATTATCAAAACTTGAATGTTTACAAAGCTTGAGGAATGAGATTATAGTGAATTTTATTGGTGTTTTGGTATCATGCATGATTTAAAACCTTAAAAGGAAAAACAAAAGAAACAACCTACGTCACAAGGGAAAGAGAGATAAGGTTAACTTTTGTTTTGTTTGTCTTGTTTTGCTTTGTGATATAACTAATACAATAAATTGGCAGCACTATCTCTTATAACAACATATATATTATTATCCTCCACAAAAATGGGCGACCTAATTTTAGGGGTGTAATCAAGCAAGCCTAGGCAACTCATAAACTACTCAAATTCGACTTGGTCAGTAAATACTTGAAATCAACGCATTTTAAGTCGAGTTGAGCTCGGGCTACTTGAGTAAGCTATCAAGTTGAGCTCGAGTAATGAAATACTTGTCTTGTAAAGCTCGTGAATGTCAGTTTACATATCTACTTCTTTTTGTATGTATATTTACATAATCATCTTAAAATCTACTTCAGTCAAGCCGAGCCGAGTTTCAAAAGTATCGAGTCGAGCTTATAAGTGCTAAGTCGAGTAATACAAAGCTAATTAAAATTAAAATTTAATATGCTAATTCCGGAAATCGAGTAGAGTTGATCGTAGCTTGATAGCATTGACTAGCTCATCGAGCACAAGTTTGAAAATAAATATTTGATCAAGGTCGAGTCTTTTTTTTTAGCTTCGAGTTTTCTAATCGAGTTTTTAGGTCCAAATGGATATGGTATCAATTAGTAATAGAAGCAATCAACATAGACTTATAAACTCATTATGAAGATCAGTGGAGAGGGAATGAGCCAACCTTGAAAATTAAGTTTGAATGAACGCTTGATTAATTAGGGTTAATTACGCTGTATTTATACCCAAAGGAATATAATTTGTAAGATTATAATTTGGAGTTTTATGAGCACTACATCTATCATAGAGTGCAATTTAGTGCTGTTAATCACAAGACTTGTGTAATAATGGATTATGTTCATTCGGATCTTTAAGGGTCATCTAGACTGCATTCTCTAGGTGGAGCTACGTACTTCATGTCCATTATAGTTGACTTTTCAAGAAGAGTTTGGTTGGTATTTTGAACTTAAAGAATGATGCATTTGAAAAGTTCAAGGAATGGAAAGTGCTTGTTAAGAATATGGGAACAAGGTTAATTAAGAAGTTAAGAACACATAATAGTCTTGAGTTGGTATTACAAGACATAGATCTGTGGCTAGAACCCCTCAACAAAATGGTGTGGCACAGAGAATGAACAAACCTTGCTTGATAAGGTGAGATGTATGTTTTCTCAAATGGGGTTGCCAAAGAGTTTTTAGGCTGAAGCTATAGTCACAACAGCATACTTGATTAATAGATCCCCTTCATCTGCTATCGAGTTCAAAACTCCTACGGAGAAGTGGGTTGGTGAACCACCAAGCTACAACCATTTGAAAGTGTTTGGTTGTGTAGCTTATGCTCATGATTAGTAAGTTGAAAAATAGAGCTCAATAGTGGATTTTTATAGGCTATCTAGACGGTGTTAAAGGTTAAAACTTTGGAGGCGTGATAATGCAAGTCTCAAGGTGTTTATAAGTTAGGATGTTGTGTTTCTATGAGAAGCAAGTATACATGGATTTGTTAAAGGCAAATGATCGAAGCAATGGATAAGACCGATGAGGTTCCGCATGAGGTAGAGTTGGGTGGAGATGATTTAACTTCAAACACATCAACCGAGTCACTTGGACATCTATTCGAGACTATGAGTTGGTTAAAGATAGGAAAAGAAGGTCTGTTAAAGCTCCTAATCGATTTGGTATGCTGATGTAACAATAGATATTAGTAATATACGTGAAAGTAGTGACTTTGAAGGGTTTGACTGGGCGACTGCAGAGTCGTTGACTCCTGATGATCCTGTGTCTTATAGTGCAACTATGAATTTCGGAAATAGAGATAAGTGGTTAGTTGTGAGAGAAGAAATTGAGTCCTTAAATAAAATGAGAAGTGGGTTTTAGTTGACAAACCAAAGAGCCACAAATGTGGTAAGTTGCAAATGGCTGTATAAACTAAAAGAAGGTATACAAGGTGTTTAAGAACCAAGATTTAAAGCTAGATTAGTAGCAAGAGGGTTTTCAAGGGCTGGAATTGATTACAATGAAGTATTTTCTTGAGAGTTTAAACATAAATCAGTTAGAGTTATGCTTGTTATAACTACATATTTGAACCTAAAATTAGAAATGTTGGATGTAAAAACAACTTTTGTATATGGTGTCTTGGAGGAGACTATATACATACATGGCTCAGCTTGAAGAATTTGAAATTGGGGATCTTGAAAATAAGGTGTGCTTATTGAAGTAATCCTTGTATGGATTAAAGTAGTCTCCAAGACAATGGTACAAGAGATTTCACTCTTATGTGATTAAGCATGGTTTTCCAAGAAGCAGTTATGATAGTTGTGTTTATATGAAAGAATATAGGTGAATTTCTACATTTATTTACTCTTATATGTGGATGATATGTTGATCGCATGCAAAGATAAGTCTGAAATATTAAGAGTAAAAGAAATTTTAAAATCAGCTTTATGAAAGAGTTGGGTGATGCATAGAAGATTTTAGGCATTGAATCATCAGAAGTAGAGCTAATGGAAGTTATTAAGAAAGTGTTGACTAAGTATAATATGAGCAGTGCTAAGTCCCATTAGCATAACACTTCAAGCTATAACTTGTTGAGGAGGAGGTTTTAAAAATGAAGAAGATACCCGATGCTAATATAGTGGGTAGTTTAATGTATTTGCTCATATGTACGAGGCCTAATTTGTCTCGTGGTGTGGGAATAGTTAGCATTTATATTTTGTTGGTATTTGCACACCTATACATGTAGTCCGATATCACTACTGATGAAGCACGAGCCTATTTGGTCATACGCCAAGGATTGATCCTAACAGAATGTTTAGAATGAGAGGAGTATAATGGTGTTTTTGGTTGTCAATGGGTGCTTCATGACCATGAAGGTTTGTGTTTCATGACCATGAAGTTATTTGCTTCATGGGCTGTGAAGGCAGAGTGCTTCACGACCATGAAGCTGTCTTCATGGGTTGTGAAAAGTATGTGATTCACGATCCGTGAAGAGGCAGCTGAACACTCTCATTTTAGTGGACATTTTGTTGGTCCAATCAAATCTATTGCTATTTAGCTGACCCAGGAGGCCTTTTAAGGTCTGGAAAGGGTTGGAAAGTGTACATGAGATACTCTCTCTTAGCACCTATCATTACTAACTTACATTAGCACTATGTGTGGAACCTTGAGTGAGATTGTGAGTTAAGTTTTGGTGCAAGAGGAGAAGTTTATGTGTTGTTCTAGAAGGTAGGGTCATGGTGGGTGTCTACCTAATGACTCACTAGCATTTGGGGGTCTTGAATCTTGGTGTGGATCATCAATAGAGGATGAGGCTATTAGCTTTCTCATCTTCATCCATCCTAAACTTTGAAGGATCAAGGAATTCAGAAGGTGACGGAGGTATACTTCTGCCCCTTCTTTGCTTCTTTAGTTGCAATATGTTTTTGTAGTGCATTCCACCATTGGAACATGTATGGGCTTGTGTATTTATTACTTCTTTTTGTTGCATGCTATGTTTTTGGTTTGCTTCCGCTATGTTTTGTGCCATACTATGTTCCAACTATTTCTAATGCTGGAGTTACACATTGAAATGCAGTAAAATGGTTGTTGAGGTATTTGGCAGGCACAAGTAATGTAGGGTTGTTATACGAGAAGGGATGTCAGAGTGAATATGTCATTTATGGGTTTGTAGATGCTGATTTTGCAAGAGATCTTGACAGAGGAAGGTCAGTGACCCGTTATGTGTTCAAGGTGCTGCGATGTGTTGTAAGCTGGAAATCACCATTGCAACAGGTTTTTGCTTTGTCGACAACAAAGTGAGAGTACATAGCATTAGGAGACATTTGGCTTAAAGGTTTAGTTGTAGAGATGAGAGTTGATAGTCCTAACGTGTTGGTGCAATGTGACAGTCAAAGTGCAATACACTTAACTAAACCATTAAGTGTATCATGAATGAAGAATTAGGCTCATAAATGTTAGGCTACATTTCATGAGGGAGGTTATTGAAGCTGGAGAAGTGAAGGTATTGAAGATTCACACTAATAATAACCCTAGTGATATGTGAACAAAGCCTTTGCTATTTCCAAAATTCTTGAAGTGTGTAGAAGATCTACAGGTCGTAGATGATGGTGATGAATATTGTCTCAATCAAGATGGCGATTGTAGAGTTAATAAGTGATTTAGAGAATATAAATACAGGGTCATTTTATGTAATTAGTGAAAGTTATGAATAAACTTAATCATCTTGTTAAACGGTGGTTAAATGGGGATAGGTGAGATATAAATACACTAATTTCATAGCCTGTAGTCCAATTATTCACATTCAATTACAGTTTCTACTAACTTCATTCATCTTTGGTGTTAATTTCTTTCAAACTTTGATACTCTACCTGTTAGACCCAAGTTGTGTTCATTATATCATTTTAGTTACGTTTTGCTTGTACGTAGTTGTATTTCCTAGAATTATAGGGTATATTGTGAAAATACATGATGAGTATATAAACAATGTAACTAACCCTAATTCATTTAAGCATTTCAATATTTCAGATCAAAGTGTGTGTTATTGGTGTTTTCTCTCATATTCATACTAAGTTCATACCTAATATCGTGGATTTGCTTCAATAACCATTGATACATGATACAATTGGGAACATACAATTGGTATCACAGCAGCAGAGAGTAGATCAAAAGGTTAGTTCTTTATCAAAGATTGAAAAGAAAAAGATACGGTTTCGAAGTTCTTCTTCTTACTAGCGATTTTCTTTTTCACCTAGTTGCTTGTCTGCTTGAATTAATTTCACCTGTGTGCTTGCTTGCTTGAATTAATTTCACCTATCTTCTTGCTTGCTTTAATTAAATCAGCTACTTGCTTGCGTGCTTTGATTAATTCTCCTGTTTGCTTGTTTAAATTAATTCTCGTGCCTGCTAGCCTGCTTATAATATTCGTCCGTAGCCACATTCGTATTCGTAAGAACCCTAATTTTTTTGTTGAATAGTCTTGCTTGTAATTTCATTTTAGTGCAATCGTAACTAATAATTCTATTTGCCAATTGCAATTCCACAATCACAATTCGTCAATTGCAATTCGGAATTACAATTCGCCAATCGCATTTCCGAATTACAATTCGTCAATCGTAGTTTACCAATTGTATTTGCCAATCACAATTCCTCAATCACAATTCTGAATCACAATTCCCAATTGCAATTCCAAATCACAATTCCTCAATCGCAAATCCTAATCGCATCACAATTTCCAATCGTAATTCCGCAATCGCAATTCCCATCAATTGCAATTAATCAATTACATTTCATTCGATCATAATTCATCACCTTTGTCATTCCACTCAAAGATCCATTGTCAAGTATCAACCATGTTTTGTGTCAAAGAAGAAGAAATTAATGGATTACAAATGACGTTAGATGAAATCATGAAAAGTATCCATCTTCAAGTAGCTACTGGGGAAAAATATAAAAAGAAAGCAAGTAAATTGGAAAAAGAAAATGCCAAACTTGTTTTGGAAATTTCTGAGTTGACTAAAAAACTCCAGATTTCAGACAAGAAGTGTCATGATTTAGAGATTGAAGAAGATGTCAAGATAAGGAATCTTGAGCAACAATTGTTGGATATTCAAAGTAAGTATACTTTATAAAAAATGAATTTTGAGACCGAGAGAAATCAATTTGTGCTTAAAATTCAGAAATTGGAACAAGACTTACAAAAGTGTGTAGAAAAAAAGGTCGCGACATATTCTGATTCTAAAAAGGTTCGAAAGTGTAAGTCTTCAAAAGGGAAAGAAATCAAGGTGGTTCCTGTAATGGTCCATGCAGGCGAAATCAAAAAGTGTTGTGCATCCAAAAACTACTCATTTTAAGGATGATCATGCTACAATCAAATCTTACACAGAGATATTCATTAAAAGGGTCAAACTTCGGAGAAAGCTATGGAATGAAAGTAAATAGAATTATGAAGAAATGAAACAACGTCGTCTTCCACAAAAAAATTGTGTTTATGTTTCTCGTGCTACTCCTGGTCATGTTACTCGTCCATATATGCGTGTTAGTCAAACAAGATCGCATTGGAATGCTAACACAAATGCATGTCTTCCTGTATTACATTTATGGTTCGCTCCGTCAAACATCTCTTAAGACTTTCTAAAGAAGAGATTTGCATAAAACCAAATCACTTCTCCCCGGTTGGAAGATATATGTTCGAAAAATCAAGGGGGAGCAAAGTAATAAGAATGTTTCAAGTCATTTTTGAAGATCGAGAGCTACATTCGAGGGGGAGTGTATTTTTTCTGTTTGATGAATAACTAGGATGCTGAAACTGAAGATTCCCTCGACATTCATTATGTGTTTGTGCTCAAGATCACGTGCTCCAGCAAAGAATTTTTTTCGTTTACATGCTTTATTTGTATAATGAACACAAAGGGGGAGAATGTTAAGGCCCAAGTTGTGTTCATTATATCATTTTAGTTAAGTTTTGCTTCTAGTTGTATTTCCTAGAAGTATAGGGTATATTGTGAAAATACTTGATGAGTATATAAACAATGTAACTAACCCTAATTCATTTAAATATTTCAATATTTCAGATCAAAGTGTGTTCTTGGTGTTTTCTCTCATATTCAGGGGCGGAGCCAAGCATGCATGAGGGGGTTCAGTTGAACCCACTAAACAAAAAAAATATGTATTATTTCAATGCAATTTTAGTATAATTTAAGTAAAATTTTAGTTATGAACCCATTGATTTGTTTACAAAGGTTATCAATATTAACTTTGAACCCACTTGAGAAATTTTCTAACTCCGCCCCTACTCATATTCATACTAAGTTCATATCTATCATTGTGGATTTGATTCAATAACCATTGATACTTGATACAATGAGGAACATACACTACCAAAATTAATTCATTTCATTCAACATAAATTATGGTATAACTCTTGATATTCTACCAAAACTGAATATCAGAGGTGAGAAAGCGTATGTTCTGATAGACAAAGTATCTCTATATATATACAGCTTGCGGTTCATCTACCAATTAATCTTGTAATGCTAAGTTCATTGTTTGAACTTGTTTCATATGAGCTTGAAGAAAATACGGTACCTTCCTTAGAAGATTTTCCAACAAAAAAACCTGGTTCTGTTGGTGAAGGCAATGGACCCTCACTTCCCAGCATCAGAAGCACAGAAGTCATAGTGGGTCTATCTTCTGGATTTCTCTGAACACACAACAAACACACGTGGATTGTTCGTAGAACTTGGCTCACATTGATTGATTCAGCTAGACACTTATCAACCAGTTGCAGGGATCTGCCTTCTTTGTGGAGTTCCCATGCCTGTCATTGAGAACAAAGAACACAAGTAAGATTATGTTTCCCGGTTTCAAAAGAACAAATAGGCGAAAATATAAGTAACTGCCGAAACTTACATGTCCAATGAGGTTGTTGGTATATTTTGTGTGCATGAAACCTCTGTTTTTCTCCCCAGTCACAATTTCCAGCACCAGTACGCCGAAACTATATACGTCTGATTTTACTGAAAAGATACCATCTCCTGCATACTCTGGCGCCATGTAGCCACTGCCAGGAATTAATGAAGTTAATGTAAGTGGTTAACTAAAAGAAACTGAAACGAGGTTAAGGTAGATGAATCTCACTATGTTCCGACCACTCTATTTGTGTTTGCCTCTATTTGATCTGCTCCAAAGCTTCTAGCCATGCCAAAGTCTGATATCTTTGGGTTCATATCCGAGTCAAGCAAAATATTGCTGACTTTTAGATCTCTATGGATGATTCTAAGCCGAGAATCTTGGTGAAGATAAAGAAGCCCACGAGCAATCCCATTGATGATGTTGTAACGTGCAGGCCAATCCAGCAGTTTGCTTTGAGTATTATCTGATAATCATTTAAGTATTTAGTTTTTGTATCTGTTAATCTGATACTTGTAAGTTTCTTCGTATAGTTTAGCTTACCAAATATGAAGGAGTCGAGGCCTTTGTTCGGCAAGTATTCATATATCAACATCTTTTCAACTCCCTCTATGCAGCAACCTAAGAGCTTGACGAGATTCCGATGCTGAACTTTAGATATTGAGATGACTTCATTTTTGAATTCGACAAGTCCTTGAGTCGATGTTTTAGCTAGTCGTTTCACTGCTATTTCTTGTCCGTCTTCAAGTACACCCTGAAACATAAACTTTTAAGATAACTATGACACTAACTCATAACATTAGCAGAATCAAATAATATTTATTTATCAATGAACTGTAAGAGAATTAACCAACAATTCGAGAAGTGGGTATTCACCATACTATGATGACTTTCTAATGCTAAACAGGTCTAGTATTCAGCGGCAGAAACACACCCTTAAAGGATCAGATAACAGGTCTGATACCAATTGATAAGATCAGCAGGATCAATTCGAGAAGTAGGAATTCTCCCTAATCTGATGACTTTCTAATCTGGTTTATAAGAGGTCTTTTCACATCTATATATAGGCCAACTGACTGGAGGACAAAAATCAAAAGCTAAACTCAAGGAACAAGATATAAACTGAATAAAAAATATGGAAACAACTAAGTAAGGGCTGTATATACCAGCTAGAGTTTGCCTGGGCGGTGCACATACGTAAATCTGCCCATATCACTAGTCCTTAATAATGACTAACATCGTTCTATACAACTTCAATGATTTCATTCTTTCTATCTCATTTCACTTCACGATTTTGTGGTTTTTGGTGAAAAGCTACACGGCTACACCCACGTATGATCACAGATCAAACTTACATACAAGAACACGAGTTGAGATATAAATAGAAGAAGAAAAGATAAAAGACATGTATTCACGTGTTTAGGTTGACAATGTAATCGATCCAGGCAAGCAAGTCAATATTATTATGATCTGACGCTCTTCGACCCCCAACATCATAGTAGTGTTCTTGGATCATGTCAAGGCTACAATTCGAATCTGCTTAATAGGTATTTCCTTACATTTTTTTCAGCTTTTGCCAAGAACCATCTTATAGCAAAACATAAAAAACATGCACTACATAGACCAGTAGGTGGTCATGGATTCATACTGTACGTACCTTGTAAACAGGTCCAAAGCCACCTTCTCCAAGTTTATTGCTTGTTGAAAAGTTGTTTGTAGCTTTAAGTAATGTAGACAAGCTAAATAGTGGTAGCTCTAGATCTTCATCACGACTTTCATTTTCAGTATCATTTCCAAACACATTTCCGGGCGTTCCTGCAAAGGGGATAACCCGAGCTTCTTTAATCATACAACTATACAAGTGGGCAAGTGGCGACTTCATTTCAACTTCTTGCTTGTTTAATTAATTGTTTAACAACTCATTAGATGTTTAAAAATAAATAAGTACAGGACAAATTTGCAGTCTGTAATACTGGTATTTAAAAATTGTACCTTTTTGCTCTTGCTTGTTCCTTTTGAAACGATAAAATAAGCATACTGAAACTAGTATGATCAAGATTACAGCTGCTATAGGGACAATTATCCGAACTAGTCTCCCTGCATTTGAGCTTTTACCATTTTCTGTGGAGTCTATGTCAAAACATAGTGTTCATTAGACATTTAGACGTACAGATAAAGACATTAATCAGTAAAGAAAATATATAAATTAACTACTGTTTTAATATACCTAACTCTGAAGGTGGCAATCGTATATAAAGATCGTCCCCATTTCCTGCAGAAAACGTTCTGATATCGATTAGTTCACCAAACCATAGCAAGCAACCAGTCCCGGTCCCAGTCGCTGACTTGTTCAAATATGTGTAAGCAGTACAAGAACAGTTGCTTTTACATCTCTGAGCACATTCTTCAAGGGTCATTATCTGGTAAAACCTTGACCCCTGAGTGTCGGGTAACTTCAAATTCGAATACTTGTTGAACCCTTCCCCAGACCCACAATCCAAAGGAGTCGTATGCTGACACCCTTGGGTCCAATCTCCAACTGCCGACTGTTCCGGTGATGTTGGCTTGAACCCCTCCAAACATTTACAAGGCGGTGATGAGTCAACGTTACAGCTCCCGAAAGGCCCGCAGAATGCGTATTGGTCACAGTTATCGATCTTAGGTGTTAAATACACGATCCATTGTTGTTGGCTGTCTACCCATAATAACCGGTCCATCTTACCACTGGGTTGTACAACTAACCTTGTAAAGACTGAAGTATTGATAAGATAATATTGGTAGTAGATCTCTCTCTGGTTAAGCACAAACGTGAATCTGTAAATCGGGTTCGGGCCTAAATTCGGGGCTCCGCTAAATCTGAGTCCATTCCATGGACCTGCTCGGAACACTATTTTCTCTTTATCTCTTTGGATTGGCTGAGGGTAACCACTGGTATCAAGCGATGAAGAGAAATCACCGGTCGCAGGATCATCGCTGGATTTCCATGACGTGAAGTTTCTTTCAATCCCCTTAACCAAATCCCTGCCAAGCTTCATGCCAGGAAGTAAAGTGTCTGTCGGAAAGTCAAAACTTTGCCATATGGGGTTGTTTTGATTGATCATGTCACCCTCTTCGTAAACTATAAAGTTGCCCGTATCTAGAAGCCGACCGACGGGATTCTTCACTGACGCCGTTGTTGATCTGGCTGACGACCATACGACATCACCGGTAACATTGCGAAGAGTTAGAACTCCCTGATCGGTGAGAGTTAGCTCACCGGAGGTATCAGTTAGTGGCGAGTTCCGGTTGGCTACCCATACAACTGTTCCAGATGATATTTTCTTGTACCAAATTCCTACATAATGGTGTGTGGACTTGCCGGGGCTAAAAAAACCAAGTTCGAAGGTTTCTTGTGGAGAAACCATGGTTTCATTATATCTGATGGTTTGGTTTGCAGATAGGGTAGTGCTCGCGCCATAGCTACAAATTACTGATGAATAAAGTACTACAACAAGGAAGCCAAACATGAAGTTCAACTTCGTCATTCTTCCTCAGTCGATTATGGTATATACCAGTAAGGAATTCTTCTACAAGTAGAATACTTAAAAAGGAAAAAGAAAAAGAAAAAGAAAAGAAAACTCAATTGTAGGTGGATCTAAAACTTGAATATGGGGGTGATCATCAATATTGCGAATTAATGTGGGTTGTGATATAATCATTGATTCGCGGAATTAATTCCAAAATATTTTTTGCCCACATATTGAAAGGTATGCGGTTTCGTTTTCAATCTTATGATAATCATATACTTTTTGACCACATAAATTCATGTTTTTCTTTTGCTTCCTATTTAAATGTGCTTCACAGTTCACACGCTAGTGATGCTTTTTCAATGCAAAAGACCAAATGAAGGTAATATTTTACCAGCTCCCATTGGTGGGTCCAAGTTGACGATTGGGTTGGGTAGAAGTACTAAAACACTCTTCTCTTCCTTTTTCTTCCCTCACATGTCGACTCCCCAAAGCTGAGACTACCCCATCTCCATCCCACCCCACCCCACCACCCATCCACTGTTTCTTTTTACTTTTTCTATCCATCTCTCTCATCATTTTTCGCCTTGCGTTGTACATCACCCGAAGCCATCGAGTAGGCTCGGGTATGTACGGGAACACCAAAACGACATCAGCGAGGGCATCGAGTAGGTGGCTCGGGTTTGTGGACTCGATGAAGAAGCAGCAACCCCCCTCTCTCCCCTCTCAACCAATCACACATTCACACATATTTGATTTTTTTAATATAAAAAAATGAAGATAATTTGAAAGAGAGGTATAACATTTAATTTGTGTAGAAAGAAAAAAGAATAATATAAAGTTAATGTATCATTGGGTAAGGAGAAGAAAAAAGAAGGGTATAAGTAAAGGCGTTATATCTATAAAAAAACAAAAACGAGGAAAAGATTAAGCAATAGTAAAACTTTGGTAGAAGTAATGTTACACTAACATAAGAAAAGAAAAGAAAAAAATATTAATGATGGCCGAGGACATGTGATATTATAAATTATGAGAGTTTGATTCATATTTAATCTAGAAAGCTCAATATTTTCAAAGCTTTATATTAATAAAAGACTCAAGCAATGAAACAAACAGTACAATAACTAGAAAACACGAAAATCTACTCGCTATTATAAAAATCAGTTTTCAGCCCTTTGGCAATAATAAATAATATTAAATCTTCTACTCATGATAAAATTAAGAGTTAATTATTAAAATGTCATTTAAATAGTCTGTTTCTTTCGATTTGTTCATTTAACTATAAAATGGATTAAAATGGTCCTTGAACTACCACTTTTCAGTCTGAATGGTCTTTTGGTTAGTTGACTGTTAGTTAACTCCGTTATAACAGGGGCACTTTGGTCTTTTTTATCATTTTTTGCTATTTTTTATTAAACAAAACAATATTTAATTATTTTTAATATATAAAATTATTATAATTAAATATTTATTCATATCACTCTCTCCCCAAACTCAAACTACCCTCTCACTCTCTCTACTCTCAAACTCTCTCATCAGTTCATCTTAGTACCACCGCCCCACCACCCTTGAGCACAGCCGCCACCGCCGTCGCCACCACCACGATCATCTAACTCTTTCTCTCTCTCTTACTCCGCCATTGTAACTTTCTACTTCACATCGACCACCAAGAAGAAGATAAAGATATTCAGATCTCGGGTTTTTTGGGGCGGTGGCGGTGGCCATGGTTGTCAAGATGTTCAGATCTAATTTTCTTCTTCACTTCAGATCTAGGGTATTAGCGCCGCCACCCACCGTCGAGATCTAGGGTTTTGGGGTTTTTGAAAGCGTTGAGGTTGTGGGTGGTGTGGTGGTCATAGTGGTGGTGGTTATGGCAGAAGATCTAGGGTTTGGGGGTTTTAGCGCCGCCATCCACCCTCGAGACTTTTGGTTCTCATTAACCCAAGTTTTTTTACAGTGGTGGTTATAGTGGTGGTGGTTATGGCTGGAGATAGGGTGGCGTCAATGGTGGTTACAGTAGAGACATCAACTGGAAAGTGGTGGTGTTGGTTTGTTTGAATGTGTGATGGAGAGAGAGAGAGAGAAAGAGAGAAGGTGAGGGAGAGGATGGGCGATGGATGGTGGTGGTTTGATGGCTTAGTGGTGGTGCTAGTGGTGGTTGAGGAAGATAAATATCTCCGATGGGCAACCCACAGATACACAGAGAGAGAGAGAGAGAAGAGATAGAGAGAGGAGAGGAGAGGGAGGCGGTGGTAGTGGTGTTGTGTCCGGCGATTGTGTCGTCGGAGGTCAATGTTAGAGGAGAGAAGTGTGAGATAAACTTGTGGCGCAGATGGTGTCCGATGGTCATGGTGTTCGATGGTGGTGACTCTGGATTGTGGAGTGGGCCGCCAGCGTTAGGGAGGAGAGAGAGAGAGACCAGGTGAGGTGAGGGAGACGGTGGGTGGTGTTTAGTGTGTTCATTTTATATTTAGTTATTAATTAATTATAAAATGAGCAAAGTTAATAATTAAAGAATAAAATAGAATTAGAAGGGTATAATAGATATTTACTTTAACTTAACGGAGTTGACTAACAGTCAACTAACCAAAGAACCATTCAACCTGAAAAGTGATAGTTAAAAGACTATTTTGGTCACTTCTATAGTTAAAAGATCAAATCGAAAGAAATAGGTTAGTTAAAGGAATATTTTGATAATTAACTTTAAAATTAATTATGAATAATCAAAATGTTTAAGCATACCGACCAATTTATAGTTACAATTTTTAATAGAACCAATAGTTACAAAAAGGGAGTAGCAGAATAATTATTAAGTGGGGGCAAATTAAAAGTGTTTTATCATTGGGTTTTTAATTTTACAAGTTTTATAGGTTTTACTTGTTACAAATAAATAACATATATTTTTCAATAAACCAAATGAAACCTTAAATATTTGTATTCGGTTTCAAGTAATAAATCGAATTCAAATCATCTATATCTATCTATATATATATATATATATATATATATATATATATATATATATATATATATATATATATATATATATATATATATATATTAAAAGAAAATCAAATATGGGAAATATTCCATAAATAAATTTAATTAACCAATCAAAACCTTTTGTTTTCTCAATTTTGACCAAAATTTTTAATTGACTTCTATTATTAGAATAGTTCTTAAAAGAGTATATGGAATCAATTATAAGGGAGCTATAAGAAAATATATAAGGGGTGTTTTTATAAATTATATATTTATATTTAATCAATGTATGTAATTGTATATATTTGTAGTTTTTCTTTTATAACTTTCAATATATTATGATTGGTATAAATTTAATTATATATTTATAATCGTCTCATTTTTATCTACGTTTTGATGTAAATTTTACCGTAATAACACAAACTTAAAAAAAATACTTTTTTTATTAGTAAAAAGTATATTTTATAACCATTGAAAAAATAGAGTTACTATCTTTAATTTTGTATTTGAAATGTATTGACACTTAATTTTTTCTAAATGAGAATATGTATTTACTTGCTTATCTTATTTATAAAACTATAAACCGGTGAACATATTTATGGCTAATTTTTATGTTATAAATCACTAAATCATTAATCCTTATTTAATGAGGTATTTTTGACTTAGATTATATGATAATATATATCTACAACATATTAGTGAAGTATAGTACCTTCTATGGGATAGTTTATGTTTGTGAATATCTAAATCAATTATCTTTTTTATTGACATAATCATACAACACTAAACTCTTAATCTGTTTTTCGAAGTCAACAATTTTATAATAAAATGTTGGTTAAAGTGTGAGGTATTGTTAATCACACTATTTAAAAGTAATTAACCGCCAGTACTTTACATGTCAAAAAAAGAAGATTATGAGCATCACATCCGAATTTTGAGACGATATCATCATAAGCTAACGAAGTGATTTGTGTATTCGTGTAATCTATAATTCAGATTTTATGTAAAACAATGAGAAAATTTAATTAAATTATTTTTTAAAATAATCTATAAGATTTTGAAATTAAGAAGTATTAATTATTTATATTTAGATTTTTGACTCATATTTTTACTATGTTTTTAATAGTTTTTTATAAAAATAATTAAGACTAATCGTATATCACGTGTGCGTCTAACAAATAAAGAGGTTGAGCATATAGATGATTACATGATATCAATGAACATCTTTTTGATCTAATTTATTTTTAAGAGATAATAATTTTGTTTTGAAAAATGAAGAGGTTGAACACATATATTAATTCATGGTATCAATAATAAACACTATGGAGGTATTATATTCCGAATTAGATAATATATGTTAAGGACTTAAGGTGAACTTTCATGTGTAAGAATCATTGTACACACCAAATATACTTAATTCCCTCAATATTTCATCTTAGTGATGATAATAGTAGCCTGACAAATAACATTATGAATGTAGTATACAAAGAAGTATTATTAAAAATATGAAAGCGCCCCGTCTTAATTCAATTTTTTAACATTCGATAAATATATTTTTTTATTAGTTATTATTTCTATGAATATGATTGTAATTGTTTATATTATGTTATATATTTTATTTATGCTTTATTACATATTAAATGTTTAGTTTTTTAAAGCTTACTCGTGCGTGCACGGGTCATTTCACTAGTTAATAAATAATAGAGTTAATTACAAAAATGGTCCGTGTGGTTGTTATAGAATTGCACTTTTGGTTCTTTAACTTTGAAAATTACAAAAATAGTCATTGTGGGTGTCGAATTGTTTCACTTTCAGTCCTTTAGTCAAACGTCTGTTAATTAAACAAATGAAAGAGTTAATTACCAAACACATTCAAAGTTACTCTCTCTCTCTCTCTCTCTCTAACCACTCTCTCTGTAATCTCTCACTCTCTAGCCTCTACCAGCGAAAACCACACCACCACCATCCCACCGCCACCGTACCACCACCACCACCACCATCACCACCACCGTCGTCTGTTGGGTCGGTTTCACTGCCCAAATCCACCATCACCTCCATCTAAGCGAGTAACAACCGGTTGAAGACAACCACCATCTAACCACCGCCACACAACCACCGTCTAAGCTCAGCGAGTCAGAACCGTTCTGATCCACCACCATCATCTTTCACCAAATCTGAACCAACACCATCACTTGTCACCACCAAATCTCTCTCTGATGCCCTCGATTTAGAGCTTGAAGCATTGGGTAGATGTTGCCCAAATCCGAACCACCACGACAACCACTGCCTTGTTCCGCTGCCAGATCTGAACCATCATGACCGCCACTACCATATCCATCCTTCAACTCAGTTTCGATCGCCGCATATCTGAACCACCATCTCGTCAGATATGAACAATCACCAGCACCGTCGCCGGGTAAGTGAAACACCATCACCACCGTCTCTCGTCACTGAACAACTCTTGGATTCGACCGTTGTAGCTGTGTTCATCGAGATCAATATGGGTGTTTTATTGTGTGTATACTCATCTAATTCCAACACATCACATCTAAACAATCTTTCCTCTTTTCTTCTAATGTTTGTAAGACCATATGTAATTTCCCCTTTTCAGTAAGATGAATCTGATTAGGATTTTTGATTTTGTTGTATTTGTGTGATCTCTTGGTTTATATTTCATATTTGATCAATTGAATGGTTTTTAACTGATGTTGATTATCATATTGGTTTTTGTCTTTACGATGTTTCCCGACGGTGGTTGGCAAGAGTCCAGTAAAATGGGTAGTCTGTTTGCGACAGACTGACAGATAAGATAATGGAAGGAAGATAATATGAGGGGTTAATAACTAATTAAAAATATATAATTAAATATTGAATTAGGGTTGGTAATGTTTGGTGACAGGGATAACCATGGTTCTAAATAACGTAAGGCGTGGCGTGGCGGCGAGGTCAAGCCTCAAGTTATAGGAGTCATGGCGAAGCCTTGGCGTTTTTTAAGGCGTGACTTAAGGCGGCGATTTTGTATATATTTTGTAATTATATATATCAAATTTATCATTATTAATATACCAATTACACAAAGTTACAGAAATGATGAGCAAAATAACATATACAAATTATAAAATACAAATTTATAAAAGTTCTATACACACGATTGCAAAATGCATAAAAAAAGTTCAATTTTTTTAAAAAAATGATTTTTTTTGGCGCCACGTTATGAAAAACTCGCCATTTGGCGCGCCTTGCAAGCCTTGGCGAGCGCCACGCCTAGCACTCACGCCTAGGACCATTTCTTAACGGCGGAGTCACGCCTCACGCTTTGGCGACGCCATGGCGCCGCCATGACGCGCCTTTTAGAACCCTGGGGATAACAATCAAAATGACCAATTACCCTCATGTGCAAGGCACATGGGGTATTTTAACGGAATAACTTAACGTCACTTAGTGTAAAGGACCAAAAGTGAAACAAATCGACAACCACAGTGACTACTTTTGTAATTTTCGAAGTTAAAGGACCAAAAGTGCAATTCTATGACAACCACAGGGACCATTTTTGTAATTAACTCTAAATAATATATATAGTCATAAGTTAACATGAAGTTTAATGAATTTTCCTATACAATTTTTTTACTAGGCATCTTTCTATAGTAAATTCTTAATTAATGTAATTATCTTATACTAGTTTATTGACCCGTGCACGCACGGATATTTCGGAAGTTTATTTGAGATATTAAAATTTTTAAATAAAAATAATGCAATAAATGAAATATCATCGAAAACTTTTAATCTTTTTTTTACTTCTAACACGTGCAGCGGCAACATATAATTGACCATGTGTAAACAGGTTTCCTGAGGTATAAACCAACTTCTGAAAGTGACTGTACTTGACTTTTGTTAATCGTCATAGCAAAACACAATACAAAATTTTGTATCTGATGAAATCATTTTCATTTAGGAATACCCACTACTATTAATGGATAACAAAAAATTAAGAATATACTAATTTTAAAAATGTGTCATTTTACAATAAAATTTACACCAAAACGTAGATAAAAATGAGACGGTCGTAAATATATAATTATTTTTTATTTAAACAAATTATATCACAAGCTATTAAACATAATTTATAAATAGCCCATAATTAATTACATTAATTTACAATTTTCATATAACCCTCTCATATTTTCTTAAAAGTCTCTCACATGTTTTATAAATTCCCCCTCACAATTTTCATCAAAACCCCTTCAATTGATTTAAAATTGAATCGATCAATTTTGCAATTGATTTAGAATTCGGAATCTTGCCAAAATTGTTTTGATAATTGATTAATTTTTGCAATTGAGTATTTCTATTGATTTAATTAGTAGTCTATGGTGAAGTTTGTTCCTTACAAACTTCTAGATGTAAAGACACTGTTGGTGTTAATTGAAGTTGGTAATGTTTTGCTTTTCAAAAAAAATTAAGATTGATTTAATGATTATTTTTGAAAAATTTGCATGTCTTTTATATATAGATAGATAGATAAGATATAGATATAGATATAGATATAGATATAGATATAGATATATATATAGATAGATAAATAGATAGATATAGATATAGATGAGAAAAGGAATGAAATTCAATAGTTTAATAAACTGAGATGTCAATATAATGTACAAACTTAGAAATAACTCCCTAAATAATTAGAATTAATCAGATTACAAAAAAAAAACACAACATGTTACAAGCCTCAATTAATCGACAAACCATGATATTTTAAGATAAGCACTATTGAATTCAAAAACCCAAAAAGAACTACGATTTCAACGCAAACAAAATAAGGATTTAAGATTTCAAGGATACAAGAAATTCAAACACATTCACACCTAACAAAACAAAATATCCAAATGAAAAGCTTAAAAAGCATTTGTATATAAAAATATTTGATTTTATCTATATATTTTGATGTAACAATTACCTAAATATGTAAAAAAGTTAAATTGCAGTTTAAAATCATAGAGGGGGCAGCTATCTATCTTGCTCCCTCGCTCGCTCCGCCCCTGGTCGCAAATGACTAATGCTAAAAACATTTATAAATATTCGTCGAAATAAATTCTATTTCTTTCTACTATTACCTCTTGCTTCATAATCTTATTCACCATAATATGATTGTATTATCTACTAATTATATTTTCTTACATTCTCCATCAATTTTAATAATTGTGTTGGTTTTATGTGTTGGTTTTATTAGAGCACCTTTAATTTCGGTTGAGATATGTTTGTATTTGATAATGTTGTACAATCTTTTTCTAAAACACATGTAAAATCTTAACGGTGACGATCCTCGTGATGAAAAATCACAATTTTACTTTAACAAGTATCTAAAGGTCGATTTTTTGTAGTGCCATTTAATTACATGTGTATTATTAAACATGAATACCCGTTTCCCCTGTTCGTGGCTGTTATTTTGGTTCTCCTGTTCGTGGCTGTGCTACGTGCTGTTGCTGTTTCCTATGTGTTTTGGTTTGGTTTGGTAATGGTAATTGAGTTTCCAAAAAACAAAAAAAATGATACCCGTTTTCCCGCGGTTTTCCCCGGTTACCCAATGGGGGTTACCGTTTAAATTCTTGCGGTATTTAAGCAGGGACGAAGACGGCTTTCTTAAACGGGGATGAGGGGACCAATCCTAGGCCCGAACCCGCCCCGTTGCCATTGCTACACACAATAATGGCTACATATATATGTGTACACAACGGCTAGTTTGAAAACAATATATAGATTCCGTCTCCAAACCACATAATACATATACATAACATTCAAAATAACACTTCAGGTATTTATACTTTCATATTTCTGAATCCCTGTTAAATTACAAATGGAAGCATTCAAAGTTGATTAACATCATCGTCCCATAGTCTTACATGCTCTCCTACTTATTTAAGCGGAGATATAGGATGAGCAAGTAATTGTTTCTCCGAATTGTCAAAGGTATACCTATTTACTCCGTAGCACCTATTCGTGATCATTATAAAAATTTAGTGATATGAAATGAATTGCGCGGGTCATCTTGGTTTTACTATCATTCAAAAATGAATAGCTGCCATACGTCAATTGTCTTATGGCTGTTAGGATTGAGACACTTAAAACAAGCGTTAGAAAAATGCGGAAAACAGAAAATAAATGAACACGAGATATAACGTGGTTCAGTCAAAACACAACCTACGTCCACGGGCAGGACACTTCTTTATTATGACTCAAGAGATTTTTCTGATGTTCATATAATTTAACCTCTACCCTTAGTATTTATAGACAACAAACTAGAAACTTAATCAAATTCTACTATAAGAGATAAACATGAAACTTAACTCTCGGCCGTACATGGATAACTCTAACCACAAGATAAATATATATCCATGTTTGAATTTCAAATTCAATTCCCATGAGATGCAACAAATTAACTCCACGTGTGCCTTCATGAAAATAATTTCATCCATGCAAAATTTATTTTCAAGTCCATTCACACTTACGCACCATTTAATTCCATGCACATATTATTTCATGCGAGTAACCCATGTAACATTCCATGTCATTTTCCGAAATCAAAATCGTTTATTACGGAGTATCTATTTTAGTCTTAAATACCTTTTGCTAGTCAAGTCACACTTAACAATGGCTCCGCTACTACGCTTTCAATGTCTATAAGTGAAAGTTTTCTCATTATCTAACACTAATTAAATTTTAATAAATAACTAAGAACTAGCATCATCTTCGGAGTACTCTCGTCGAGCAATTTGATAATTTTCGATTCACAAACAAGATTGATCAACTTTATAAATAATAATCTTGTTTTTATTATATTTTAGTTATTTTAATTGAATTTTAAGAAGTATTATAGTATTTTATAATGGAATGAAATTCTAGTTATTTAATCTGATTTAATTTAATTTCTTCTTTGTGATATAATAGGTTGGTAGCCATATCTCTAATCTATATATATATGCATATATCAATGTATATTTTATGACTATATTATTCTTTGATTTCCTTCTATTTATTCTAAAAACTTACAAGATCAACATAAAAATTCAATTTATATAAATAATAAGAAAAAAAGTAATAGAATACACATGTAATGTTATAATAATAGAAGAATGAAATGGAAAGATAAAGTATATATTATTATCCTCCAGAAAAATCCGCGGCCCCATCTTCCAACATATACACTCCATTTTACTTAAGTTTGTTACTTTAGCCCTTGAACTTTGAAGCCAATGTACCTCTTGGAATTTTTCTTGACATTCTACCAAAATTGAATATGTTCACATAGATATAGTGTTTCTCTGAATATATACATGAGCATGAGCTACCTGTTCATCTACCAATCAACGCTGTAATGCTAAGTTCATTGTTGGAACTTGTTCCATATGAGCTTGAAGAATATGTGGTACCTTCCTTGTAAGTTTTTCCAACGAAAAAACCTGGTTCTTTTGGTGAAGGCAATGCACCATCACTTCCTAGCATCAGAATTACTGAAGTCATAGTCGGTCTATCTTCTGGGTTACGCTGAACACACAATAAACAAACGTGGATTGTTCGTAGAACTTGAGCCACATTGATTGATTCAGCTAGACACTTATCAACTAATTGCAGTGATCTGCCTTCTGTGTGGAGTTCCCATGCCTGTCAAGAGCAAAGAACACAAGTAGGCATTATGTTTCAGTGTTTCAGCTCGGCACTTATTAACTATGCGATTGAGTTTTTAAAGTTGCAGTATGTTAGCCGTGAAATCATCATTTTGAGACGGGTCAGATTAACTTACATGTCCAACAAGGTTGTTGCTATTTTTGTTATTGATGAAACCTCTATTCGTCTCCCCAGTCACAATTTCCAGAACTAGTACGCCAAAACTATATACGTCTGATTTTATTGAAAAGATACCATCTCCAGCATACTCCGGTGCCATGTAACCACTGCCGGGAATCAAGTTAATGTAAGTGGTTGACTAATAAAAGTTGTAAAAAAAAAGTTAAGCTGGATAAATTAATCTCACTATGTTCCAACCACTCTGTTTGTGTTTGCCTCTATTTGATTTCCTCCAAAGCTTCTAGCCATGCCAAAATCTGATATCTTTGGATTCATATCCGAGTCAAGCAAAATATTGCTGACTTTCATATCTCTATGGATAATTCTGAGACGAGAATCCTGGTGAAGATAAAGAAGTCCACGAGCAATTCCATTGATGATGTTGTAACGTGCAGGCCAATCCAGCAGTTTGCTTTGAGTATTATCTGATAATCCTTTGCATTTAGTTTTTGCATCTGTATATTTGAAAATTTTAAGCTTTTTTCAGTTAGTTTAGCTTACCAAATATGAAGGAGTCGAGGCCTTTGTTTGGCATGTATTCATATATCAACATCTTTTCAGCTCCCTCTATGCAGCACCCCAAGAGCTTGACCAGATTCCGATGCTGAACTTTAGATATCGAGATGACTTCATTCTTGAATTCGCGCAGTCCTTGAGTGGATGTTGTTGATAGTCGTTTCACTGCTATTTCTTGTCCATCTTCGAGTACACCCTGAAACATAAAGTTATAAGTTAATTATGACACGAATATATTCCTATACAACTTCAAAGATCTTAATTTTTCGGTCTTATTTCGTTTTACAACTGTTTATATATGGTTTTTGGGTGTCATAAAATCACACCAACATATATACAAGCAACATTGAACGATAATTAATTATGTATTCACAAGGTTTGGTTGATCATTGTAATCAAGCCAGTCTAAGGCAGAGTGGTGGTTTTGGATAATGTAGCTACTTTTTTGTAACTTAATGCTAAGAATCATCTTATAGTAACACATAAAACACCATATGTATGTACTACATAAAAGTTCATGGCATGAGCAGCCACGAAAAGAAGAATTTGCTCTAAAGCAGTCACCGAAAGAATGAAGGGATATTCATAGCGCGCGTACCTTGTAAACAGGTCCAAAACCACCCTCTCCCAGTTTATTGTTTATTGAAAAGTTGTTTGTAGCTTTAAGTAATGTAGAGAAGCCAAATAGCGGTAGCTCTAGATCTTCATCACGGCTTTCATCATCAGGATCATTTCCAAACACATTTCCTGATGTCCCTGCATATTAGAGATAAATAAAATTCAACCCGTGTTGACCCATTCCTACATAGAGGTCGAGTTTGCGGTCTTTAATAATGGTTTTTAGATTCGTACCTTCTTGCTCTTGCTTGTTCCTTTTGAAACGATAAAAAAAGCATACTGAAACTAGTATGACCAAGCTTACAGCTGCTATAGGGACAATGACTCGAACTAGTTTCCCTGCATTTGAGCCTTTACTGTTTTCATCCGAGTCTATGTCATAACATAATGTTCATTAGATATTTAGACAGATAATGACATTAATTAGTAAACAAATTATATAAATTTACTAGTGTTTTGATTTACCTAACTCTGAAGGTGGCAATCGTATATAAAGGTCGTCCCCGGTGTCTGCAGAATACCTTCTGATATCGATTAGGTCGCCGAACCATAGCAAGCAACCAGTCCCAGTCCCTGTAGCTGACTTATTCAAGTATGTGTAAGCAGAACAAGAACAATCGCTTTTACATGTCTTAGCACATTCTACAAGAGTCATGATCTGGTGAAACCTTGAACCCTGAGTGTCGGGTAACTTCAAATTCTTATACTTTTTGAACCCTTCCCCAGACCCACAGTCCAAAGGGGTCGTACGTTTACAACCTTGGGACCAATCTGCAGCCGTCCACTGGTCCAGAGATCTGGGTTCGAACCCTTTCAAACATTGACAAACAGGGGAGGAGTTGATGTCGCAGATCCCTAATGGCCCGCACACCGCATATTGATCGCACTGGTCACTCTGTGGAGCGAAATAAAGACTCCATTTTTGTTGGCTTTCGGTCCATGTCAAGCGCTCTAGTTTACCATTAGGATGTATCACCAACCTATTATAAACTGAAGGATTTATAAGATTATATTGGTAGTAAATTTCTTTATCATTAAGAACAAAGATGAAGGTGAATATCGGGTTCGTTGTCAAATAAGGGTCTCCACTAAACCTGAGTCCATTCCACGGACCTGCACGGAACTTTATTTCTCCATTATCCCTCAGGATTGGTTGAGGGTAACCACTCGTATCAAGCGATGAAGTAAAACCACCGGCAGCTGGATCATCGTCGGATTTCCATGACGTGAAGTGTCTTTCAATCCTCGTAACCAAATCCCTTCCAAGCTTCATTCCGGGAAGTAAAGTGTCCGTCAGAAAGTCGAAACTTTGCCAAATGGGATTGCTTTGACTCATCAAGTCACCTTCCTCCGAAACTATGAAGTTGCCCGTATCTAGAAGCCGAGCGACGGGATTCCTTACTGACGCCGTTGTTGAGTTCGATGACGACCATACCACATGGCCCGATACGTTTCGGAGAACTAGAACTCCCTGCTCGGTGAGAGTTAGCTCACCGGTGGTGTCGGTTAGTGGCGAGTTCCGGTTGGCTACCCATACAACGGTTCTCGTTGGTATTTTCTTGTACCAAATTCCCACATAATGGTTTGTGGACTTGCCGGGGCTAAAGAAACCAAGTTCGAAAGTTTCTTGCTGCGAAACGATGGTTTCGTTATCTCTGATGATTTGGTTTGGTGATAGGGTGTCTGCACAGTGTGTACAAGTTACTAATGCATAAAGTACAAGAAGGAAGACCAACATCAACTTCAACATGGTCATTCCTTCAGGTATGAGATTAGAAACTATAATATAAACATTCTGATTCAGGTATGAGATTAGAAACAAACTCAATCGTAGATGCATCGATTATATGTAAAACTTGAATAAGTAATCTTCAATTATTGATTGATTCGCGGAATTCCAAAGCTACGTGGACCCCTCTAGTATGATTCACGTCTATGTTTTTCAATATGTTTGAAAGGGAACGCAGTTTCGTTTTCAATCCTATTCTGCCCAGACGCTTTTAGGCCACATAAATTCATGTCTTTTCGTCTTTCATTTTGTATTCTATGTATAAATATTGACCCACAATGTTTATGACCCGCAGGATCGGAATTCACAGGAGTTTAGTGTTCCGTGTTCGTCTTTGATCTTAATTAATCTCTAATTTTAAGTATAAATGACAGACTAATTTACATATTATCTATTCATTTTATTAATTTAAATATTAGTTATTAATTTGAATCGAAAGTATTTGCATTCTAATTGTTTATAACTCGGCGTTTTTAATATTTCGTTTGTATTTTTAGGGGGATATTTTAATTTTTTCCTTGGTCCTCGAAAATACTTAGGATGGTCTCGGTAGATGTGATAGCAGAAATATTGTAATACAATATGAAATAATATAATTGTAGTGTTTATACAGACGAATATTTTTATTGTTACAATTAGAAAAATAAGTTCGAGTGTATATTGGTTATATTAAAAAAGTTCAAAGTGATCATAAAGTATATTTTAAAATAATAAAATTTAGAATTTGTTATATTTAATTTTTTAAAATATTATAAAGTTAAATATTTTATTTGTTAACTTTTTATTTATATTAAAAGATTATAATAATAATTGCGTTTCTAAATAGATTATCCAAGTAATTATGATCCAAACGTGCACTGAGAATATTATAATTAAGAAAAAACATCACTTCAACTAACATATCACTTTTAGTTTGAAAAGGAATATTTATAAAAATAGTATTAGACATATAGTCAAAAAGCTTTTCCATTGAAATATATATATATATATATATATATATATATATATATATATATATATATATATATATGACGGTTCAAACGAGAACTGTTTTTCGTACTAGAACTGAGAGAACCAATCTTAGCCGTTGATTTGATAAAGTGGAAACTCATGGATGTAGAGCGTGGGGGAATCAAGTGTGGCAGGGTGCATGTGATGAGTTCATGGGTGGACAATGACATTGAAGGAGGGAGAATTAGACAGCTCAGATTGGTTCTCGCGGTTCTCGTACGAAAAACATTTCTCGTTTGAACTTTTTCCTCTATATATATATATATATATATATATATGAATGTTCATTTGGGAACCGATTTTAGTGTGAGTACCGGGAGGAACCAATCTTAGCTGTTGATTTGATAAGTGGAATTCATAGATATAGAGCGTGGGGGATCAAGTGTGGCCGAATGCATGTGAAATGGGTGAGCAATGACATTGAATAAAGGGAAATTGATCGGCTCAAATTGATTTTGACGGTCTCGCACTAAAAATGTTTCTTAAAGAACTTCTTCATATATATATATATATATACACGCACACACATATTGGGAGGTTTAATGAGAAGATATAATTATGTGAGAATAAGAGACTTAATCTTGGTTTTTCATTTGATTTTATCGGATGGTTTACAATTGCTTCTCCAATTTATTCATAACCCAAGCATGAATTGCGACAACCATGAATTGCGACGGGTGATTACGAACGTTAGATATAAGAGATCAACATCTAATTAATGGTTATGATTTGTTCTCTCATTGTTACCTAAATATTCATTCTCATAATAACTCTGTCATATAAATATCCAACATTCTCATATATATATTGTTTGTGCTGTGTTTTGTATCGTATGTGTGGCCTCCGGGTTCCATTACGGAATCAGGGTGTTACAAATATGGTATCAGAGCCTCTTCTAGGATCGATAGGGGACAGTTTATTATTGTTTATATATATATATATATATATATATATATATATATATATATATATATATATATATATATATATATATATATATATATATATATATATATTAAAAAGATCAAAACTTAATTTGATCAGCAAAAAAAAGTTTCACACACACACATAAATATATATATATATATATATATATATATATATATATATATATATATATATATATATATATATATATATATTTATGTGTGTGTGTGAAACTTTTTTTTGCTGATCAAATTAAGTTTTGATCTTTTTAATATATATATATATATATATATATATATATATATATATATATATATATATATATATATATATATATATATATATATATATATATATATATATATATATATATGAGAATGGAAGATTAAATCTTGGCAATCTATTTGTTTTGCTCGGATGGTTTACAATTTCCCCCTCGTTATATTCATAACCTAACCATGAATTGTGACGACCATGAATTGCGAATGGCTAGGATTTGTTCTCTCATTCTCACCTAAATATCATGTAATATTCTTTTTTCAAATATAAATACATATACACAACTCTATCTACATAAAAAATAGGTTTTAGTTCGCTAAATGTATATATAATGTCATCTTTTGCTATTGTGTGTATCGGACTTTAAAATTCTCCATTGTGTGTATTAAATTTTGATTTATCGCTATTGTGTTGGAGTATGCCACACAAGTATGTTGGTGTTATTGCTGATGGAGTGCGAACCTATTGGGTGACACACCAAGGAATCCCGACAGCTTTCTGATAAAGGTCAGACGGAAAAAATCAAATTTGTTTGATTTGGGTACTTCACGACCGTGAAGGATGCTCCACGGGTCGTGAAGCCCACCGCCCTCACGAATGGCTTGACGACTCACATGAGTCTTGATGTTTTAGTCTTCACGGCTCGTGAGGGTTCGTGAAGATCGACGCCCTCACGAGTCATCTTTGTGCGGCACGGGTCAAGGAGGACTAAGGCCGGTCGTGGCGCTTTTGTCTTCATGACCTCTTCACTGGCCGTGAGAGGCCGTGAAGATGTGTCTGCATTAAATTCTCTTATTTTATTGGGCCATTTTTTGGTCTAATGGAAAGAAAGCATTGAATCCGGTTTTGAGACACTTTTGGTGGTCTGAATGGAAGGTGAACATGCATTAGACACTATCTTTCTCTCACAATTTTCTCTCTATGTGCTAGTTCATAATACACATACATTACACTAAGAGGTTAGTTCTAGAGTGTGGTAAGTGGTATTCTCGGCACACGAGGAACTCTTCATGGTTGTGCCAGAAAATGGAATCAACTAGAATGTCCATTTGACGGCTTACTAGCATAAGAGGATCGTGGAAACTTGGTGTGGATCAACGATAGAGGAGGATACACTTGGGTTCTTGTTCATCCGGTCTTTGTGCCTACCACAGACGAGTTTCACATGGTAAGGAGGTACATTTATGTCCCTTTCTTTGTTTTCTTTGTTGCATGTATGTTTTGTAGAGATATACTCGCTTTGGAGCATGGTTGACACTCCGGTTTTGTTGATTGTGTTTTTGTTTTCGTTTCCGCTGCGTGTGCGTGCCCACCGTGTACATACATATTGTGTGTATTAAACCTTTTATTGTATGTACTAAACTTATACATTCTTTTTCTTTTTTATATAACCAAAATACATACAATAACAGTAAATTAAATCTTGATACACACAATAGAAACTTTTAAAATATAATATACACAATAACAAAACGTGACAAATTAGATATGTTTTTGAAAACTAAACCCTAAAAAATAAAACCTTATAACTTATAGTAAGGAGTATGTTGGCTTTGATTATATCAATTGTCAAACATACATGACTAAACAAAATTTCTCAATATTACTTTGTTCGTTCTAAACGAACTAACTTATGTTATGCCAAACACAATACTAATTACCCTATATATCAATTTGGAAACTAATGAGCCAATTTATCATGAGATATTCACGGATAAATTAGTAAATTTACCATTAACTCATCAACTCATAATATTATTACGATATTTCAGGTTTCTCTTATTTTCTTCTTCTTTTGTTTAGGTGTGTGGGGGCACTGTGGCAAGGACATGACGAAGGTGTTGCTCCATATGATTTTCTTTCTTACTTTCTCCTTGAGTTGGTTCACCTTCATCATCATCTTTAATTCTCAGTGTAGCGAATTTAAATTCTACCAACCGTGTGATTTCTTTAGTCATATCGTTGTGTCACTAAAGACTACAAGAGTTGGGCACAAGATTAGGTTTTAATTTCAACAATTCCCCATTTCTTCCTCATCGAAGCAACACCTTTTTGGCTGTAGATTTTGAGATGCAAGTCTCGAATATTTTGTTTTCTCAAAGATGAAAGGAGATATGAAGTGGATATGGCTCACAAGTGATGTTGGTCGGCGGGTTGTATGGTGGCCGGTGGTTGTCGGTTTATGGGGAGGTGCAAGGGAAAGGGAGGAGGGCATGTAGTTGCCAGCGTGAGATCGAGAGGCCCCTGGCTAGTGATTAGCTGTCCTAAAATGTCGCCGGCAGGGACATAATTGCTGGATGTAGACAATTACAAGAGGACCATGGAGTTCTAATAATTTTTTATTTATAAAAGAAGGGGGTGTTTTCTTTTATAAGAAAATTAGAATTTTAATGATTTTTGCTTAATTAGATTAAATTTTCTTTAATCATGTTAGAAGTATAAAATCTTTCTTATATAATAAATAAGTAAATGTAGCAACACGTGGCATATATCTAGAGCTGTGTTTTCTTGATTTCCCGCTTCTCAACTTTTATTAAATTATTGCCACGTGTCCTCTTTCAAGCGCCTCTCTGTGTGTATCTTTTTGCTTCCTATCTCAGTTTTCTTTGCAACTAGGTTTCTTTGATATTTTACGTATCCTTTAAAGGAACAAGACAAATCAACTAATGAAAATCATTATCATGAGACGATTGCGATAGAGAGAACAAGCAAGACAACTATTTTGAAGAAACAACTTTATTTGAAGACGACGATTGCTGTGTGTTAGGGTTTTTCTTTCTGATTGTTCCATCATCACCATCTATTCCTTAGGGATCTCTTTTTATTTTCTGCAAATCAGGTATATTCATCTCTTTGAAGCATTTTTCTTTGCGTAATTCAGCCTCCAGCGATTCAAACACTCGGTTTTTTAAATGCGAACATTCAGATCTTAAATGTGGGTTTCAAAGTTATGTTTCTTCATAATATTCAAATATTTGCATCTTCAATTAGTGCGCTTTTTGTTTAAACTATAAATAGGTCCTTCAATCGAAAAAAATTTAAATGTGTTTTATTTGGCTTTTGGTTGTTCATCCTTTAAAATTTTGAAAGATTGGGAGTGTGTTTTGTTTGGCTCTTGACAGTAGGAAACAAACTTCATCCAAAAGTTTTGCAATTTTCACATATGAATGACAAACATATTGTTTTTGTAAAAAGATCATATATATGCATAAACTGCTAACGTGTTTCAACAACAAATGTATTGATTAAGACGACGGTTTGTCATCCCACCCTATTGACCTCAGACCTTTGACCATTAAAATTAAATGTCAAAATTTGTAGATGTAGTGATGGCAAAAGGTTGCCTTAAGGACATCCAAGTTCACACACAAATAACAAAAACATTGTTTGTTAGTAGGGGTGAGCATGGTACCGGACCGGTACCGACCGGTACCGGTACCGATTTTACCGAATACCGAATTTGATAAAAAGACGGTACCGAATACCGTACCGAGTATTCATATACGTTACCGGTACCGGTACCGAGTACCTATTTTACATATTTTGTTCGGTACTAATCCCGAATACCGAGAATACCGAATCCCGAATACCGATTTAACAATATTTCAAGTACCGAGTACCGGACCGAAAACTCTAATTTGGTACCGGTACCGGTACCGGTTCCGGTACGGTGCCGGGACGGTCCGGTATTTCCGGTACCCATGCTCACCCCTATTTGTTAGTACTCCCTAAGACCTCCTTGCTTAAATTGATGTTTGTCTATCATCTGTTTCAATTTTATGAAACTTGATGATAGTAACATAACCAAACAGAGGTCTGGGCCATGCAAAACCAGAACACATACACACTACGTACGTACCTACTTCAAATCTACACATCTTGTCCATAGTGGGACTAGAACCCACAACCATGGGGAACACCTTTTCAACATCTTGATAGTGCTGGACTACAAGCACTTCGGTCAAGAAGTAAATAATATTAATAACAAAATAATTTTACAAAAACAAATGAAGGGAGCTGGAGCATAGCAGGTTTTCATAAGTGGAAGGAGTAGGATATATGCACATCTCTATTGTGTTGAATTATACTCCCAACACTTCTTAGTTGTTGCAACTCAAGTTGCTGGTGTTTTGATTATTAAAGTCGAATTCAACTATTTACTTTTCGGATTCAAGCTATTTATACATATATTTAAAACCGACCCGTGTAATACACGGGTTACTAACCTAGTAAGCTAATATAGTAAACCCATTTTATTCCAGTGTAACATGCGGGGAAATGAAAAACTTGTTTGAATCAAAACTACCACTTTTGACCCTTGTTGGTCTCCACATATATACCGACTTCTAACACATGTATAATCACGCAGAAAATGAACTTTTAGAAAGGAGGTTGAAGATATATTATGTAAAATCCAAATACAACACTAATTCATGAAAGACCATATTTTTGTTGTCGAATATATAAGGTCGCTACTTGCTAGGATGACTAGTTTCATAAAGATTTCTTTTCTTAATTTAAAAAGTGGAACAAACAGACAACTTTTTACGTATGTTTGTACCTTTGTTACGCATTATTATCCTGTTTTTATTATATTCTAAGTGTTTCTTACATTTATCTTATCTTGAAAATTTTAGATTAAGATATCTCAATAGAACATAGTTTGATATCTACGTGTTCATTTGTGAAATACTCACTAACCAAAAACACAATGTTACATGAATAAAAAGAAGATACGTAATAGATTAACTACCCAAAAACTATACAATATTGATAAAACTTTATGAGCAGCTAAGCTAGTTCTTTGCAATTGTTTCTTGAAGCTCGATATTGTCTACTTTTCTTTATAATCTAAGCAAGGGTTTTCTATCCCTCGTGTAGCGATGAGCTGGTATAGCATCACACTATATTTTGTTTGGCAGCCACAAAGTAATACATAAATTAGTTATTCCCAATCTACAAAAACCTTGGTATAGCATCATGATCATCAATCAAATAATTAGGAATTGACTAATGTTCTTTAATGTTGCTTGTTGCTCTTTGAAAGTCATTCCCCTCCCATGCATCCGTAAGTAAAATGAATATAATCATAAGTGATGAGAAAAGATTTATAGTCTAGGGTAGGAATATAATCATATGTGCGAATTATTTGTGGAGTTTATATATACATATATAATATGTAACCTATCTATGCATCTCTTAATCTTCCTTGCTCTCTTCTAGTTGTAGAATGTAGATCCTTTTTATCATTGAAATTTGAACAACTTAAGAATCACGCATTTGAATATAAAGATAAAAATCACAAGTATGTGACTGAATATTATAGAGGATTTTCTGTGCAAGAGTGTGTTGAAATGAGAAACAAAGCATGCATTTTATAAAGAAGAGAGAGAATATATCTAAGCTATCTAAGTCCCGTATGGTCACAGATCACGGTCGACCCACACAGCTTCTTTGCTAGTTTTAAATTGTTAACGTTGTAGATTGACAAATATTCAAAATTCTGTCACGAAAAAAATACAATACCAATTAAAATAATTTTTATTGTGTACTTGTCAAGGTTCTAAAAAACTTAAGGCGTGGCGTGGCGGCGAGGTCAAGCCTCAAGCTTTACGAGCTATGGCGAAACCATGACGTTTTTTAAGGCGTCACTTAAGGCGGTGATTTTGTATATATTTTATAATAATATATGTCCAATCTATCATTATTAAAATACAATTTACACAAATTTACACAAATGAGGAGCAAAGTAACTTATACAAATTAAAAACTACAAATTTATAGAAGTTCAATACACGCGATCGTAAAATGTATATAAAAAAGACCATTTTTTAAAAAAAAAATTTAATTTCTGCGCGCCACGCTTTAAAAACTCGCCATTTGGCGCGCCTTATCACGCCTTATCGCGCCTTATCCCGCCTTGTCGTATGCCACGCAGCCCCACCGCCAAGGGCTGTTTCTTAACGGCGGCCTCGCGCCTTGGCACCGCCATGACGCGTTTTTTAGAACCTTGGTACTTGTACACTTACACATTTTGGCATAATAATCAAGAAAAATGTCTTGATTCAAAATGTGTGGTTGAGATAATGTCACCACAAAAGTGTGTTGTACTTTTGTGGGCACAATAATCAAGAAATGTACTTTCTTGATCTTATTTTTTTCACACACTTTTAATACTCAATATAATAATACCTCTTAAAGATATCACACTTGTACACGTTATATGCATTTTCATTTCTGTAGAATTTGTCAAGTAAAATATATTTCGTTTTCGTTTATGGTAATTTATTTTATAAAATCACAATTCCCAAAATACATATATCTTTTAAACCTATGGAATTGATTTATAAAATATGAAAAGACATCTTAGTAAAAATCGATTTATATATATTTATTAGTGTTCGTTCAAAAGTCATTGTTAACTAAAATGGGTATTGTATATGTTTGACGCTTGTGAAATTTGCATTCTTGATTCTTTTTAATTCTATCCTAATATTTTCGCTGTGATCAATGCAAATTTATATTTAATCATTTATTTACCAAACTTATTTTTCGCATATTAACTTGAATTTTTGTAATATATTACATCAAAACATTTAAATAATTTTCTATTCTTTGATTGCACTAACATAAGTTATTATGGTAAATAAACAAAAAATGAGTTTCGAGTTCCCAACCCAAGCACTCTCCTCTCTTTTCCTTTTTCTCTCCCTTAAGTATATACATATTAAAATAATTAAAATAGTGAAGTAAAATTGGATTAAGCTATACTAGCTTTTGATTTGAAAAGAGGGATGGAATGAAAGGTAATGTGACGTTGATGTGGCATTCGGGTTGGATAACCTGAATTGCATGCCATACGAATGGTCTTAGAATTAGTTGTTTTCAAATCAAAAACCTTAAGTCTTGCATACTTTTCAAGATTTTAATTTTTTAATTGATTTAGTTTGTTAACAATAAAATCTAAACAAACAAAATAGATAATTTTTTCGTGGTTATTTAAGTAAACACGTAGACCAATTTCATTTAATTGAAACATTGAATTTTCATTATCCATTTATGATACTATTTTATTTTAGGAACCAGTTTTCAAAAATGACGTCAACACATATCATATCGATTATCTTCTTTCTTTGTTATTTTGATGAAGATCAATAGACATAAATCATAATTATTATTTAAGCTGCTACGATTCACATATATCAACTGTTTTTTGTTCGTTTTTCATTCACATGTACATTTTTTTTTAAAGAAACTCATCTTCTTGATTGTTTACTTTTCAATTATAAAGAAACAATCTTCTTTGGCAACAAAGATAAATTACATGGGATAGTCTTCAATAAACAAAAGATTCTCTAAAATTACAAACGACAATACTTTAAATAACTTAGCACTATCACTACAAGAAATTGGGGTATTTACCCACACATGTTATGTGTGGGTAGAACATCTATATGTGTAGGTATTATCTTTACCCACACATAGAACATCTATTTATGTGTAGGTAAAGATTTTTACCTACACATAAATTATGTGTGGGTATACACAATACTCTTTACCTACACGTATATGTGTGTTTAAAAGTAATTAAAATGTGTGGGTAAAAGTGTTAAAATTTAGTTGTACGTTGACGTGGCGGATGATGTGGATGATGACGTGTCAAGTGACGTGGCATGAAAATACAAAGTGTTAATTACACGTGTCATTCAATATTGTGGATAAATGTATTTTTATGTGTAGGCAATACTTGCAGATGTGTTGATAGAAACACTTTTGTGTGGACAATAAACATAATATATGTGAGTAATAATATTCACATATAAAAAATCATTTTAAATAAAAATATTATAACATAATGGTTTCAACAATAAAGAACTAAATACCAATCATGTAATGTAAATACCAAACAAATAAAAGGGAAACAAGTCATAAGTAGACATATGTATAATCAAAATAATGCTAAACATTCATAGATTATCCTAAATATTTAATCTAGACCACTAAACCTATCAATATTTAACACATATAACCAACATTAGAATTTATGTAGGTAATTTATCCACACATTATTATAATTGATCTCATGTGTAGGTAGTTTATTTTGTTGTAAATAAAAAAATTTAGAGGGAAAATTTGCCTCCAAGATAATGTGTTAGTAAAAAGTATTACTTATACAAACTAATTGTTAAAGGTCCTTAAAAAAATATAATTTCAAATTACCCACACATATATACAAAATATGTGTGGGTACTTACCCACACATATATAATTTCAAATTACCCACACAAATATTATATGTTAGTATTATTACAACAATTACCCACACATAAAATCAGATTTCGTATTTGTGTACGTAATTACCAACACATTAATATATTTTACCTTATGTGTGGGTAATTGAACTGGATATCAATCATAAAATTTAGAGGGAAAATTTCCCCCCAAATTAAAGTGTGGGTAAAATATATCACTCACACATGATAAGTGTTAAACATCATTAAAAAATGAAAATTTTAATTATCTACACATAGACAAATATGTGTAAGTAAATACCCACACATATTTACGTGTGACTAAATTATGTATGAGTAATACCCTAATTTCTTGTAGTGTATCGATTTCAAATTATGGAAAACTTTATGGATGTCTTTAATAGATATATCCA
The DNA here is from genome assembly GCA_947179395.2 of Pulicaria dysenterica. Classification (NCBI taxonomy): domain Eukaryota; kingdom Viridiplantae; phylum Streptophyta; class Magnoliopsida; order Asterales; family Asteraceae; genus Pulicaria; species Pulicaria dysenterica. The sequence goes on from OX359291.1 coordinate 12,167,923, forward strand.
ACTGTACAAAATTAATTCATAAACTTATTACATAGTCATATATTATTTGTTTTATATTTTATTATCTATTTCTTGAACCTAATTAAGAATGTTTTTATTTATATACTCTATATGAAAAGATAGTGTTGGTAGAGAATATAAACAATGGTCGTGAATTTCGAATTGCAATAATTTTAGTATGATTTACAATTGTTTTACTATACATGTTAGTACTGTTCGACACCGGAAACATTCAAAATCTACTTTAATCATGGTGTGTTTATATGTGAGGTTTAAAGCTACTGTATACATATTATAAATAAATATAAATCGATAATGTAACAAAGTAAAATTTAATATCATTATAGTCCTTTCCAGATTATGTATGATATTGCTCCTCGTGGTCCTCTTGATTTGCTTCACTAGAATTACAAACGACAATCATTTGCAGAACTTAACACTATCAATTGAAAATGATGAAAAAACTTTATGGATGCATTTAAGCGATACACCTAACGATACAATATTAATTCAAAAACTTATTCTATAATTTTATGTTTGTTTTATTTTTAATCATCTATTTCTTAAACCTAATTAAGAATGTTTTATATGCTATATAAAAAATTGTACCAGTGGAGAATACAAATAATATTCTTGAAATTCGTATTGCAATAAATTTTCATATCCTTCAAAATTATTTTTTTACATGTTAATACTATTTGACACCAAAAATATTTTACTTTAATCATCCTGTGTTTATACACAGGATGTTAAACTATTTTATACATATTGTATATTAATAAATATCAATAATGTAACAAAGTAAAATTTAATATCAGTATTGTCCTTATTATGTATGATATCGTTCCTCGTGGTCCTCTTGATTTGGTTCACTAAAATGGTCTCTTGATTTGGTTCACTAAGATTACAAACGACAAGCATTTGCAGAACTCAGCACTATCAATAGCAAATGATGAAAAAACTTTACGAATGTCTTTAAGCGATATATCTAACTGTACAATATTAATTGATAAACTTATTCCATAATCATATATTACCGGTTTCATATTTTATTATCTATTTATTAAACCTAACTAAGAATGTTTTTATACACTATATAAAAAACCTTACCAGCGGAGAATACAATCAATGCTCGTGAAGTTCGTATTACAATAATTTTTATATGTTTTACAACTGTTTTACTATAAATTTTAGTACTCTTTGAAACCGGTTTGAAATTTACTTTAATCATCCCGTATTTATATAATGGGTGTTTAAGCTAGTGTATACAAAGTATTATAAATAAATAAAAATCGATAATGTAACAAAGTAAAATTTAATATCATTATAGTCCTTTCCAGATTGTGTATGATATTTCTCCTTGTGGTCCTCTTCATTTGGGTTACTAGAATTACAAATGACAATCATTTGCAGAACATAGCACCATCAAGTTGTAAAGGATGGAAAAACTTAACGACTGTCTTTAAGCGATATATCTAAGTGTAAAATATTAATTCATGAACTTATTCTACAGTTATATATTATCTGTTACATATTTTATTATCTACTTCTTAAACCTAATTAAGAATGTTTCTATACGCTACATAAAAAAAACTATACCGGAGGAGAATACTAACAATGCCCGTGAAGTTCGTATTGCAATAATATATGCATGATTTACAATTGTTTTACTATACATGTTAGATTTGTTTCACACCGGAAACATTTGAAATTTACTCTAATCATCTCGTGTTTATACACGGCGTGTTAAGCTAGTGTATACATATTATAAATAAATAAAAATTGATAATGTAACAAAGTACAATTTAATGTTATTATTATGCCTGTAAACGAACCGAACGAACACGAACGAGGCTTGTTCGTGTTCGTTCGCTTAACTTTAGCCGAACAAATAAACGAACACGAACGGATAAACGAACGGATTTCGGTGTTCGTGTTCGTTTGTTTAACTTTAGTCGAACAAATAAACGAACACGAACAATACAAAAATGAGCATGTGTGCTCAATTGTTTAAAAGATTGGTTAGTTCGTGTAACTTTTTGTTCGTTCATTTAAATGATAAACGAACATAAACGAAGGAACACACACTATAATACAAATCCAATATTATTAAACACAAATAAACCCTATATCTAAACACACGCATATCATATAAATTTACATATTTATATAAAATCTAAACGAACATAAACGAACGGATAAACGAACGTTCACAAACATAAATGAACGAACGAGAGCTCTGTTCGTGTTCGTTTGTTTAATTAAACGAACGGAAAATCTTGTTCCTGCTCGTTTGTTTAATAAACAAACGAACATAAACGAACTTCCCGTCGAACAATTTCACGAACGGTTCATGAACGTTCGATTCGTTTACAGCCCTAGTTATTATAGTGCTTTGCAGATTGTGTATGATATTGCTCCTCATGGTCCTCTTGATTTGGTTCACTAATATTACAAATGACAAACACTTGCAAAACTTAGCACTATCAATTGCAAATGATGGAAAAACTATACAGTTGCTTTTGAGCAAATATCTATATGTACAATATTAATTCACAAATTTATTTCATAATCATATATTATATGTTTCATATTTTATTATTTATTTCTTAAACCTAATTAAGAATGTTTATATAGACTATATAAAAAAACTATAGCGCAATGCCCGTGAAGTTCGTATTTCAATAATATTTGTATGTTTTACAATTGTTTTACTATAGATGTTAGAACTGTTTGACATCGGAAACATTTGAAATTTAATCTAATCATCTCGTGTTTATACACGGGGTGTTAAGCTAGGATATACATATTATAAATAAATAAAAATCGATAATGTAACAAAGTAAAATTTAATATCATTATAATCGTTTATAGAGTGTGTATGATATTGCTCCTCGTGGTCCTCTTGATTTTGTAACGTGTCTTGTCGTGTTTGCCAACACTCGATGGTTGAGGAGTTGTTCAATGACTTGCACCTTATTCACCATGATACACATGCTCATTTAGTGGCTACAACTACTAGATAAAAATCTAATGTTGACTAGGAATGACACGCCATCGGCGTGCTATTGAGTTATCGGTGGGAGATTACCTTTGGGCAGTCGTAACTAAGGACCGCTTTCCACCTCATGAATACAACAAGCTTGCGTCTCGGAAGATCGGTCCCTTGGAAATCTTGAAGAAAGTTAATACTAATGCCTACCGTCTTCAACTTCCTAGCCATATTCATACATTGTATGCTTTCAATGTTAAGCATTTGATTCCCTACACTGGTGTTCGATGACGACCCGACTACTAATTCGAGGTCGAATCTTTTCCATCCTGGGGAGGATGATGCGGATCATCATAAAGCCCGGGTTATGGCCCGGTTGGAGCACCCAAATGCTAAAAAAGCCTAGTTGGACCAGAAAAGTCAATAGGTCATAATTAGTTGAAAATGTATAGTTTCTTGGGTGGAAGCGGCATTCTAACCATGACATACGCTATTCTTGTGGTTGTGAGATTTAAGCAATGATTTAAAACCCGGGTTGACCCGGTCGGTTGAACCGGTTGACCCGTGACCCGGTGAGGAGACCGGGTCAATGTACACCGGGTTTTTGGTCATTTTTGGCCGCATTGACCCGGTCGGGTTTTTGGTTGAACCGCTTACCCGGGTTGACCCGTTTTTATTTTTAATTTTTTTTTGAAACATAAAAGTTTAGCGATATAGTCACCTCAGTAGTTCATACTTTGAAACTCTCGCTCAACAGAAACTTTAAAAATGAGTTGTGAACCCCTCTCGACAGTCGAAGGTGACTCCTACCCTCTGTCATCTCCGACATGTGATTGTCCTTCGAGTAGAATCCTCAATTGAGTTCATATAACCCTCTTAATGAATTTTTATTTTATGTTTGATAGATTATTTAGTTTCTTAATAGATTAGTAATTGTTTCCAAGTTTATATGCATACATATATATACACACATATGCATATATATTTAAAAAAAATAAAAATCTGAAAACCGGGTTAACCCGCCGGTTGAACCGGTTGACCCGTGACCCGGTGAGAAGACCGGATCAACTAAAAACCCGGGTTTTAAAACATTGGATTTAAGGCGAATTCCGACATTTAGGGTCCCACAACGTACTTTTTCGGGTTTTCAGGATGAAATTTGCATTTTTTTATGTTTGATTTAATATATATTTTTCTAGATGTAATTTTTGTTTACTTTCCCTTTTATGTTTCCTATTTGTTTGCTACAAGTATTAAGGGACGGACGGGTGGCATCTGGCATGGTGAAGGGTCGGGCTAAATCTAATACCAATCTCATGGAGCGTGTACGTAGAGTAAAGATGAAGACTCAAACAACTTCGTTGATTCAAAGAATACCAAAGACAAAGCAAGGAACTTTAAAGAACTTTAAAGACTTACCATTATGTAATTATAAACTTATTAATGAATAAAATTTGAAGCCATTTTAAGTATCTTGCTCCTTCTTGAGTGTTAGGTCTTAAATTGTGTTCAATATATTTTAGTGGAGTTTAGTATTACATATGACATTAGCGATAGTTTAGGGTAGCTTTTGTAAATACCCATGGGGTATAAATACAAGTTTGTAAGCCATAATTCTTTAAGCAATTCATACGTATCATCTTCAAGGTCTCGGTTCTCTCTCTATCGCATACATACATAGGAAACGAGATCATCATTTTGATAATTGCTTCGACTATTGTTTGATACTTGATACAATTGGGTCCTACAATTGGTATCAGAGCCAAAGAGTGATTAAAAGGTTACGTTTTGATCTGTTCTTAGCTTTGGCTTGGTCGACTAAAAGATTTCTGCCGTAGTGCTTCATAGGGCGTAGTTTCCTATTGATATTGGGTGTTTGATTCGAATTGTCTGTTGGGATTATTAAGTTTGGTGTTTATTTCAAGTTTGGGATTGAAAAAGGGTGTTTTGATTGTGTTGTTTGGAGAATAAGATCGATTTGCAGGTTGAAATTGTCGATACTGATCTAGGGTTCGTATCATCCTTCAAGCCATTTGCATTTCAAGCCATTTGGTACTTCAAGCCATTTGCATTTCCTGCCATTTGGTACTTCAAGCCATTTGCATTTGGTGCTTCAAGCCATTTGGTGTTTCAAGCAGTTTAGTGTTTCAAGCCATTTGGTACTTCAAGCCATTTGGTGTTTCAAGCCATTTGGTACTTCAAGCCATTTGGTACTTCAAGCCGTTTGCTCTTCAAGCAGTTTACCTTTCAAGCCGTTTGCCCTCCAAGCCATTCACCTAGCCATTCGTCAAGCCATTCACTTCAAACCAGTTAGTTCAAGCAAACCGATCTTAAGCTGTTTGAATTAATTTGAACAATTATTTTAATTCACCTTTAATTTCCACTCAAAGATCCGTGTTTTCAAGTATCAAGTTTTAAAAATGGCAGATTTGAGTTTTATTAAAGACATAAAGGTTACTGATTCTTGTTTTCACTTTTGGGAGCGTTGGTATATTTCCATTGATGATATAAACTGCAAACGTGGTGCGGTTGACTTATACAATCTCATAGTTGATAAAAAGGTCAGTGCAAAAAAGTATGTGTCTCGAGATGGTGATGAGTATTGCTATATAGATTGTGATACCACTTTTGTTGAACAATTTCGTACCATTAAACGTCATTTAGATCTGAAAAGGGAAAAGGAAATTAGAAAAGAAACTTGTGTTCCTAACAATTCAAGTGTTCTTCATGATACTCCAAAGGTTGAAAGTGAAAGAGTTAAAGTGATGGAACCTGAAAAGGAGAAACTCAGTCCAAAGAAATTTGAAATTGAGAACAAGATAGCAGATAATTTCGAAGAAGAAAATGTCAAGTTGATTCTGCAAATCTCCGAATTGACCGAAAAACTCAAGATATCAGCAAACAAGTATCATGATCTTGAAATTGAAAAGAGTGCTAAGATAAGAAATCTTGAGCAACAAGTGTTGGACATTCAAGACAAAATGATATCTGAAAGAGAGTATCTTGAGTCCGAAAGAAACAAGTTTGTGCATAAAGTTCAGAAATTGGAACAAGATTTACAAAATTGTGTAGAAGAAAAGGTTACAACGTTTTCTGATTTTGAAAAAGTTCAAAAGTGTAAGTCTTTCAAATGAAAATAAATTAAGGTGGTTCCTGTAACAGTCCATACATGTGAATCATCGAAAAGTTATGTGGATCTGAAAACCAAATGCTCAAAGGATGATTATTCTAGTTTCAAGTCTTACGCAGATAAATTCATAAACAGGGTGAAGCTTCGGAAAAAGCTTTGGAACGAAAGTAAAGATAATTTTACAGGAATGAAACAGCAACGTCTTCCGCAAAACAATTATGGTTATGTTTTTCGTGCTACTCCTCACCTTGTTGCTCGTCCATTTGTGTGTGTTAGTCAAACAAGATCCTTCTCGAATGCTAACACGAACGCACGTCTTCCCACTTTGCCTGAGCTTAAATATCCATTTGTGATTCGCTCTGTCAAACATCTCTTAAAACTTTCTAAGGAGAAAATTTGCATCAATCCACGTCACTTTTCCCCGGTTCTCTACCATAAGAAGATATATCTTCGAAAAATCAAGGGGGAGCAAGGTAATGAAAATGTTTCAAGTCATTGTTGAAGATCAAGAGCTATATTCGAGGGGGAGTATATTTCTGTTTGATGAATAATAACAAGGATGCCGAAATTGAAGATTCCCTCAACGATCATTCTCTGTTTATACTCAAGATCAAATGCTCCAGCGAAGATGACAATCTTCGTTTATTATGCTTAATTGTAAATTGAACACAAAGGGGGAGAATGTTAGGTCTTAAATTGTGTTCAATATATTTTAGTGGAGTTTAGTATTACATATGACATTAGCAATAGTTTAGGGTAGCTTTTTTTAATACCCAAGGGGTATAAATACAAGTTTGTAAGCCCTAATTCTTTAAGCAATTCATACGTATCATCTTCAAGGTCTCGGTTCTCTCTCTATCGCATACATACATAAGAAACGAGATCATCATTTTGATAATTGCTTCCACTATTGTTTGATACTTGATACAATTGGGTCCTACATTGAGTATATTTGAATCAACGATTCTTGTTTTGATACAACAAATTAAAGAATATTGAAAATGGCAGCATTGATGTGATTGTTATGATGCTTCTTAAATATGTGATAATCTTTTGTATCTTTTAGTATTAGGATATTAAGAAAAAGGGTGATGATCAATACATCTTAGTCTATGAATCTTAAAACCCTAGTCTATATTTTTATTACATTTTATTGATTATGTAATTTATTTTGTATACAGTAGGTGAGGAAAGAGAATTAGTGGAATACACATGTCATCTTGTGATGAGTAGGTGGATGAAGTAGGAACAAACAGTAGGAGGATATTTTATTTCTCTTTGTTAAAGATAAATGATATATCCTCCTAATTTTTGTTCCTACTTATCCTCCTACTCATTTGATCAAGACATGTGTCAAAATCATGGGAAGTGTTAAGGAAAGAGAATTAGTGGAGTACACATGTCATCTTGTGATGAGTTGGTAGATGAAGTAGAAACAAACAGTAGAAGAATATTTCATTTATTTTTCTTAAATGATTTTAATGTTATTTAATTATAAAAATAGATACTTGCGATCATAAACTAGGATGTATGTGTAAACACCCAAAAAAAGATTGGGAAGACATCCAGTCATCTAGAATACTAAAAATTTTGATGTACTAAAAAATTGATGACCAATCAACTGTCAAGAAAATTCTGGACCGGCGTCTTCAAAAAAATATAAAATAGACCTTGGACAGGAACTTTTTCTTTTTTTTTTTGAACAACTTGGACAGGAACTGGATCCACTATTAAACATAAAATATCTCTCTGGGATATCAATAGCATTCTTCGTCAAAGATTCGATTTTCAGAAACGTATTACGTATATATCATTTACATTGATTGCAAGATTTCTTGTTTTCTAGTTACAAAACAAGATTTCTTTTTTGTAATGTTATTGGAAGGATTACTTAAAGGTTTAATTTGATCAGCGGTAAAATATTTGAAACTATAATTAATTAAATTTTTTAATGTTAACGAATTGTCCAGATTTGTTTTAATTAATTCAAATAAAGTAGATAAGTGAATTAATGTTTGAATTTTTATATGATGAGACTAGAATAGTATCTGCGTCATGCGACGACAACAAATAGTTTATGCTTGATAACATGTTTTGTTTTAATGTAGGGGTGTTGTATTTACGAAATATTGTAGCGAATACTTTCTTTCGACAAAATATCTGCTTTCTCGCCTTTTTCTATCTTATTTATTTCTATTTTCTGTCATCTAACACTTTTATTCGTTTTAAAGTAATTTATAAAAAGAATAAAGATAAGAGAAAAATATATCTAATTATATTTAATGAGTTGTTTATAATAGCAGTTATCATAACTTGTTGAGCTAATTAGGGAGATGATTGATTGAACTATTGCTTTAAGTATTTGTACAATTTTCATAAAGACATGTACTACTTATAATTAAGAAAGAGAATGTTAAATATTTTATAATATAGTATACATATATGGCCACTTTAAGTTTGGTAATTATCTTTATATATTTGAATTAATTAGTTAGGGAATCAAATGATGGAATGGGTGGATTGGGTGAGTCGCGTTCGAAAACAAAATTCACGAGAAAAGTAATGTGTTATCATTGTAAGAAGATTGGTCACATCAAGAGAGACTGTCCTAAAAAGAGAGAGATAGTAATATGGTTCAGGAACGATGAAGATATAGACGATGCTTTAACTGTATGATCGGATAGTCCTGCAGATACCTGGATCTTTGATATGGGTGCATTTCATCACATGGCGTTCTCACCTAATCTATTTACTTCCTTTAAGAAGTGAAACACTAAGGTGAAGTTGGGGGATGATGGGATTCAATGTATTAAAGGTAGTGATACAGTGCAGATTAAGTTGCATGATGGAGCGGTCAAACGGTTTAATTGCCGGTATGTTCTGGGTCTTCGAAAGAACTTGATTTCCCTTGGTACTTTGCCAAAAATGGATATGAATATTCTGGTAAAGGGCATGGATTGCAGGTTTCTCAGGATGCTCGAGTGATAATGCGGGGACGACTGCAACGTGGTATTTACGTTTTGGAGGGCAGTTCTACAAGTGGAATGACGTTTGTACTGACCTTGGAGCAGAAAATTGACTTGACGAAGTTGAGACGACACAGGTGGAGTTGGTCTCAGGTGAAATTGCGTGACGCGGTGTCAGACTTCGTGGCTCGTACAAGGACATAGTCCCTTCGGGGAGGTTAGCAGGTAGGAGACGGTTCTTTGGTGATGACGGTTGACATTGAAAATTCAAGTAATGGGAGATTTTCAGATCTTAAGTTACTGTTGAATGGTACTCAAGTTAAGGGGAAGATAGTTGTGTGTGACTTGATTAGCGGTATGGTATTTGAAAATATAATTAATTGGAAAACTCGATGTTATCGTAAATAAAATAGATAAGTGAATTAATGTTCGAATTTGTATATGATGAGATATACGGCCACTTCAGGTTTGGTAATTATCTTTATATATTTGAATTAATTAGTTAGGGATTAATTAGAGTTTGATTAGGTTTTCAGTTTGGTTGTCTATAAATGTCGAGGCTAGAGTCAAGTCATATGTACATTAGAAAAAAGATTCTTTGAGTCATAATAAAGAAGTCTCTGAACCTGTCCGTGGACGTAGGCCATGTTTTGATCAAACTGTGTTATATCTCGTGTTCGTTTATTTTCTGTTTTCCTTATTATTTTAATGTTTGTAATAGGTGTCTTAGTCCTAACATTTGTAATGTTATTAAAGTACAATTATTAAGATTTTGACTCATAAATTCTATTGTTTGTAGTTAGATTGTAAAACAGAATACAAATAAAACTTCAAATAATTAAAAGATCATGTCTAAAACTTTTCAATATTAATTTCTGATTTCAAACCTACTAAGGTATCACAAAAGTAGATTTTGGAAAACCTAACAATAAAAAAAATTGAATTTTAGACATAAGTCCGTGATTCAAACACAAAATAATTTATATGTTTATGATATTTGAGATAAAAATTGTGTAGAGTAATGCTCCAGAAAAATATATCATCTCAAATCTAGTTTTACTTAAGTCAGTTACTTACTACTTACTTATGTCTGTCCTTTGACCCGTTGCACGATGCCCTTAGAATGTAACTCACCAAGGGCAGTTCTCCAAACCCCGTATTCCCGAGATCAACGTAGCTTATCAATGCTTGCAATCCACACCTCGGAAGCTTGATATAATGATATATAACTAACTCTAATTCGGGCTTAATTTAAGCTAGTCTTAATATACTAAAGCTTGATGTCTCACCAATATTTTTTATCAGTCATTTCATGCGCATTACAAGTTAAATGTAAACATCCAGGTTTTTCATTTTTTGTCAATATCACATATACAATAATGAAATATGGGGTTAAATTATTATTATTATTATTATTATTATTATTATTATTATTATTATTATTATTATTATTATTATCATTGTTATTATTATTATTATTATTATTATTATCATTATTATTATCATTATCATTATTATTATCATCATTATTATCATCATCATCATTATTATTATTATTATTATTATTATTGTTATTATTATTATTATTATCATTATTATTATTATTATTATTATTATTATTATTATTATTATTATCATTATTATGATTATCATTATGATTATTATAATTATTATTATTATTATTATCATTATTATTATTATTATCATTATTATTATCATTATTATTATCATTATCATTATCATTATCATTGTTATTATCATTATTGTTATTATCATTATTGTTATTATCATTATTATTATTATCATTATTATTATTATTATTATCATTATTATTATTATTAATATTATTGATATTATTATTATTATTATTATTATTATTATTATCATTATTATTATTATTATTATTATTATTATTATTATTATTATTGTTATTATTATTATTATTATACATCGTAATAATGAAATATAGGGTTTGATTATTATTATTATTATACATCGTAATAATGAAATATAGGGTTTGATTATTATTATCATTTTTTGCGCATTACAACTATCATATGACGTAATACAATAAATGATTGATTTCGGAACTTCGGTATATTAAATGGTGGTTTTTAAAATTGAATATATACAATAATATAAATTGACAATAAAGAACAGAGTACGAAATCAAAAAAGAGTACAAACTAGCGCAACAAAACTAGATATGAAAAATACCTCAAATTCCTCCAAAATTATAATAAAATTTTAATATAATAAACGTAAAGAAATTATCAAGATAATATTTGTATAAGTAAAGCGAAGGTTTATACCTAATAAATATTTACAATGATAACTATAGTTGAGGTTATAATAATAACAGTACTAATATATAGTTTTTATAATTTGTATTATTATTGCAATACTAAATAATAATAAAATTATTAATTAAAAAAATGTTACACACATTGAGAAAAATTGGAATATTTTTTATATAACTTGAAAACATTACATACAAAATTAAAAATGGTAACGGTTTAACAGGTAACCGGTCATTAATTATATTAGTTGGAATAAAATAGATACTCTAATAACCCAATTAGGTAAAAGTTAAAAAAAATTGTATAAATCGAAATAAGGTGTAAAGATAACTACATTATCATATAACTTCTCCTTTATTTAATGATTGTATTATACACTTCACTAGTTTTTGAGAGAATATTGACGTATTTTTAATTTCTTATATTTTAGACAACCTGGTATCAAAAACCTATTTGTTTTTCTTTTAATGGAAAAAAATGCACATTATGTCAACTCAAGAAGAAGAACAACAAATATCACGCAAAACCTTCCACTTAAAAACGAGTAAAAATCAGAATATGAAACAGAATTTTTTTTTTCATATAATAGTAGCCAAGTTTGAAAACGGTTCCACTAATATTATTTTCCTCTTTATTTCAACGTTACGAAATAATCCATAAATACCTTTTTTGAAATAGTTTTCAAACTTATTATTATTCTGTAAAATAAAATCACGAAAGAAATTACCATTAGTTTGTGCTCTTACAAGAGAAGCTTTGAGGTTGTTATCTACGTAACAAAAAGTGAATTTACTAAAATAGTATGCAAGTAATGAGAGTAAGTTGTCATTTTTTTAGATTTTCCCTATTAATAGAAAATTTTAATAAGTAATGTTTGTTCTTGATAAATCTAAATGATATTTACTAGGCCGCTCGTAGCGTCCTTTGGCTCCGTTTCAGGTTGTCATTCAAGCTCATCGCGTAGCAAAAGCATACCTATACGCCACCCACGTTCGGTTGCGTGATCGGTTCCACACACCCGAGAGGTTAACCTCTCTCTCTCTCTTCTTTTTCTCTCCTCTTCTCTCTTTTTTTCTCTTACACATATATATTAAATTAATAAAAAAGGTAAGATAAGATTAAGTTAGTTATGTTTGACTACACTAAAATTAGGCTCTACTAGAATTAGAATACACTAAAATCGGCAACAGTCCCCTCACTCTATGTAAATCTGTTCTTGGATCTTTAGGCTCATATTATTTCTCTATTTATAGAGCCCCATCCCCAGTGTTACATGAAAGCTTAAGAAGACACTTTTTTCTTGGTGGTAACATTGATATAAAAAAAAGGTTTCTTGGGTTGCTTGGCATGACACATTGGCTCCTAAGGAACAAGGTGGTTTAGGAATAGGAAGCCTTAAGGCCTTAAACATTGCCTTATTAACTAAATGATGGTGGAGATTTAAGCATGAACGATCTTTTTTATGGGCAGGTGTTCTTCAATCGTTACATGGTGTTTTTCGTAGATCTTTTAGAGATCCATTATTATAAAAAAAGGAGGCACTTGGGGCACGATTGTCGCAATAAATAAGTTGGTCCAAAATGATAATGCTAACTTATTTTCGCTATTTTCAATTTCTGAAAATGAGAGGTGGTTGTGGGCACTGGATCGAACTGGAATGTTTACAGTGGCTTCGTTTCGTTCTTTTTTAGATCAACAATTCCTCCAAAATGACAAAGGTTTGAAGACAAATTGAATTAAACATCTTTCTAGCCAAATATATGTGCATGCGTGGAGAGTACAACCCAAAAGACTTGCAACTTATGATAACTTATCAAAAAGGGGAATAATTTCATCTACAAATCCTTGCCCATTTTGTTCCATATGTGCAGAAAATGAAAATCACATTTTTGTGAACTGTTTTGTTGCAAAATATTTACCGAGAGATTTCAAATTGGTGGAATGTAGGTGCCCTTTCTTCCTCACTTCAAGAAAATTTTTCATGGGGGGAATCAGTTAATTTAACAGGTGACAAAGTACTAATATTCAACTCGGTGATCTTCACATTCTTATGGCAAATATGGAGGTCTCGCAACGAACTGGTGTTTGAAAAGAAGAACTTTTCTTTTGTCAAAATGTATGTCTCAATTCAAGGATTATCTTTCTTTTGGATTAAGTCAAGAGGAATGTACATTGTCTAGATTGGAATGGGTTGGTTATATCATTTTCTTGTTTATATATCTAGCCAGCATCTTGCTATTTTTTTTAATGAAAATACTGCTGCCGTTAAAAAAATAGAAGAGAATAAAATAATGTGATAGCAATATTGGAATAAGAGACATTAAGGTGCTCTTATGGAAGTTGATGATAGTCATGATAGAAAATTACAAGTTGACTGCTATTATAAATTGTTGGCATATATTTATGTTGGTGTCGTTCTCAATATAAACCCGGTCACAGGGACACCATTTTTTGGTGGCTAGCTTAAATGTCTCGAATAAGCGTGACATTATTGACTACGGTTATTAGTATGTGAAAGTCGTTGTCAAGTATAACCTTGCTCATATGGCATGTAGAATTGACATCTTGTCAAGAAAACTTGAACCAACTACAATAAAAATGGACCAAAAAAAAAAAAAAGAAAAGAAAAAAACAGAAAGGCTGGGGCGAGGACATGCGTCATCATCAAACACCTACTACCCAACAAAATAAATTCCCTTGTTCAAATTCAAAAAAAAAAAAAAAAAATAATAATAAATAAAAAATTAAATTCTTTGATTGTTACCTTTTTCTTAAAAGATAATTATTCATATATCCTATCCTAAAGATCATGGACAAATCTTTTTATATATTTATCATTGACATCATTAAATTACAAAAACTAGTGTCTAAGTTTATAGGTTATGGTGCATGTCTAAACATCATTTCTTCACAAGGTGTTGTTAGATACACCTTACTTTATACCACCTTTTTTTTAACGGCAGAAGAAGTTACCCTGAAAGAAGCTTCGGCTCGGTCTATAAATAAACAAAAGGGGAAGCCTAGCAAGGAGCTCGAAAACCCAAATACAACTATACAAGGTACGACACCATACAACATAGAAATGAATACAAAACAAAACAAAAGAACATTCAGCCAAATGAAATAACTAGGAAAAACACGAGGAGCGGTTGTTGCACCATTCTAACCATTTCCCTGAAAGAAATGATTTATTCGCTTAATGCTTGATCCAAAAGAACGAGTAGGCTTGAATATATTTATTCGTTAGACTAAGCTTGTGTTGAGGAGAACCCGCAAATACCTTGACATTCCTAAGCTTCCAAATGAACCATAAATAGGCGTACACCACTCCCATAAAACCATTCAAACGATCCTCTTTGAACTTCATATTATGGCCCCAAGCAAGAAGATGGGAGATATTTTGAATACCTTCACATCTTATGCCCCACCATCTGCTTATATCGAAAGAATGTATCTCACGAAGGGACACCGGATGAAATTATGATTTCCATATTCTTCATCTATGTTACATAGTGGGCAGGAAGTAGAAAAAACAACAACGCCTCTTTTTTGAAGATTAATCTTGATAGGCATTCTATAGTGGGCTATCTTCCATGTGTTAAGGTAAACTTTAAGGCGGATCCAATTACACCAAAAGAAGTAGTCTATCTCAGCCTTCTTTAAGTAAAGATCATCAAATAATCTCAACGAAGAGACCAAAAAGAGGCCTGCATCTTCTAATGCCCAAATTAACACAGAATTATGTGGAGAGTCCAACGTAGGATCAGATTGGAACCAAGAATACAGAGGAATGTTCACTTTCTCGAAGGCCATGTTGACTTTAAGAATGTTTCTCCATAGTCCAGAGAACTTTTCTTTGGGAGTCACTCCTTCTAGACCCCCATTTACACTATGAAGCGACTAAATTACTTGTTTCCAAAGTGTACTATATCAGTCTTGAACCTCCATAACCATTTGGACAAAAGGGCAAGGTTAAAAGCTTTTTAATTTCCTACCCCATGCCCACCATTGTTCTTATTATTTAAATGACACTCCAAGAAATCCAAGAGATCTTTCTTTCTCCATTAGATCCCCATACAAATTTAGAACGGAGACTTTCAACCTTGTTGATAATTTTTCAGGGACTTTAAATAAAGAAAAGTAATATATGCCTAGACTCCTCAACACCGATTTAGTTATTGTTAGTCTCCCACCAATAGACAAACTCTTTGATTTCCATTTCGAGAGTTTAGACAGGAATTTATTAATTAGTAAAGCCCAAGATTCGCCATTATTCATCGAAACTCCAATGGGCATGCCCAAGTAAGAAAAGGGAAAAGTGCCAGCCAAACAATGATACATGCGAGCGGAAGATTCCACTTCAGCCTTGTCCACTCCCACACCCATCAAGCTATTTTTTTTCATATTTATCTTCAAACCTGATGAGACAAAAAGAAGTGCATAATTCGAATAATATTGACAATATTAAGGATAGACCACTCTCCCAATACTATGGTATCATCCACAAATTGCAAATGAGAAATTATTGGCCCGTTGTTTGGTAAACGCACTCCATGAAAAACACCTTTTTCACACGCTTCCTTCATTGAAATATTGAAAGTCTCGGCTGCAATGATGAAAAGAAAAGGTGCTAGTGGATCCCCTTGACGCAATCCTTTATCCATGTGAAATTCAGATGTTGGAGATCCATTAATTAGAACGGAAACATCATCTGACGATAGATAACCATGAATCCATCTCCTCCATGTATTCCCATATTTCGTTTGAAGCATAACATAATCAAGAGGCTTTTTCAAAGTCAATTTAAAAAACCAGAGTTATATTTTGAGATCGCTTGGCCCATGATATTACCTCGCTAACAATAAGAGGCCCGTCGAGTATATTCCTATTCTGAATGGAAGCCATTTGCTCCCGCCCAATTACTGATCCAATGCGTTTTTTCATCCGATTGCTAATACCTTTTCTACATCTTGTAAAAACAATTGATAAGACACTGATAGGGTGATAGTCACTGAAAGAAGTTGGTGAGCCAATTTTAGGGATGAGAGACACGAGTGAAGAGTTACAATCTTTATCGAAACACCCCGTAGACTCGAAGTGTTTGACAGCTAGAATAAGATATCTTTTAATGATATCCCAAAATTTTTAATCAAAGCAAAGGTAAACCCATCCTGGGGACTTTTCCGAACCAATATTACCACACAGCCAGTTCAATTTTCGCTTCTAAAAAATCAAATTCAAGAGGAGGATTCATCTTGACTCAGACGGTTGAATGTTGCTGACAAAAGATGGTCGACGATAGGAAGGAAAAGAAAATTTCTGCGAAAAGAAGTTGATCGGAGCAGATTAATTTTCAATCGTGTCATTAATCCAGGAACCATTAATCAAAATCCCATGAATAAAGTTTGTCCTCATGTTTTTGTTCCTTGACAAACCCTCCACTTCCCATTTGATCTTGGATCTTTTCTTTAAGTCTAAGATGATTTTCCTTCAATCTCATTTAACTTTATAACACACACTTGTCTTTGTTTTTTTTCATGAGAAGATAATGTAGAGTTTTTAGCTTTCTTCTCGAGTTCCACCATTTTCTTCTTCAGAAAAATTACCTGTTGTTGATTCACACTTTTAGAGTCCTGCCTCCATTTACTCATGCTGTGTTTGACCACCCTTAGATTAAAGATAAACGCCACCTATGTGACTTGTGACTCCTATTAGAATTCCAAGATTTTGAAATAATATCACAAAGATTAGCATTAGAGAGCTACGAATTATAAAACTTAAAATATGAAGGCCCCAAATCCACGACGTCTACATTGAAAATTAATGGACTACGACCCAAATGAATTTTTGGAAGAATTTCAACAAAGGGATTAGACCACCAGGTTAAAAAATTTGCAGTGAAGTTTCCTCATTTTCAACCCATTTGAGCTCAAACGGGTGAACTTCTTCCCCCACTTTTAACCTCAATAGGGTCTGCCTCGTGAACAAATTCATTGAAAATGTTTGCACCAACAAAAGAGAACGCGGTGCCTTTTCGTTCATCAGATGTTTTTAACTCATTGAAATCACCAAAACTACCCATTGGATTCCCGAATTGGATCTAATTAAGTTGATTATGTTATTCCACAATACTTTTTTCCTACCCAAGTCTTGATGAGCATAAACATTAATAAAGCCATGGTGAGTGTTACCACCTACCCACGATCCCCACACACCCAAGAAATCGCTCCCATAACAAGTTTTAGATTTCAAGAACACCAATGAATTCCATATAGATTTCACGAAATAAATATATACTATTAAGACCAACAATATCTACTATTTCGTACTTTTACATATTATGGTATATGTGACATATTAATTGAGATATATATGTGTCATATTGGCTTGGAATGACTTGCATATGAACTGCCATGACTTATACTAAATGTGACATTCTAAATACTGTAAATGAACGACAAAGGTAACACATATATCACAATTTTCAAATAAAAGTAACATGTAAATTTTGTGTCGAGAAAGAATTATAAATTTTAATTGTTATAAAAAAAGGATGTAAATTTCAATTTTGCATAAAAAGAGATTATAAATTTCAATTTGTTATTAAAAAGAGTATTATGAAATGCTAAAAAGCAAGATTATTTCATCAATATTTCCTTTTTTGTTGGAAATCAAAATTTATTATCCTTTCTTGAACACAAAAATTAGATATTAACTTAATTAGCAAATTTTGATATTTAAGTTACCTTGGCAATTTACCCTTCTAAATATATGATTTTACATACACCAATCGAGACTCCTCACCATAGGATTCAAACCTCTTCATCTCTTCAAATTTTTTTTTTGCCAAATCTCAGACTCTCACCTCTTCAGCCTGATCTTCCATTTATTCCGCTCAAAACCTCCATTTTTTAGACAATACCACCACTTTTTCTTGTCACCTAAATAGTCACCTAAATAGTCAAGCAAATATTGCTAATGTTAGTACGTTTCTTAGATATTTTTTGTGTTTATGTTTGTAAAAATGAATTATGTGCAACGCAATATGCTGTTTTAAATTTAACTATCATCTAGGCCATCTAGTTTAACTAGAGCTTGAGATTAGTGGCATAATCAAGCTCGAGTTGAGTTTTGATCTTGATAGTCAAATAAACTCGATCGGCTCGGTTACGCTCTGATTGCTGAGCAAATCAAATATAGGCTAATAAAATATTGAGATGTGGTGATTTTGAAGCAATTTGTCCAAAAGACTATGAGTTTGTTTTACCGTAATGCGAAGGATTGGAAATGATTTTAATTCCATCCATGTTAGTTATGTAATGACGTTCTTCTACCTAAAGGAATATCAATACTTCAAATAATGTAATTCCTTTCCAAATAATGTTACCAAACTATACAACGGAATTTGATTTCAATTCCATTACATTCCTTCACATTACGCTGAAACAAACTGGACCTTAGGGAATACCTTTCTATGATTCGTTAGGAGCATGATTTTTGTAACCGTTTAGGGATAGCCCAATGGTGATGTGACACGTATCCTACTAATAACAAACTTGGATATTTAATTAGTGTTAAAAGATGTATTTGTACTATAAGGGTGCGTTTGGTACAGAGAATGGAATTGCAGAGAAATGATTGCAAAGAATGGAATTGCAGAGAAAGGGAATTAGTCTGGAGAAGGAGAATTGAATCTCCTGTTTGGTAGCACAGAGATTTCAGTAGAGAATTGTAACAGAGAATCATTTCTCTTGTTTGGTAGCACAGAGATTTCAACAGAGAATTGTATCAAATTTATCATTTGCATTTTTATTATTTTCAAAACAAACAGTCAATTTTGGTGAATTAACAATCCAATTTGATATATTTTAAATTCTAATGATGATCAATTTAACAATACCAACACATAATTAGGTCATAAAAAATATATTTTAAGCTAAAAAACATGCAAAAAATGACATATATTAAATATTAAAAAGAATTATCAATAATGTTAGATGATCTAAAAAAAACCTTTCAACAATGGTCACATCCAAAAACATCATTACGACCCAAGTCTAACAAAAAACCAATAATCACAAACATTCAACTATCGGTATACGCTTCCACCATGGCTATTTTATCCTCTTGTGCCAACTCAAGAAATAACCGTCCAAGAAGCACATCCTTACCAATCACAGTAGTAGCTTTAAAACGCTTGCTTTTAGTAATACATGGTAAAACCTTTAGCTCGTCACTAACCTTCTCAAAGATTTCACGACCTTCCATGCTTTCTTTATTTTCTTTATTGAGATTTTCTCCTACAATCTCTCAAATTTAACCAACACTTCCTCTATCTTTTTGCATGACTCCCGTAACATCTCATCACCTTCGACACTTTTGCCTCTTTTACGTTTGCTGGTTACACTAGTTGTTGGTCCTTGAGATCGAGGAGCGTCTTGAATGACATCATCATCCTCTCCAAGATCAATCGGGGAGCTTCTTTGGGTCTCTGGAATGACATCATCGTCTTCTCCAAGATCAGTTGCTTTACCACCCGTTGCTCTGTCCTTACCGAAGACAGTACAAAGTTTGTCATAGAACGGGAATGGTTTACCTCGAAATTGTCCGGCACCTTTGTGTGACTACAAGGCAAACACAAGTAATTTAAAATAAACTTTATTAATAAATAAAAATATATTTCTTTAAAATATACCTTGACGTATTCGTCCCAAACACTGTCCTCAGCAACCACACAATTGTTTTGTTCATCCCAACCGAACCCGCTTGCATGCACCATGTCATACACAATACCAAAGTGTGTCTTCCATGTCTTCATCCTAGACTTTATATGTGGTTCTGCTTTGAGACCAGAGTTAGGAAGACTTACGTCTAGCAATTGTTGAACTCCATTTAAGTAGCCCGGTTTGAATCCGTTGTCAGCACCGGCATACTTTCCGGATGCATGTAGCTCCATTAATGCTTCAATTAACTTCACATTTTCTTCATTTGTCCAAGTGTGCTTACTCCTTCCGGTTGCTCTCGCTACATTTGAATCTGCCATACCTACATACAAATGCATAATCCATAATTCAAGATTCTACAATAAATGAAGAAAATATTATTAAATAACATTCTCGGTTCTACAAATAAGAGTTCATAAATAAATACTTAAAAATTACATAAGAAGTGCATCGAGTACAAGTAAAAATGAAAATTATGAAATAAAATTCATGGCACGCCTCGCATTCCAATTGTTAAACATTTCATTAGCAAGAATGTCTCTACGATCAGTCCATTCTTGTGAAGTCTCAACCGTAGAAATAACATTGTCATGATCGTTTCCAGGTTGTGTGTGATTTGTTGGGACTTCGTTGTCAATAGGGTCTTCACTCATTGTTGTTCGTATGAAATTGTGTAACAAACAACAAGCAATTATGATACGTGGCATGGACTCTATGGGATGATATGAGTTATCACGCAAAATAGCCCATCTGGCTTTAATTAATCCGAAACATCTCTCTATAACATTCCTTGCCGACGAATGTCTCATATTGAATAACTCCTTGGCATTCGTAGGCGGTCGAGACCAATCATTAAGATGGTAACGTTGACCTCGATAAGGAGTTAAAAATCCTTCACCATTCGTATAACCGGCATCACAAAGATAGTATGTTCCTACAATTAACCATAAACTCTATGTTATTTAAGATATTTGATTCTATGTATATTATTGAAGATTATTCATCACATACCTTGAGTTATTTTAAGACCATTTGGTTTACTAATTGCATCTCGTAAAACTCTACTATCAGCTGCTGAACCCTCCCATCCCGCTAATACGTACGTAAATAAAAGGTCTCTCGTACATACTCCGAGTACATTGGTACAAATCTCCCCCTTTCGTGTCCGATATGGTTTTCGATCGATAGCAGGGACTTTAACTTTAACATATGTACCGTCTAATGCTCCTAGGCAACCCTTCATAATAAGAAAACATTACTTAATAAATTCTATAATAAAAATGTGTCTTTAATAAAAAACTATACGTGTTTGACTAACCTTAAACCATTTCCATCTCTCGTCGGTTTCATTATTTGGCACTGGTACGGGTGACTTGTACAATTCTTTATGTAATCGACATATAGCATTTAAATGTAATCGACATATAGCATTTAAGACTTACTTGAAATACCGACTTATAGTTTCTCCAGATCGACAAAATCTATTGACTAGTATCCTATTCTTTGCATTATGAGCAAGGGTATGTAAAAACATAGCAACTTGCTCATCGACTAGCATGTTTTTAATATTCTTCAGTCCCCCTCTACTTTCTAGCATATCGCAAAGTGTTGAAAACGCATGTATATTCATTCTTATATTAACAAAACTCGTAACATCAGATTCATAAACCATCCTTATCATGTTTTCACGCCTATTATGATAACTCATTAAATATTTTGTATGTAATGTTCTTGATTCAATCGAATGACGTATACGATAAATACACATCATCCACCAACGAACAATAACATACATGACATAAAATGCACTTATGACATCAATTCTGCGTCTCAAAGGCGATCTTGCCATCTACACATACAAATATAAGAAATTCATATCAAGTAAGATTTCATAGCCAACAAGATCCATTTATCATACATTAAATTTACCATCTAAATTTTGAGCAAAAGAAATCGCCATCAGGTTCCTTTTTCATACTTTTTTAACCCTAACTTGAAAACTTTTCACAAGATCATTATTATATATTATATTATATTCATGTATGTGCATGAAATAATCCATGCATACATGCATTTCTCATGAAATAATCCATGCATACATTATATATAATCCAAAGAGCACCATTGTCATATACAATCTTTGAAACAAGAGCTATATAATGTATATGCAATCTGTCATCATACAAGATACATATACAATATATATAGACAAACATACAATCTATAGACAAACATACAATCTGTTTTTTTCTTTGAAACAAGATATATATACAATATATATACTATCTATACGATGTGAGCCACGATAAGGAAGGAGCAAATCTCCGTGTTTTTTTAAAAATTCTCTGGAGAATTGATATGGATTTTCTCCCCAATTCTCTCCTAATTGTGGGGAAATAATAATCGGGAAAAGGAAACCATTTAATTCTCTTTTTATAATTCTCATGTACAACCAAACATGAGATTTTATTTCCAATTCTATTTCTCTACCTCAACTCTCCCTACCAAACACACCCTAAATGTTTTTTGGGCGAAAAGTCCGGATGAGCGTCAAAAGGTTCCTGTAGGTCGATATCCTCAAAGATATGATTTATAGATTTTCAAGAGTTATCTGCATAAGTCATCCTTAAAGTTTCCCCATTGTCAAGCCCTAATCAGCTCTGTCGAGCTCTTACAAATCTCTCTCTCGGATGAACACAATGACGCATTGATTTTACTTCTTTGCTTTTGCCGAAAACCCCAAGAAAACTTTATCAATTCTCATTCTACACGTTTATTCACCTAAATCCAACTAGCTAGGAAACCCAATTGTGACCGTCTAGCACACCATATGTCCCAAATTGATGTGTTGAAATGTGGTTCACTATATTGGTGTATTCTGTAATACCGTCAAATTCAAGAAATTTTTTTTGAATCGATTTCGAGTTTTGCAACTACGTGATTACGGCTGTAAATACAACGTTTCCATAACCTGCATGTATCAAAATATCTACAGTCGACAAAACGGAAACATGTAGTATCTAATTAAATATATATTAAATAAGTTGCAACAAAAAAAAAAAACCATGGGGTGTTACCAAATATCGGCCAAGCATTACAAAACACAAATATCGTAACCGAAAGCATAAGCAAATGTATTCCCAAAAGCCGGTAATGTAAATCGTAGCCAATCATAGCACCCGTCCTCACCAACACCAACTAATTACATGCAAATAGGAAGAATACATGGAAGGGGTTAGCTATAAATAGTTAGTGAGCAACTGTTTATCATAAGTATCCTAACAAGAATATCATAGATGAATATCATATCATGTATTAGCAAACAAGTCAATCCTAACATCTCGCGATGCACCGGTGTAGTTAGCAGGAGTCATATCTTGCGGTGTTGCAAGCCCGACTCAATGATTCATACTGTGGAAACCAAATACATCAACCGCGCCGGCGGTAAGCTGGTAGCGGTACACCATTGTGTTAATGGGGAACTCACCCCATCGAGATCAGTGGGAACTGAGAGCCCATCATCATTAAGTTGAGGAACGAAGGTTCTGCAGAACCAAAGATTCGTGATCGACGAATCACTGTTCACCACAGCTGACAACACAAGGCCCTAACTAGATCCAGACAAAGTTGCCCAAACACCCAACAAAGTGCCGACACTAACACACATTGGCCTACAAAATCCATAGCATATCAAGTTTGGCTTACTCAAGCCATCACATATCAAAGTTGCCTACTCAATCCATAGCATAAAAAAGTTAGCCTACTCAAGCCATAGCATAACAAATTTGGCTTACTCAAGCCTAGAACATGCATATAACACATTTGGCCTACTCACACATAGTTTCATATCAAATCATATCACATCACAATCCAACAATACATAATGAATAAATCATCCTTTACCTTAATGCTCATTATATCATATAACATTCTTATTGTGATGCAAATGTTAACCGGTACTCACCTGTAGAGTTATAGCAAGCAAATATAGTATTCTGGTTCTTCTTGATCGTCGGGTGCACCTATAATACCATTTTCTTACATTTAGACAACAAAATATGCAAGGAACAACCAAGTGCTTTCACAAACGGGTCAAAATGCTAGACCAACTAAAAACACATACTTAACTAGCATATAACCTATTTACATGAGTTATAACATGTAGAAACCAATTTGAATTGCACATGGTTCATTAAGGTCAGCTTCATGCTTTAAAGTGTGCAATTAATTTAAACAAAAAATTTAACTTATATTAACAAAGAAATGTCCAATTTAGCCAATTTTTTAAATTCAACAATTCTAACACTTCTATCCATAATTATTACTTATTATGACTTGTAGATGCTACAAGAAGTGATTTAAGCAAATAAAAATCAGTCCTTGATACCTATTTCAAGTTTTGACCATTTTTGACCCATTTAAACTATTTCTTGAATTTGAGCAAAATCAATACTTCCAATCCATAATTTGAGTTCCATCAATCTATATGTGTTGTAGGAACTATTTGAAGCATAAAATTTAGTTCTTGATTGCAATTTCTGTAATACCCGGTTTCGAATTAGGAATTACTAATATTACAAGTCAAGATTTACAGTTATTATTTACATATATTTGTTTCACATATATATAAAGCAATCAGAAGATTGTTTAGCATTGAAATTGTTTCTATGGATGAGCATATATATATATATACATATATATATATACATATATATATATATATATATATATATATATATGCTCATCCATAGAAACAATTTCAATGAAACCATTTCAATAGAAAACTCTCATTTTAACCCACTTAAAAGTGATGTTAAGCCTTGGTTTTCGATAGGAATTGTGTAAGAAGTTATTAGGAAACTTTAGAAATTAAAATGGTTCGAATTGATTAAGTATTGAAGAATTTCAGATAAATCTTTTAGTGTGTGTGTGTATTGTATCATCAAAGGAAGAACAATAACAAAGAAGTTAGACTTCGACTTGCATATAAAACTCCTAAATCTGAGTTGCAAACCTTAACTATAATTCGACTTAGGAGCTTAGGATGTAAATTCAACATATATAAATATTCATAGTTCCCACTTGATGGGTCCTATACAATTCGACTTACATAACTAGAGATGAATCCGACATAAGTAGCTTCTCGGAATTCGACTTATATTGATAGCAAGGGATTCGACTTGCACCTTTTGTAGAATCGGTCATGCACTATATATATATATATATATATATATATATATATATATATATATATATATAGGGTGAGGATCAAGTAAAAGGTATATTAACGTAAAAATGGTAAGAGGCAATAAAAAATCCTTTTTATTGATTAAAACTAGTTCTTCATCGATTTTTTTTTATGAATCCAACATATTCATCACTTTTTACACAGCAAAAGAGATTTTCAAATACAGATTTTGAAAAAAAAAATTGGAATAATTTGGTGATGAACAAAATGCTTTCATCTAAAAAGTGATGTTTATGTTGGATTCATCAAAAAGAAATCGATGAAGAACTAGTTTTAATCAATAAAGATGATGAACTAACAATTATCAGTTGATGTATATAGTGAAAAACTATCACTAATCATCCCTCTTACACTTTTTACTTTAATTTACCTTTTATTTGATCTCATCTATATATATATATATATATATATATATATATATATATATATATATATATATATATATATATGGTGTTAGGCAGGCAGGCCCATTTGTAGGCCAAAGGGGGGGTTCCAACTTCGAAGCAGTAAGCATATACATATATAAGTGAATTCGATTTATATATGTTGAAAATTCGACTTGATGTTCCTTTCGGTTTGTTGATCAATTCGACTTGGTGTATGTGAGTAGGAGAATTCGACTTATGTTTTGTATCTATGTTGCCATTCGACTTAGAAGATATTAAGTGCAATTCGACTTGCTTATAATTTTTAGATCCGACTTAAGTACATACAATAGGATTCTACTTATATTAGTACTGTCCAATTGGACATGTATGGTGGAAAGGGGCATTCAACTTATTCCCTTCTAAATTGATATTCAACTTAAGCCTAGTTTCAGTTTGGACCGAGAGTGAGCCTAACGCATGTAAGCCTAGCCCTGTAGAGCAAAGCAGAGATTTGGGCATGCGATGGGATCGCGCCACGTCCAGAGTTTTTCGGATTTTGTGAATTCTATTCAGTTTGACCTTAGGGTGGTTCGAACTAGGGGTTGCTAGAGTTGTGTAATCAACAATTTAAAACTCACTATTGCTTTGATTTATGTGTTGTAGAGTTATGTGGCCAGGATCATTAATTGTTCAGTTCTCCACAGTTATGACTGATACTGTATTAAGATTTCCGTAGTTGCTGATCAGGTGAGTTACCCAAACTGACTTTCGGTTACCGCAATGAGTAAGTGATACGTGGTATGACGTTGTTGTTATGTGCTATGTGTATATTATTGTATTAAGTGTTATGTGTTATGTGTATATTATTGTATCAACATGAGAGCGGTTCCAAACCCGGACCGAACTGGACCAAACCCGGTTCCGAGAACCGTCCCATTTAGGTGTAACCGGTTCCGGTTCCGGTCCCGGTTCGGTTCCGGTTCCTCGGTTCCAAAACCCGAAAAACTCGAAATATATGAAACTTCTATCAAAATGTTTTCTACCTAAGGTTTCATGCTATATAATACATATCAAAAGATATAACAAAGTTTGATTAACTCATGTTGACTGTTAGAATGTTATTTCTACTTGTCTACATTCACAAAAATTATCATACGTGAACAGTAAAACAAAAGGAATTTATCACTATCATCAAAAAGTTATTTTCTACTTGTAAGGAATCAACAATCTTAATTTTTTTTTGTCTTTCAAAAAAACATTGAAATAGATGAGTAAAGATGAAGACCACTTACTAACTTGAGTTCTTCTATGAAAGAGGAAACCCAACTTTCCATCAATGATATTTAATAGGCTGAAGAAAACTTGAAAATAAAACCTTAAAGTTTTGCACAAATGACTTATGGAATAAGAAGAAGATGAAATTTTTTTAGAGTTTGGACACGCTATCGACATGAAAGCGGGGCTACTACTATCGACATGGTGTAGATGATGAAGGTGCACGATGACCAGGTATTAAATACCGAAGAGCAAAAGACGTAAGATTGTGTTTTTGACTTTTTGGTTCTTGTTTGTGAAATAAGGATAAGATAATTTGAATTTTATTTTGAATAGTAATCGTCATTTGATATTCCGGTCCGGTTCCGGGTAAAAAACCGAACCCGTTGGAACCGGAACCGAAAGAACCGAACCCGAAAAAAGAGAAAAACTGAAACCGAGAACCGTCCCACTTATGTGTAATTCGGTCCGGTCTGGTTTCGGTTCCGGTTCCGTTCCGGTCCGGTCCGGTTCGTACGGTTATTTTGCTCATCCCTAAGTTTGACCTTAGGGTGGTTCGACCTAGGGGATGCTAGAGTT
Source organism: Pulicaria dysenterica (assembly GCA_947179395.2). Classification (NCBI taxonomy): domain Eukaryota; kingdom Viridiplantae; phylum Streptophyta; class Magnoliopsida; order Asterales; family Asteraceae; genus Pulicaria; species Pulicaria dysenterica. Next base: position 12,195,504 of record OX359291.1, read on the forward strand.
GTGTAATCAACAATTTAAAACTCACTATTGCTTTGATTTATGTGTTGTAGGGTTATGTGGCCAGGATCATTAATTGTTCAGTTCCCCTCAGTTACGACTGATACTGTATTAAGATTTCCGTAGTTGCTGGTCAGGTGAGTTACCCAAACTGACTTTCGGTTACTGCAATGAGTAAGTGATACGTGGTATGACGTTGTTGTTATGTGCTATGTGTATATTATTGTATTAAGTGTTATATGATAATGTTGTGATGTTAGATGATCATGCCTTCGTAGCCGGTCGGAGGTGATTGACGATATCTAAAAGTGAGACCTGTGATAGTCGAGCGGGCGAGGCCCGGGTTAGGTATCAAGCGAGCGTGACGCGAGATGTGGCAATAGGCGAGGCCTAAGTTATATTGTAATGTGGTAGGATGTGATTCCTGTGAGAGGGCGAGACCCGGCTATATGTTGATGTGATGACTGGATGAGATCCTGTAAAAGGTAAGGGTAGCGGTAATTCACTAAGATTTGTGCTAACCTGATGTTGTTGACATGTTTTTTGAGGTTCTTCGGGAATCATTTTAGATGGGGCTCCGGCACAGCGGAAGTAGCAGTATCGTTCAAGTTTTATCTAAATCCGTTACAGATATTGTTTTGTTTTAAACGCTTCCGCAACTCGTTTCACTTTTAATACTCTTATACATTTGTCTGTATTTACGTTTTGGAACGCGTGGTTGATGTTTTCTCTATTCTTATTATATTATTATATTTAAAAAAATTGGGGCGTTATAATTTTGAATTTGAGCCATTTAGAAACAGTAAAACATCAATTTCCGTTTCCAAGTTCATCACTAACCTCCATTAATGGAGGTTCAAGCTTCCAACCATGAAAACACAAAAAATAACATCATTTTAATACCAATTTCAGTGAATAACTTAGTATTAATCATGCCCAAACATAAAGCAAACATCAATTTATCAAATAACCCAATTTCTCATAAGCCCTAGAATTCAAGTTTGGGTGTTTTGAAGCAAGAATACATGAAGAACTATCAAGAATCATAAAAAAATTACAAACCTTTAATCTTGCAATAAATCAACACAAATTGCTAGGATTAGAGGCTGGAACATGAGTTTCTTTTGAAAAAATGAAAGGGATAAGCATAGAAGAAGAAGAAACAAGTTCACACGAAGGAAGATATGGACCTTAAGTCGGTCGTGTAGTTTTTTATATAGAAACACAATATAGTTATTTGTTTTCTGATACAAAATTCATCAATTAAGCAGTCCTACCTATTTAATTATCTACCAACGAGGTAATATTTACAACCCTCATTTAAAATCGAATCTAATTGTACCAATAACAAATAAAAAATATAAAACTCTATATGTTCACCCTCTACCTCGTGGTCAAATTATTATATCTAATCTTATTAGTTTTCTCTATTATTTTCATAACTTCATAATATATATATTAATAACTATAATATATTTTTATCAATTATTTAAAATAGTTAACGTACCGATTCACACATGTTTAGGCCCACTTACACACGTAGGTCAGTATCAATGCCGATGAAGTGCGGGCCTATTAGGTCACACACAAAGTTTTAATCCCGATAACTCTATGCAAAACAGCCGGTCAAAATGGTCAAATTAAATCTGACATAGGCATCACGACCGTGAAGGATGCAACATGGGTCGTGAAGCACCCGGCCTTCACGAGTTTAACTTGGGCGGCACGGGTCGTGATACCGATGGGATTTATGGCCCGTGAGAGAGCGTGAAGAGCTGGTGAAGGCAGAAACTCAAGTGTCACTTGTTTTTAGTGGACCACTTGATGGTCCAATAGGAGAGTGACATTATGTCCGGCCAAGGAAGCTCAGATGGCATCTTAAGGTCTATATAAACACCTTAACTTGCTATTGTCTAGACCTTTTTGCCAAATTTCTTAATACTTACACTTTGTGCATTCTAACTTGGGGAGTTAAGAGATACACTAGAGTGTTGAGATTGGGGTTGTTGGGAGTTAAGAGATACATTAGAGTGTTGAGCCTAAGATTGGGGTTGTTACAGAAGCACTACAAGGGAAGTTGTGAGTTGCTAAGGGGAGCTAGCACGTGGTGATCGAAGTGTACTTGGTGTGGACTTCAAGTAGAGCTTGGAGACAATTTCTTTAATAATCCTTTCATCCCATTCCGTGTACAACACTTCCAGGAGCTTGGAGAGGGTATAATCTCTTGTTTCTTGTGTTTCTTTTATGGTTGCATGTTATCTTGTTAAGCATTACCACCATTGGAGTACATAGAATGGACTTTTGTTTGTTGCATATTCTATTTCCTTTGGCTTCCGTTGCATATTGTATTTGGTTTTCTTTGTACTCAAACACACTCAACTCAGGTGTTGAATCCCAAATCAATTTACGGATCCCATCACCATCCCAACTTTGTTAAATCGATCGTAAAGCATAGACAAAGATTTGCCAGTAGAGTGTGAGACGTTATTAACGCGAGAGAAAATTAAATATGGAAAGAAGGGTTGTTGATGGTGGGATGTGGGTCTTGAAAACCCTCGTAGGCGGTTGTTAGAGGCAGTGGTGATTCTTGAAAAGCTTCATCGGTTGGCGGTGGTTTTTGAAACCCTTATTGATTGTTATAATCCTAGATAGAGAGAGAAAGAGATTGTGTGTGTATGTGTGTGTATTATAAGTGAGAAAAGAGAGTGAGTGTGTGTTGTAGTTGGTGGTCGACGGGCGTTAGAGCAAAATGGGAGGTAGGGTGGAGAGGTGGGAGAGATGAGTGAGAGAGTAGTAATAAGGGAGAGAGGATCAAATATTTTAATGTTTTTCTTTAATAATATAAAGACTAGAAAATCTTGTTTGATAGCGAGGATACCAATGGAAAGACTAAAATGCTCTTCTTCTAACGTTTAAAACTCTTGTTAGGGTAAATTAGCGATCTTGCAACGAAAAATGGGAAAAAGTACTATTTTTGTATTTTTAATTTTTAAAGGACCAAACCTGCATATTTAAGAAACTTTAAAGACAACTTATGTAATTAGGGTAATAAGTATGAAAAGATGTTTTTTAGTGAAGTCGCGTATTGTATGCTGCCAATTTTTTTTGAAAGGTAATGTATTTGTTAGATATAATTAAAAAACTAGCTAGATATTAGTTAATACAACAAAGATACAAACATTAAAATTTAAACCCGATCACCTATCCCGCTAAACAGCTAATAACCAACATTGACAAACCAATCCGGTCAACCTAACTAAAAGTTGTAAAGCACAAAGGGCAGCCACCCGGTGGGGTCGAACCTATTCGACCTCCATCTAAACACCGACCCGAACTAACAAACTCACAAAGGTTGCGACATCCAACCAGGTAGTGGCAATACGATATTTCAGAATAGATTAAATGGACCGACCGAAATTATTGGGACTAACCACGAACCACGCGAATTAACCATGATCTAAAAACTAACCGCGACACTATCTGAAATAGTTGGAACTAACCACACATAAACTAACCACGATCTGAACACGGACTAATCACGACCCACTCGAACCTATGAACCACACGAACTAACCACGATCTGAGGCAGCAACCAGATCTGAAACACGAAACCTCGAACCAACCACGATCACGACCCACACGAACCAACTGAAACTCGTTGTGAAAACTTGTAACAAACTTGAGCAGCAACGAACTTGAACAACAACGAACTTGACGGAACCTGAAACTCGATCTGAAAACAAATGATCTGAACCTCGAACAACAACGAACTTGACGGAACCATGATACCCGATCTGAAAACAAACACGGAACTTGAACCTCGAACGAACTTGAAAACCACAACTGAAGTCGATGTGAAAATAAACACGGATCTGAAAACAGCAAACACGGATTTGAAAACAGCAAACACGGATCTGAAAACTCGATCTGAACTTGAACAAACGAACTTGACGGTACTTGAAAACACGGATCTGAAAACAACAACTGTAACTGATGACCATTGTACCATGTTGTATACGATCCGAAGGTTCCTAAGGATATCATTCGGAATGAAGGGTCATTAACCAATATATAAATATATAATTATAACAAACCTCAAATAAGACAAAACAAAGTAAAGGAAAAGCTCCGGCACCATCGGCCTGGCAGACTAAATGGATATGCATTTAATGAAGTCTGCCATCATGGCCTGCAAGCAATAAATGCAAGACATGATAGGCTACACCAGAGAAGGAATGTCCAGAGGTCATTAACCAATGATCACCTCTATAAATGCACCAGTTCCAGGTGAGTTAATGCAAGTGATTTCTCATTAAATTCTCTCTCTCTATATTTATTACTCCCAAACGATTTATTCCTTGGCTGATTCTCACGCCGGAGCTTGGTCACGAGCCGGAGCTCGTGACGAGACTAACCGGTGGTTGTTTTGTAGGTACTTTTGTCCAAGTCACAGTTGAAGCTGATAGTGATCGTCTGAGCCTGTTTCAATAGTAACAAACACGGATCTGAAAACCGCAACACGGATCTGAAAACTCATTCTGAACTTGAACAAACGAACTTGACGGTACTTGAACTTGAAGAAACTCGATCTGGAAACAACGAACACGAACTTGAACAGCAACGAACTTGACGGTACCCTGAAACTCGATCTGAAAATAGACGATCTGAAAACAGACGATCTGAACCTCGAACAACACCATCCTTAACGGCGACCTTGACAAAAAGCGACTTGAACCTCGATTTGAAACCGAAACGATCTAAAACCAACATAACCTTGCCTGCGATCTTGACCAAGATCTGCAAACACGGTGGCCTGAAACTCGAACGGGTACTTGTGAAACATCTCGAACGGGAGAAAACGAAAACAGTAGATGAAGAAGAATGATCTCCGGACCGCCGGCTGACGCCGACGGCCGGAGAAGATGGTGACGACACTGAAATTAGGGTTTTTAGGAGGAAGGCGATATTAAATTTTGATATTTGCATATACACCATTGAGCACTCAATAAGAGCTAGAAATTTTAAATTAAGTTTTTATTTATATGAAGGTGCTTAGTAAGTAGTTTGGTATCTATGGGAGTTGAAGATGACAGCCACTTCAAGCAAAATAAATCCATTTTATTTCTATTTTTGTACACATTATAAGAGGGGAAAAATTATCACATCAACCCTTATTAGTTAACCCAAGTATGCAGTTCAATAACAGAATGAGAACTTCTAACTATCTAGCCTCCAAATGTGTTAGTGTAACATTGTTGTTTGAGCATTGGGATTCGATAGTTGTTAAAAGCGTAGAACTGGCTTCTACATAAAAACCTAGACGTTTTGGTTCTGGCAATCGACCTTTGCCAGTCAACATCATAACTACCTCCGACATGTCTGGTCTATCATTGGAATTGTGCTGAACACATAGCAAACCCACTTGGATTGACCGTAGTACTTCAAATCTGTGGCTTGACTCCACTGAATAAGCATTAACAAGTTCGAAAGTATTTCCTTCTTTATAGAACTTCCAAGCCTAAATAATTGGTTAATTAGTTCGCATTTGTTATCCAATTGTCAAAATAAACTAACTTATTTAATACCCAGAATCAAAAATTGAGTTTCATTCTTCTTACATGTCCAAGAAGGTTTTGGCTATGGTCTTGATGAGAAAATAATCTGTTTTTCTGTCCACTCACAATCTCCAATACCATGACACCAAAGCTGAATACATCTGATTTTACAGATATAACTCCATCCCGTACATATTCTGGGGACATATATCCACTGCATCAAAGTGTGGGTCTGTTTAGCTAGCTAGTTTCACATATTCACCAATTGGTTACATTCTATAAGTTACGAAAATAAAGTAGCTAGAATATGATTGTGGGTGTATGAATAGAAATATCAAAATTTAGAAATCTGTACAAATGAATACAAATAAAAGTCGTTGAGAGTATTTGTGTTAGTCTCATCTTCTTTGAATCTTCTTGCAAGGCCAAAATCAGATATCTTTGGGTTCATATCCTCATCAAGCAAAATGTTGGCAGCTTTAAGGTCTCTATGGATTATACGTAGTCGAGAATCTTGATGAAGGTAAAGTAGGCCCCGGGAAATCCCGTTGAGAATATAGAATCTCAGCGACCAGTCGAGTTTATTGCTCTCGCCTTTATCTGCCAAAAAAAAAAGAAAAAACAAAACCATTACTGCTCCTTTGCTTGAGTGATTGATCTATAATAGGTATAATGTATTATAACTTACGGTATATATACAAGTCAAGGCCTTTGTTGGGCATGTACTCATAAACCAATAGCTTTTCCTCCCCTTCAATGCACCATCCCAGAATCTTGACAAGATTTCTGTGTTGAAGTTTGGATATGAATACAACTTCATTCGTGAATTCTTCAAATCCCTGCGTGGAACTTTCAGAGAGCTGTTTCACTGCAACCTCTCGTCCGTCTTCAAGACACCCCTTTGCAATCATATCACACGTATGTAAATTTCATGTTTATATTTAAAGCCATAGTAATTAAACTAACATTCACAATAATATCGATTAATTTCCTTAATGTTCATTCTATTTGGTCAACCTAACCAGACTTATTAGCCTGTTTCGGTCGATACTAAAACTAGCTATTTCAACCCTTCAACCAATTCATTGATCATGCTTGAAAATACCTTATAAACAGGTCCAAAACCACCCTGGCCGATCTTAATTTTGGATGAAAAGTTGTTGGTTGCACTAAGCAATGAAGACAAACTTAACATTGGTAGGTCTAGAACCTTTTCTTGTATATCATCTTTCCCTGCAAGAACAAGAATTATGATTTGGATCCATATGGAATCTCCCAAATGAGATGATGATTGTCTAAGAAACAGATTACCTTGTGCCTTCCTCTTTCTGATGATCAAGTGAAATAATCCTAGTAGAATGGCTAAACCTGCAATAACAGGGATGACAATGATCCACATTTTTTTCCAGCTTTTATATACCTTTTTATGTTTATCTGTAAGAATTAAATAAACATATGAACACCGAAACCAAAATTTAATATATGTTTTAATCGTTAGTGTAACTTTACCTAACTCTGCAGCAGCCATTCGTATGTATATATCTTGTAAACATATGATCACCGAAACCAAAATTCAATATATGTTTTAATCGTTAGTGTAACTTTACCTAACTCTGCAGCAGCCATTCGTATGTATATATCTTGGCCTTCACCAGGAAATGTTCTCATATCGATCAATTCATTAGTCCATAACAAGCATCCTGTACCATATTTGATGTCCAAAGTCGCATAAGCCGTACAATTACATGTTGAGTGTGGCACTTCTTTTACAACAACAAACACTCCTTTTATTAAGACCACTAAGAAGAATGTACACTTTTCTTTAGAGACTACTACACGAATACTCTCTTAGATTGTGTCTTGGATTCTTTAGTTGGTTTTTGTTGGTGGTATGGAGCAAATGAGCTCCATGCCTATATATAGGTGTTCATCACCTCCTCATTGAAAGATTCTAGATCTTCCTATACATTTGTTACTATTCTAGAATATTCTATTATCATCTATATCTATTACAATGTTCTATATGTTTCTAGAATGTTCTACCGTATTCTAGATAACTCTAGGACGTTCTAGCGTCTTCCACGGTACGTCTTCTAGAATGTTCCATAATCTTCCAGGTTCTTCTACGACATTCTTGAATATTCTAGGACATTCCAGAGTATTCTAGGACATTTTAGAACATTCTTGATTAGGCTAGTGATGATTCTTCAATACTCCCCCTCAGCACTAGCCTCCTTCCGTTGTACCAAGTTGAGCTGTCGACAAAAGTCATTACATTTTCCAGTACTCAGCCCTTTGGTGAACATGTCTGCTACTTGGTCATCAGTCTTGATCTGTCGCATCCCTATTTCTTCATTCAAGACTTTCTCTCTGATAAAATGATAGTGCACTTCCACATGCTTGGTTCTAGCATGAAACACCGGATTTTCTGCCAGACGAATTGCGGATTGGTTGTCACAGTGAAGTGGTACCGCATATTTAATTTTCTGATGCAAATCCTTCATTAAGAGTGCCAGCCATGTACTTTCTTGAGCTGCTGCACCTGCTGCTCTATACTCTGCTTCTGTAGCTGATAGTGATACAGTCGGTTGTCTTTTGCTGCACCATGAAATTGTTCCCGAACCAAGTTTGAACACGTACCCTGTTGTTGATCTTCGAGTATCATGGTCTCCAGCATAGTCAGCATCACAGTATCCAACTATCTTGCAGTCTTCTCCTCTTTTATACATAAGTCCGTAGTCGATTGTTCCTTTGACATATCTTAGGATTCGTCGAGCAGCATCCAGATGAGGCTTTCTGGGACTTTGCATATAGCGGCTCATAACTCCAACTGCATAGGAAATGTCAGGCCGAGATAAAGTTAGGTAGATAAGACTACCTACCAGTTGTCGATACATTGTTTCATTATCAATCTCTTTGGCTTCATGTGCACATATCTTGGCATTTGGCTCGATCGGGGTTGAGACCGGCTTACACTCCATCATGCCGAACTTTTGAAGTATATCTCTTGTATACTTCTGTTGGCAAAGGAACAAACCTTCTTTTGTATGATCCACTTCTTGCCCCAAAAAGTGTTTGAGCTCTCCTAGCTCCTTCATTTGAAATCGTACCGTCAAGTTTTCTCTTGTTTGATGGATTTCTCTTTCGTCATCTCCGGTGATGATCAAGTCATCCACATAAACCAACACAATTGCCAACTTTCCTTCTCTTTCTTTGATGAATAAGCTTGAATCTGCATGTGCAACTGAATAACCACTTTTGGTAAGAAATTCAGCTATCTTACGATACCAAGCTCTTGGGGCCTGCTTTAATCTATAAAGAGCTTTTCTTAGTATGCACACATGATCAGGATTAGCTGCATCCTCAAATTCTTTCGGTTGGTTCATGTAGATCTCTCGATCCAACTCTCCATGCAAGAAGGTATTCTTCACATCCATTTGCCATAATTTCCAATCTTTACTTGCGGCAAGTGCTAGCAGAACCCCGAGCGGTAGTGATCTTCGCCACTGGACTAAACGTTTCATCATAGTCTAGTCCATATTGTTGTGAGAACCCTCGAGTCACCAGTCGAGCCTTGTACCTCTCAATTGATCCATCTGGGCGGCGCTTTATCTTGTAAATCCACTTACAAGATATAGGATTGATGTCTCTTGGTCTTGGCACAAGTTCCCAAGTTTGGTTCTGCTCCAATGCTGTAATTTCTTCTTCCATCGCCTTCTGCCAGGCCTTATTTTGTGAGGCTTCTTCATTCGTCTCAGGTTCTTTAACATTATCTTCTAAAGTGGCTGTATTAGCATACTTAGGATTTGATCTTGGTATTCTTTTTGTCCTTCTAAGTTGTGGAGGTAGTGTTTCCTCTTCACCAGCTTCACATGATTGAGTTTCTTCTTGCTCAGTGACATCAGTATCGCTTGGATCATCAGGCGTGTCAACACTTGACCAGATGGCAGAATCGTGCGTACTGGACTCGCTTCGTGCGAAGTGCGATACATTACGTGCGTAGTGAAATTAATTACACTATAAATACTCATTAACCGCGTATTAGCGTGGGTAATCAGGGAATCGCAGAGTTTGACAGTTAATCGAGTAATCGGGGGATCGCAGAGTTTGATGGCAGAATCGTGAGGTAATCGTCCGTAATCGCATATAACTACCGGAAATCGACCTTAAGCCTTAGTGAGCCTTCGTAATCATACGTTTAACCTCGGTAATCGCGAACTTAGTGTTAACCTCGAATCCAAGGGCAGCCTTAAGCATTCTGTGTGAGTTCTTAGAGTTGTTCTTGATCCTACTCTGTGCGTTCTTCGTGTTAACTGTGTGCCAGACACCTAAACAGATCTTAGAATCTTTAGGAGGTTTGGGAAATAGATATTCCGCACTATTTCTCATCCTAGATCAGTCTTAGCATTAGGGTGTTTTAGTTTAGAAACCCCACGGTCCTACAAAGTGGTATCAGAGCCTTGTGCTTTGATTGATCACTTTTCCTTAGGTTTCGTGATCTAGGTGTCGTTCGGTCATTTAGGTGCTTTCGTTTTGTCTTTTTCTAAGTGTTTCTTCGTGCGTATTATCGTCAACAGGGCATTTTTGAGTCAAAAAGTTTAAGTTTTTACGTTAAAAGTCTAAACTGTTGAATGTTAGCCGTGCGAAGTGACTAGCATTACGTGCGTATTGATTTTCAGTGCGTGCGTAGTGGTTCGTTGGTACTCTAGAATCTTCAGTAGCTTGTATGTCTGTCCGTGCGTAGTGGGTCATCAACTCGTGCGTAGTGCGCCACACTTCGCACGTATTGAGTCTGTGTGTCAAATATTTTCATAAAAAAAAACATTTTACTTGTTTCGTACGTAGTCAAGTTACTTCGTGAGTACTAGGTCCCCATTCCGTACGTACTTAAGACTGTGTGATCTTTTGTCAGTCCGTACGTAGTACAATTTACTACGTGCGTAGTGTGTTCACTTCTTGCGAACCAATATCACTTCGTGTGTAGTGTTTACGTTTGTTTTAGGCTTTAATCATAATGTCTGACATGAGTGCTATGGCTGCCAAACAAACCATAACTGCCCTAAGTAATTTAATAATGGACAATGAACAAGGCGGGATAAATAAAGTACCTAGACTGCTAACCATGGAAGATTACCCATTCTGGAAACCACGTTTTGAAATATTTATCGATGGGGTTGATCCACGGTTGCACCGGGCCATTTCTGCTGATTATGTCGTGCCTAAAGGTGAAGGGAATATCGAAGTTCCCTATGATCAGATGAGTGACGATCAGAGGAAGGCTTATGATGCTAAGAAGAAAGCCTACTCTTATTTTATCCAAGCCATTCCTAATGAGATCTTCCACCAGTTCCGACGGTATAGAACGTCACGTTCCTTGTGGAATGCGCTACAAAATAGGAACGAGGGGAATGCATCTCTGAAAGAGCTTAAGGCCTCACAGTTGAGAAAAGAGTTTGACCACTTCACCTCATACGTGAATGAAAAGCTTCCAGATCTGATCAACAGATACAACCATCTTCTCAGTGAAATGGATAGTTTGGGGGTGCAGATCTCAGAAAGACAACAAGTAGAGACTTTGTCCAAGGCTTTACCCAAAAGCTGGAGGCCGTTCATTATGATTCTTAAAAATGGTGAAGGTTTTGAGGGCATGGATCTGAATGACTTTATTACTAAGCTGAAAGAGCATGAACAGAGGAACAAAATCTGGACAGATTGAGCAGCTATGTGCAAAATCCCTCATTATACTGTACTGGACCCATTGCTTCTCCGGTCACTTCATCAAATGCTCCATTGCAGACATCCTTTACATCTAACGTTTGTTCATCAAGCAAGTCTGCTCCTGAAACTACAAGTGGACCACCATATTCTGCTCCTTCAAGCAAAACGTCTATGCCTGCCTTAAACACTGAGCATTTCAAGCATGGCAGCACTGAAGAAGTAAAGGAGCATATGGGGATGTTTAGTGCTTTGGTCACATCATATGATGATCTGCTAAAGGGTAAAATCGGAAATGCCTACCTGACTCAGGAAGATTATGACCAGATAGACAACGATGAAATGGAAAGACAGGACATTCTATGGTCCTATGCTAATCTGGTAAGGAGAGCAAAGGCCTTGGTCAAGAGAACTGGGATGCAGATTACAGCAACTAAGGATACAAAGCTGGGCTTCGACAAATCAGCTGTAACCTGTTACAACTGTGGAGAAAAGGGTCATTTTGCAAGAGAATGTGAAAAGCCAAAGAACTCAGGACCCAAGTATCCATTCAGGACATCTCCTGGAAAATCATCAACTTCCACTACCCCAAAGAAAGCTGAAACATCTCATGAGGGATCATCCAAAGCGATGGTAGTTGTTCAGAAAGATGAGGAGATAGACTGGTCAGTACACTTTCAAGATAATGATGCTTTCGAAGTTGCTGAGACTAACCTGGCCAGTGTTCAAGATCTGAATGACGATTCACAGTCTGAGGCAGACAGTGTCCACGACGTTTGTGATAACGAGTCTGTACTGCCCACTGATGAGCATAATGTCAAATCAGCTTCAGTGCCAGCTGCCGAACCAACGCCAGTGCTTGTTCAAACTAAATCAGAAGATCTTAAGGCGTGCATGACTGGCAAACCTGCTGATTCAAAGGTAAGTAACAATTCTGACATTCCTTGTGCTTCGTGCAATGACTATGTGCAAAATATTTTATCTTTGAAATCTCAAGTCAGTGATCTTACCTCTAAATTGCATGAAAATTCAATCATTAAAGGCAGGGAAAAGACACTAAAAGATAAAATTGAAAGCCAGAACAAACAGATTAGAGAACTAGAGGTAGCATTGCTAAACAAACAGGATGCCATAGTTTTCTACATCAATCAGATAGATACACTGAAGCGAGACCTTGCTAGTTCTAAGGTAGATTATGAGACTCTCAATCAGAAACTAAAAAGTTATTCAACTTCATCTTATCTATTTGAGCATATAATCGACCGGAGACCTCAAGGTTCCGATTCAAAGAAAGACAAAAAGGCATACACTAAATGTCCACCACCAGTTTTGAACCAATTGGTGAAAATAGATGTCTTTTCTGAAGCTGACCAACTTCCTCCTAAGGTTGATCAATTTGTTGCATCAACCTCAACATCTGAGTTAAAGTTAAAAGGGAAAGTTGGTGAGCCTCAGAAGAAAGAAGTCAAACAAGAAGAAAAGCCTGAATCTGGTATGGGAAAACTTCTAGGTAATTCTTCTGGACAAGGCACGTTAATGAAAAATGTGCAAAGTCTCCTGCAACCCGTCCTTATGAAGAAGTTAAAATTTTGCCAAAACAATGTGGTTTAGGAGTAGAGTCAAAATGTCAAGTTGAGCAAAAAGTGCCACATAATCCTGCAAAACATCAATCAACCAGGATTTGTTATGTGTGCAGGAGACCTGGTCACCTCAGTTATGAGTGTGATCAGCAACAACAGAGCTGCAGGGGGAACGTTGATTTTTCTGAAAATTTTCAGAAAAATAAAACGTTTAATCAAAATAATCAAAAATCAACTGCCCCTCATCAGCTCAAAAGGACGGTTGGGGAAACATCTAGTAAACCCATAAGTCCCAAGGTCAGTCTGAAGGGGAAGGAACCGTTTCATAAATTGATTAACACTTCTAGTGTTTATCACAAGACTCCTCCCCGTCAGGATTTGAAATGGACCACTAAATCAGAATTCAAAACGTCCAATAGTCCAGATATCAATGTAGACTCCAAAGCTACTGGTATTTGGATTAACATGCCAATTGTTGGAGAAGATGGGAAACCCACGACCATTCCGGCATGGGTTCCTAATGCTAACTAATTATCTGCTCTTTGTGCAAGGTGCCATCAGATTCCAAGGCAGACCTGTATACTAAGGCTTTTGATAAACCCAGGTTTTTATTCTTAGTGAATGAATACGGGATGAAATCCAAGTGTGAGGTTGTCCCTGATGATGCGCCTTAGTGTCCTTGTTCGTGTGACTGTGTGTCTAGTTTCTGTGTGGTTATATCTCGTTTGTCTTTGTGTTTATTTTCTGTGTGTCTTTGCGTTTCTATTTTCTTAGTTTTTAGTTTCTTTAGTATTTTAGGGGGAGATAGGTGCAACATAGAAAATACAAAAAAATCAGAAAAACATAGAAAATACAAAAAAATCAGAAAATCATAGAAAATACAAAAAAAATCAGAAAACATAGAAAATACAAAAAAATCAGAAAATATAAAAATGAGAAGTTGATCCAACTTAAATGGAAAATGATGGTACACTGGCTTTCTATATAAAGTATGTCTAGTAAAATTAGGACTGAAGGCATGTACATATTCTTGAGAAAACTGTCTGAAAATTTGAGTCAAATCAGATAAGAAACAGATGGCGTGTAAGACATATGATGAGAGTCTAGGCTGATAAGTGGTTATGCATGTGGAAATCCATCAAAGATTCAAACTATCGAGACATTCCAAGTCTACAAGTCAATAACAGTTGAGACTAACTTAGTCTGGTACACACACCTGTTACCATGCCAAATGTGCTTAGATGACAATGAGCAAAATGTAAAAAGAGGGTAAAAATTTGACCCCAATCTGAGATGTCAAAAGAAATAGATACATAGATCTATTAGTGTTGAATTGTCAAAGAGCATAAAATGCAGTGACAAAAGCTCAACAGATAGATCTATTAGTTTTGAATTGTCAAAGAGCATAAAATGCAGTGACAAAAGCTCAACAGAAATTATCAGAAGAGGTGAAAAATTGACCTCCATGTCAAAGAGCATAAAATGCGTTGACAAAATCACAAAGCACATAAGCATGGTGATTGGGTACTCAAGTTGTGCATCCTATTGAGTGAGCCAAAACACTGTGAGATTTTAAAAGAGATAGTCTTAACCATGTACTCAGTTCTAGATAATCAGAAAATGTTGAAATCAAATCTGTCATTATCCGAGGAAAGTTAGATTGACAGACAGAAATTGAGAGAGTATGTTTATGTCTAAGGTTCTGAAATGAATGATAACTAAGTATAGATGTGCTGGTACTGATTCCATCTTGGAACCTTCTCACAAAAAGATTTAATTTCAGTAATTTACTTTTTGCAAATCTTTAGTGTTTTCATTCCTGTCTCTTAGTGTTTAGGATTTAATTTGTTTACAGTCTGCATTTTCATTTTCTTTATATTCAGAAAAATACAAAAAGATTTTTGGTGTGTTATTATTATTTTCTTTAGGTGTGTTTAGTTTTTACATAGTTTCTTGTGTTTTCGTGTGCTTAAAAGCTTTTGACTTGCATTGAAGTTACTAACCGCTGTGTGCTGAGTACAGGATCATCAAGAAAATTCTAACTTTATGTGAGAAATTCAATTCGCACGAAGTAAGAACACCTCGCACGAACTGTGTGATAAATCGTGCGTGGTCAAGGATCAAGAGGCGAAGTGAATCCCATTCCGCACGATGTGAAGGTCATCACGTGTGAAATGAAGAGTCACTTCGGATGCACACTTCGGGTAACAACACGCGAAGTGAAAGCACTTCGCACGAAGTGTAGGGGAATATATCGCACGAAGTGTAGGGGAGTATATAAGCCTATTCCGTGCGTATTCTTCATTACGCGCTCATACTTTCTACAGTACACTCCATTCTCTCTCAATTTTGATTCTGACTTTTGTGTTGAAAGAGTTTTTCGTTCCATCTGTGTGATTCGCCTTTGTGTCGTGATCAATTTGGTATGCTTTTTGTTTCAATCCAACGGTTGGATCTAAAGTTATGGTCTTGAAGTTACTGACTGTTTATTGCTGAGTGCAGTACTAACAGTATAAAGATTCGCATGTGAGGATTTCAGATCATGCGTAATGAAGCCTCTGCGCGCGAGTTACAACTCAACACGTGCGTAGTGCAGGTAAGGGCATAACGAAAGGTATTCTTATATTCATTTTGCTTTGTGCATTTTGCTTTGTGTATTTTGCTTAGTGCAATTTTTGTTGATAGAACTAGGTCTTAGGGGGAGTATGTTGGTGCATAATTGTAAATCCCTAGTTCTTATCAATCCAATACATACATGTTTACTTGAAATGTTAATTCAAATGTGTTTTGATTAATGGTTTGCATGTTTATATATTCTAAGTGTTTATTTATGTTTGTCTTAAGCTTACAAGTACTTAGTCATGTGTTGATGTGTGTTTGGAAGTTTAAATATGAGTGAAGGTCATCACGTGCGTGATGAGTCCACTACGTGCGTAGTGGAGCTCACTACGTGCGTGGTGAGGTGGTCGGTTAAAGTTAAATTAATTATTATTAAAACACTCAGTACGTGCGTACTGGACTCGCTTCGTGCGAAGTGCGATATATTACGTGCGTAGTGAAATTAATTACACTATAAATACTCATTAACCGAGTATTAGCGTGGGTAATCAGGGAATCGCAGAGTTTGACAGGTAATCGGGGGATCGCAGAGTTTGATGGCAGAATCGTGAGGTAATCGTCCGTAATCGCATATAACTACCGGAAATCGACCTTAAGCCTTAGTGAGCCTTCGTAATCGTACGTTTAACCTCGGTAATCGCGAACTTAGTGTTAACCTCGAATCCAAGGGCAACCTTAAGCATTCTGTGTGAGTTCTTAGAGTTGTTCTTGATCCTACTCTGTGTGTTCTTCGTGTTAACTGTGTGCCGGACACCTAAGCAGATCTTAGAATCCTTAGGAGGTTTGGGAAATAGATATTCCGCACTATTTCTCATCCTAGATCAGTCCTAGCATTAGGGTGTTTTAGTTTAGAACCCCACGGTCCTACAAAGTACCCTAATATTGAGCATCTAGAATGCATGAGGCGCTTGTTTAGCAACATTAAGAAACATTTTCGTGGTGACTTCTTTAAGTTCAATCTATGGGGTGCTGCAAATACCTACTCTATTAGTGAGCATTATAGGTTATTAAATGAAATTGCTAATGTGCGCGAAGATGTAATTGTGTATCTTAATGATAACCATAAAAAAATATGGAGTAGAAGCAATTAGTTTGGCACAACGGTTGTGATCTTAAGTTACAATTAAGGATTTTTGATATAGATAGAAACAACTGGTTTCAGTTACCGGGGTCATATTGGGTTGGATATGTAATATAAAACATTTGGTTTCCGTTAACGGGTCAAACATGTTTAAAGTGATAAAAGGCAATTGGTTACTTGGCTAAACGGTTTTGAAGATGAAACCAATGACAATATACAGTTACCACAAACAAGGAGTAATAACACTAGCAAACACAATAATTTTCCTTCCCAAATTTTCATTGCATACCAACATACAAAGTTTTTGTCAGATATTGTGCCAAATACTTGGCAGACATATTTAATAGGAAGGATTGAATAGTATACAGTTTCACCATTGGAAAATTTGTTTATATATATTCATATCTTCGTTAGTATATATGCATGTATATTTTTATCCCCATGATGCTGTTAGATGATTGAATTCAAGAGAAATTGTTGATTATTAGTGATTATAGGTACAACAAAATTGCCGACCGCTAGTGATTATATGTTATGAAATTGCCGACATTACGGTAACTTCCGACATTTATATTGTGATTCAAACCTATCCCGCAAGAAGGAAATTGCAGATTGATGATTTCAGTTGCCGGATAATGATGATGGTACAAGGCCGTTGAACACTTTGTGCTAAGGCTGTCGCACACAGTGACTAGGTATGGAAGATACGTATGAAGGCACAGGATACGTAAGATCTAACCTGAAATTTATGAAGGGTGTTTTTGTAATCTACCTATTTAAATAGTGTTTGGATAATATATTTAGTTATTTTAATAATTTAATAATAATAAGTAATTGATTGGGTATATTTGAGAGTTTTTAAAAGTTATAAAGGATATTGACGTAATATTGACTTTTGCAAGGATATATACGTAATTATCGGCTTTTGTAAGGGTATATAGGAAATTCCGCCTTGATTTAGAGGTTGTCTAGCATAATAAGCCCTCGAAACTTAAACTTTGATATTTGCATATACACTATTGCCAGAGGTTTTATTAAAGTGCTAGAAACTAGAGTTTTTATTTATATGAAGGGACATGTAAATAGTATGGAATTTATGGGAGTTAAACAGGACAACCAATTCAAGCAGATAAATCCTTTCATTCCTCTCTTTCCTAAACTCATTCCCAGTGTATTTCACATTAGAATGAGAACTTCTATCTATCTAGCCTCCAAATATGTTAGTGTAACATTGTTGTTTGAGCACTGTGTTTCGATGGTGGTTAAAAGCATAGAACTGTCTTCTACATAAAAACCTGGTCGTTTTGGTTCTGGCAATTGACCTTTTCCAGTCAACATCATAACCACCTCAGACATGTCTGGTCTATCATGAGAATTGTTCTGAACGCATAGCAAACCCACTTGGATTGATCGTAGTACTTCAAATCTGTGGCTTGACTCCACCGAATATGCATTAACAAGTTCGAACGACTTTCCTTCTTTATAGAGCTTCCAAGCCTAAAAATTGGTTAACTAGTTAACATTTGTTATCCAATTGTCAAAATAACTAATTAACTTAAATCAACTTATTTGTTACCCAGAAGTCAAATATCGAGTTTCTTTCTTCTTACATGTCCAAGAAGGTTGTGGCTATGGTCTTGATGAGAAAATCCTCTGTTTTTCTGTCCACTCACAATCTCCAATACCCTGACACCAAAGCTGAATATATCTGATTTTATAGAGATAACCCCATCCCTTGCATATTCTGGAGACATATATCCACTGCATCAAAGTGTGGGTCAGTTAAGTTATCTAGTTTCACATATTCACCAATTGGTCACATTCTATAAGGTGCGAAATAAACTAGCTAGAAAATAAATCTCGGTGTATGAATAGAACTTTTTTTTGTTTATGAAATCTATACAAATGATTACACATAAAACTCGTTTAGAGTACAGATGGCTCTTACTATGTTCCAACCACTTGACTAGTATTTGTTTCAGGCTGATCTTCTTTGAATCTTCTTGCAAGGCCAAAATCTGATATCTTTGGGTTCATATCCTCATCAAGCAAAATGTTGGCTGCCTTAAGGTCTCTATGGATTATACGTAGTTGAGAATCTTGATGAAGGTAAAGTAGGCCCCGGGAAATCCCTTTGAGAATACAGAATCTCTGGGACCAGTCGAGTTTATTGCTCTGGTCTTCTTCTGCCAAAAAAAAGAAGAAAAAACAAAACCATTACTGCTCCTTTGCATGTGTGATTGGTCTATAATAGGTATAATGTATTGTACAATTTATAACTTACGATATATATACAAGTCAAGGCCTTTGTTGGGCATGTACTCATAAACCAATAGCTTTTCCTCCCCTTCAATGCACCATCCCAGAATCTTGACAAGATTTCTGTGTTGAAGTTTGGAAATGAATACAACTTCATTCTTGAACTCTTCAAATCCCTGCGTGGAACTCTCAAAGAGCCGTTTCACTGCAACCTCTTGTCCGTTTTCAAGACACCCCTTCACAATCATATCACACGTATGTTAATTACAAATTATATATTCATAGCCATAGTAATTAAACCAACATTCACAATAATATCGAATAATCCCATAATTTTCTTTCTATATGGTCAACCCAACCAGACATATTAGCCTGTTTCAGTCCATACTAAAAACTACCCATTTCTACCATTAAGCAATTCATTGATCATGCTTTTGAAAGTACCTTATACACGGGTCCAAAACCACCTTGGCCGATCTTATTTTTGTCTGAAAAGTTGGTTGCACCAAGCAATGTGGACAAACTTAACATTTGTAGGTCTACAACCTTTTCCTGTGTATCATATCTCCCTACAAGAACAAGAATAATGATTGGATCCATATGAAAACTCCCAAATGAGATAATGATTGATCAAGAAACAGATTACCTTGTGCCTTCCTCTTTCTAGTGATCAAGAGAAATAATCCTAGTAGAATGGCTAATCCTACAATAACAGGGATGACAATGATCCACATTTTTTTCCTGCTTTTATGCACCTTTTTATCTTTATCTGTAAAAATTAAAAAAACTATTGATCACCCAAACCAAATTTTAATATATGTTTTAGTCGTTAGTATAACTTACCTAACTCTGCAGCAGCCATTCGTATGTATATATCTTGGCCTTCACCAGGAAATGTTCTCATATCGATCAATTCATTAGTCCATAACAAGCATCCTGTACCAAAGTTAATGTCCAAAGACGCATAAGCCGTACAATTACAATCCCGTTTACACTTTTTCTCGCATTGCTCCATGCTCATATTTCTATCGAACCATGATTTTCTTGTGTCAGGTAATTTCATAAATGAATACTTTTGAAACCCTTCCCCAACACTACAATTCAACGGTATTACCCTTTGGCATCCGTCGTTCCAGTCTCCTAAATTCCATTTATCTAGACTTGTAGGCATAAAACCTTTAAAACACCCACAAGGTGGTGACTGATCAATTTCGCAGCTACCGTATGGCCCACACAACGCGTACCTGTCACAACTATCTGACTGGGGTGAGGAAAGTAGAGACCACCCTTGCGTTCTATTGATCCAGCTGTATCGATCAATGTTGCCTCCCGGACTTAACATCAACTTAATAAGAACCGTGGGATTAATCAACTCGAATGTAGAGTAAACTTCTCTCTCATTCCAAACGTATACAATTTTATAGATTAAATTATTAGGATTCACTCTTGGCCTGCCTGTAAACGCAAGACTGTTCCATGAGCCGAGTCTAGACAGGATCACATCTCCTTTATTTTCAAATACTTGTGGGAGTCCATTGAAATCCATATAAACCATAAATAGGCCTCGAGAAGGATCATCGACACTCTTACACGATGTAAAGTTTGTCACAATACCATTTTCTAAATTCCTCCCGAATTTCATTCCTGGTAGTTGGGTTATCTCCAAAATGATCAAAACTTTGCCAGATGTATTGTCCAGGACCTTTACTATTACCAATGACTACAAAATTCCCTGTATCCAGTAACCGGGCAATGGTGTGTCGAGCCTTTCCGTTTGTGCTCGATGACCAAACGACTTGATCTGTAGTGGAGTCACGAAGCACCAAAGATCCATCAGCATGGAGAGTTAGCTCGCCGGACTTGTTTTTGATAGGAGTTTCTCTGTTGGCAACCCAGACAACGGTTCCTGTTGCGAGCTGTTTGAACCATATGCCTAAGTATTTATTTTCAGAGGCATTTCCGGGGCTAAAGAACCCGATCTCAAAGGTTTGTTGGGGTGAAAGGTTTGGCCATCTCTAATTGTTTGATTAACTACCATGGTGTCTGTTGCTAGTGCATATAATGGAAAAATAGTGAAATAAAGTAATAACTTGGAAAATCCCTCCATTGAGCAGAGATGTTGTGAGAATGCAGCAATCCTCATTGGTATACTAAAGACGTGATTAGTTTATGTCCTTTAACTTAAAAACAATAAATATTAAATATTAATAAAATAATATTAAATAATTATAAAAAACCAAATAAATTTAAAAATTAATAACAGTGTCAACACCATGCTATTAATAGGAATGGAGTAATTTTTAGGAAGATAGTACAATAGTCTTGAGTCATTTATCATCACCACCATACCTTGAACACTTTATCATGTGAAAAGGTTTTAAAAGAGCCCAACCACCAGGCAAGCCACTTAGGTTGTAGCCTAGTGGTAAGACTAAGTGCTTTGGTGTGGTGCTGACTAAATGTCATGGGTTCAAGTCTCGTTAAGGACAAAGTGGTGTAGATTTAGGAGCCGTTCAAAAAAAAAAAATAGTCTTGAGTCAGCATGACATTAAATTACTTGACTGCTATAAATTATTGGCATGTATTTATATTAATGTCGTTCTCAATATAATATAAACTCCGTCAAAAGGCATGCCATTTTTCCGGTGGCTGGCTATGTCTTTATTTTTCAGGAATTATATTATTAAGATCAACTGCATTTATATCTTATTTCTCTTGGTACATCATTGTAATATTAATTTTTCCTTCAATCACTCTATTCTACAAAATTTCACTTCCATATCATATAATCCTTTTTTATTCAAAAATAAATAAAGGGTGTGTACCCCCTCCTTAGTCACACATGCATGTTAAATCAATAGTTCACCACTCTCACATACATCATAAGATAGGTTGCAATGCCCATACACAGATAAAAAAAATAGAGGAGAAAAGAGTTCAGTGAAGAAAATAATATGGAGGAAACAGAGATAAAAAAGAAGAGAGAGAGAGAGAGAGAGAGAGAGAGAGAGAGAGAGAGAGAGAGAGAGGGAGGGAGGGGAACTCAAGACTACCTGAAAGCTATATCTCACTCCTATGAGGTGGTGATGGTGTTTACTCCACTCCCCTTTCTCTCTCCACCCTCAAGTAGTGTCGGCTCGAGTTCCAAAATACTCGAGTAGTGTCGGCTCGATTACACCCCTACCACCCTCCAAATGGTTTGCGAGTACAGCATCATTATTAATATGACCTTGGTCATCTCATACGGATACGGCATGCATTTCTTGATGTCTGGAACCCACACTTGGTTCGCTTTTAGAGTTGACATATTGTCTGCTAAAGACATAAGATACAAAACAAGAACAAGAATCCCTTGTATTTAACGAAAAGGATGCCGGACAATGAATTGAGCTACACAACTTGGCCATTAGACGCGAAGCCTTTCCATTTCTTAGCTTCCATATCACCCAACAACATATAAAAATCACTATTGAAAAACCTCCATTTTTCTTCCTTTTAATCTTAGATCCAATCCCCATCTAAGAAGAGAGTTAATAGAGTGATCAATGGGACCATCTACACCCACCACCTTCTAGCATCTTCCCAAATTTGCATTAAAACACTTGTTGATCCTCACTACTAGAAAAATAGACAAAAAAGAAAAAAAGGCTTCTTCAAGGGCATGTATGTCGCCAAATACCTAGTTTTTTGAACGGTAACAGAGGCAAACAAGGCAGAGCTTCGGCGTGGCCATCACCGCACCAAGCAAGCCATAAATAATATTAATAGAAAACGACTAGCAGCACCAAGTGTCAATGTACAAGAACAAAAGCACCGAATACAAGAACATTAGCACCAGATACAAACTCGTAAACTTAAAAACAAGAGAAAGGTGCACAACACTAATCAATCCAACTATCTTTAAACCCAGCTACACCGGAATATTTGCTGAACCAAAAAAACGATGTGGCTTGAACTTGACAGAAAATCCATGCATCCTTTTCGTGATTCCCAACATAAAAAACTTTATTATTCCTAGCTTTCCAAATCATCCAGAGGCATGAATAAAATACCCCATGAAAGCACTCCATTTTTCACTTTTGAATTTCATCCAGCTTCCCCATTCAAATAAGTATGGTTGCGACATGATAAGTATGGCTTCCCCATTCGATAACTGTGTGATCTAAGCCCCACCGGATGCAAATTTCTTTCAACACTTTACAAGAAAATGTGCAGGTTCTAAACAAGTGTGCTTCATCCTTATGAATGAGTTGCAAAAGAAGCATAGATATTATTTTTTTTAACACTAAATTAGTGGGCCGGGTACGCAGTGACATCCATACGGGCAGTATTCGAACCCCGAGCCACTCACCATGAGAGATTATACCCTCCTTCGTTTATCTACGGACACCACCACTATGAGGAATAATACCTCCACCAATTTTTTTAAGGAAACCACCATCCCCAGGGCTTGAACCCAAGACCTTGAGAATGTTGTAAAACCCAGGTACCACTAGGACAAGTCCTAGTTGGTATTATTTGAACACCTATTTGTTGCAGATTACTTTTAGTAGGCAACCTACTATGAAAGACTCTCCAAGCTAAAACGTTTACCGTTGAAGTGTCCCAACCGACCCAAAAGAACTCACTGCTGCACGCTTTTTTCAAGTGTAAATCATCAAAGGCTTTTGTTAAAGACGATACCGAAACCATACCCCCAAGACAACGAAGCTGTATGGCCAAGAGGGTTTAATTGCTCCTGAAACAAACAACCTAGAGGAATATAACCTTCTCAGAGTCGTTATGAATTTTTAGAATATTCCTCCAAACACCCGAGTGCTTACCGGTTGGCTTGTTTTATTGAGTCCATCGTAAACCCCGTGTAAGGATTGAATGACCCTCTTCCACAGCGTGTTGTTTTCTAATTTGAACCGCCACCACCATTTTGAAAGGAGCGTTAAATTGAATGCCTTTAGGCTGCCCACCCCCAGCCCCCATAATTTTTATGAGAATACCGTATTCCACGATATCCAAGCAATATTTTTGGCCCCCTCTTTGCCGCCCCAAAAAAAGTTTAATTTGTAACTCTCCAATTTGTTAATTATTTTTTATGAAGCTTTAAAGAATGAGAAAAAGTATGACCCTAATTTTCCTAAGACCGATTTGATAAGTATTAATCGACCACCAGATGATAGTGTTTGGGCCTTCCATTTGGATTATTTTTGTACAAATTTATCCAAAATGGGTGCCCATGATTCAACTTGTTCATGGAGGATCCAATCGGTAGACCAAGAAAATTGAAAGGCAAAGAGTTAGACTTACAATGAAAACGAGCAGCAAGAATATCTACCTCCGATTGAGTCACCTGAACACCCATCAACAAACTTTTGTCCGTGTTGATTTTTCAGCCCCGAAGATAAGTAAAAACACCTTAGATACGTATCAGATTAGCAAAGTTCAAGCAGGACCACTCTTCTAAAAATAGTGCATCTTGAGTGTATTGTAAGTGTGTAATCGTAAGGCCTGAATTTGGGAGCTTTATACCACTAAATACACCGATTTTAGTCGCTGACAATATTGAGGGCCTCTGCAGCAATGATAAACAGGAACGGAGGTATAGGGTCGCCTTGTCTAACGCCCTTCCCCATCGAGAATTCCTTGGTAAGGGATCCATTAACGAGAACTGACACCGAAGCGGATTGGAGACACGTATGTATCCATTTTCTCCATTTGATACCGAAATTCATCTGAAGTAATGTATCATCTAAAAGCTCCCAACTAAGCGAATCAAATGCCTTGTTGAAGTCAACTGAACAAGAGAGTCTTCTTTTTTATTTTTGTGCCCAGCTGATTTTTTCGCTTACTATCAGCAGACCGGATAAGATGTTCCTGTTTTTATTAAACGCGATCTGTTCCTGGCCAATAACATTTTTCATAACCCCCTCTAACCTATTTGCTAGTACCTTGGTTATAGTCTTATATAAGCAATTAATAAGACTAATAGGCGTCGTTTAAAGTTAACGGTGCCTCATTTTTAGGAATCAATGCAATGAAAGACGCGTTGCAACCTTTATCAAACTGGGTTGTGTCCTCAAAGTGTTTCACCGCAGCCAGCATATTGAACTTAATAATTTCTCAGAACTTTTTTAAGAAGGCAAATGTAAGCCCGTGAGGCCCTGTTGCTTTATCCGAACCGCAATCCCACACTGCAATCTTTAATTCTTCCATTGTAATGGGGGATTCCAGTGATTCCGCCTGAGCAATGGTGAGTTTCGAAAATCTGTTACTGCAAAAAGATGCACGAGTGTTACCACTAAATTTATTAGAAACAATTCAGAGCTGTTGGAAATTAGGAAGGGGCC
The DNA here is from genome assembly GCA_947179395.2 of Pulicaria dysenterica. Taxonomy (NCBI): domain Eukaryota; kingdom Viridiplantae; phylum Streptophyta; class Magnoliopsida; order Asterales; family Asteraceae; genus Pulicaria; species Pulicaria dysenterica. The sequence continues at coordinate 12,220,651 of OX359291.1, forward strand.
TTTTAGGCTTTTTTGGTGATGGAGAGGTTTAAAGGGGAATTTTGAAGAGGAGAAGAAGTGAAGGCTTAGAAAGGAAGAGTATTGTTAAAACTTTGCTTTATTGATTTTTCTTTATGATCACAATGAGGGAACCATACACATATTTATACTACTCCATGGATGATTCTAGATGTTAGATATTTCCATGGATTCTAGATATTTCTAATATAATATCTAGATATTTTTACATAAGTATCTAGATATTTCTATCTAGATATTTCTACTTATAAATATCTAGATATTTCTTATCTAGATATTTCTAATTCTTTTCTACATAATTCCTTACAAGATATTTCTAGAATTTGGATTATGGGCTTGGGCTTGGATAATGGGTAGCCCAATATTAATTGGATCAAATCAAGTTTATGATCCAACATCCCCCCTTAAACTTGATTTTCCGACTCCAAGCATCATTCTCAGTCTTGAAAACTCCTTCTCTTTGAGAGGCTTGGTGAAAATGTCCGCGACTTGATCTTCTGATCTTGTATGTATTACTCGAACATCATTCCTTGCTATACATTCTCGAATGAAGTGATATCGAGTGTTGATATGCTTACTTCGATCATGGTAGACTGGATTCTTGGCTAGATCGATCGCTGACTTGTTGTCCACATAGATTTCGGTTGCGTCTTCTTGTGGCATATGTAGCTCATTTAACATGTTCCTGAGCCAAAGCGCATGACATACACATGAATTTGCGGCTACGTATTCTGCTTCACAAGTGGACAACGTAACAATCGGATGCTTCTTTGATGGCCATGTAAAGGCAGTGTCACCAAGGAAAAATAGAAATCCTGTTGTGCTCTTATTATCATCATAATCTCCAGCACAGTCACTGTCGCTGTAACCAACAAGCTTGAAGTCGTTAGAAGATGAATAGAAAATACCATATTCAATGGTACCTTTGATATAACGAAGGATCCTCTTGGCAGCCTTCAAGTGAAATGTAGTTGGTGCTTCCATAAAGCGACTAATTAATCCCACGACAAAGAGAATGTCAGGTCTTGTACATGTTAAATAGCGCAAACTTCCTACAAGACTCTTGAATAAAATTCCATCAACCACCTCTCCTTCGTCATGCTTCGAGAGCTTTGCTCCGTATTCTATGGGGGTGCCGATAGGTTTGCAGTTCTCCATGCCAAACCTCTTTAAAATCTCTTTCGTGTATCCTTCATGGCTTATGAAGATTCCTTCTTGTGTTTGCTTTACCTCGATGCCAAGATAATAGGACATCAGCCCAATATTAGTCATCTCAAACTCTTGGGCCATAGACTTCTTGAATTCATCCATCATGTGTGGAGAATTTCCTGTGACAATAAGATCATCGACGTACAAGCAAACAAGCAATATTTCCTTATTTGAAAACTTCACATAAAGTGCATACTCGCTTAAACACTTCTTGAAACCATTATGTTGGAGATACTTATCTATTCGAGTATTCCAAGCACGTGGTGCTTGCTTTAGGCCATATAATGCCTTTTTCAACCTTAGCACCTTACCTTCTTGTCCTTTGACCACATACCCTTCAGGTTGTTCTACATAAACTTCTTCTTCTAGAAGTCCATTTAGAAAAGCGGACTTCACATCCATTTGATGAATTTTCCACTTATTTTGGGCAGCAATAGCTATTATCATTCTTATTGTTTCAAGGCGAGCGACAGGAGCAAATACCTCTTCATAGTCGACTCCGTGTTTCTGCTTGTAACCTTTTGCCACAAGTCTTTCCTTGTACTTCTCCACTTCGCCTTTGGCGTTCTTTTTTGCTTTGTACACCCACTTGACTCCAATAGCCTTTTGGCCTTGTGGAAGAGATGTCAGCTCCCATGTGTCATTCTTCTCTATCGACTTGATCTCCTCATCCATTGCTTGTCTCCACTTCTTGCTTTGCATCGCCTCCTCGAAGCCTAAAGGTTCACAATCAACATATAAACAAAAGAGTGTTAGCTCATCTGTTACTTCATAAAGTTCTTGTAGGCTTCTCATTCTTGGAGACACTTCGGTTGAGCTTGAAGGTGAAACTTGAGTTATAGTGGGACTTGTAGGTGGTTGAACATCTTCAGTGGTGTCACAAGCCTCTTCACCATTACTGACAATGGGAAGAAACTCATAACCATCATCGCTATCTGTGTTCCAATCCCACGTTCCTTCTTCATCGAACTCCACGTCTCTACTCACGATAACCTTCCCCGTGTTTGGATTGTAAAGCTTGTAGCCCTTTGATTGCTTGTCGTAGCCAACGAACACATGCTTCTCACTCCTATCATCAAAGCTTTCGACGCCTTTGGCTTGGTACTTGAACATAGGCTAAGCTCCCAAACACCCGTAGATGGGATACTGTCGGCCTTATCCCATTCCATGCTTCTTGTGGAGTCTTGTTATCTAAACTCTTGGATGGACAACGATTGGAGAGATAGACAGCACAATCAACAACTTCTGCCCAAAACTCCTTTGGCATGTTCTTACTTTTTAACATGCTACGAACCATATTGAGAATGGTTCTATTCTTCCTTTCAACGACTCCATTTTGTTGAGGAGAGTAAGGAGCTGTTAAGAATCTTCGGATCCCATTTTCCTCACAAAATTTGTTAAATTCTTTTGACAAAAATTCTCCACCTCTGTCAGATCTCATGGATTTAATTTTTAAATTTTTCTCCTTTTCGACCATGGCTTTAAATGTTTTAAAAGCACTAAAAGCTTGGGATTTTTCTTTTAGAAAATACACCCAAGTTTTTCGAGAAAAATCATCAATAAAGAGCATGAAATATTTATTTTTACCATGAGAGAGTGGAGTAATGGGTCCGCACAAATCAGTATGAATAAGCTGTAGAGGCTCCTTAGCTCTTGACGTTGCTTCTTTTGGGAATGCATTTCTTGCATGTTTCCCAAGAAGACATCCTTCACATACTTGATTAGGATGATTGATAGGAGACAAACCTTTCACCATGTTTTTTGTAGATAACAACTTTAAGTCACCAAAGTTTAAGTGTCCATACCTCATGTGCCATAGCCACGAATGATCCTTCAAGCAAGCCTTTAGGCATTTGACATCGTCATGTTGAACGTTTAGAAGGAACATTCGGTTTTTAGTCATTGGGATTTTGGCAATAAGCCTTCCTTCATGATTTCTTAACATAAGACTACGATTTTTCAAGTGAATATCGTAGTTTTTCTCCAAGAGTTGTCCCAAACTCAAAATATTATTTTTAAGACTAGGCACATAATAAACTTCAGAGATAAATTGGTGACTTCCATCTTTAGAAAGGATTAGTATTTTAACTTTTCCTTTCACCGTTGCTTTTGAGTTGTCTCCAAACGTCACGTTACCTTTAATTTTCTCCATCTCCACGAACAATTTTTCTTCCCCTGTCATGTGATTACTTGCAGCGGAATCTAGGTACCATGTGGTTTGTTTATCTTCGTGTACATCTTGCTTTGCCATTAGCAAAGTAAGATTGACTTCATCTTCCAGCTCCGTAAGATTAGCCCTCTCTTCTACTCGTCTTGAGCTTCTGCACTCTGAGGCATAGTGTCCATACTTTTGACAATTATAACATTGTATGTAGGACTTACCTCCTCTTTGAGTTTGTGCAACTCTCCCGCGACCTCTTCTAGAATAACCATTTTGGTTCTCGTCCTCTTTGGTTACTTGTACGTAACCTTCCCTTCCTTTTCCTCTTCCTTATCCACGGAAACCACCACGACCTCGAAAAGCTTCACGTCCTCGTCCTTGCTCCGTTCCATGCTTAGAGTTTGTTTCTCTTTCCTTGAAATAGAATTTTGTGTATAAAGCTTGTTCCAATGGCTCTTTCTCCCTTCTCTTTTTTATTTTCTCTTCATGGGCTTGTAGAGATCCCATGAGTTGATCAATGGTCATAGAGTCGATGTCTTTTGACTCCTCTATGGCCACAACGATGTAATCAAAGTTTGGTGTCAACGAACGAAGAATTTTTTCTATCACCCGTGTGTCACTCAAACTTTCACCGTTTCTCTTCATCTCATTTGAGATAGTCAATACACGAGTGAAATAATCTGAGATCGTTTCGGTCTCTTCCATTTGTAACTTTTCAAAGTCTCCTCTAAGAGTTTGAAGACGTACCTTTTTCACTTTATCAATGCCTTTGAACGTATTTTGTAGAATCTCCCATGCTTCTTTGGAAGTGGTTGCATTTGCAACTTTCTCAAACATGGCATCGTCAAGGCATTGATAAATTAGTGTAAGAGCACTTTGATCCTTCTTTCTTGCTTTATGAAAGTCCCCCCTTTGGGCGGCACTCAAGGAACTTTCATCTTCAACTTCTTCATAGCCTTTCTCGACTATCTCCCATGCATCATGTGAGCCGAGCAACGCCTTCATCCTGATGCACCAACTCCCATAATTATCTTTGGTAAGACGAGGAAATTGGAACGAATTCATCGAATTCGCCATATGATCTTCTAGCTCTGATACCACTTTGTTGGAAATTAGGAAGGGGCCTTTTAGGCTTTTTTGGTGATGGAGAGGTTTAAAGGGGAATTTTGAAGAGGAGAAGAAGTGAAGGCTTAGAAAGGAAGAGTATTGTTAAAACTTTGCTTTATTGATTTTTCTTTATGATCACAATGAGGGAACCATACACATATTTATACTACTCCATGGATGATTCTAGATGTTAGATATTTCCATGGATTCTAGATATTTCTACATATAATATCTAGATATTTTTACATAAGTATCTAGATATTTCTATCTAGATATTTCTACTTATAAATATCTAGATATTTCTTATCTAGATATTTCTAATTCTTTTCTACATAATTCCTTACAAGATATTTCTAGAAGTTGGATTATGGGCTTGGGCTTGGATAATGGGTAGCCCAATATTAATTGGATCAAATCAAGTTTATGATCCAACAAGAGCTTCTGTCTTAATTCCAATAGAATCAGTGATCCAATTGCCATTTACCATCAAACCATGAATAAAATTGCTACGCCTGTTGCAATTAATAATTCCATGAAAGAACCGAGAATTTTCATCGCCGTCCACCACCCATTTAATCCGCGCCTTTTGCTTGAGGTCGAGTTTAGAGGCCCTTTCCAGCTCTTCAATCTGGAGAATGAACTCCTGTCTTTTTAGTTTTTCAATTGATGAGATAGAAGTACTTTCAGCCTTGAGCTCAATTGCATCCACTTTCGCTTTTAATTCTTCAATTTTTGCATTTGGTTTGTGCTCAGCTCTCTAGTTCTTGATCGCAATTTCATCCTTCTTAGTCTTTCCATAAACAGAAATATAGGTGATCCCCGACACCCATGGACTGCGATAGACCATGATGAGTTAATTATTGTGTTCAACGTGGAATCACCCAACCCTGAGTTGAAAATTTTGAAATACGAAGGCCCAAAGTCAGAAGCTGTATTATTAAAACCCAAGGGGCTATGATCTGAGTAGAGCCTTTTGGATAGATTTCCACGCTTGGATTTGGCCGATAAGAAAAGAATGCATATGATACAAAAAATCTATCAAGTTTGCTCAATTTACTGCCTTGAGCACTCATACGAGTGAATTTCCTGCCTCCGCTCTTGATTTCAAACAGACCCAGATCATATATGAACTCATTGAATATTCTAGCACCATGGTATAAGAACACAGTCCCTTTTCGTTCATCACATGTTCTAACCTCATTAAACTCGCCAAATACAATCAAATTTGTATCAGGATAAGACTTAATAATATATGACACTTCATACAAGAGTCTTTTTTTCCCACAAACTTCCTGAGGAGCATAAATGTTTATAAAGCCACAAGATCTGGAAATGCCTACCCAGTCACCCCATGTTGACCTATCGCTTTCACCGAGTTTTGACCCCCTTTTGGAGAATCATGAGGTATCCCAAACTGATATAATGCCACCCGATTTACCCCTCACATCCACAAAATCGAAATAAAAAAAAACCATTACCGGCCCCAACTCCTGGTGGATTTGCAAATGATTCTTGAATCCCCAGGAAATTAATTTATTACTAACACGCAACCCTTTAATCCATCCCTGCTTCAGTTCCGAAGCAATAGTGCAATACCTCTAGAGTTTAGGGAGAGTACCTTCATTTTTCCACATTGACGGCACCATTTTTCGTGATTACCTTTCTGAGCTCCGCTTCACAGCCCTCAAGAGTAAATCCAACCATCCTGCCCACTTCAATTGTCCTTCTGATCTCACATGAGTCCTCGATTGTATCTTGCGTACCATCATCGCTATGGCCAGATCGCCGCATAACAGATCTGTTTAGGTCTATCGAACCCCAGATTCCCTCCATGAACCGGTTTTCTAGGTTGATCGCTCCTCGTGGGTTGTGTTTCGATAGCTGATTTAGCAGTGAAAGGGGCCTAACTGGAAGAGGGGGGGTGATTAGCTTGAGAGTTGATGGAAATTGAACGTGTACAGTACGCGCGCCATATTTCTTTTGTCACTTTTTTTGGATTTAGAATTAGTGAAGCAGAAGGATACTTTCTGGGACTAGAGGTGAACATTTTCGGTCTTGGACTCTTTCGGGGCTGGTCCGGTCCTCGGCAGACCGGTCCTCGTGTAAGACCATTCGGTCTTCAAATGGTCCGGTCTTTTTTCGGCGTCCTCGTCCGGACTAGTCCGAATTCAGTTCAAACCAGTCTGGTTTTTGTTCGGATATTTTTTTGTTCGGTTTAGACATTTCCGGTTTTATATTTTAAGTTTCGGTTAATATATTTCCGTTTTTTGGTTTCCTTTTCGTAAAAACTTTTTGACAAATAATTTGAAAAAAAATTGCAAGTTATAAACATATATTATTGTTGAAAAGATGCGCTCGTCTTATTGAAAATTTCACTGATTGTGCACTTTTACGAAATAAAATTAAATATTATTTAAAATAACTAAAATGTTCTTCGATATTAAATTACATATTGTTCGAAGAGTTGTGTTCAATATAGTCCATATAAAAAGTATAGTCCTAAATTTTAATATTTAATCACATGTGATTCAATATAAAATCACATGTGATTCGGTAAACAATCACATGTGATGGTAAAATAATTACATGTTAATTACGAAAATGTCACTCCGCACAAATTTTTAAAATTCAATCCGGACCATTGATGGGGCTGATCCAAGGGCTAAGATTAATCCCTTGGGACTATGCAATAAGTATGTACTATATTGAACATTTCTCATTGTTCGAAATAAATACTGTGACAAAGTATTGCGAATTTGCGATACAACTACGGAAAATTAAAGTCGGGATTGAAATTCCAATAGTTGTACGTCGCCATATCTATATTGGACGACTTCATATGAATTGGTTGGACGATGAACCCGGGAAATTTCTATTTTCAGTGTCGTCACACATAATCTTCGTCGGGTTCTTCAGCTTCGGCTTCGGTGTTTGTGTTCGATGTTCCCGAAGCAAGTGCGTTCTCCATTTCATCTTCTAGAATCTCCTTCTCCATATGAGTCAAGCCTTCTTCAAGATCCTCATAGTTTTGACGTATTTCCATAGAATCATAATAAACCTTAAGCATCAAGCTCATTTGCACGGACTCATGTGTCAACATACACCTCCATGGGCTTAAAATCCTGCCACTAAGAGAAAAGCAACATTCCGAAGCTACGCTACTAGCTTAGACCGTTAGTACGTCCGTAGCCATCGCGGCTAGGATCTTAAATTAACCATCTTTTTCTCTATCTTGCCACCATTTTAAAACATCAAATTGTGCAAACTCTTCGGCAGTTACAATATTAGTGTAATCGGTTTCTTTATATATAGAAAGTTTCTTTAAGGACGATTGAAGTCTTGTAGGTTTCGATTGAGATATGTCTTAAAACCAAGACGTCCCAATAGTAAAAGGATTTCTGACCAAGAAGTAGATGACATTTGTGAAGATGATGACCTTGAGGTGGAAGTAATTTCTCCTCGTCATGCATATTCATTGTCATAAAAGTTATATAATCCTTCAACATAGTTTTCAAATCTTGTTATATTTTCCGTAATTTGTGTTTTACTTTGACCCAAATAACCCTCGATACTACTTAAAGAATTGACTACGGCCTTAAAGTTAACAAGAGGGATTAATGTTGAAGCAAGCAAAAAGATTGATGGAAATTCATTGAAATATTATAAGAGTAGTAAACATTTGGTTCGTAATTTCATCCTAAATGGGATATCAATAGGGGTGTAACTGAGCCGAGACAGCTCGTGAGATATTCGAGATCGACTCGAAAAGTATTCGAAATCGACTCGGGATTAGTCGAGTCATGCTCGAGCTCGAGCTACTCGAGTAGCTAATCGAGTCGAGCTTGATCTGAATATTACTCGGCTTGCGAGCCTTATCGAGCTTTCCTAAAATTACATTTATATCCTCATGTGTGTATATGTGTCATGGATATATTAAGCTAGGATTGATTAATGAAAATAAATATCAATCATTGGATCTGCTTATTTGGCAATCCTTGTCAAAAGGTTTCAACTAATTACGATTGTTTAAACAAACACACATAATCTTAAACAAACACAAATTCACCAACAAAAGTACAAAACCCATTTAATATTCAATTCTTCATTTCATATTCCCCATCTTTCAAAATCCTCCATGTACTATACCACCAAGAACACATCACCGGAAAAGTTTACCTCTCTCTTCGTTATAGACCGCCAACCGCTGGAGAGTCGCCATATCGTCAGGGACACACTCTCTCCATCATTATCTGCTCCTGCTTCCGAAGAAGTTCATCACCTGAAAAGCTTACGTAACTCTCTCTCTCTCTCTCTCTGTGTGAGGCCACCGACTTCCGGAGTGTCGCCGGTTTGCACCAAACTGCTTCTTCGCCGGGCTCTATCTTCCGATCGGTTTCACCAAAATATGTGAAGTTCATGATCTGTGCTTTTTAGTACTTCTCATAGGGTTTCATTTATTTGGATTGAATATGATATGATTTATGGTTTTGCTATGTGTGTTCTTGTTCATAGCATTTTCAATATAAATCTTGTGGATCTTATATTTTATTGTTTCTAATATTCTTGTAAATTTGGGTTTTGTTCTTAAATTCATCTTGTAAATCTTCAGATCTTGGATGGCTTTCCATGATATTACTCGTATGTTTCTCCATTTGTTTCATTGTTTGAATCTTCCGACGTATGAATATTTATTGCAGAAATGGGTTTTGTATCAAAGTAAAAAAAAGTTCCTAAAAACCCTTTTTATCTCGATTGATGTTATGCTTTAGGAATTTAGCTATTGTTGTGTCTGATGGATTTCTTTTCATAATGGGAATGATTATTGTTAAAAGAAAATAGTAAGTTTTTACTTTGTTATACATTTTTTAAGAAACAAACGAGTCGAGCCGAGTCGAGCTCGAAGTGTCGATACCTTTCACGAGCTCGAGCTCGAGCTTGAAAAATAAGGCTCGACTGAGTTCGAGTCGAGTTTCGAGCTTCGAGTTTGAGAGTCGAGTCGAGCTCGAGTTTGGCACTGTGTCGGCTCAACTCGGCTCGATTACACCCCTAGATATCAAGAACCAAAACCCGATAATGTTTTATTAATTTCACAAACACATATCAAAGCGACGTGAGATATTGGAAAATATGTTTGTGATAGCATCAAAGTCGCTTGATATAAAACTCCCAAAGAGTTGTGTAACTCTGAAAGAAGATCCCAATCAACTTCCAAAATTTCATCATTTAAATGAGATAAGTGTTCTCGATGATATTGGGTAAGTAAATCCCTTTGTTGTATTAAACGCCCAATCATTAGATAAGTCGAGTTCCATCATATGTTCATATCTTACAATTGTCCCAAACATCTTCTTTTCTTTGACAAACAAAAAAATTTGATTTTTCGAATGCAATAGGCCACCCTTTAAAAATTGCATCATTTAACCTTCTAAATTTCACAAAACGGGTTTCCATAACCCCCAAACCTTTTTGGACCGCGAGGTTGAAAATATGACAACAACAACGTACATGCAAAAATTCTCCATCACATATTGGGTTTAAAACTCGTTTCAATCGACCCATAACATTTATGTTGTTGCTTGCATTATCAATTAAGTGTTATTGAAAGCATTTTCTCTTTAATTTGATAACCATTAAGAATTCTCATCAAAATATCATATATTTGTTCATCCCTGTGTGGGTGAGGAAAGTTTTCGAAAGATAGAATACGTTTTTCCATAAACCATGTTTTAGGATCTATCCAATGTACCGTGACCAAGCAAAGAGTGGCCGGCATGTCAAATCGGGAGGTAGGATCCTTTTGGTATAAAACCTTTCGGAAAATCCAACAACCACAATCCGATTGTGAGTATTCGAGACACCACTCTCCGGGTTATATCTACTAGTATTACAATTAAAATTAAAGTATCCAAATGCAATCATAAAATACACTAGACTTATTTATATTAAACTAAGTTCAAGTAAACTAATATGAATTAAGTGCAAACGATCTATATTAAACTAATTCAATAATTCATACAATTACTAAACTAAATTATATTAACTTAAGTTCAAATAATCTATAAAAATGTTTAAGTTAATTATATAAACTAAGTTCAAACACTTATAATAAACTAAGTTCAAGTAATTTAAAACTAATGAAATAAACATAATTATAAAATATACTTGCTTTATGTCGGTTTAGAGAAGCAATTTGCCCGAATTGTATACATTTTCTTTGATATTTTTTATTTGGGTTTAGTTTACGAAAATGTATCCAACTTGTCACGTTTTGCTATTGTATGTATCAGACTTTCAAACTTACCATTTAATGTATTCAAGTATTAAAATCAATTAATGTATCCGGTTACCTATACAATAGGTAACCGGTAATTTCTTTTATTTTTTATTTATTTTTAATATTACAGAATTGTCCACTTCATTATTATTGCCACGTCATTATTTCATAAAGACCGTTCATCATCTTCATTCTTTAAAAACATAAATCTATGAGCTATCAACTTAAGAACCAAAACCCACATATAAGCAAAAATTGATTTGTAATGGATCTGAAGCAAGAATTTGTTTGCAAATCATCATGCACATGCAAAATGACTTCAGATTGATTTTACAATTAACTCATCCGAATTTTGTTCAACAACAGATTTTCCTTTGTCTACAAAAGAGTTTGAAACATTTTCTGTTTTATTATTGACAGCGGAAGTGAGTTGACCTTTTAAAGAAATTATTCTATCAAGTAGAATAACTCTATCATTGGTGAAATCTGTTGTTTGTTTTGCTAACTCTTCTTGAAGATCTGAAATTTTCTTTTTCAAAATAGAACTTGGAATATAAAGATCAGAGTAGTCGGGTTTTTCAGAAAGATTTTCTGATTTTTGATTAAATTCTTCAGAAGAATAAGTTGTTAGAGATTCAGTGGATGAAGAAGTTTCAGGCTTTTCATAACTTTTGTTTAACTCAGTGTCGTCAAACGGAAGTTGCATTTTATCTTTATTTACCCGTTTTGGAATTTCTAACTCATCATCTTCTGAAGCCCAGTGAATTTCATTAAATCAATGAAACCCTAACCCATAAACTCAAATTCATAAAATTGAGCACGACATACTTTAGATAAATTATTTGGATTATCAAAACCTAGACCTGCTTTTACATCGTAAAATTTAGTGTCTTTTGGTTGATTAAAAAATATGGCATGTTCTGATTGACCACGTTTACAAAGATTATCTTCCAGTTCTTTGACTTTGGAAAACAATTGGGTTCTTTCTTTAACATAACGATCAATCTCAGCATCATTATCTTTACATTGAATTTCTGCATCCCTTAATTTGACAGTAATTTCAGAGTTGACTTCAGTGAGATGTTCGACCTTTTCTTCACAAAGTTTCAACTTACTTTGTACATAAGACAGCTGATCATTTGCTGATGCCAGTTCTCGATTGCACTGAACTAACTCATTATAATTGTTGTCTAATCTAGCCTCTAAGATTCGACAATGAGCTTTATCTTTTTCTAATTCTAAAATTTGATTTCGCAAAGAAAAATACGTACGTGAAGGAACCGAGAGCAACAGTTTAATCGTAGGTTGAAAGCTTAAATGAATTAGGGCTAATTACAAACTATTTATACCTCAAGGGTATTTATAGATTGTACCCTAAACTATCACTAATGTCAAATGTAATACTAAACTCCACTAAAATATATTGAACACAATTTAAAATCTAACATTCTCCCCCTTTGTGTTCAATTTACAATTAAGCATAATAATAAAATCTATCTATTTAAGCACCAAAACAATCTCCCTGTCTAGAATATGCAGATATTCTTTTTCTTTATGCAATAGAAATTAGAAGATCGTTCTTTGAAGTTTCGAGTCTTGACGAGATCTTCAAAGACTCTTCATCAGTGATCAGGTCGTATAGGTTGTTTATCAGAGATTGCGGTACAAGCCTCGTGCTTATTAGAATTTACAACCATAATCATCTCTTTTGTCTTCACGGGAACAATCTTGAGCATTACACCAGAATAATATTTCTTGATTATGCACAGATGTTATTCAAGGGTTGGATTGGCTGTTTTAGCACCTTTGAAATTTTCTTTAAACAAAATTTGCTCCCCCTCGAAAGTAGCTCAAGATCTTTAAGACTAAAATCTGAAACTTTTTCAGAACATTGCTCTCTTTTACAGCTGTCTTCTTTTCTTTGAAACTTTATCAACTTCCCTTTGAATATTTTACGACACACCGCACTTGATGTATTAGCTCCCCCTTAACTTGATATTCCTCTCAACACGTAAATCATCTTTGTCTTCAGCTACACACTTTTGTTGAACTTTCTTAAAATCATGTGAGTTATCTTTCTTTTTACACTTGATTCTCCCCCTCATGATGATCAGGATCCATCATGATCATCATGCACATGCAAAATGACTTCAGATTGATTTTACAATTAACTCATCCGAATTTTGTTCAACAACAGATTTTCCTTTGTTTACGAAAGAGTTTGAAACATTTTCTGTTTTATTATTGACAGCGGAAGTGAGTTGACCTTTTAAAGAAATTATTCTGTCAGGTAGAATAACTCTTTCATTGGTGAAATCTGTTGTTTGTTTTGCTAACTCTTCTTGAAGATCTGAAATTTTCTTTTTCAAAATAGAACTTGGAATATAAAGATCAGAGTAGTCGGGTTTTTCAGAAAGATTTTCTGATTTTTGATTATATTCTTCAGAAGAATAAGTTGTTAGAGATTCAGTTGATGAAGAAGTTTCAGGCTTTTCATAACTTTTGTTTAACTCAGTGTAGTCAAACGGAAGTTGCATTTTATCTTTATTTGCCCGTTTTGGAATTTCTAACTCATCATCTTCTGAAGCCCAGTGAATTTCATTAAATCAATGAAACCCTAACCCATAAACTCAAATTCATAAAATTGAGCACGACATACTTTAGATAAATTCTTTGGATTTTCAAAACCTAGACCTGCTTTTACATCGTAAAATTTAGTGTCTTTTGGTTGATTAAAAAATATGGTCTGTTCTGATTGACCACGTTTACAAAGATTATCTTCCAGTTCTTTGACTTTGGAAAACAATTGGGTTCTTTCTTTAACATAACGATCAATCTCAGCATCATTATCTTTACATTGAATTTATGCATCCCTTAATTTGACAGTAATTTCAGAGTTGACTTCAGTGAGATGTTCGACCTTTTCTTCACAAAGTTTCAACTTACTTTGTACATAAGACAGCTGATCATTTGATGATGTCAGTTCTCGATTGCACTGAACTAACTCATTATAATTGTTGTCTAATCTAGCATCTAAGATTCGACAATGAGCTTTATCTTTTTCTAATTCTGAAATCTGATTTCGCAAAGAAGAATACGTACGTGAAGGAACCGAGAGCAACAGTTTAATCGTAGGTTGAAAGCTTAAATGAATTAGGGCTAATTACAAACTATTTATACCACAAGGGTATTTATAGATTGTACCCTAAACTATCACTAATGTCAAATGTAATACTAAACTCCACTAAAATATATTGAACACAATTTAGGATCTAACATTCTCCCCCTTTGTGTTCAATTTACAATTAAGCATAATAATGAAATCTATCTATTTAAGCACCAAAACAATCTCCCTGTCTAGAATATGCAGATATTCTTTTTCTTTCTGCAACAGACATTAGAAGATCTTTCTTTGAAGTTTCGAGTCTTGACGAGATCTTCAAAGACTCTTCATCAGTGATCAGGTCGTATAGGTTGTTTATCAGAGATTGCGGTACAAGCCTCGTGCTTATTAGAATTTACAACCATGATCATCTCTTTTGTCTTCACGGGAACAATCTTGAGCATTACACGAGAATAATATTTCTTGATTATGCACAGATGTTATTCGAGGGTTGGATTGGCTGTTTTAGCACCTTTGAAATTTTCTTTAAACAAAATTTGCTCCCCCTCGAAAGTAGCTCAAGATCTTTAAGACTAAAATCTTAATATTTTTCAGAACATTGCTCTCTTTTACAGCTGTCTTCTTTTCTTTGAAACTTTATCAACTTCCCTTTGAAGATTTTACGACACACCGCACTTGATGTATTAGCTCCCCCTTAACTTGATATTCCTCTCAACACGTAAAATCATCTTTGTCTTCAGCTACACACTTTTGTAGAACTTTCTTAAAATCATGTGAGTTATCTTTCTTTTTACACTTGATTCTCCCCCTCATGATGATTAGGATCCATCATGATCATCATGCACATGCAAAATGACTTCAGATTGAATTTACAATTAACTCATCCGAATTTTGTTCAACAACAGATTTTCCTTTGTCTACGAAAGAGTTTGAAACATTTTCTGTTTTATTATTGACAGCGGAAGTGAGTTGAACTTTTAAAGAAATTATTCTATCAAGTAGAATAACTCTTTCATTGGTGAACTCTGTTGTTTGTTTTGCTAATTCTTCTTGAAGATCTGAAATTTTCTTTTTCAAAAAAGAATTGGAATATAAAGATCAGAGTAGTCGGGTTTTTCAGAAAGATTTTCTGATTTTTGATTAAATTCTTCAGAATAATAAGTTGTTAGAGATTCAGTTGATGAAGAAGTTTCAGGCTTTTCATAACTTTTGTTTAACTCAGTGTAGTCAAACGGAAGTTGCATTTTATCTTTATTTGCCCGTTTTGGAATTTCTAACTCATCATCTTCTGAAGCCCAGTGAATTTCATTAAGTCAATGAAACCCCAACCCATAAAATCAAATTCATAAAATTGAGCACAACATACTTTAGATAAATTCTTTGGATTTTCAAAACCTAGACCTGCTTTTATATCGTAAAATTTAGTGTCTTTTGGTTGATTAAAAAATATATTCTGTTCTGATTGACCACGTTTACAAAGACTATCTTCCGGTTCTTTGACTTTGGAATACAATTGGGTTCTTTCTTTAACATAACGATCAATCTCAGCATCATTATCTTTACATTGAATTTCTGCATCCCTTAATTTGACAGTAATTTCAGAGTTGACTTCAGTGAGATGTTCGACCTTTTCTTCACAAAGTTTCAACTTACTTTGTACATAAGACAGCTGATCATTTGCTGATGCCAGTTCTCGAATGCACTGAACTAACTCATTATAATTGTTGTCTAATCTAGCATCTAAGATTCAACAATGAGCTTTATCTTTTTCTAATTCTGAAATCTGATTTCGCAAAGAAGAATACGTACGTGAAGGAACAGAGAGCAACAGTTTAATCGTAGGTTGAAAGCTTAAATGAATTAGGGCTAATTACAAACTATTTATACCTCAAGGGTATTTACAGATTGTACCCTAAACTATCACTAATGTCAAATGTAATACTAAACTCCACTAAAATATATTGAACACAATTTAGGATCTAACATTCTCCCCCTTTGTGTTCAATTTACAATTAAGCATAATAATGAAATTTATCTATTTAAGCACCAAAACAATCTCCCTGTCTAGAATATGCAGATATTCTTTTTCTTTCTGCAATAGACATTAGAAGATCGTTCTTTGAAGTTTCGAGTCTTGACAAGATCTCCAAATACTCTTCATCAGTGATCAGGTCGTATAGGTTGTTTATCAGAGATTGCGGTACAAGCCTCGTGCTTATTAGAATTTACAACCATGATCATCTCTTTTGTCTTCACGGGAACAATCTTGAGCATTACACGAGAATAATATTTCTTGATTATGCACAGATGTTATTCGAGGGTTGGATTGGCTGTTTTAGCACCTTTGAAATTTTCTTTAAACAAAATTTGCTCCCCTCGAAAGTAGCTCAAGATCTTTAAGTCTAAAATCTAAAACTTTTTCAGAACATTGCTCTCTTTTACAGCTGTCTTCTTTTCTTTGAAACTTTATCAACTTCCCTTTGAAGATTTTACGACACACCGCACTTGATGTATTAGCTCCCCCTTAACTTGATATTCCTCTCAACACGTAAAATCATCTTTTTCTTCAGCTACACACTTTTGTTGAACTTTCTTAAAATCATGTGAGTTATCTTTCTTTTTACACTTGATCTCCCCCTCATGATGATCAGGATCTATCATGATTATCATGCACATGCAAAATGACTTCAGATTGATTTTACAATTAACTCATCCGAATTTTGTTCAACAACAGATTTTCCTTTGTCTACGAAAGAGTTTGAAACATTTTCTATTTTATTATTCACAGCGGAAGTGAGTTGACCTTTTAAAGAAATTATTCTATCAGGTAGAATAACTCTTTCATTGGTGAAATCTGTTGTTTGTTTTGCTAACTCTTCTTGAAGATCTGAAATTTTCTTTTTCAAAATAGAATTTGGAATATAAAGATCAGGGTAGTCGGGTTTTTCAGAAAGATTTTCTGATTTTTGATTAAATTCTTCAGAAGAATAAGTTGTTAGAGATTCAGTTGATGAAGAAGTTTCAGGCTTTTCATAACTTTTGTTTAACTCAGTGTAGTCAAACGGAAGTTGCATTTTATCTTTATTTGCCCGTTTTGGAATTTCTAACTCATCATCTTCTGAAGCCCAGTGAATTTCATTAAATCAATGAAACCCTAACCCATAAACTCAAATTCATAAAATTGAGCACAACATACTTTAGATAAATTATTTGGATTTTCAAAACCTAGACCTGGTTTTACATCGTAAAATTTAGTGTCTTTTGGTTGATTAAAAAATATAGTCTGTTCTGATTGACCACGTTTTCAAAGATTATCTTCCAGTTCTTTGACTTTTGAATACAATTGGGTTCTTTCTTTAACATAACGATCAATCTCAGCATCATTATCTTTACATTGAATTTATGCATCCCTTAATTTGACAGTAATTTCAGAGTTGACTTCGGTGAGATGTTCGACAATTTCTTCACAAAGTTTCAACTTACTTTGTACATAAGACAGCTGATCATTTGCTGATGCCAGTTCTTGATTGCACTGAACTAACTCATTATAATTGTTGTCTAATCTAGCCACTAAGATTCGACAATGAGCTTTATCTTTTTCTAATTCTGAAATCTGATTTCGCAAAGTTTTAATCATATCAATGAACTGAGAATTAGTAGAACTAACCTCGGAACCAGACTCTGAGATGCAAGACTGCAGATCTCAATTATTAGCTTGTACTTCTTTTGACATTTTGATACGTAGATATATGATCGTAGATTGAAAACAAAAGTTGGTATGACACGAGAAGGCCGTGAGTCTGAATTGTGTGATCGAAAAATGACTAAGTGACAGAACTAAGACTTTGGGTCCGAGGAGACTTCCGAGTAAAAGTCCGAGCATATGTTTGAGAAAATAAAGTAGACGTCCAAGCAGACTTCCGAGTAGAAGTCCGAGAAGAAGTGACTTTGAAGAAAAGTCTAAGCAGCCGAGCAGTAGTTCAAGCAAAGATCTGAGCAGTAGCAGATTTTACTGAGCAGAAGAAGTCTGAGAAAACTCTAAGCAGAATTTACTGAGCAGAAGTCTTTGAGCAAACACTAAGTAGAAGTCTTCTGAGCAAACACTAAGCAGAGAGTTTACTGAGCAGAAGAAGTCTAAACAAACACTAAGCAGAAGTTTGTATGAGCAGACTTTGCATGCGCAAGACTAAGCAGAAGTTTTAAGCAGATGAAAGAAGTGTGA
Source organism: Pulicaria dysenterica (assembly GCA_947179395.2). Lineage (NCBI taxonomy): Eukaryota > Viridiplantae > Streptophyta > Magnoliopsida > Asterales > Asteraceae > Pulicaria > Pulicaria dysenterica. The sequence goes on from OX359291.1 coordinate 12,238,766, forward strand.
GCAAGCACTAAGCAGAGTTTACTGAGCAAAGTCCGAGCAAACACTAAGTAGAGTTTACTGAGCAAAGTCCAAGCAAACACTTAGTAGAGTTTACTGAGCAGAAGAAGTGTGAGCAAACACTGAGCAAACACTAAGCATAATCTACTGAGCAAAACACTAAGCAAAGTTTACTGAGCAGAGGACGGAGCAGAACGATTTCTTATAATTATTTGAATTTTGACTCCGATTGAAAGCAACTTGATTACTCCATATAAGAGGATTAATCCCACAAAAATTAATAAAACCTTGCGATAACTATACCATTAAACCAATATTAATAATAGTTAGAAGAAATAAACTCAAATTAATAGAAAGAATTCAAAAATGGAGTTGATGAATTCCAGTGACAGTGAAAAACAAATTGAATCCAAAGTTGGTGGCAATGGTAAATACTAATACCAACTCACAAAAAGTATTATTAAGTTGATGAGGGGAGCAAATTAAAAATGAGTATGTGGTAATTAACGAATGGTCAATGCGCAGGTGTTGAGTGCGTAGATTGTAGCTGTGCGCAGGATTTGGTATGCGCAGACTTTGATATGCGTAGTCCAAGAACAAGTTTCAACAGTCGAACAACGATTAGAGCAAATAATCACACAAAACACAATCAAACAATCTAAAAACGATTCCTATCAATTCAAAATCACTGAACTAACAAACTCTTATGATTAATTTCAGATTAACATGCAAAATTAAAGGAATTAGGGTTCTTGAGGTTTAACGATCGATAACAAAAAGAATTGAGAAATAAGTCGATTATCAAAGAATTACCAACATGTTTGATCAATCTTTTGCTCTGATACCACTTGTAGGTCCAAGTGTATCTAATATCAATAATCAAACGAAGCAATCAACACAATGATATGAACTCTCTATGAATGTAAGCGTGAATACGTACGTGAAGGGAGAGAGTTCTCTGGTAAACGTTTATTAAAAGCTTGATTAATTTAGGGATAATTACAAACTATTTATACCTCAAGGGTATTTACAGAATGTACCCTAAACTACCACTAATGTCAAATGTAATAGTAAACTCCACTAAAATATATTGAACACAATTTAGGATCTAACATTCTCCCCCTTTGTGTTTAATTTACAATTAAGCATAATAATGAAATTTATCTATTTAAGCACCAAAACAATCTCCCTGTCTAGAATATGCAGATATTCTTTTTCTTTTTGCATTAGACATTAGAAGATCGTTCTTTGAAGTTTCGAGTCTTGACGAGATCTTCAAAGACTCTTCATCAGTGATCAGGTCGTATAGGTTGTTTATCAAAGATTGCAGTAGAAGCCTCGTGCTTATTAGAATTTACAACCATGATCATCTCTTTTGTCTTCACGGGAACAATCTTGAGCATTACACGAGAATAATATTTCTTGATTATGCACAGATGTTATTCGAGGGTTGGATTGGCTGTTTTAGCACCTTTGAAATTTTCTTTAAACAAAATTTGCTCCCCCTCGAAAGTAGCTCAAGATCTTTAAGACTAAAATCTGAAACTTTTTCAGAACATTGCTCTCTTTTACAGCTGTCTTCTTTTCTTTGAAACTTTATCAACTTTTTTTTTAGGAAATAAAGATCTCTTCTCCCTAAAATGTAAGAAAGAGCTGAAAATACACACTGCACTTGATGTATTAGCTCCCCCTTAACTTGATATTCCTCTCAACACGTAAATCATCTTTGTCTTCAGCTACACACTTTTGTTAAACTTTCTTAAAATCTTGTGAGTTATCTTTCTTTTTAAACTTGATTCTCCCACTCATGATGGTCAGGATCCATCATGATCATCATGCATATATAAACTGCAATCAGTTTGATATTGACATGATTCTATCAGAATGATATGAAAATTAACGCATCCATTGTAACACCGGGATCACATAGATTGTCCGTTAACACATCAGTTTAAATAAACTAAGTGACCTACGTTCAGCGTTGGCATGATGTTAGCACAGGTAGGATTTCCATCTATCACTGTATATATCATAAAGATATTACTCTAGATGTTCCGGCACTGTCACAAAAAACAGGCAAAATGATTCCATTAAGTGTCCTAGAACAAGAATGATATTGCAAATGGCTCTAGACTCAATAAGTGCACGAAAGAAGTCGGGGACCGGAGTAGTTGTCCTCCTATTTCAATATCAACAATCTCCAAATGAGATGTCAATAGTGTATGAGAAAAGTCTCCGTGTAAAGTTGAAACAATTATCTTTTAAGAGATAATTGAGTAGCTAGGTAGGGTAAGTGCATTGCATCACTAGGTCCATGATGTCTTCTTCAATACCAGTATAAAACCAGTAGTAGATGTGGCTACCCAGATTGACACTGTTTAGTGAGGATCTTTCTTTTTTTTTCTTTTGATCCTTTCTCTCACCCTCAACTCTCTGAATAGTTTTCATCTGCTCCCTCAAAATCTCTTTCCAAAATGAGTAGACACTCTTTTCTCACTTCTATAAAATAGGAAGCTCCTTGGGTAGGTCTGTCCGGCTCTGGCTAGACCATAGGAGTAAAGAAGCTACCTAAACACAGTACGCACGAGGTGATCGAAACAATAAAATATTTTTGTAATTTTGAACATTTGTAATGTTTTTGAATTTTTTGCTTTTTTGATTTTTTGGATTTTCATTTTTCAATGTTTTTGGATTTTCTAATAATGAACTTTAACAGAAGGAAATAAATATTTTTAAAAATTTTCTGATTTACACCCCTTACAAGCATGCATAAACACAACTTTATTTGAGAAAATTTTTGCATACTTGCGGGTCCTTCGGACTTGTGCTTCCCCTGCAAGTAACAATCATCAACATAGAAGTTATATCAAATAATGAAAAACTATAAAAAGCAAATTTCTCAGATCATCAGACTCGGGCTGATACCGAACACAATGATGTGTATGATGAACTGTAGGGAACACTCTTTCTTTTTCTAGCCATGAGATTTGAACTTCTTCGTGTATTGAACACACAGTTGTTTTGACTGCACAATATTTTCTAGATTGTAACTGTGATGTTCCAGAATGTCTCTTGGCTTATCTGCAAAACAGATTATATAGATTTTGGTACCCATTTGAGTTTGGGTCCAGGTGGATTAGGAGAATTAACTACAGATTCATTTTTAGGCATCCACTTGTAGTTAGAATTCAACTTCTCCTTTTTAGTTTTCTGATTGATCAAAAATGTGTTCACTCTTTGAGGAAAGGTACAAATTTTCTCCTTAGATAACCTTATGAGATGTTTAATATAATACACCTTAAATGGATATTTCACATCAGGTTTATCAATAGCATCCCAACAAGAATTAACAAAAGTAGAAGATTCATACTTCCTAACATTAGCATGAGAATGAACACTAGAATCAAAACCAAACTCATTTGAACCAGTAGTCTTAGTACAACGAGAACTATTTCCTGCATTTAAAGCTCTTCCATGTACATGACCAAAATGAATTTTCTCTTGAAAACATCTTTTCTTGGCTTCTAGAAAACTCTTTCTTTTCTCAAGCCACAATGCTCTTTTTGCTTGCCTTTTACTTAAAGTTTTCTCAGTCATCACTTCCAAATCTTGGTTAGGAAATTTAACGTATTGATTCTGCTGAGAGGTGCTACATTGATCATTAAAGACTTTTTCTCCACAATCAGACTCCATTAACTCATCAAAATTATGTTCAACAACAGATTTACCTTTGTCTACAAAAGAGTTTGAACCATTTTCTGATTTGTTATTGACAGCAGAAGTAAGTTGGCCTTTCAAAGAAATTATGGTATCAAGTAGACTAACTCTTTCATTAGTGAAATCTGATGTTTGTTTTGCTAACTCTTCTTGATGATCTGAAATTTTCTTTTTCAAAATTGAACTAGGAATATAAAGATCAGAGTATTCGGGTTTTTCAGAAAGATTTTCTGATTTTTGATTAAACTCTTCAGAAGAATAGGTTGTTGGAGATTCAATTGATGAAGAAGTTTCAGGCTTTTCATAACTTTTGTTTAACTCAGTGTAGTCAAATGGAAGTTGCATTTTATCTTTATTTGCCCGTTTTGGAATTTCTAACTCATCATCTTCTGAAGCCCCAGTGAATTTCATTAAATCAATGAAACCCCAACCCATAAAGTCAAATTCATAAAATTGAGCACGACAGACTTTAGATAAATTCTTTGGATTTTCGAAACCTATACCTGCTTTTACATTGTAGAATTTAGTGTCTTTTGGTTGATTCAAAAATATAGTCTGTTCTGATTCACCACGTTTACAAAGATTATCTTCCAGTTCTTTGACTTTTGAATACAATTGGGTTCTTTCTTTAACATAGCGATCAAGCTCAGCATCATAATCTTTACATTTAATCTCAGCATCCCTTAATTTAGCAGCAAGTTCAGAATTAAAACTATTTAAAGATTCTATTATTTCCTCTAAACTTTTTATCTTTTCTTGAGCATGGGACAGATAATTATTAGTTGTGGCTAATTCACGATTACACTGTACTAATTCATTTAGATTATTAGATAGTCTAGCTTCTAAGATTTGACATTGAGACTTATCCTTTTCTAAGTGAGAGATTTGTGCTTGCAAAAAATGAATCATATGAACAAATTGAGAATTAGAAACACTAACCTCAGATCCAGATTGAGAACTCCGATCACCATCATCATTGTCTGATTCAGACTCATCCTCTTTGTTTGCCTCAAAGATCTTTTCTTTATCTCCTTCAACATTTGCCATCAATGCAAACTCATCCTCAGAATCACTATCAGTCTTTTCTTCCCACGCTTCTTCAGCAGCCATCAAAGCTTCATGTTCTTCTTGCTCTTTGCAAAAGATAGCCTTTCAAGTATAGTATCCAGAATCCTTAGTAACCGTTTTAGTACACTCTTTGGCAAAATGACCTGGTCTACCACACTTGTAGCAAGTTTGTTCAGTTGTAGCAGGAGCCTTTCTGAACTTCTTTGGTTTCTCTCTTTTTATGGCGACTGATTTACCTTTACCCTTGAAAGTTGAAGATGTGCGTAGCTTGTTAGAAGAGGATGATTTCTTTCCATAACTCTTCATAGCAAGAGACAAAAGAGCATCAACTTTATCCTTCAGGTCTTGAAGATTTATCTCCGATTCACTTTCATTTACTTCTTCTTCTATTGACTTAGATGGTGCCTTATCTCTCTTTGACTTGAAAGATCGACCTTTCTTTTTCTACCAGAGCTAGTGGATCTCCAGAGGATTTCACTGTTGTAGCAGCTTTTGCTTTGTTCTCACTCATCTTCTTCAGAACTTTGGCTTCATTTTGACACAAATCAACATAGATTGTGTGAATATCTAACACATCAGTGTCCTTGTTCTGTTGAATAAAGTCAGCATACTTGGTCCATTCAGGTAACAGATTCGAAAGGAACTTTATATTCACATCTTTGACTCCTTTGGCCAATTTGTGTTTCTTTAAATTGTTGAGCAAAGTGGCAAAACGAAGATAAGTGGACTCTAAATCTTCTCCTTCCTCAGCCTTAAACTTTTCATAATCATTTAATAATTGATTTTCCTTGATCTTTCTCTGTTCGTCCCGAATGGATACTACAACAACAAATGTTTGTAGAAGGGGGGTTGAATACAAACTTTAGCAAATTAAAATTTAAGAGACACACGGTTTACTTTTATATAATTCTTATTGATGTTAATCAAGAATTACATGAACTAGATGCAGAAAATCTAAGTTCAATAAAAGGTGGCAACTAGATTTGTCTAACACATAGACAATGCTAATCTTAAACAACTAATGTTTAAGATGTTCAACACATGAACAAGTTTGTTACACTGAAAGTAAAATGCTAACTCTTCTAATTCTCAACTTATGAGATTTCAGTGCTTTTTCAACGCATACTTAGCATGTTTCCATGCATGAGTATATATAAGCAAAGTGTGTCCAGGTTGATGAAGAGAGAAGTAGACAAAGGTACTTGGTTTAATAATATTATAATAGATAAAGTTAGTGGGTGAAAAGTAAGTTAACTTTATACACAAAGTGTGTAAAGTGAACATACTTTTTAGTAATGAGTATACCCACTATCTATTATTATATTATTAAACTACTACCTTTATATCTTGAAAAAGTAAACTTCTCCTTTCATGCTTGTGCTTTAATCAACACCATGCTTTCTGAAGATTTGACTTTACCAAGTATGGAGTTGTCAGCCATACTTAACATCATATCTTCGAGATCTTCTTTTCAAGAGTATCTTTCTCCTTTTCCAGGGGATAAAGATCTATCATTTTTGTTTCTTTGCAGATACAAAAAGTGCTAAGTACTTGTTTAGAACCCCATCCCCAGCGGTCCTACAACTTTTACACTTGTTCTTGCATTGCTCCATGGTCATATTCCTGTTGAACCACGACTGCCGTGTATCTGGTAATTTAACAAAAGAATATTTTTGAAACCCTTCCCCTGCATCACATTCCAACGGTATTTCCCTTTGGCATCCACTATTCCAGTCGCCTAGATTCCATTGATCAGGTCTTTTGGGTGTAAAACCTTTCAAACATCCACAGGGTGGTGACTGCTCAATGTCACAACTCCCATATGGCCCACACAACGCGTATCGGTCACAACTATCTGCAGTAGGTGCTGAAAGTAGAAACCATCCTTGTGTTTTGTTAATCCAGTTTAGCCGCTCCAATTTACCTTCGGGACTTAATGTCAACTTGCTAAACACATTGCTATTAATCAACTCGGATTTGGTGTAAATCTCTCTCTCATTTGTGACATATTCGATTTTGTAGATTGAATTATTACTCACTCTTGGCCTCCCAGTAAACGCCCCGCCGTTCCATGAACCGAGTCTATATGGATCACATCTTCATTTTTTTGAAATATTTGAGGGAGTCCATTATAATCCATATAAACTATAAAGGGGCCTCGAGAAGGATCGTCAACACTCTTCCATGAAGTATAGTTTTTCATGATACCCCTTTCCAAATTCTTTCCAAACTTCACTCCTGGTAATCCAGTATCTCCCGGGTAGTCAAAACTTTGCCAAATATAGTCATTATCAGGAGTATTATCACCATCAATGACCATAAAATTTCCGGTATCCAGTAAACGGGCAACCGGGTGTCGAGCCTTTCTATTTGTGCTCGATGACCAAATTACTTGATCTGTAGTGGAGTCACGAAGAACCAAAGATCCATCAGAATGGAGAGTTAGCTCGCCTGAATTGTTTCTGATAGGAGTTTCTCTATTGGCAACCCAGGCAACAGTGCCTGTTGCCAGCTTTTTGAACCATATGCCTAAGTATCTATTTTCGGAGGCATTTCCAGGGCTAAAAAACCCGAGCTCAAAGGTTTGTTGCGGTGAAACTATGGTTTGGCCATCACTAATCGTTTGATTCACAACAATGGTGTCTGCTGCTTGTGTATAAAAAGGTATAATGGTGAAACAAAAGACTAATGATATGGAAATTGCATCCATATATTAGATCTTTTTTTTTTGTTGGTAAACCAGCTATTGTGTATGGTATCCTAAACTCTTATTTGACATAAAGAATGTCTGCTAAAAAGCATCATATATAGACTCCACAAGATGCTTCTGAATTCTGATTAGGCTATGCCATCCGTCACGAGAGAGCAAATGTGAGGGCCGGTCACACGATGGAACACCATCACCCCCATGTGTGAGGGGTTGCTCACGCTCACTTGTGTGAGCCGGGTCGCGCATGTGAGGGAGTTTCGTGAGAGAGAGAGAGGTGTTTTTTTTTGTTTTTTTTTTGTGATGTGAAACATGTGATGAATGCAGGGGTTTGTGTGATGTGATGAAAAATGGTGGAATGCTGATGTGGCGCTGATGTGGCTGTGTGAAGGGAGTGATGGATGCTGATAGTCTTAGGAAATGTTTTAATCAGCAACGCATAAAAAATAATTGAAAAACCTGGGCCCCATTCTGCAGTTAATGATCTTTCTAGCTACAGCGATCAAAGTTTCAATATGGACTAGACATTTTCTAGAAATATTTTATAAAACATCATCAACAACACCGCAATCCCACCAAAACAGCATATGGGGATATAAGATGTAATTAAAGAGTCATAGAAAGACTATTTTCTGAAAGACCTCCGGCAATAAATAAGGACTCTCGATTTTTTGATGTTTAAACAAAAAAAAATTATAAACATGTATTTCTATAAAAAAAAAACCCGATGGCTTCAGTTTTGGGTTCATTAAACATTTTTGGGAAATTATAAAAGATGATCTGATGGCGGCTATTAATGAGTTTTGGTTGTTGGGTCGATTTTCCATAGGTTGTAACTCATCTTTTATAACGCTTATCCCTAAATGCTCTGATCCTCTCAGTTTTAATGATTTCAGGCCAATTAACCTGATTGGATGCTACTACAAAATCGTTTCAAAGGTATTGGCTAACAGATTGAAGAAAGTGATAGATGACCTGATCAGTGACGCCCAAACGACTTTCATTAAAGGTAGATCTATCCTGGATGGCATTTTGTGTGCGGGTGAAATTGTTAATGATTTAAAAAAGAAAAAAGAAAAGAGTTTTTTATTCAAAATTGATTTTGAGAAAGCATATGACAGTTTAGAGTGGGATTTTTTATTTGATGTATTAGGTCAAATAGGTTTTGGGGCCAGATGGATTATGTGGATGGAGGCTTGCTTGAAATCCACTTATATGTCAGTTTTAATTAACGGGTCAACTTCGGATGAATTTAGGGTGGAAAGGGGGGTACGTCAAGGAGATCCTATATCTCCATATTTATTTCTAATTACGGCGGAAAGACTTAATATATTGTTTAAGGAAGCTTGTGCAAAACATGTTTTTAAAGGGGTGGTAGTTGGTAAAGACAAACTGGAGGTGTCCTTGTTACAATACGCCGATGATACGATGATTTTTGGTAATTAGAGCATGAGAAACTTTAGAGTCATGATGGGTATGTTGAACAATTGGCAAAGGGCATCGGGTTTAAAAATAAATTGGAAAAAGAGTTGTATATACGGGTTGGGGGTGAATAAAGTAGAAGTTGATAGATTTGTAAGGAAGTTTGGTTGCAAAGGAGGGGATGGGGTGATACACTACTTGGGGGTACCTATAAATGTAAGTATGGGTAAAATAGATAATTGGAAGAAGGTTAAGGAAAAATTTGAACATCGTCTATCCTCGTGGAAAAGAAATATGTTGTCGTTTGGTGGTCGTATTACATTTATCAAATCGGTTCTAAATGGTTTGCCGTTGTATTTCTTCTCGTTGTTTCGTGCACCGGTTGGTATTATCCGTTTACTTGAGAGTTTGAGAAGAGATTTCTTTTGGGGGGGAGGGAATGGTAATAATAAAAAAATTTATGGGTTAAGTGGGAACATACGGTGAGAAACTTTGAGGGGGGGGGGTCTAAATCTGGGAGACTTAAAAGCCTTCAACTTGGGTCTATTGGGAAAATAGTTTTGGAAATTCAGAGTTTGTAGAGAGTCAAGTTGGGTCAAGGTTATAAAAAGTATTTATGGTGAGTCGGGGGGGGGGGGGGGGGGGGGGGGGTTTGACTTGGTAAGAGGGGTTAAAGGGTCAATTTGGGGTGGTATTGTGTTGGCGGTCAAAGAATTAGAGTCGTTGGGGGTGTCTTTAGAGTCGTGTTTTCGTATTAATTTGGGAAACGGGAAAAGGTCAAGTTTTTGGTTTGATAAATGGGCGGGTGACTTCAAGTTGTCGGAAACTTTTCCGAGAGTTTTCAATAGATGTAGTTTTAAAGAGGACAAGGTCAGTGAGTTTGGGTTGTGGTCTCAATCTGTTTGGGTTTGGAACTTTAGTTCATTTGAGTCATGTCATGGTAGAGTCAGGTCGGAATTTCAGTCATTCAAAGAGCTGTTGTGTCAAGTGTCTTTAAACAAACAAGTGGAAGACCGATGGGATTGGATGACGAATAATAATAATGCTTATTCAGTCAATCTCATCAGAAAGAAAGCAGAGGAAAAAAGATCTCAGAGGCAGCAGGTGCAGTTTCCTACTGAGTGGTCAAGATTGGTTCCGAAGAAAATTAACGTCTTTGTATGGAGAGCTTTGCGTGACAGGCTACCTACATTAATCAAACTCAACGATAGAGAGATTGAGACGACATCAGTTCTTTGTTCGAGATGCGGTGAAGAGGTAAAAGATGTTAATCATGCTTTATTAAAATGCCCAAAAGTAAGATGTATTTGGCAAGATCTTTACAAATGGTGGGGTTTAGAATTTAAATTGGATAATAATCTTAAGGAAGTGTGTAGCATAATATTAGTGTCATGGTCAACAGCCAAACACGAATTGTGGAAGGTTGCAGCTAAAACCATTGCATATGTTATATGGAACAACAGAAATGAGATAATCTTCAAAGGAAAACCTGCAGGTGTTGATGGGGTATTATTTGAAGCTCAGATTCTGCTGTTTCAATGGCTCAATTCATCAAGAAAGGGGAAGACAGCAGTGAGCAGTTAGGTGGGATTCATGGTTGGTGGACCCAGTAAATGTGGTATAACTTTATAAGTCTTGATTCATTTTGATATATTTGATAGAGATGGTTAGGTAATTGAGTCAAAGGTACCTCCGGTTTGTTTTTCTCCATTCTGCGCATTGTACTGTGATGTCCCTCTATTACTTGTAGAGGACACTCTTTGATATAATAAATTTTTGGTTTTTTCAAAAAAAAAAAGAATAACAATAACAATAATTCTAACGTGTTCATTAAAACAACTTGGAGATATTCTAATTTATAATAATGTTTTTAATAAGGTAAAGACATGCACACATGTTTCCGCACTCACACACACACACAAATATAACCTAAAGATCAATTGTCAGCCACTTATTTAAAATGACAAAATAACAAAATGCAAATTATTAAGTAAACTCATGCACCTATTCAAACACTCTCTAGAGTATCTTTTTTATTTATTTACCACTTAAATCTTCAAATGGTAATAACTATTTCAATTTTGAGAATTTGAGCAAAAAAAATAAAATACCATCTATTCATTTTTAATCCTCTTTCAAACAAAACCAATATATATTCCCATAAAATTTTATTTTGAAAAATGCAAACCATATGAAAATGATACCAAAATGTTTTCATTTTGAATCATGTGAATTTCTATCATTTTCGGTTTCAACCATATGCATTTATATCATTTCGGCGGGAAGTAGTGTATTTATATCATTTTGAGCTAATACATGTGTATTTATATCATTTTTTTGACTGAAAATGAGTCTATTTTCATCATTTTCATGTAGATAATGTTATCATTTTAAATCTTGTATATTGTTAACATTTTCATTTGAAAAATGATATTATTTTCAACTAGAATTGTTATCATTTTTAGCTGGAAAGTTATCATATTTACGCATGGAAAGTTATTATTGGCTAGAAAATTTTATTATTTGCAACTAGAATTGTTATCATTTTTGCATGGAAAGTTATCATTTTCAGTGGCTAGAAAATGTTATTTTCAACGTATTGAAATTATTATCATTTTCGGCTCGAAGTTATCATTATCGGTGTCTGGAAGATCATTTTCGGGTAGAAATTATCATGGTTGGAAGGGAAAAAGAAAAGAAGGGGCGAAATTGATGGGGGTGGAGGATTCTCTTAATACCATTCATTTTATAATTAAATTTTATAATTGTTTACTTAAGTATAATAACGCCATTATTAGATTTTGACAATTGATTTAATAAATCTAATGGTCTAGATTTGGACTTTTAGGGACTATGTTTAAGCAAATGACTATGTTGATCCAATTTCTATATATATATAAGTGAGGTTCCACATAGCCCCACCCTTTAATATAGATCTTAAGGTCAAATCTTAGTCACTCATTTAAAAGGGTAAAATAGGAATTGCAAATTAAAAATCAACCCACGTGCCTCCTCTAAGACCTCTCCAAATTTTTTTTTTGAAAATGGCCATAACTATTTCAATTTATAGAATTAAGCAAAAAAAAATTATATCAATCTACTCATTTTTAAATCCTCTTTCAAACAAGACCACTTTTTCCATATTTTGAAAATGCAAATTATATAAAAATGATACCAAAATGTTATCATGTTGAATCATGTGATTTTTTTTATCATTTTCGACTGTAACCATATGTATTTATATCATTTTCGGCTGTAACAATGTGTAATTATATCATTCTTGCTAGAAAGACTGTATTTATATTCTTTTCGTTTATAAACATGTGTATTTATATCATTTTCGGCTGAAAATGAGTCTATTTTTATCAATTTCATATGGATAATGTTATCATTTTGAATTTTGTATATTTGTTATCATATTCATCCGGAATGATAATATCATTATCTGTTGGGAAATTGGCTAAGTCATTGAAACTGTTATACATGCAAAAATCAAAACTGTTAATACTGTTAATAGATGTTGGGAAGACAGTTCGAAACTGTTAGAAGAATTGTTGAAGAAACAGTTTAGAACTGTTAGTGAAGATTGTGAAGACAGTTGTAACCAACAGTTGCTGTGAACTTCAAAGCTGTTATATAGAGTTCAGAACTGTTAGTACAAACTACTACAACTGTTTGAAGACCTTGAAGCCGAAGACTGTTAGAAGAACCAAAACTGTTGCATTCATTGAACAGTTTCGGTTGAGCTAAATGTGGAAACAACTATCTTTGAAGATATCTCGAAATATTTGGAAGATCATCAAAATTATCTCACAAGATAGAAGATTGCCTAACTGTCAACAAATCAAGGAAGATCAAGGAGTATATAAATACTAGATTAGAATTTATAATACGGACGTACTCATTGTTTAATTTTTGCATTCATTCTTCAAGTTGTAATTTGCTTTCAGAATAGTACTAAGCCTCTAAGTTTCTCTTTGAAACCCAAGAACAATCTGTGTTCTTCGTCTAACATAATAAGTTAGATTGGGGGTGAAGTTTGCTATTGTAATCATTCTGGTTGATCAATAAAACTACTGTTTGATTGAATTGCTTTGTGTTCAAAACCTTCTTTAATCAATTAAGTGTGATTCCGCAACTTCTTAGTTGATTGTGATCATAGTTAAAGATTAACTTTTTATTCAACTCTGATTTGTTATTCAAAAGTTAGTTCTTGTTATTTGATATAATCTATATCCGATCCTGACAAGTGGTATCAGAGCCTTATCATTAAGGTTCCATTGATCACCAGTTGAAGGTTTTGCACCTATCTACTGTGTTTCTTTATTTAGAGTTTTTCTAAAGTTTAATTGTGTTTTTTTTTGTCACTATACTGCAATGGAGTCCGGTGGATCTTCTGACAACATTGGATCTGGGTCAAACATTCGTGTTCCCATGCTCAAACCATCTGATTTTGAGATGTGAAAACTAAGAATCAAGCAGCATGTCCAATTAATGGACTATGCTATTTGGGAAATCATAGAAAAGGACCCCATTACTACTGTTGATTTAGATGAAACAGGAAAACCTAAGAAGAAACCACCACCAAAAAATGATGCTGAAAAGAAAGAAAGGATGATGGAGATGAAAGCACTCAGCATCCTTCAGATTGCTATCCCGAATGAGTATCAGCATCAATTCAAAAAATTTGATGATGCTCATGAACTGTGGAATGCATTAGAGAAGAGGTTTGCTGGGAATGCTAGTTCTAAAAGAAACCAAAGGGATCTACTGAAACAAGCTTATGAGAACTTTACTACTGGAAAGAATGAGAGTATTACTCAAATATTTGATAGGTTCTATAAGCTGGTGAGTCAATTGGAGAGTGCTAAGGTTAGATTAGAACAAGATGAGATCAATAGAAAGTTTCTTAGGTCCTTAGGTGAAGAGTGGACAATCTATGTTGCACAATGGAGAACCAAAGATTCTCTAGAGGATATAGAGTTAGATGATCTCTACAACAGTTTGATTGTGTTTGAAGGAGAGATAGAGGGAAAAAGAAAGTCTATTACCCCTAGCCACAATGCTGCTCTTCTTTCATCCTCAGGTATGGACTCAAACCATTCTTTAACTAACTCTGTTGATGGTTGTGCAGGTACTAGTTCTGCTGTTGGACTAGATGTGAACACTCCAGATGCTGTGCTTGAAGCTTTTCTTGCCAGCCATGCACATTCAACCCTCACCAATGAGGATCTTGAACAAGTGCACCCTGATGATCTTGAGGAGATGGATCTCAAATGGCAGATGGCCATGCTTACTGTTAGAGCCAAGAGGTTCATCAAAAGGACTGGAAGGCAAAACATGAATTTCAGAGCTGATGGCAAAGCTGGGTTTGACAAGTCAAAAGTTAGATGTTTTAAATGTCAATAGTATGGTCACTTTGCCAGAGAGTGCAGATCAGGTGGACAAGGCCAGAATCAAGGACAACGGCCAACTCAAACCTCCTCAGCATTGGTATCACAAGAAGGACATGGGTTTGATTGGAGTGATCAAGCAGAGGAAGCCACTAACAACAAAGCATTGATGGCATTAACTGATTCCTCCATCAAACTGGATTCACCAGAATCAGAAGACATTCAGGTATCTTCTAAACTCTGTCCTGGTGAATGTAGAGCCATTGTTAAAAGGTTTAGAGAGCACAACAAAAAAGTATGTGCAGCTCTAAGTAGAATGGAGGAAAGAAGGTATGAAACTAGTGCTGTTATTGAAAGCTTTGAAAAGAAAATCAAAGATTATCAAGCTAATGAACTGCAAATGGATTATGATAGAAAGTATCATAAGTGGGAGAAGGAGCAGCTTCAAGAAGAGATTGATAGTTTAAAGAAAAAGCTAAGTGAAAAGGAAAGTAAGGTTGATGAGTTAACCAAGAAGTTGGAGGGTGTTGATATTGATCTGAGCATGTTCAAGGCAACAAATCTTAAACTTGAAACCTTGTTACAATCACAAATCAAAGACAAGGTGAAAACTGGTTTAGGATATAAGCAGACCCCACCTTCATACAATCACAACTAAATAACTCCCATGTCTGATGTAGCTTATAGGTATGTTAATGAATCATTTCCAGAGGAATTGAAGTCAGCTGATCCAAAGTTTGAGAGTTATGAAGATGGAGTTCTGTCAGAAGTAAGTGATGAAGATAATGAGGGAGTTGTGAAGAAGGATGAAGTTATTCCATATGAAAATCACATCTGTTGTGAGCCCATTCCCACAAAATCATCTTTACAACCTGTGGTGTTTGTAAAAGCATCCACTGAACCCCTCACCAATAAGCCAATACCCTCAAAAGCTGTTAACTCCATAAAAAGTTTCACAACTGTTGCCAACAGTTCCCATCTCTACACTAACAGTTCCAAAAAGAACCCAAACAGCTCAACTGTTAGTACTAAGACCAAAGGAAAGGAGAAAGTTGGTGAAGTTGTAGTTGGAAAGCTCAAGAAGGAGGCTGCAAAAGCACAGACTAAACCCAGATCTGTAAAAAGGCATACTGAAATGACTGCATGCACATGCCAAAAACATGGTGTACAAAAGTTTCCTCAGTCAGCACCTGTTAGAGGAAATCAAAGAAATAGGAACCAGTTCTGGTCACAAAGAACTGGTTTGCCTATTGTGAAAGCTAAAAAGTGCTATATATGTGGGAGATCCAATCACTTGGCTCAAGACTGTTATTATAACCCACAGCTGTATAGCACCAAAAAACCAAGTTTCAAAAGGCAAAATAACAGTTCTAAAACTGTTAAGTCAAAGCAGATTAACAGTTCTAAAACTGCTAAGCCAAAACAGGCTAACAGTTCTACAACTGTTACATCCAAACAAACTAACAGTTCCACAACTGTTTTATCAAACCCAAAAACTGTTGGTCTGGCTTGGGTGAAACTGCAGAAACAAACAGTTTCTGAAGAGGGTAAAACTGGTACTCAAATTGCAAAACAGAATAAGTCACATGATGACTCAACTGTTTTACCATCTACAACAACTGTATGTTCAAAGGTCTCAACTGTTAATCACAACAGTTGGGAACCACATGTTCTTACAAAGTATT
The DNA here is from genome assembly GCA_947179395.2 of Pulicaria dysenterica. NCBI lineage: Eukaryota > Viridiplantae > Streptophyta > Magnoliopsida > Asterales > Asteraceae > Pulicaria > Pulicaria dysenterica. Next base: position 12,254,755 of record OX359291.1, read on the forward strand.
CATCACACAAATTAGAGAAATCTAATTTGGATGAAATCAAAAAGAATCAAACTCTGTTTAAGTATTATGACTTAAATGGTGTACCCAAGACCTGCATGGCCTGGGTACTTCCTGCTACTAACAGATTTTATTTGTGCAGAGCATTCATAGGGCCAATCATGGATCTATCTGGCATGTGGATAGTGGATGCTCAAGGCACATGACTAAAATGCATATTTTGTTGATGTCTGTGTTGGCTAATGGTTTGTTTATGATGAATCAGCCTATGATGGGTGTATGAGCTAAGTTTTGTTGACAGTTGCACATTTTTTTACAGTTGTTTGAAATACTACTAACAGTTTTCAACTGTTAGCATATGGCCTGCACAACTGTTACGCAAAATCCATGTGCATCTGAGGGGGAGAAACTCGTCCAATAACAGTTGTACTTTCTAACAAAAACAGTCTTCAACTGTTAGTGTGTAGAATGCACATCTGTTAGTCCAAAATCATGATCTTCGAAAAGGGAGTTATTTCTAAATAACAGTTGTTACATCTTATGAAAACAGTTCTTCAACTGTTAGCTTTATTTTTGTCTGTCAACTGTTAAGTTAATAAAGGGTGTTTTGGTCTTTGCAGAATTTTGAGGATGTTTGAATTGTATTTAATAGTCGAAACATATATAAGGCAATTCCCTCCTCACCAGTTCATTCATTCGTTCTAAACTCAAATCACACGCAAACCCTAAATCCTAACTCTCGAACTCGAAATGGCTCCCCTTCCATTCGTCAAAGAGCACAACATGATCGCCTTCCTTGCCAAACCCGATAATCTGCATGTCTTTCATGACATGATCGATTATCTCTCAATGTCCAACATTCACAATGCTCTTACCGTTAATCCCACCATATATACCTCGCATGTTGACTAGTTTTGGAAAAATGCAACTGTGCGAGAAGAAAATGGAGTTCAATGGATTGACTCCAAGATAGACGACACTGAGGTCGCTATCTCTGAAAACATCATTCGTCAATCTCTGCAACTGAATGATGTCAATGGTGAGTATTCTGACTCGGTTTCACTTGACTATTTATACACCGAGTTAGTAAAACTGGGATATGAGGGCCCTAGGGGAAAGGGTACCTTCTACAAAGGGCAATTTTGCGCACACTGGAAGTTCATGATCCATACTCTCCAGCAGTGCATTAGCCCTAAGAGAACAGGCTGGAATGAGTTTGGGAGCAACATTGCTCTTGCACTCATCTGTCTAGCAAACAATAGATGCTTTAACTTTTCTAAACTGATATTTAATGGTATGGTAAAGCATCTTGGGACCAAATATGGTCTCTTTTTGATGTACCCCAGGTTTGTGCAAATTTTCTTAAACTTTTTGATGCCAAACCTTAAAATACACAAGAGGGTCATTATTCCCTCTGCTCATGTGGCTTCCACATTGAGCAAATTGTTGATTAATGGCAAGAATTTTTCTGGTGCCATAACTCCACCACTCTCTGCAATGGTGGAGTTCTTGTCAAGAAACAGGGCTGCTAGTGTTGAGCATGAAGCCTAACATATTGCTACACCACCAACACTAGAACCAACAACCCATGATACTCAAAACTCCCACTCTGCTACTTTTGAAATAGATACAACACAAGCCCCCCACACTTAAAACATTTCAAAAGAAGAGGAAAAGAACTGTTGGTGCTCCTTCCACCACAGTTCATGAAACCGAAACTGTTAACCCTGCACAGGTGCATTCACCTGTGCAGAATATCCAAAGGGAACCCCTTGTGCTGTCTCCCAGGCATAATGAGGAGGTGATCACTCCATCTGAGGGTGATCATATGGTTTTTGAGGTTGACACTACTGTTTTATCCGCAAGGGATGAACAGGACAGTGTTAACATAACTAAGACTTCAACCATGGTAACAGAGGCTGATCAAACAGCTTCTGGAAATCCCCAGTACCAAGAAAAGAGGGGTACTGGTGTGGAATCTCAATTGAGTGAACCACCAGTTTTATCTGTCAATGATATGTTAACAGTGGCAACACTGGCTGACATTGAGGCTAGAATGCAACACCAAGCATTGACGAATTCCAACTTTGCACCTTTCTTTGCTGCATACATGCAAGTCAAGAAGAAGATTGCCCTACAAAACAAAAGGATTCTTCAACAAGACCAGCAAATCAAGGCTTTAACCAACAGCCTGAAACAAGCCAATGAAATCATCAAGATGCATGATCAAGTGCTCCAACAGTTGACAGCTGCTGTTAGACCTCCTTCAACTGTTCCAATAAAAAAGGGGGAGAGTTCAACACCAACATCTGCTCAAGTAACACAAACCGTTGTACAAGCTGCACCAACAGTTGCAACTCAACAACCAACAGTTGCAACTTTAAATCAACAAACATCTGCAAGTGTCCAAACTGTTTATGAAGAAGAAGAAAAACAACTCTCAAGTGTTGATAGGGTACTAATCAACAGGATGGTGTCGACTGCAAATGTTCCAAGCACTGAGATTTTCAAATCTTGGTCAAAAGTTAAGCAGAACTACTTGGTTGATATTAGTGCTCAATATCTGGGAATAAGTTCTTCTAGAATGGCACAGAAAATACATGATGGATGGCTTGATGGAAAGGTTGCTAAGTTAGAACCTTTACCACCTAAGAAAGGGTTTAAAGGCATAGTCATCTTGGAAGGAAAGAAAGAATCCAAGTTGCCCCCTGTTCTAGGCAAAGGTAAGGAAGTTGTTGTTGTTTATCCTAAGCTCAAACTTTCAAAACAACAACAAGAAGAGCGTGATCATGAATTTGCATTAAGGCTAGCAGCTGAGCAAAGGGAACAAGAATTGAAAGATTTTGAAGTTGCTCAAAAGCTGGCTGATGAGATCACAGCTCAGATTGATGAGGAGGAAAAACAAGAAAAAGCTGCTAAGGAAGTTAAGAGAAAAAGAATTGTGAAAAAGAAACAACCTCGACCCCTTAAGCCAGCAACTGAGAAGAAGTCTCAACCTCAACAATCCAAATCCCAAAAGTCCAAAGCTGTCCAACCAACCCAAACAGTTCAAACCACCAAAGCTAAAATAGTTAAAACTATCATTCAAGATAGGCTCTTGGTCGATGTTGAAGAAGGTGTTAACAAGCTTGTAGCAGAACATTTAGGCCAGAAGTCTCACATCAAAGAATGGAAGTTTGATGTTATTCGGTTTGATACTGGGAAGGAAGGGGTAATCATTGTAAGGGAGAATGGTCAGATTGAACAGTTTTCAGGCTACTTACAAATGATGGATAGCATTACTAGGCGGGACATACAAGAATTGTATGAGTATGGAACAAGGCACTATGGAGGATCTGAGCATCCTACAATTAAGGTGTTTATGAGACATTTAACAAGTATTTGCAACCCAAAAAAAGTGATGTCAATACTGATGGCTGATGAAACCTTTCCAGTTCAATCTGTTAGGGTGTATGCTAAGCCAAGGGTATACTACATGGTAATGGGTAATGCACTTACAGAATGGTTTGACATGGATTTCATCGAACATAGCCAGTTCAAGCTCCAATACCTATTGAAAGCCAAGTTCTATGGTCCAGCCAAAGTAAGGGATGAGCTAATTCAGAAGTTCAAAGATAGACTTGAATCCCTGAGATCAAAGAAAATGTAATTTTTCTATCTTTTGAATTTTTTATTGTAACAGTTTGATTTTGCATTCAATGATAAATATGTTCTTTACTTATGTTAATTTGTCTATGATCGAACCCTTAAAACAAACAACTTAATTGTATTGTTCAATACTTTAAGTTAGGGGGAGATTGTTGGGAAATTGGCTAAGTCATTGAAACTGTTATACATGCAAAAATCAAAACTGTTAATACTGTTAATAGATGTTGGGAAGACAGTTCGAAACTGTTAGAAGAATTGTTGAAGAAACAGTTTAGAACTGTTAGTGAAGATTGTGAAGACAGTTGTAACCAACAGTTGCTGTGAACTTCAAAGCTGTTATATAGAGTTCAGAACTGTTAGTACAAACTACTACAACTGTTTGAAGACCTTGAAGCCGAAGACTGTTAGAAGAACCAAAACTGTTGCATTTATTGAACAGTTTCGGTTGAGCTAAATGTGGAAACAACTATCTTTGAAGATATCTCGAAATATTTGGAAGATCATCAAGATTATCTCACAAGATAGAAGATTGCCTAACTGTCAACAAATCAAGGAAGATCAAGGAGTATATAAATACTAGATTAGAATTTATAATACGGACGTACTCATTGTTTAATTTTTGCATTCATTCTTCAAGTTGTAATTTGCTTTCAGAATAGTGCTAAACCTCTAAGTTTCTCTTTGAAACCCAAGAACAATCTGTGTTCTTCGTCTAACATAATAAGTTAGATTGGGGGTGAAGTTTGCTATTGTAATCATTCTGGTTGATCAATAAAACTACTGTTTGATTGAATTGCTTTGTGTTCAAAACTTTCTTTAATCAATTAAGTGTGATTCCGCAACTTCTTAGTTGATTGTGATCATAGTTAAAGATTAACTTTTTATTCAACTCTGATTTGTTATTCAAAAGTTAGTTCTTGTTATTTGATATAATCTATATCCGATCCTGACATTATCAACTGAAACTTTTATCATTTTCGGCTGTAAGTAGTCTATTTCTATCATTTTCATCTAGACAATGTTATCATTTTGAATGTTGTATGTTGTTATCATTTTCATGTGGAATATCACATTCAACTGGAAAATGTTATCATTTTCAGCTAGAAAGTTATCATTTTCGGTGGCTAGAATATCATTTTCAGCTGGAAGTTATCATGTTCAGTCTTTTAGGGGATGGAAGGGAAAAAGAAAGAAAGGGGGATGATATGGGGTGGAGTATTCTCATAATACCATTCCTTTATAATTAAATCTTATAGTTGTTTACTTAATTACATTAATGCTATTATTAGATGTTGACCATTGATATAAAAAATCTAGTGGTCTGGATTTGGCCCTTAGAATCTATGTTTAAGCATAAGACCTATGTTGATCCATTTTTTTTAATACAAATACACACACACATGCAAGAAATTAGGGTATTTACCCACACATAATTTAGCCACACATAAATATGTGTGGGTATTTACTCACACATATTTGTTTATGTGTAGGTAATTAAAATTTTCATTTTTTAACGGTGTTTAGCAATTATTATGCGTGGGAGATGCATTTTACGCACACTTTAATTTGGTGGGAAATTTTCCTTCTAAAATTTGTAATTAATATTAAATTCCATTACCTACACATAAGGTAAAATCTATAAATGTGTGGGTAAATTACCTACACAAATACAAAATGTGATCTTATGTGTGGGTAATTGTCCAGGTAATACTAACATATAATATTGATTTGTAAATGTGAAGGTATATAAATAAACAATTTTGTAAATTGATTTTTCTAATATGATGTGACATTAGAAATACCTACATATATTTATAAGTGTAATAAATGTGTGGGTAAAAAACTAATATTAACATATTAACTACGCATAATCTTTAATAGAATTTGTAAATAAAAAATAAAATTTTAAACTAAATGATGACATGGAAATTCGAAATAATAAACATTTAACCTTAATACTACATCATGTGACGTGGATAGAAGGGGAAGCAAATTTAGCGGAGTATGAGGATGATTCCTTCGAAATTCTTGAAGGGAAGGGATATGGTTGTCAATTTCACCCCACTAATCTCTACAAGCACACATAAAGAAGAAGAAGAAGAAGGATGAAACATCAAGTTTGAGGTAATACTTTTTAATGACACTTTACCTTGAAGAAAAATATTCCCTTTATAATTAATGGTTGACATCAAATTAAATACCCACGTATTAGACAAATTTGATTTATGTGTGGATATATGCCTATGAAAATGTAAAATTTAATTTTATGTATAGGTAATTGTTTAAGTTTTACCTACTCATAATATTTATATACTCATGTAAAAATAAATAAAATAAATATGTATGAGTATTTTTTTTATAAAATGACGTGACAAACAAATACAAGTCTCGTTGTATAGGATTCAATATTTTTTGATTTGTTCATGGTCTTAATATTCATGTATTTTACTGTGAAACACAAGTCTCGTTGTATTTCTAATAATAATAATAATAATAATAATAATAATAATAATAATAATAATAATAATAATAATAAGAATAATAACATTTAGCATTATAGATTACATCAATATTTGAATAATTTGTGGCTGTATTATTTCATTCTCCCTCATGTTTATGGCGCCTCTTCCATTCCCTCCATCAAAAATTAAAATTTTCAGAAGTCCCACCATCGTTTGAATCCGAAAGAAATAAAAGGTTTCATATTATCATCTATATTGGTACAACTACACACAACAATTCCTATGGAGATCCGCCATCCCGGTGGCTAAGGCTGGCAATTCCTGACCCGACACGAAACACGACCGAACCTGACACGAAAAAAGTGACACGAACCCGACACGAACCCGAAATGGGTCAAAACTAGGTTGACACGAAGTTGACACGAAAATAAATGGGTTGGGTTAGGGTCAACCCGACAACCCGAAAGTGACCCGTATAAGGGTAAAACTAAAAAGTATAAAATTTTCTTTAATACTTAAAATTAAAATTTCAAAAAGGAGATTGTGAATTTAAATGAGGGAATGACATCTTAGGCAATAAAATTCAATAAACAAAAGTATAAAACCTTGAAGCTAAAAACTTAAATAAACAATAAAATATTTAAACCTAAACAATATTACATCATTTTGCTATTTGTTATTTTAACTATATTGTTTTGGACTTTTGGTACTTTGACGTTTGTCAACTTGGTAAGATTTAGACCTAAACAATATCATAGTGATGATGATTTAAATCAAGACCTTTTGGAACCCACCCAACCCGATATTCCTTCTAAGAATACAACGGTAAAGAAGAAAAACGACTTGCTATTTGAAATTGGATAATTTCCTTTAGGTTATTTTAGTTCATGGTTTGTTCACTAGTTACCACTTTTGTATTAAAGCTATTAAATTGTATTAATATTCAATATTTTAATAACTAGTTAGTAGAGAAAATTGAAAATAGACAAAGAATTCGAAAATTTTATGACGAAAACCGTACTCCAAAACCGAATTTGAAAACTGTAATCGAAAACCTTATTTGAAACCCATAATCGAAAACCGTAATTGAAAACCATACCCGAAACCCGTATTCGAAAACCATAATCGAAAGTAAAAAAATACTTTAGACCGAAATGGGTTCACACGAAACACGACCCGAAACCGACACGAAAAAAAGTGACACGACTCGAACCCGACACGAAAATAAAATGGTCGAAATTGGGTCGACACGAAACTGACCCGAACCCTAACGACACGAACCCAATAACACTAACCCGACCCAAATTGCCAGCCTTACCGGTGGCAGTGATCGGCTCTCCTGCAAGCATCTATAATCCTCTTCTTCTTGTCTGCTGCATCGATTGATTTTAGGTACGTATGGCTTTTTGGATCTAGGCGCAGTAAGATGGAGTCCCGTATACATATTAACCGATTACTAAGTAAAGGTAATGTTCTTAAGGTCCCTGATCATTTAAAATGGTTACTCATCTCTTGTGCATAGCCTCCTTTAATTGTTAACCAAGGAAGCAATACCAATCACATTCCCGTTCTTTTCTTTATTTCATCTAGCAAAAGAGAAAATGTTGATTCGTATTGCTGCGTTATCTTTAGATGCAATGTTTCTGCTTGAAGATCTTCGATGATAGTAAATCTGGATCGTAGGTGGCACACCCAGACTAAATGTTGTCAGGATCGAATCGAACACAAAATTAAAAAAAATAAAAATCCAAGATGTAAACAACTAGTTTGCGGAAACAACTAATCGAATTATCAAGAACACTGATTATCGAATGCGAATAATAACCATAAGCCCCAATATATTAATTCATGAAAAATCAATACACGTACAACTCTATCTCAGTTGTAAGGGTTTTTCACCTTGAGGCTCGACTACTTTTCTACCGTAGCTAACATCTATATATACTAAGGAATAACAAACCATACGAATTAGTAGATGTTTATCGAGATCATTTAGCTATGGATAGACACAAAGATTATCTTCTCATAGCTATCACTCCAGAATGTTTCGAATTAAAGTTTATCACTAAAACCACGCAAATATCAAAACAAACTTGATCATCATCCTTATCTTCTCTTTGAAAATCGCCGTTTGCATTAACTAGATCAGCCTATACAAACCATGAGCACCTGCACTAACACCGTATTAACCATCAACCTGTACTAACTATCAAACAGTATTAATCCCTACAATCTCCCCCTAAACTTATTGCTGAACAGCACTAAGTTTCAAAGGTTCAATCATAAAGGATGCTTCCAAAACCTCAGTGCTTCTTGCTCTTTTCCTTCTCTTTCTTCCTTTCATACATCTCAACCATCCAACGAATCTCTCTTACCAGATTCCTTGCAATTGCAGTATCAGCTCTAATTATCAATTTCACTTGCAGCATGGTTTTAACAGTGAGATAAGAATGCTTGTAAATCTTACCAACCAAATAAAATTCTCTCAATCCACCTCTTCTTGCCAACACATACACCCCTTCCCAACGAATAACTTCACTATTCCCACCTTTAACAATGTGTTGCATGCTGTTAGGCTCATACATCAGCATCAGATATTCCATCATAATAAACAAAGTCATTGAGAGTTCATCAATCGCCTTGATGTCATCATACTTCTTTCTCTTTCCTACTCTGTACATCTCATCTAATTCAAATCTGCCAATTTCTTTTACCATCGAACTGAAAGAGCTATAAATTTCTTCTGTATGATCTGCTCTCATTACCCTTAAGTGATGTCTTTAGATACACCCGAATAACATCCCAATCAACAACCTCTGGATTCTTAACTTCCAAGGGTACAACATGAATTGGCTCTTGTGGTTCACTGGGGACTAACATTCCATTTTCAATGTCATCACCTGCAACTGAATCATCAGTGAACTTTGGCATTTCAGATAAATAGATTTCCTCAACATTTTCACCATCTTCTTTTTCCTTCACTCTCTTCTTTTCAAACTTTCCATCCTTGACATCTACTTTCTGATCCTTGACTTTCCTCTTATCTGGACTCTTCACAGATTTTGTTTGATCAGGTTTTTCAACTGCTTTCTTTGGAGAAGACTTTTTGATACTTTGAGATTTACCAACTTGAGACTCCTTAGGGTTTTGTCTTGCCGTTTGGCAACTGGTTCAGCTGTACTATCACTCTTCTTCTTTTTCCCTTGAAGATCAGAACTTTGTGGACCTTTTGGAAGTGGATTTAGAATGCTGTCAACCATACTATCATGCATTTCTTTCACTTTCCTCTCAACCTCCATCCTCTCTTCCTCACTCAGGCTTGCTACTTTTTTCTTTTCCTTTTCATAAAGATCAACAAGATTGTCAAACTTCATTGGTCCCAGTTGCTTTCCACTGTAACCTCTCACCTTTAAGAAATCAGAAAACCTTCTTCTGACAGCACCAATATCTGTTTTCTTTGCTTTGGCTTTCTTAATCTCCTCTGAAAGATACACATTTTCCTCTTCCTGTATCTTCTTGGCTAATTCCTCATCTGATTGGATTTGACCTTCCATGTTTTGTTCCAACTCAGCTGCTAACTTCCTTGCCAACTCTTCATCTGCTTTGAGTTGTTCCTGTTTAGAGAGTTTCACAGTTTCTACAGCAACTCCTTTTCCTTTCTCTTTGAATGATTCATCCATTTCAACATACCTAGGATCATGTTTGGTAGTGATAATACCCAAAGCTTTTCCTTTTCCTTTAGATGGTACACTTTCTCCATCCTTTGGTTCTGAAATTGAAACTCCCTTTAACTTCTGAGAAGTTTGAGGATTTGACTTTTTGAACACATCCTTTTCCTTGCCACTTTGATCTTTGAATTGTTGCAGAGCAGCTGCAACATCCATTTCATCCCTAGATACTTGATCTGCTTGGCCTCTTTATCTGGTTCAATTTCTACAGACATAGAACTATCAACCATATTTCCTTCTTTCTGAACACTAACCTTCTCCACTGGTTGAACATCTACAACTTCTTCTGTTTGAACATTTTCTACTAAAATTTCTTGATCATCATCACCATCAACACCACCAATGATCTTATCTAACTCTGCTTCAAACTCTTTTGCAGTTTTAGATAGCTTTGATTTGCTTGCCACATTCACCTTTTCTCCTTTCTCTCTAATGTTAGCACCAACTCCATCCATCTTTTCAATAACTTTTTCAACATCCAATTCTTCAACATCCTGCTATGGTAGAGATTCATTCTCCCCATTTTTGGGAGCATCCTCTGAGGAGCTGGAGGAGAAAAGAACAAACTTCTGAGCTGAGGTATTCAATAATTTCTTGACCATGACAGTTAAGGAGGTCAATGCAGCCTGCTGAGATTGGATCAAGGCATGCTGAGCCTGGAGTTCTTTCATGATAAGAGCATTTGAGTCCATCAATTTCTTAAAGTTAGAACTATCCTCACCTTGATTGGGTGTATGAACCACCTTCGAAGGATCATGGGAAGAATGGGTTGCCATCAATACATCATGTTGCATACTGTTCTCACCTGTATTAAGTGTGTTTACCACCATGTCAGGATCAAAGAACTGAAAAGATGAGGTTTTAGGCCTAGTCTGAACACCAACATCCCCCACGGTTTCTTGGCACCTGGGTCCTTCTGTGTTCAATGTTTCCAAGGAAACATCAAGTATCGAAGTTGCCATGGATTGGGTCTTAGAGATGTTCACAGGGTCTTGAGGTGCACTTTGTGCAAGCTCAAGAATGTGACCCCTTTCCATACGATCATCCCGCTCCTTACAGATCACCTCCTCGAGCATGGGAGACTGCTCATTGGTTTCCCTTTGGATATTCTCAGGAAGAGAATGCTCTTCAAGAGGGTTTGCAATTTGGGTTTTAGGACGCAGATAGGAAGGAGCTCTCTTTGTCCTTTTTCTCTTAAGAGAAACTAATGGTGGTTTTTGTGAAGCTGTTTGTATAGGGGCTTGTGTATGGGCTACAGTTTGTGTAGGTGGAACAATAGGAGACTGAGGAACATTTGTAGTGGATGGTGTGGGTTGGGTGTCAATGGGTGTGCTCTTATGTGTAGGCTGAGAGCTTGACCCCTCACCAGATGTGTGGGATACTCCCACCATTGTAGGGAATAGTGGAGTATCAGTACCAGAAAAATGCAATCCCTTCCTACGCATGTTGGAAAAAACTTTTGGTTTGTATGAACGGATAGCATAAATCCTTGGTAATTTGGAAAGATTTGGCAATGATTTATCAAAGATGGTTTGTAAAAATCTAGGATACATTATAAACTTGTTTGCAGAATGCTGCAAATTCCAGACCATATCATCAAAAATCATTTTCGAAAAATTAAACCTACGACCAGTGGATAAACAAACCATAGCAGTGGCAATAGACCCGCCAAATTCATGCCATGCTCCCTTTTTACGCGAAATCCACTTTTGCAACACATGACACAGAAAACGCCACTGAGGATAGAACATACCTTTGAGGAAGGTCATGTTCCTCAAATCACCCTCATACCCCATGCGAGATAAAGTTGTAAAGATTTCATCAGAAAGTAGAGTTGAAATACCTGACTCATCGTTTAGTTGAAGATGTTGACGGACTAGGGCTTCAGTAACAATTAAATTGCGTTGATCAACCCTTGACTTTATGGAGTAAACACCATTTGTTTCTATTAACTCCGCTGAGGACCAAAATTGATGAAGATGATCGACATAGATGATAGGTTTAACTTGTAGGGCATACTGGATGTGGGTTGTGCATAAGAAGCCGACGATTTGATGAAAATCCTCGAACTGGTTAGGTTTCTTGAGGTATGCCGCCATGTTGTAGGTATCCACAAACTTGAGTTCACCATTGTCAGAAGATTGAGAAGATGAAGAAGATGAAGTCATGATGAAGAAAGAGCTAGAGTAGCAGAGGGAAATGTTCGGGGAAAGTGAATGAGATATGGAAGTTTAAAATGAGACTTTTGAGAGAAAAAGGGAATGGCAGTTATGGGTGCGAAGAAAATGGAAAATAAAAAAAAAATGCTGATCTCATCAAAAATTCGCGAAGTTTGTTAGCTTGTACTAACTGCCTGTACTAACTCTGAGTGAGTGAAGTCCCCTGCACGCCTGTACTATTTCTGCACACCTGTACTAACCAGACAAGAGTAACATCCATTCCAGAAATAAAAGAAATGCAAAAATCATTGAAAATAATCCCGAAACACACAAGTTATTTGTCAAGAATCATCATTCCAATATGGGATACTAAGAAATTGAAACTACTGACATCAAATGGTTTTGTAAACAGATCTGCAAGTTTATTGTCAGTATGAACTTTTTGAACATGAATGAGCTTCTTTTCATTGCAATCCCTTATGAAATGATATCTAATTTCAATGTGTTTTGTTTTAGAATGTTTAACAGGATTATTAACAATGCTAATGGAACTGTTGTTGTCAATGAAAATAGGAGTATTAAGGAAAGTAACACCATAATCAAGCATATGATTTTGAATCCAAAGAACTAGAGCACAACAACTTGAGGCTGCCACATACTCTGCTTCTGCTGTAGAGGTTGACACTGTTGTTTGTTTCTTGCATTGCCATGAGATCAACCTGTTTCCAAGAAATTGACACCCTCCTGATGTAGACTTTCTATCCAAGTTTGCACCTCCATAATCACTGTCAGTGTAGGCAATTAAGTCCAGAGAAGAGTTTGTTGGATACCACAAGCCAAGATTTGGTTGACCTTTTAAATATATGAAAATCCTTTTGACAGCAAGAAGATGAGATTGTTTGGGATTGGTTTGAAATCTTGCACACACACATACTGCAAACATAATGTCAGGTCTAGATGAAGTGAGATACATTAAAGAACCAATCATAGACCTATATAGATGAATATCAACATCCTCCCCCTCAAGATCTGCAGATAAAGTTTTGTGTGTTTCCATAGGAGTACTTGCAACTTTTGTATCCATGTATCCAAAATTGTCCAGAATATCATGTACATACTTTGATTGACTTAAAAAGATTCCATCATCTTGTTGCTTTACTTGTAAGCCCAAAAAGAATGACAACTCACCCATTGAGCTCATCTTGAATTTCTGATGCATTATGGTTTCAAACTCTTTGCATAAAGAAGGAAGTGTAGACCCAAAAATGATATCATCAACATAAATTTGAACCAACAGAATATCATCATTCTCCTTTATAAAGAACAAGGTTTTGTCAATTGTGCCCCTTTTGAATCTATTTTCAAGTAAATGGTCAGATAATGTGTCATACCATGCTCTAGAAGCCTGATGAAGACCATACAATGCTTTATTCAACTTAAACACCTTATCAGGGAACTTTGGATCTTCAAAACCTGGAGGCTGACATACATATACTTCTTCTTCAATCTTACCATACAGAAAGGCACTCTTTACATCCATTTGATACACTTTAAATCTTTTGAAGGATGCAAATGCTAAGAAAATTCGAATAGCCTCTATCCTTGCAATAGGAGAAAACACTTCATCATAATCAATTCCCTCCTCTTGTGTATACCCCTGAGCTACCAATCTTGCCTTGTTTCTAACCACAATTCCTCTGTCATCTTTCTTTTTTCTGAAAACCCATTTTGTACCAATTGCTCTCTTTCCTTTTGGAAGTGGCACCAAGGTCCATACTTCTTGTATTTTGAATGGAAGAAGTTCTTCCTGCATTGCTTCAATCCAGGATGGATCTTTCAATGCTTCATGTGCCTTCTTGGGTTCAATTTGAGATAGAAAACTTGAGAACAGACACAAGTTAGCATGTTCCATTGCTTCTTTGAATTTCTTTCTTGTTTCCATTGGAGTATGAATGTCACCAATGACTTGCTCTATAGGATGGTTCTTCTGAATTCTTGAAGAGGGTTGAAGTTCAACTGAAATGACAGGACTCAGATTTGAATCATTTAACTCAAAACCATCATCTTTTTGACTTGAAAGATCTACTTGTACTAACTCTGACTGTAATTGATCATGAAACTCAGTGGAACTCTTGTTTTGCACAGTGGTGTCTGTATCATCATTTCTGTTACTGTCACTGATTGTATCATCATTTGATGGAGTAGAACCTCCATCTGTGTTATGAATATCTGATAAAGACTTTGGGGAAGAAGGAGCTTCAGTAAAACATGGTGGATCAATCTGCAACAGAGGGAAGACTATATAGTCTTTTGAAGGTTCCTCCTTTGAAAACTATTCCTGAGAACTTGAATTGCATCTATGAAGTGAACTTGTGAGCTTATCAATATCAAACAGCCAGTTTAGACATGTGCCAGAAACATTTGAGGTATGTTCATTGAAAGTCACATTGGCACTTTCTTCAATGATTTTGGAGACTCTATTATAGACTCTGTATGCTTTGCTGTGAGTGGAGTATCCAACAAAAAACCCTTCATTCACCTTGCTATCAAACTTTCCCATATAGTCCTTTGTATTCAGAACAGTGCAAGGACATCCAAATGGTTTCAGAAAACTAATCAAAGGTTTTCTGTTGTGAAGGAGTTCATATGAGGTTTTTTAATGTGTAGGACCGGCTGGGGGACGGGGTTCTAAACTAAACTAAAACACCCTAATGCTAGGACTGATCTAGGATGAGAAATAGTGCGGAATATCTATTTCCCAAACCTCCTAAGGATTCTAAGATCTGCTTAGGTGTCCGGCACACAGTAACACTAAGAAACACACAGAGTAGAAACAAGAACACACTCTAAGAACTCACACAGAGATGCTTAAGGCTGCCCTTGGATTCGGATTAAACACACAGTATTCGTTTACGAGGCTTAAAGTCGCGATTTAGTAAGGCTTAAGGTCTTATGAGGTCGATTACAAAGGCTCCCGTAAAATACTTGATTGATTCGTCGATTACGTAGGTTACTCGCTCGATCCCCGCGCTAATGCGAGATTAGGCGGTATTTATAGAGTAATTAAAGTCACTACGCACGTGATGAACTTTACTGCGCACGTAGCTAGTCCAGTACGCACGTACTGGTTATTTTAATAATAATTAATTAGTTTTAAACCGACCTACTCACTACGCGCGTAGTGAGCTCCACTACGCACGTAGTGAGCCTGACTTCGCACGTGGTGATCTTTCACCTAAACTTAAACTTCTAAACACACATCAACACATGATTAAGTACTTGTAAGCTTAAGATCATCACAAAGAATCACTAAGAATATATACACATGCAAACCATTAATCAAAACACATTTGAATTAAAATTTCAAGTAAACATGTATGTATTTGATTGATAAGAACTAGGGATTCACAATTATGCACCAACAAACTCCCCCTAAGACCTAGTTCTATCAATAACCATTGCACTAAGCAAAATTTACACAAAGTAAACAAAACTGACAATCTAGCTATCACACAGTTGTAGACTTTACTTCTTCAGATCCAGCATAGATGTCAAATGCAAAACAAATTCTGACGACTTTCTGAAACTGCAACGCTAACTCCATATATTGATGCTTGTACAGAATTGGGTTGTAGTACAGAACAGTGATGTCGTCTTTACCAAAATTTCTGATCCACATAGGATCGAATACCTTTACAGTTTCTCCACCTGACAGGTTGTCGTCTAAAACAATCACTGCCTCCGTTGTCTTCTCGTTGAAGTACCACCACTTGAACCTAGCGTTCCACCCAGTCGGCATGGTCCTTAATGGCAACTTTTTCATACAACGGGGAGCTTTACAGTTGAGTATCTTGAATCTCCTCCCTGTCAGTGGATCAATCCTGGTTGGATGGATCTTGACCCCTGGTATGTAAGGCTTTATGTTTTTCCATCCAGATTGAGCCTCACGCTTTACCAGCGTCTCGAACCATTTTGCCATGCTATTATCGTCACAATCCAGAAGAGGCAGGCGAGCGAGTTGTCGTATATCATAGAATGGCAATGTTTGAATGTCGTTTGCCCTTTCGAAGTACTCAACTCCCCTTTCTCTTTTGACTGCATAAACATTAAATTCTGGCATGAAACACCAACCAACTATTTCGCCATCCGTTTGCTTCCCCAGTGTTTGATAAAACTTTGAATACTCTGGAGAACTCTCGGATTTCTTGGCTTTCCCAGCTTGACGTGCCAGAAATCTCTGGTACTTTCTTCTCCTTTCTGTTCGCTCTTCTTCCTTGGACTTTCTATCACCAAGATATTTTTCCAAGTCGAAGTCCACTTTGGCTTGTTCACGCACTTCTGCTCTCCGATCAACTTCCTCAACGTTGGCATTTCTGAATAGATCGGCAAAATCAGGTACATCATCCTCCTCTTGTTGGCTAGGATAGTGTTGATCTGTTTCGTCCTCAACTTCGATTTCATCAGTATCAAACATTGGTTCCTGTTCAGCCCGAGGTGGTGGCACACAGCTTTCATCCACCTCTTCCAAAATTACATCCTCAATTGGAATTTGCAGAAGTTCAGCGATTTGTTCCTTGGTCAGGAATGGAAGAATCTCCCCTTCCTCTGCATCATATTCATACTGAGGAACAATTCGCTCTTCAACATTCAACAGACGCGACGATTGAGGAATCTCAGCCTTCAATGGCTGGACGATTAACGGATCTTCACACAGAAATAAGAAACCATAAACATGTGTAAGTTAAGATTAAACATTTCATTTCACATAGAAGGAATAAATATTTCATTACAAAAGATTAATCGTCACACAGAATACATCAATAAAAATTTATTACACAGTCACACAGACTATAATCAACCTTGCTCATCGCCAGAATAAGTACCAGCCTGTTCAGATTCAGCGGCTTCTTTCAATCTGAACACCTCCTCATCCTGTTTTTCAACATGATCTTTCAGCCTTTTGAACTCAGAGGTATATTCAAGCAGAATCTGCTCCATTGTCTCGTTTTTCTTGACAAGCTCGCTGATTATCAATGCTCTTTCCTCATTACTCTTCTCTAAGCTTTCAATCCTCTCAGCATCTCTTTTCAACAAGTCCTCCATCTGCGCATCCCTTTTTAGCAGATTTTCTATTTGAGCATCCTTCTCGATCAGTCTCTGCTTGACTTCTGCCAGCTCCAGCTTTCTTTTACTTTCATCTTTGATCATCTCCAGCATGTAGCCTTGGAGTCTGTTTAGGTTTGCTTCCATGGTTAGGGAAGGCAGCTGGGACCTGGTCTGAGATGACCCTTCAGCACCTGGAGCAGGAGTGATGACTGGAGCAGCTGTGGCGGAGGATGGTTGGACAATTAGTTCAGACGAAGCCACCAGCGGCTTAAACTTGTAAACCTTCTTCTTTTTCTTCTCTGGCTCATCAACCACCCCCTTTTCTTTCCTCTTGCGACTTGCCTCCTCATCATCTTCTTCAAAGAAATCATCAACGTTAATGTCATCAAAGCTCCCAGGGATAGCCTCTCCCCCAGTGGGATCCCGGACTTCCTGACTCTGAACATCAGGCTCCTCATCATCCGAAATTATCGCGATGTTTTCCACCTGGGATGTGGAGCCCTCATTCCTCCAGAGATGTTTCCTTTCTGGAGCCTTGTAGTCTGGGTTGCCCAGATGGCAAATCAACCGTCTTTTCGGAGGGATGGAGGTGCCAATGTACCGGCTCATTTGTCGCACGGTCTACTCATTCATGTGCTTCAGCTTGATTCGATCACCGTCCTCTTTCACCAGACCCTCCACTTGAGCATCAATAACTATTTGTAGGAATCTGGGGTACATCAGAAATTGCCCCTCTTTCTTTGTCAGATTCTCCTTTAAGCCGTTGAAGATAGCCCTGGAGATGTTAAACTTGACATTAAGCACAAGGGCTACAAACAGATGGGCGAACGTTTGGTTAAGCTGATCGTGTCCGGTTCTCCTTGGGCCCAGACAGTGAGATATCACATGCATCAAATAACGATACGGGGGGCAGAGCTTGGTTTTGTAAACCGATTCATTACGGATCTCCCCCGTATATCCACACCTTAACAAACATCCCTTCACTCGGCAACTGTTCAGCAGAATTGGGTCTGCAATATCATCCCCGAGCTCAAGCAGCTCATTCAGTATACCTTCCGACACAAACACATCATTATTTTGCACCTTCCCTCGAATCCCACCCAGGGATTCATCATATACAGCAGTACTCCAGAATTCTTGCTGATGTGGAGCATATGCCGTGCAGGCTGTTGTAATGGCTTTATAGATCCGCGACCTTGTCAGGTAATCGATGATTTCGTCACAATCCCTGGTCAGTTTACTTTTTGTCACACAGGCCCGGATGTTGTGCATATCCCCTGCTTTCAAATCTGCCTTCGCCTGACTGCCAGATGCGGTCTGGGCCACACTTTGAGTCGATGAACTTTCAATTTGAGCAGGTTCCATTACTTAAAATCTGCGAACAGAACATTTAGCCCGTTAGTGAGAAACATTCAACAGACCGGAACACACAGTTAACATCTGTAGATTAAAATAAACGTTCGTTTCAAAATTGACATTCTACCACGTGCGAAATGACCATCATTACGCTCGTGATGAAAAGTCTACGTGCGAAGTGGTTGGAGGTAATAAACTTTAATTTTAATTAAAAATCGATTCACTTCGCACGTGATGAGTACAGCACGCACGGATTGAAATTCACTTCGTGCGGCTGAAACTCATCGGCTTCATCGTCCCCACGGTTGAGTACGTGCGAGGTGAATCCCACTTCGTGCGAGCTGGCCTTCACTTCGCATGGCCAATCATCAACAACGAAGAACAGTTTGACGATGTGTTTGACTCAAAACCCTCGATTTTTAGTGTATTTGTCTCGATTAAGTGGCTAGAAGTCATCTAACTAAGTCCACTAAGGTTCCTTTTCACTTAAATCTAACAAATTAACTCGTGTAAATCTCAAATCTCAGTTTTAAAAGTTATTTGACTTTCGAACACAAAATCGACTATAACTCCAGATCTAACCGTTGGATTGAGATGAAAATTATACCAAAATGATCACAAAGCAAAGGCGTTCAACAATCGTGGATCAAAAAACTCTTTTCTCACAGGAATCAAAATCACAAACGAGAGAGAATGCAAGTATACTGTAGTGAATATGAACGCGTACTGAATTACACGCACGAGACGAGTATATATACCCTGTTCCACTTCGTGCGAAGTGATTTCACTTCGCATGACGTTATCCAACAAGGCCATACGAAGTGGCTCACCATTTCGCACGTAGTGGTTCTTACCTCGTGCGAGTTCAATCTCACTTCGCACACATCAATCCATTTCGCACGGCCTGATCATTCACTCCGCACGGATTGATTCACTTCGTGTGAGCTCACTTTTTCACATAGAGTTAGCCTTTTTCTCAATGATCCTGTACTCAGCACACAGCTGTTAGTAACTTCAATGCAGATAAAAACATTTAAGCACATGCAAACACAAGAAATTATATATATATAGAAAATAAACATACCAACAGAAATAAGAAACACACCAAAAATCTTTTTGTATTTTTCTGATTAAAAAAGGAAAAAGAAAATGCAGAAGTAAACTATTAACGAATTAAATCCTAAAGAACAGAATTTAAAATACTAAGAAAATTGCAGGAATAAAATTACTGAAATTAAATCTTTTTGTGAGAAGGTTCCAAGATGGAATCAGTACCAGCACATCTATACTTAGTAGTCATTCATTTCAAAACCTTGGACATAAACATATTCTCTCAAACTCTGTCTATCAACCTAACTTTCCTCAGATAATGACAGATTTTGTTTCAACATTTTCAGATTATCTAGACTGGATACACGGTTAAGACTATCTCTTTCAAAGTCTCACAGTATTTTGATTCACTCAGTAGATACACAACTTGATTACCCAACCACCATGCTTATGTGCTTTGTGATTTTGTCAACGCATTTTATGCTCTTTGACATGGAGGTCAATTTTTCACCTCTTCTGATAATTTTGTTGAGCTTTTGTCACTGCATTTTATGCTCTTTGACAATTCAACACTAATAGATCAATATCGCTTTTGTCACTGCATTTTATGCTCTTTGACAATTCAACATTGAAAGATCCTTGACATCTCAGATTGGGGTCAATTTTTCACCCTCTTTTACATTTTGCTCATAGTCATCTAAGCACATTTGGCATGGTAACAGGTGTGTGCATCAAACTAAGTCATTCTCAACTGTTATTGACTTATAGACTTGGAATATCTCGATAGCTTAAATCTATGATTGATTTTCACATGCATAACCATTTATCAGTCTAGACTTTCTTTATATGTCTTACACACTATCTGTTTCTTATCTGATTCAATTAGATTTTCAGACATTTTTCTCAAGAATATGTACATGCCTTCAGTCCTAATTTTACTAGACGTACTTTGTATTGAAAGCTAGTGTACCATCATTTTCCATTTGAGTTGGATCAACTTCTCATTTTTGTTTTTCTGGTTTTTTTTTTTTTTTTTTTATTTTTTTTTTTGTATTTTCTAAGTTTTCTGATTTTTTTGTATTTTCTAAGTTTTCTGATTTTTTTGTATTTTCTAAGTTTTCTGATTTTTTTGTATTTCTAAGTTTTCTGAACTATCTCCCCCTAAAATACTAAAGAAAATAAAAACTAAGAAAATAGAAACGCAAAGACACACAGAAAATTAACTGAAATGTATTCAGCTTCACACGTAGAGAGTGCAACTGCAGTCTGCTTCTTACACTGCCATGTGACAAGACGTGATCCGAGAAATTGACAACCCCCAGAGGTAGATTTGTGATCCTTCTTGCATCCACCATAGTCTGAATCACTGTAGGCCGTCAACACAAAGTTGTCGTCACATGGGTACCACAGTCCAAGATTGGGAGCATCCTTCAGATAGCGAAAGATCCGTTTGACAATCATCAGGTGCTTGATATTGGGCTTGGATTGGTATCTTGCCATCAGACACGTAGCAAACATGATGTCTGGTCTGGATGCAGTGAGATACATCAAAGATCCAATCATCGCTCGGTAGAGAGACTCATTCACCAACTCCCCCTCAGTATCTGGAGACATGCCGTGATTGATTGGAAGAGGTGTGGCAGCAGGCTTTTCAGTAGACATTTAGAATCGGGCAAGAATATCCGCAACATACTTCGACTGATGTAGGAAAATTCCTGCCTCGGTCTGCTCCACTTGAAGTCCAAGAAAAAATTTCATCTCTCCCATTGAGCTCATTTCGAATTTTTCCTTCATAATCCTTGCAAAGTCTTCACACAGAATCGGATTGGAAGAACCGAAAATGATATCATCCACATATACTTGCACCAAGATCAAGTCTTTATCATCACCCTTGATAAATAATGTTTTGTCGATGGTTCCTCTCCGGTACCCATTATCAGTCAGATATTGAGAGAGGGTCTCATACCATGCTCGCGGTGCCTGATGAAGACCATATAACGCTTTATTCAGCAAGAACACTTTGTCGGGATGGATCGGATCGACAAACCCCGGAGGTTGGTTCACTTTGTAGGACCGGCTGGGGGACGGGATTCTAAACTAAACTAAAACACCCTAATGCTAGGACTGATCTAGGATGAGAAATAGTGCGGAATTTCTATTTCCCAAACCTCCTAAGGATTCTAAGATCTGCTTAGGTGTCCGGCACACAGTATCACACGGTGAAACACACAGAGTAGAAACAAGAACACACTCTAAGAACTCACACAGAGATGCTTAAGGCTGCCCTTGGATTCGGATTAAACACACAGTATTCGTTTACGAGGCTTAAAGTCGCGATTTAGTAAGGCTTAAGGTCTTATGAGGTCGATTACGAAGGCTCCCGTAAAATACTTGATTGATTCGTCGATTACGTAGGTTACTCGCTCGATTCCCGCGCTAATGCGAGATTAGGCGGTATTTATAGAGTAATTAAAGTCACTACGCACGTGATGAACTTCACTGCGCACGTAGCTAGTCCAGTACGCACGTACTGGTTATTTTAATAATAATTAATTAGTTTTAAACCGACCTACTCACTACGCGCGTAGTGAGCTCCACTACGCACGTAGTGAGCCTGACTTCGCACGTGGTGATCTTTCACCTAGACTTAAACTTCTAAACACACATCAACACATGATTAAGTACTTGTAAGCTTAAGATCATCACAAAGAATCACTAAGAATATATACACATGCAAACCATTAATCAAAACACATTTGAATTAACATTTCAAGTAAACATGTATGTATTTGATTGATAAGAACTAGGGATTCACAATTATGCACCAACAAACTCCCCCTAAGACCTAGTTCTATCAATAACCATTACACTAAGCAAAATTTACACAAAGTAAACAAAACTGACAATCTAGCTATCACACAGTTGTAGACTTTACTTCTTCAGATCCAGCATAGATGTCAAATGCAAAACAAATTCTGACGACTTTCTGAAACTGCAATGCTAACTCCATATATTGATGCTTGTACAGAATTGGGTTGTAGTACAACTGCGGGATTACGGTTTGCAATTCTTGACCAGCTCATGATGCACTAAGTGATTCATCTTTCTCAGGCTTAAATGACACATCCTCTTATGCCATAACACTGAATCCTTCTCAGTGGCCTTTGTGAGAAAACATTGGTGTTCTACATCTTTCACCGAAGCATTGGACATATCCAAGACATAAAGGTCATTTTGTCTTGGAGTTGACATTAAGATCATGTCTTCAGGAATTTGGTACTCCTTCTTTAGCACATAGCACTGTTTGTCGTCAAACATCACGTTGAACTCTTTATCACAAATTTGGGAAACTGACAGCAAATTGTTTGCTAGCTGCTCGACATAATTGACTTTGTCAAAGCTCACTCTCCCATTAGACAAGAAACCTTGAGCTGTGATGTGACCTCCCTTATCACCAGCGAAAATGACATACCCTCCTTTTATTTTTCTGACGTTTGAAAGAAGGCCCAGATCGCCTGTCATGTGCCTGGATGCTCCACTATCAACAATCCACGTGTTATACCGGCGAGCACCCTGCACAAACAAGTAAAGGGTTAGTTAGCATTGGGAACCCAAGCCCGAATGGTCATGGGTTTCCCATCTTCTCCAACAACTTGCACATTAATCCACACACCAGTAGCTTTGGAGTCTACATTGGTATCTGGACTACTGGATGGTTTAGGTTCAGATTTTGTTGTCCATCGCAAGTCTGAACGGGGAGGAGTCTTATGATAAACACTGGAAGTGTTAATGACTTTATGTATAGGCTCCTTCCCTTTCACACTTACCTCAGGACTCTTGGGTTTACACGAAGTTTCCCCAGTTGTCCTTTTGAGCTGAGGGGGATCAGTTGATTTCTGATTTGATTGATTAAACATTTTATTTTTCTGAGCAGGTTCAGATGAATTAACTTTCCCCCTAGAGCTCTGAGGCTGTTGATCACACTCATAACTGAGGTGACCAGGTCTCCTGCACACATAGCAAACCCGGTTAGAGTAAGATTTGGCAGGTGTATGTGGCTCCTTCGGTTCAACTTTACCTTTGGGGTGCACTCCTAAACCACTTTGTTTAGGTAAGATTTTGACTTCTTCATAAGGACGGGTTGCAGGAGACTTTGCACCCTCCTTCTCAATGGTTCGAAGTGCAGCTTGAACATTTTGCATTAAGGAACCTTGACCAGAAGAACTGCCCAGAAGCTTTCGCATACCTGGTTCTGGTTTTTCTTCTGGTTTAGGCTCTTTTCTCTGAGGCTCACCAACTTTCTCCTTCATTTTTAAATTTGGTTTTGAAGTTGAAGCAGAAGGTGTATCAACTTTGGGAGCAAGTTGGTCAGCTTCAGCGAAGACATCAGATTGCACCAGTTGGTTTAAGACTGGTGGTGGACATTTCGAATAGGTCTTCGTGTTTTTCTCCTGAACAGAACCTTGTGGTCTTCGGTCGATTATGTGTTCAAATAAATATGATGAAGTTGAGTAACTTTTTAATTTCTGATTTAAAGTATCATAATCGACCTTGGAGCTAGCAAGTTCCCGTTTTAGAGTATCAATCTGATTAATGTAGAAAACAATAGCATCCTGTTTGTTTAGCAAAGCTACCTCTAGTTCTCTAATCTGTTTGTTTTGACTTTCAATTTTATCTTTTAAAGTCTTTTCTCTACCCTTAATGATAGAGTTTTCATGCAGTTTAGAGGTTAGCTCGGTGATTTGAGATTTCAAGGATACTATGGTCTTCACATAATCATTACACGACACACAGGGAAGACCAGGTGTAGGATTTACTTTGACATCAGCTTGTCCAGTCATGCACCCCTTTTGATTTACTGGTTCAGGTTGAACAGGCACTGGCGTTGGTTCGGGAGCTGGCTCAGAAGTTGATGCCACATTTTGCTCGTCAGTGGGCAGGACAGACTCTTCATCATTGACCTCGTGGACACTGTCTGCCTCAGACTGAGAGTCGTCGTTCAAATCTAGAACACTGGCCAGGTTGGTCTCAGCAACTTCAAACGCATCCGAATCTTGGAAGTGTACTGACCAGTCAATCCCCTCATCCTTTTGTACTACCACCATTGCCTTGGATGATCCCTCATGAGATGTTTCAGTCTTCTTAGGTGTGGTGGTATTTGATGTTTTGCCCGGAGAGGTTCTGAAGGGATACTTGGGTCCTGAGTTCTTTGGCTTTTCACATTCACGTGCAAAATGACCCTTTTCACCACAATTGTAGCAGGTTACAGCTGATTTGTCAAACCCGAGCTTCGTATCTTTGGTTGCTGTAATCTGCATCCCCGTTCTTTTCACTAAGGCTTTGGCTCTCCTTACCAGGTTGGCATATGACCATAAGATATCTTGACGTTCCATCTCATCGTTGTCAATTTGGTCATAGTCTTCCTGGGTCAGATAGGCGTTCCCAATCTTTCCCTTGAGCAGATCATCGTATGAAGTGACCAATGCACTAAGCATCCCCATATGCTCCTTAACTTCTTCAGTGCTGCCATGTTTGAAATTTTCAGTGTTTAAAGCAGGCATTGACGTTTTGCTTGAAGGAGCAGAATAAGGTGGTCCACTTGGAGTTTCAGAAACAGACTTGCTTGAAGAACTGACATTTGAAGTAAAAGCTGTCTGCAACGGAGCATTGGATGAGGTGGCTGGAGAAGCAATGGGTCCAGAACAGTATAGCGATGGATTCTGCACATAGCTGCTTAGTCTGTCTAGATTTTGCTCTTCTTGTTCATGCTCTTTAAGTTTGGTGATGAAATCATTTAGATCCATTCCTTCAAATCCCTCACCATTCTTCAAGATCATGATGAAAGGCCTCCACCTCTTTGGTAGTGCCTTAGACAAAGTCTCCACTTGTTAGCGTTCGGAAATCTGCACCCCCAGACTATCCATTTCACTGAGAAGATGGTTGTATCTGTTGATCAGATCTGGAAGTTTCTCATTTACGTATGACGTGAAGTGATCAAACTCCTTCCTTAACTGAGATGCCTTGAGCTCCTTCAGAGATGCATTCCCCTCATTCCTCTTTTGTAAGGCGTTCCACAGGGAACGTGACGTTCTGTATCGTCGGAATTGATGAAAGATCTCATTCGGAATAGCTTGAATAAGGTAGGAATAAGCTTTCTTCTCCGCATCATACGCCTTACGTTGATCATCACTCATTTGATCATAGGGAACTTCAATGTTCCCTTCTCCCTTTGGCACAACGTAATCGGCAGAGATGGCACGATGTAACCTTGGATCTACTCCATCAATAAAGATCTCAAACCTTGGTTTCCAGAATGGGTAGTATTCCATGGTTAGTAGTCGGGGTACTTTATTAATGCCTCCATGTTCATTGTCCATTATTAAGTTACTTAATGCGGTTATTGTTTGTTTGGCAACCATTGCACTCATGTCAGACATTTTAGAACTCTTCGCACGGAATGAAGAACACTTCGCACGATCACAGAGCACTACGCACGAAGTTAAAGACCTACGTACGGAATGACTCGAAAACACACAGACTGTACTACGCACGAACTGAGAACCTAGTACGCACGGATTTCAATGACTACGCACGGAGTACTTAAAATATTTTTAAAGGAAAAATTATCACACAGACTCAACACGCACGTAATAGATTTACCACGCACGCGTTGAGGACCTACTACGTACGGAATGAACACACAGCCTATGGAAGATTCTAGAAGATCAACGACACTACGCACGCACTAAGGATCACTACGCACGCACAAGGAATCACTTCGCACGAGTAAAACTCAAACAGTTAACGTAAAAACACGACCTTTTTAACGCAAAACGACCTATTTTCGACCTACTAACCGGTTTAAAAACGACGAAAAGGACAAACACACAGGCCTAATCGACACCTAGATCACGAAATCCTAAAGGAAAAGTGATCAATCAAAGCACAAGGCTCTGATACCACTTTGTAGGACCGGCTGGGGGACGGGGTTCTAAACTAAACTAAAACACCCTAATGCTAGGACTGATCTAGGATGAGAAATAGTGCGGAATATCTATTTCCCAAACCTCCTAAGGATTCTAAGATCTGCTTAGGTGTCCGGCACACAGTAACACTAAGAAACACACAGAGTAGAAACAAGAACACACTCTAAGAACTCACACAGAGATGCTTAAGGCTGCCCTTGGATTCGGATTAAACACACAGTATTCGTTTACGAGGCTTAAAGTCGCGATTTAGTACGGCTTAAGGTCTTATGAGGTCGATTACAAAGGCTCCCGTAAAATACTTGATTGATTCGTCGATTACGTAGGTTACTCGCTCGATCCCCGCGCTAATGCGAGATTAGGCGGTATTTATAGAGTAATTAAAGTCACTACGCACGTGATGAACTTCACTGCGCACGTAGCTAGTCCAGTACGCACGTACTGGTTATTTTAATAATAATTAATTAGTTTTAAACCGACCTACTCACTACGCGCGTAGTGAGCTCCACTACGCACGTAGTGAGCCTGACTTCGCACGTGGTGATCTTTCACCTAAACTTAAACTTCTAAACACACATCAACACATGATTAAGTACTTGTAAGCTTAAGATCATCACAAAGAATCACTAAGAATATATACACATGCAAACCATTAATCAAAACACATTTGAATTAACATTTCAAGTAAACATGTATGTATTTGATTGATAAGAACTAGGGATTCACAATTATGCACCAACAGAATGATCTTTAACCACAAGAACCCTGTTTTGCACATAACATGTTGTATTCACTGCTTCTGCCCAGAAGGTAATTGGAAGCTTTGAGTCTTCCAGCATGGTTCTAGCAACTTATATTAGAGTTATGTTCCTTCTTTCTGCAACTCCATTCTGTTGAGGTGTCCTGGGTGCACTAAACTGTCTTGTAATACCCTTTTGAACACAAAAATCCTCTAAATTTGAGTTTCTGAACTCTGTTCCATTGTCACTTCTCATCATCTTAACCTTTGATCCCAGTTGGTTTTCAATTCTTATCACAAAATACTTGAGTATTTCACTTGTCTCATCTTTACTCTTAAGAAAGTACACCCATGTGAATCTTGAGTAGTCATCAATAATAACCAAGCAGTAAGATTTCTTTCCAATACTCATTACATTTGTAGGACCAAACAAGTCCATATGCAACAGATATAAAGGATCAGTAATGAAGTTTACTTCTTTTGACTTATGAGAGGTTTTGTGCTGCTTACATTTCAAACATGAAACACAATGATCATTGCAAGTAAATTCCTTTTGAGGTAACCCTCTCACCAGTCCTTGTTTGACTAATTTGTTCATGGTTTTGACATTCACATGGCACATTCTTCTATGCCATAAAGAGAATTCATCAGCTGTTGCCTTAGATAAAAAACAAGCTTCTTCTGAGATTGGTGATGTCATTGCCATGTTCAAACAGTAGACATTATCATTCCTTAGTGTTCTTAACAAAATCTGACTTTCATCCAGTATTTTGAAACCTGGAGCAAGAATAATACATTCCTGTTCTGTAAACAGAATGCTATTTTTCTTATCACACACTTGTGAAACACTCAGCAAATTGTACTTCATTTGTTCAACATAGAAAACATCAGAGAAATTTAGCTTTCCATTTGAAACTTGTCCTTTTCGTGTAATCTTTCCACCTTTGACATCCCCTCCAAAGGCAACATATCCACCATCACATTTTTCAAACTTTTGAAGACAATCCCTGTCTCCAGTCATGTGCCTAGAGCAGCCACTATCCACATGCCATATATTCTTCTTTCTCATAGGTGGCTTTCCCTGCACATCATCAAAAAACAAGTTAGTTTCTTTTAGAAACCCAAGCCTGTGTGGTCTTGGGTTTTCCTTCAGCATTGAAATAAGTAAATTGCTTTAAAACTTGTGAATGTTTCAAATGAGCATTGTTTACAACATCATGAGAAATCAATCTTGAATCAAGATTGTCTTTTGTTGAAACAAATATCCTTTGACCTGTGTTTGAAGTCACCTGTTTCACGTTACCTATATTAACTTTTTCAACATTCTTTCCTTTAGGCACAAACTTTTGAATTACTACAGGTTTTCCTTTGACAAACTGTTTTGGTGTTCTAGGTTTTTTAAGCCTTGGAGACAAGTTAGACCTTGCCTTTTTGTTTATAGGATTATGAAAGCACTGTTTTGCAATATGATTCAACTTTCCACAAATAAAACATGCTTTAGGCTTAATTTTCTTTATGATCACACCATAGTTTTGAGACATCTTTTGATTCCAGTTTCGTTGATTACCTCTTGCCTTTGTCTGTTGTAATGGTTTGTGCCCTGAGGAAGATGCTTGTTGTGTGGCATGAGATGTGTGTGCAACTTTCTTTTGTTCATGTAATTCAAACTCTGGTTTAAGATCAACAGAGACCTCCTTTGTAAAATCCTTATCATTCCTGTACTTTTCAACTACCTCTTTAGTTGGAGGAATGTAAGTTTGATTGAATGGAGGAGACACCTCTTTATATCCTAATCCAAATTTTAATTTATCATGAATTTGACTTTGAATAATGTTTTCAATTGTTTTAGAAGCATATTGAAACTTGTCAATGTCAAGTTTAACCTTTTCAGACCTTTGCAATCCAATGTTAAGTTGATTCTTGACTTCTTCTAGTTCAAAAACAAGTTTTTTGTAACACCCGCGTTTAGGGCCTAGTTGTTTCGTGGCGGTGGTAAGTTATTTAATTGTTTATATTAGTATATTTGATTGTTAATAATTATTTGCTATTTATTTATATATTTATTTGATGCTTGCTTGGTATTTAATTTGGACCGCGAGGTAAAAGGTAAAAATATTAGTTTAATATTTTTATATGATATTGGTACCATATGATTCGTTTTTATACGAGGGTCCCGAATATTACCTCGTTGCATGTTTTTGACTTGAGTAGGACCGCTTTATTTAGGTTTCTGTATCTCAGATATCAGTGTTTGCACTGTGTAGTGTAATATGTTCAGTCTTGACCTATATATATATATAGCTTTTGGATTGTTTGTTCTCATTGTTGGCTGCATAAGAGAAGAGAGAAAAGAATTTTTTTCACACATTCACAACTTGAGTCCGTAAATCTGTTTTCGAGTTCTAAAGCGAGAGTTAACGGTTGATTTTCGAGCAAGAGGTGTGTTGTGTTGTTTATGTCGGGTTTTGTTTAGGAAGTTCTTGAATGTTGTGTTTTAGTCGTGCGAAGTGGAGTCCATTACGTGCGTAGTGACTCCATTACGTGCGAAGTGAATGTTGAAGAAGATGATGTCGATAGGTTTTGGTCGCACGAAGTGAGTTCCACTACGTGCGTACCAGTTCCCATTGTGTGCGAAGTGGGTTAGCCACTTCGTTAGTTTGAAGTTCAATACGTGCGAAGTGGAGTCCACTACGTGCGTAGTGACTCCATTACGTGTGTAGTGATTCAGATGTTAATTCTGTAATTTAATTGCTTGTAGCCAATGAGAGTTGTCGTTTTTGTAAATTGGAATGTAATCTCAATTACTGACTAAGTTATGATGTGTTTTAGGAAACGAGAAGGCTCAGTGAAATTAGAATACTGAGTGTGGTGTTGGAGAACACAGGTGAGTGGACTTTAATACACCAGTGGTTTTAGTTGTAACTGTTATGGTTACTTGGATTTTATGCGATTAATCATGCGATAGACTGTTTAGTCTGATATGATTGTTTGATTATACGATTAATCATGCGATAGACTGTTTAGTCTGATATGATTGTTTGATTGGTTATGTGATGATTATTGAAATTGTGTCCAAGATATGAGTATCAAGGCATGAAATTGTGCTCATGATGTTTGTTGCAGAGGTCAGCTAAGCGTGGTTTTGGGCTGGGTCAGTTGCTTCTGGTTAGGCAGTTTTAGATCCTCTGTCGCATTTGTTGTAGCAGAGGGGGTTTAACTGTGCCAGTTAGCAGATGGCTATCGGTAGATCATTGCTATGGCCAGCATTGATCGTAGGCTCGGCAGAGCCGCCGGTCCTTTGATATTTGAGATAAACTGTTCATGTGATTGTTGTGGTTCTGCTTTAATTGCTTGTGGCTTGATTTTCATTCACTTAGCTTTGTGCTAATTCCCCACCTTAACTATCTGTTTCAGGTTTTGAGGGCACGGTAGGTTGCAGCTTTTGTGTACAGGGAAAGTTTGACCGTAGCTCTGATATTTTGGGTTTTAGAATGATGAGCCATACTTTATAAATGTTTTGTAACACTAAAGGAAGTACTGTATGTTTGTACAGTGTTGGCTTTAATTTTAATGTTATTTTCGTTTTAGTTTTATAACGTATTACTTCCGCTGTGATTTAAAAAAAAAATATGGCTTGTATTTTTGCGGTGTTACAATTTGGTATCAGAGCCCTGGTTTGGAATGCGAGCACGTTTAGAGTGTTCAATTCCCAAATCTTGGCTCGAGGTTGGTCAAACCTTTCCTGTGGGGGAATTAGAGTGTTTGGATTTGTTGTGTGTGTGTACTAACGGTTGTCTAATAAGTTTGGAGGTGATGTGATTGTAATAGATATGGCAAGTCAAGAGATCCCAACCGAGATTCCGGTGACCCTTGCTCAGGCTGGAACTTCTACAATTCCAGTTTTAGAGAATCCAGTAATAGTCAACACTTCGGGTAGAGAATTAGATACAACTCAGAATGACTATATATTTCAACTTGAAAGTGAACTTCAGGAGCTTCGAGAAACAGTTCACAATTTTGAGCAGCAGAGGTTGATACAGAATTCTCAAACACCGATTCCAACAGCAGCTGTTGCTACAGTGTCAACAACACCACCACTTTCAGTACCATTTTCTGTTCCATATTCTACTGTTGCTTCACAGGGTGCACAACAGCCGATTATCTATCAATTTACTGCACCAGGAGCTTATCCCTACTAAGGATTTGGTCAACATAATAAATTTAAGCAATTCATGGATTGTAGACCTTCAGAGTATAGCGGTAGTACGGATCCCAATATAACTTTGAATTGGTTGAGGGAGATGACCAAGGCCTTGGATACTGCGGAATGCGAGGAGAAAGTGCGAGTATTATATGCTACTCAAAGACTCAAAGGAGATGCCATGGTATGGTGGGATTCGATTACCGGTCATTTTACAAAGCAGCAGATGAGTAGTATTACTTGGGAGCAATTTGAGGGAAAGGTTTGTGAGCAATACTGTGGATCTTTTGAGATGGAACGAATCAAGAAGGAGTTCATGGATTTGCAGATGACCGATAATATGTCTGTGGATGAATTGATTAGGCAATTCAATGAGAAATTACGATTTGCACAGCAGTGGGTTCCGGACGAAGCTTCAAGAGTTCAGCATTTTGTGAGAGCTTTGCATCCAGATTACAGGAGTGCTACCAGGTGGGCTAGCACTTTATCTCAAGCTTTTACCCTAGCTAAGTCAGCCGAGGGTGATGCTCAAGCCAAGGAGAAGTTGAATAAAGATAGAATTTCTCAACAGAAATCCCGGTTTGATTATTTTAATACCCAACATCGGCAGGGAACTCAAGGAGGTCCGGGAAGTCAACGACAAGGACAGGGTCAGGGTCAGAGCAGTCAGAATCGTAGGCTTATATCTGGTGGGTCTACCCAGAGAGCCCCGTGGTGTAATAAATGTAAGTCTTTTCATCATGGACTTTGTACCCTACAGACAGCCAGATGTATGCGTTGTGGTCAGTTTGGGCATGAATTGAAGAATTGTAGATTTCCGAGGAGTGTTTGTTGGAATTGTCAAAAGGAGGGGCACAGAGTAGGTGAGTGCCGTGTGGGTAAGAAATCGGGGACTGGGTCGGTATCGGGATCGGTTGTGGGATCTTCGTCCGCTTCAGGACAGAAAAGGAAGAACCCTCCGTCAGCTGAGGGTAGAGCATTCCGGATGTCAGTAGATGATGCTGCTGCTACTGATGATGTCATCACGGGTATGTTTCTCATAAATTCTATACCTGCACGTGTGTTATTTGATTCTGGTGCCAATCGTTCATTTATTTCTGTGGCATTTTGTGATAAATTGAAATTGCCTACTTCAAATGTTGCTGCTCCATTAGAAGTAGAGATAGCTGATGGTAAAACGGTTCCAGTCACAACGGCTGTGTCTGGGGCTGAAATTGATATTGATGGTTCATGTTTTCCTGTTTCTTTTCTGTTAATGCCTATAGTTGGTTTTGATGCTGTTATGGGTATGGATTGGTTGAGTCAGAACCGAGCTATTATTAAATGCCATAGAAAACTGATTTCATTTCCTTTACCTGATGGGTCATACGTAGTGGCTCGCGGGGAGAGGGTTAGACCTGCTTTTCCTATTATCTCGTATATGAAGGCTAGAAAATCTCTGGCCAAAGGGTGTGAATCCTACCTTGCTCATGTGGTTGATGTTAAAAAGGAGAAACCGTTTGTTTCTGATATTCGGGTGGTTTCGGAATACCCGGAAGTGTTTCCCGATGAATTACCTGGGTTGCCTCCGGTTCGTGAGGTAGAATATAGGATTGATTTTATTCCAGGTTCGAGCCCAGTGGCTAAAGCTCCTTACAGGTTAGATCCTTCTGAAATCCGTGAGATGATGACACAGATTCAGGATTTGTTAGACAGGGGTTTTATTCGTCCTAGTTCTTCTCCGTGGGGTGCACCGGTTTTGTTTGTGAAAAAGAAAGACGGCACTTTGCGTATGTGTATTGACTACAGGGAATTGAATAAGAGAACGGTTAAAAATAAATACCCTTTACCCAGAATTGATGATTTGTTTGATCAGCTGCAGGGTGCTTCTTATTTTTCTAAAATTGATCTGCGCTCGGGTTATCACCAGGTACGTGTTTCTGAAGCTGATGTTCCTAAAACCGCTTTCCGTACCAGATATGGTCATTATGAGTTTTTAGTTATGCCTTTCGGTTTAACTAACGCCCCTGCTGTATTTATGGATTTAATGAATCGGGTCTGTCGGCCGTTTTTAGATAAATTCGTGATTGTATTTATTGATGACATCTTGGTTTATTCTAAAACTGAGTCCGAGCACGAACTTCATTTGAGGCAAGTTTTAGAAACTTTAAATCGGGAGCAACTTTTTGCAAAATTTTCTAAATGTGAGTTCTGGATGCGGGAGATTCAATTTTTGGGGCATGTTATCTGTAAAGATGGGGTTAAAGTCGATCCGGCTAAAGTTGAAGCAGTTATGAACTGGAGTGCTCCTAAAACATCATCTGAGATTAAAAGTTTTCTGGGATTGGCGGGTTATTATCGCAGATTTATTAAAGATTTTTCGAAAATTGCGAGTCCTATAACGAAATTAACCCGTAAAGATGTGCCATTTAAGTGGAATAATGAACAGGAGACGGCTTTTCAGACGTTGAAACAACTATTATGTCAGGCTCCTATTCTTGCACTACCTGATGGTTCTGATGAATTTGTAGTGTACTGTGACGCTTCCTTTGCAGGTTTGGGTTGTGTTTTAATGCAGCATGATCGGGTTATTGCTTATGCTTCACGGCAATTAAAACCACACGAGAAGAATTATCCAACCCATGATTTAGAACTTGCAGCTGTAGTCTTTGCGTTGAAACTGTGGAGGCATTACTTATATGGTACGAAATGTGTTATTTGTACTGATCATAAGAGTCTGCAGTATGTATTTTCCCAGAAAGAACTTAATATGCGGCAGAGACGGTGGTTAGAACTCATTAAGGATTATGATTGTGAGATTCGATATCACCCGGGGAAAGCAAATGTTGTAGCAGATGCTTTGAGCCGCAAGGGAGCTGGTGATAATATTCGATTTATGCGAGTTGAGATCGTTTCTGACTTAGTGGATAGGCTTAAATCTGCTCAGTTAGAAGCTTTAAAAGATGAAAATCTGAAGTTAGAGATTATGATGAAGAGAAAAGATGATTTGATTAATGATTCGCGCGGATTGAAGACTTATCAGTCCCGTGTGTGGGTGCCATTGCTTGGAGAGCTTCGGGGTTTGATTTTGGCAGAGGCTCACAAGTCAAGATTATCTGTTCATCCTGGTAGCACGAAAATGTACAACGATCTTAAAGTGCTGTATTGGTGGCCTACTATGAAGACAGATGTTGCAAAGTTTGTGGGAACGTGTCATATTTGTGCTCAGGTCAAAGCAGAGCACCAGAAACCTTACGGGTCTTTGAAACAGCTGGAGATACCAGAGTGGAAATGGGAACACATCACGATGGATTTTGTATCCAAACTTCCATGTACGCAGCGGAAACATGATAAAATTTGGGTGATTGTTGACCGTTTGACGAAGAGTGCTCACTTTCTTGCCACTAGTGAGACAGCTTCACTCAGCAGATTAGCTCAGTTGTACATTGATGAGATTGTATCACGGCACGGTATTCCTCTTTCTATTGTTTTTGATCGAGATCCCAGATTTGTTTCTAACTTTTGGAGGAGTTTACAGCATGCATTGGGGACGCGTGTTAATTTGAGTACAGCTTATCATCCTCAGACAGACGGTCAGAGTGAGCGTACTATTCAGACACTTGAGGATATGTTACGCGCCTGTGTGTTAGAATATGGTGGGTCTTGGGATTCACACTTGCCTTTGATTGAATTTGCGTATAATAATTCTTATCACTCGAGTATCGGTATGCCACCTTATGAGATGTTATACGGTCGTCGCTGTCGTACTCCTACTTGTTGGTTAGAAGCAGGTGAGAAACAGTTTGCGGGTCCCGATATTGTTCAGATGACGGCTGAGAAAGTTGCTATTGCTCGGGAAAAGTTGAAAGTTGCTAGAGACAGACAAAAGATGTATGCAGATTCACGCCGCAGACCAGTTACGTTTGTTGAAGGTGAGTTAGTTTATCTGAAAGTTTCTCCGTGGAAAGGGGTTATTTGCTTTGGGAAACGTGGGAAACTAGCTCCACGATATATTGGTCCGTTTCGCATAAGACAAATAGTCAACGACCAGACTGTTACTCTTGATCTTCCGCCAGAGTTAGCGGGTATTCATGATACTTTTAATGTCTGTTACTTACGTAAATGTAATGTTGAGGATGAAAGTCAGATTCTCCCAGTACATGATCTGAAAGTTGATTCGAAAAAGCGATTAATAGAAGAACCAGTTGAGATAGTTGATCGTAAAACAACGAAGCTTCGGAGGAAAGAGATTCCTATG
Organism: Pulicaria dysenterica; assembly: GCA_947179395.2. Classification (NCBI taxonomy): domain Eukaryota; kingdom Viridiplantae; phylum Streptophyta; class Magnoliopsida; order Asterales; family Asteraceae; genus Pulicaria; species Pulicaria dysenterica. The sequence goes on from OX359291.1 coordinate 12,290,424, forward strand.
GTTTTGATTAAATGGAAGCATAGTTTGGGTTCAGATTTAACATGGGAGATCGAGGCAGACATGAGGAACCGGTACCCTAGCCTATTTGAGCGCGATGAGATTCCGGGGACGGAATCTTCTTTAGGGGGAGAGATTTGTAACACCCGCGTTTAGGGCCTAGTTGTTTCGTGGCGGTGGTAAGTTATTTAATTGTTTATATTAGTATATTTGATTGTTAATAATTATTTGCTATTTATTTATATATTTATTTGATGCTTGCTTGGTATTTAATTTGGACCGCGAGGTAAAAGGTAAAAATATTAGTTTAATATTTTTATATGATATTGGTACCATATGATTCGTTTTTATACGAGGGTCCCGAATATTACCTCGTTGCATGTTTTTGACTTGAGTAGGACCGCTTTATTTAGGTTTCTGTATCTCAGATATCAGTGTTTGCACTGTGTAGTGTAATATGTTCAGTCTTGACCTATATATATATATAGCTTTTGGATTGTTTGTTCTCATTGTTGGCTGCATAAGAGAAGAGAGAAAAGAATTTTTTTCACACATTCACAACTTGAGTCCGTAAATCTGTTTTCGAGTTCTAAAGCGAGAGTTAACGGTTGATTTTCGAGCAAGAGGTGTGTTGTGTTGTTTATGTCGGGTTTTGTTTAGGAAGTTCTTGAATGTTGTGTTTTAGTCGTGCGAAGTGGAGTCCATTACGTGCGTAGTGACTCCATTACGTGCGAAGTGAATGTTGAAGAAGATGATGTCGATAGGTTTTGGTCGCACGAAGTGAGTTCCACTACGTGCGTACCAGTTCCCATTGTGTGCGAAGTGGGTTAGCCACTTCGTTAGTTTGAAGTTCAATACGTGCGAAGTGGAGTCCACTACGTGCGTAGTGACTCCATTACGTGTGTAGTGATTCAGATGTTAATTCTGTAATTTAATTGCTTGTAGCCAATGAGAGTTGTCGTTTTTGTAAATTGGAATGTAATCTCAATTACTGACTAAGTTATGATGTGTTTTAGGAAACGAGAAGGCTCAGTGAAATTAGAATACTGAGTGTGGTGTTGGAGAACACAGGTGAGTGGACTTTAATACACCAGTGGTTTTAGTTGTAACTGTTATGGTTACTTGGATTTTATGCGATTAATCATGCGATAGACTGTTTAGTCTGATATGATTGTTTGATTATACGATTAATCATGCGATAGACTGTTTAGTCTGATATGATTGTTTGATTGGTTATGTGATGATTATTGAAATTGTGTCCAAGATATGAGTATCAAGGCATGAAATTGTGCTCATGATGTTTGTTGCAGAGGTCAGCTAAGCGTGGTTTTGGGCTGGGTCAGTTGCTTCTGGTTAGGCAGTTTTAGATCCTCTGTCGCATTTGTTGTAGCAGAGGGGGTTTAACTGTGCCAGTTAGCAGATGGCTATCGGTAGATCATTGCTATGGCCAGCATTGATCGTAGGCTCGGCAGAGCCGCCGGTCCTTTGATATTTGAGATAAACTGTTCATGTGATTGTTGTGGTTCTGCTTTAATTGCTTGTGGCTTGATTTTCATTCACTTAGCTTTGTGCTAATTCCCCACCTTAACTATCTGTTTCAGGTTTTGAGGGCACGGTAGGTTGCAGCTTTTGTGTACAGGGAAAGTTTGACCGTAGCTCTGATATTTTGGGTTTTAGAATGATGAGCCATACTTTATAAATGTTTTGTAACACTAAAGGAAGTACTGTATGTTTGTACAGTGTTGGCTTTAATTTTAATGTTATTTTCGTTTTAGTTTTATAACGTATTACTTCCGCTGTGATTTAAAAAAAAAATATGGCTTGTATTTTTGCGGTGTTACAATTTGGTATCAGAGCCCTGGTTTGGAATGCGAGCACGTTTAGAGTGTTCAATTCCCAAATCTTGGCTCGAGGTTGGTCAAACCTTTCCTGTGGGGGAATTAGAGTGTTTGGATTTGTTGTGTGTGTGTACTAACGGTTGTCTAATAAGTTTGGAGGTGATGTGATTGTAATAGATATGGCAAGTCAAGAGATCCCAACCGAGATTCCGGTGACCCTTGCTCAGGCTGGAACTTCTACAATTCCAGTTTTAGAGAATCCAGTAATAGTCAACACTTCGGGTAGAGAATTAGATACAACTCAGAATGACTATATATTTCAACTTGAAAGTGAACTTCAGGAGCTTCGAGAAACAGTTCACAATTTTGAGCAGCAGAGGTTGATACAGAATTCTCAAACACCGATTCCAACAGCAGCTGTTGCTACAGTGTCAACAACACCACCACTTTCAGTACCATTTTCTGTTCCATATTCTACTGTTGCTTCACAGGGTGCACAACAGCCGATTATCTATCAATTTACTGCACCAGGAGCTTATCCCTACTAAGGATTTGGTCAACATAATAAATTTAAGCAATTCATGGATTGTAGACCTTCAGAGTATAGCGGTAGTACGGATCCCAATATAACTTTGAATTGGTTGAGGGAGATGACCAAGGCCTTGGATACTGCGGAATGCGAGGAGAAAGTGCGAGTATTATATGCTACTCAAAGACTCAAAGGAGATGCCATGGTATGGTGGGATTCGATTACCGGTCATTTTACAAAGCAGCAGATGAGTAGTATTACTTGGGAGCAATTTGAGGGAAAGGTTTGTGAGCAATACTGTGGATCTTTTGAGATGGAACGAATCAAGAAGGAGTTCATGGATTTGCAGATGACCGATAATATGTCTGTGGATGAATTGATTAGGCAATTCAATGAGAAATTACGATTTGCACAGCAGTGGGTTCCGGACGAAGCTTCAAGAGTTCAGCATTTTGTGAGAGCTTTGCATCCAGATTACAGGAGTGCTACCAGGTGGGCTAGCACTTTATCTCAAGCTTTTACCCTAGCTAAGTCAGCCGAGGGTGATGCTCAAGCCAAGGAGAAGTTGAATAAAGATAGAATTTCTCAACAGAAATCCCGGTTTGATTATTTTAATACCCAACATCGGCAGGGAACTCAAGGAGGTCCGGGAAGTCAACGACAAGGACAGGGTCAGGGTCAGAGCAGTCAGAATCGTAGGCTTATATCTGGTGGGTCTACCCAGAGAGCCCCGTGGTGTAATAAATGTAAGTCTTTTCATCATGGACTTTGTACCCTACAGACAGCCAGATGTATGCGTTGTGGTCAGTTTGGGCATGAATTGAAGAATTGTAGATTTCCGAGGAGTGTTTGTTGGAATTGTCAAAAGGAGGGGCACAGAGTAGGTGAGTGCCGTGTGGGTAAGAAATCGGGGACTGGGTCGGTATCGGGATCGGTTGTGGGATCTTCGTCCGCTTCAGGACAGAAAAGGAAGAACCCTCCGTCAGCTGAGGGTAGAGCATTCCGGATGTCAGTAGATGATGCTGCTGCTACTGATGATGTCATCACGGGTATGTTTCTCATAAATTCTATACCTGCACGTGTGTTATTTGATTCTGGTGCCAATCGTTCATTTATTTCTGTGGCATTTTGTGATAAATTGAAATTGCCTACTTCAAATGTTGCTGCTCCATTAGAAGTAGAGATAGCTGATGGTAAAACGGTTCCAGTCACAACGGCTGTGTCTGGGGCTGAAATTGATATTGATGGTTCATGTTTTCCTGTTTCTTTTCTGTTAATGCCTATAGTTGGTTTTGATGCTGTTATGGGTATGGATTGGTTGAGTCAGAACCGAGCTATTATTAAATGCCATAGAAAACTGATTTCATTTCCTTTACCTGATGGGTCATACGTAGTGGCTCGCGGGGAGAGGGTTAGACCTGCTTTTCCTATTATCTCGTATATGAAGGCTAGAAAATCTCTGGCCAAAGGGTGTGAATCCTACCTTGCTCATGTGGTTGATGTTAAAAAGGAGAAACCGTTTGTTTCTGATATTCGGGTGGTTTCGGAATACCCGGAAGTGTTTCCCGATGAATTACCTGGGTTGCCTCCGGTTCGTGAGGTAGAATATAGGATTGATTTTATTCCAGGTTCGAGCCCAGTGGCTAAAGCTCCTTACAGGTTAGATCCTTCTGAAATCCGTGAGATGATGACACAGATTCAGGATTTGTTAGACAGGGGTTTTATTCGTCCTAGTTCTTCTCCGTGGGGTGCACCGGTTTTGTTTGTGAAAAAGAAAGACGGCACTTTGCGTATGTGTATTGACTACAGGGAATTGAATAAGAGAACGGTTAAAAATAAATACCCTTTACCCAGAATTGATGATTTGTTTGATCAGCTGCAGGGTGCTTCTTATTTTTCTAAAATTGATCTGCGCTCGGGTTATCACCAGGTACGTGTTTCTGAAGCTGATGTTCCTAAAACCGCTTTCCGTACCAGATATGGTCATTATGAGTTTTTAGTTATGCCTTTCGGTTTAACTAACGCCCCTGCTGTATTTATGGATTTAATGAATCGGGTCTGTCGGCCGTTTTTAGATAAATTCGTGATTGTATTTATTGATGACATCTTGGTTTATTCTAAAACTGAGTCCGAGCACGAACTTCATTTGAGGCAAGTTTTAGAAACTTTAAATCGGGAGCAACTTTTTGCAAAATTTTCTAAATGTGAGTTCTGGATGCGGGAGATTCAATTTTTGGGGCATGTTATCTGTAAAGATGGGGTTAAAGTCGATCCGGCTAAAGTTGAAGCAGTTATGAACTGGAGTGCTCCTAAAACATCATCTGAGATTAAAAGTTTTCTGGGATTGGCGGGTTATTATCGCAGATTTATTAAAGATTTTTCGAAAATTGCGAGTCCTATAACGAAATTAACCCGTAAAGATGTGCCATTTAAGTGGAATAATGAACAGGAGACGGCTTTTCAGACGTTGAAACAACTATTATGTCAGGCTCCTATTCTTGCACTACCTGATGGTTCTGATGAATTTGTAGTGTACTGTGACGCTTCCTTTGCAGGTTTGGGTTGTGTTTTAATGCAGCATGATCGGGTTATTGCTTATGCTTCACGGCAATTAAAACCACACGAGAAGAATTATCCAACCCATGATTTAGAACTTGCAGCTGTAGTCTTTGCGTTGAAACTGTGGAGGCATTACTTATATGGTACGAAATGTGTTATTTGTACTGATCATAAGAGTCTGCAGTATGTATTTTCCCAGAAAGAACTTAATATGCGGCAGAGACGGTGGTTAGAACTCATTAAGGATTATGATTGTGAGATTCGATATCACCCGGGGAAAGCAAATGTTGTAGCAGATGCTTTGAGCCGCAAGGGAGCTGGTGATAATATTCGATTTATGCGAGTTGAGATCGTTTCTGACTTAGTGGATAGGCTTAAATCTGCTCAGTTAGAAGCTTTAAAAGATGAAAATCTGAAGTTAGAGATTATGATGAAGAGAAAAGATGATTTGATTAATGATTCGCGCGGATTGAAGACTTATCAGTCCCGTGTGTGGGTGCCATTGCTTGGAGAGCTTCGGGGTTTGATTTTGGCAGAGGCTCACAAGTCAAGATTATCTGTTCATCCTGGTAGCACGAAAATGTACAACGATCTTAAAGTGCTGTATTGGTGGCCTACTATGAAGACAGATGTTGCAAAGTTTGTGGGAACGTGTCATATTTGTGCTCAGGTCAAAGCAGAGCACCAGAAACCTTACGGGTCTTTGAAACAGCTGGAGATACCAGAGTGGAAATGGGAACACATCACGATGGATTTTGTATCCAAACTTCCATGTACGCAGCGGAAACATGATAAAATTTGGGTGATTGTTGACCGTTTGACGAAGAGTGCTCACTTTCTTGCCACTAGTGAGACAGCTTCACTCAGCAGATTAGCTCAGTTGTACATTGATGAGATTGTATCACGGCACGGTATTCCTCTTTCTATTGTTTTTGATCGAGATCCCAGATTTGTTTCTAACTTTTGGAGGAGTTTACAGCATGCATTGGGGACGCGTGTTAATTTGAGTACAGCTTATCATCCTCAGACAGACGGTCAGAGTGAGCGTACTATTCAGACACTTGAGGATATGTTACGCGCCTGTGTGTTAGAATATGGTGGGTCTTGGGATTCACACTTGCCTTTGATTGAATTTGCGTATAATAATTCTTATCACTCGAGTATCGGTATGCCACCTTATGAGATGTTATACGGTCGTCGCTGTCGTACTCCTACTTGTTGGTTAGAAGCAGGTGAGAAACAGTTTGCGGGTCCCGATATTGTTCAGATGACGGCTGAGAAAGTTGCTATTGCTCGGGAAAAGTTGAAAGTTGCTAGAGACAGACAAAAGATGTATGCAGATTCACGCCGCAGACCAGTTACGTTTGTTGAAGGTGAGTTAGTTTATCTGAAAGTTTCTCCGTGGAAAGGGGTTATTTGCTTTGGGAAACGTGGGAAACTAGCTCCACGATATATTGGTCCGTTTCGCATAAGACAAATAGTCAACGACCAGACTGTTACTCTTGATCTTCCGCCAGAGTTAGCGGGTATTCATGATACTTTTAATGTCTGTTACTTACGTAAATGTAATGTTGAGGATGAAAGTCAGATTCTCCCAGTACATGATCTGAAAGTTGATTCGAAAAAGCGATTAATAGAAGAACCAGTTGAGATAGTTGATCGTAAAACAACGAAGCTTCGGAGGAAAGAGATTCCTATGGTTTTGATTAAATGGAAGCATAGTTTGGGTTCAGATTTAACATGGGAGATCGAGGCAGACATGAGGAACCGGTACCCTAGCCTATTTGAGCGCGATGAGATTCCGGGGACGGAATCTTCTTTAGGGGGAGAGATTTGTAACACCCGCGTTTAGGGCCTAGTTGTTTCGTGGCGGTGGTAAGTTATTTAATTGTTTATATTAGTATATTTGATTGTTAATAATTATTTGCTATTTATTTATATATTTATTTGATGCTTGCTTGGTATTTAATTTGGACCGCGAGGTAAAAGGTAAAAATATTAGTTTAATATTTTTATATGATATTGGTACCATATGATTCGTTTTTATACGAGGGTCCCGAATATTACCTCGTTGCATGTTTTTGACTTGAGTAGGACCGCTTTATTTAGGTTTCTGTATCTCAGATATCAGTGTTTGCACTGTGTAGTGTAATATGTTCAGTCTTGACCTATATATATATAGCTTTTGGATTGTTTGTTCTCATTGTTGGCTGCATAAGAGAAGAGAGAAAAGAATTTTTTTCACACATTCACAACTTGAGTCCGTAAATCTGTTTTCGAGTTCTAAAGCGAGAGTTAACGGTTGATTTTCGAGCAAGAGGTGTGTTGTGTTGTTTATGTCGGGTTTTGTTTAGGAAGTTCTTGAATGTTGTGTTTTAGTCGTGCGAAGTGGAGTCCATTACGTGCGTAGTGACTCCATTACGTGCGAAGTGAATGTTGAAGAAGATGATGTCGATAGGTTTTGGTCGCACGAAGTGAGTTCCACTACGTGCGTACCAGTTCCCATTGTGTGCGAAGTGGGTTAGCCACTTCGTTAGTTTGAAGTTCAATACGTGCGAAGTGGAGTCCACTACGTGCGTAGTGACTCCATTACGTGCGTAGTGATTCAGATGTTAATTCTGTAATTTAATTGCTTGTAGCCAATGAGAGTTGTTGTTTTTGTAAATTGGAATGTAATCTCAATTACTGACTAAGTTATGATGTGTTTCAGGAAACGAGAAGGCTCAGTGAAATTAGAATACTGAGTGTGGTGTTGGAGAACACAGGTGAGTGGACTTTAATACACCAGTGGTTTTAGTTGTAACTGTTATGGTTACTTGGATTTTATGCGATTAATCATGCGATAGACTGTTTAGTCTGATATGATTGTTTGATTATACGATTAATCATGCGATAGACTGTTTAGTCTGATATGATTGTTTGATTGGTTATGTGATGATTATTGAAATTGTGTCCAAGATATGAGTATCAAGGCATGAAATTGTGCTCATGATGTTTGTTGCAGAGGTCAGCTAAGCGTGGTTTTGGGCTGGGTCAGTTGCTTCTGGTTAGGCAGTTTTAGATCCTCTGTCGCATTTGTTGTAGCAGAGGGGGTTTAACTGTGCCAGTTAGCAGATGGCTATCGGTAGATCATTGCTATGGCCAGCATTGATCGTAGGCTCGGCAGAGCCGCCGGTCCTTTGATATTTGAGATAAACTGTTCATGTGATTGTTGTGGTTCTGCTTTAATTGCTTGTGGCTTGATTTTCATTCACTTAGCTTTGTGCTAATTCCCCACCTTAACTATCTGTTTCAGGTTTTGAGGGCACGGTAGGTTGCAGCTTTTGTGTACAGGGAAAGTTTGACCGTAGCTCTGATATTTTGAGTTTTAGAATGATGAGCCATACTTTATAAATGTTTTGTAACACTAAAGGAAGTACTGTATGTTTGTACAGTGTTGGCTTTAATTTTAATGTTATTTTCGTTTTAGTTTTATAACGTATTACTTCCGCTGTGATTTAAAAAAAAAATATGGCTTGTATTTTTGCGGTGTTACATTTTTCATTTTCCCTTTTTAATTGACAAATGTCTTCTTGATACTTTTTCTCATTACTCACATATGCTTTTACCTGTTGTTCAAAACTAGCAATTATTAGACTTGTTTCTCTGCTTCTTTCCTCAGATTTTGACAAAGTTTCACACACAACTTTGTTATGATCCCTGTATTTTCTACCAGTTTGAAGACATTCTTCAGTACAGAGTTTGAGTTTTACCTCCTTTGGCATATCATCTGATTTGATTGAGGTTTCTGCCATTAAAGCTTGATTTGATATGGCAAATTCAGCATGTTCACTCCAATCAAAGTGAGCATCACCTTGTGACACCAGTGTTGTTGAGTTGTTACTTTGAATGTTCCTGTTGGTTGATACTTCCTGTGAACCTTCCTGCCTTCTTTCTCCTCTACATTCCCTTGCAAAGTGTCCATGTTTGTGACATTTGTGACACTCAACCTTGCTTTTGTCAAACCCAGCTTTATCATCTCTTTTAATGCCAAAGTATTTTCTTCCAGTTCTTTGAATGAACCTTTTGGCTCTTAATGTGAGCATAGCCATTTGCCATTTAATATCCATCTCTTCCAAATCATCAGGATGAATCTGTTCTAAATCATCATTCACCAGTGTGGACTTGGCATGACTTGCAAAGAATGCTTCCAGTACATCATCATTTGTTGCATTTACCCTGGATGTTTGAGAACCAGATGTGATTTCACCTATGGATGAGACAAATGCTGCATTTTGAGAGAAGCTTGAAGGCTTCCTTTTTGCTTCCACTTCTGCTTCAAACACCCTAAGATCATTGTAGAGATCATCCAATTCTTTTCCTTCCAGATCATTACTTTGCCTAGATGCAACTGTGTACATAGTCCATTCCTCACCTAGTAACCTTAGAAACTTTCTGTTGACATCATCTTGATCGATTATTACTCCTGCAGTAGCCAATTCTCCAACCAATTTGTTGAATCTGTCAAATGTTTGTGTCATTGTTTCTTCCTTCCCTGCACTAAAGTTCTCATACTGTTGTTTGAGTATAGATCTTTGATTTTGTTTGGTACTTTTTGTTCCAGAGAACCGTTTTTCTAAGGCTTGCCAGAGTTCTTTAGCATGTTCACATCGGCTGAATTGATGTTGATATTCGTTTGGAATAGCCAATAACAGAGTACTCAAAGCCTTCATCTCACTCTGTCTTTCTTTCCTCTCCAAGTCATTCGCTGGAGGATCTCTAGGTAACTTGTTTCCATCAGCATCAAGCTTTTGTGTTCCTTTAGGACCATTCACAATGATATCCCACATCATATAGTCTGTAAGCAGAATATATTGTTTGATCCTTATCTTCCACATATCGAAATCGTTTGGTTTCAACATTGGAACTTTTGTTAACAGCACTCCATCAGCCATGTCACCCATGATGTTTTATATCACTCAAGAACTTCTGTTTTGATATGTTGTTGATGATCTTGGATCCAAAGCTACAACGTAGCTCTGATACCACTTGTCAGGATCAAATCGAACACAAAATTAAAAAAAAAAATCCAAGATGTAAACAACTAGTTTGCGGAAACAACTAATCGAATTATCAAGAACACTGATTATCGAATGCGAATAATAACCATAAGCCCCAATATATTAATTCATGCAAAATCAATACACGTACAACTCTATCTCAGTTGTAAGGGTTTTTCACCTTGAGGCTTGACTACTTTTCTACCGTAGCTAACATCTATATATACTAAGAAATAACAAACCATACGAATTAGTAGATGTTTATCGAGATCATTTAGCTATGGATAGACACAAAGATTATCTTCTCATAGCTATCACTCCAGAACGTTTCGAATTAAAGTTTATCACTAAAACCACGCAAATATCAAAACAAACTTGATCATCATCCTTATCTTCTCCTTGAAAATCGCCGCCTGCATTAACTAGATCAGCTTGTACAAACCATGAGCACCTGCACTAACACCGTATTAACCATCAACTTGTACTAACTATCAAACAGTATTAATCCCTACAAATGTGCTCCATATTTTTTGTTTACGAGACTTCAGGTTTGGCCCTAATTAGCAATCAAACTACTTACTCATATTTCTGTTAGGGTCATGTAAGCTTATTAACTCATCATCTCTGTTAGTGTATTATGTGTTTATGAGGAATTTCAAGCATTAGAATGTATTAAACATTCTTGCCCTTCAAGTGTTTGATGAAATGTCTTAAAGGAGAATTAGTTAAAATCTTTCATAAAACTTTGAATCAGAGCAAAACTTTGGTGAATGTCTTTAGTTAATATAAAATAATGCATTAAAAGGTAATTCTATGTAAATGTTTTCATTACATTATTTTCGGTTCATGACTCATCGACATTTACATATCGGACGTGGTTAATTTATTAGGTGATTAAGCTTCAAAGTGGTAGTGTGTGTTTCAAGTTTTATACTTCGAGATTGAATGGACTCTGTAATCAGATGCATGAAATATCTGTTTTTTTTTTCTATACTTGGGTGGCTTTCTTTGTAGGGTATAAGTAAAACTCAAATGTGTTTCAATTGGTCATGGTTTTTTTATTAAATAAACTCTCGAGAAGGTTCCCATGGTTTTTTTTATTTATCTACTATAGATTTATGTTATCTATTCGTCTCTGTTTTTAAGTTTTTTAGAAAAATTATTAGTGTGTAACAAGTAGATTACTACATTAGTGATTAAATTTAAAACATATTCTTATATTAGTTATGGCTGTACTTAGTAGTTTGTTACCACCAAACGGCAACTGTTATATAACATATGACAAACACATTTCAAGTCTTATTCCCTCTTTTGTTTGCAAAACTATTGGTAGGTAGCTAATGTTAGCATTTGGTGGTGAATATACAAATTAACTGTAGTTTTGCTTATAAACATATACATGACAAGCACACTTCAACCTTATTATATCTTTAATGCTCATGTTAATTTCAAAGGAATCTAAAGTTATTAATCTAATTGATATGCGTGATGATATAATTGGACTTTTTCATGTGATGAGCAGATAACTTAATTGGAGCTGATTATTTCGAAGACATCTAAACTCTAAAGTTCTTGTTCCAATCTCCTCAATTGTAAAGGTAATTTCTTTTTGCTCTAACTATCTAAGTACTCTTAGTTAGTTAGATTCATCATTTTTATTGCTCAATATGTTTGTGACACAATGCGACTCCTCATTCTTGTTATATAGAACTGCACAAACACTTGATAATTTGCTTTTATTTTTTTATTTCCATCTACTTTAGTTTACCTTCTATTCTTACTATCCGGTCATGGTTTTGAAAGGAGATGACATAATTGGTCATCCTCATCATTTGGGCCATGTTATACTTACTTCATTCACATGAATTGTAGTTACTTAACTCTATCTTTCTCTTATTTTTTTAGCTTCAACATGAAAAAATGTTAAAGTTGAGATACGAGAATTTTGTGGATTCAAGGAATGACAACTGTTTTGGAGAAGATATTTGGGCAAATTTGTGTCGAAAAGATCGTGATCTTGATTCTATTGCATGTAGGACCATGAGTACTAAACTCGCCTCTTCCTATCAATTGATGGGTCAAGTTGGAAGATTTGAAGCGAACCTTTGGAATTATGCAAAAGTTGCTAATAGAGAAAACTCTGGACATATGAGTGGTGAATGTAATGATGTCATGAACTTCTAGTATTACCTATGATTGTTTAGTGTTTTGATTATACATTTGGCTATGTATTGCCTATAATTGTTTATGGTTGAAAATATATAACCTTTTATGTAAAATAGTTTTTTTTAGCTACATATGTATCTATTTTCATCTACACAATTCTCTATTTATTTACATATATATGCATATTATTACATATACACATATCATGCTTACAACTTATTGCCCACATAAAAACTTATTTTTACAAACACATTTATAACAATTACCTACATATCAAAATACTTTTACCTACACATATTGAATGACACGTGGCACTAACACTTTGTATGTTATGCCACGTCACCGGACATGTCAACATCCATGTCATCATACAAACAAATTATAATACTTATATTCACACATGTTTATTACTTTTAAACACACATATATGTGTATGTATATCATACGATCTATACCCTCATATAATATATGTGTGAGTAAAGATCTTTACCTACAGGCATGAGCCCACACATGGTTACACTTATTTTATATGTGGGTAAAGATAATTGCTTACATATATAGATATTTTACACACACACACACACACACACATATATATATATATATATATATATATATATATATATATATATATATATATATATATATAGGGGAGGGTTCATTCGAGAACCGTCGTTAGTGCGAGAACCGCGAGAACCAATCTCAGCCGTTCCTTGGATATGGAAAGTATCATGGATGGAGAGCGTGGAGGGATCGAGTGTAGCAGGGTGCATGTGAGGAATTCATGGGTGGGCAATGACATTGAAGGAGGGGGAATTGGACGGCTTAGATTGGTTCTCGCGGTTCTCGCGCTAACAACGGTTCTCGCATGAACTTTTATCTATCTATCTATTTATATATATATATATATATATATATATATATATATATATATATATATATATATATATATATATATATATAGGGTGTGGTTAAACAAAGAACCTCCCTTAAACAAAGAACCTAAAGAACCTCCCTAGTAATGACATGTGGCACATTGTTTAGGCAAAAAAGGAAATTAAAAAAAAAAACAATCGGCGCCTACAGCACCCACAACCAAAACCCACAACAAACTTAAAAAAAACCCCATTTACTTTAAATAATCATAACTCGTTCGTTCTTAACAATTTTAACATAAAAATTATACCGTTAGATTTAGTTTTTCGTCCTCTTTCAAACAAGACCGGACTTGATATATTTCTGAAACTTTTTTTTTTTTGAAATGCAAAGTTTGCATTTTGTGTTGGGTTCATTCAAACTCCAAATGCAAAATCTGAAGTTTGCATTTTGAGCTGGGTTCATTCAAGCTCAAAATGCAAAATCTGTAGTTTGCATTTTGAGCTGGGTAATTCAAGCTTAAATGCAAAATCCGTAGTTTGCATTTTGAGCTGGGTAATTCAAGCCTAAATGCAAAATCCGTAGTTTGCATTTTGAGCTGGGCAATTCAAGCCTAAATGCAAACTCCGTTGTTTGCATTTTGAGCTGGGTTCATTCAAGCCTAAATGCAAAATCCGTAGTTTGCATTTTGAGCTGTGTTCATTGAAACCTAAATACAAAATGCAAAAAACGAAAACGTACATGCTGCCTAAATGCAAACAAAATTTTCATGTTAAAAAAATTTTAGAAAAATATGGGAAGAGTGATCTTGTTTGAAAGAGGATTAAAAAACTAAAAGATTGGTATAATTTTTTTGTTCAAATTCACAAAACTTAAAAGTTATGACAATTTAAAATTTTTGAGGGTTTTTTTTTTAAAAAAATCGAGTTTGTTGGGGGAGGAGGGGAGATTTTCCATGTTTACCCTTTTCTTCCTTAATTAATACATAATAATTACAGTTTTGCCACCAATCAATCTCATCCATTGATTTTGATGATCCAAAGGTCCAGATTGGTTCTTTAGGTTCTTTGTTTAACACATGGTTCTTTATTGATTCAATTTATATATATATATATATATATATATATATATATATATATATATATATATATATATATATATATATATATATATAATATGTATAGGGGAGGGTTTATTCGAGAATCGTTGTTAGTGCGAGAACCAATATCAGCCGTTCCTTGGATATGAGAAGTTCATGGCCGGATAGAGAGGGTGAATGTATAGAGTATGACAGAGTGCATGTAAGGAATTCATGAGTGGACAATGACATTGTAGGAGAGGAAATTGGATGACTTAGATTTGTTCTTGCGGTTCTCGCACTAAGAATGTTTCTCAAATGAACTTCTTCCTATATGTATATATATGTACATATAAATACACACACACATACACACACACACACACACACACACACACACACACACATATATATATATATATATATATATATATATATATATATATATATATATATATATATATATATATATATATATATAGGCAAAAGTTCAAACGAGAACTGTTTTTCGTACGAGAACTGCAAGAACCAATCTGAGCCGTCCAATTCCCCCTCCTTTAATGTCATTGCCCACCCATGAATTTCTCACATGCACCCTGCCACACTTGATCCCCTTCGCGCTCTCCATCCATGAACTTCCCATATTCAAGGAACGACTGAGATTGGTTCTCGCAGTTCTCGTTTGAACTGTCCCATATATATATATATATATATATATATATATATATATATATATATATATATATATATATATATATATATATATATATATATATATATATATATATATATATATATATATATATATATAGACACACACACACACACATATATATATATTTATAAAAATGACTTATTAATAGATGTATTTTGATAATTTGTGAATGAGTCATTTCACATTTGAATATTTATCCAACCATGAATTGCGTCCGGGTGGATAGTTATTAATGAGTGAAAATTGAATTTCCTAAAATACTCCTCATTAATTAACCATTAATGGGTCTCCAAAAATTTTTACCTATCGATTAAATTTTAATCAAGAGCCAACATTGGTTCTAAACGTTCTTGTATAAAAAAAAATTCGTTTGAACCTTCATCTATATATAGGGTAGTTTAGGTCTAGTATATGCTGAACATATAGATCGAACCAATCTCAACCTTTAGATTTGGATGATCAATGACTGAAATTATGAATGTATATTTGATTACATCATGTGTACCTTCCGTTGGAATCTACATATGAGTTGGATTTCTGTTTTGTTCTTAGTGGCTATATAGGGTGGTGTTGGTCGAAGATAGAGGTCTTGGTTGGAGTTGGTGTTTGTACGTGGGGCGGTGGGGTGGCACTGATAGGTTGGCGGGAATTGTAATGGTGGTGAGACTTTAGGTAGAATTTGAGAAAGTGTGAGATTCATATGGAGGAGAGATGAAACATAGGTTTTGATTTTTTAATATTAAATAAATTATTTTGAAAGAATTAAAAATAAAAGAAGTGAATTAATTAATAGGAGAGGGGTACGTAGTTTAGTTTATTCAAATTAGGGAGGAACCCGATTAAAAGTGTACAATATTCGCGGTCGATCGGGAGTGACAAAACTTATATAAAAAGATACAAAGAGTAAATACATAATTTTTAAAACCATGAAAAATAAAAATATAATTAACTCTATATATATTGTATCGCTCAATAGAGTTGGCGTGCTAGCAAATTATAGTTTATAGTTAATATACTGTTGACAGACTGCTTTACAAATTTTATAACAGACATTTAATTATGCACAGGATGTGATCCTGTAAATTAAGGTTAGAAAATTTATGATGAGATCATGCAACATTTTGGTGAGACATTAAGGATTTGAACAAGTACTAGCTAGATTGATCATTGAAGGAATAAATAAGGCTGCTGGGAACTTTATTCTTCATTAGTATTATTTATTATTATTATTTTCGAAAGGCATTTTTCATTATTAATTAACTAATATTGTAACACCCTGTAAATGGTCCTAGCAGTAGTGACTTGTACATTGTGTTTAAGAGTTTGTACAGTGACTTTAAGTGAATTAAATTAAGTAGTTTGTGTGACTAACGTGTTTTGTGTTAATTAATGTGATTACGTGAAAAGTGTCAAACGTGTCTAAAAGTGATACTGTGTTATACGGTTTCGCGTAATGATTTCGTAGATATCCCCGTTGGTTAAAACGGGATAGCGTGTGTCAAGTTGTAAGTTGGAAAAGGGGAGCAAAATACCCCGTTGTCTAAATTTAACAACCAAGGTCGGTTGTTTGGGATCTTATCCCCTGGCTTTGCTAGAAACACAAACACACATGCTAAAATACG
This sequence comes from Pulicaria dysenterica, assembly GCA_947179395.2. Classification (NCBI taxonomy): domain Eukaryota; kingdom Viridiplantae; phylum Streptophyta; class Magnoliopsida; order Asterales; family Asteraceae; genus Pulicaria; species Pulicaria dysenterica. The sequence goes on from OX359291.1 coordinate 12,306,843, forward strand.
TATAAACACACATACACTTCAATCTTGGAGCCTTTGAAGATTCAATCCAAGAAACAAGTTATTTTCAAGTGATTTCAGAAGCAAATACAAGTCCTAGCTACTGTTCTTCTTCTTCCTTGTAAGTGATTTGATCAAGAACCCTAGTTTTTGTTTTTTGAGGAGAGTACACCACTTTGATGGTGTATATGGTGTTCTAAGTGTTGTTTCTTGTGTTAAATGTGTTTGTAAGTGTCTATGGATGTCAAATTGTGTATATATACGATTAAATCTGGTTTCAATTGAGTTTTAGGTGTTAAAAATGTGATTTACAGAGCTGTCGTGAATCAGAGACGAAGGCCTGCTGTGCAAGAACTTCCTGCGGGCGTAGAAGATACTCCCTGCGGCCGTCCTGCGGGCGCAGGAGATACCCCCTTCGGCCGTAGGAGGCCTTTCGTGTTTTCTGCGGCCGTTGGCAGGGTCTCTGCGGCCGTAGGATGTGTTTTTGTATGGTTTACCGTCTACGGACGAAGGAACAAGGTCTACGGGCGTAGGTACATAACTTACTATCGTAGGTCACCAAAGAATAGCTCCTGCGGGCGTAGGAATAGGTTCCTGCGTCCGTAGGGCATGATTCATTGGAAAGAACCTCTACGGGCGCAGTGAACTATCCCTACGGGCGTAGGATGGGTTTGGCATGCGTCCTGCGGCCGTAGGACATGTCCTCTGCGGCCATAGGAGCCTGTCCAGTGCTGACAGCTTGTGTAACTTGTGTTTTAACCTATGTGTGCTATGTGTATGTGATAACCAAGCCTAAACCTAATGTGTTAGGTGATTCGGACGACTCCGTGTGTTCTTGGGATTCCCGAATTCATATCTGCCTCCTGTAATCTCGAGGTGAGTACCGGTTTCCCATGAGACTCAGTAAGTAGGGCTATCGGTTGCCTATTGCTATGTGCCATGTGTATATATGTGAACGCGCGAGGTATGACGTGATATAGTGTTATATGTGATACCATGTGATATAAATTGTGATATGTGATACAAATGCGTACTGTGGACCCTATGGGTCATCCGTGTTTGTGATTCCTGTTCGGACAGACGCAGGGGTTGAGGTCAGTTTGCTAACGCGGCTGGATCCTTGAGTGTTTTTCGGGATCAACGGTACTCGATGGAGTTTTCCGGGTTAAAGGTTATGTAGGCCGCCGTTCCTCGACATACAGTGAGGATCTTGGTCTATGATCAGATCCGAACGGAGTCCTAGTGACTCAAACGTGATGGTGGGCTGCTCTTCGATCCCCCACCGATGTGGTTGGTTGTGACTGATTCCCCACCTTGGATCGTTGAGCCAGGCTAGCTACCTCGCAAGATATGATCCCGCTGGCATGTTGGCACACCGCTACGTGATAGCTTAGCTATGTGTGCCATATTGTGACGTGATAGCATGCTTATTGGTGCTTATGTGATATTTGTACTCACTAGCTAGTGTAGCTAATGTTTCGTGATATTTCCCTTTTCGCAGGTTAGTGATCAGATGGCCTGGCGAGGCGGGTTACTTTGGGTAGTGTTATTGTATGTATTTTTTGGAACACTTGTTTGTTAACTCTGATACTTGTGGCGATGGTCAGTACGTAGTTGCTAACACTGGCTTGATTTTTGGGACTTGGCTTGATTCGTTGTTCTAGATCGCCAAGTCGATAAACAGTAATTAATATCTAAACAGTGGTTTGTTCCGCTGCAAACCTTTTGTGTAAATAAGTTTAAAAAGTTTTTAATTTCCGCTAATTTTAAGCTTGTGAAACCCAGTGTTACAATTAGGTATCAGAGCCTAAGTTTGAGGGAATTGAGTACTTGTGAGAGTATTCGATCTCAAACTCGGGCTTGACCATCGTTAAGTGTTCCTAGCGGGTAATTGGGGCTGAGTGTGAGCGTTATGTGTTTACTGCTCAATGTGAACTAACTTGTGAGTTAGTAAATCGTGATTAAGTGTACTAAACCTGTTTGCCCCTTGTGTATAGAAATAAGTGAAAATGTCTGAGAGGCATGCTACCACCGAGGACTCATTAAAGCAAATGGAGGACGAGGCTTCTCGTACTCACGTAGAGACAGAGGAGGAGTCTTCGTGGCGTGATAGTCAGGGCTCGAGACATGATAGAGATCGTGAGGCGTATATTCTGCGTCTCGAGGAGGAGCTTCGCTCAACTAGAGAGCTACTGAGAGAAGCTGTTAAGGGCAAGCAACGTGAACAATGCTCCTACAAGAAGTTTATGTCTTGCGGGTCGAAGGTTTACGAGGGCAGTGATAATCCCTCAGAGACTATCCGATGGTTGCGTGAGACAGATCAAGTGTTTGAATCCTGTGATTGTGAAGCTGAGAACCGTGTCAAGTACGCGGTTCGTATGTTGAAAGGCCGAGCTCTGGATTGGTGGGATACCGTGAAGGATACGCTGAGTAGAGAGGTGATCGCTGCTCTGACTTGGGAGCAGTACTCTGAGAAGGTGAAGACCAAGTACTGCACAGACTATGATCTTGAAAGGATGGAGAATGAGTTCAACGGTCTCCGTAAGGGGGACAAACCGGTGGAGGACTTTATCAATGCTTTTACTGATAAGGTGAGGTTTATACCACATCTTGTGACTGACGAGAAAGCGAAAATGCGGAAGTTCGTGAATATGCTACCGCTGGAGTATCGATCTCATGTGAGAGCTGCTGCTACTATGGATCGGGCGTTTGAGATAGCCCGACAAATTGATGGTGATCATCGTCAGTGTAAGGGAGATCAAGTTGTGGAGGGTCAGAAGCGAAAGTTTCAGCAGTATTCGAAGTCTGGTACTTCCAAAGGGCGAACCTTGGTGTTCCATGTGCCGCACTTATCACTCGGTTAACTATTCAAAGGCCACTACCAGGTGTATGCGGTGTGGCGAGAAGGTACACGCAGCTACAGAGTGCTCGTTTAAAGAAAATGTGTGTTTTAAATGTCAGAAGCCGGGGCACAGGATTACTGAGTGCCCAATGAGACAGAGGGATGATACCGGAGCTGGAGGGTCTTCTTCCAGACCAAAGAAAGATGGCGCTCCTCGCGCCAAGGGTCGGGCTTTTCAGATGACAACTGGAGAAGCCAAAACTGCTGGAGACATGATCACTGGTACTTTTCTTATAAATTTTGTTCCAGCTTGTGTGTTATTTGATTATGGAGCTACCCATTCTTTATATCTAGGGCTTTTCGTGATAAACTGCAATTTCCTGTTTATGTGTTACCTGAGCCGATTAAAGTCGAAATTGCTAGTGGTAAGGTTGAAGGGTTTTGAACCTGACCAAACCACCTAGTGACACAAACTGGTCAAACCTGGGTTTGATTCCACTGGTTCAATCCTAAAAGCGGAACTGGATTGAACACAACCCTCTAAACCCCAAAAGGGTTAGGATCTTTAAACTTTAACTTGATCAACATAGTTTCTTGCAAAACAATCCACATAAAAGGTTATAGAAAATATACCTGATTACTTGGGATTGCTAAAGAAAGTCCACCACTACTGCACCTCTGATTGAACTGGCTGCTAGACCGCTCCTGGATCACCAAGTCTTCAAACCGTGAAGACCTCTTGTGTGTATGCCTGCGTCGATCAACACAAGGCCAAAAAACCGAGAACACCTTGTGTTCCTCTTGGCTTGCGATCGTCGAGAGAGAGAGAGACCGAGAGAGAGAGAGAGTTCGGTCGAGAGAGAGATCGACGTGAGGAAGTGCGAGATCGAGAGAGAGAGAGTGTTGTGGTGGCTAGGGTTAATCCCTTGTGTCACTTATCTTAATCCTTAAGCCTTTAAGGATATATTTATAAGGATTAGATTGGACATAAGCCCTTTTAATTAAAAGCCCACTGTTTTAATTAAACTTTTATCTCTTTTCACTTTGACCCCCTGGACTTTACTAGTTAATTAACTATTATTTAACTTAGTCCGTTAAATATTAAAGACTTAATATTTAATTCTCCTTAAATAATAAATAACTATTTATTATTTATTTCCTTTCTAATAATTAATCCAAACTGGATAATTATTTATATCTCTCAATAATTAATACTACTGATTAATTATTCGTTTATCTCTTTAATAATTAATCTAACTGATTAATTATTTACTCTTTCTCTTTAATAATTAATCTAACTGATTAATTATTTCCACACAGATTTATGGTGAAATCCAACTGTTCTGAATTGGGTGTGTAGCAGTGTGACCCTTTAGTCTCTTATAACATTGGATACAATATGCCCGTTAATTATCTCTGCACATAATCCAACAGACTCCCACTTGTGCAAGATAAGTAACAGTTACTACACATTGTTAGCCTAAGGAGGTCCCTAGCCAGACACTTAGGATAACCAGGTTATAAGAACTCTTATACCCCAAAGTAACTTGTGATAAAACTTCATAAGCAACCTGCTTAGAAGTAACCTGTTATAAACTAACTTTTTATAAACTAATCTATCATAAACTCCCTGTTTATGAATAGGCACGTCTTTATCTATACAAACTTGCATATATATATATATATATATATATATATATATATATATATATATATATATATATATATATATATATATATATATATATATATATATATATAGGTTTGTCCCTTGCAGCGCAATATTTCAATTTTGAGCATGAGTATGGAAAAAGTCAACTCAGAGACTCAAGAATTTGTTCATGACATACTTGATTTCGAAACTGCGTGATAAACGACAAAGAACAGATCAGTTCGTTTGGGCACGGCCGTGCACTTACCAGTTTCTCTGATCAGTCAAGGGGCCCGAAAATATCTCTCCTAAAAAAGAGGTGCAATTACCATCTTGGATATTTGCATTTGGCAACACGGCTCCCACTGAATCTAGACACGCCCCTTATGACCAAATATCTCAGGCTTGAGGATAACCTATGTGATAAATACTTTTGACACGAATCCACGAAGTATTTTTCACGGTGGGTCAATCCAATATTCGTAACCCTAACGAATATCCGTAAATTTTGGTCCACAAAAACCGTTCGCAGCTATATTCGATATACTTTCAAATCTACCCCAAAATTACGATGACTTTATAACCCTATCGAGGTTCCCACCAAGATAAGTAGTCACGGATGATGTTTTGAATAAATCTAGTTTATTCCTGGATAAACCAAAACATACAAAATTGTGAAGAACAATGAAACTAATTTCTACACCCTTCCATATTCCTCCCTGGAATAAAGATTTATAATTTCTACCATTTCACTGACTCGATTCACGGTGTTTATCTGAATTACTTATTATTTTACATTGTAACTTATCACGGATTACAAAGAAAATAATATGGTTATAAAACACAAGACTAGTACTTTGAAGTACTCCTTATTGGTTTTGCTAGAAATCATTCTTGCAACCTAAGAATACTTCTAGGCTTACTTATTTTATAAATTCCTTAAGCTTGGAGAACTAGAAATAACTCCTTGTTTTTTATTTATAAAACAACCTCCCTGTAATTAAAACTTTAACTACATTTGTAGATGTAATAAATCTTAATAGATTTTATGTCCTTTTGAAATGATAAATCCTCTTACACCTACTTGTAAGAAATTTGAAACTAGATTCCCGGTGTATACCAACACTTATCTAATTCCATTACTAAGAATGTTAAAGAACATCCTATTTTATTATTTCTAACGTTAACCAACCAACAATCATTTAATTAAGCTGACTTACTGAACTTAATGAGCATAATTTTTGTTTAAGTCATAACTTGACTCAAAAACTTGCAATGATATCTTTATCGAGTACCTCTCAATAAATCATGCATTCCTCGGATTAGTTCTTTCTCAAGAACTTACTATTTTAGATAGCTTCTAAAAACATCCGATAATTACATACTCTAGAAGTTCAAACTTGTATTTATCACACTGGTTAAAAAAGAAACTTTTATTAACTTTGATAAATACATTAGTCAGATGCTCCCACTATCTTTTATGAAAAAGTGCATTACTTTAAAACATTCCTTTAGGCTTTAGTCAATCCTAGACTATCATGCCTAAAACTTGTGTTCCAAACACATGTTTTAAAACTTAGTTTTTGCAAGAAATTCGTTTTATGAAACCAAGAACTTGGATCTTTACATATCCATCTTTCTAATTACAGAAAGTGGTTTCATCAAACTTGCCATGAGTGTAAAACACTTGTGAAGGCACTTTAAATTTATTTCCAAAACATTTAGTATAAAACTCCCTTGATTACCATAATCATGTTTATACTTCCTTAAATGTTTTATCAAAAACTATTTTCACTTAGAAATAATAACTATCATTTCTATTTAGTTCAAGACTTTGAACATTCACTTTTCATAAATAACTTAAACACTTGTTAAATTAGAAAAACTATCTAATTTTATAAACAATACTTGTTTATTTAAGCGTTTGAAAAAGTGGAGTCAGCATTTGTATAACTACAACAAATCATAGCATAAGATTATTATGAATCACCAATCAAGTCAAGACTTGACTTATTGGTATTCTTTTAGTCACAACTGGACTAATTATGATTCATAAGAACACGTGCACGGATATGAACCAAATAATTATAATTTCCATAAACTTAAAAGTAAAAAGTTTCCATAAACATGTAAGATAAATATTATCCAAACTTGAAAAGTTTAATAAACTAGGAAATAAAAATTATATATAATATCCGTGAGTTGCACGTGAGATCTTCTCATGCTGGGCCGCATCACTTTCCACCTACTCCTGCAATAAACGATTGCAAGATGTTTAGAATACTCGTAAAACTTTACAAGTAGGAAAGTGACAAAGAAGCTAATCACGCAATACCTGAGGAGCCAAACTGTAACGCCACCCCTAACGAGCTTAAAATTAAAGTTAATTTAAACTTTTTAAACATCGATTATCAAAAGTGTTGCAGCGGAATTAAACACCATTTACAAAAACAACCAGTTTGACTCGGCTAATTAATTACAACAAAAAGGTTAGCCAAGTTCAAAGCTACAAGCGTTACCAACTAGTTACCGACCATCGGATCCAAAAACAACAACGTGTTTCCCAAAAGGTATATACAACAATAGCTACCATCGGTACCCGCCTCACCAGGCCTCTAGCATCAACCTGCGAAAAAGGTAAATCTTGCACCATTAGCTACAACTAGCTAGTGAGCACCAATTACACATAAGCAACAATAAGCAGGCTATCATATATCAGAACAGCACACAAGGCTATCCTATCATATTGTGACGTGACAAACGTGTCAGCAGTAGTCGTATGTTGCAGGGGAGCTAACCCCGCTCAACAACCCAAAAGCATTCCACATAGTACGCCAATTATCTATCATGTTGGTTCCCATCTATCAAGGAACCTTACTCCTTAGAGGAACGGCGGCCTGCAGGACCATCACCCAAGCGTATACTACTTGAGTACCGTTAATGCCCGGGTACTATCTCCCGTCTACCCGAGAACCCAGCCAAGTATTGACACCCGTCTACCTGACTGACCTCCGTGTTCTCCAATTCAGTGTCCGGACAAAACTTCATAAACAACTAGTTGATCCAATAAGGATCCAGTTCATGCGCGCATATAATCACAACAATATCTTTCATATCAACAATAATAATACTAAGCATGCTTGTACAACTTTATCATAACATACCTCCATTTCCACGTATCAATACACCAATCATGTGTCAACATGTACTACAGATAACTTACCTACTGAGACTCATGGGAAACCGGTACTCACCTCGAAACTACAAGAGGCAGATATGCAATCGGGAATCCCAAGAGCACACAGAATCGTCTGAGTCACCTACCACCAATAAACATAGATAAACACCCCTTAGTATACACTACAACAGACTGCATTAACAACAGTCTCAACAAAAGGTCAACATGGCTTCTGACAGCCTCCTACGGCCACAGGAACATGTTCCTACGCCCGCAGAACTACATTCCAACACGTACTACGGCCGCAGTACATATGCACTACGCCCGTAGGAGTTCTTGCCAAAGAACCATGGCCTACGGCCGTAGTAACCATTTCCTACGCCCGTAGTCTTGTTTCCATCACCCGTAGGTGGCAATCCTCATAATTTCAATCCTACGGCCGTAGCAACCATTTCCTACGACCGCAGTAACATAAACAACACCCTACGGCCGTAGTAACATCATACTACGCCCGTAGGAACCATATTTACAGCTTGTTCTTGCTCTGTTCGTAAACAGACGCTGTTTTACGGGTTTTTGACTCAAAATCCAACTTGAATCCATATTCAAGTGTTTATACAAGTTGTCTAACATATATATAAACTTCCTAACATGATTTGGTCACAAAAACAACATTAAAACCCACTTGAATCCATCCAAATGGGTCTCCCTCTTCACTAAACTCAAGAACAAGGTTTATGAACAAGAACTTACAAAAGATGATGATCAAACTCCACAAGAACAGATTCAGTACACGAATCCAGCCTCTAATCTTGACCCAACTTAGTTTTTCCTCTTCAAATCCACAAAGGTTTGGGTGTGGCTTTGCTTGTACGTACATATGTGTGTATGTGTCTTTTAAGCTTATCCAGTAAAGAAGAAAGAGGATATAGACCGACTTAACAAGTTAATACCCCATCTCGGGTATTTCGTTCTCCTATTCAACTTAAAACTCAACTTAGGGTTATCCGTTTCAACTAACGGAGATATTTTTGGAACCATTATCCAAAACCGTTCAACTATTTGTCAACATGGTCAACTTATGACACTTTTCATAATACTACATTTTTATCCACATTTAACACCAGTTAACACCATTTAACACCAATTAGCACCAATTCGCACCAATTCATGTTTAAAACACCAATTCACATTTAAGACACCATTTAGCAACATTTATACTACAGTTAGCAACAAAACACCAATTAAAATCAACGTACAACTGTTAAAGCTACATGTACTACAGTTTACAACTAGGCCCCATTTTGGGGTGTTACACAAACTTGCCTCCTGCCTCGTGACCTTTCGGACAATCTCGTTTCCAATGTCCGGCCTCGCCGCACCTGAAGCACCGATTCTCGGTCCTTGCCTTGTTTGGCTTCGGCTTCTTGCCCTTGTTGTCGTTATTAGCCCTGGGTGCACTCTGGCTGGGCTGGGCCTTGCCCTTTCCCTTTCCGTTGCGCCCCTTCCTCTTCTTACGTCCACCATGTCCTACCATAAGAATATCCTTAGACTTGGTCCCGATACTCTGCTCAGCAGTCTTGAGCATGGAGTGCAACTCAGCCACGGATTTCTCCATGTTGTTCATGTTGTAGTTGACTATAAAAGGCTTATAGTAATCTGACAACGAGTTGAGTATCGTATCCGTTGCTAGCTGCAACGGTACTGGGTGCCCAAGTTTCTCTAGGTGGTCTATGTAACCTTTCATTTTCATGACATGGTCACTGACCGAGGTCCCCTTAGCCATCTTGCACGAGTTAAATGCCCTAGTGGCATCATAACGCTCCGTGCGGGCTTGCTCCTGGAACATGTCCCTCAGCTGGCGAATCATGTCATAGGCAGGAGTTTCCATCATGCTTGATTGCAACTCTGGACTCATAGTTGCAAGCATAAGGCAGCTAACATCCAAGGCGTCATTGGAGCGCTTCTGAAAAGCCTCCCTGACCTCTGCCCTGGCATTGCTGGCAGGGGGATTTTCTAGAGGTTGTTCTAGGACATGCCACTTTCTTTCGTGCCTCAGCACGATCCGGAGATTTCTCTCCCATGTGAGAAAGTTGGACCCGGTGAGCTTATCCTTCTCAAGGATAGAGCGGAGAGAGAGGTTATTAGTACTAGTAACGTTGGTTGCCATCTACAAATTAAAACCTTGGTTTAATTAGTAATTGCAGATAAACTTTCTAATTATATATCATCAAACCCATAAATAATATATATTAAACCTAGGACCCATATTTCACATACTTGACGCGAGGTTTGGGCATTTCCCGCCAAGTCATGCTATTTCTGGTAGGTAACACCCTGTACCAATCGTACCTAACTGATACGACTCCTAGAACCTCGTAGAGCACTTAGACCCAGTCTAGTATGTTTAACTATACTATAGTGCTTTTTGGGCCGGGACTCCCGATTATCACCAAAATAGATCGCACCACCTAAGACAGCATGAATTTTGGCCGGGACTCCCGATTATTGCAGAATCTTTCATGCCCTTTCCCACAATGGTTTGAACCCGGATGCCCAAGGTTTGGGCACTTCCGACACCTGAGTACCATTTAACAGTCAAGGTGTACCATTAGGTGGGTAGCACACTGATCTAAGATTTGTCTTGGGTTTTAATTAAGTTTAATGAAAAACTTAATTTCCAGTTTTTGAAAAACCATTTTAAAACTAACTGTTTTTTTTAATACGATTTATATGTGTACCTGAACTAGGTGCACAAAACGGCTTTTATAAGTTCCAAACTTATAACCTTGATAAAACTATTAAATTTATAAAAATTTAATTAATACGACTACCTGAAGTCATATTCTAGTTTGTCATAGAACGTAATTTTTCACTGTTTAATAACAACCTGTTATTAAACCCCTTTTATTTACCATCACACGCATGTATATATATACCATACATATATATGAAAAGCAGTAAATAAATCACAACCACGCAGATAATAATAAGCATATAAAGCTCTATAGTTTTGCCAACTAATCCTAAGGTCAATCCTAAGGATGAAATGACTTGGATTCTCCTTTCTTGATGTGATGCTCCCACTAGCCTTGACACCTCCCCGAAGTATCCGTGCTACGCGTATAGAACACCATTTACCTTGTCACCTTCTTGGAGTCCTTCTTGGTCAGGGGTTAAACTATTACTAGTCTATTACAAATACAATATTGAATGGGTTGTAAGTGGCACGCAGGCCTCCCCGAACCAGTACAATATTACAAATAGAAAAGGGATTGTAATTGGCACGCAGGCCTTCCCAAAAACCAAAAATAATAGAAGAATAAGAAAAAAAACGAGTCCTAAGTCGGCAAAACTATAGCTATACAACCACGCAATTATATATAAGCAATATATATATATATATATATATATATATATATATATATATATATATATATATATATATATATATATATATATATATATATATATATATATATATATATATATATATATATATATAAAAGTCAACCACGCAGTTATAATAAAAAATACTGTGTTGTTAAGCACACAACCTGATTTGTTTAAACTATTCTCATTTATCCTTTTGATTAACACCTATTAACCAAAAACGAGAATTATGATCTTCTATTTTAACTTGACCAAAAAAATAGTTTTTCAACAAAAACTTAAAACTTGATCTCATTCAAAACTTGAATGAAATCCTCACGTCGAGTTTTATTACTAGTTTTCCAAAAACTTAAAACCGACAACCTTGGTCAATTAAAAATTATCTTATTTGATTCTCCATAATATTATATAAACTTTATCCCTTTTAGACTTTATTCAAAAATGACTTAAACTAGTCATAATAAATAAAAGTCTAAAATATATTTTAACTAAACTAATTAAAATATAAATAACATTAGTTTATATAACACCTTATTAATTTTAGAACTTAAAAATTAATAATCCTTTTGTATCAATCCGGAAAAACTATCTTGGGCCAACATCTCCCGTCAACCCGTGTAACCCATTGGGCCGAAAACCCCCTGCTGGGCCGTGAGCTACTTCGACCGCAGCCCACTAAGCCGTAGGCCACCTTGGGCCGAAGCCCTTTGGACCGTGATGTACTGGGCTTAGAGCCGCTAAGTCCTGTTAGCGCCGCTAAAACCATTTTAGCGCCGCTAACGGTCACGATAATGGTTTCGGTTCTCGTTTTTCGATTAATACAGTAATATTTTAAATCCTTTTTTAATCTATTAAAAACTAACTGTTTTAATATACTGATTAAAAACTGGATTTAATTCAAAAACCAAAAATTATTAACTATTAATATCAACAAAACTTGTTTTAATAACTAATAATCCTAAAAACTTGATTTCAACCTTTTTTAAACAAAAGTTCAAATCTTGGTTAAAATCTAGTTTTAAATAAAAAGTTTATTCCTTTTTAACCGTTTAAACACAAACCTGGTTTAAACCTAACTGGTTAAAATCAAACCTTTTATGAACTGGATAAAGACAGAAAAACTTGTTTTTATCACTATGGTTTTCGAAATTTAAATGGAGAAGAATAAGATGAAGAAGATCATATAACAATTAAACAAACCCAACTAATTAGATTATCTAGGTTCTACTTATTAAATAAACTGTTTAATTTAATCTTAATTCAAAAACTGATTCTTATTTCAAAAATCATAATCCTTTTAACCATTCAAAACTTACTGTTTGAATTTTCTGATTAATAGGATAAAACTGATAACAAAACAAACTGTTTTGCTACCTTCTTGATTTTCGAAAATACCAAGAACAAATAGAGAATCAAGAATAAAACCTTAATCTAAAACAGATAGAACTAGAAACTATGGATCATAGAGCCGAGGCTCTGATAAGGTTGAAGGGTTTTGAACCTGACCAAGCCACCTAGTGACAGAAACTGGTCAAACCTGGGTTTGATTCCACTGGTTCAATCCTAAAAGCGGATCTGGATTGAACACAACCCTCTAAACCCAGGATCTTTAAACTTTAACTTGATCAACATAGTTTCTTACAAAACAATCCACATAAAAGGTTATAGAAAATATACGTGATCAGACTTGGGATTGCTAAAGAAAGTCCACCACTACTGCACCTCCGATTGAACAGGCTGCTAGACCGCTCCTAGATCACCAAGTCTTCAAACCGTGAAGACCTCTTGTGTGTATGCCTGCGTCGATCAACACAAGGCCAAAAAACCGAGAACACCTTGTGTTCCTCTTGGCTTGCGATCGTCGAGAGAGAGAGAGACCGAGAGAGAGAGAGAGAGTTCGGTCGAGAGAGAGATCGACGTGAGGGAGTGCGAGATCGAGAGAGAGAGAGAGTGTTGTGGTGGCTAGGGTTAATCCCTTGTGTCACTTATCTTAATCCTTAAGCCTTTAAGGATATATTTTTAAGGATTAGATTGGACCTAAGCCCGTTTAATTAAAAGCCCACTGTTTTAATTAAACTTTTATCTCTTCTCACTTTGACCCCCTGGACTTTACTAGTTAATTAACTATTAATTAACTTAGTCCGTTAAATATTAAAGACTTAATATTTAATTCTCCTTAAATAATAAATAACTATTTATTATTTATTTTCTTTCTAATAATTAATCCAAACTGGATAATTATTTATATCTCTCAATAATTAATATTACTGATAAATTATTCGTTTATCTCTTTAATAATTAATCTAACTGATTAATTATTTACTCTTTCTCTTTAATAATTAATCTAACTGATCAAATGCAACCGTTCCCCGACAACGGCGCCAAAAACTTAATGTGTGTTTTACGTACTAGTTTTTTATTTATAAATCCGTGTTAAAATGTACCTAAAACGACACAAATAGGTAAGTGTACCTAATCGGTTTTTATAGTATAAATAGTAAGCACGGGTGTCGAACTCAAGGGGAACGTGAGTGATATGACAAGATTATAATGATTTAAATACTAAACAAACTAAACTAAACTAAAAAGCAATTAAATCTAAACTAATGACAAGAAAAATAAATAGAGCAATAAAAGGGGGAATTTGTGATCAAGATGTGAACTTGCAACCAACTCAAACCACTAAACAACTAAAAACACTAAAAGCATGCAACAAAGACAATGAAGCGCTTAACTCGGAGAATTAATAATAATGAAGATGTTTCGTCCCTAGATTCAACTCAACCCTTTTCATGGCAATAAATTCATGGCAAGATAATCTAATGATACTTATAATATTCATGCATCGATTTCTAAAGTGATTACAACCTTGGTCCAGTTATAACCGTCTAACTACCCTAATTAATTACCTTTATGGTCAAAAGTGCAATTAAATAGTTTAATTAGCAAATTAATTCGATTAACAAGTTAAGCCATAATCTTAATGCTTGTATGATCAACAAAACATCAAACTAACATATAAAGGTCATTATATGGACATCACATGCAAAAGACTCTAACTTTAATTGCACAAAACATATGATTTGTCAATCACTATTCCTCAATCATCTATTGGTCCTAGACAATCAAGATTCAAACTTTATGATTCAAGTGGTCTCTCAAAACATAAAAATCAGATTCTAAGCAATCAAAATAGATTCATAAACATGGATAAACATGGATTAGGCTAAACCAAGAACAAATATGAATAAAGTATCAAAAACCATGAATTAAACTAAGCCATTACAAGAGTTTCATCTCCTATAGGGAGGAAAACAGAAGTTTAGCCAAGAACAATCATAACTAATCTCTGGAAATCATTCATAAAAAGAAACATAATGAATCAAGAATGAAGAAAACCGTAAAACCGAATTGTTCTTGCCGAAAGCTTCACTTTAATCTTCACTTTTGAGCTCCAATCCTTCCAAGCAATTGCTCCAAGCCTTCTGGACGATTTAGAGAGTCGGAACCAAAAGCTGCCAAAACCGAGAGAAAGATCGAAATATATATAGGCTGGAATCTGGGACTTCGCGCCGCTAACCTCCACTTAGCGCCGCGACGCGGAGCAACTTAGCGCCGCTAACGGGCTGCTCGGCGGATTTTTTGACTTTTTCAATATTTTGATCTTATCTCGGATTTTATCCATTCTTCTCCATATATATCACCATATATCCGTTTTTGAACCTGAAAAACAATATATAAAGATATTAAATATATATTTAACATATTTTCATTGATTTCTATAAAAAATAAACAAATATCGCATAAAAATATATCTGAAAACCGCGATATCAAAATACCCCACACTTGAACTTTGCTTGTCCTCAAGCAAATCACAATTTTATCCAGGCTAAGGCATTCAAATAAATAATATCATCCTTGATATCGCGGTTTTTATATATATTTTTAAGGTGATATTTAATTGTTTTTAAGGAAAAATATGAAAAATATGTTTAATATCTTTAATTATTATTTTTTAGGTTTAAAATCGGATTAATGGTGATAAGGATGAAGAAAGTTGGATAAAAATCGAGATAAGCATCAAAGATTTGAAAAAGTCAAAATCTGGCAGGAGTCTGGTTTTAGCGGCTCTAACTCTTGGTTATGAAAGGTTTTGTAGGGTATAAAAACATATAACAACATGAATAGCGAAAATAAAACCCCCTCCAGTGATCTCATCTAACTCGTACAGAAACTAAAAGAGGAAGAGGGTTAGAAAGTTATACCTTTATTGTAAACCAAAACTTTCTTAATGCCTCTAGACAGCTACAGGTTATCCACCGCTACTGCACCACCTCGAACTGGCTGCTAGACCGCCGAAGGATTAAACCTCGGATCAAATAACCGTTACCGTCGTCGCCGACCACCGTCGCTCGGTGGTGGGTTCTCGCCCTTAGCGCCGCCGTCGAACCCCAATAGAGGAAGAGAGAGGGCCGCCGATTAGAGAGAGAGGGAAGGAGAGTTTAGGGTTATCTTTTCTCTTTTGATTAACATGTGATTAATAAGAGGTAAATAAGGTTTATATAATAAACCCTTATTAGGCCCCAAGCCCATTTAATTAAAGCCCAGCTTTAATTAAACTATTAATCAATTACAGAAAATACACTCGACCTTTAAACTAAATATTAACTTCTCCTTTTAAATAATAAATAAATTTTATTATTTTTCTATTTCTCAATAATTAATTAAACTATTAATTATTGTGATACAAAAATAGATAAAATCCAACATGTTCTAATTGGGTGTGCAGCGGTGTGATCCTTTAGTGTCACATAGTATTGGACACGATAGTACATGTTATCTATCTCTGCACATAATCTAACAGACTCCCACTTGTGCAAGATAAGTAACACTCCTTGTACATCGTTGGCCTAAGGAGGTCCCTAGCCAGATACTTAGGTTAACCAGACTATGAAATCTCTTACATCTAGAGACATAATCCACGCCTTGGATTATCTAGGCTTTTCCTTTTGCATCGCAATATTTCGTAATGTGAGTATTTGACATGGAGCAGGGATCTTATTAAATACCCAGATTTTCTCGACTCTGATTTCGACACTCTGCAGTTACGATTTACCGAATGAAGAACTATCATTCTAAATGAGCGCGGCCACGCATTTTCAGTAGTCTTAATCATCGAGGAGCTCAAAAAATATCTCTCCTAAAAAGGAGGTGCAAATCCCATCTTGACTATTTGCAATTTGAGCACATGGCTTCCGCTGCACCTAGACAAGCCCCTTATGATCACCCTGTTACGGCGTGACGTTAGAACATGCTAAAGTACAGAAGTTACCATGCCCCAAACCAAATTTCTCAGGTCTAAGGACAACCTATCAAGTTTACTTATGTTAACGCTCCATGAAGTAAACTCGATGCGGATCACCCCAATATTTATCCCCTGATAAATATCTATGAATATTTGGTCACAAACTTGTGCTTTTATTCATACCCGAATAAATCATCAAATATCCATAATAGCGTTACCTCCCTAATGTAGCTCCCACTACATTAAGTAGCTACGGACATTTGGACAATTCATTACTTGAATTGTCATGGATAGGTTAAACATGCTAAAAATAGACAACTAGAAACAATTATGTAAAAGCCTCCTATTTCAATCCCATGAAATGTAATTACATAATATATGAGTTTCAAGTTACATCTATAGTAGTAATAAAAAAACACGAACTAGCTGCTGTGTTCTAAGTACTGAATTCCTATAGAAGTCGCAAGCCTCTCATGCTTAGCCCTAGCTAGCGGCTTTGTCAACGGGTCAGCAACGTTGTCGTCCGTCGGTATCTTTTGTAGTTTAATATCATCTCTTCCAATGATCTCTCGGATGAGGTGATATTTCCTGAGTACGTGCCTAGTCCGCTGATGATCTCTAGGCTCTTTAGCTTGCGCCACAGCCCCTGAGTTATCACAGAATATATCGATCGGTCTAGATATACTGGCAACAACTCTAAGATCCGAGATAAAATTCTTCAGCCAGACAGCTTCCTTTGCCGCATCACTTGCCGCAATATACTCTGCCTCTGTAGTAGAATCTGCTATTGTATCTTGCTTCTGACTCTTCCAAGATATGGCTCCTCCGTTTAGGGTAAAGACAAATTCTGACTGCGACCTGAAGTCGTCCCTGTCGGTTTGGAAACTGGCATCAGTGTAACCAGTTACACTGAGCTCATCCATCGAACCTCCATATACTAGGAATATGTCTTTCGTCCTTCTCAGATACTTGAGAATATTCTTGCGGCTATCCAATGGGCTTCACCAGGATTTTGCTGATATTTACTCGTGACACTGATAGAATAGGCAACATCGGGTCTAGTACACAGCATGGCATACATGATTGAACCAACTGCCGAGGCATATGATATCAATTTCATCTTGTCCTGATCTTGACTAGACACAGGACACTGAGCCTTGCTCAAAATCGCGCTAGATTGCATAGGAATAAATCCTTTCTTGGATTCATCCATCTTGAATCTTTTCATGACTTTGTCAATATATGTACTTTGACTAAGTCCGATAAGCTGCTTAGATCTATTCCTATAGATCTTTATACCTAGTATATAAGCAGCTTCTCCCAAGTCCTTCATCTGGAAACATTTACCTAACCAGGATTTTACTCCTTGTAATACTGGTATATTGTTTCCTATTAACAGTATGTCATCTACATACAAGGCTAGGAAGGTTACTGCGCTCCCACTGAATTTAGTGTAAACACACGACTCGAACTCACTTTTGGTAAAACCAAATTCTTTGATGCGCTCATCAAAGGTAAGTTCCAGCTTCTAGATGCTTGCTTTAGTCCATAGATGGATTTAAGCAACTTGCATACTTTATTAGGATTCTTTGGATCCGCAAAACCATCCGGTTGTATCATATATACATCCTCTGTCAATTTCCCGTTAAGGAAAGCGGTTTTGACATCCATTTGCCATATCTCATAATCAAAATATGCTGATATGGCCATAAGGATCCTAATAGTCTTAAGCATTGCCACTCGGGAAAAATTTTCATCATAGTCAACACCATGAGTTTGCGTGAAACCTTTTGCCACTAGCCTTGCTTTAAAAGTATGCACCTTTCCATCCATGTCTGTCTTCTTCTTGAAGACCCACTTGCACCCAGCAGCTTTACTGTGTTGAGGCAAATCTACTAACTCCCAAAGTTGGTTGTCATACATGGATTGCATCTCTGCCTTCATGGCTTCTAGCCATTTCTCAGATTCTAAACCTGAGGCAGCGTCTTGGTAGGTAGTGGGTTCTAAAAGATCCCCTTCGTCTTGAGCAACTAGGAATCCCAGATACCTATCTGGCTCAATACGAGCCTACTAGACCTGCGAAGGTCTTGTGTTTGCACCTCTTCCTCAACCACAGACTCGGGTTGAGGTTCAACAATTCTCTGTTGAACTATAGGTTCAACTATCGGTGGTGGTGTAATCTCCTCCTCTTCAATTTCTTGAAGCTCTATTTCTTTTCTTGGAGTCTCTGAGTTTAGAAACTTCTCCTCCAAGAATACCCCTTTACAAGCAACAAAAACTTTGTTCTCATCTGGGTTGTAGAAATAGTATCCCATGGTTTCCTTGGGATAGCCCACGAAGATACACTTATCTGATTTGGGATTGAGTTTATCCGTGAATGTTCTCTTAACATACACCTCACATCCCCAAACCTTTAGAAAAGACATTTTGGGCTTTTTCCCCGTCCATACCTCGAATGGTGTCTTTTCAACGGATTTGGTTGGAACCTGGTTCAGCATGAACGCTGCTGTCTCGAGTGCGTGTCCCCAAAACGACAATGGTAGTGAAATTCGACTCATCATTGATCGTACCATGTCAAGCAGTATACGATTATTCCTTTCTGATACACCATTCATCTGAGGTGTATACGGAGGTGTGAGTTGTGAAACAATCCCACATCCCTTCAAATGATCGTCAAATTCCTGTTTCAGATACTCGCCACCTCGATCCGATCGAAGCGACTTTATTTTCTTGTCCAGCTGATTTTGTACCTCATTCTGAAACTGTTTGAACTTGTCAAAACTTTCAGATTTAAGTCTCATGAGGTAGACATAACCGAACCTACTGAAGTGGTCAGTAAAGGTTATGAAATACCGGTATCCTCCTCTAGCCACTGGAGTAAAAGGTCCGCACACATCTGTGTGTATAATCACTAATAACTCGCTGGCCCTTTCATTCTCACTGTTGAAAGGCTGCTTTGTCATTTTACCAGACAAACAAGATTCGCAAACATCATATGACTGCAAGTCAAATGGTTCTAGAATTCCGTCATCTTGGAGTTTCTCTATGCGTTTCTCGTTTATGTGTCCTAAACGACAATGCCAGAGGTAAGTTTGATTCAAGTTACTCTTGGATCTTTTACTTATATGATAGATGTCATTGTTATCTAAATTTAGCGTATATAGACCGTTTTCTGGAGTAGCTTTGAAAAATAAAACATCATTTTTAAAACATGAAATAACCTTTTCATTAAAAACATAAGCAAATCCACAGTCTATTAGCAAATTGAACGAGATAACATTTTTAATTAGTCTTGGAACATAATAACAAGGTTTTAGTTCTAAGACCATGCCCGAGGGCAAACTAAGACAATATGTCCCTACAGCTTCAGCACCAACCATGGAGCCTTCGCCTACCCGCAGGTCCATATCTCCTTGTCTCAGTTTCTTACTTCTCTTGAATCCCTGCAAATGATTGCATATGTGATGACCACATCCGGTATCCAATACCCATGATTCATAAGAAGTAATAAGACAATCTATCATAAAGATACCTGTATCATTGGGCGAACCAATGTCCAGCTGATCTATGTCGAGTGAGTGCTCGCATGAATCCTTGCTACCACAGTCTGGGCAACAAATTTCTCCAAGTTCTTCCAGCCAGTCATCCTCCTGCATAGGGTCCACAACTGGTGACTCTAGCTGCTTCGGGTTCAACTTGTCGCTAATGCACATGAGGATTTCGTGCAACCCTGCGACAGTCATCTCAAAATCACCGAGGACATACATTACTCTTTTCTGGTAATAGTCCTACAAGGAACCGAACAAGAGCATAACTAGCTCATGTGGTTTTGATTTTGACCCCAAGCTCTTATAGCCATCCAAGAGCCTTCTCATATTAATGAGATGATCGCTAATAGGCTGACTTTCTTTCATCTTGGCTGAAAGGATTTCCCTCATCAGTAGCATACGACATATCCATTCACTAAACTTGAACTTCTGCTCCAATCATAAGACGACTTCTCACGGAGATTATCCGTAAACTCGAATGATGCTGTGAGAATGAGAATTGACATGACGTCAGACTCGTCATCCAGATACTGATAGTAAGTGTCATACTCACTATCCTGGGCATCTACTCCTGGTCGTTCTGGAGGCAATGTCTCAATAATGTGAAGCTTTCGTTGTGCATCCAAAAAGTTTTTCAGATGCAGCTTCCAAACAGCAAAGTTTGGACCTGAAAGCTTCCACTTGCCAGTGATGAGACTTAGAGACTCTCTTGGTGAATAAAACGGAATAACAGATATATAAGACATCTATAGAAAAAGAAAAGATAAACCGATTCAGTATTGATTACATCTTCTAATGATTATTACCTTTTAAACAATAAATTATTAGACTAGGATCCATATTTCACATTTCCCGATGCAAGATTTGGGCATTTCCCACCGGGACAATGCTATTTCTGGTAGGTAAAAACTATACCAATCGTATCCTAACTGGACACGACTCCTAGATCCGCGGGACATCGGTTACAAGAACCGTGCATGTTTCGTCCCTCTAGTGCATTTTGGGCCAGGACTCCCGATTATCACCAAAATAGATCGCTCCACCTAAGACAACATGAATTCTGGCCGGGACTCCCGATTATCGCAGAACCTTTCATGCCCCTTCCCGCAATGGTTTGAACCCGGATGCCCAAGGTTTGGGCACTTCCGACACCCGAGTACCGTTTAACAGCAAGGGTGTACCATTAGGTGGGTAGCACACTGATCTATGTTTTTTCTAAAAAGGATTTCCAAGTTTTTAACGAGAAAAACTTTAATGCCAGTTTTCTTTTAAAACATCTGTTTCAATAATTAACTATTATTAAAACCCTTGTTTTATTTCATCGTGTTAATCACAACCACGCATATATAAAATATGTAAAGAAATAAAACAACCACAAACATCTATGCCTTAGCCTTGCCCTTAACTATTGTCGGTTTCGTGAGCCACACGAAAAACCCGACGGTCAAAACCTAAGTGGAAAAAAAAACACACATGACATGGCATTCTGAATCTCCCACTGGCTCCAGCATTCAATCTTCCTTCCTGCTCCTTGCTCCTTGCATCTTGGTCCAGATATGTAAATATATTCTAAAAAACTATTCTATTCTATTATCTAAAAACTAGAAATATAAAAGTACAAGATATCAAAGGCACGCAGGCCCGCTAATCTAAAACTTTTACAAGATAGAATAGTGGTTGTAAGTGGCATGCAGGCCTCCCCACACCATAGAATAATAAATCCAAAACAACCACGAGTGCAAGAAATATAAACAATCCACAAGGTGGCTCGGCTATGACATCCCAAACATGTACTAAACTAATACATGAAAGTAAAACAACTGATTTCTAATTATTCATCTTGATAAAAATTACTGATTTTAACTTGTTAAAACCCCTATATTGTTTTTCCTTTATTTGCAATAAATACATATTTCAAGTTTTATACTTTGATAATTAATCAAAAAACTCAAAAATAATATTTAAAACTTAAATTAAAATAACAACTGTATTTCAATTTAATATTGACCACAAAATATCTGAACCGCGAGCTGGACCAAATATTTAAACTGAGTCATTGATCGGAAAACGGATCGAAAAACCAAAAAACTGGGCCGAGGCCCTTTGGCCTTTAGCGTCGCTACCTTAGCCGCTAAACCCAAATAGGCCGCTGGCTTCCTGGGCCGTGGTTTCTGGGCCAAAGCCCACCACATAGTTAGCGCCGCTAACTGTTCCGCTTTCGCGCCGCTATCTGCGTTGCTTTCGCGCCGCTAACGTCGATGACCACGGTCGACCGCCGAAAGACCGCCGCCAACTTCCAGCAGCTGACGACTGCCGTCCCTATCTGAGACCGCCGCCGACCTATACCGTGGACCGCTGCCCCAAACTGAGGCCGCCTCCCGGGAGGTGGTCGATTTCTCGGTTTATCGCAAATAACAACAATAATAAAAAAAACAGATTTAATTAATATTTAAATCTAACAATCTATTTATCCAAAACTAATTAATCTAATCCAATAGAAATCATAAACTTGAATTCTATTTACTTGGATGATCAAAAAGCTTTTTTTCTGGATAAAACAGAATTATATTTCATCAGAATAAAAAGAAAACTACCTAGTCTCCTACGAGGTTAGAAGTGGCTCGGATACCACTGAAGGGTTTTGTAGGGTATAAAAACATATAATAACATGCACAGCGGAAATAAAATCCCCTCCAGTGATCTCATCTAACTCGTACACAAACTAAAAGAGGAAGTGGGTTAGAAAGTTATACCTTTATTGTAAACCAAAACTTTCTTAATGCCTCTAGATAGCTGCAGGTTATCCACCGCTACTGCACCACCTCGAACTGGCTGCTAGACCGCCTAAGGATTAAACCTCGGATCAAATAACCGTGACCCGTGTGTGTGTATCGTCGCCGCCGACCACCGTCGCTCGGTGGTGGGTTCTCGCCCTTAGCGCCGCCGTCGAACCCCAATAGAGGGAGAGAGAGGGCCGCCGATTAGAGAGAAAGGGAATGAGAGTTTAGGGTTATCTTTTCTCTTTTGATTAACATGTGATTAATAAGAGGTAAATAAGGTTTATATAATGTAGGACCGTGGGGGATGGGGTTCTAAACTAAACTAAAACACCCTTACGCTAGGACTGATCTAGGATGAGAAATAGTGCGGAATTTCTATTTCCCAAACCTCCTAAGGATACTATGATCTGCTTAGGTGTCCGGCACACAGTAACACACAGAAAGAACTAAGAACAACTCTAAGAACTCACACAGAGATGCTTAAGGCTGCCCTTGGTTTTCGTATTGATCACTAAGATTACGAATTACGAGGTCAAAGTCGCGATTACTAAGGCTTAAGGTCGGATAAGGTCAATGTCGTACGATAGAAAGTGATTATGCGTAGTTACGAACTATTACCGACGCTAATGCGGGGTTAAGCTCTATTTATAGAGTAAAATCTTCACTACGCACGTGGTGCAGAGCACTGCGTACGTAGTCGGTTCAATACGCACGACCTTAAATATTTTAATGTTAATTAATTACCTATTAACCGACTTAATCACCACGTGCGAGTTGAGCTTCACTACGCACGTAGTGGACTCACCACGCACGCAGTGAACACATCACGCACGTGATGAACTTTCACACAGACTTAAACTTCCAAACTCACATCAACACATGATTAAGTACTTGTAAGCTTAAGATAATCACATAGAATCACTAAGAATGTATATACATGCAAACCATTAATCAAAACACATTTGAATTAATAAACTATGAATATATTTTATTGATATGAACTAGGGATTTACAAATATGCACCAACAAGCTCCCCCTAAGACCTAGTTCTATCAATAACCATTGCACTAAGCAAAAATTCCACAAAGTAAAATGCACAATGCAAAATGCACACAGCAGAATGCACACAACAAAATGCACACAGCAGAATGTACTAAGCAAAAATTTGCACAAAGCAAAATTCATACAGCAGAATGCTAAACGAATACCTTTCGTCATGCCCTTACCTGCACTACGCACGATGTGAGCTGTAACTCGTGCTTAGTGGGGTTCCATTTCGCATGTAATGAGTTTCTCATCTGTGAACCTTAATTACTGTTAGTACTGCACTCAGCAATAAACTGTCAGTAACTTCAAGATCACTTATAAACATTTAAGCAAAACACATCAAAGTGAGATGAAGGAAATGTAAACAGAACAAATCACACTAAGAGAAAATAGAACATACTAGAACTCTTTTTGTATTTTTCTAAACAGAAACGAGATAAAAATACAAACTATTAACAACTTATTTTTGGGAATCTAAAATCAACTATTTAAAAACTTAAAAATAAAAGACAGAAATGAAAATAACTGAAATGAAATTAACTCAGAATAAATTTGCAAAAGAAGTAAATTCCTGAAAATTAAATCTTTTTGTGAGAAGGTTCCAGTATGGAGTCAATACTAGCTCGTCTATACTCAGTAATCATTCATTTCAGAACCTTGGGCATAAACATATTCTCTTAAACTCTGTCTGTCAACCTATCTTTCTTCAGATAATAACAGATTTTGTTTCAACATTTTCAGATTGTCTAGACTGGATACATGATTAAGACTATCTCTTTCAAAGTCACACAGTATTTTGATTCACTCAGTAGGTTGCACAACTTAATTACCAAAACCACCATGCTTATGTGATATGGTAATTTGTCAACGCATTTTATGCTCTTTGACATGGAGATCGATTTTTCACCTCTCTAGACATTTTTCTTGCTGAGCTTTTGTCAATGCATTTTATGCTCTTTGACAGTTTATCATGATAGATCAATGTATCTATATCTTTTGACATTCTCAAATTGGGGTCAATTTTTCACCCTCTTTTACATATAGCTCAATGTCATTTAACACATTAGGCATGGTAACAGGTGTGTGCATCAAACTAAGTCATTCTCAACTGTTATTGACTTATAGACTTGGAATGTCTCGATAGCTTAAATCTATGATTGATTTTCACATGCATAACCATTTATCAGTCTAGACTTTCCTTATATGTCTTACACACTATCTGTTTCTTATCTGATTCAACTAGATTTTCAGACAGTTTTCTCAAAAGTATGTATGTGCCTTCAGTTCTAATTTTACTAGACGACTTTGTATTGAGAACCAGTGTGCCATCACTCTCCATCTAGGTTGGATCAACTTCTTTTTTTTTTTTTTTATATTTTCTATGTTTTCTGAACTATTAACTATCTCCCCCTAAAATACTAAACAATCTAAAAACTAAGAAAATAGAAACGCAGAAGCACACAGGAAATAAACACAAAGACAAAAGAACAATTTAGTCACACAGAAAATAGACACACAGTCACAAATACCTCACACTTGATTATAGCGGTTGACACCCTTCACATAGAAGAAAGAATTAGAAAGCATTAGGAACCCAAGCCCGAATAGTCATGGGTTTCCCGTCTTCTCCAATCACTGGAAGTTTCATCCAAGTTCCAGTCTTCTCAGCAGCATTGCTGAACCTGTCACTCGAATCCTTAGGCATTTGAACACACAGTTTGTTAGTCCACTTAGAAGTCTGATTGAGCGAAGATTTTCTTTTGCTAACAACTTCGGGATTTTTAGTTTTTCTTATGGTATCCCCGTTTGTCCTTTGATGCTGAACTGGAAGAGTTGAGTTTTGATTGTTTTTAGTAAACGTTTTATTCTTTTGATAAGTCTCAACTTTCCTGTTACAGCACTGATGTGGCTGCTGATCACACTCGTAACTGAGGTGACCAGGTCTCCTGCACACATAGCAAATCCTGTCTGGATATTGCTTTACAGAACCTTTCGACATCCTTTGAGATCGATACCCTAACCCTTGATGTTTGGGTAAGATTTTGACCTCTTGGTATGGACGGGTATCAGGAGACTTTACACCCTCCTTTTCAAATTTCCGAAGGGCATCGTGGATACGATGCATCAACGGATCTTTGACATTAGAACTTGCCAACAGTTCTCTCATTCCTGGTTCAGCCTTTTTAATTTCTTCTTGCTGAACCTCATTCTTCTGAGGCCCACCCACATTCTCGTGTAACTTTAAATCCTCTTTTGGGGTTGATGCAGAAGATTCATCAACCTTTGTGAGTAGTGGGTCAGATTCAGAGTGAACATCATCATTCACCAGTTGATTTAACACTGGTGGTGGACATTTAGAGTATAACTTCTTGTTCTTTTCTAAATCAGTACCTTGACCTCTCTGATCGATTATGTACTCAAATAAGTAAGAAGACGTGGAATAACTTTTGAGTTTTTGACTCAGAGTCTCATAATCGACCTTTGAAGTAGCAAGGTCTCGTTTCAGCTTATCAATCTCATTTATGTAAAACACTATAGCATCCTGTTTATTTAACAGAGCCACACCTAGTTCATGCACCTGTTTGCCTAAACTTTCATTCTTTTCTTTCAACTGTTTTTCTCTTTCTTTTATCAACAGGTTTTTATCTAACTTAGATGTGAGCTATGAAATTGTAGACTTTAGGAACACTATCTGTTTTACATAATCATTACAAGAACCACAAGATAAGCCAAAAGTACATACCTTTTCCTCGGATGATTGACCACAACTGCACACCTTTTGGTTTGACTCATTGGCACGAACTTTCACTGGTGTCTTTTCTGCAGCTGGAACCGAGGCTGGTTCATCATCAATGCTGGCAATTGATTCTTCCTCACTTGAGTAACTTTCTGTCTCGGATTGAGAATCTTCGTTCAACACATGAACATTTGCCACATTAATATCAGCACCATCATTCCCAAATTGTACTGACCAGTCAATTCCCTCGTCCTTTTGAACAACTGCCATTGCCTTAGCCGGTTTTGGAGTTGATTCAGACTTTATGGTTGAAGAGGAAAATGATCTACTTCCAGGACTGGTTTTGAAAGGATACTTCGGTCCCACACTCTTCGGCTTATCACATTCTCTCGCGAAATGACCTTTTTCACCGCAATTATAGCATGTTACCGCATACTTATCAAAACCAAGTTTGGTATCCTTTGTAGCTGATATTTGCTTTCCTGTTCTTTTCTCATATGCTCTCGCCTTCCTGACTAAGTTAGCATATGACCAGAGGATATCTTGTCTTTCCATCTCATCATCATCGATCTGGTCATAGTCCTCTTGTGTCAGATGAACATTACCAATCTTCCCCTTCAGTAGATCATCATAAGAGGAGACTAGCGCACTTAGCATGCTCATATGTGTTGTTACTTCATCCGGACTCCCATACTTGAAATGCTCGGCATTGAATCCAGAAGTAGACACAGTATAGGATGGCCCAGAAGATGAAGCTTCAGATGTAGATCTGCCATATTCATTTACATTCCTCACATAGGCAGATTGTAAGGGGGCATTTGAAGAAGTGGATGACGATACAGGTGTTCCAGAGTAGTAGAGAGAAGGATTTTGTTGATAACCGGACATGGAATCCAAATTTTGTTCCTCCTGCTCTTGCTCTTTCAACTTTGTGATGAAATCATTTAGATCCATCCCGTCAAAACCACCACTGTTCTTCAGTATCATAATATATGGCCGCCAGCTCTTGGGCAAGGCTTTTGCCAAAATTTCCACCTGCTGCTTCTCTGGAACAGTAACACCCAGACTGTCCAGTTCACTAAGAAGATGATTATATCTTGTAATGAGAGAAGGAAGTTTTTCATCTCTAGTAGCCATGAAATGATCTAATTCCTTTCTCAATTGACTTGCTTTCAATTCCTTGAGGGCGGCATTTCCCTCATTTCTCTTCTCTAGTAGCCATGAAATGATCTAATTCCTTTCTCAATTGACAGGCTGTGGGAAGTTTTATATCTTCTGATTTGATGGAAGATCTCATTTGGAATGGCCTGGATTAGTTGAGCATAGGCCTTCTTCTCTGCATCATGACTGCTCTTCTGTTCAACAGTCATTCCATCATAGGGGGTTTCAATATTTCCCTCCCCCTTGGGAACCATATAATCGGTGCTTATTGCTCTCCGAAGTCTACAGTCAAGGCCATCGAGGAATATTTCGAACCTGGGCTTCCACATAGGATAGTCTTCCATGGTTAACAGTTTAGGTACTTTATTGGCACTCCCCATTTCACTGTCTAATAATAAGTTGTTTAAAACTGTTGTCTGTTTTGATGCCATTTCAGTAATCAAGAGCTGAGAACACACAGACTGAAATTAGGATTTGATAGACCACACAAATTCAATACGCACGGAGTGGGAGCTACTACGCACGAACACGAAGCACTACGTACGGACTGACACGAGAACACACAGATGCTCCTACGTACGAACTGGAACTCTACCACGCACGGATTGAGAACCTAGGACGCACTGACTGCAGATGGTACGCACGAAGCAACAAAATAATTTTTTAAAGACAAAGTAAACCACACAGACTCAACTCGCACGAACTGGATACACCACGCACGCGTTGAGGACCTACTACGCACGGAATGAACACACAGCTTGACAAAGGTTCTAGATGATCTACGACACACTACGCACGTACTATGGGCACTACGCACGGGTTAAAGACTCACTTCGCACGGGTAAAACTCAAACAGTTAACGTAAAAACACGACCTTTTTAACGCAAAACGACCTATTTTTGACCTACTAACCGGTTAAAAACGACGAAAAGGACAAACACACAGGCCTAATCGACACCTAGATCACGAAATCCTAAAGGAAAAGTGATCAATCGAAGCACAAGGCTCTGATACCACTTTGTAGGACCATGGGGGATGGGGTTCTAAACTAAACTAAAACACCCTTACGCTAGGACTGATCTAGAATGAGAAATAGTGCGGAATTTCTATTTCCCAAACCTCCTAAGGATACTATGATCTGCTTAGGTGTCCGGCACACAGTAACACACAGAAAGAACTAAGAACAACTCTAAGAACTCACACAGAGATGCTTAAGGCTGCCCTTGGTTTTCTTATTGATCACTAAGATTACGAATTACGAGGTCAAAGTCGCGATTACTAAGGCTTAAGGTCGGATAAGGTCAATGTCGTACGATAGAAAGTGATTATGCGTAGTTACGAACTATTACCGACGCTAATGCGGGGTTAAGCTCTATTTATAGAGTAAAATCTTCACTACGCATGTGGTGCAGAGCACTGCGTACATAGTCGGTTCAATACGCACGACCTTAAATATTTTAATGTTAATTAATTACCTATTAACCGACTTAATCACCACGTGCGAGTTGAGCTTCACTACGCACGTAGTGGACTCACCACGCACGCAGTGAACACATCACGCACGTGATGAACTTTCACACAGACTTAAACTTCCAAACTCACATCAACACATGATTAAGTACTTGTAAGCTTAAGATAATCACATAGAATCACTAAAAATGTATATACATGCAAACCATTAATCAAAACACATTTGAATTAATAAACTATGAATATATTTTATTGATATGAACTAGGGATTTACAAATATGCACCAACATATAATAAACCCTTATTAGGCCCCAAGCCCGTTTAATTAAAGCCCAACTTTAATTAAACTATTAATCAATTACAGAAAATACCCTCGACCTTTCTAATTAATTAATAACTATTAATTAACTGGTCCCGTTAATATTTAAACTAAATATTAACTTCTCCTTTTAAATAATAAATAAATTTTATTATTTTTCTCTTTCTCAATAATTAATTAAACTATTAATTATTGTGATACACAAATAGATAAAATCCAACAGGTTCTAATTGAGTGTGCAGCGGTGTGATCCTTTAGTGTCACATAGTATTGGACACGATAGTACATGTTATCTATCTCTGCACATAATCTAACAGGTTAGCGGCGCTAACTCCTGCGTAGCGGCTCTAACTCCCAGTTTTCAGCCTATATATTGAATTCGACTTCTCTTCGGGAAAAAAGCTTTTCATTCCGACTTTTCACCATCTTCAACCTCTGGAAACTCCATAAAAACACCATGAAGCATATGGGAGCATAGCTTGGAGCATTGGGGCTTGGATTGAAGATAAAATCGAAGAACAAGTCCCGGAACATTCGGCTTTTACGGTTTTATTCATTCTAGTTCTTCATGTTTCTTTGTTTGAATAATTTCCAGAGCTTTAGCATGTTTGTTCTAGGCCAGACTTCTGCTTTTCCTCCCTCGAGGAGATGAACTTTGACTATGGTTGATTTAATTCATGGTTTTGATGCTTAATTTATGTTTGTTCTTAGTTTAGCCTAATCTATGTTTATCCATGCTTATGAATCTGTTTTGATTGCTTAGAATCTGATTTTTATGTTTTGAGAGGCCACTTGAATCATAAAGTTTGAATCTTGATTTTCTAGGACTAATAGATGATTAAGGAATAGTGATTGACCAAATCCTATGTTTTGAGCAATTAAAGTTAGAGTCTTTTTGCATGTGATGTCCATATAATGAACTTTATATGTTAGTTTAATGTTTTGTTGACCATACAAGCATTAAGATTAGGGCTTAACTTGTTAATTGAATTAATTGGCTAATTATCCCTTTTAATCGCGCTTTTGACCATAAAGGTTATTAATTGGTGTAATTAGACGGTTATAACCGGACCAAGGTTTTAACTATTATACAAATCGATGCATGAATGTTTAAATATCATTAGTTCTTATTACCATGAATCTAATTGCCATGAAATAAGTGTAATCGAATCTAGGGAGGGACAGCTAGCTTTATATTATCTGATTTCCAAGTTCCTTGCTCATTCGCTCTCTGGTTTCTTTGGTTGTTTTAGGTGCTTTCTAGGGTTGTTGGTAGTGTTAGTTGGTTGATAGCTCACTTATCCATAATTCCCCCCTTTATTTTATCGCAAGTTTAATATTTCAATTAATATAATTTTATCAAATCATACCCGTTCCCCTTGAGTTCGACACCCGTACCTATTTTCTATACTATTATACGATTAGGTTCACTTGTCTATTTGTGTTGTAGTCGTACTAAATAATAACGGATTTTATAAATAAAAAACTGGTACGTTTTACGCACATCAAGTTTTTGGCGCCGTTGCCGGGGAACGGTTTTATTTGATTTAATTATATTAATTTTAGTATTAAACGATCCTTCCCGTGAGTTTCTGCTCAAAGGAAGTTATTTTAGTAGTTCTGCTTGACTTTCTTTTTGTCCTTTAATGTCTCTTCTGCGAATATGAACTACCCCGAGGATCGAACGGTCCATTGGGAATCTTTCCTCAAAGACTTGTTGAACGAGTTTTATGACGATGGTATTGAGCGGGATGATTACGACTTCATCCTTAAAGATGATGAGGATGACCGCCCGATTGGTTTGCCCGATGAGCCACAACTTAGTCCAGAACCGTACTGTTTGGACGACTCTGATTCTGACGAGAGTTTAGAGTCGCGATATGGAATCCCTCCAACACTAGGAAACCTTTGGGTTCCGTCATGTTTGGAGAAGAAACATGCTGATAGTAAAGTAGGCATCGGGAGCCGGTTGGAGTCTTTGCTTGAGTCACAATGAAGTTCGCGATCAGAGGGAGGATTCAACATTCTTACTGCAGGAGAGAAGTTTGTGGATATAAAGAAGGTTCAGTGGAATGTAGTACATGTAGTTCGTGTCGGTAATAAATATACATCGCCCGGTATGTATAAATATTACCACCTACACTTGATTGCAAGTGTGGGGTCATTCATTCGATTTCATTGTAAATAAATTTAGAGTCAAGCTAGAGACTCGGACAAAAACAAGCGCTTCTCGGGAGGCAACCCGTGTTTAGGTTAGGTTTTTCTTTCTTATTTATTTTTATTTCTTTTCCTTTCTGTTGCAACTTTGTGGGTGTGTTGACTAGAAACCCTCACGAGACTACAACTCGTCCTCTCGGGCTACGGAGGGGTTTAAAGGCTTGATGCATAGGCTAAATGCAACCGTAATTCCTACGAAAGTGAGTTAGGTTTGTTTGTTTGTTTTTGTTAGTTGTTTGGTTCTTAGCCTTGATCGATCTTAACATGTTGCTCCGAGTGTTTTTCTTGCAGGTGGTTATGGAGTACGCGCTTATGCTGGCTTTTGCTCAGTATTATCTTTTATTGCTCCATGTGAATACCCGAAGGGAGTTTTCTCTAATCTTTTTCTACCCTTGTTTTTATTTTGTCTTTATGTACAATGGGGACATTGTAGGATTTAAGTGTGGGGTAGGGGGTTAGAAAATGATTCCTAGCTTGAACTTAATTTGTCCTTGATTAAATCATGATGGTATTTGGGCTATAATTTTTAAATTTTAATATCATTCTAGTAAGTGTTAAGTATTGGTTAAAGGTGTCAAATGTTTGATTTGTGAACAAGTTCAGAGGTTATACTTGGTTTTTATGTATAGTATTTAGTGGCTTTTCATCGTTCCAAAGAAATTTCCATTTATGGTAACCAACTTTTAATTTTTGAATTTAAATAAATGGTTAAGCCCTTTCTGAATCTAAGCTCAACACAAAAATAGGCTGAGTGTGAATTTCCTCTTTCACAAAAATAGCGGGGTCCAAGGGGTGGCAACCCCTGGCGGGCTTAGATTCAGAAAGGGCTTAACCATTTATTTAAATTCAAAAATTATAAGTTGGTTACCATAAATGGAACTTTCTCTGGAATGGTGAAAAGCCACTAAATACTATGCATAAATACTAAGCATAACCTCTAAACTTGTTCACAAATCAAACATTTGACATCTTCAACCAATACTTAACACTTACTCGGATGATATTAAAATTTTAAAAATTATAGCACAAATACCATCATGATTTACTCAAGGACAAATTAAGTTCAAGCTAGGAATGTTTTTCTAACCCCCTACCCCACACTTAAATTGTACATTGTCCTCATTGTACATGAAATCAAAAACTAAGGTAGAAAAAGTTTAGAGAAAACTCCCTTCGGGAATTCACATGGAGCAATAATAGATAATACTGAGAAAAAAGCCAGCATAAGCGCGTACTCCATAACCACCTGCAAGAAAAATACTTGGAGCAAATTGTTACGAAAGATCTAAGCAAAGAGTCAAACAACTAAAACACATAAAAAGAAAAACAAACCTAACCACTTTCGTAGGAATCACGGTTGCATTTAGCGCATGCAACAAGCCTTTAAACCCCTCGGTAGCTCGAGTGGACGAGTTGTAGTCTCATGAGGGTTTCTAGACAACACACCCACAAAGTTGGAACGAAAAACCTAGACTAAATACGGGTTGCCTCCCGAGAAGCGCTTGTTTTTTAATGAGTCACTAGCTTGACTCCCAACCCCACACTTAGGGTATTGGCCCGGAGAGGCCTTCATCTTCAACTCCCTTCTCGTCGGTGCCTCCCTCCGAGTAGTGTTTCACTCGGTTCCTGCTCACCTTGAAGTTCCTCCCTTTAAGATCAAGTAACTCAATCGTGCCATTCGGGAATACCTCCTTCACCTTATAAGGTCCGTACCACCGGGATTTGAGATAACCAGGACATTTCTTCAACCTGGAATTGAATAATAGCACACTATCCCCAGGATTGAAGTGTTTGACTTTTGTTGACCGGGCCTCTGGTTTGTCTTTCATAGGATGGATAAGACTCTCTTTTTTCGGCTTCGGGCGCTCGGCCTCCTCGGCTCTCTCCTCACGTAGCTTTTTGTCTCGCAGAGTATTGGAAACTCCCATAAAGAAGGCAGAGTCATCGAGACATTTAGAATATCTCACAGACTCGTTAAGTCCAAAAGTGATGGCATCGGACCCTACCCTGGGTGTCAATTGTGACTCGTGAATGTCAACTAGAGCTCTAGCTGTACTCAGGAAAGGTCTGCCCAGAATGATAGGGACTTGATCATCTTTCTCCATGTCTAAAACAATGAAGTCCGTGGGGAAGATGAATTTATCTACCTTCACTAAAAAATCCTCAACTATCCCTCGCGGGTGAGTGACAGATTTATCTGCCAGATGGATGGACATGCTAATGGGCTTGGGCTCGGGCAGGTCCAGTTTGGCAAAGAAAGAATATGGCATGAGATTCACGCTCGCGCCTGAATCGGCCAAGGCTTGAGTAATGGGCAAGTTGCCAAACTGACAAGGTAGAGTAAGACTCCCGAGATCAGTCATTTTCTTCGGGATCTTTCGGAGCATTGCTGCAGAGCACTGATCGTTGAGTGTGACGCTCGAGACCTCTTCAAGTTTCTTACGATTAGCAAGCAGGTCTTTCATGAATTTTGCATACTTGGGCATTTGAGCCATAGCCTCAACAAAAGGGATGTTGATATGCAAAGATTTCAAGTGCTCGAGGAATTTCCGATATTGTTGATCCTGAGCATCTTTTAGAATACGCTGCGGATATGGTATCGGAGGACGGTATGGTTTCACGGGCGGTGGAACATGAGGTGGATTGAATGGAGCAACAGGTGGTGCAGCTGGAGGTTTTTAGGAGTTACCTCCTTCTCTTTCTCTGGCTCAGGCTGCGGAGGCGGCAGCACCTCGGAATCAGTATTGAGACTACTAGGTGATGGATCATGGAGTGTTTGATTTCTCCTAGTAGACACTACTTTAAGATCGGCTTTTGGATTTGTATCGGTGTTGCTTGGAAGAGTCCCAGGGAAGCGGTCCTGGAGAACCCGAGAGATTTGCCCGATTTGGGTCTCAATGTTATGGATAGAAGCCTGCTGATTCCTGAGTGCTGCCTCGGTAGTCGATCCGATCCTCTTAACTAACTCCTCTGTTTCCTTGTGCCTCTGATCGGACGCGGTTGCGAAGCGGTGAAGAATCTCCTCGAAATTGGGCGTCTTCACCGGTTCCTTCGGTTGTTCTCGCTGATAGACTCCTGGGCCCTGCTGCCTATATTTCGCCTCCACCTCCTTGCGGTATTCGGGATATGGTTTCCAGTTCGCCTTACGGTTGCGAAAGTATGCCTCGTCCTCCGGATAGTCAAACTTATCCCTAGAAGAATAACACGCAGATTCTTTGAGATTCCCATTCTCGTCATAGGGGCAATCTCTCGTAAGATGGGGACCACTGCAGTTGTCACAACCGACTTGCATGGCGTGCATGTTTTGCTGAACTGCTTTCATATCCCGCCCTAATGCATCCAGCTTGGCATTAAGGGCCACCATGTGGTCTGACTTGTCAGTGGAGGAGGGAGTGTTTCTACGAAGAGAAGCGTCTCTCGTAGAATGCCATTGGTGAGAGTGCTAAGCCAATTCCTCTATTATGGCATACCCCTGAGCAGGGGTTTTCTTCGGTATTGGCCCTTGAGAATCGACCATTTGTCTTGTGCAGACGTTAATACCATTGTAGAACGTTTGGAAAACCTGGTGAGGATTGAGATCGTGCTGCGGGCAGTTCTGCAGCATCACTTTGTAGCGGTCCCAGGCTTCATAAAGAGTCTCGCCCTCTATTTGCGTGAAGTTTTGGATTTGCATTTTCATCTTCGAAATTTTTGAAGGAGGACTAAACTGCTTAATGAATTTTGCTTTGAGCGCATCCCAGGTACGGATGGGTGGCTCGGATCTTAGCCAACGTTTGGCTGCGCCCTGGAGTGTTATCGGGAACACTCGCAGCATGACAGCGTCTTTTGTTACCCCCGGGATGTGGAAGTAGTCGGTGATCTCGAGTACGGCCTCGACATGCTGATTGGTGTCTTCATGATCCTTCCCCAGGAAAGGAGTCTCGCGCAAGAGATGGAGAAATTGGCCTTTGATCTCGAAGTTGGTTTGCTCGGGAATTGCAGGGCGGTGAATACCGACAGCGTTTCCTTCGCGAAGACGACTAGCGTACTCCTCTAGTGACAAGTTTGCAAGGTCTTCAGCCATCTTAAGTAAGCGTTCTCTCTCGCATGCGGCTCTCCTCAAACAATTGAACTCGCGCTCCGGTTCTTCAAATGGTTCAACTAGCACGGCCGAAGAAGCGCGGGACATACACCAAAAGCAGACCTAAGGGGTGTCTAAAAGCAGAGTGCACTACCCTAACAGGTCCGGAAAACAGAAACTAATCCTAGAAACAGACAGCGAACAGAAACAAGAAAACAGAAAGTTTAATAAATAAATTACTATAATAATATCAAATGCAACCGTTCCCCGGCAACGGCGCCAAAAACTTGATGTGTGTTTTACGTACTAGTTTTTTTATTTATAAATCCGTGTTAAATTGTACCAAAAATGGCACGGATAGGCAAGTGTACCTAATCGGTTTTTATAGTATAAATAGTAAGCACGGGTGTCGAACTCAAGGGGGACGTGAGTGATTTGACAAGATTATAATGATTTAAATACTAAACAAACTAAACTAAACTAAAAAGCAAGTAAATCTAAACTAATGACAAGAAAAATAAATAAAGCAATAAAAGGGGGAATTTGTGATCAAGATGTGAACTTGCAACCAACACAAACCACTAAACAACTAAAAACACTAAAAGCATGCAACAAAGACAAAGAAGCGCTTAACTCGGAGAATTAATAATAATGAAGATGTTCCCTCCCTAGATTCAACTCAACCCTTTTCATGGCAATAAATTCATGGCAAGATAATCTAATGATACTTATAATATTCATGCATCGATTTCTAAAGTGATTACAACCTTGGTCCAGTTATAACCGTCTAACTACCCTAATTAATTACCTTTATGGTCAAAAGTGCAATTAAATAGTTTAATTAGCAAATTAATTCGATTAACAAGTTAAGCCATAATCTTAATGCTTGTATGATCAACAAAACATCAAACTAACATATAAAGGTCATTATATGGACATCACATGCAAAAGACTCTAATTTCAATTGCTCAAAACATAGGATTTGTCAATCACTATTCCTCAATCATCTATTGGTCCTAGACAATCAAGATTCAAACTTTATGATTCAAGTGGTCTCTCAAAACATAAAAATCAGGTTCTAAGCAATCAAAACAGATTCATAAACATGGATAAACATGGATTAGGATAAACCAAGAACAAACATGAATAAAGTATCAAAAACCATGAATTAAACTAAGCCATTACAAGAGTTTCATCTTCTATAGGGAGGAAAACAGAAGTTTAGCCAAGAACAATCATAACTAATCTCTGGAAAACATTCATAAAAAGAAACATAATGAATCAAGAATGAAGAAAACCATAAAACCGAATTGTTCTAGCCGAAAGCTTCACTTTAATCTTCACTTTTGAGCTCCAATCCTTCCAAGCAATTGCTCCAAGCCTTTTGGATGATTTAGAGGTGTTTTCTGGTGATTTAGGGTTCAAAAGTCGGAACCAAAAGCTGCCAAAACCGAGAGAAAGATCGAAATATATATAGGCTGGAATCTGGGACTTCGCGCCGCTAAACTCCACTTAGCGCCGCGACGCGGAGCAACTTATTTGCCAAAACCGCGATATCACAAATACAGGAGTTGCTTGACAAGGGATTTATTCGTCCGAGTTCATCTCCGTGGGGAGCTCCTATGTTATTCGTGAAGAAGAAGGATGGAACCATGCGCATGTGTATCAATTACCGGGAGTTGAATAAGCGAACGGTAAAGAATAAATATCCTCTTCCACGTATTGATGATTTGTTCGATCAATTGCAGGGAGCAATGTGCTTCTCTAAGATTGATCTTCGCTCTGGCTACCATCAGGTCCGGGTTTGTGAAGATGATATCCCCAAAACTGCTTTCCGCACTCGATATGGCCATTATAAGTTTTTGGTTATGCCGTTCGGCTTAACCAACGCGCCTGCTATGTTTATGGATATGATGAATCGGATTTGTCGTCCTTTCTTGGATAAATCCGTTATTGTGTTTATCAATGATATTCTTGTGTATTCTAGAAGTGAAGCCGAGCACGAGTTGCATTTGCGGCAAGTTCTTGAAACTCTCAAACGAGAGAAGCTATATGCAAAGTTTTCAAAGTGCGAATTTTGGCTTCTTGAAGGGCATTTTCTTGGTCATGTGATCTGCCTAGCTGGATCCGGTGAAAGTCGATGTAGTGATGAGCTGGGGAGTTCCCCGAACTCCTTCTGAAGTTCGTAGTTTTCTCGGCCTAGCTGGGTATTATCGGCGGTTTATCCGTGATTTTTCTAAACTTGCAGGTCCCTTGACTAAGCTCACTCGGAAATACGTTGCTTTTGTGTGGTCTGAGGCGCAAGAACAAGCTTTTCAATCTCTGAAACGGCTATTGTGTGAAGCTCCGATTCTTTCTTTACCCGACGGGTCTGATGACTTCGTCGTTTATTGTGACGCTTCTTATTCGGGGCTTGGCTGCGTGTTAATGCATCGTGATAAAGTGATAGTATATGCGTCTCGACAGTTAAAGCAACATGAAGGTAACTATCCTACACATGATCTTGAGCTAGCTGCTGTTGTATTTGCTCTGAAGTTGTGGCGGCATTATCTGTACGGTACCCAGTGTGTGGTCTGTACGGATCACCGGATCACAAGAGTCTGCAATACGTGTTTACGCAGAAAGAGCTCAATATGAGGCAGCGGCGTTGGCTCGAGTTGATCAAATATTATGATTGTGAGATTTGTTATCACCCGGGTAAAGCCAATGTGGTAGCGGATGCTCTTAGTCGCAAGAGCTCGTTAGCTGAGGCGAAATTCATGAAACTTGTGGTGGTTCCTGATATTCTTGCGAGATTGAAGGAAGCACAATCTATTGCCTTGCGTGACGAAAATCTGAAAGCTGAAGTGATGCGGAAGCAAAAAGATCTGCTTACAGATGATAGCCGTGGGCTAAAGACTTTTCAGTCTCGTGTTTGGTTGCCTCTTTACGGGGGGATATCGTGAGTTGATTCTGCAAGAAGCTCACCTGTCTCGACTTTCTGTTCATCCGGGCAGCACCAAAATGTACCATGATTTGAAAGCTTTGTACTGGTGGCCTACTTTAAAGCGAGACATTGCTTCCTACGTGGAGAAGTGTCAAATTTGTGCGCAAGTGAAGACTGAGCACCAGAAACCATACGGTAATCTTCAGCAACTCGAAATTCCTGAGTGGAAATGGGATAATATTACGATGGATTTCGTGACAAAGTTGCCAAAAACCCTCAGAGGGCACGATGCGGTTTGGGTCATAGTTGACCGCTTGACCAAAAGTGCTCATTTCTTGGCTATCAACGAGTCTACTCCATTGGATAAGCTAGCAAAGTTGTATATTGCTGAAGTAGTGTCGCGCCATGGAGTACCGTGTTCTATTGTGTTTGAATGTGATCCGCGGTTTACTTCAAATTTCTGGCAGAGTTTACACCGTGAGCTTGGCACTCGTGTTCATTTGAGCACGGCGTACCATCCTCAAACAGATGGCCAGTCCGAGAGAACTATCCAGACCCTGGAGGACATGCTTCGCGCATGTGTACTTGAGTTCGGAGGAGCGTGGGATTCACATCTGCCGTTGATAGAGTTTTCTTACAACAACTCATACCATTCCAGTATTGGAATGCCTCCTTTAGAGATGTTATACGTGAGACGTTGTCGCACTCCCACGTGTTGGTTAGAGCCTGGCGAGAAGCAATTCGCCTGACCCGAAATTGTGCAAATTACAGCTGATAAAGTAAGAGTGGCGCGTGAAAAGCTGAAAGCTGCTCGTGAACAACAGAAAGTGTACGCTGACCCGAGACGTCGGCCAGTTGTGTTTAACGAGGGCGATCGGGTTTTCCTCAAAGTCTCTCCGTGGAAGGGTGTTATCCGCTTTGGCCGTAAAGGCAAGTTGAGTCCGCGTTTCATAGGACCGTTCAAGATCTTGCGCAGAGTCAATGATCAAACTGTGTCTCTGGAGTTACCTCCAGAACTTGCGGGTATTCATAATACCTTCAATGTGTGTTACTTACGCAAGTGCAAAGTGGATGAGAGTCAGATTCTGCCATTACAAGAGCTGAGAGTTGATGCTTCAAAACGCCTCGTTGAGGAACGTGTTGAAATTCTCGGCTCAAAGACTAAGAAGCTGCGTAAGAAAGTGATCAAGCTCGTTATTGTGAAGTGTAAATATAACCTAGGTTCGAATATGACCTGGGAGACTGAAGATGATATCCGAGCTCGATATCCACATCTGTTCGTGAGTGATCAGATTCCGAGGACGGAATCTTCTTAAGGGGGGTAGATTTGTAACACCCTGTAAATGGGCCTAGCAGTAGTGACTTGTACATTGTGTTTAAGAGTTTGTACATTGACTTTAAGTGAATTAAATTAAGTAGTTTGTGTGACTAACGTGTTTTGTGTTAATTAATGTGATTACGTGAAAAGTGTCAAACGTGTCTAAAATTGATACTGTGTTATACGGTTTCGTGTAATGATTCCGTAGATATCCCCGTTGGTTAAAACGGGATGATGTGTGTCAAGTTGTAAGTTGGTAAAGGGGAGAAAAATACCCCGTTTTCTAAATTTAACAACCAAGGTCGATTTTTTGGGATTTTATCCCCTGGCTTTGCTAGAAACACACACACACATGCTAAAATACGTATAAACACACATACACTTCAATCTTGAAGCCTTTGAAGATTCAATCAAGAAACAAGTTATTTTCAAGTGATTTCAGAAGCAAATACAAGTCCTAGCTACTGTTCTTCTTCTTCCTTGTAAGTGATTTGATCAAGAACCCTAGTTTTTGTGTTTTGAGGAAAGTATACCACTTTAATGGTGTATATGGTGTTCTAAGTGTTGTTTGTTGTGTTAAATGTGTTTGTAAGTGTCTATGGATGTCAAATTGTGTATACAGACGATTGAATCTGGTTTCAATCGAGTTTTGTGTGTTAAAAACGTGATTTACAAAGCTGTCGTGAACAGAGACGAAGGCCTGCTGGGGCTGTAGGAGGCCTTTTGTGTTTTATGCGGCCATAGGCAGGGTCTCTGCGGCCGTAGGATGTGTTTTTGTTTGGTTTACCGTCTACGGACGAAGGAACAAGGTCAACGGGCGTAGGTACATAACTTATGGTCGTAGGTCACCAAAGAATAGCTCATGCGGGCGTAGGAATAGGTTCCTGCAGCCGTAGGGCATGATTCATTGGAAAGAACCTCTACGGGCGCAGGGAACTATCCCTACGGCCGTAGGATGGGTTTGGCATGTGTCCTGCGGCCGTAGGACATGTCCTCTGTGGCCGTAGGAGCCTGTCCAGTGCTGATAGCTTGTGTAACTTGTGTTTTAACCTATGTGTGCTATGTATATGTGATAACCAAGTGATATTGGCAGAATTATACATAAAATATATATCTGATATCTGACAATATCTTGTTTAAATAAATAAAATATAGCCAAAATGAGCTTTAAATGCTTTCTTATTTTATTCAAGGCTATTTCAGGTAGACAATACGGAAAAATGGATAAAACGCGTCGAAACGAGAAAACACCACTCAAAAGACGAAGATTTTATGAAAAAGCAGATTACGCACCGCGTACCCTATCTTCATTACGCGACGCGGAAGAATCGAATTCTGTTACAACAGAATGCAGCTGTCAACGAATCTTGTCAGGGAATCTTTACGCGCCACGGAAATAGATCATTACGCGGCGCGTAAATCCACTCTCACTCCTATAAATAGCAAGTCAAGCCACATTCGGCAAACACACCAATAGAGACCCTTACACACCTTCCAAACGTCCACACACCACTCCAGGCGAGTTCATGTGACTCCAGGGGGGGCCTTCGGGCTGCTCTGGAGGTTTCCTCGCCTCTTATCCATGTAAATACGTAGTATGTAGCATAGGTTAGTAGTTTTCGTAGCTGTAGTTGTTTTTCTGTCTTCGGAAACGAGTTCCAGCAAGTTTGTACGAGTCAGGATGCTGTCCAGATGTATTTCTACCTTGTATAATACGAACTAGTATTCTCTTTCCTTTATTTTCGCTTCGTTACAATGAATCCGAATTGATATAATTATGTAGTTGTTATGCGTAGGATTATATTGTGATGATTTTATTTAAGACTTGGTATTTCTGAAATAATGAAACATTATAATTAGCTATTTTGTATAAAACTATCGGTTCATACGGGTATTCGGCATCGTAAGTGTTGAAAAACCATTTGCTTAGGATATATGTATCCTTATACATATATATACAGGGACATTTGCTCATAGACCCACTTGAGGTGTTGAACTGATATAT
This sequence comes from Pulicaria dysenterica, assembly GCA_947179395.2. NCBI lineage: Eukaryota > Viridiplantae > Streptophyta > Magnoliopsida > Asterales > Asteraceae > Pulicaria > Pulicaria dysenterica. The sequence goes on from OX359291.1 coordinate 12,348,797, forward strand.
TATCTTAATACCTAAATATATATCTTCTTACCGGATGTTGACAAACAATGGTAATTATCCTGTCTATTATTTCATTAGGAGATAAATACTGACCTTTTAAGTAAAACGGGATAACACCCGGGAAGCAAGGTTTTATCTAACCGGTGTTTTAATAATACATGGATTAAATCAGAGTTATCTTAAGATTGTTATAAACTGATAAAAGATTGGTACCGAATCAACTTTAGAAATCATCTTAATAATTTCATTCATTTTATAACCGGATTAGCTAACGCTGCTATTAATATTGATTTGGAGGATTCGTGACTTGGCACTTTCTTTTATTTCCTGCTTTATTTACTTTTCCTGCCTAGTATTTAGTCTATTTTTATCCTCACCTATCTATCTAACTAGACAGCAGTCTGGAATAAGAGTAGCCATAGCTTTTACGCTTACCCGTGTTCGATATAAATCATCGGTCTTACCGGTACATCTTGCTACACGCGATGGGTTCTCTGCCCAGCCGTGCCGTGTGCATTTGTACCATTGTGAAATCCGGTCCGCACCTAAACGAGCACACCACCAAGCCTAAACCTAATGTGTTAGGTGATTCGGATGACTCCGTGTGTTCTTGGGATTCGTGAATTCATATCTGCCTCCTGTAATCTTGAGGTGAGTACCAGTTTCCCATGAGACTCAGTAAGTAGGGCTATCGGTTGCCTATTGCTATGTGCCATGTGTATATATGTGAACGCGCGAGGTATGACGTGATATAGTGTTATATGTGATACCATTTGATATAAATTGTGATATGTGATACGCATGCGTACTGTGGACCCTATGGGTTATCCGTGTTTGTGATTCCTGTCCGGACTGACGCAGGGGTTGAGGTCAGTTTGCTAACACGGCTGGATCCTTGAGTGTTTTTCGGGATCAACGGTACTCGATGGAGTTTTCCGGGTTAAAGGTTCTGCAGGCCGCCGTTCCTCGACATACAGTGAGGATCTTGGTCTATGATCAGATACGAACGGAGTCCTAGTGACTCAAACGTGATGGTGGGCTGCTCTTCGCTCCCCCACCGATGTGGTTGGTTGTGACTGATTCCCCAGCTTGGTTCGGTGAGCCAGGCTAGCTACCTCGCAAGATATGATCCCGCTGACATGTCGGCACACCGCTACGTGATAGCTTAGCTCTGTGTGCCATATTGTGACATGATAGCATGCTTATTGGTGCTTATGTGATATCTGTACTCACTAGCTAGTGTAGTTAATGTTTCGTGATATTTCCCTTATGGTACAAAATGTAGGATGAAATCTGAGCATGCCACGTGTCTTAAGGGGCTTAAGGGTATTTTTAGAACTTAAAATATATAATTTTCTCTCTCCATTTGTAGTGCACCCACGTTCCATACCACGTTCAAACCCTAGGTTCCGTTTTTGAATGTCCGCCTCCATTCCCTCAGGCATCTTCCCGAGCGACGCAAACCCCACTTGGGCGTCGTTCATCTGTTAAATCCATGGTATCGCCGCTGTTCTATGCCGCTGCTATTTTCAAAAGCCGCCGCCGAACCCTGCTTCTGCCGCCGCTGCGTGCGTTCTCTTCCGCCACCGGATCTAGATCTAGGGTTTCGATCAGTGTTTGATAACCGCCTCTGATTAGGGTTTTGAACAATGTTTCGATCAAGGTTTTGATCAGGGATTTGTATTCGCCGTCACAAATTAGGGTTTACCACCTTTCCTCCATCTCGCAGGCCTGATGCACACAAGGTTGAAGTCGCCAATGCTAAACCATACCAACAGAGGTCCACCGCCCAAGCTACATATCGCCGCTGCTCAATCACCGCTTGTGCACCACCACCACCGATGCACCATTATCGCCGCCGCCGTTCATCACGTGCATCAGATTTACAGAAAGTTTGCATCATCAAAATGGTTTGTAATTATTGTATTAAATGTACATTGTGAATCAAAGATGTTTTGTGCATTGAAAGGGGATGGATTTCTATTTCTGTTTCATTTTTGTGAAGCTGTTGCTATTTTTGTACATCTTTGTGAATCAAAAACATTCTATCACTTCTTAATAATTTTGTGCATCTGTCGTCTGTTTGTCATTGAATCTGGTATGTTTTGAATCTGGGCATACACGAAGTTGAATCAGAGAAAACAAGAATTTCGTTTTTTTTTTTTTTTTGCATTTCCAGATCTACCCTTTTTTGGCAGTTGTGAAACGTGGGGTTTGAAACTTTCTTGTTGACTTTTGTTATAAAATGTGTGGTCAGGATTTCTCCTTACTCTTTGTACCCTAATTCTCTTTTTACAATATCCCTACCCTATATATATATATATATATATATATATATATATATATATATATATATAAGTTTATTTGAGAACCATTTTTATTTCGAGAACCGCGAGAACCAATATGAATCATCAAATTCCCTCTCTTTCAATGTCATCACCGACCCATGAATTCATTTGCACTCTGCCACATTTGATTCCCCCACGCCCCACATCCATGAATCCACTTATAACATCGACGTCTAAGATTGGTTCTGGCGCTACCCATAGTGAGACTAACGGAATTCTACTTATTTGATGCTTAGTGTTGCTATACCTTATAGAAATGTTTTCGCGCGGTTGAAGCCAATAGAGCCGAGGTATACCTGTTTGCTTGTGGAGCTTGATTGGGACTTAGCAAAGGAGTTATATGATAAGCTACTACTATTCTACCGGGTAACTCTTTTGTTTTCCAGTAACAAGTATCCTACAGCTAATGTCCTTTTCCCTTTGATATATGTGAGATTAGTTTTTCTTTGCGTCAATGGACGAGTTCTTCTATCAATGAGATTAGTTTGATGGCGTATAAAATGATTTCCAAGTTTGATAAATATTGGTCTGTAAATCATGGGATCATGGGGATGGCGGTAGTTTTAGATCCACGATACAAGTTGAAATATGTAGAGTTACTTATGTCTACCTTATATGGACAAGAAAAAGCAAAGGATGAGTTTAAAATTCTTGAGGACTTTGTCCAATCTTTCTTTACAGAATATGAATCTACCAACTCACACGTAAGAAGCTACTATGAAGGTATTAACATATTAGGTTGTAATTACTAGTTTATATAATAGATAAAATATTTCTAATAATTGAATTATATTTATTCTCATTAATCTATAGGTGGTGGTTGTGCATCTAGGTCATCTTCTTTCAGTTTAGAGTATATTGATGAATTCCAAAATTTTTTATCTAACATCAATGTAATTGCTAGTAACAGTGATGACTCGAGTGATATGGCTGAGTTGGATAATTACTTGAAAGAGAATCTTTTCCCCAATGACGTAAGTATTGATTTATTGATTTGGTGGAAAACAAATGGTAGTAAGTATCCGACACTTCAGAGAATGGCATAAGATATATTAGCAATTCCAGTTTCCACCGTTCCCTCAGAATCTGCATTCAGCACAAGTGGAAGATTAATAAGTCATCATCGCAGTCTGCTTCACCCAAAAACTTTGGAGGCTTTAATGTGTGCTCAAAGTTGGTTGTTAAATGAGATTCAAGGTAACACTTATTTTAGATATTTCATTTTTATTCATGAATAATATTAATATATGTGACAATATCTTATTTGCTTAATATATAGAAACTTGTTCGGAAGAGACCGAGACATATTGTCGCTCGGTGGAATATGATAATTATGACGTGGAAGAAGTAACAATATTTATATAAATTACTATCTTAGATGCTTTTATAATTAGTTTATAATTTGGTTGATGTATTAAATTATTATTGGGTTTCTTAATATAGGGAGGTACTAAAGAAAGTGGCACGACGACTTTGGATAACATGATTTGAGTTTATATTCGGTTTGTGTTTTTGTTAGAAGATTAAGAGTCGTTTGGATGTTGGACAAGCTTTTATTTATTGCAAGTTGCAACAAGTTTGTGACTTTTATTTGATTATGTTAAGAAGTATTTTATTTCTAGTTATGTTGTTTTGAAACAATCAGGGATGGAAGAATTTTTCGGGTCGAGGACAAGGCAAAAAAAATCCTTGATGAGGTGCCTCAAATGATTACCCGACGGGTCGAGGATTAGTTTCATGTTTCAGGGTGAGGGGCGGGAGACGCAAAACCCGCCCCGAATCCGCCCGGTTGCCATACCTAATCTCTTCCTTACCCCTAAGAATTTCACCTCGACTTTGAAACCTTGACCTATGCTCCTCCTCGCTCTGAAAATCGCAAAACACCCTCCTCGTTTGTTCGATTTTCTTTGCTCACTTGATCTTCATAGGTTCCTCTTTCTTGTGTATTCTTCTCTCACTGTGCTCGGTTTTTCGTTCCTATCATCAAGGTATGATTGATTTCTTCTCTGTTAATGCTTCATAGTCTAAGTCGACATGTTGTTTATTCTCGGTTTTTTCCGATTCTTTCAAACTGACAAGAATTTAGGGTTAACGACTTAGGTTGTTGTGCTTTAATTCGAACTGTTCATGTTTGTGTGAATGCTTAGCTTTTTCAAACCCTAGGAATGTGGATTAGGTTGATTTGATTTGAGTTTGTGTGTTTAATTAGGGTTCTTGAATTCTGTTTACATGAAAAGTTTGAGTTGTTTTAGATATCATCCCTCATTAGGTAATCTGTTCTTCAAATCGTGTTTGTTCTTGGTTAAATTGTAGTTGCTTTTATTATATTTGTTCTTGACTTTTATTTGAGTTTAATCGAATCTGTTTTTGGCCTTTTCGTCCCCTTTTTTAATCTGACTTAGTGTATTTGATTTGGGGATTTTGTGGATTAGGTGCTATAATCGTATTTGTTCTTGGGATTAATCGTATTTGATGGTATGTAACTTTGTATTCAAGAATCGTACTCGAGTTGAGGGTTCTGTCCTTATAATTGAATTTGGGGTTAGGTGCATATGTAAATCATATTTGGTGTTGCTAATCTGATTTTATATCTTATTAAATCGTTTGTAGTTCATGAAATCAAGAATCCTAAGTGCACATGAATCGTAATCTGATTTGGTTAAGCCAATTGTAAACTGGATCGTACTTCATAAAGTGTAATTCTCCGATTGTATTTAATTGTGGGTGAATCTTGACCCGTTGTTTTCCTCAATCGAAATTGGTGAATTGTAAGTGGCCAATCGTAGTTGGCCAATCGTAGTTGTGAATTGTATTCCATATATAATATCTGATGCAATCGTAATTCATTAGTTTGACCCAGTTGTATTTTGCTTGCTGTTGTAATTCTTCAATTATGGTTCAATCTCAAAGAACTTTTGGTTCTCTCTTTCTTTTGTATACTCAAACATGGTATCAGAGCAGCAAAGCTCCTGATTCAACTCATTTCAATCAATCTCTTTTCACTTTTCGATTTCATTATGCCTCAATCAGAAGGCAGTTCCAATTCTAACAACCATGATTCTTCAAATCCCTATTATCGTGGGTCTTCAGATAACCATGGATCGATTTTAGTATCAAACGTCTTTAATGGAGTCGGATTTACAGCTTGGAAGCATTCGATGACGATTGCGTTAACTGCGAAGAACAAGTATGGTTTCGTCGATGGTTCATTTGTTCAACCATTAGCTACATCTGAAGATTACCCTATCTGGTGTCGAGATAATTCCATGGTGATTAGCTGGATTCTAAATTCGCTTCAAAAGAATATCGCCGATAGCGTTTTGTTTAGGCAGCCTGCTGCTGAGATTTGGAAAGAACGGAATCACATATATGCACAATCAGACGCAACATTGATTTACCAAATTCAACAACGGCTTTATTCTACATCACAGAATTGTGATGATTTTTCAACCTATTTTACGAAATTATCCAAGATTTGGGATGAATTAAAGGTTGTTCAGGAATTACCTAACTGTTCATGTGGAGCTGCTGTTCAACTTGCTAAGTATCTTGAAGATCAACGAGTGATTCAACTTCTGATGGAGTTACATGATTCGTACAAGGAAATTAGGGCTCAAATTCTTATGATGAAGCCTTTGCCATCGGTATCCACTACTTACTCAATCATCATTCAAGAAGAACGACACGGAGAAATTTCTACTTCTTCGATCTTTGTTCTTGGTACTGAAACCATTGCTATGCAAGCTTCATCATCTGATCTTAATAAACCCTGATTTGCAACAATTGCAAGAAACTAGGGCATACCAAATCTCAATGTTATCGTTTGCATCGATTTCCTGCCAATTTCAAGTTTACCAAATCCAAACATGATGATCACCAATCTTCTGTTCAATCTGTTGCTTCAAATTCACCACGATATCTCAAGAACAATTGCAGCAACTTATTCATCTTCTCAATGTTAACAGTTCAAATGATTCTTCTTCAGCTAGTCATGTGAATTCTATAATTACTAAATGAAGGTATTCTTTCTCGATTAATCATTTTCTTGCTAATGTTCATAGATCTTCCACTTTATAACAAATAATGGGCTACGCAAGTAAAATATTCACATTAATATCCCCCCTCCCCGTTTGATCAGTAGACGGCTATCAGACGTTCAAGCTGGAGCAAAACTACAAAAATAATTTTGACAGGAAGGTCCTTAGTGAAGATATCAGCGTATTGAGATGTCGAGGGGACGTGAAGAACCCGAACCCGATTAGTAGTAACTTTGTCCCGGACAAAATGCTGAGCAATCTCAATATCCTTTGTGCGCTGATGCTGAACAAGATTTGTAGATAAGAGACCGCACTCAAATTATCATAATACACCAGAGTAGCTTTAGTAATTGATGAGTGAAGTTCTATAAAAAGATTTCGTAACGAGATTGTTAGTCCCAAATGGATACTACACAACAAATGTGTTTATAGAAGGGGGTTTGAATACAAACTTTAGCTTTTAAAAATTAAGGACACACGTTTATACGTTTATATAATATTTATTAATATGCAATAAGAATTATATGAACTAGATGCAGAAAATCTAAATTCAATTAAAGGTGTCAACAATTTATCTAACACATAGACAAAGCTATTCCTAACAACTAATGTATAGGAATTTCAACACATGAACAAGTTTGATTCTACACAAATAATACTAACTCTAAAAGTTTGTTTTTTGCTTAAAAGCTTTGAACTTGCTTCTAAAATTCTTGCTTGAGGTTCTGTGTAGATTTCAACAAATGAGGTGGTTTGCATGTCCAACATGCAATGATATATATAAAAGCGTTGGCATCAGGTCTTGCAAAGAAGGTAGGAGACAAAACAAATGTAGGATAATTTGTGTATTCACTTTAACAAGAAATGTATAAATTGAATGTACTTTCATACAAATGTACATCTCACTCACACTATTATAATGTTAAAACCTATACCTTTTGTCTTGGAAGTCTAACTTTCTCTTCCCATGCTTATACTTTAATCAACACCATGCTTTCTACAAATTTGACTTTACCAAGTATGGAGTTGCCAGCCATACTTAGTTGTTGAAACAAATCTTCGGGATCTTCTTATTCTAAAGTATATTTCTCCTAAACTAGAGGATAAGATCAATCCTTTTTGTACTTTGACAGATCCAAAAAGTATTTATACTTTTACAAAGACAGATTTAAATGCATAATAGAACAATACATATTGTGCCTTTGACTTAAGAACAAATACAAAATATACACCGAGCTAACATTACAATTTATACTAAACTACAAGTATTTGCTCAACCTAAGGAAAGGATGACGAATTGATCAAAACAAAAGACTCCGCTACTAACATGCTCAGCTGATCAAATATTATACTAGGAAGAATGAGTAAGCTAATCAACCTAGATGATCAGTTGATCAAAGATGTTCAGTTGATCATTCAGAGTGATAAGCTTTTTGGAAATAGACTAAGTGAGGTAATGGTAACTTAACTGATGCAGGATGGCCTCGGCTAATCAAATTGTGGGCTCAGCTGATCTGTTTCACTGCTTAGCTGATCAAAGTTTACCCTCGGCTGATTGTCTTCTACACTTGTGTTCTTTTATCAGCTGACCTTAGATAATGTCTTTCGGCTAATACTCAGTACTAAGTTGATCCTCATTTTCATACTTAGGAAATTCTTCAAGTTAGTGTCAAACAACACATGTTATGAAACATTCTAAGTCTAACATAATGTATGGTTTTGTTAACATCGAATCCTATATATTTCAATAGACATGTTTGATTATTGGTTTGATTTAGTAATTGATGAGTGAAGTTCTGTAAAAAGAATCCGTAACTACACAGTTTCAGCAACTACATTCGCGACAGCTCTATATTCTGCTTCAGTATTTGATCTAGAGATGATGTGTTGTCACTTAGATGACCAAGATAAGATTATTCCCCAAGTAGACACACTAGCCAGACGTGGTGCGCCGGGTAGAGGGACAATCTTCCCAATCAGCATGACAATAGGCAATAAGTTGATCTGTAGACCAAGATTTAAGCTTTATGCTATAAATTCTCTCTTATATGTCCAGGTATATTTTCATGTCCAAACCCTTGTTAATGGTGATGTTTAAAAATGGTTTTGATGGTTATATAGAAGTAGAAGTGGAGTTGCTTTTTTTTGCAGCAGACTTTGATCAATTTAGGAAATCTGTATAAAATCAGTCAGGTGTTGGTTTAAGGTGTTGGTTTAAGGTGTCTTATACTTAATTGAAATCTTAATATGTCTACTTTGAAGTGATTTTAGACATTGATGTCCAAGTCGATTTCTAAATGGCTCAAAACCTAAGATTTTTACAGGTGTTTAGAGTTTGTTAAAAAGATGTGCGTCTGTTGTTATTAAATCATATAAAATCACACACCGAGAGGTAGAAGGTCATTTTATATCATTTTAAAACTAAGAGATAATATTTTAATCTATTTTTAGACTTTAGAAACTAAAAAGGTTAGTCTCTTTTGATATGACTTAGGTTGCTCCGTAAAGGTTGCGTAGATTGCTTTGGACTGCTTGTTGACTTAAGGTGAGTTCATCAGATTTTCAAAACCGCGTACCAAACAAAATGATATTTTTTAGAAAAATTCATGAACAAACAACTTAACTTTCTAAATATGTGTGCAAATGGTGAATATGATGTCATATTTGATTATTTGATTTCAATGACGTACGATTGACATGAAATATGATAACATTATATGAATATAATATGTTATTCAAAGTCCTAATCATGGATACGTATTAAGTTTGTGTATACGGTTACGACCATGGCTTACGATATGATTTCATGTGATAGATATGATAAATTATTTTGTTGGTGCAATCAAGATTAATTATTTATAAAGTGTTTTGATGACGCAATTTTAAAATTTATTTTAAAAAAATATTATCACAAAAATCCACGTTAATATGAAAATAATAAGTTTGGAAAAATAAGATATTAAATAATAAGTTTGCATTGATCACAAGACAGATAAATCATGAGGATTAAAGTTGCAAATTTTATAAAAGGGTCAAACGCTTGAAAATTAATAAAGTAAAAATGACTGTTAAACGTCAACGACAAAAAGTATAAAAAGTCATTTTTCACTTAGAAGTATTTTCATTTATAAAAACATTCCATATGATCTTAAAAGACATTTATTTCTGGAATGAAGTTTTTATAAAATAATTTGCCAAACAGTTATTAAACGAAAATATGTTACTTTAAAAAAATATGAAAATACCTATTTTGGTATACAAGTTAAATATCCTTAAGAGGTATTATTATATTGTGTATCAATGATTGGTGAATGATATCTTATCGGGCCATTGTGCCACCGAGGAGACAGAGGTGGCACAATGTAGGGCACATATCTTGAGAAGAGTACATTTGTTGATCTTTGTGCCAACCGAAGTACACAGTATAACAATATTTAATTTTAGATATTTATCTACCAAAATACAGATGTAAAAGTAAAAGCCGAGACGTAACGAATGCTTTTGAAACCAGCTCAAAAGGCGGTGCAAGTGGGCCACGGTCGCAAGCCACAGTCGACCGTGGGCTGCGACTGTCCGGCCACTTGACAGCTCACCATTCTCTCTCTTCCAAAACTCTATATAAACAACCTCATTTGTTCATAACTCATCATATCTAGCAACTGAAATTCTCTGAATATTCTTATCACACACTTGTGATCTTACATTTTTATATTTATATGTGTGATTCTTGAAATTGTTATCATCTTTGTTCGTTTAACACACTACTAGAAAATTGCTTATTAGCAACGGATTTTAGAGACGGCTCAAATCCGTCTCTATTTAGCCACAGATTAGCAACGATTTAGCTACGAATTTTATATTAAATATAAATTTTTAATAAATATATTACTTTCGTCGCAAATTCGTGTCAAATTGGAGACAAAAATATATCATCTCTAATGCGTAGCTAATTAGAGACAGATTAGCGACGATTTGAAAATATTTACCAATTTCATCGCTACTCCCTTGCAAATTAGCAACAATTTGATTCCATCTCTAAATTGTAGGTAATTAGCGACAAATTAGCGACCGCTTTCAAAATTTAATAATTATTTATTTAATTAAAACCACCTCCTTTGCAAATCCGTGGCAAGTTAGCGACAGAAGAATTTTTCCTCTAAAAAGTTGCTAATTAGTGACGGATTAGAGACATTTTGAAGTGTTTCCGTCGCTAATCCGTTTCTAATTAGCCACGGACAAAATCCGTCTCTAAAATGTTAAGCAGTTTATAGTATTTCCGTCGCTAATCCGTTGCTGATTAAGCGCGGGAAAAATTTGTCTCTAAATTATAGCTAATTATCAAGAGATTTTGCAACTATTTCGGAATTTGATGGATTGATGGTCCGTAGGAAATTAGTTAGAATACAAATTCGTCTCTTAATGATGGCTCGTAACCATTTTCAAACTTTAATAATCATTCACGGAATATTTTCAACATTTTTCGCTAACCCTTATGGTAATAGTTACGAGAAAATCCTTCTCTTAATTATGAACCATAGTTGACATTGGTCAATCAATGCCAAACTTGGTTAAAATATGTAAAGAGTGATGGTTATGTTCGGATCCAACTTTGTTAATTTAGTTAATCAAAGTCATACATGGTTCAAATAGGCGAATTATGATATATTAATTTGGTAGTTATAGTTAAACTCGAAAGGAAAGACGTGAATTATGATCACCATTATTCAAACAACATTATATATGGTTCATATTAGTAAATTAAGATCAATATTAATCGGAGGTTCAAATAGGTGAATTACGATCATATGTAGTGGTTATAAATAATTTTGGAATGAAATAGGTTAATAGATCAACATTGGTCAACTAAGATTATACTTGGTTCTAATAAGTGAATCAAGGTCAACGTTGGTTAACTAATGTCAACATTTGGTTAATCAAGGTCATACTTGGTTCTTTTATGTCAATCAAAACTATATTTGGTTCAAATATGTTAAAATTTGTTTAAATACTTCAATTATGAACATTGATCAATAAATGTTGTATTTTATTCATATAGGTCAATATTACAAGAATTTGGTCAACCATGTTTCTATTTTGTTCAAACAAGTCAATAAGATAATATGCATGATTATCTTATGTAGTTATATTTTTTACTTAGGTAAATGAGTTACAACAACAAATTCAAGACGCGATTACCAAACAAGAGCAACTTCAAAAAGAAATGGATGAAATGCGTACACGCGAAGAAGCATCGAGGATACGTGAACAAGAGGCGCGTGCACGTGAAGAAGCGGCAAGGGTACGTGAAGAGGCGGCGCAAAAAAGGTTTGAAGACTTGCAAGGGTTGTTACTTTCTCGTTTAGGCCTTATCCCTCCCCCTTGAGTTAGATGTTATTTTATTGGGGGTTAACTATTACTTTCTCGTTCGGGTTAAATGTTACTTTCTTGTTTGAGTTGATTACTTTTTTATGTTAAACAACATATTACGGACAAGATTATGTCAATTTTAATTTTGTGATCTAAATTTAGGTTTGGGAATTGTTTTTGTTTATTTATTATATATTTTGTACAGGAAAAATATTGAAAATCATCAAAAATAGGTTTTTTTATTTTTCTGAATCCGTTGCTAACTAAACCAAAAGATGTGGCAAATCCGTCTCTAAAATTCCGTGGCAAATATGTTGCAAAAATAGTAGCAATTCTAGAGTCGTGGCTAATCCATGGCTAATATACCGAAGCAAATCCGTGGCTAATATATCGTGGCAAATCCGTAGCTAATACAGCGTAGCAAATCCGTGGCTAATCTTCCATGGCTAATCCGTCTCTAATATATCCGTATCAAATTAGTCACAAAACCGTTGCTAAGAAACCGTCGCTAATCCATCTCTACTTGCGACAACTTAGCGACAACCAAATATTGTAGCAAAGAGACCCGAATCCGTCACTAAAATCCGTTGCTAAAATTAGCGACGATCATTTTAGCGACGGATCATTTTCGCGTCAAATCCGTGGCTAATCGGTGATTAGCGACGGATTAGAGACGAAATTAGCCGTCGCAAATCAGCAGTTTTCTTGTAGTGACAACAACTCAAGATTTAGCAACAAAAATCAAAAGAGAGAGAGAGAGAGAGAGAGAGAGAGAGAGAGATCTTCATCTTCATATTTCATATACTTGCCTCTTGATATTTGAAAGTGATTATTGTATACACCATTGTTGGTGTTTAAGAGATTTTATTATAATGGAAATGATTTATGAGTTCGTAATGTCGTGTTTTCTTAAACGGTTTAATTGACTTTGGCTGTCATGATATTTATTATGATTTCCATTGCGTATGGTTTGATAATAAAAGTTCATCATGGTTTTCGAAAAAAACACGGCGTTACAACATGTCAAATATATGAAATATGTAAAGACATTCTATTACCAGCAAAAACTCTGTCATTATTTGCATATGGAGTTGCGTTTTGCGTTTTGCTCTAAAGACAAATCAATAGTTATATGTGCAGTAGCTCCCGCTCCAAAATCCAAGAACCAACTACAAATGAACAGATCGAGCAAATAACCCAATATGTTGGTGTGATTGTGTGAACATGCCCGTTTGGCCATTTGTAAACTTACCGGCTTGGACGTCAATTAATTTTCTGCATTAATACTAGGCCCAAATTAAATCACTTTTTCATCTTTTGCTTAAGAGATACACTCATACACATGCACTAGTACAAAAAAGGGCTTTAGGCCTGGTTTTTTTAGGCTTTTAGGCCCGGTTTTCGTAGGGGGCTTAAAAGGGGGGGGGGGAGCCTGAAAGTTGTTTTTAAGCCCGTTTTTACTAAAAAAAACATGGTCTGTATGGAGTTTAATAGGTGTCCAAAGGTATACGTTTAAGCCCTGTTCTTGAGTTAAATAACCGGGCCTGAATGTTTTTTTTATTTTTTAAAAAAAAATGTTTGTTTTTTGTTGTTTCCTGCTATCATTAGCCAATAATACTCACGTCATACAAAATGACTCACTATTAACAATTCGAATATTTGATACGACCAATTCTACTCATTTGTTAAATAAACCAATACACCATATACATGAAAGTTAGATGTTTTAGCACAACATAGTGCTCAAATACATAAGATAAGTCTAAAGAGTATAACTATAGATCAACAACACTTTGTACTAACATATTTCTTAACTTGCAAGATGGACAAAGCGATCATCTCTTGTCATTCAAAATACGCCCTACACAAATAAGAAAAATAAATTATGTTAGTAAATAATAACCAATGTAATTACACAAGTATATTATATATTATACACAACCAAATATATATTATATCAAACACAATAAACTTGACAAATATACTTATACATGTCATTATTGGGCTACACTGAATAAGACAAGTATATATACCAAATTAAATATCTCATGGCTTGTTAAAGAACTTCGGCATAAATGTATCAAGCCAGATACCAACAATAGCATCCAAGTCCTTTTGATCAAAAGGACTATTGTTCTACCAAGGGATCTATATATATATATGTTCAAATAAAAATAAATATTTAGCTAAGAGTTTCAAGAGCAACATTACACAATTCAAAAAATAAATAAATGCACTTAACTGTATCCGGGAAACAAAATTGTCCATGAAGCATAAATTCATGGAGCCATCGCATGACGTAATAACCACACTCCCAACCGTTTGATTGTTGATTGCACTAGAATTCAATAAAATTCAACACATAGCTAGTAAGTTTGGTATATACGTAACATAAGGTGATCGAGATTATTTACCTCCGCAAACGTCCATTTGATACGGGTATCCTTGGTATCTTTCATAACAGTCCTAACAGCCCTAAAAAACCAATATTTGTGTATTAACTTATAATTAAATGTGAATTATATAAAAATTTAAGAAATTATTACGTTTCCAAATGCTTTGTAATGTGATAGTTGTACGGGGTCTTCTCATTCTTCATAGAATCCAATATAAATCCCGTGCGTGCATTACGGAGAATTATAAACAATGTTCAATGGTCACTAATTATCGGGGTTGAAAATAACACAATTATTCTTCCGTGGGTCCATCATTAGATGTAGTGACCTACAAACATTATATATATATATTCATTTGGACATGCATGTACTCATTTCTATACAATATACAGTCATTTGGACATGCATGTATTCTTTCGATTTCCAATCCCATTGGACACATCAACTTTTTCGCTTGGTACAGTGAAAATGGTAATTCATTATCTTCCGGAAGCATTTCATGCAAAAGCTCTAACAAACTTGTAAAACTTTTATCGCTCCACCCATTGTTAGCTTTTAAATTAAATAATTTTAAAACGGCGGAAAGTTTGGTGAAATTTCTACAACCGTCATATAATGGTTTTTCGGTCTCCTCAAACAATTGTTGAAATTTATCATAATCTTTTTCGGCAACATTTCCCTCTAAATCATGTAACATATCATCTAGTCTATCACAATTGTCATCATTGATCAATTCTTCATCATCATGGTCATTAAAATTGGAGACAGACGCATTTGTATTTGATAACAATTCACCATGTGCTGACAAAGTAGTATAGTTATCCATAAATCCCTTTACTACTATATGTCCACTAATTTTCTTTGAATTTTCAAATAGGACACAATTTTTACAAACTTTACAAGGACATAAAGTTTTCCGTTTTCCTTCTTTGACCTTATAATCTTCAACAACTTCTATAAAATTAGACATATAATGAAGATATTCAACCGAACCACGTGATATCTTGTACATCCAAGTACTACGATCCATCTGAAATTTAAAAATAAGTATAATTATGATGCATGTATGCACAATAGAAGTACATATGAATTTGGTCGCGGGTAGTCCATCCTAACCCACTTTTTGAATACTTTGTCTCATATGAATACATATTAGCACATTAAGTATTTAAGAAAAAATCGGCAGCATTTCCCCTTAACTCCTCAAGTATGCGTATAAAACGTAAACCCGTAGGAGTATGGGGGAATGCTACCGATTTTTTCTTAAATACTCAATATGTTAATATGCATTCACATCCTATATGAAACAAAGTATTCAAAAAGCAGTCCCAATACGGGGACAATCCGAATTAATCCCTATTAGATTAATTTAGGATGGGTATGTTTTAACTAAAAGCTATGATCCTATGTTTGCCCAACAATTGACAACCCATACTAAATGTCAACATGATTATATATATATATATATATATATATATATATATATATATATATATATATATATATATATATATATATGTGTGTGTGTGTGTGTGTGTGTGTGTGTGTATAGGTATGTATGTGTGTATATTATGTATGTATGTGTGTGTATATACATATACATACCAAAATAAATATAGTTACAACAATTAATAAAATCGAGAACAATACCTTGATATTAATGATGAGAAGAAGCAATTTAGTCCGGTTCTTTTTTTCACCGAGATACCTATAAACAACAAAGAATATGATACCTTAGATATAAAAAATGAAATATACTAAAAAGATAATTAACTATATTAAAAAAATAAAAAAGATAATGAAATATATAAAAAGAATATGATACCTTAAGATTAGATTGACAAGAAATGGATAAAAATATGATTTTTTTAAAGAAAATTTAAGATTTTGTTTGAGTGTATTAATGGAGGTAAGAAGTAATGGAAGAGATAGAAAAGTCAGGAAGAAGAAATGAATTATGCATTAAAAAGACCTTTCAGGCCCGGTTTTTATGAAACTACAGGGTCTGAAAGTATGTGGTTGTTGAATTTACGGTTGTAGCAATAAATGCTACTTTTCGGACCCGGTTATTTGTAAAAAACAGGGCTTAAATGTTTTTAAACTTTTAGGCCCTGTTTACTAATTAAAAAACCGGGCTTGAATGTTGAGATATTTAGTAAGGCGCGCGCAGTTATACTTTCAGACCCTGTTTCTTAAATAAAAAATGGGCCTGAATGTTTTCTCACGCTTTTAGACCCGGTTATTTTTCACCAAACCTAGCTTGTATGTGTTAAAAACACGGGTGGAGGCTTTTTAGCCCGGTTTTTTGCGTTTTTTTTTTAACCGGGCCTGAATAGGAGGCCTGAAAGCCTTTTTTGTAGTAGTGGGGCCATAGCCAAGTTTTCTGACTATCATATATTCTTTTTGAAGAGACGATGTTACTTCCTCTCAATTGAGTGAAAGATATGTTGTTATCTCCAAATTCTAGTAGCCTGTTAGAACTGTATTATTGTAATAGAATAGGAGTTCAACAATAGTTTAGGGTGCTTATTGTAAATATACCTTATAGGTATATAACCCTTGTGATACAAAAGGAAATGTAAGGATTGCCTCACAATGTAAGGCTTAACTATGTGTTTTGTAAGGTGAAATGAGATTCTCTCTCAACTTATCATAGTTATCTTAGCAATCCTTCAATCTACAACTTGTTTATCATCAACAAGTGGTATCAGAGCCAAAGGAGTGAAGATCTATCGGGTGTTATCATCAACAAATCGAGATTTGAAGATCAAAGGGGCTGAACATAAACCTCTCGGTTACGGTTTCATTGAAGAACAATCGAGTTCTTCATTAACGAGGTGTGTTCCAAGTTGTTTTTGAGGTGTAGATTATCGATTCTCTAATGTACAAGACAAACAAGGTATAATCTCAACACCATTTCACGGTTTTATCGAGTTCTTCAAGACATTTGAATGTTCAATCGAGTTTTCTTGAAGATACATTTTCTATTGAAGTGAGCAAAAACAACCTGCCACCTTTCGATTTCGAGATTTGAAGCTTTCAGAATTTTTCTCAAGAACAAGCAAGAACGTCATTTTTGCAGGTTTCAATCTCTGAAAATTAAAAACACCAAAAATTTGGTTTTTGTGTGTGAAATCAAGTGCTGGTATAGGTGTTTGTGTTTGAGTGTGGAACTTGCACAAGTCAAGATCAAATCAAGTACAAATCAGGTACAAGTGGGTAGACACTATTCAGAGTAAGGTCAACAGATCTGATAGTGACTTCTAAGACCCTATCAGCCGCATCCATGAGCTATCAGCCGCACTTTATGGCTATCGCATGCGATCGAGTTGAATTGGCCAAGTATAGGTTCTCTATCAGCCGCACTGGATTCCAATCGCATGAATCCAATCGCATGCGATTCGATCGCACAACCAATCGCACAGATCCAATCGCATGGACCAATCGCATGCGATTTAATCGCACTGTTTCATGAAATTTTACTAACTTGTGTAAAAAGGTGCCTATCGCATGGATCCTATCGAATGCGATTCAATTGCACGGATCTAATCGCCACTAATCCAATCGCATGCGATCCGAATCACACTATCGACCCCAGCCAGGGGCTCTGCCCCTTGAACCCCGCCAGGGGTTGCCACCCCTTGGACCCCGCTATCAGGGGCGCTGCCCCCGAATCCCCGTCGTCGTTTTGACTGATTTATCTTGCCACCTTGATTCCTAAGTCAAGTGTTTGGATTTTTTGACTGAGTCAGGAGTTCTCAAAGTTTCAGTTATCATTCTGATGTTTCTAGATTTGGGTTAGCTTTGGGTCATTACTACCATGTACTTAATTCCTAATACCCTATGTCTAGTCATCCTGCCCTTTCCTAACTGATTTTTGGTTCTTCTTTCTTAGTGTCATCAATATCTGGTCTCAAAACCAGATTTTGGCCATCCATTCCTTGTTTCTTTAGAATCTTGATAGTCTTCTATCAGTCAATTCTGAATTCTCATTTGTCATTCTTATCTTTCAGAATTCGTGTATCGTTGCTTGATTGTCTTAACCAACATCCATTTACTTCATGTTTTCGAAGAGTTTGATAGATTTTTGTGTGCTTTCGAATAAGGATGTATCCGACTCCCTGTTCACGTTATGCGTTCAAAGTCACCTTTTCTATAGTCGTACAGGTTGAAAAGGCTTGAATATGATTTCAGCTCCCTGTGTTCCTTAACGCTTATTTCTTACTATAGAATCCTTATCCGTCCCAAGTTCGTTTGCATCCACTTGTCTTTCATTCTCTTTGTCACTTGTGATCCGGACTAGGTTGATACTCTTGTACGAGACTTCTCAGATTTTCGATTTGGTTGATGTATTCACTTCTGATCTACATTCACTCCTGAACGATCCATTTTGGCTCACAAGTGGTAGAAGATAATAGACTGATATTTCTCAACTGAAACATTTTTCATGATGACCAGTAAAGACTTTGGACACCATGAGGGGGAGATATAAAGATTTATTCAGTTGGTTACTGCTTGAGACATATTTTAGCAGGTATTCAGTCTAGGGGGAGAAGTACTCAGATGAAAAAGCAAGTCATATTCTCATCCCAAATTTTGTCAAGGATCAAGAGCAACATTGTAGGGGGAGGGTTTCCCCGTTCGTGATTCTAGGGGGAGTAAGCAACATATTCTCTCCTCTTGATGAATCCTTATATGCTTCCGCTGATGCTACCAATGCTCAAGGATCCAAATGTTTAAAACCTCTATATGCTAAATTGATTATATAACCGAAGGCGGTCAATGCCTTAGGTTACTGGAGCGCTACAAGACAATAAGCACAAGACCCTCAAGATGTTGAAAAGATCAAGACTCCTATTCATTTTATTCTGCAACTCCTATTCCATTCCAAAGGGGGAGATTGTTAGAACTGTATTATTGTAATAGAATAGGAGTTCAACAATAGTTGAGGGTGCATATTGTAAATATACCTTATAGGTATATAACCCTTGTGATACAAAAGGAAATGTAAGGATTGCCTCACAATGTAAGGCTTAACTATGTGTTTTGTAAGGTGAAATGAGATTCTCTCTCAACTTATCATAGTTATCTTAGCAATCCTTCAATCTACCGCTTGTTTATCATCAACATAGCCCCTCTCATAGAATTTTGAAATTTGATTTAATAATACTTTGCTAGTAGACTCAAACGAGGTTTTATAAATTTAATGACAGTTAATTCGGATAGGTTGAGTAAAAATATAAATGATTAAAATATCCTTATTAATAAGTTATTAACGGTGTTACAAACAGTTTTTACAGTTTTTTAATGAAAAAACAGTTCTAAATTAAACTGATAAATATCTAAAATTGTAAATTGGTTGAAATTTAATAATATTTTAATTATTATGTTTAAGGGTGTTACCGCAGAAAAAGAACGTTTTCTTAATGTTCGATTAAAATAAGTTAGAATTATCATTACACATTTGAATATAACTTAAAATTTTCAATCTTAAATAAGATCTAATACAAACTTTTGTGTATAAGAAAGTAGGTTATACACTACTAGGAAAAAGGCTTTTTCAGACGGATTAAATCCGTCGGAAAATTCCGACGAATTTCCAAGGGTGTGGTGACTAGTTACATATCGACGGATTTCCGACAAATGTCCCACGGATTTCCGACAAATAGTGATCCATTGGAAATTCGTTGGAATTGTTCCGACGAATTTACGAGGGTGTGGTGACTAGTTACATATCGACGGATTTCCGACAAATGTCCGACGGATTTTCGACAAATAGTGATCCATCAAAAATTCATTGAAATTGTTCCGACGAATTTCCGAGGGTGTGGTGAATAGTTACATAACGAAGGATTTCCGACAAATGTCCGACGGATTTCCGACAAATAGTGATCCGTCGGAAATTCATTGGAATTGTTCCGACGAATTTCCGAGGGTGTGGTGACTAGTTACATAACGATGGATTTTCGACAAATGTCCGACGAATTTCCGACAAATAGTGTTCCGTCGGAAATTCATTGGAATTGTTCCGGCGAATTCCGGACGAATTTCCGATGGTGTGGTGACTAGTTACATATCGATGGATTTCCGACAAATGTCCGACGGATTTCCGACAAATAGTGATCCGTCGGAAATTCATTCGAATTTTTCCGACAAATTTCCGAGGATGTGGTAACTAGTTACATAACGACGGATTTCCGACAAATGTCCGACGGATTTCCAACATATAGTGATCCGTCGGAAATTCATTGGAATTGTTCCGACGAATTTCCTATGGTGTGGTGACTAGTTACATATCGATGGATTTCCGTCAAATGTCCGATGGATTTCCGACAAATAGTGATCCGTCGGAAATTCATTGAAATTGTTCCGACGAATTTCCCAGGGTAGAGTAGCTAAGTATATAAATACGGATTTCCGTGTTGTAACACTCAAAAAATATTAAAACAATAAGAATAGTAATTCATTAAAACTCAGTTGGCTAAAATATTTCATACAACTATTCAATAGTAATTCAACCAAGTGTGATTGTAAACAATCACGTATGATTATGAAAACCACATATAATTATGATTACCTCATCAACGAAGTATAAATGTGAGCGATTTGATAACGTGCCACTATGATCACTATGATGTATGTAACTTGTAAAGTTTAATTGATATGTAGTACAAAGTTATTCATGATGGTTACTAAACTATGTTTTTAACTATGTAGATACAAAGGTTGAATGATGTTGAAGAACGAATGACCCGCTTAGAAGAAAAAACTGAGCAAACAAGTGAAAAGGTGGATGATATTTTGAAGATTCTGAATGAGAGACTCCCTCCACCTTCCAACTAGTTACTATCAATCTTGGTTGTTATATAAACAAACTTATTGGCATACCTTAATACTTGTTGGCCAATTAACTAAATGCTTTTGGGAAGACTTTGATATTTTCTAAATTTGAAGTTTGTTATCGAATTTCGGTGTTTGCTATATGTTTATAGTTGTTGATAGAATTGTTACCACTATATCGTTGGCATTATTACCAAAATTCAATATTTATTATTTGTTTTGTATATGTTTTCCGGAAAATTGACAGGAAGTTTAATAGGAACGTCGAGAATTAAATGAAATTATGTTCGAAATCCATTAGAAATCCGTCGGAAATCTGTTGGAAATCCGTATGAAAGCCGTTGGAAATCCGTCGGAAATCCGTTGGAAATCCGTCGGAAATCCGTCTTCGTCGGAAATCCGTCTTCGTCGGAAATCCATCGGAAATTCCTTAACAAACGGTCGGAAATTTGTTAAAAATTTATTCGTAATGCATCGGAAGTCCGTCGAAAATCCGTCGGAAACTATTGTTAAAAACACCATATTTAAACCATAATTTCCGACAGATTTCCGTCGGATAAATTCGTCGAAAACATTAAATTCCGTCGGAAATCTCGTTACAAATTCTATTTCCGACGAGGTTTTTTCCGAATGACGAAATCCGTCACAAACGGCAATTTCCGACGGATTTTGCCGTCTGAAATAGGCTTTTTTCTAGTAGTGTTAATAATATTTTTGAATATTATACATAAAGCATATCATATCTTTCAAACAAATTAAAATAACTGAGTTACAATTACTTTTATTTAATATCTTTATTTACAAAAAATACTATAGGCATAACACATAAATTAAACAATAAAATATAACTATATGTGTAAAACATGGGCTATAAATATAATGGTGAGATAAGTAAAAAGACATTTTTAACCATCAAAATATCATAAGAACTTCTCACGTTTTGCGGTAAGTTACTATATTGATCCTAAAATTCTCATGATAAATTGATTATTGGGTTTGCCGTTTGCAAATTAATGTATATAGTAACAAATCAACAAAGTCTGATGCGTTGTTTCTGGGAGGCTAATATAAGACCATGCGTTATGGGATACTCGATCTCATCGAGTAGCATCGGGTAAGCCAAGGAACACCATTACACCTACATTGGGTAGGGTAATCGGTAAGGCCTTCGGGTCTAGGAACTCGTTGGAGAACCTGCATAACCCCCACCCCCTCTCAACTAATCACACACTCACACATATTTAATTTATTAATATAAAAATATAAAAATATAAAAATGGGGAGAGTTTGGAGGAGAGATATAACACTTAATTTGGTTAGGAGAAAAATAATAATGTGACGCTATTGTGTCATTGGGTAAGGAAAAAGAAATTTTAGGGTATAACTCATGGCCTAAAAGAGTTGACAAGTGGGTTTATTTTCTAAATCTTATCAAAATTAGAAAAATAGGAATGATGTGCGTAGTAAACACATCAAGTACTTGAATAATTTAAATACTTCTTATTTAAGTGTTATATATGTGTAAGTGTAACAATGCCGAGATACATGTAGTCAACTACACACATATAGGGCGTTTGAGTAAAGCTTAAGCTTATGCAATTGTGAACTTAATAGTTTATGAGCTTGTTAGATAATAAATAATGTTTAAATTAGTTTATAAGAGATAATAATCACTTTAATAAAAAAGTGTTTGTCTTTAGATAATGTTTGTAAAGTGACTAAAAACGAGAAAACAACTACTACATGTTGAAAAGAGCATAATCAAAAGTAAATATATAAATGTATAAAAATAAGTTCATCTAATAAAAAAAGTTGTTATCAATAAACTTATAAAAACAACCCTATTTAACAAAAAAAATAAATTTATAAACTTAAGCCAATAAACTTATCCAAGCGCAGCCAATAATCTAAAGTTCCAAATGTAAGAAATAAACTAAAAATTTGTTCAATATATAATCACATTTGATTTGTAAAATATTATATGTCAATTACGAAAATACCCCCATCTAAAATTCTAAGAGTAAACTACTGAAATGGTCCATATGGTTTGCTCGAATATGCTGGTTTAGTCATTTAAAAGCGAAAATTACTCTAGAAGCCCCTAAGGTTAACATTTTGTTATCGAAATGGTCCTTTACACTAAAAGACATCCAAATTGGCTGTTAGTTGTGTTTTATTGCAGGGGCATTTTGGTCTTTTTACCGATTTGGTCCTTTAAGCTTTATTTTTATTTTCTGATTTGGTCCTTTAAGCTTGTTTTTATTTTCATTTAATTATTGGGTTTAGTTTCAAAAAGTGTATCGAACTTGTCACTTTTTGCTATTGTGTATACCCATTTTTCAAAACTACCGTTATTTAATATACTCAAGTTTCTAAAATTACCAAATAATACATTGACCTGATATAGCAAGTTGACTGCTGACGTGGCACCGGTTGTGATGATGTGGCTTATTACTTGGATGCTGACATGTAATATTCTTGTTTAAAAATAATTGAAAATATAATAATAATAATAATAATAATAATAATAATAATAATAATAATAATAATAATAATGAGAAATAAATAAATAAATAAAACTTTCCATCACCATCTGCACATGAGTCTCTAGAATTAATCCACACCAAAATTCATCGAACAAATCACCACCACTTTTTTCAATCAAGATTTCTTCATCTGCAATTTCTTCAATTACGACTTCTTCACCTGCGAAGGCAACCTCTTCAAAACGGATTTCTTCAACTGTGACTTCAACTTCTTCAATGACAACTTTAGATTCGTTTTTGGGTTAGGGTTTTTCGAGCTCTTCAACGACAGCTCTTCAAAGGTAATGGTTTTCGTTTCTGAATCTGATTTGGTTTCATCGAACACCATGGATTTGGTTTCTGCTTCAGATAGTTTAGAGTTTTGATTTTAGGGTTCATCTTTTCGGGTTCCATTTTTGTCCCTAAATGTGAGTTCTTTTAGGGTTCCGTCATCGATTTGGGGTTTGTGGGTATTACCATCCATCTTTTTTGTGATGAGGGTTACGAGTTTATGAAGGTACTTCGATTTTGCTTATGATCCAGATTAAATTGTTTGTGTTTGGTTCATAGATTTGTTCATGCTTGGTTTTGTGTAATCTTCATGGTGTTCTTCATAATCTTAAGCGTTGATTTTAGGGTTATTCACATATCTGAAATCTGCTTCTTGGGTATGATGTTTTAGATCTTCAAATCTTTGAAGAACACATTGAAATATTGAATTTCTTGAAAGAGCACATTGAATGTTATTAAGAATATATGAGTTGGCAATGATTTATCTATGTGTAAATAGATAGGCATTAAAAATAAATGAAAAATAATAGAATTACCGGTTACATGCTGAATAGGTAACCGAATACATCAATTGGTAGTTTTTTGGAATGTTTGATACACTAAAGGATATACAATAACAAAAGTTGACAAGTTCGATACACTTTTTGAAACTAAACCCTTAATTATTTAACACTGGTATACATACACCAATTATACACACATTTATTTATTTTTATTTTTATTTTTTGAAAAGCAACTATACATAAATTTATTTTTTATTTTTTTGAAAAGCAACTATGCATACATTTATACACCAACTATGTATACATTTATTTATTTATTTATTTGAAAAGCAACTATACATATATTTACACACCAACTATACATACATTAAATTTTCTTTTTTGAAAAGCAACTATACATACATTTATACACCAACTATGCATACATTTATTTATTTATTTTTGAAAAGCAACTATACATACATTTATACACCAACTATACATACATTTATTTTTATTTTTTTTTAAAAGAAACTATACATACATTTAAACACCAACTATGCATACATTTATTTATTTATTTATTTTTGAAAAGCAACTATACATACATTTATACACCATTCATCCTGTTGATGTTGAAGCTCTTCCTATATGCCGAGTCCCTGTCGTGAACGGTATGACGCCGCCGGCCGCGACTAATGCTTATCCATTAGTCGGTGAAGAAAAAGAGAGTGGTGGACGGTGGTTCTGAATCTATACCGCCTGGTTAAATCGTGTGAAAGGGTGAGGCCCAAACTGAATAGGCTTAAAAACACACATGAACCCATTATTTTGTCAATTCTTGAAAACTTAATCAAATGATCTGGAACCCTACAACAACCACTCCAATAACACACACGAACCCATTTTATTTTATTTTCTGATTGGTTTTGTCAGTTTTAACAGATTAATTTTGGTTTTTCAGTTTCTATGCTCACGGTCTAGTGAAGATTTTAAGTGACGATATAGTATATTAATGGTTAAAAATGGATATATATATATATATATATATATATATATATATATATATGTGTGTGTGTGTGTGTGTGTGTGTGTGTGTGTGTGTGAGGGGGGGGGGGTCAAATGAGAATGTGAAATTAAATGAGAATGAGAGACTAATATTATTTAATGAGACTTGGTTTTGAGAAAAGGATGAATGGTGTATAAATGTATGTACAGTTGCTTTTCAAAAATAAATTAAATAATTAAATAAATGTATGCATAGTTGGTGTATACATGTATGTATGTTGCTTTTCAAAAAAATAAATTTACATAACACTTCAACTAATTAGGACACTCCAAGGAGTCATGCCCATACTGAATACACTGATAACAAAATTTACCTAAACACTCTCTAGAATAATGCACTGGGAGTCCACATGTGTCACAAACTTTATCCTTATATTTACACTCCCCGACATATTCTTCCCACAAGCTAGCATACAACCCTAGGCCTAGATCCCCCGGCCTCACCCTGTGTCTTCGCTTTCTTGACTTCTTCATTTTGCTCCTCTTTCAATGTACGTAATTCTTTTAGAATTACACTTCTTATCTCACTCATTATTTCACTTTTTAGTTCATTCTTCACTCTTGTTAGAATCGGCGGCATATTCTTCTTAAAGTATTTGTCATATTGTTTCGATATAACTTCTCGGAAAAGTCGCGTAGGTACCACTCCACGCCTATTCCCATAACAGAGATATAATCCTATACTTTCTACAGTGGTCAAATCCAAGGTCTCTTCACGTGTTTCCTTCATACTGTTCCATACAATTTAAACAAAATGGACAATTTCAACTATCCGTATAGATAGGTATCCTTTGTTAATAAACCAGTTAAGTTTCATTTATTACCTTTAACACCATTCTTTCATGTTTCTCGTTTTAATCACCTCAACTTTCATATTACGTATAACATATATCTCTAAGCCATTTATTTTAATCTATCATCGACATGATTACTCGTCATAACTATCACCTATCATTGCCTAATGATTTTCAACTCATTTAAAATTATCGTATACATGAAATATCTTTTTAATCTTTTACTTACATTTAGCTTCTAAGCTCTAATAATAGAAACAACGAAAATACCAGACTCTCGTTGTTCTCCTCGAGCTATCGCATACGACTTGTAGGTTAACGAAACCTCTATTATCTTTCTAAAACCAAAAAATCTCAACATTTGAATCGCTTAGCTAATCCGCTTCAAGTCGTGATCAAAATCCACAAGGGGCGTAATAAAAACGAAAGTGGGGAAACTATTCCCACTAATGCCAACAATAACCTAAGGAGACTATCAATGATCATGACTACTTACCGTCAGCAACTTCTACTATAAGTAATTTTCAGCTTGTCACGAAAAGTTACGCATACGAAAATAATTAAATCCTAACTCAAATAATATACCAACTAAAGCAAGGTTAACAAGGAAAGTATCTCCTGTATTTTAGCCCCCTCGTCTATAAGTTGAAATTCCCTCCTTTTGGTACAGGGAGCACCTTCATTCCTCAGCCAGATGAAGATCCGCCAGCTCCTGTGCCCTGACCCGCAGCACAATCAATGATCTCATGTCCCGGCTCATGGAACTTATAACATACATTCTCTTCAAACTCACATTCTACCGCCATGTGACCCTTCTGCCCACACCTTAGACATCTGGTAGTAGCTTTAGTACAATTTTCGGTGTGATAAGTATGACATCCAAAACACCAAGGACCATCAAACTTTGGTCTCTTGGAGGAGCCAGGTTTTCTAACCGCAAAAGACTGTCCTTTCAAGGGACCGGATTTAGAGGAAGACTGAAACTTCCTCTTCTGACCCTCGCCCGCATGGTCACCCTTGTGCTGAAGACGCTCTCCTTCCCACGAACTTCCTTATCTTGGCATTCTCGTCAGGTACTAGTTGGGGCGCAAACCTCATTTTATCAGTAAAAGCACTGATAAGATCTTTCATAGGTCTATTCCACTTTTTCAGATTATTAAACCCCCGCTCCATATGCTCCATGTCATAATCAGTACAATATTTTATCATCATCCTATTGCGGAATTGCTCCCATGTTAATGCATCCAGCACCTTTTTACTAACCGAAGCTTTCACAGCATTTCACCACACAACAACACTACCTTTCAGCATATGTACCGCGTTTTTAACGCGATATTCTGATTCACAATCACAAGACTTAAAAGTCTGCTCCATATCTCAAAGCCACCGGGTTGCAACAGAAGGGTCGTTACTACCTTTATAGTTAATGGGTTTAAAAGAAAGAAATTTTTTAAAGGAACAATGTCCACGGGCTTTATCCTCATACGCCTAAAACAATAACTCCTTTGCAAGTCACAGTTCCTCTTCTATGTATCGAACGTAAGCCTCTTGCTCTTGCTCATGCTTCAAACCCTCGGAATAGTGGTGAGAAGCTTCATCTTCCGCTTCTAGACAAATGCGAGATATCTCATTCCCTATTTGCTCAATACTAGTTTGCTTCCCCGATATTTCAACTTACTACGTGTAAAGGAAAGAGTATGTAACGTACAACTTATTCTCATACTATTAATGGTACAAGTTAGTTCACAACATGCAATAATCAATTAACACTCACACTCAACCCCAATTACCCCGAAATGAACACTTAACGATGGTCGGGCCCGGGTTTGAGATTGAATATTTTCACAAGAACCCAACTCCCTCAAACTTAGGCTCTGATACCTATTCGTAACACCGGATTTCACGAGCTTAAAATTAGGGACAATTTAAACTTTTAAACATATTTACTAAAAAGTATGTGACGGAAATAACTACTGATTTCAAAATGATTAGTATTGTCATCTGACTAGGCAATGTGAAATACAACAAAATACGCCAAGTCCAAAATCACCAAGTGTTAGCGTACTACACCACCGACCATCGGACCACATACATATATAACAACGTAGTGTTCCACAAAAGACATATATACAACAAACCCACAATTTCCCGCCTCACTAGGCTCTTAAAGTCTTTAGCTACAACTAGCTAGTGAGCACAGGTTGCACATAAGTATCAATAAGCATGATATCACAACACATAAAGCTACCCTATCATATCGTGGTGTGCCAACATGTCAGCAAGAGTCATATCTTGCAGGGTTGCAAGCCCCGCTCAACGACTCTAACTCGGGAATCAGCCACAACCAACCGCACTGGTGATGAAGCGAAGAGCGGTCCACCGAGCACGTTACGGAGTCAGATCAACTCAAAACGGATCTCGACCGTAAGCCAAGATCTCAACTCACATCAAGGAACGATGGCCCTGCAGATCCCGAGACCCACGTGCACCACCGAGCACCGTTAATCTCGAATAACTATCCTAAGGCCCTCAAGTGATATATTCAGTCGAAGCTGACCTCAACCATGCCCCCCCCCCCCCGAGTGTCCGTACATTGCAAGAATAACACATAGCCGATCCAATCAGGATCCAATAACATGCATGCGTATAATCATAACAACTACTACTCATCCTTAATGAGCAGAACATGCGAGTACAACTTAAGCATGACATATGCCTACTGCATTATTCATGTTACAAGCATTCGTTTACTATTATTACAACTCTAGTCATCATAAGCATCATAGCATGGCATATCATATCATAACATACCTCACGTACGCACATGTGGAAGCATGAATAACACATCAAAGAAAAAAACAGTTAGCCCTACTTACTAAGCCTTAGGGGTGCTAAAAAAATCGGAAAACCGTGAAACCGAACCGAACCGGCTGATCCGAAACCAAGAAAACCGTGAACCGAGAAATCCGATACCAGAAAAAACCCGAAAAGTAGGATACCCTTTGCTGACGGGTCGGTTCGTGATTATTTTTCGAATACCCGCGGTTACCCGCCAACCCGTATATATTATCTTTAAAAAATTAATATATTTAATACTTCACTATCCCAACCTAAAGACTTTGACCCAGTACCAAAAGCCCACACATGTTAGTCATAGAGACATAGACTCATATCAGCGTGCCCTAAATTCCCACACAATTACACGAAGCACAACCACTCCACCAGGCTCCATTGGGTATTTCGATTCACGATTGCGTTCCATCTACGAGCTGACGACTGAGGTGATGAGGCAACGAAGGTCGATGGCGACCTTACACCGCCAGTCACGGTGGTCGGAACTCGGCAGCAAGCCTGCGGCAGACGTCGGAAATCACCGAAATCTCGGCAGCAAGCCTCCGTCACGTATCGACTTTCAACTGAGGCAACAATGAAATCACGCCACCGGCTCACTGAAATCGGAAGTCTAATACGATTATAGGTTCGATTTAGTAAGTTTGAGGTCAGATTGAACTATTAAAGCTTCTCTTTCTCTACACTTCAACTAAAGCCAAATGTTGTGTTTGTACATTAAGGGTTCTCGTGCAAACTTCTATGAACAGATTAAGCATGGAATTTGTGATAATATGATATAGTAGGAAGAATACCAGATTAGTTAGTTTGTGTTGATATAGTAAGCATTTTACTACTTTACTAGTCTGTGTCTTCTTGATTCTTATTTAGGTTCAAAGTTCAATCTGCACATATATGTTTTAAAGCCATTGCGATTTAGATTGAGTATGTTTATTTAGATTAAAGCCATTATAACAATTTGTGATTTAGATTAGAGCCATTTTTACTTTAATAGTTCATGTCTTCTTGATTCTTCTTGATTACTAGTCTGTTTCATTGTTTAGTAATATGTTTATGTAGGTTAAAAGCCATTGTGACAGTGTGAGTATTATGTTTTCAAATATACCTTAGAATTTGAACTTTGGTTTATCGTTCGAGTCATGATCTATGGTACTTGCGTGTTGTGTGTTTTAATCTTTAATTTGTATGTTTGAATTTTAAATTTTATGAATCTGAACCGGTCAGAAAATAGAAAAAATTAAGAACAGCTCAATTTTCGGGTATCCCTGACCCGGACCGTGGATACCCGTCCCGCTCCCTGCGGTTCGGTTTTGGTTCAGAATTCTGGGTGCTCGCCCCGTGGCCGCGGTTCACAAAAACGTCACTACCCGCCCGCCCCACCCCGTTATCACCCTTACTGAGCCTCATGGGAAACCGGTACTCACCTTAACTCACAAAAAGCAAACACAACGTCTAACGTCTTGGGGTTCTACGTCGCACCTATCATAACACATTTAAATTCAGTTAATGCTTAATGATCATTGCACTTTGTTCTACATTAAGCTTATAGTGTCAATGAGTTCATTTGAACCCTCGCTAACTGCTTGTGCCCGCAAGCAGTACCTCTTACGGCCGCACGGACCTTAACAAACCCTCCTACGGCCACAAGGGAATTCCTTACGCCCGCAAGGGTTCCTCCATACCCAACATAGCTCATGGCGACAATCTTGGACACTTGCGCCCGCAAGCATGGTTTATTCGTTGCTTACGCCTGCAAGCATTATTGCTTGCGCCCGCAAGCAGTGGCGGTTTCACAGACCTGCGCAGCTCTGTTTTTAAAACAACAGTTGTTCTTCACCTTTTCTCACTTCCAGCCAACTTAATCTCGACTTTTAGCAGCAAAACACCTTCTTTTATACTACCATAAGTGTCTAATATGTATTGGTTTTCAAAACAACATCATTTACCATTCAATCCTACCCTTGAACTTGACTCACCATAATCTAAACCCAAAACTAGGTTTTGTTAGTCAAGAACACAACTTACGAAGGGAGAAAATGACACTTAAAACAGATTGCTACTCGAATTCAGCTGCTACAATCACCTACAACTTGACCCTTCTTGATTTCTCTTCTTCAATTGTCAAGAACAAGTGTATGTGTGTTCACGTATGTTTAGTATGTGTAAGTATGTGTGTGTGTGTGTGTGTTTTGGGATAAGAAGGCATGGACCGCCTTTGGTGGTCCATTTATTAAAACACGAGTATTTTGTTCCCCTTTTAACTTACAACGCGACTTAGGTTTACCCGTTTAACTAACGGGGGTATATTTGAAATCATTATCTAAAACCATTTAATATCTTACAACTTTTACACGTTAACCTCAAAATCACTTAACACCTCATTTATCCATTTTAACATATTGTCATTCCTTAAACCACAACTTCTTACTTAATTCACTTTAACCAACTAATAATACCACAAAACAACTAAAACACTTAATGAAAGCCAACGTACAATTATATAAACCCAAAATACAACTATGTACAACTAGGCCCAATTTTAGGATGTTACAGTTGGTGTATAAATGTATGTATAGTTACTTTTCAAAAAATAAATGTAGGTATAGTTTGTGGATAAATGTATGTATAGTTGGTGTATAAATGTATGTATAGTTGATTTCAAAAAAATATATATATGTATAGTTGGTGTATATATAAATGTATGTATACTAGTGTTTAATAATTAAATAAATTAAAACAAAGCTTAAAGGACCAAATCAGAAATTAAAAACAAAGCATAAAGGACCAAATCGGTAAAGATAAAAAGAGTAAAAAGACTAAAATGTTAACACTAGGGACTTCTGGAGTAATTTCGCTTTTACAGGACTAATCAAGCAGATTCAAGCAAACCACGAGGACTAATTCAGTAATTTACTCAAATTCTAAAATACAATCTAAACTATTATTGAGTCGTGTTCAGCAAAGTCTATTTAAAAAATATAGTTTTGAAATTTTAATAATCAATGACAGGTAACATTTGATTATAAAAACATCACATTTTAATTACGAAAATACACTCCGTCCAAAATTTTAAAATTCAATCTAGACATTTGATGCGGCTGATCCAAAAGCTAAAATTAATATAAAATTAATCCCTCAACACTATTAAATAAATTTGGAATATATTGAACATTCCTCCTATTAATATGAAATTAATCTCTTTAAACTATAAATTAACTAGATTCTCTAGTCTTCTAATTTCAAATTGTCAATACAGCGCAGTGTTTGGTGTGACAAATAATTGGCAGGCAAAGTTGGCGAGAACCATCATCGAATATTCGAATGATCATACTTGAATAATCATCACCATCGAGGTACAGAACGCGAAACATCATCAAACATCCAAGAATTGCAGCTGAAAAAGATCGAACAAGAACAAGAATGGAACAGTACAAATCGATTTCATCAAGGTAAGACTCAAATTAAACATCTCAATCACTTTTAAGTGATCAAACCCTAAAGAAAGTTTATTGAAACGTAAATAACATAAGAAATAATCGAACAATAAAACCCTAAAGAAAGTTTATTGACACAGTCAAGAACCAAACGAAACCTACCATTTCACACGCCTACTATACAAATCTGATCTTTAACAAATTGAGTCTTCAGTTTAAATTTGACAAATTTGTATATCTTGTCATGCAGAGTAGACTCAATGCGGAAGAGAGAGAAACAGGATTTTGCTAAAAAAAGGAGACATTCTGCGGACTGTGCTTTAAACAAAATCCGCCGTCCTTCCTATCATGATTTCTCCGCCGTTTGCCGGTGCCTACTAATCTCCGTTCTTCCTTCGCAATGCACGGGACTCGTCCCCCTCAGCCGATGGTGGTATCCATTCGCGGTTGCCTACTAATTTCCTTCATGAGTAGAGTAATAATGAAGATCCGTAAGTTGAACAATCCTTTTCAATACGTTAGTGATTGTGTTTTGAAGATTTCTTATGGAAATTTGAAGGAAATCATGTAATTATTTTGAAGCTTTAATAGCACAGATTTCTTTTGGAAATTTGAATGAAATCGTTGGCTGTAAAGAGCTTCCAAGTTTGAGGAAATTGGTACACATGGAAAAATGGAACAAAGTGAGATGATAAGGATGGAGTGGATTGTGCAGGCACTGTTTTCTTGTCGGTTACCTGTCTTGTTTCAGTTTTCCTGTTTGAGGAGACTTTTTTTCTCTTTCTTCATTTAATCTTCCCCTTTGGTATGAAAATAAAAAATGGAGGGCAAAGGTTAAAGAATGAAGATCAAATAAAAAGAGTTTTAAGATAAAAAGGGTAAGAAGAAATCTGGAAGTGACATGTGGAAATATGGTTAAAGGGTAATATAGGAATTTTCAAAAACTCTCAATTTCTCACTCCCTCAAATCCTGTCCACGTCTTCAGTCTCCACACATTCAAATAATCAACCCTAAATATTCTTTTCAGAAACCTCCGCCTCCCCTCCATAGAAACCCCCTGCAACTTCCGTCGCCCACCGTACCCTAGCGGCGCCATCACCGTTCTTCCCATCTCAAGTTGTATGGATATCGATCTCCCCTTACGCTCGTGCCCCTGTGAAGACCTTGCCAACGTAACCCGAACTGCACATGACCTGTGAGTCGCCGCCTGTGTGGAGATGCAGAAACCTACTCCGCCACGCCTACGCCTCCGCCAATCCTACGCCGCCTATGGTCAAAGGAATTCAAAACCGACCCAGTCAGTCTAAATCGGTCAAAAAGTCGGGACCATTCGCCGCCACCACCATCTCTACATCTCAATCGATCTAAGGTTATGAAGAGTGTACACTCGCCGCCGTCGCCACCGCCACAGTCATATGCAACCTTCGAGCAACTGCCGCTCCAATCAGAGCAGCAAATCTGTTCAAAAGCTTGTAGTAGAGTGCAGGTTCCTTGTATAAGATAATCTTCATTATTTTTCTACTCTCCCTTAATCGATTATTTTTCTATCAATTTTGTAACAAGTTATTGTCTTAATTCATTAATTTGGTTGAACTGATAGTGATACTTGTTCATCAATTTTTTTTATTGTTTTGAATTTGTGCATCAGTGGCTGCTATGGCTGCTATGAAGTTTGTATGTCTGGTTAAGGTGCATCAATCAGTTTTGTTACTGTTTTTTATTAGATTGTTTTCAGTGCATCGTTAGCTGCCGTGAAGATTATATATATTTATCAAAAAAATGTATGGTAAAGGTTCATCGCTCATATATGTATCATTTTGGTTTCTGCTCATATATATGTAGTCTGAGTACGTGGTGATGAATAATGGTAATAGAAATTTAAATCTGAAGTTATATGCAGCAGCTTATGTGCATCCACGTATAAGAATTTAAAAATAGTTAGTTTTATTAATTATTGTAAAATTAACGTTATTCTAAACTTTTTTCTGTTCCGAAAATACCCTTAAAATGTAGTTATTTGGCGGTTACGAATAACCAATTTTGACTAAATTTAATTGACTTTTGATGAAAATGAGTGGCTTAGAATTCTCCTTACTTTTTGTAGAATAAGATTCTTTTTAGCGGATCTCCTCACAAGGTTAAAAGACATTATAGTACTATACATTTACAAGGAAAAAAACCTTCTTCCATAATATATAATAAATAACCAATTCAATAACCAAATATGATATCGGCGTAGTGGTAAGGAAGCGGTTTGTTAACTAGGTGAGCGCGAGTTCGAATCCTCCCAATGCTAAATTTTTAATTTCCAGTTTTTTACTATTTGTTTATTAAATCTTAGTATTCCTTTAAATCTTTTAGGTCTTTTTTAACTTCTAATTTTTTGAAAACATGGATTTCAAATGTTTAATCCTTTCTTTATCTTAATTTAATCTTTGTATTATTTTTACCCTTTTTTTACTTCTATTTTCTTAACAATCATATCTATCTTTTTTTTTTTTTTTCTTTTTTTAACATAAATTTCATATGTATACATTTTTTTTATACTTTTATCTTAACAATATTTAATATATTGATTTATTAGAGTTCTGATTAAAGTTAAAAATAGTTTAAACTCTATAGATTGTATAGTTTCATACATTCATACATTTATTAATGTTCCCTTTCTTTTCGCAACTTATTTTTTCTCTGTTCATCTTTCATCTAAGAATTGATATAAGCAGTTTGATGTGATGTGTAGGATATTTTGGTTTATAATATAGATGTTGTACTCTCGCAATTATGTCTTTTATATTGCCCACAAGGTGTTTGATTTAATGTCAGAGATAATAAATACTCTTTTTTTTACAACCAGAAGATCAATAGTAAATCAAACCAAACAAATATTATAATACCAAAAGCAATCCCCTCGATCAGCTTCTCGAGAGGCAGAGCTAACTAGAAACAGATCCCAAAACTTTTACCTATAACACCTCAACACTTACGCAGATTATGTGGTATCCATCTTTTTGGGCTAGAATTTAAGTTAACATTTTTAATAAAGATTTGAATAATGCAAATTTGGTGTTTACTCAACACTTACATATACAACAAATAACGATTAAAAATCAAAATAATACATCTTACTTTACCTACTCATATTCGACATCTAACTATTTTAAAGAATATAAAACTTAAATAAAAGTGTTACGCGCCAGTCAATTCCATTTCAACCTAAAATGCAATGCCTTAATTAAAATTAATTACCAAAGTCTTTCTTTAGGGTCTCAACATTGATACTTCAGGATACAAAACTTACAATTTGGTACTTACTTATGTGCAATTAAAGTTGAAATAGAATAAATGAAGAAAAAGGGAATCACTTTCCTAGCTTTAGAATATAACTGATACACATATATAACTACTTATACATACAACAAATACATATTTACACAACACTAATAATAAATGTACTATTTTTACAGGGAATTCACTTTTTTAAAACTCATGCAACCAACTTATTCAGATGCTAACAACCATGAAAATATCAACAAATGTCGTAGTCCTTACCTTTTTTTTATTATAAGTATGTACAGCCTTATTACTCTTTTGAGTACTCATACAACATAAATATGTTTATATGCTAATTAATAGCCATGTAAACTACACAATGATTACCTCGTTGATTCAATCGTATAGCTAAACGTTAGACACATGCATGCACTCCACTACGCTTTCATACTATCATATATGTACAAACTTATATTTCATGTAATTTTTGCTACTTATGCTACAATGTGTCACACTTTATAACCCAACACGAAGCGCGGGCTCATAATATCTAGTGGTTACATAAATTTAAAGAAATACGGCATTAGTATGTTCAGATCCCACGTCAGCCAAAAATAAATTAAGTTAGTTGCTTATAAGTCTAGGTATTTTTTTCCCACTACAAATTGGCTTTTAGGGGTGAGTTCTACTGATAGACTTATGACATGATACGAGCTTAGTATGGAATGAGTTTCTATCATAGTTCAACTATCTTGATTATGTGAGTTAAAGAAGACAACTATTTTAACCAAGAGAAAGATGGAAAGACCCCACATTCCTCCCTTCTTATAGAGTGTTTTTTTCTATTATTAGCAAAGCTATTACCAAAGGGCCTTTGGTCTAGCGGTACCAAGGTGTGATTAAGGTGTCTCTCCCTCTTAGAGGTTAAGGGTTCAAGTCCTGTCAAGGATATAAGGTGTAAATTAGGTGGGTGTGTGTGTTTGGCGTTAAAAAAAAAGCAAAGCTATTCATGGATTTCTAGTATTAGAATCAGAATTTAAAACTATCTAGCCTCTAGAAGTGTAACTGTGACATTGTTGTTTGAGCTTCCTGTTTCCATGGTAACTAATAACTCAGAACTGTCTACTAGATAAAAACCAGGCTGTTTTGGTTCTGGCAATCGACCTTTGCCACTCAACATTGTTACCACCCCCGACATGTCTGGTCTGTCATCCGGTTCGTGCTGAACACATAGCAAACCCACTTGGATTGACCGTAATACTTCGAATACATGGCTTGACTGAACCGAATATGCATCAACCAGTTCTAATGTCTTTCCTTCTTTATAGAGCTTCCAAGCCTAAAAAATGGTTTATTAGATAACATTTGTCATCCAATTTTCAAAATTAACTAACTTACTTATAACCGAGAAGTCATTTATTGGGTTTCGTTCTTCTTACATGTCCAAGGAGGTTGTGGCTATGGTCTTGATGAGAAAACCCTCTGTTTTTCTGTCCACTCACAATCTCCAGTATCATAACACCAAAGCTGAATATATCTGATTTTACAGAGATAACCCCATCCCTTGCATATTCTGGAGACATGTATCCGCTGCATCAAAAGTGAGACTCTTAACCAGTTTCCCATATGTACCAAGTTATCACGTATTATATGGTATTAAAAGGAACAAGAATACGATTGTGTGTTTAGGAATAGAAAGTATCATAACCTAAAATCTGAACAAAGGATACCAATAAAACTCGTCGACAATGATAGCAGGCTCTTACTATGTTCCAATCACTTGTTTAGTATTTGTTTCAGTCTCATCTTCTTTGAAGCTTCTTGCAGTGCCAAAATCTGATATCTTTGGGTTCATGTCCTGATCAAGCAAAATGTTGGCAGCTTTGAGATCTCTGTGGATAATACGTAATCGTGAGTCTTCATGAAGGTAAAGTAGACCCCGTGCGATTCCATTGAGAATATGGAATCTCTGGGACCATTTGAGTTTTTTGCTATCGTCTTCTTCTGCCAAAAAAAGAAAAATAAAACCTTACTCTTCACTCTTCTGAATCGTTGATCTTAATTAGTAATCATATGCTGTGACAGTTTTAACTTACGATATATATACAAGTCAAGGGCTTTGTTGGGCATGTATTCATAAACTAATAGTTTTTCTTCCCCTTCGATGCAGCATCCTAGAATCTTGACAAGATTTCTATGTTGAAGTTTGGAGATGAATAAAACTTCATTCTTGAACTCTTCAACACCTTGTGTGGAACTCTCAGATAGCCGCTTCACTGCAACCTCTCGTCTGTCTTGAAGACAACCCTGGGCCATTCGCAGGTATGTAATTTACATGTTTATATTCAAAGCCTTAGGAACTAAACCCGAATTTATATGTTACATGTTGATATTCACATGCATGTTCTTTCCTCTGCACATTTGTTTAGGTTATAATTTTGAGGTAATTATGATGATTGGGTCTATTTGTGTACGTTGTGTTTGATTCTAAAGAACATTTTTGCTGGCACGCTCGACATCATAAATCTATGAAAATCGATTTGTGAAGGTATAGATTGTTATGGTAATAAAACTGTGATAATAAAACTTATAACATGTATATTTTCCAAAAAAAAAAATTAATTTAGGATTAGAGCAACCACACAATTCTATCGATTAATATGCAAGGTTGTAAAAATTGTTTAGCAGTATACCCTCGTTTGACCACCTTCAAGCGATTAATCAACCTAGGCGGTGAGTAATTCGTGACCTCTTTTATAAAGGAATTTATTTTTAATATAATAAATATTGCAATATCTTAAGAAAATAAGTCAATTAATAACAATAAAAAGTTTAACAAGCTTGAAAAATAAAAACCATATGTCCATAATTAGTTTAATAAACTC
Organism: Pulicaria dysenterica; assembly: GCA_947179395.2. Lineage (NCBI taxonomy): Eukaryota > Viridiplantae > Streptophyta > Magnoliopsida > Asterales > Asteraceae > Pulicaria > Pulicaria dysenterica. Next base: position 12,387,385 of record OX359291.1, read on the forward strand.
ATAAAAAACCATTAGTCCAATAGTCCATTTCGTCTTCTACTTTTCATCTCCGCAATCTTCCATGATTTGAACTCCATCCAGCTCGTATTCATATCTTCATATACTACCTCCTCATTCGTGGACTTGAAATCTTCCTCAAAAAGTTCTCTTGTAGTTGTTCTAGAACTCTCATTCCTTAAAATCTAAATTTCTAATTTTTTAAAAGAAGTCAAACCATTTTTGTTGACCACCAAGACCACGTAGGATCGATTTTGACTGACTTCGACCATATTTTCAACACTGTTAATATGTAAAATTCAGTCGATTTTGTGAGTTTGATGTATAAATTATATATGTCCCTAGCTAAAGGTTTGTTGTGTTGTAAGGAAATCCACCATGTTATAAAGGTTTGACAAAATAGAGTTATGGGTCGTTAAAATGGTAATAGTTTGCTTGTTTATTCTATCATACAACATTAACTCTTGTAGTTTGGCTCAACCCAACCAGAGATAGTTTGTTTCGATCTGTTCTAAAATGGACATTCAAACTCAAGTCATAACTCTGCGGCCTACTCATCATCATGTCACCTCTAAAGATTTTGAATCAAAGCTACAGGAATAGACTATATACGAATCTTAGATTTATGATTGATTATTACCTTATAAACTGGTCCAAAACCACCCTGGCCGATCTTATTTTTGTCTGAAAAGTTGTTCGTTGCGCTAAGCAAAGTGGACAAGCTGAACAGTTGGAGGTCTAGAACGTCTTCTGCAGTATCTGTATATCTCCCTACAAAAACAGGTTTGATACTTGGATCCATATGGAAACACCTAATTAAAATGATAAATGTCCCGGAAAGAAATTACCTCGCGCCAGCGCTTTCCTCTTCCTAATGAAAAAGAGTAACAATCCGAGTAGAATGACTAATATCAGAATAACAGATATAACAGTGATCCTCACTTTTTTCATGTTTTGAGATATCTTTTTTTCTTTATCTGTAAAAAGAAATGTTTTTGGACTCATAAATCATACTGCATTATATAAATGGTTCTTGCTAGTTTTAACTAAATAAAATTAACTCTACATACCTAACTCGGCAGCAGCCACTCGTATATATATATCTTGGCCGTCGTCAGGGAATGTTCGCATATCGATCAATTCGTGGTACCATAACAAACACCCCGTACCATATTTGATATCCAAAGTCGCATAAGCCGTACAATTACACTCACTTTTACACTTTTTCTTGCATTGCTCCATGGTCAAATTCCTGTCAAACCACGATTGCCGGGTGTCTGGTAATTTTACAAAGGAATACTTTTGAAAACCTTCTCCTGCATCACATTCCAATGGGATTTCCCTTTGGCATCCCCGGGTCCAGTCTCCTAGATTCCATTGATCTGGTCTTTTAGGTGTAAAACCTTTCAAACACCCACAGGGCGGTGACTGCTCAATGTCACAGCTCCCATATGGCCCACACAACGCATATCGGACACAACTATCTGACGTGGGTGACGAAAGTAGAAACCATCCTTGTGTTCTGTTCATCCAGTTTAGTCGATTCATATGCCCTCCCGGGTCTAATGTCAGCTTCATAAGAACAGTGCTTTTAATCAACTCATATTTGTTGTAAATCTCTTTCTCATTTGAGACATAGTCGAGTGTGTAGATTGAATTGCGCCTCACTTTTGGCCTGCCAGTAAACGCCTGACCATTCCATGAACCGAGTCTATACTGGATCACATCTCCTTGTTTTTGGAATACTTGCGGGAGCCCATTAAAATCCATATAAACAATAAAGGGGCCTTGAGAAGGATCATCAATACTCTTCCATGATGTAAAGTTCATCACGATACCCTTTTCTAAATTCCTTCCGCACTTCATTCCAGGTAATTGGGTATCTCCAGGATGGTCAAAACTTTGCCACGTGTAATAATCAGGACCGTTATCATCATCGATGACCATAAAATTCCCTGTATCCAGTAATCGAGCAACAGGGTGTCGAGCGTTTCTGTTTGTGTCCGATGACCAGACGACTTGATTTGTAGCAGAGTCACGTAGAACCAAAAGTCCATCAGAATGGAGAGTTAGCTCACCAGACTTGTTTCTGATAGGAGTTTCTCTGTTGGCAACCCATGTAATGGTGCCTGTTGCCATCTGTTTGAACCATATGCCTAAGTATCGATTTTCGGAGGCATTTCCAGGGCTAAAAAACCCGAGCTCAAAGGTTTGCTGGGGTGAAACTATAGTTTGGCCATCCCGAATGGTTTGATTCACAACCATGGTGTCTGCTGCTTGTGAATAAAAAGGAATAATGGTGAAACAAAATACTAATGATATGGAAATTGCCTCCATTGATCAGATTTTCCTGTTAATCCAGCTATGGTGTATGATATCCTCATCTCTTATTAAAAAAAGGAATAATGGTGTATGATATAATCGATTCTTATTAAAATGGTAGTTTAACTTTCTGGTAGTGCCCTTGATCAAAATTTCAACAATAGACTTGAATTATATTATAATCTGTCTAATTTCAGTGAATTAAATAATGACTTTTTAGAAACTCAATTGATGTTTGCTCTCCTTCTCTCTATCTTTTTTTTCTTTATTTTTTATTTTTGTTTTACATATTCCTTCTCACTCTTTTATTTAAAAGTAAAATTAAAATCAAAGTTATTTTTTATACAATATATAATATATTAATTAATCTTATATTTTTCTCTTTCTATCAAACAATTAGCGGGGGCTACCTGCGCAACACTGTATTAACAAATAAAGATCAATGATGTTAAAATCCTGTTGTGGTGAGTTTTTACGTCAGCTAGCGATAAAGAAAACAGAGAAGGCAATGGTAGTTGTGAATCACTTTTTTTGTTACAATAAAATTGAAGTAATTTGGGTAATATTATTTAATATATTTGTGTTATATTGAACTTCAAAGATAATATATATATATATATATATATATATATATATATAGGGGAGGGTTCATGCGAGAACCGTTGTTAGTGCGAGAACCGCGAGAACCAATCTCAGTCGTTCCTTGGATATGGGAAGTATCATGGATGGAGAGCGTTGAGGGATAGGGTGTGGCAGGGTGCATGTGAGGAATTCATGGGTGGGCAATGACATTGAAGGAGGGAGAATTGGACGGCTTAGATTGGTTCTCGCGGTTCTCGCCCTAACAACGGTTCTCGCATGAACTTTTGTCTATATATATATATATACCTGCAATGTATCTGCGTAATGTTGCGACGGTAATTAGTTTTTGTTTTGCAACATGTCGTTTTCAAATATGTAACGCGTAATTCTATGTCACAAAAAAATTCAGCAACATGTCTGTTTTTTTCTTCAATTTTTCTTATATTTGTATCAACTATTTTATTAATTATAAAAATAAATTTCTAAAAATCATTAAAAATTTACAAAAAGATTTCTATTTATGAACTAATAAGATAGAAGTTAATAAGTTTTTGAAAATTATATTGATATGGGTGAATAATTGTGTTTGTGAAAGAGAGTGTTTAGTGAGAGGATATATTTATAAAAAGTTAATTTTTATTAAGAGAGAGAAATGGTTAAAAATTGAGTGGATGAGATTAATTTAGATAAAAAGAAGTGTGTAGATTAAAGATTGACATAATATTAAGAAATTCTTTAAATTTAAAAGGAGAGAGAGTGTTAAATGGTTTATATATATATATATATATATATATATATATATATATATATATATATATATATATATATATATATATATATATATATATATACATTAACTTAAAAACAAAAACAAGACAATACAAACAAACACACACTATATGTTGAATTTAAAGATACTAAGTCTTTAGCATTAAAAATTGACACTGATTTTATTGTTAGTAATAAATTGGATGTTAGTATAGATTAATACTAAAATATGTTGAGATGCATATTTCTAAGAAGATAGAAATTATAATTAACTATAATTATGACATTTCTTTGGTGTAAGAAGATAAAACATTGTCAGAAATGTCCATTTGTACACAGGGTTTCCCCAAATTATTATTGAGCCCTGTGCATAATCTTAAACATGGTCCTATAGTATTTTTTTTCATCATAAGTGAAACTCAAATAGAACATATATAACCTTTAATGAAAATTATGAATAATGTTAATTTAACTAAAACTTAGAAGCCATAATCAATATTCAAGAATCAAGAATCAAAACTCAAATTTCAGGATATTATTCAAATAATCAAATATGCCTAATATTCAAGAAACAATATTATTTAAGGGTTTAGTTTCTGAAAATGTATTAAACTTGTCACTTTTTGCTATTGTATGTATCCAACTTTCAAAACTACCATTTAATATACTGAAGTTTTAAACTTTACCATTTTATGTATTATAACCTGTGATTGCAGGTTTCAATGATTACTAACAGGTCACTTTGTTTTAAGATCATAAAAATACTGATAATAACAATAATAATTATAATAATAATAATAAATAAATAAATAAATAAATAATAAAATCCGATGAACAATTAATTGTTCATACAAAGGGCACGGAGAACAAGGGATTAGAAGAAAAATAAATTGAAAAGCCCATTAATTGAATTATGGTACAACGATTTATACGAGGACTTGAAACCCATTTTCATATTTATTATTTGTGTAGAATCAAAAAACCCAGATCTGCAAATTTTTATGAAGAACAGAAAGGAACGAGGCTAGGGTTCATCTTCATTGGATGTTTGCAATTCCAGATCTTTTAATCGATGGATTTACGAAGTTCTTTCACCATCCATCTCAATCTGCCAATCGATTTATCATCACCGTTCTGTTATTCCATTTAAGGTTTTTAATCTTGTTTATCTTCATCTTCTCCAGATCTGTTCTTCGATTTAATGTTTAAATCTTGTTCATTTTCATCTTCTCCCGAATCTGGTTTGTTAGGGTTCGTTTCTTGTTCATCTTTGTATTTTCTTAGAGATCTAGCTTTAGTTAAGTTTCCGATCTGCTTCATCCGAGTTTTAGGGTTCAAATGCGATTTGGGTTTTTCATTTACGATTACGGTACTGCTTATTAATATGCGATTTAGGGTTCTTCATCAAATCTGGGTTTCATCTTCAAGCATGATTCATCTGAGTTATTGTTTCATTTTTGTTGCCCACTGAGTTTCAGGGTTCATATGCTTATTAATATGCGTTTTAGGTAGGGGTGTAAACGAGCTGAGCCGAGCCCGAATATTACTAAACTCGAGCTCTGCTCGTTTAATTTTATAAAGCTCGAACTCGAGCTCGAGCTCGTTCGAGCCTCATTTTTTAAACTCGAGCTCGCTTCGTTAGCTATTGTAGGAGGCTCGAGATCGGCTCGTGTTAAGCTTGTTTGTCTAGCGATCCTAAATGAGCTAAAGCTCGACTCGAGCTCGTCTCGTTAATCACATTGTTTAATTTTGGGCTCGTTAATAAGCTCGTAAAAATGAAATCCACGCAGACCATAACTCATAATTTTGTGTTGTTGTATTCTCAAATAAACGAACGCAAACTCCATGGAACAATATCACGTTCCCATAAAAATGAAAAGAAAAACATTACTTTCATGCCAAAGTACACATAAGAATGAAAAAGAACAGATTGCAAAAACTTTTACTTTAATCCCAAAGTTCACTTAAGTACGGAAAAAACGAGAATGAAATAAGATTACTTACAAATGAAGAATGTAGTGTACTGTATAGCAATGGAAAGTTTGTGATATGCAGCGAGATAGCAGAGTAGTTTCTAGACTTTTAGTTCTCTGCAAATCAACAATGAAGTAAAAGGGCTTTCACCGCTTCATCTTCTAGACTTATTAGTGCTAATTTGAATTTTTGGAGAATGGAAACTTGTTAAATTGGAATTTGGAAACGGAAGCCGGAAGGTCACGTACTCACGTCCAGGACTTATGGGTGTTTGGGAATTGGGAATTCATTTTTCAAGAATATAAAATTAGAAATTAAACATATGTTAGGTTTTTGATTATATACGTGGTGGTGTAAATAGTTATATTATATGCATATATTATATATATTATATTATATTATATTATATTATATATACTAACTAATAGATTTATATAAAACTCGTTTAAGCTCGTTTAGGCTCGCGAGCCTAATCGAATAAATTAATAAAGCTCGAGATCAAGTTCGTTTATTAAACGAGCATCAAGTTTTGTTCAAGCTCGGCTCGAGCTCATTTAAGCTCGACTCGAATCGAACTTTTAACGAATCGATCTCGAATTGCTCGCGAGCGGCTCTGCTCGTTTATACTCCTAGTTTTAGGGTTCTTCATCAAATTTGGGTTTCATCTTCAAGCATGATTCATCTGAGTTATTCCATTTTTGTGGCCCAGATCTGAGTTTAGGGTTCATATGCAATTTGGGTTTTTAATTCTTATTGTACTGCTTATTCATCTTCTGGGATTCATCTTCATCTTCAAGCATGATTCTTCAAATTTTTAATTTATAATAATAATTTAGTGATAGTGGAATTTATAAAAAATCAAAATTAAGGAAATTACCTACAACTTGTCTAGCAGGTTTCCCGATACATAAAACGATAGTTTCAGAAAGTTAAGTATCGTAAACGGTAGTTTTGATAAATGGGTATACACAATAGCAAAAAGTGACAACTTCAATACACTTTTTGATACTAAACCCATTATTTAACTAAGACTTAGAAGTCATAATCAATATTTAAGAATGGAAACTCAGAATCTCATATTTCAAAACTAAGATATTATATTCGTATAACTGTTAAAAAAAAGATATTATTCATATTATCAAATATACATTATTAAGTAATCAATCACTAATGTTAACTAATTAAAACAAGAACTTATAATCAATATTCAAAGACAAAGGATTGAAACTTATACACCTGGTTTTGTCTCTTTATTTAATCTGATTTCATCAAAAGAACAAATCAGCAATCCAGGCTAATGAAGTAGTGAGCAGCAACAAAACTCACCCAGCCGAAGAACTAAGAACATTAGCATTGAAAAATTAGACTGAAAACCAACTAAAGAATCATCAATAAAAGAATATTAGAACAACTATTGAAAAATTAAAATTACTTACAACGAGTTATTAGAACCCGCGTGTAGGGCAGGAAATAAAGAATAAGAATGAAGAAAATATAGAAACTACCATTTAAACTCAAATGTTTAAAAAGTGATTTTTTTAATATTTGGCCAAAAAAATGTGGTTTCTTTTAGTAGAAAAGGAATAAAAAAACTCTAAAGTATTATACTTTCTTATAAAAAAAACATACCAATTAAACTCTAAATTTTCATCTATTGTTTGAAATGAGAAGATGATACTAAAATACATTGGATTTTCAATATAATTATAATCAAGTTCTTAATCAAACATTTCTAAAGACAATATATTTTAAACCTTACAAATTGTAATTATTTTTTGTATTACGATTTCGAAAAATTCTTTTTTTAAATATATGCCGTAGTAGAAGAAAATTTATATTAAAACATAGACAAAAATGAGATTGCTACAAATATGTTCATATTTACACGGAACATAATATATAAAAAACCAAATAATACATAAAGTTATTTTTAATAGGAAGAATTTCATATATATCCTTAGAAACTTTAATAATTACTTATATATCCTTACAAACTTCCATATTACATATATATCCTTCTAAAACCTAAAAACTCACAAATATATCCAACAAATTATTTTAAATATATTTAAATCATTTAAAAACTAAATAATCATCTTTATATTTAATATCTCTTTATCTAAAAAATCTAAAATTGTATATTACAAAAATGCCCAGCCCCTTTGCACTAATTGATTAACCAAACTTACAAGTCTGAATCATTCACCGTCATCAGAAAACCACCACCTCCTCCATCTATTAAACCTTTTTCTTAACAATCTTCATGTTCAGGAAAATAACCATCAATACATGAGAAAACTCACCCTAAACCCTAAACCAAAATCAAATATCTAACATACAACTCAGCAATTCATTTTTAAAAACCAAAATTTTCAAACCCTAATCGCAAATCCATTACTATAAACCTAAGAGAATCCAAAATCTAGGCCTTCAGTGATGGCATCATCAACAAATATGAACTCAAACCAAGGTAATGTCTGTTTAAGAAAACCCAAATCAAGAGGCAGGTGGTTACCAACGAGAGTTATGAAATCACCGACCAAAATCACAAACACGGACCTGTTCTTCGCCGTCAACGTGCTCTTTGCAGAGCTACGTTCGGATGAAGTCGAAAAGGAAGCAACGGCGGGCGGCGGTGGTGAAGATGACGGGTAGAAAAGGAAGCAGCGGCGGAGCAGAAGTCGAAAAGGAAGCAGGGGCGGCCGGCAGTGGTGAAGACTACAGGTAGAAAAGGAAGCAGTGACGGAGCAAAGTCGAAAACGAAGCAGCGGCGGCCGGCGGTGGTGAAGACTATGGGTAGAAAAGAAAGCAGCGGTTGCCGGCGGTGGTGAAGACAGAGCCTCACACTTCACAGAGTCGATGATATCAAGATATCTGATTTCTTTATTTATAAAGAACATTATTATTTAATATTTAAAAATCAATTAGGAATTAAGTGAAAAGGGATTGTGGTATTTTTGTAATATACCATTTTAAATCTTTTTAGATAAAGATAAATTAAATATAAAAATAATTTTTTTGATTTTTAAATGGTTTAAATATATTTAAAATAACTAATTAGATATATATGTGAGTTTTTAGGTTTTGGAAGGACATATATGTAATTTGAAAGTTTGTAAGGATATATATGTAATTTTTAAAGTTTTTAAGGATATATATGAAATTCCCATTTTAATAATAAAGTAACTATAAAAGTTGATAACTCAAATGACTTTGTGTCAATGCTAAATGTTACATAAAAAAGAAAAGCAAACACATATGAGCATAAAAAATGATAAACTAATATATTAATAACATTAAATATGCAAGTTTCATGTAAAAAACATGAGAGCTAGAATCGAACCCAAGACCTTCTATGCAATTTTTCCATTTGCTTACCAATAACAAACATTAGAGCTAGAATTGAACCAAGGACCTTCTGTGCAATCTTTCCATTTGCTTACCAACCCGCCAAGCAATTCTTTTAAGATATTTTCATAATACAAATTATTTAATATCTTTAATGCACAAAAAGACAAAAAAAAAATGTGCTATCGACCCGGTTTGCGATTTCACTATTTCAGAACTCAGATTTTCAATTGGGATCTCGAGTGAGAACTGCTACACACACATAGGATTAGGGCTCGGCTACCAAAAGATCAAATACCTTTTTTCTCTACTTGAATAGAAGAGTGTGTGTGTTCTGTGTGTGTGTGTGAGAGTCAAGAGCCAAGTATAGAGGAAGAACAAGGGATCTTCATTTTCACTCCAACCTTCAAGGAATTGTTAAAAGGAACTTCAGGTAATATTCCTAACTTCTAAATGATCACATTAAGGTATTTTTTTCTATGATTTTAAGCTGAGTGTAGAAGGGTTCGAGAGCTATGTGTGTGTGTTCTCCGCTGTGTATAAACCGAGAGAAAAGGAGGAAGAGTTTTGGGTTTAAACCTTGATAAAACACAAATAAAATGGTATGGATTTGTTTAAATGATAGGAGAAGTGTTTTGTAACTAAAATAAGTCGAATTGGTTAAAGAGAGTTTTGAAGCTTTATGATTTTAGAAATGGAAACTTGTGCGAACTGCACGCAGGTCCGACCAAGATGACTGGTCCGACTTGCGTGAGTTGAGAGGGTGTGCGACTTAGGATTTTTAGGCATATGACTTGGCTATGTCCGACTTATGTATACGTATTAGGGTGTGGTGTGCGACTTAGGGTCGAAGTCGGATGGAGGGCTTGTCCGACTTAAGGCATATAGCGGTTCATACGACTTGTATTCAAAGTCATGTGATCCGACTTATGGTTATAATTGGGGGGTCTGGCTTGGAATACTCGACTTGTCGGTGCGACTTATATATATATATATATATGTATATATACACACACACACACTAGTGCTTGTCCGACTCATGTGTGATTGTAGGCACATCCGACTTGGGCCGGTGTAGAGTAGTCTGAATTTGAGGGGATCCGACCTTCGAGTTAGTCCAAGAATATAGTGATTTGACTTGTGTCTAGATACTACGTATGCGTATGGTTTAGTGGAGGCGCGACTTGCGAAATTTGCAAGTGAGGTCCGACTTGAGATTTGACCTAACTGACTTATGTTGAGTACGCACGGCTTGGGCTTAAGTTCGGCGCAAGTCTTGGCCCGACCTTAAGGTGCTAACCCGATTGAGCGTCGGTGAGACTTAGAGTTTTGTATGATTTGAATTAGTGAAACGTACCCTAAATTGATACACTAAGATATGTGTTGTAGGTTCTCGCGAGGGGATTCGTTAAACCTCACAACTTCGTAAAATCTACTTTATTGTTGCTACGGAGTTGCACATTAGGTAAGTTACACTATCTTATACATGATAGTATAGTGAAATGTATATGTGATATATGTGTGAAAAGTGTAAATGTTATGTTAATATGTGAAGTGAAGGGTTGCGTTATATTGTGGTGAAAACGCAACTCGAGCACAGTTACACACGTGAAATCCTTGGTATGACTTAGATAGTCAACTGTGACTCAAAGCGTGAAATCGTCGTCAGTGCACTAAGTCGGTAGTATGTGAAATGATATGTGATAATGGATTGATATGTGAAATGTGACATGTACATACCTAGTGTGGTGTGTAGTTTAGTGTGCTCGCTAAGCTTTATGCTTACAGTATTTGATTTGCTATTTTCAGGACCTATTCATGGAGAAGCTCCAGCAGCGCGAAAACAGCTCATCCAGTTTTAAACGGTTTTCGCTGTTTTGCTATTTCAAACATTTCGTTTAACTATATTTGTAATTATTTACTTAAAATCACTTTATGACATGTAAACCTAGGTACGGGACCTCGTCAAATTTTGTTGATTTTTCATTACAGATCTTTGCTGGTTTTGAATGCAATTCATATTTACTTTTACTTGTTCAAAAAATATTTTTTTGGGCATTATATTATACCCCTTGCATCGCGATACTTTATATTCACATAATTGTGTATGGCAACACCACTTGTGTAACCATATTTCATCACATCACTTTTGCTTATACATCAAATCATATCACATAAGCATATAAACAGACGTGATCCCATGTTTTACTAAATGGGGTGTGTGGACCCCACTAAAAAATAAATTTTTGATAATTATATATATAAATATGGGCAAACTGCTCTTAAATATAACGAACTTTTACTAAACTACCAATGTATACAACGAACATAAAAATTTTAAAAAAAAAATACAACGAACCCAATTATTTCTCCCATTCTATGCAACTTGTAAGCAGGTTAATGGTAATTTTTTTTTTATTCTAATTTTTATTTTTTTATTATTATGTTCATCTTTTTTCTTCATGTGTTCTTTAAGTTCTTGTGTGTTCCTTCAAATTTATAAACCATCATAAATTCAATATTTACAAACAAACCCGAATTTGTGCAAATAATATGAACACCCATCAAACATCACCACTAAATCTGGTTTACACATATATGTAATAAACTATGGATCAAGAACCCTAATATATCGAATGCCCAGATTCACAAAGACGGAAGAAATCTTTTGAAAATGAAGAACAATAAAAAACCAAATATGCTACACAGAGCATAGAAGATGAAGATAAACTTAAGAATCCCAAATCAATCTGTTACACAAAAACCCTACGCCTAACGACGGCGGTTGTGCAAGATCTCATGGTGCTTGTGATTTGAAGCAGCGACGCTGATCATAGTTTGAAGCAGTGGTGGTTGGGGGGGGGGGGGGTGAAGCGGCAGCAGTGGTGGTTTGAAGCGGCCGAGATTAAGGTTTTTGAGGTTGGGATTTGAAGGTGGTGGCTGAGATATAGTTTTGGGGTTAGACCTAGGGTTTTGTGGTTCCACTCAAAGCTTTAAACCCAGTTCTCCATGCTTTGAAGAATTAAAACAAAAATCAGAAAAAAAAATTCATGTTAACTTGTTGATGACCGGTTTAGAAGGTAAACTTTCATAGAATGGGAGAAATAATTAGGTTCGTTGTAATTTTTTTAAATATTTTGAAGTTCGTTGTATACATTGGTAGTTTAGTAAAAGTTGATTGTATTTTGGTGCCGTTTGCCCATTAAATTTTAATAGGACCACCCTATAATTATAAAATGGACCCCAAAAAATATTGGATAAGTAAAAGAAAGAAAGGGAGAGAGAGAAAGTGAGCGAGTGTTTCAATCTTCAATTGTCAAACACTTCTATCAATAAGTAGATATCTAGAGGGGATCATAGAGTCTATTAACTAGGCAACGATATTGATTTTTCATTTTTACAATTTAATTCAAATCCTTTTTTATTTGGTTTTATGTTTAAATTGTTGTACAAAGTACAATTATATAATGAGAAATGAAATATGCTATCTATTAACTAGGCAACAATATTGATTTTTCATTTTTACAATTTAATTCAAATCCTTTTTTATTTGGTTTTATGTTTAAATTGTTGTACAAAGTACAATTATATAATGAGAAATGAAATATGCTACTATTTTGTGTCTTACTTAATCCTCCTACTTACTCAATGTTTAACATGTGTAATGCATTACCTTGTCTTGACTAACTGAGTAGGACGATAAATAGAAATAAAAAGTACAAGGTTATATTATTTCTTTTATATAATTAAGTTTGCTAGACTAGTTAAGTTTTTTATGTTAAATTTGGTTATGTTATATTTTTTATTATTGTATTATATTATGTTTAATCAACTTTATTATTCATTTTTCTATTAAAGACAATGACTAAAAACTCCTACAAGCGTAAGAACTTTATGCTATTTGCTTTGAATATATGTTTAGTTTCTGTAGCTATTCATAATACTTTTGATTCATACAATATTATTACCGCTCCGACCCGTAATATTTTTAACCCGTTATCTAAGCATTCTGACATACTAATTTGGAACGTAAACTATATTTGACCCCATTACATATACATCCTAGATTCGTCACTGCATATAAACATATATGTTACATTATAATTACACTTTACACTCGTATTAAGTGAAGTAGTAAACTCACCTTAGTATCTAGTAACGTCCTAAAATAGTCCAATGTTGATGTTATAGCAACGTACACGTCAACGACTAGTGTCTACAGTTATCATACCAATAATGTATCAATATGCAACCACTGCTCGTCAACTGCAAACTGGTCGGAGCAAGACACGCCCATACCTTCTTGCAGACATGTCCTTGCTACGCTCTCAAGTCCGGTCGTGATCTCTGCAGACGCCAGGTCATAGATGTTGATTATTAAAATGAAAATAGACAAATTTAGCGTATGTAGCTCAACACAAACATTGACCCATACGAACTAAACTAGATAAGTATAAATGTATAACACAATACGACCTTAAATAGAAAGTATGTATTAGGATTTAGGAGGATAAGTTGCACTAGGAATTGGTGTTCAATCGGTCGGTTATCGGTTTTATTGATTTAATTGGTTCGGTTTAATTGGATTTTAGGAAATAACCGGCCATAATCCAAACCAGAAGTATTATAAATCAAACCAATCCAACCGCATAACAATCGGGTTAATTGGTTCGGGCCCCGTAAAACCAAATAAGAAATTTGCTCAAAAACATATATAAGACTTACCATTAGTCACACACACTTAGCACTTGACTACAAGATCACCAAATTTAAATAACGTATATTAATATATTAGATACAAAATAATCAAACAATCTGCCAAAAACATTATATCATTATAATTTTCAAATCCATAGATACTTGACTTTTGTCTATCCACAAATGTTTTTAAGGAATTACAATCATATTCAGTAGTTCATAAAAAACTCAAATGAAATAAATTATTTCAAGGCAATTATATGATAATATATAAAATATTAAGCAATCTCTTTGTTTATTCGGGTATTCGGTCGGCCCCAAAAGAAAAGCTTAAAATCCAAATCCAAACTATAATCCGATTAAATATTCGGGTGTATCCAAAAACCGATTCAAATCAATTTAAACCATAACCAATTAATCCAAACTTATATGGATCGGTTAAATTTTCGGCTAAAACAATTAATGAACACCCTACTAGGAAATATATGTATTGCACCAGTCAACTGCGCACGTGATTTCTCTCTCTCTTTTTCTAATTTCAATACAGCGCAGTGTTTGGCGAGACGAATACTTTTGGCAGGCAAAATTGGTGAGCAACATCATTGAATTGATCATACTTGAACAAACATCACCATCGAAGAAAAAGAACGAGAAACATCATCGAACAACCAAGAACAGTTGAAAAAGATCGAACAAGAACAAGAATGGAACAATTGAATCAAGTCGATTTCAAACCAAACCACGTCGATCAAATCAGAACAAATCGATTTCATTATCAAGGTAAGATTTATTTCAAACATCTCAATCGCTTTTAATTGATCAAACCCTAATGAAAGTTTATTGAAACAGTCAAGAACCAACCGAAACCCAAGATTATACACTCCTACTATACAATCTGATTTTAACAAATTGAGTCTTCAATTTAAATCTGACAAAATTTGATCTTATCTTGAAGAGCAATGGATTGAGCCAGTGCTCTCATACTCATACTAATAAAAAATAACGAGAGCAAGTGGATAGAGAATTTTTATATTTCTTGTTACGATGAATGTTGCAATAAAGGAATATATAACAAGTTTGTTAAATAAACTCCATCATTTCATTAATTCCATTTTAATTGAGTGTACAAATTTGATTTCATTTAATTTTGTGATTCCTCCCTTCTGTTACCATGCTTTTTTTTTTCTATTATTAGCAAAACTAAACATTGAGTTCTAGTATTAGAATCAGAATTTTAAACTATCTGGCCTCCAAAAGTGTAACTGTGACATCATTATTTGAGCCTCCTGTTTCCATGGTAGCCGAAAACTCAGAACTGTCTACTAGATAAAAACCAGGCTGTTTTGGTTCTGGCAATCGACCTTTGCCGCTCAACATTGTTACCACCCCAGACATGTCTGGTCTATCATCTGGTTTGTGCTGAACACATAGCAAACCCACCTGGATTGATCGTAATACTTCAAATACGTGGCTTGACTCAACTGAGTATGCATCAACCAGTTCGAATGCCTTTCCTTCTTTATAGAGCTTCCAAGCCTAATAAATGGTTTATTAGTAAACATTTGTTATCCAATTGTCAGAATAAACTAACTTATTTATAACCCCGGAGTCAAATTTGAGTTTCATTCTTCTTACATGTCCAAGAAGGTTGTGGCTATGGTCTTGATGAGAAAATCCTCTGTTTTTCTTTCCACTCACAATCTCCAGTATCATAACACCAAAGCTGAATATATCTGATTTTACAGAGATAACCCCATCCCTTGCATATTCTGGGGACATGTATCCGCTGCATCAAAATGTGAGACTATTAACCAGTTTCCCATATTTACCAAGTGATCACATTTTATATGGTATTCTAAGGAACAAGAATACGATTGCGTGTTTGGGAATAGGAAGTATCATAACCTAAAATCTGAACAGAGGATACAAATAAAACTTGTGTATAGTGATAGCAGGCTCTTACTATGTTCCAATCACTTGTTTAGTATTTGTTTCAGTCTCATCTTCTTTAAAGCTTCTTGCAGTGCCAAAATCTGATATCTTTGGGTTCATGTCCTGATCAAGCAAAATATTGGCAGCTTTGAGGTCTCTATGGATGATACGCAATCGAGAGTCTTGATGAAGGTAAAGTAGGCCCCGTGCGATCCCATTGAGAATATGGAATCTCTGTGACCAATCGAGTTTTTTGCTCTCATCTTTTTCTGCTAAAAAATAGAATTTAAGAAGGATGAACCCTTACTATATATTAGATGGTTGTTTAAAGATCCTTAGATTTATAAATATTAAGTAATGTTATGAGATCACATGTAACTTATCTAAGTTTAAGGGTAAAAAGTGAAAATATATTAAGTGATAGACTTGAAAATTCGAAATGAATAGTATCTCAAGTTTCGGAATTGATTGTAAGGGATAATTAGTAATCATGTGTGGTGAAAGTTCCAACTTACCATATATATACAAGTCAAGGGCTTTGTTGGGCATGTATTCATAAACTAATAGTTTTTCTTCCTCTTGGATGCAGCATCCTAGAATCTTGACAAGATTTCTATGCTGAAGTTTGGAGATAAATATAACTTCATTCTTGAACTCTTCAATTCCTTGTGTGGAACTCTCGGAGAGCCGCTTCACTGCAACCTGTCGTCCGTCTTGAAGACAACCCTGGGCCATTCACAGGTATGTAATTTGCATGTTTATATTCAAAGCCTTAGGAACTAAACCCAAATTTATATGTTACACATTTGTCAAGGTTATACTTGATTTTTAAAGGTATAGATTGTTATTGTAATAAAATTGGATAGTAAAATACAAAAAATCATAACACATTGTATATTTTTCAAAAAAAAAATTAGTATTGGATTAGAGCAACTACTCAATTTTATCGATTAATATGTAAAATTAGTGGATTTTTTGAGTTTGATTATATAATTATATATGTTCCTAGCTAGGGGTTTATTGTGTTTTAAGGAAATCCACCATTTTATAAAGCTTAGAAAAGAAATAAAAAGAGTTAAGGGTCGCTAAAATGGTAATAGTTTGCTGGTTTATTCCAACATTAACTCTTGTGATTTTAAATCAAAGCTAGGAATAGACAATGAATCTAAATTAACGATTGAATAGTACCTTATAAACGGGTCCAAAACCACCCTGCCCGATCTTATTTTTGTCTGAAAAGTTGTTCGTTGCACTAAGCAACATGGACAAGCTGAACAGCGGTAGGTCTAGAACGTTTTTTTCTGTATCTGTATTTCTCCCTGCAAAAACGGGAGTTATATATGGCTGTACCATATGAAACACCTAATTGAAATGATAAATGTCCAGGAAACAGTTTACCTTGTGCCACCAGCTTCCTCTTTCTGATGATTAAGAGAAACAATACGAGTAAAATTGCTAATATCAGAATAACAGGGATAACAATGCTCCTCACTTTTTTCATACGAGTAAAACTTTGAAAGTGATGACAGAGAAAACTTTAAGTAAGAGGCAAGCCAAGAGAGCATTGTGGTTTGAGAAAAGAAAAAGTTTTCTAGAAGCCAAGAAAAGACGCTTACAAGAGAAAAATCATTCTGGTTCTGGTAGTTATACGAACAATTTTGATCATGTGCATGGAACAGCTTCAAATGCTGGAAATAGTTCTCGTTGTGCAAAGACTAATGGATTTAAAGAGTTTGTTTTTGATTCAAGTGTTCATTCTCGTTCTCATGTTAGGAAGTATGAATCTTCTTCTTTTGTTAATTCTTGTTGGGATGCTTTAGATAAGCCTGATGTGAAATATCCATTTAAATTATATTCTATTAAGCACTTGATAAGGTTATCTAAAGAGAAAATTTGTACCTCTCCTCAAAGAGTGAACACATTTTTGATCAATCAGAACATTCAAAAGGAGAAACTGAATTCTAACTACAAGTGGATGCCTAAAAATGAATATGTAGTTAATTCTCCTAATCCACCTGGACCCAAACTCAAATGGGTACCAAAATCTGCATAATCTGTTTTGCAGATAAGCCAAGAGACATTCTGAAACACCACAGTTACACTCTGGAGAATATGTGAAGTCAACACAACTGTGTGTTCAATATGCTAAGAAGTTCAACTCTCATGGCTTGGAGAAAGAAGAGTGTTTCCTGTAGTTCATCACACACATCATTCTGTTCAGCATCAGCCAGAGTTTGATGATCTGAAAATTTTACTTTCTTTAGTTTATCATTTTTTGATATAACTTTTGTGTTGATGATTGTTACTTGCAGGGGGAGCACAAGTCTTCAGGACCCGCAAGTATGCAAATTTTTTCTCAAATAAAGTTGTGTTTATGCATGCTTGTAGGGGGAGTAAATTAGAAAAGTTTCACAAAAATATTTTTTTTGTTCTGTTTTCATTCTTAGAAAATCCAAAAACATTGAAAAATGAAAATCCAAAAACACTGGAAAATCAAAAATCTAAAAACATTTCAAATGTTCAAAATTGCAAAAATATTTTGTTGTTTCGATCACCTCGTGCGTACAGTGTTTAGGCAGCTTCTTTACTCCTATGGTCTAGCCAGAGCCGGACAGACCTACCCAAGGAGCTTCCTATTTTCTAGAAGTGAGAAAATGAGTGTCTATTTATTTTGGAAAGAGAGTTTGAGGAGAAGTTGAAAAATATTCAGAGAGCTGAGGAGAAAGGATCAAAAGAAAAGAAAGATCCTCACTAAACAGTGTCAATCTGGGTAGCCACATCTACTACTGGTTTTATACTGGTATTGAAGAAGTCATCATGGACCCAGTGATGCAATGCACTAACCCCACCAGCTACTCATTATCTCTTAAAAGATAATTGTTTCAACTTCACATGGAGATTTTTCACATACACTATTGACATCTCATTTGGAGATTGTTGATATTGAAAATAGGAGAACAATTGCTCCAGTCCCCAACTTCTTTCGTGCACTTATTAAGTCTAGAGCCAATTGTTATATCATTCTTGTTCTAGGACACTTATGGGATCATTTGCATGTCTTTGTGACAGTGCCGGAACATCTTGAGTAATATCTTTATGATATATACAGTGATAGATGGAAATCCTACCAGTGCTAACATCATGCCAACGCTGAACGTAGGTCACTCAGTTTATCTAAATTGATGTGTTAACGGAAAATCTATGTGATCCTGGTGTTACAACGGATAAATTAATTGTCATATCATCCTGATAAAGTCATGCCAAAATCAAGCTGAATGCAGTTTACAGGTGCATGATGATCATGATGGATCGTGACCATCATGAGGGGGAGAATCAAGTTACAAAATTGTTACAAAAGAAGACAAGTTGATTTTGAGAAAGTTAAGGGGAGCTAATACATCAAGTGCAGTGTGTCTTTTCAGTAGTTTCTTACATTTTGAGGAGATGAGATCTTTATTTTCTAAAAAGTTAAGACAAGAACGGTTGATAAAGTTTCAATGACAAGAAGACAACATTTATGAATTTGAAAGGGAGCAAGGTTCTTGAAAAAGTTTCAGTTTTTAGTGTTAAAGATCTTGAGCTACTTTCGAGGGGGAGCAAATTTTGTTTAAAGAAAATTTCAAAGGTGCTGAAACAGCCAATCCAACCCTCGAGTAACATTTGTGCGTAATCAAAAAAAGATTATTCTCGTGTAATGCTCAAGATTGTTCTCGTGAAGACAAAAGAGATGATCATGGTTGTAAATTCTGATATGCCCGAGGCTTCTACTGTAATATCTGATAAACAATCTATACAACCTGATCATGGTGAGTCTTTGAAGATCTCGTGAAGACTCAAAACTTCAAAGAACGATCTCCTAACGTTGAATGCAGAAAGAAAAAGAATCTCTGCATATTTTCAACATGAAGATTGTTTTGGTGCTTAAATAGATAGATTTCATTATTATGCTTAATTGTAAATTGAACACAAAGGGGGAGAATGTTATGTCCTAAATTGTGTTCAATATATTCTAGTGAAGTTTTTAAATAGTTTAGTTGTTATTTGATATTAATAATAGTTTAGGGTACATTATGTAAATACCCAAGGGGTATAAGTACTACTTGGCTAGCCCTATTCTAACTAAACAATTTATATTACGTTTCACGTCTATGTTCTCGGTTCTCTCTAACGCATAAATACACAAAACCGAGTTCATCATTCTGTTAATTGCTTCGAATATTGTTTGATACTTGATACAGTTGGGTCCTACAGTTGGATTAGAGCAACTACTCAATTTTATCGATTAATATGTAAAATCAGTGGATTTTTTGAGTTTGATGTATTAATTATATATGTTCCTAGCTAGAGGTTTTTTGTGTTTTAAGGAAATCCACCATTTTATAAAGCTTAGAAAAGAAATAAAAAGAGTTAAGGGACGCTAAAATGGTAATAGTTTGCTGGTTTATTCCAACATTAACTCTTGTGATTTTAAATCAAAGCTATAGGAATAGACAATGAATCTAAACTAACAATTGAATAGTACCTTATAAACGGGTCCAAAACCACCCTGCCCGATCTTATTTTTGTCTGAAAAGTTGTTTGTTGCACTAAGTAACATGGACAAGCTGAACAGCGGTAGGTCTAGAACGTTTTTTTCTGTATCTGTATATCTCCCTGCAAAACAGGAGTTATATATGGCTGTACCATATGAAACACCTAATTAAAATGATAAATGTCGAGGAAACAGTTTACCTTGTGCCACCAGCTTCCTCTTTCTGATGATTAAGAGAAACAATACGAGTAAAATTGCTAATATCAGAATAACAGGGATAACAATGCTCCTCACTTTTTTCATTTGTTCAAATGACTTCTTTTCTTTATCTGTAAAAAGAAATGCTTTTGATCAAATAAATTAAACAGCATTATATGATTCTTCTATTTTTTTATTTTTTGAACCGCATTTATATGATTCTTGTTAGTTTAACGAGATCAAACTCTACCTAACTCTGCAGCCGCTACTCGTATGTATATATCTTGGCCGCCATCAGGGAATGTTCTCATATCGATCAATTCGTGGTACCATAACAAACACCCTGTACCATATGCGATGTCCAAAGTCGCATAAGCTGTACAGTTACACTCACTTTTACACTTGTTCTTGCATTGCTCCATGGTCATGTTCCTGTCAACCCACGATTGCCGGGTGTCTGGTAATTTTACAAACGAATACTTTCGAAACCCTTCATCTGCATCACATTCCAACGGGATTTCCCTTTGGCATCCTCTATTCCAGTCTCCTAGATTCCACTGATCAGGTCTGTTAGGTGTAAAACCTTTCAAACACCCACAGGGCGGTGACTGCTCAATGTCACAGCTCCCATATGGCCCACACAACGCATATCGGACACAACTATCTGATGCGAGTGCCGCAAGTAGAAACTATCCTTGTGTTCTGTTAATCCAGTTTAGCCGCTCCGCTATGCCTCTCGGATTTATTGTAAACTTGCTAAAAATAGTGCTATTAATCAACTCAAATTTGGTGTAAATCTCTTTCTCATTTGAGACATATTGGACTGTGTAGATTGAGTTGCTCCTCACTTTTGGCCTGCCAGTAAACGCCTGACCGTTCCATGAACCGAGTCTGGACTGGATCACATCTCCTTTCTTTTGAAATATTTGTGGGAGCCCATTAAAATCCATATAAGCAATATAGGGGCCTCGAGAAGGATCGTCGATACTCTTCCATGACGTATAGTTTGTCACGATACCTGTTTCTAAATTCCTTCCGAACTTCATTCCTGGCAATTGGGTATCTCCGGGATAGTCAAAACTCTGCCAAATGTAACTATCAGGACGGCTATCTACATCAATGACTACAAAATTCCCTGTATCCAGTAATCGGGCAACTGGGTGTCGAGCATTTCTGTTTGTGTTCGATGACCAGACGACTTGATTTGTGGCAGAGTCACGAAGAACCAAAAGTCCATCAGATAGGAGAGTTAGCTCGCCCGACTTGTTTCTGATAGGAGTTTCTCTGTTGGCAACCCAGGTAACAGTGCCTGTTGCCATCTGTTTGAACCATATGCCTAAGTATCGATTTTCGGAGGCATTTCCTGGGCTAAAAAACCCGATCTCAAAGGTTTGCTGGGGTGAAACTATAGTTTGGCCATCCCGAATGGTTTGATTCACAACCATGGTGTCTGCTGCTTGTGAATAAAAAGGAATAATGGTGAAACAAAATACTAATGATATGGAAATTGCCTCCATTGATAAGATTTTCTTGTTGATCCAGCTATGGTGTATGATATCCTCCACTCTTATTTAACATGAGATTTAATTCATTACGAAGCATCAATTGGTAGGCTCGACAAGTTGCTTTTGATCAGGAAATTGGTTAAAACCACATCAAAATAATTGAAAATTCTGGGCCCCGAGCCGCAGTTAATGAATTACTGGTACTGCCCACGGTCAAAATTTCAATAATAGACATGATATTTTGAAACTCAAGTGATGTTTGCTCTTCTTCTCTATCTTTTTCTTTGTTATTTTAGTTTTATATTTTCTTTCTCGCTTTTTTTTAAATAACAATTTAAACAATATATAATCTATTAATTAATCTTATATTTCTCTTGTTATTTTTCAAACAATTATTGGGGTACCTGGTGACAATTAAATATTGATGGTGTTGAAAATTTGTGGTAGTGATTTTTTGCGGTAGCTAGCAATAGAGAAGACGGAGAATGACACTTGCGAATATAGTTTTCAATGTTACAATATATTTGAAGTATTTTAGGTAATTTTCATTACATTTGTGTTGTATTGAACTTCAAAGATAATATTATTTATTTACTTTAACTTAAAAACAAAAACAAGATAATACAAACAATAGTAACACTAAATGTGATGGTGTTATATGATTTATAATGTAACGAACATGGTAGATTATAACAATCACACATAACAAATCTTACATAAACGTACGTAGTATCCGTAGGAAAAATGTATTATGTGTTTTAAGGGTTAAAAAACCCATATCAGAACAAAGAGCCTCAAACAAGACGTTTTGTTAAATGTATCAAGGATATAGGCTACACGTTGTTGTTTTTCCTTAGGGTGTTGTGGATTGTACATACACATAGGCCACGTTTGTTATGAATGAATGGGGAAGTGAATAGAAAGCACCACTTAATTTCTTTCTTTTAATGTTTTGTATTTAAGTAGCTGGAATGAAATGACATATTATATAAGGAATCCCATTCCTTTCATATCTCATTTTTTCATTCACTCCACTAACCCAATATTTCTTTCATTCCGTGTGTGAATAGAAATTAAAATGACCAATGTATTCTTCTAACTAACACACAACACACTTACACACATTATTAGGTAGAGAGATTGCTTCTTGTAAAAGACCTCCGGCAGCGAAAAGTTAGAAAACAAAAGGAAAAGGAGAACAAGAAAAACACGAAAAAGATAAAAAAAAATAATAAGAAGAAAATAAAATATAAAAATAATAGTAAAATAAAAGAAAAACAAAAAAAAGAATTATATATATATATATATATATATATATATATATATATATATAAAACCTGTGCAAAATGGGGCACAAACAGCCCCCAACCTATAAACCTAAGCCGCAAAATGCAAACTCTCTTCAACCTAATCGTTAGGATGTAATATATGTTAGGATATCAAGAAAAACATAGTCAACCATTTTCTTTTGATATGGTTGTTGGATTATTGAATATTAGTTTGACTTTTTCAACTATTAAGGGACCAACACGGCAAGTGGATT
The DNA here is from genome assembly GCA_947179395.2 of Pulicaria dysenterica. Classification (NCBI taxonomy): domain Eukaryota; kingdom Viridiplantae; phylum Streptophyta; class Magnoliopsida; order Asterales; family Asteraceae; genus Pulicaria; species Pulicaria dysenterica. The sequence continues at coordinate 12,410,783 of OX359291.1, forward strand.
CTATCATGTTTTTTGACTTTTGTTAGGATATGGATTATTGAATATTAGTTTGACTTTTGTTAGGATGTAATATATTAGTTTGACTTTTGTTAGGATGTAATATATGGTGAGAGATGTAATATAAATAGTAATAAATGTTAGGATATCAAGAAAAACATTAAAAGCTAAAAGTTCTTGCTAACAAACTTATTTTCTTTTGACACCTTTTTCACAAACAGAATTTTATGAAGACCGTCGGCAGCTTTGAAATAACTAATATAGTCAACCATTGAACGTCATATAACCTGTAATTAGTCTCCCTTCCCAACTGTTTCACTAATGGTGTGAACTCAGTATATTACACATAACAGTTGGTAAACACAATTATGTAGTTGATCCTATTTATTGTTGATGGGTATTTTAGGATCGCGTTTGTTTGAGAGTGATAGTTTCTTGTTCTATCTATCTATGATCTATATGTGTAGTTGTGACATAATTGTTGGAAACTTGTGATTGCATGCTAGATGAAGTCTCTGGCCCAAATCTATCCTCTTCCGTATAATAGCCCGGTTGCCTCGGCTCGGGCAATTGATTGTCACTGGTCATCATCATAACCACCATAGACATGTCCGGCCTATCTTGTGGGTTATGTTGAACACATAACAACGCCATATGGATGGACCGCATCACTTCAAATATGTCGCTCTCCTCGACTGGAGATTCATCTACTAGTTCCAAAGTCTTTCCTTCAATATAAAGTCCCCATGCCTAAGGTTCAATTAGTTAGTTAAGATAGTAAGATATAATACTATAAATTAGTATAAGCTGTTTAAACATTTACAAATATTACATGTCCAAGAAGGTTGTGAGTGTGAGCGTCATGAACAAATCGTCTATTTTGCTTTCCACTAACGATCTCTAACACTAAAACACCAAAACTGTATATATCTGATTTTGTCGAAAAGATTCCGTCCCCTGCATACTCTGGCGACATGTATCCACTACAATAAATAGGGTTAAGTACACAAATTAGAAATGAATACAAATGTAAGAATTAAAAATGTGTTGATAATGAAATCTCACTATGTTCCAACCACCCTTTTGGTATTTGTTTCGGTCTCATTTCCTCCAAAGCTTCTTGCAAGGCCAAAATCTGAAATCCTAGGGTTCATATCATGATCAAGCAAAATGTTGGCAGCTTTGAGATCTCTGTGGATGATCCTTAGTCGAGAATCTTGATGAAGATTGAGTAGACCCCGAGCAATCCCATTGATAATATTAAGTCGTTGTGACCAATTGAGTTTTTTTGTGTTTGTTTCGTCTAGAAAAAAGACGAAAAGGTTAGTTCGTTGTCTTGAATCCTCAAATAAATTTATTGTTGTGTACTACATGATATCGTGCTTACGAAATAGAAATAAATCGAGGCCTTTGTTTGGCATGAACTCGTAAACTAACATCTTTTCTTCCCCTTCGATGCAACATCCTAAAATCTTAACAAGATTTCGGTGCTGGAGCTTAGAAATAAAGATTACTTCATTCTTGAACTCTTCATCTCCTTGTGTGGAACTCTCGGAAAGCCTCTTCACCGCAACCTCTCTTCCATCCTCAAGAAGTCCCTTAACATTCACATATAGGAATTTATTACTACACAGTGCACACACACGCACACACATTGATCAATTATATGTTTCGATCGAATATATATATATATATATATATATATATATATATATATATATATATATATATATATATATATATATATATATATATATATATATATATATTCACAATCAAATATAAATGAAACACATTGATCGATTATATGTTTCGAGGTTTTATAGTACCTTATAAACAGACCCAAAACCACCCTCAGCGAGTTTGTTAATTGTTGTTGTGTGGGCAACATGTCGACGCAGTAACCGTCGCCGCAATTGCCCTTCAAAAACAAGGGTTTTTTTCTCACCCAAATGTTCACATGTCGCCGGTATTAGCCGGTGTCGCTGCTAATAGCGTCACCACTCTTGCTTCTGAAATAAAATCATATTATGTGCTTATTTTCTTCCATCGAACAACACTTGTTTTCTTTGCATCCCTTGAACGATCTTACCTCTGCTCGAGAGCTTCCTCCACCGCACGCCTCTCAGTACTGCTGTTGTCACACCGCACACTAGTCATCATTTCCGTTGTTACACCGCATGCTAGTCATCATTGCTGCCATCCCAACGTACACCTTTTGCATCCCCGCCAATGCCGCCCTTGACCCCGCCTACTGTTGCCGGCTCCATCTTTACTTTTCTAAGGTATGCTCTAACTTGGAATTATTGTTATTTGTTAGATTAGAAACTAGCAATCATATCTTTAAGGATTTTGTGGGGGATTTCCACTCCTTTGTTTTGTGTGTTGTGTGTTTGCTATTGTGCGTGTGATGTGTATGAGTTGATATGTTGGTGCATGTGTGTGCTATTGTTTAGGGTTTTGTTGACATTGTCAGATTAAATATTGTACACTATGAGATTAGATTATGCTTAACAATATTATGTTTAGGGTTTTTGATTGTGCTAATTGTGTTAGATTAAATGATACACTCTTTAGTTGTTTTTGATGTTTTTAAAAATCAAAGTAGTTGCTACTTTGATTCTTGATGAATTTAGTTTTAATGATGTTTATAAAATTTAAAGTAGTTGTTAATTTCATTCTTGATGAATGTTATTGTTTTTATGTTTACAAAAGACAAAGTTCATAGCTTGATGAATTGTGATATTTATATGTGTATAAATTTTGGTTCTTAATGATTTGTGATTTTTAGTAATTAATTAAATTTTCATGAATTTTGATGTTTAAAACAATTTAAAGAGTGATTAAACTTCTACAACCTGGATGTTGATTTGGCAATACATCAAACATATATATTTTGAAAGTATTTTTAAATAATTACATGTAAGTGTTGTACAAACACACACACACACTCATAAACATTTCTTTGAAATATATATACACACACATGCTATGATGTTTATTGGTATTATTCGGTTGTATTTGATGGCCGATGTTATGGTGTAGGGCCATGATGGAGATGAGCATGAGGATCCACATCCTCAAGGTGGTCATGAGAACAATGGTAAATAAGTCTTATTATGATTTGTTTATTTATTATATTTATCAATTTATAATATGTCATTGTGACTAGTAATTGCAATTGTACCACCACGAAGAAGAGGTAAGACTAAAACCTTAACTTGATACCTATGTGGGAGAAAACGGAAAACGGTCTCTTCAACTTGAGTTTGATAATGCTACTACCACTACGATTGGAGACACACGACCTCGTCATTCTTGAGGTTGCTCGGCGGGACATCCCTTTAGATAGGGAATGGGAAAAGGTTCTCCCTCCGATAAGAATGCCATGTTCGAGCATCTATGGGTAAATTATTTGTATTAGTGTATTTTATGTGTTTATTTCTTATTGTTTTTTTACTTGTCTAACTTTGATTTATTTGTAGATATTGATGAGGTTATGCAAGATCTCACGCACGGAAAGTTAAAGCAAGGGGTTGAATATATGCTAAGTTCCTAGTACAGAGGTGCCGAAAAATCTTTTTAGGGATGCGGGAGGGTACGATGATTTGAGAGCGCAAGGGCTACAATCCCTCATGGTATGAGTGAAGAGAATTAGAATAAAGCGATATATTTTTCACTACACTAAAACATATTAGGCGTTGTATTACAAACACGGAAATTTGTAAGAAAGTCAGCAAAAATCGCGGAGAGATGATCTTGTATGGTACGCTTAACATACATGTAAGTTAAGATGATGATGATGATTATTGTTGCTGTTGCTGTTTGCTATTGTTGCTGTCGTTGTTGCTGCTGTTATTGTTGTTGTTGTTATATATTATCGTTATTATTATTATTATTATTATTATTATTATTATTATTATTATTATTATTATTATTATTATTATTATTATTATTATTATTATTATTATATAAGTGTTTTTTAAAGTATAATCTAATTTTCAATAATAAATAGCAATTGAGTAGAGTTCAGGTCTCCGTAAAGGCCATCTAAAAAATGGAGAATTCAACAACCAAATTAGCATTGAACAATATGTAAGTGTTTATTGCTCAAAACTAAAAGTATATTGATATTTAATGCTTAACGTTGATGTATATAAGTATATTAATCTATTTAATCATCTTGGTAAAATGTATAATCCTTTGGTGCACGAGCTTGCGGAGCAAACTCAGTGCTCAGTCCCATGCACGACTACAGGTACTTCCTCTGAGACGCAATCACAAACATGGCGACCTACAAAAGTAAATTATCTAAATGGGTTTATATGTATGGGTCATCTTTACATGTAAATGGGTTTATGTGTGCTATATGTAGTGTAATGGGTCATAATGGGTCATCTTTACATGTAAATGAGTTTATATGTGTCATATTGGGTATGAATGGGTCATTTTTACTTTTAAATTGGTTTGTATGTGTCATATGTAGTGTAATGGGTCATAATAGGTTAGTATGGGTCACATTTAGTTGTGATGGATTATAATAAGTATGTATGGGTCAAATTTATTTGTAAATGAGTTTATATGTGTCATATGACATGTAATAGGTTACAACGGGTCGGTATGGGTTACATTATGTTGTGATGGTTAATATTGGGTATGGATGGGGTCATTTTTACTTATAAATAGGTTTATATGTGCCATATGTAGTGTAATAGGTCATAACTGGTCAGTATGAACCATATTTAGTTGTGATGGATTATATTGGGTATGTACGAGTTATTTTGACCTGTAAATGGATTTATATGTGCCATATGTAGTGTAATGGGTATGAATGGCTCATCTTTACTTGTAAATGAGTTTATATGTGTCATATGTAGTCATATTGGGTATAAATGAGTCATTTTTACTTGTATAAATGGGTCATTTTTACTTGTAAGAGGATTTATATGTACCATATGTAGTGTAATCAGTCATAACCCCTCCATAGGGGCAATGTTTACATGTATTTGGGTTTATAGGTGCCATTTGACTAATGGTTCATAATGGGTCGGTATGAGCTATGTTTACTTGTAATGGATCATAATGGGTGTATATTTTGTAATAGGTCATAACCGGTTGGTATAAGTCATCTTTAGTCGTGATGGGTTATACTGCGTATGAATTAATGTGTTATTTTTACATGTAAATGGGTAGTGTTTAATTGTAATTGATCATAACGGGTCTATATGAATTTCATTATTATGATTTATTTTAGTTTGATGTTTTACCTTGTAAATTTAGTAATAAGTGTATATATTAATTTTGTAGCCGAATCCTCTTAAAGCAATTCCCAGTAGACAAGTGTTAAGAGAACAACATCTTGATATGTTTCGATTAGTAACGACCCAAAATGATAGCGCGGATGATGATGATGATGACAACAATAAGGATGATGACGAGTAGCTCATGTGTTTATTAGTTGCGTTAATTATGGGCATGTTTGTATGTGTTAACAAACAACTTAATCAAAATGATTGTATCGGATTTTATTAACTAGTAGTAGTTTCGGATTTACATGAGATGTGACTTTTGTATTTTTGGGCTGCATTATAGCATCATAATTTTATTATTTAGGTTATTTGTAAGGTATTAACGACAACATTAAAAAGATATGATTGCTAGTTTCTAATCTAACAAATAACATGTGATATTATTTGTAGGTTGGCTGGCCGCCGATACCCGCCTAGGTCGGTGGCGATATATCAGCCACTAAGATCGATATTTGTAACACCGTTAATATGTAAAATCAGTGGAATTTTCAAGTCTGATGTAATGATTATATATGTCCCTAGCTAGAGGTTTGTTGTGTTTTAAGGAAATCCACCATTTTATAAAGGTTTAACAAAAACAAAGTTATGGGTCGTTAAAATGGCAACAGTTTGCTGGTTTATTCCAACTTCCAACATTAGCTCTTGTAGTTTGGCTCAACCCGACACCAGCGTTGGCGTGCTTCAATCTGTTTTAAAACTGACGTATTCTAACTCATAATTCATAACTCTGCAGCCTACTCATCTTGTCACCTCTAAAGATTTTGAATCAAAGTTGTAGGAATAGACTATGAATCTTAGATAGTTAGATTTATGATCGAATAGTACCTTATAAACTGGTCCAAAACCACCCTGGCCGATCTTATTTTTGTCTGAAAAGTTGTTCGTGGCACTAAGCAACGTGGAAAAGCTGAACAGTAGGAGTTCTAGAACGTTTTCTTCTGTATCTGTATATCTCCCTACAAAATCAGGGGATATATATATTGTTGGATCCATATGAAAAACACCTAATTGGTGAATGATAAATGTCCAACAACAAATTACCTCGCGCCAGCCGCTTCCTCTTCCTAACGATTAAGAGTAACCATCCGAGTAGAATGGCTAATATCAAAATAACAGAGATAACAATGATCCTCACTTTTTTCATGCTTTGAGACATCTTTTTTTCTTTATCTGTAAAAGAAATGTTTTTGGTTACATAAATCATACTGCATTATCTAAATGATTCTTTTTAGTTTTAACTAGATAAAATTAGCTCAACTTACCTAACTTGGCAGCAGCCACTCATATATATATCTTGGCCGTCGTCAGGGAATGTTCTCATATCGATCAATTCGTTGTACCATAACAAACACCCCGTACCATATTTGATATCCAAAGTCGCATAAGCAGTACAATTACACTCACGTTTACACTTGTTCCTGCATTGCTCCATGGTCATATTCCTATCAAACCACGACTGCCGGGTGTCTGGTAATTTTACAAACGAATACTTTCGAAACCCTTCATCTGCATCACATTCCAACGGGATTTCCCTTTGGCATCCTCGATTCCAGTCTCCTAGATTCCACTGATCAGGTCTGTTAGGTGTAAAACCTTTCAAACACCCACAGCCACAGGGCGGAGACTGCTCAATGTCACAGCTCCCATATGGTCCACACAACGCATATCGGACACAACTATCTGCCGTGGGTGACGAAAGTAGAAACCATCCTTGTGTTCTGTTCATCCAGTTTAGTCTATTCATATTGCCTCCCGGGTCTAATTTCAGCTTGCTAAGAACAGTGCTTTTAATCAACTCAAATTTGCAGTAAATCTCTTTCTCATTTGAGACATATTCTAGCGTGTAGATTGAGTTGCTAATCACTTTTGGCCTGCCAGTAAACGCCTGACGGTTCCACGAACCGAGTCTATACAGGATCACATCTCCATTTTTTTTCATTTATTTGCGGGAGCCCACTAAAATCCATATAAACAATAAAGGGGCCTCGAGAAGGATCGTCGTTACTCTTCCATGACGTATAGTTCGTCACAATACCCTTTTCTAAATTCCTTCCAAACTTCATTCCTGGCAATTGGGTTTCTCCGGGATAGTCAAAACTTTGCCAGATGTAATTATCAGGACTGTTATCAGCATCGATGACCATAAAATTTCCTGTATCCAGTAATCGGGCAACTGGGTGTCGAGCGTTTCCATTTGTGTCCGATGACCAGACGACTTGATTTGTGGCAGAGTCATGATGAACCAGAAGTCCATCAGAATGGAGCGTTAGCTCGCCGGACTTGTTTCTGATAGGAGTTTCTCTGTTGGCAACCCATGTAATGGTGCCTGTTGCCATCTGTTTGAACCATATGCCTAAGTATCGATTTTCGGAGGCATTTCCTGGGCTAAAAAACCCAAGCTCGAAGGTTTGTTTGGGTGAAACTATTGTTTGGCCATCTCTAATGATTTGATTCACAACCATGGTGTCTGCTGCTTGTGAATAATAAGGAATAATGGTGAAACAAAATACTAAAGATAAAAAAACTGCCTCCATTGATAAGATTTTCTTGTTAATCCAGCTATGGTGTATAATATCCTCAACTCTTATTTAACATAAAGTTTGACTCTTTACGAAGCTTCAAAAAATTGGTAGGCTCCGCAAGTTGCTTTGATCAGGAAATTGGTGAAGGACACATCAAAATAATTGAAAATTCTGGGCCCCGAGCTGCAGTTGGTTAACTTGTTGGTACTGCCCGTGGTCAAAATTTCAATAATAGACATGAACTATACAATAATATGGTTTAGTTACAAATTTTAAAAAGAAAAAAAATATATTTCTACAGAGGATTTGAACTTTATCTTGAAAGATTATATGTTTATTACTTTTCTATAAAGGGAAAAAACATTATAAGCACCTTTACTAAAATTATTAAACAGTTCAATAATAGACATGAATTATATAATAATCGGTCATTTTTAATTTCTAAAATATTTTATGGTATCACAAGGACAAATTATTTCTATGTTGTTGAGGCCTCAGGTGGTGGGATATGGGATGGAAAGAGGGTGGGGGTGGTTTCATACCATGGTTATGTGGTGTTATTGAAGAAGGGATGCAAGGGTTTGTAGACCACATTGTCCTACACATAATTGTATGTCTTCTTTTATCTTTTTATTTTTTTGCTTTTATACATTTGATTTTTGATTGGTTAATATGTTTTACAAATGGGTCCCATGTTATAGGTGGTAAGCAATGATCACTATAAAACTGTGTAGTAGGTTGAGTGATAAGAGAAAATAACTCACGTAATAGTGTGATGGATGCGAGCAATATTATGCATCACAAATTCACAATAAAAATTGGCACTATTGTTTCCTATTATATTTATGAATTAAGTTAAAAAGATTTAGGTGGAAATGATATAATATTGTCAAGGGCATCTAACTTAAGTGATGTTTTACATACATACCTCTTAAACCAATAAAAAACTTAAATAACTAAAAGAGTTAATTACTGAAATGGTCCGAACTTTGCCAAAAATCACTAATTTGGTCCCTAAACTTTAAAAATTACGTAGATGGTCCCTACTGTAGCAATTATGTCCCATAGATGGTTCCTGAAACTAACTTCTGTTAAATGGCTCTGTTAACCTCCTTTTTAGGAGGGACATTTCAGTCTTTTTGCATTACAGGGACCATTTCAGATAATTTTATTTGTGTTCTTCATCTTCATATGTAAACCAATAATAAAACCCATGAATTAATCAAATCTCAATATCAAATTGAAACAATTACAAAACCCAAACAAATCTTGTAAACTAAATCTAAAACCTCTTAAATCTTTATTTTCAGTCAACGGAAGAAACGGGGAGTCTGCATAAGAACAGAGGATGTCATGTGGGGCAGCTTATGGGTGTGTTATTGTGTTTAGCATTGTGTATTGAAAGTGATTATTCGATTACTGCACTCCAAGTTGCAGATAATCGGTTCACACTGCTTGGTCTTTTGGGTATATTGAAAGTCATTATTCACTGAGAAGTTAGATAATCAGTTCCCGACAATCAATTTACGCATAGCTGCAATAAAATGATTGTGATGATCTTATTACTAGAGGTACATATAAATCCTCGCAAAAACAAAAACTTGCAAACGGACATTAAAAAAACATATAACGAATTCTAACATGGAAGACCTCCCACTTGTTATTTGTTAAGATCACTAATTGAAAGATAGAATACATTGTCCTTACTTCCCAACAATTTTCATCTTTTCTCAAGTATATCAGCTGTATATCCTATAGTGCCAGATGGCACTTGTCAAACGAACAAGAAAATTGAAATTAAAAGATCAGGGAAATACGACCAAAGGAAGAAACTTGTGCAGGTGTGGTTGGAAACCAAAGGGGGAAAATACCACCAAAGGAAACTTGTGCAGGTGTAGGGAAATACCACCGAAGGAGGAAAATTGAAAATAGAAGATTAGGGAAATACCACCTGAGCAAATAAAATCGAAAAGATCCTTCACAGAGGAAACTTGTGCAGGTGTAGTTGGAAACACCGCTAGTGGTTATGTTACAGTTGTTGATTTATCCAAAGCCAATGTCGCCGGTCTGTTTCCGTCAGTTCTCTGCCGACTCACCCGACTGAAGTTTATCTCTCTGTATAATAACTCTGTCAACGACACTCTATCCGACTATCTGTCGACGTGTCGTAGTCTTGTTCATCTTAATCTTGCACAGAACCTGCTCACAGGTACCCTCCCGGACAGCTTGTCTGAACTTCCCGACTTGAAATATTTAGATTTGACAGGAAAACTTTTCCGGCGACATTCCAGCAAGTTTCGGGCAGTTTCAGAAGCTTGAAGCAATATCCTTAGTTGATAATCTTCTTGACGGGAAGATTCCGGCCGAGCTTGGAAATATTTCGACGTTAAACAACATCATGTTCCGGCACAGATGTAACGACGGTGTTGACGACGGTGATGAGGAGGAGCACCTTTGAGATGTTGAAACTGGACGCCATTGTTGATGGAGGAAGAGCTCTTGTTCAGATTCGAATTATTAGGTCCCTGTGTGCGAAATTACATACATACCCCTTGTCAAAAGGAGGTTATCGGAGCCATTTAACTGAATTTAGTTTTAGGGACTTAATTGCTACAGTATGGACCATCTATGTAATTTTTAAAGTTTAGGGACCATATCAGAAACTTTTGGTAAAATTCTGGGACCATTTCAATAATTAACTCTAACTAAAACACCATCTATTTAAGTGATATATGGTTCTCTTGACAACACATATCTTTCCTACAAATTAAATAATGACTTCTAAATTAGAAACTCAACTGATGTTTGCTCTTCTCCTCTATTTAAAACTAGTGTAATACCCGAGCGGTGCTCAGGTACATTGTTTAAGTTATATATTTATATTTATATTCCACACTTCTTTGATCACCTTCCTCCTTCCTTTTTTTCTAACACATCATCACTAATTACACAAGATCACCTTTTTATGTTAATCTTTCACCTTCAATATGTATTGACTACTTCAACGTGTATTTTCTCATATAAAGCCTGCCAATTAGAGATTAGAAAGCTTAAAACATGATTAATGAATCAATGAAACAGTTGACTGTTTGAAACTCATATTATGAATGGTATTTATCTGATAGATTACAAAGTAACAAAGCGCTTATTTCTTTAAGAAAAGCTTTGTTGCAACTATCCCCTTCATAACACTTACATCTATGTTAACATAGCCCTTGCTTCAACTATCAGTTTCATAATCACTATTAGTATACACCTATATATAGAAACTAACTACATTCTGAAAACCAAATTGATCAAGTGTTTGAACCGGTGACGCTTTGACCCGCTCGTCACACTGCGTCAGCTTAAAATTGTGGGTTTAAAACATTTCAAAAGGGTTTATTAATAATTTGTTATGAATTAGCTACAAACTATATCACCTTTAAAAAAACATTTCATATATGTTAACAATCCATACATACTGCATACATCAGTACACAAAAGACCACTAGTGATATCCTTTTGGGAGTACAACTCCTACCGCATGAAATCCAAATAACCAAACTCTCCCTTTTGAAAGAACAACTCCTACTACATAAAGTACAAATAACCAAACTCAATGTGTAGCCATAAAAATATTGCATCTCTCACTTCAATCTTTGCTCAATCTTCATAAAAATAGGCACATATATATATCTTCCTTCCAGGTTTGATCTGTCCTTTTACTCAAAGTGTTCTTGATGCTCAGGGCGCTCTGCTAACTGGTTTTAATATTTTAGACAGGTTTGATCATTGTACTCCATCTTCTTTTATAACTTGGTCTGAACTTACAATTTTGAAAGCCATTGTTCTTCTAATGTGATCACCAACACTTGCAATTCTTTTTTCTTTTTCTTTGAAAAAAATCACTTTTATTAAGGAGAACCAAATGTCTGGCTTAGAGTACAACACAATATGCGTAACTTTCAATTTGCCATTGCACCAAACCTATCTCCTTGTTGACTTTAATGAGAACCACATATATCTTATCTCCTTGTTTGCATCAGATTTAAAGCTTTGCCTGCTCTCAACCACTTTACCTTATTAGTGGTACCTCCACTCCTCTGCCTTCAAAACTTCAGCTCCAATCCATATGATTTGTTGCATCAGGTGCGTAATTTGATCTCAACAGTTGGGTCTTCATTTTTTCACATCAGTACCTATTGGATTCTTCACATATTCATTCAGAAACCTCTTAATAACAATCTCCCTTTTCATAACCATTTGGGGTATTTTAGTGAATCTAATCCGACGCCTTTACTTGTTTCTCCTAGAACTGATATGATGTCTACATCCTCGTGAAGTTTCTTCTTTTTTCATTCCAAATCTGCTCCATTCATCTCTTTTCTTGCAAATGGAAGAAACTGGAACCCACTTTGTTTGATTTGTTTGATTGCCGTTGACCTGTAAAAGATTAAATGCTTCTCTATAGTACACACTAAACCACAAGTCAATGTAATCAAACCAATGTTCTTTGACCAGCTACACTTCTTCTTGTTAACCAAATTATCTTGTTCGAAACATAAAATCACAAATACGTCATTATTGAATCTATAAATATATACCTAGAGATAAACCCTAATTACAATATCAATGAACACATTCATACCCAAATATCGATTAAAATTAGATGCTTAAATCAAATCTCAGTAGATAAAACCTAATTAGAATACCTATGAACATATAGGAATCAAAGAAAAAAAGTAGAAATCTGTGAGAAATATACAAAGAAATCAAACTCCATAATCAAGAAGAAATTACTAAGAAGAAACACCTTTCTCAATGGAAGAATATGAGCATGAATTCAAACATAAATGCAACCCTTTGCATAAACCAAAGAGCACAAGGAATGTATTAGAAGCAGAGAAAAACCTATTGCAAAAACCAAAGAATCTAATGCAGAAATTGAACCTTTGTATTACCGTTGTAGGTAGAAACTTTGCTTTTGATCGTAGATTGTTTATAAATCTCGTGTGCAAGACCGTCAATTTGTGTAGCGTATGTTGGAATTTTGTGTGAAAACACAAACTTGAATGTTGTCAAGTTTTGTGTCCCACATAGGAGGGGAGATAAATTTTTGGTGGGTTTATAAGGGATTTCACTCCCTTAGTATTCAAACCAAATGGTGGGGGTCTAGTAGGGGTATCCCCACACACGCGCGCCGAGCCGGAGCCGCGTGCTCGCGAGTGGCGCGTGTAGGCGCACTTTGCACTTCGCACGCTTTTCTTTTTCTGAAAGGTGGGTCGTGGTTCGGGTGTTCGTTAACTGCAGAACGGTTCGGGTTTACCCGGTTGTACCCAGTCATGTCGGTTAGCTGAAGAAGGGGAGTCAGCCCACGTTTGGGGGAGCTGCTCCTTGATTCTCGGAACCGACTTGGCTGCCTCTGCAGCTATAAAAACAGTCCCAGCAGCCCTCATTCAATATATACGAAAACTGCTTCAGGCTCTCTCCCTTCTCTGCGTTTTTGGCTTTCGTTTTCTGCATCTTTTCTTCCAGAATAACTCGAAAATCAGTGCTGTGATTTTCGGTTCTTGAGGCTGCATTAAATCCTGGGTTCATTGCGTTTGAGGCTGCAGCAAATACAGCAACGTAATCACCTTTAAGGACAGGAGCTATTCCGTGCGGTTCTTCGTGTTACTTGCTAAAGATCAACTCTTTCAGGTTGGTTTTACATTTGAGTATTGTGTTTTAAATAGTCCGATAACGGGACACTCTCCTTCTACCTTTTCTTTCTGATTGATCGAGAAGGATCATCAGGGTTGACAATAACTTGGTAATAATTAATAAAATCGAATTTTATTGTTTGTTTATGTGATAAGAACAATCAAGTTTCATTCTTGATATATATATTTTGATTGTTCATATCATTTGGGAACATATTATTAATTGTTTAATTAATCTCTCTTGTTAATCTGAAACCTATTTTTAACAATCTTAAAGGTGATTATTTTTGATAGTTTTGTGAAACTATTTTGATTTCAGATTAACTACAACAATCAATGGACTCTGAATTGCCTTCAGCCAACCTTCGCTTCATGAACCAAGAGTTTGTGAAGCTTGACCGCTTTGATGGGCAGAACTACACCCGTTGGGTGGAGAAGGTCAAGTTCATGCTGATGGTCCTTAAGTTGTATTATATTCTGGACCCTAGCTTGCCTCCCATCCCTGCTAACCCCATTCCCAAGGAGGGGAGTGAGCCAGATCAGAAAGAGATTTCTGATTTGGAGAAGCAGAGGATGAAGAGGAAGGAGGATGAGGATCTGTGCCTGGGGCACATTAAGAACTCACTCTCCGACCGCTTGTTCGATCTGTACGCGCAGGTTACGGATCCGAGGGACTTGTGGAAAGCGTTGGAGGCTAAGTACAAGGCACATGAAGAAGGTACCAATAAGTACCTTGTGTCGAAATACTTAGACTTCCATATGGTTGACGACAAACCGATCATGGAGCAGGTTCATGAGCTCCAGGTTTTAGTTAACAAATTGAGAGCGCTTTCAGTTGTCCTCCCAGAGCTCTTTCAGGTTGGGGCAATCATTGCAAAATTGCCGCCTTCTTGGAAAGATTTTTCCAAGCGAATGATGCACAAGTCTGAAGATTATAGCTTGGATGACCTATTGAAGCACCTCCGCATTGAGGAGGAAACGCGCAATAGGGACAAGCGTAATAAGGCTGGTCCGAGTGTGCATCATGTTGCTGGGGGTTCTGGGTCTAAGAACAAGCAGCCGTGGGTCCCAAATAAGGGAAAGAATCTTGGCCCTAACAAGCCTAGTTTCAAGAAACCGGCTAATCAGCAGAACAAGGCCAACTCCTCCAGCCAGCCGAAGAAATTTTCTGGACCGTGTCACGTCTGCGGAGAGACAGGGCACTATGCGCGAGACTGTAAGGATCGGAAGTCCAGACCTGCGGCTAATGCGGTTGAAGGTGGGGAACATTTTGTTGCTAATGTGGATTTAGGAGGGATCTATATGATCTCCTCTTTGACCAGAGTGGTTGCGGCTCGTGGTTGGTTTGTGGACACTGGGGCCACTATTCATGTTAGCGGACAAAGGACCGATTTCCACACCTACCGTCCTGCGCCTCCGGGGACGGTAGTGGTATGTGCAGATGGTCATCGTGCTGAGGTTCTTGGGTTCGGCGATGTGACTCTGAGTTTCAAGAGAGGTCGCACGGTCACCCTCAAGGATGCACTCCATGTTCCTACTATCAGCAAGGGGCTGATTTCTGCTCATAAGTTTGATGAGGCTGGTTTCAAGATGGTGATTGAAGACAACCATATCGAGATCAGCAAAAGCGGCACCTACATTGGGAAGGCTGTGTCTTGTGGGGGCATGTATCGTTTAGCTTTAGCTAGTGGTGGTGAAGTTAATAATGTAACTGTTTCTCATGTTGCTAGTAATGATGTACCTTCCAGTGTTGGAAGCAATGATGTACCTTTCGCTTTTGCTAATGAAATTTCTTATTCTGGTTATTTTGTTTGTTCTATTTCTTTATGGCATAAACGTTTAGCTCATACAAATGTTAAAAATATTGAGAAAATGCAAAGTAAAGGTATGTTAAAATTTGACAAAGAGGATTTTGGTAATTGTGAAACTTGTGTTAAATCTAAATTTACTAAGAAACCATTTCCTTCTGTCAAAAGAAATACATCATTACTTGAGTTGATTCATTCTGATATATGTGAATTAAATGGAATACTTACACGAGGAGGTAGGAGGTATTTCATCACATTTTGCGATGACTCTAGCCGTTATTTATATGTTTATTTGCTGAGATCAAAAGATGAGGCTTTTGATGCATTTAAAATATATAAGGCAGAGGTTGAGAATCAACTAGAGAAACGGATTAAAATACTTCGTTCAGATAGAGGTGGAGAATACTTCACGAGAGAGTTTGATGCATTCTGCGAAGAGAATGGCATTAAACATGAACGAACTTCACCCTTCACTCCCCAACAGAATGGTTTAGCTTAGAGAAAGAATAGAACCCTAGTTGAGATGGTCAACTGTATGTTGAACCAATCGGGTTTGCCAACCAATCTTTGGGGTGAGGCTCTACTAACTGCATGTCATGTGCACAATAGGATCACTAGTCGTGTGATTCCTACGAGTCCATATGAGTTGTGGAAAGGGAGAAAACCAAACATCGACTATATGAGAGTCTGGGGGTGTTTGGCTTACTACCGTACGCCTGATCCTAAGAGATCCAAACTGGGAGACCGAGCTATTAAGAGCATATTCGTTGGTTATGCGATGAATAGCAAAGCCTACAGACTTTTGGATAAAGAATCAGGTGTTATCGTAGAATCCAGAGATGTGGAATTCTTCGAAGATAAGTTTTCAAAAGATGTTGAAAACTCAAACCCCACTGTAACTCCTAGTAGTTCTCGAGATGTTCCCGAGCCTTCTCGAGTTATAGAAGAGCCAAGGAGAAGTACTAGAGTTAGAAAAGAAAGAAATCTTGGAGATGATTTCTTGTCTTATTTGGTTGAAGGGACACAAAAGAAAGTGACGAGACAGGTCATTTTCACCATTAATTTGGATGATGACCCTAAGACCTTTACTGAGGCTATGTCATCTAGAGATGCTCCTTTGTGGAAGGAAGCTGTGAATGATGAGATGGACTCAATTTTGGGTAATGGAACTTGGGAGTTAGCTGATCTTCCCAAGGGAAAGAAACCCATTGGATCTAAGTGGATATTTAAGAAGAAATACCACCCGAATGGATCCATATCTGCCTATAAAGCAAGATTAGTTGCTAAGGGGTATAGGCAGAGAGAAGGCATTGACTATTTTGACACCTATGCTCCAGTTGCTAGGATTAGTTCTATTAGAACTCTCATAGCAATATCCGCTTTAAAAGGACTGTACATTCATCAAATGGATGTGAAGACAGCTTTTCTTAACGGATACTTAAATGAGGAGATTTATTTGGAGCAACCCGAAGGGTTTGTGATACCCGGACAAGAAAACAAAGTGTGTAGACTTATTAAATCCTTGTACGGGCTTAAGCAAACACCTAAGCAGTGGCATGAGAGATTTGATACCACTGTAACTGCCTTTGGTTTTCGGCATAACGGTGCTGATAGGTGTATATATACTAAATGCACTTCTGATTACACTGTAATCATTTGCCTATATGTTGACGATATGTTGATCGTTAGCAATCACTTAGAAGGTATTTCTGAGACGAAGAAATATCTCTCCTCGAACTTTAAGATGAAAGATCTTAGAGAAGTTGATACCATTCTTGGTATTAAGGTGAAACGAGTAGGCAACCAGATTTCTCTAAGTCAGTCTCACTACATAGAGAAAATTCTGGCAAAGTTTCAGCATTTGGATTTAAAGGAGTTTAATACTCCCTTTGATTCAAGTGTGAAACTTAGTGTGAACTCTGGTCGAGCAGTGGCTCAACTAGAGTATGCTAGTGCAATTGGTAGCATGATGTATGCTACACATTGCACTCGACCTGACATTGCTTTTGCTGTAAGCAAACTGAGTCAGTATACTGTTAACCCTGGTGTAGAGCACTGGAAAGCAGTAAGCAGAGTATTGGGGTACCTGAAAAGGACCATTACTCTTGAATTGACATACGCGTCATCTCCCGGTATACTAGAAGGGTATTCTGATGCTAGCTGGATTGATAAAACCAGTGATTCAAAATCCACAAGTGGTTGGATTTTTACTTTAGCTGGAGGAGCTATTTCTTGGGCGAGCAAGAAACAGACGTGTATAGCACACTCGACTATGGAAGCCGAGTTGATAGCTTTAGCTGCGGCGGGCAAAGAGGCAGAGTGGATTAGAGATCTACTCTTGGACATTCGTCTGTGGGATGTTCCTATGCCTTCAATTCCCATGTACTGTGACAGTGAGGCCACACTGTCTAGAGTATACAATGCAGTGTATAATGGGAAGTCGAGACATGTTGGTCTTCGACACGATTTTGTGAGACAACTTATTGAGAACGGTACCATCAAAGTTGTCTTTGTCAAGTCGAGTAAGAACTTGGCAGATCCACTAACCAAACCTCTGACGAGAGATTTGGTTGGAACTACCACAAGAGACATGGGTCTAAAACCACAGTAGAATCGGTTAGTGATGGAAACCCAACTTGAATTTAGTGCTCCTATCTCTCAAGTTTAAAGGGTAACAACGAGTCACTTAATCGATAGAAGGCACTATCAAATGTGATAGATCCATGTGTGGTAATGATAGTGCGTCGTTGCCGAGAATTAGGTTGAGATTATTCTCTTAACAAAGTTTTGGAGGCATCTAAGCAACGAAGATGTTGTAAAACTTTGCCTATATGACCTAGAGGTGGTGCCGCCTTGAATGAAGATTTGTGGTTTATCTTCTAGAGGGTCATGAATAGGATTTATAGCGCATGGCCAAATACGCGCTCAGTGAAAACTGGAAGATATTATGTGATATGTGTAGGTGAGCCGGAGGGGTCACCAGGTTCTTGGTTTAAATCCATAGGATACCATTGAATCGACTTCTCTTTGTTCACTTACATCAAACAAGGTTTAATCTTCGTGATACCTATGTGATATCTCATATCTGAATGACAGAAAACTTGCCAACATGGTGGGGGATTGTTGGAATTTTGTGTGAAAACACAAACTTGAATGTTGTCAAGTTTTGTGTCCCACATAGGAGGGGAGATAAATTTTTGGTGGGTTTATAAGGGATTTCACTCCCTTAGTATTCAAACCAAATGGTGGGGGTCTAGTAGGGGTATCCCCACACACGCGCGCCGAGCCGGAGCCGCGTGCTCGCGAGTGGCGCGTGTAGGCGCACTTTGCACTTTGCACTTCGCACGTACGCATCGTCGCTAGGAGCTAAGGAGCTTTTCTTTTTCTGAAAGGTGGGTCGTGGTTCGGGTGTTCGTTAACTGCAGAACGGGTCGGGTTTACCCGGTTGTACCCAGTCATGTCGGTTAGCTGAAGAAGGGGAGTCAGCCCACGTTTGGGGGAGCTGCTCCTTGATTCTCGGAACCGACTTGGCTGCCTCTGCAGCTATAAAAACAGTCCCAGCAGCCCTCATTCAATATATACGAAAACTGCTTCAGGCTCTCTCCCTTCTCTGCATTTTTGGCTTTCGTTTTCTGCATCTTTTCTTCCAGAATAACTCGAAAATCAGTGCTGTGATTTTCGGTTCTTGAGGCTGCATTAAATCCTGGGTTCATTGCGTTTGAGGCTGCAGCAAATACAGCAACGTAATCACCTTTAAGGACAGGAGCTATTCCGTGCGGTTCTTCGTGTTACTTGCTAAAGATCAACTCTTTCAGGTTGGTTTTACATTTGAGTATTGTGTTTTAAATAGTCCGATAACGGGACACTCTCCTTCTACCTTTTCTTTCTGATTGATCGAGAAGGATCATCAGGGTTGGCAATAACTTGGTAATAATTAATAAAATCGAATTTTATTGTTTGTTTATGTGATAAGAACAATCAAGTTTCATTCTTGATATATATATTTTGATTGTTCATATCATTTGGGAACATATTATTAATTGTTTAATTAATCTCTCTTGTTAATCTGAAACCTATTTTTAACAGCGTATTGGAAGAAAGGGTTCGTACTGGGTAGGAGGTTTTGAGTGGGCCATTAGTTATAGATCCACCGGCCAAGAATTGATATGAATTCTATCCAACGGTTATTAAGGGTGTGTTTGGTAGAGAGAAAAGAAATAGAGAGAATTGGAAATAGAAATGGGGGAGAAATGGAAATGGTGAGAAATGGAAATGAGTAAAAAATGCCCTTGTTTGGTATTAACAAGAAATGAAAATGAGAAATGTGGCTCAGGTCACCGGAAACTCGTCGGCGGCGGCGGTGACACCGCCTTGCCGACGCCGGACTACTCATCATCGCCAAAAACCAGTTTAGGGTTCAATCGTAACGACGACAACGGCTGCGGCGATGGCCACCTCGCCGGAAACTCGTCGCAACTGACAACGACGAATTAGGGTTTTATCGAACGGCAGCGGCGGCGATAGGGTTCAATCGCAACAGACGACGACGATGACGGTTGCGGTGTAGGCCGCCTCGCCGGATACACTTCGTAACAGACAACGATGAATTAGGGTTCAATCGCATAGCGGCGGTGGCAATTAGGGTTTAATCGCGACATACAACAATATCGACGATGACGGCTGCGGCGTTAGCAGCCTCGCCGGAAACACGTCACAACAGACAACATCGTAACAAACAACGAGGATGACGACGACGGCTGCGGCGTTAGCCGCCTCGCCGGAAACACGTCGCCACCTCCGCTCAAGGCAACCAGATAACATTTCTCCCCATTTCTTCACATTTTGTAGAGAAATGAAATTACAAAGAAAGTAGAGAAAGGGAAATGGTTAGAGAAATCATTTCTCCGCCATTTGTGAACCTCATTTCTCCCAAACAAGAGAAACACATTTCTCCCCTTTTCTTTTTTCTCTACCAAACAGCCCCTAAAATTCAATACTTAATACGGTCAGGATTTAATCCTGTAAGATCTGACGGTCAGAATTTAATACATGCCTTACTCACCTCGCACCATATATATATATATATATATATATATATATATATATATATATATATATATATACATATATATATATAATAACAATTATATTAATATATATATATATATATATATATATATATATATATATATATATATATATATATCAATTGGCAGAACAGAATGACAATTTATCATGAGAATTTAAGGAGGTTTTTGGTAAATTTCCATTTATATCGTGATATAACAATTAAGCGAAAATTTCAATTTCTCAGAAGATATTAGAACAGACAATAAATTAGATGAAGTGATTATCTAGAATTCTACTCTCGAGCAGGTGAACTAACGCGACGAGGAGACTATAGCGGTGGTGGTCACAGTCTCGCAGATCTATATGGTTGTTTTGGCGGGCGATTTTGATGAAAATAGAAGAGAGGCAACTATAAGAGGCGACGACGAGGAGTAGTGCCGCGGCGGCAATGGTGATGGTCGGTGACAGATCAAGACAGCGGAAGGCGATGCCATGTTTGATACCCACACACAGACACTAGTGCTTGTCCGACTTATGTTTGATTGTAGGCACATCCGACTTGGGCGGTGTAGAGTAGTCCGAATTTGAGGGGATCCGACTTACGAGTTAGTCCAAGAATATAGTGATTCGACTTGTGTCTATATACTACGTATGCGTACGGTTTAGTGGAGGCGCGACTTGCCAAATTTGCAAGTGAGGTCCGACTTGGGCTTTGACCCGACCAGGCCCTGGTCCGACTTATGTTGAGTAGGCACGGCTTGGGCTTAAGTTCGGCCCAAGTCTTGGCCTGACCTTAGGGTGCTAACCCGATTAAGCGTCGGTGAGACTTAGAGTTTTATATGATTTGAATTAGTGAAGCGTACCCTATTTTGATACGCTAAGATATGTGTTGTAGGTTCTCCCGAGGGGATTCGTTAAACCTCACAACTTCGTGAAATCTACTCTATTGTTGCTACGGACTTGCACATCAGGTAAGTTACACTGTCTTATACATGATAGTATTGTGAAATGTATCTTTGATATATGTGTGAAAGTGTAAATGTTATGTTAATATGTGAAGTGAGGGGTTGCGTTATATTGTGGTGAAAATGCAACTCGAGCACAGTTAGATACGTGAAATCCTTGGTACGACTTAGATAGTCAACTATGACTCAAAGTGTGAAATCGTCGCCAGTGCACTAAGTCGGTAGTATGTAAAATGGTATGTGATAATGGATTGATATGTGAAATGTGACATGTACATACCTAGTGTGGTGTGTAGTATTTGAGTTGCTATTTTCAGGACCTATTCATGGAGAAGCTCCAGTAGCGCGAAAACAGCTCATTCAGTTTTAAACGTTTTTTGCTGTTTTGCTATTTCAAATATTTCGTTTAACTATATTTGTAATTATTTACTTAAAATCACTTTATGACATGTAAACCTGGGTACGGGACCTCGTCGAATTTTGTTGATTTTTCATTACATTTGCTGGTTTTGAATGCAATTCATATTTACTTTTACTTGTTCAAAAAAATTATTTTTTTGGGCGTTATATTATACCCCTTGCATCGCACTACTTTATATTCACATAGTTGTGTATGGCAACACCACTTGTGTAACCATACTTCATCAAATCACTTTGCTTATACATCAAATCATATCACATAAGCATATAAACAGACGCGATCCCATGTTTTACTAAATGGGGTGTGTGGACCCCACTAAAAAATATTTTTTTTAATAATTATATATATAAATATGGGCAAACTGCTCTTATATATAACGAACTTTTGCTAAACTACCAATGTATACAACGAACATCAAATTTTTAAAAAAAATACAACGAGTAAGCAGGTTAATGGTAATTTTTTTTATTTTTATCCTAGTTTTTATTATTTTATTAGTATGTTCATCTTTGTTCTTCATGTGTAAGTTCTTGTGTGTTCTTCAAATTTATAAACCATCATAAATTCAATATTTACAAACAAACCCGAATTTGTGCAAATAATATGAACACCCATCAAACATCACCACTAAATCTAGTTTACACGCATATGTAATAAACTATGGATCAAGAACCCTAATATATCAAATGCCCAGATTCACAAAGACGGATGAAATCTTTTGAAAATAAAGAACAATAAAAAACCAAATTTGCTACACAGAGCATAGAAGATGAAGATAAACTTAAGAAACCCAACTCAATCTGCTACACAAAAACCCTACGCCTAACGACGGTGGTGGTGCAAGATCTCATGGTGCTTGTGGTTTGAAGCAGCGGCTGTGATCGTGGTTTGAAGCGGTGGTGGAGGGGTTGAAGCGGCATCGGTGGTGGTTTGAAGCGGCCGAGATTAAGGTTTTTGAGGTTGGAATTTGAAGGTGGTGGCTGAGATGTAGTTTTGGGGTTAGACCTAGGGTTTTGTGGTTCCATTCAAAGCTTCAAACCCACCTATTCATGTTTTGAAGAATTAAAACAAAAATCAGAAAAAAAATCATGTTAACATATTGATGACCGGTTTAGAAGGTAAACTTGCATAGAATGTGAGAAATAATTGGGTTCGTTGTATTTTTTTAAATATTTTGAAGTTCGTTGTATACATCGGTAGTTTAGTAAAAGTTCATTGTATTTTGGTGCCGTTTGCCCTATAAATTTTAATAGGACCACCCTATGATTATAAAATGGACCCCAAAAAATTTTGGATAAGTAAAAGAAAGAAGGGGGGAGAGAGAGAGAGAGAGTGTGTTTCAATCTTCAATTGTCAAACACTTCTATCAATAGGTAGATATCTAGAGGGGATCATAGAGTCTATTAACTAGGCAACGATATTGATTTTTCATTTTTATAATTTAATTCAAATCCTGTTTTATTTGGTTATATATATATATATATATATATATATATATATATATGTTTAAACTGTTATACAAAGTACAATTACATAATGAGCAATGAAATATGCTACTATTTTGTGTCTTACTTAATTCTTCTACTTACTCAATGTTTGATATATGTAATGCATTACCTTGACTAACTGAGTAGGACGATAAGTAGAAATAAAAAGTACAAGGTTATATTATTTCTTTTATATAATTAAGTTTGCTAGACTACTAGTTAAGTTTTTAATGTTAAATTTGGTTATGTTATATTTTTTATTATTGTATTATATTATGTTTAATCAACTTTATTATTCATTTTTCTATTAAAGACAATGACTAAAAACTCATACAAATGTAAAAACTTTATGCTATTTGCTTTGAATATATGTTTAGTTTCTGTAGTTATTCATAATACTTTTGATTCATACAATATTATTACCGCTCCGACCCGCATTCTGACATACTAATTTGGAACGTAAACTATATTGGACCCCATAACATATACGTCCTAGATTCGTCACTTCATATAAACATATATGTTACAGTATAATTACACTTTACACTCGTATTAAGTGAAGTAGTAAACTCACCTTAGTATCTAGTAACGTCCTAAAATAGTCCAATGTTGATGTTATAGCAACGTACACGTTAACGACTAGTGTCTACAATTATCATACCAATAATGTATCAATATGCAACCACTGCTTGTCAACTGCAAACTGGTCGGAGCAAGACACGCCCATACCTTCTTGCAGACATGTCCGTGCTTCGCTCTCAAGTCCGGGCGTGATCTCTGCAGACGCAATGTCATAGATGTTAATTATTTAAATGAAAATAGACAAATTTAGCGTATGTAGCTCAACACAAACATTGACCCATACGAACTAAACTAGATAAGTATAAATGTATAACACAATACGACCTTAAATAGAAAGTATGTATTAGGATTTAGGAGCATAAGTTGCACTAGGAAATATATGTAGTGCATCAGTCAACTGCGCACGTGATTCCTCTCTCTTTTTCTAATTTCAATACAGCGCAGTGTTTGGCGAGACGAATACTTTTGGCAGGCAAAATTGGCGAGCAACATCATTGAATTGATCATACTTGAACAAACATCACCCTCGAAGAAAAAGAACGAGAAACATCATCGAACAACCAAGAACAGTTGAAAAGGATTGAACAAGAACAAGAATGGAACAATTGAATCAAGTCGATGTCAAACCAAACCACGTCGATTCAAATCAGAACAAATCGATTTCATTATCAAGGTAAGATTGATTTCAAACAACTCAATCGCTTTTAACTGATCAAATCCTAATGAAAGTTTATTGAAACACTCAAGAACCAACGGAAACCCAATATTTTACACTCCTACTATACAATCTGATCTTAACAAATCGAGTCTTCAATTTAAATCTGACGAATTTGATCTTATCTTGAAGAGCAATGGATTGAGCCATTGCTCTCATACTCATACCAATAAAAAATAACGAGAGCAAGTGGATAGAGAATTTTTATATTTCTTGTTATGATGAATGTTGCAATAAAGGAGAAAACCAGAAAGATGGAAAGACCCCACCTTCCTCCCTTCTGTTACCATGATTTTTTTCTATTATTAGCAAAACTATATATGGAGTTCTAGTACTAGAATCAGTATTTTAAACTATCTGGCCTCCAAAAGTGTAACTGTGACATCATTATTTGAGCCTCCTGTTTCCATGGTAGCCGAAAACTCAGAACTGTCTACTAGATAAAAACCAGGCTGTTTTGGTTCTGGCAATCGACCTTTGCCGCTCAACATTGTTACCACCCCAGACATGTCTGGTCTATCATCTGGTTTGTGCTGAACACATAGCAAACCCACCTGGATTGATCGTAATACTTCAAATACGTGGCTTGACTCAACTGAGTATGCATCAACCAGTTCGTATGCCTTTCCTTCTTTATAGAGCTTCCAAGCCTAATAAATGGTTTATTAGTAAACATTTGTTATCCAATTGTCAGAATAAACTAACTTATTTATAACCCCGGAGTCAAATTTGAGTTTCATTCTTCTTACATGTCCAAGAAGGTTGTGGCTATGGTCTTGATGAGAAAATCCTCTGTTTTTCTTTCCACTCACAATCTCCAGTATCATAACACCAAAGCTGAATATATCTGATTTTACAGAGATAACCCCATCCCTTGCATATTCTGGGGACATGTATCCGCTGCATCAAAATGTGAGACTATTAACCAGTTTCCCATATTTACCAAGTGATCACATTTTATATCGTATTACAAGGAACAAGAATACGATTGCGTGTTTGGGAAAATAAAACTTGATTTTGATAGCAGGCTCTTACTATGTTCCAATCACTTGTTTAGTATTTGTTTCAGTCTCATCTTCTTTAAAGCTTCTTGCAGTGCCAAAATCTGATATCTTTGGGTTCATGTCCTGATCAAGCAAAATGTTGGCAGCTTTGAGGTCTCTATGGATAATACGTAATCGAGAGTCTTGATGAAGGTAAAGTAGGCCCCGTGCGATCCCATTGAGAATATGGAATCTCTGGGACCAATCGAGTTTTTTGCTGTCGTCTTCTTCTGCCAAAAAAAAGAAGGAAACAAAAGAAGGATGAACCCTTACTGTTCATTTTCCTGAGATTGATCTTAACAAGGTATATCAAGCCCACACATTGCGATGAGTGATATTTAAAAAAATCATGTTCTTAATAGTTAATTTACATACAATACTATATATTAGATGGTTGTTTAAAGATCCTTTGATTTATAAATATCAAGTAATGTTATGAGACACATGTAACTTATCTAAATTAAGGGTAAAAAGTGGAAATATATTAAGTGTTAGATTTGAAAATTTGAAATGAATAGTATCTCAACTTTGGTAATTGATTGTAAGGGATAATTAGTAATCATGTGTGGTGAAAGTTCCAACTTACCATATATATACAAGTCAAGGGCTTTGTTGGGCATGTATTCATAAACTAATAGTTTTTCTTCCCCTTCGATGCAACATCCTAGAATCTTCACAAGATTTCTATGCTGAAGTTTGGAGATGAATATAACTTCATTCTTGAACTCTTCAATTCCTTGTGTGGAACACTCAGAGAGCCGCTTCACTGCAACCTGTCGTCCGTCTTGAAGACAGCCCTGGGCCATTCACAGGTATGTAATTTGCATGTTTATATTCAAAGCCTTAATTAGGAACTAAACCCAAATTTATATGTTACACATTTGTCAAGGTTATACTTGATTTTTAAAGGTATAGATTGTTATTGTAATAAAATTGGATAGTAAAATACAAAAAATTATAACACATTGTATATTATTCAAAAAAAAATATTAGTGTTGGTGTTATGTCCTAAATTGTGTTCAATATATTCTAGTGAAGTTTTTAAATAGTTTAGTTGTTATTTGATATTAATAATAGTTTAGGGTACATTATGTAAATACCCAAGGGGTATAAGTACTACTTGGCTAGCCCTATTCTAACTAAGCAATTTATATTACGTTTCACGTCTATGTTCTCGGTTCTCTCTAACGCATACATACACAAAACCGAGTTCATCATTCTGTTAATTGCTTCGAATATTGTTTGATACTTGATACAGTTGGGTCCTACAATTGGTATCAGAGCCAAGAGTGGATCAAAAGGTTAGTTTTAATTAAAAAGGAAAAGGATCGAAAGGTTTATTCTCGGCCGTAGGTGTTCATCGAGAAAAAGTTAAGAATTTCTTCACCTACTTGGTTGCTTGCTTGAATTAATTTCACCTACCTGCTTGCTTGCTTGAATTAAATCAGCTACTTGCTTGCCTGCTACGATTAATTCTCCTATGTACTTGTGTGCTTAAATTAATTCACGAGCTTGTGTGTGTGCTTATTTTTTCTTTAGGGCTGCCGACGCAAGAACCCTAATTTTTTTAGTGTTTAATTCAAATTAATCGTCAAGGTTGTTAAGTTTGGTGTTTATTTGGAGATTGGGATTGAATATTCATGATTTGGTTGTGGTTTGAAGATTCAAATCGATAGGAATTGTCGTTTTTGTTTGCTAGGGTTCATCTTCCTACGTTAACACCTAGCCAACTAATCCTAGCCAAGTAATCCTAGCCAAGTAATTCTAGCGAAGTGAACCTAGCGAACTGATTCTAGCCAACTGATTCTAGCTAACTGATCTTAGCAACCGACCTTAGCCAACCACATCTAGCCAACTGATTCTAGCCAACTGAACCTAGCCAAGTGATTCTAGCCAACTGATTCTAGCCAACTGAACTTAGCCAAGTGATTCTAGCCAACTGATTCTAGCCAAGTGATTCTAGCCAACTATACCTAGCCAACCACATCTAGCCAACTGCTTCTAGCCAACCATACTTAGCCAACCTCATCTAGCCAACCTCACCTAGCCAACTATACCTAGCCAACCTTTTCTAGCCAACCTTATCGAGCCAACCTCACCTAGCCAACTATACCTAGCCAACCTTATCTAGCCAACCTTACTTATTCACCTTTAATTTCCACTCAAAGATCCGAGTTTTCAAGTATCAACATTTTGATCATGATGGCAACTAATGAAAGTGATCATTGTTCTTCATCTGATTATGAGGTAAGTACTACCAATTCTCAATTCATTGACATGATTCATGCTTTGCAAAATCAGATTTCTCAATTAGAAAAGGATAAAACTCATTGTCAAATCTTAGAGGCTAGATTAGATAACAATTACAATGAGTTAGTTCAGTGCAATCGAGAACTGGCATCCGCAAATGATCAACTGTCTTATGTACAAGGAAAGTTCAAACTCTGCGAAGAAAAAGTTCAATATCTTACTGAAGTCAACTCTAAAATTACTGTCAAATTAAGGGATGCAGAAATTAAATGCAAAGATTATGACACTGAGGTTGATCGTTATGTTAAAGAAAGAACCCAACTGTATTCAAAAGTTAAAGAACTGGAAGATAATATTTGTAAACGTGGTCAATCAGAACAGACTATATTTTTTAATAAACCAAAAGACACTAAATTTTACGATGTAAAAGCAGGTCTAGGTTTTGAAAATCCAAGGAATTTAACTAAAGTCTGTCGTGCTCAATTTTATGAATTTGAATTTATGGGTTGGGGTTTCACCGATTTAATGAAATTCACAGGGGCTTCAGAAGATGATGAGTTGGAAATTCCAAAAAGAGAAAATAAAGATAAAATACAACTTCCGTTTGACTACACTGAGTTAAACAAAAGTTATGAATATTTTGAAACTTCTTTATCAACTGAATCTCCAACAACTTATTCTTCTGAAGAATTTAATCAAAAATCTGAAAATCTTTCTGAGAAACCCGAATACTCTGATCTTTATATTCCAAGTTCTATTTTGAAAAAGAAAATTTCAGATCTTCAAGGAGAGTTAGCAAAACAAACATCAGATTTCACTAATGAAAGAATTAGCCTACTTGATACAATAATCTCTTTGAAAGACCAACTCACTTCCGCTGTCAATAATAAAACAGAAAATGGTTGAAACTCTTTTGTAGACAAAGGTAAATCTGTTGTTGAACAAAACTTTGATGATTTCATGGAATCTGATTTTTGTGAGAAAGTTTATAATGGTCAATGTAGCACCTCTCAGCATAATCAATATGTTAAATTTCCTAACCAAAATTTGAAAGTGATGACAGAGAAAACTTTAAGTAAGAGGCAAGCCAAGAGAGCATTGTGGTTTGAGAAAAGAAAAAGTTTTCTAGAAGCCAAGAAAAGACGCTTACAAGAGAAAAATCATTCTGGTTCTGGTAGTTATACGAACAATTTTGATCATGTGCATGGAACAGCTTCAAATGCTGGAAATAGTTCTCGTTGTGCAAAGACTAATGGATTTAAAGAGTTTGGTTTTGATTCAAGTGTTCATTCTCGTTCTCATGTTAGGAAGTATGAATCTTCTTCTTTTGTTAATTCTTGTTGGGATGCTTTAGATAAGCCTGATGTGAAATATCCATTTAAATTATATTCTATTAAGCACTTGATAAGGTTATCTAAAGAGAAAATTTGTACCTCTCCTCAAAGAGTGAACACATTTTTGATCAATCAGAACATTCAAAAGGAGAAACTGAATTCTAACTACAAGTGGATGCCTAAAAATGAATATGTAGTTAATTCTCCTAATCCACCTGGACCCAAACTCAAATAGGTACCAAAATCTGCATAATCTGTTTTGCAGTCAAGCCAAGAGACATTCTGAAACACCACAGTTACACTCTGGAGAATATGTGAAGTCAACACAACTGTGTGTTCAATATGCTAAGAAGTTCAAATCTCATTGCTTGGAGAAAGAAGAGTGTTTCCTGTAGTTCATCACACACATCATTCTGTTCAGCATCAGCCAGAGTCTGATGATCTGAAAATTTTACTTTCTTTAGTTTATCATTTTTTGATATAACTTTTGTGTTGATGATTGTTACTTGCAGGGGGAGCACAAGTCTTCAGGACCCGCAAGTATGCAAATTTTTTCTCAAATAAAGTTGTGTTTATGCATGCTTGTAGGGGGAGTAAATTAGAAAAGTTTCACAAAAATATTTCTTTTGTTCTGTTTTCATTCTTAGAAAATCCAAAAACATTGAAAAATGAAAATCCAAAAACACTGGAAAATCAAAAATCCAAAAACATTTCAAATGTTCAAAATTGCAAAAATATTTTGTTGTTTCGATCACCTCGTGCGTACAGTGTTTAGGCAGCTTCTTTACTCCTATGGTCTAGCCAGAGCCGGACAGACCTACCCAAGGAGCTTCCTATTTTCTAGAAGTGAGAAAATGAGTGTCTATTTATTTTGGAAAGAGAGTTTGAGGAGAAGTTGAAAAATATTCAGAGAGCTGAGGAGAAAGGATCAAAAGAAAAGAAAGATCCTCACTAAACAGTGTCAATCTGGGTAGCCACATCTACTACTGGTTTTATACTGGTATTGAAGAAGTCATCATGGACCCAGTGATGCAATGCCTTAACCCCACCAGCTACTCATTATCTCTTAAAAGATAATTGTTTCATCTTCACACGGAGATTTTTCACATACACTATTGACATCTCATTTGGAGATTGTTGATATTGAAAATAGGAGAACAATTGCTCCAGTCCCCAACTTCTTTCGTGCACTTATTAAGTCTAGAGCCAATTGCTATATCATTCTTGTTCTAGGACACTTATAGGATCATTTGCATGTCTTTGTGACAGTGCCGGAACATCTTGAGTAATATCTTTATGATATATACAGTGATAGATGGAAATCCTACCAGTGCTAACATCATGCCAACGCTGAACGTAGGTCACTCAGTTTATCTAAATTGATGTGTTAACGGGAAATCTATGTGATCCTGGTGTTACAACGGATAAATTAATTGTCATATCATCCTGATAAAGTCATGCCAAAATCAAGCTGAATGCAGTTTACAGGTTCATGATGATCATGATGGATTGTGACCATCATGAGGGGGAGAATCAAGTTACAAAATTGTTACAAAAGAAGACAAGTTGATTTTGAGAAAGTTAAGGGGAGCTAATACATCAAGTGCAGTGTGTCTTTTCAGTAGTTTCTTACATTTTGAGGAGATGAGATCTTTATTTTCTAAAATGTTAAGACAAGAACGGTTGATAAAGTTTCAATGACAAGAAGACAACATTTATGAATTTGAAAGGGAGCAAGGTTCTTGAAAAAGTTTCAGTTTTTAGTGTTAAAGATCTTGAGCTACTTTCGAGGGGGAGCAAATTTTGTTTAAAGAAAATTTCAAAGGTGCTGAAACAGCCAATCCAACCCTCGAGTAACATTTGTGCGTAATCAAAAAAAGATTATTCTCGTGTAATGCTCAAGATTGTTCTCGTGAAGACAAAAGAGATGATCATGGTTGTAAATTCTGATATGCCCGAGGCTTCTACTGTAATATCTGATAAACAATCTATACAACCTGATCATGGTGAGTCTTTGAAGATCTCGTGAAGACTCAAAACTTCAAAGAACGATCTCCTAACGTTGAATGCAGAAAGAAAAAGAATCTCTGCATATTTTCAACATGAAGATTGTTTTGGTGCTTAAATAGATAGATTTCATTATTATGCTTAATTGTAAATTGAACACAAAGGGGGAGAATGTTATGTCCTAAATTGTGTTCAATATATTCTAGTGAAGTTTTTAAATAGTTTAGTTGTTATTTGATATTAATAATAGTTTAGGGTACATTATGTAAATACCCAAGGGGTATAAGTACTACTTGGCTAGCCCTATTCTAACTAAACAATTTATATTACGTTTCACGTCTATGTTCTCGGTTCTCTCTAACGCATAAATACACAAAACCGAGTTCATCATTCTGTTAATTGCTTCGAATATTGTTTGATACTTGATACAGTTGGGTCCTACAGTTGGATTAGAGCAACTACTCAATTTTATCGATTAATATGTAAAATCAGTGGATTTTTTGAGTTTGATGTATTAATTATATATGTTCCTAGCTAGAGGTTTTTTGTGTTTTAAGGAAATCCACCATTTTATAAAGCTTAGAAAAGAAATAAAAAGAGTTAAGGGACGCTAAAATGGTAATAGTTTGCTGGTTTATTCCAACATTAACTCTTGTGATTTTAAATCAAAGCTATAGGAATAGACAATGAATCAAAACTAACAATTGAATAGTACCTTATAAACGGGTCCAAAACCACCCTGCCCGATCTTATTTTTGTCTGAAAAGTTGTTTGTTGCACTAAGTAACATGGACAAGCTGAACAGCGGTAGGTCTAGAACGTTTTTTTCTGTATCTGTATATCTCCCTACAAAACAGGAGTTATATATGGCTGTACCATATGAAACACCTAATTAAAATGATAAATGTCGAGGAAACAGTTTACCTTGTGCCACCAGCTTCCACTTTCTGATGATTAAGAGAAACAATACGAGTAAAATTGCTAATATCAGAATAACAGGGATAACAATGCTCCTCACTTTTTTCATTTGTTCAAATGACTTCTTTTCTTTATCTGTAAAAAGAAATGCTTTTGATCAAATAAATTAAACAGCATTATATGATTCTTCTATTTTTTTTTGAACCGCATTTATATGATTTTTTGTTAGTTTAACGAGATCAAACTCTACCTAACTCTGCAGCCGCTACTCGTATGAATATATCTTGACCGCCATCAGGGAATGTTCTCATATCGATCAATTCGTGGTACCATAACAAACACCCTGTACCATATGCGATGTCCAAAGTCGCATAAGCTGTACAATTACACTCATTTTTACACTTGTTCCTGCATTGCTCCATGGTCATATTCCTGTCAACCCACGATTGCCGGGTGTCTGGTAATTTTACAAACGAATACTTTCGAAACCCTTCATCTGCATCACATTCCAACGGGATTTCCCTTTGGCATCCTCTATTCCAGTCTCCTAGATTCCACTGATCAGGTCTGTTAGGTGTAAAACCTTTCAAACACCCACAGGGCGGTGACTGCTCAATGTCACAGCTCCCATATGGCCCACACAACGCATATCGGACACAACTATCTGATGCGAGTGACGCAAGTAGAAACCATCCTTGTGTTCTGTTAATCCAGTTTAGCCGCTCCGCTATGCCTCTCGGATTTATTGTAAACTTGCTAAAAATAGTGCTATTAATCAACTCAAATTTGCTATAAATCTCTTTCTCATTTGAGACATATTGGATTGTGTAGATTGAGTTGCTCCTCACTTTTGGCCTGCCAGTAAACGCCTGACCGTTCCATGAACCGAGTCTGGACTGGATCACATCTCCTTTCTTTTGAAATATTTGTGGGAGCCCATTAAAATCCATATAAGCAATATAGGGGCCTCGAGAAGGATCGTCGATACTCTTCCATGACGTATAGTTTGTCACAATACCTGTTTCTAAATTCCTTCCGAACTTCATTCCTGGCAATTGGGTATCTCCGGGATAGTCAAAACTCTGCCAAATGTAACTATCAGGACGGCTATCTACATCAATGACTACAAAATTCCCTGTATCCAGTAATCGGGCAACTGGGTGTCGAGCATTTCTGTTTGTGTTCGATGACCAGACGACTTGATTTGTGGCAGAGTCACGAAGAACCAAAAGTCCATCAGATAGGAGAGTTAGCTCGCCCGACTTGTTTCTGATAGGAGTTTCTCTGTTGGCAACCCAGGTAACAGTGCCTGTTGCCATCTGTTTGAACCATATGCCTAAGTATCGATTTTCGGAGGCATTTCCTGGGCTAAAAAACCCGATCTCAAAGGTTTGCTGGGGTGAAACTATAGTTTGGCCATCCCGAATGGTTTGATTCACAACCATGGTGTCTGCTGCTTGTGAATAAAAAGGAATAATGGTGAAACAAAATACTAATGATATGGAAATTGCCTCCATTGATAAGATTTTCTTGTTGATCCAGCTATGGTGTATGATATCCTCCACTCTTATTTAACATGAGATTTAATTCATTACGAAGCATCAATTGGTAGGCTCGACAAGTTGCTTTTGATCAGGAAATTGGTTAAAACCACATCAAAATAATTGAAAATTCTGGGCCCCGAGCCGCAGTTAATGAATTACTGGTACTGCCCACGGTCAAAATTTCAATAATAGACATGATATTTTGAAACTCAAGTGATGTTTGCTCTTCTTCTCTATCTTTTTCTTTGTTATTTTAGTTTTATATTTTCTTTCTCGCTTTTTTTTAAATAACAATTTAAACAATATATAATCTATTAATTAATCTTATATTTCTCTTGTTATTTTTCAAACAATTATTGGGGTACCTGGTGACAATTAAATATTGATGGTGTTGAAAATTTGTGGTAGTGATTTTTTGCGGTAGCTAGCAATAGAGAAGACGGAGAATGACACTTGCGAATATAGTTTTCAATGTTACAATATATTTGAAGTATTTTAGGTAATTTTCATTACATTTGTGTTGTATTGAACTTCAAAGATAATATTATTTATTTACTTTAACTTAAAAACAAAAACAAGATAATACAAACAATAGTAACACTAAATGTGATGGTGTTATATGATTTATAATGTAACGAACATGGTAGATTATAACAATCACACATAACAAATCTTACATAAACGTACGTAGTATCCGTAGGAAAAATGTATTATGTGTTTTAAGGGTTAAAAAACCCATATCAGAACAAAGAGCCTCAAACAAGACGTTTTGTTAAATGTATCAAGGATATAGGCTACACGTTGTTGTTTTTCCTTAGGGTGTTGTGGATTGTACATACACATAGGCCACGTTTGTTATGAATGAATGGGGAAGTGAATAGAAAGCACCACTTAATTTCTTTCTTTTAATGTTTTGTATTTAAGTAGCGGGAATGAAATGACATATTATATAAGGAATCCCATTCCTTTCATATCTCATTTTTTCATTCACTCCACTAACCCAATATTTCTTTCATTCCGTGTGTGAATAGAAATTAAAATGACCAATGTATTCTTCTAACTAACACACAACACACTTACACATATTATTAGGTAGAGAGATTGCTTCTTGTAAAAGACCACCGGCAGCGAAAAGTTAGAAAACAAAAGGAAAAGGAGAACAAGAAAAACACGAAAAAGATAAAAAAAAATAATAAGAAGAAAATAAAATATAAAAATAATAGTAAAATAAAAGAAAAACAAAAAAAAGAATTTTATATATATATATATATATATATATATATATATATATATATATATATATATATATATATATATATATATATATATATATATATAACCTGTGCAAAATGGGGCACAAACAGCCCCCAACCTATAAACCTAAGCCGCAGAATGCAAACTCTCTTCAACCTAATCGTTAGGATGTACCGATGTAATATATGTTAGGATATCAAGAAAGACATAGTCAACCATTTTCTTTTGATATGGTTGTTGGATTATTGAATATTAATTTGACTTTTTCAACTATTAAGGGACTAACACGGCAAGTGGATTCTATCATGTTTTTTGACTTTTGTTAGGATATGGATTATTGAATATTAGTTTGACTTTTGTTAGGATGTAATATATTAGTTTGACTTTTGTTAGGATGTAATATATGGTGAGAGATGTAATATAAATAGTAATAAATGTTAGGATATCAAGAAAAACATTAAAAGCTAAAAGTTCTTGCTAACAAACTTATTTTCTTTTGACACCTTTTTCACAAACATAATTTTATAAAGACCGTCGGCAGCTTTGAAATAACTAATATAGTCAACCATTGAACGTCATATAACCTGTAATTAGTCTCCCTTCCAAACTGTTTCACTAATGGTGTGAACTCAGTATATTACACATAACAGTTGGTAAACACAATTATGTAGTTGATCCTATTTATTGTTGATGGGTATTTTAGGATCGCGTTTGTTTGAGAGTGATAGTTTCTTGTTCTATCTATCTATGATCTATATGTGTAGTTGTGACATAATTGTTGGAAACTTGTGATTGCATGCTAGATGAAGTCTCTGGCCCAAATCTATCCTCTTCCGTATAATAGCCCGGTTGCCTCGGCTCGGGCAATTGATTGTCACTGGTCATCATCATAACCACCATAGACATGTCCGGCCTATCTTGTGGGTTATGTTGAACACATAACAACGCCATATGGATGGACCGCATCACTTCAAATATGTCGCTCTCCTCGACTGGAGATTCATCTACTAGTTCCAAAGTCTTTCCTTCAATATAAAGTCCCCATGCCTAAGGTTCAATTAGTTAGTTAAGATAGAAAGATATAATACTATAAATAAGTATAAGCTGTTTAAACATTTATAAATATTACATGTCCAAGAAGGTTGTGAGTGTGAGCGTCATGAACAAATCGTCTATTTTGCTTTCCACTAACGATCTCTAACACTAAAACACCAAAACTGTATATATCTGATTTTGTCGAAAAGATTCCGTCCCCTGCATACTCTGGCGACATGTATCCACTGCAATAAATAGGGTTAAGTACACAAATTAGAAATGAATACAAATGTAAGAATTAAAAATGTGCTGATAATGAAATCTCACTATGTTCCAACCACCCTTTTGGTATTTGTTTCGGTCTCATTTCCTCCAAAGCTTCTTGCAAGGCCAAAATCTGAAATCCTAGGGTTCATATCATGATCAAGCAAAATGTTGGCAGCTTTGAGATCTCTGTGGATGATCCTTAGTCGAGAATCTTGATGAAGATAGAGTAGACCCCGAGCAATCCCATTGATAATATTAAGTCGTTGTGACCAATTGAGTTTTTTTGTGTTTGTTTCGTCTAGAAAAAAGACGAAAAGGTTAGTTCGTTGTCTTGAATCCTCAAATAAATTTATTGTTGTGTACTACATGATATCGTGCTTACGAAATAGAAATAAATCGAGGCCTTTGTTTGGCATGAACTCGTAAACTAACATCTTTTCTTCCCCTTCGATGCAACATCCTAAAATCTTAACAAGATTTCGGTGCTGGAGCTTAGAAATAAAGATTACTTCATTCTTGAACTCTTCATCTCCTTGTGTGGAACTCTCAGAAAGCCTCTTCACCGCAACCTCTCTTCCATCCTCAAGAAGTCCCTTAACATTCACATATAGGAATTTATTACTACACAGTGCACACACACACACACATTGATCGATTATATGTTTCGATCGAATATATATATATATATATATATATATATATATATATATATATATATATATATATATATATATATATATATATATATATATATATATATATATATATTCACAATCAAATATAAATGAAACACATTGATCGATTATATGTTTCGAGGTTTTATAGTACCTTATAAACAGACCCAAAACCACCCTCAGCGAGTTTGTTAATTGTTGTTGTGTGGGCAACATGTCGACGCAGTAACCGTCGCCGCAATTGCCCTTCAAAAACAAGGGTTTTTTTCTCACCCAAATGTTCACATGTCGCCGGTATTAGCCGGTGTCGCTGCTAATAGCGTCACCACTCTTGCTTCTGAAATAAAATCATATTATGTGCTTATTTTCTTCCATCGAACAACACTTGTTTTCTTTGCATCCCTCGAACGATCTTACCTCTGCTCGAGAGCTTCCTCCACCGCACGCATCTCAGTACTGCTGTTGTCACACCGCACACTAGTCATCATTTCCGTTGTTACACCGCATGCTAGTCATCATTGCTGCCGTCCCAACGTACACCTTTTGCATCCCCGCCAATGCCGCCCTTGACCCCGCCTACTGTTGCCGGCTCCATCTTTACTTTTCTAAGGTATGCTCTAACTTGGAATTATTGTTATTTGTTAGATTAGAAACTAGCAATCATATCTTTAAGGATTTTGTGGGGGATTTCCACTCCTTTGTTTTGTGTGTTGTGTGTTTGCTATTGTGCGTGTGATGTGTATGAGTTGATATGTTGGTGCATGTGTGTGCTATTGTTTAGGGTTTTGTTGACATTGTCAGATTAAATATTGTACACTATGAGATTAGATGATGCTTAACAATATTATGTTTAGGGTTTTTGATTGTGCTAATTGTGTTAGATTAAATGATACACTCTTTAGTTGTTTTGATGTTTTTAAAAATCAAAGTAGTTGCTACTTTGATTCTTGATGAATTTAGTTTTAATGATGTTTATAAAATTCAAAGTAGTTGTTAATTTCATTCTTGATGAATGTTATTGTTTTTATGTTTACAAAAGACAAAGTTCATAGCTTGATGAATTGTGATATTTATATGTGTATAAATTTTGGTTCTTAATGATTTGTGATTTTTAGTAATTAATTAAATTTTCATGAATTTTGATATTTAAAACAATTTAAAGAGTGATTAAACTTCTACAACCTGGATGTTGATTTGGCAATACATCAAACATATATATTTTGAAAGTATTTTTAAATAATTACATGTAAGTGTTGTACAAACACACACACACTCATAAACATTTCATTGAAATATATATACACACATGCTATGATGTTTATTGGTATTATTCGGTTGTATTTGATGGCCGATGTTATGGTGTAGGGCCATGATGGAGATGAGCATGAGGATCCACATCCTCAAGGTGGTCATGAGAACAATGGTAAATAAGTCTTATTATGATTTGTTTATTTATTATATTTATCAATTTATAATATGTCATTGTGACTAGTAATTGCAATTGTACCACCACGAAGAAGAGGTAAGACTAAAACCTTAACTTGATACCTATGTGGGAGAAAACGGAAAACGGTCTCTTCAACTTGAGTTTGATAATGCTACTACCACTACGATTGGAGACACACGACCTCGTCATTCTTGAGGTTGCTCGGCGGGACATCCCTTTAGATAGGGAATGGGAAAAGGTTCTCCCTCCGATAAGAACGCCATGTTCGAGCATCTATGGGTAAATTATTTGTATTGGTGTATTTTATGTGTTTATTTCTTATTGTTTTTTTACTTGTCTAACTTTGATTTATTTGTAGATATTGATGAGGTTATGCAAGATCTCACACACGGAAAGTTAAAGCAAGGGGTTGAATATATGCTAAGTTCCTAGTACAGAGGTGCCGAAAAATCTTTTTAGGGATGCGGGAGGGTACGATGATTTGAGAGCGCAAGGGCTACAATCCCTCATGGTATGAGTGAAGAGAATTAGAATAAAGCGATATATTTTTCACTACACTAAAACATATTAGGCGTTGTATTACAAACATGGAAATTTGTAAGAAAGTCAGCAAAAATCGCGGAGAGATGATCTTGTATGGTACGCTTAACATACATGTAAGTTAAGATGATGATGATGATTATTGTTGTTGTTGCTGTTTGCTATTGTTGATGTCGTTGTTGCTGCTGTTATTGTTGTTGTTGTTATATATTATCGTTATTATTATTATTATTATTATTATTATTATTATTATTATTATTATTATTATTATTATTAATATTATTATATAAGTGTTTTTTAAAGTATAATCTAATTTTCAATAATAAATAGCAATTGAGTAGAGTTCAGGTCTCCGTAAAGGCCATCTAAAAAATGGAGAATTCAACAACCAAATTAGCATTGAACAATATGTAAGTGTTTATTGCTCAAAACTAAAAGTATATTGATATTTAATGCTTAACGTTGATGTATATAAGTATATTAATCTATTTAATCATATTGGTAAAATGTATAATCCTTTGGTGCACGAGCTTGCGGAGCAAACTCAGTGCTCAGTCCCATGCACGACTACAGGTACTTCCTCTGAGACGCAATCACAAACATGGCGACCTACAAAAGTAAATTATCTAAATGGGTTTATATGTATGGGTCATCTTTACATGTAAATGGGTTTATGTGTGCTATATGTAGTGTAATGGGTCATAATGGGTCATCTTTACATGTAAATGAGTTTATATGTGTCATATTGGGTATGAATGGGTCATTTTGGGTATGAATGGATCATTTTTACTTTTAAATTGGTTTGTATGTGTCATATGTAGTGTAATGGGTCATAATAGGTTAGTATGGGTCACATTTAGTTGTGATGGATTATAATAAGTATGTATGGGTCAAATTTATTTGTAAATGAGTTTATATTTGTCATATGACATGTAATAGGTTACAACGGGTCGGTATGGGTTACATTATGTTGTGATGGTTAATATTGGGTATGGATGGGGTCATTTTTACTTATAAATAGGTTTATATGTGCCATATGTAGTGTAATAGGTCATAACTAGTCAGTATGAACCATATTTAGTTGTGATGGATTATATTGGGTATGTACGAGTTATTTTGACCTGTAAATGGATTTATATGTGCCATATGTAGTGTAATGGGTATGAATGGCTCATCTTTACTTGTAAATGAGTTTATATGTGTCATATGTAGTCATATTGGGTATAAATGGGTCATTTTTACTTGTATAAATGGGTCATTTTTTCTTGTAAAAGGATTTATATGTACCATATGTAGTGTAATCAGTCATAACCCCTCCATAGGGGCAATGTTTACATGTATTTGGGTTTATAGGTGCCATTTGACTAATGGGTCATAATGGGTCGGTATGAGCTATGTTTACTTGTAATGGATCATAATGGGTGTATATTTTGTAATAGGTCATAACCGGTTGGTATAAGTCATCTTTAGTCGTGATGGGTTATACTGCGTATGAATTAATGTGTTATTTTTACATGTAAATGGGTAGTGTTTAATTGTAATTGATCATAACGGGTCTATATGAATTTCATTATTATGATTTATTTTAGTTTGATGTTTTACCTTGTAAATTTAGTAATAAGTGTATATATTAATTTTGTAGCCGAATCCTCTTAAAGCAATTCTCAGTAGACAAGTGTTAAGAGAACAACATCTTGATATGTTTGGATTAGTAACGACCTAAAATGATAGCGCGGATGATGATGATGATGATGACAACAATAAGGATGATGACGAGTAGCTCATGTGTTTATTAGTTGCGTTAATTATGGGCATGTTTGTATGTGTTAACAAACAACTTAATCAAAATGATTGTATTGGATTTTATTAACTAGTAGTAGTTTCGGATTTACATGAGATGTGACTTTTGTATTTTTGGGCTGCATTATAGCATCATAATTTTATTATTTAGGTTATTTGTAAGGTATTAACGACAACATTAAAAAGATATGATTGCTAGTTTCTAATCTAACAAATAACATGTGATATTATTTGTAGGTTGGCTGGCCGCCGATACCCGCCTAGGTCGGTGGCGATATATCAGCCACTAAGATCGATATTTGTAACACCGTTAATATGTAAAATCAGTGGATTTTTCAAGTCTGATGTAATGATTATATATGTCCCTAGCTAGAGGTTTGTTGTGTTTTAAGGAAATCCACCATTTTATAAAGGTTTAACAAAAACAAAGTTATGGGTCGTTAAAATGGCAACAGTTTGCTGGTTTATTCCAACTTCCAACATTAGCTCTTGTAGTTTGGCTCAACCCGACACCAGCGTTGGCGTGCTTCAATCTGTTTTAAAACTGACGTATTCTAACTCATAATTCATAACTCTACAGCCTACTCTGTTGTCACCTCTAAAGATTTTGAATCAAAGTTGTAGGAATAGACAATGGCTCTTAGATAGTTAGATTTATGATCGAGTAGTACCTTATAAACTGGTCCAAAACCACCCTGGCCGATCTTATTTTTGTCTGAAAAGTTGTTCGTTGCACTAAGCAACGTCGAAAAGCTGAACAGTAGGAGGTCTAGAACGTTGTCTTCTGTATCTGTATATCTCCCTACAAAATCAGGGGATATATATATATATATATATATATATATATATATATATATATATATATATATATATATATATATATATATATATATATATTGTTGGATCCATATGAAAAACACCTAATTGGTGAATGATAAATGTCCAACAACAAATTACCTCGCGCCAGCCGCTTCCTCTTTCTAACGATTAAGAGTAACAATCCGAGTAGAATGGCTAATATCACAATAACAGGGATAACAATGATCCTCACTTTTTTCATGCTTTGAGACATCTTTTTTTCTTTATCTGTAAAAGAAATGTTTTTGGTTACATAAATCATACTGCATTATCTAAATGATTCATGTTAGTTTTAACTAGATAAAATTAGCTCTACGTACCTAACTCGGCAGCAGCCACTCGTATATATATATCCTGGCCGTCGTCAGGGAATGTTCTCATATCGATCAATTCGTTGTACCATAACAAACACCCCGTACCATATTTGATATCCAAAGTCGCATAAGCAGTACAATTATACTCACGTTTACACTTGTTCCTGCATTGCTCCATGGTCATATTCCTGTCAAACCACGACTGCCGGGTGTCTGGTAATTTTACAAACGAATACTTTCGAAACCCTTCATCTGCATCACATTCCAACGGGATTTCCCTTTGGCATCCTCGATTCCAGTCTCCTAGATTCCACTGATCAGGTCTGTTAGGTGTAAAACCTTTCAAACACCCACAGGGCGGTGACTGCTCAATGTCGCAGCTCCCATATGGTCCACACAACGCATATCGGACACAACTATCTGACGTGGGTGACGAAAGTAGAAACCATCCTTGTGTTCTGTTCATCCAGTTTAGTCTATTCATATTGCCTCCCGGGTCTAATTTCAGCTTGCTCAGAACAGTGCTTTTAATCAACTCAAATTTGCAGTAAATCTCTTTCTCATTTGAGACATATTCTAGTGTGTAGATTGAGTTGCTAATCACTTTTGGCCTGCCAGTAAATGCCTGACCGTTCCACGAACCGAGTCTATACAGGATCACATCCCCATTTTTTTCAAATATTTGCGGCAGCCCACTAAAATCCATATAAACAATAAAGGAGCCTCGAGAAGGATCGTCGTTACTCTTCCATGATGTATAGTTCGTCATGATACCCTTTTCTAAATTCCTTCCGAACTTCATTCCTGGCAGTTGGGTATCTCCGGGATAGTCAAAACTTTGCCAGATGTAATTATCAGGACCGTTATCATCATCGGTGACCATAAAATTCCCTGTATCCAGTAATCCGGCAACGGGGTGTCGAGCGTTTCTGTTTGTGTCCGATGACCAGAAGACTTGATTTGTGGCAGAATCATGAAGAACCAAAAGTCCATCAGATAGGAGAGTTAGCTCGCCCGACTTGTTTCTGATAGGAGTTTCTCTGTTGGCAACCCAGGTAACAGTGCCTGTTGCCATCTGTTTGAACCATATGCCTAAGTATCGATTTTCGGAGGCATTTCCTGGGCTAAAAAACCCAAGCTCGAAGGTTTGTTTGGGTGAAACTATTGTTTGGCCATCTCTAATGATTTGATTCACAACCATGGTGTCTGCTGCTTGTGAATAATAAGGAATAATGGTGAAACAAAAGACTAAAGATAAAAAAACTGCCTCCATTGATAAGATTTTCTTGTTAATCCAGCTATGGTGTATAATATCCTCAACTCTTATTTAACATAAAGTTTGACTCTTTACGAAGCTTCAAAAAATTGGTAGGCTCCGCAAGTTGCTTTGATCAGGAAATTGGTGAAGGACACATCAAAATAATTGAAAATTCTGGGCCCCGAGCTGCAGTTGGTTAACTTGTTGGTACTGCCCGTGGTCAAAATTTCAATAATAGACATGAACTATACAATAATATGGTTTAGTTACAAATTTTAAAAAGAAAAAAAATATATTTCTACAGAGGATTTGAACTTTATCTTGAAAGATTATATGTTTATTAGTTTTCTATAAAGGGAAAAAACATTATAAACACCTTTAGAAAAATTATTAAACAGTTCAATAATAGACATGAATTATATAATAATCGGTCATTTTTAATTTCTGATATATATTATGGTATCGCAAGGACAAATTATTTCTATGTTGTTGAGGCCTTATGGGGCGGGATATGGGGTGGAAAGGGGGTGGGGGTGGTTTCATACCATGATTATGTGGTGTTATTGAAGAAGGGATGTAAGGGTTTGTAGACCACATTGTCCTACACATAATTGTATGTCTTCTTTTATCTTTTTATTTTTTGCTTTTATATATTTGATTTTTGATTGGTTAATATGTTTAACAAATGGGTCCCATAGTTATAGGTGGTAAGCAATGATCACTATGAAACCGAGTAGTAGGTTGAGTGATAAGAGAAAATAGCTCACGTAATAGTGGGATGGATGCGAACAATATTATGCATCACAAATTCACAATAAAAATTGGCACTATGGTTTCCTATTATATTTATGAATTAAGTTAAAAAGATTTAGGGGGGAAAATGATATAATATTGTCAAGGGCATCTAACTTAAGTGATGTTGTACATACATACCTCTTAAATCAATAAAAAACTTAAATAACTAAAAGAGTTAATTACTTAAATGGTCCGAACTTTGCCAAAAATCACTAATTTGGTCCTTAAACTTTAAAAATTACGTATATAGTCCCTACTGTAGTAATTAAGTCTCATAGATGGTCCCTGAAACTAACTTCTGTTAAATGAATCTGTTAACTTCCTTTTTAGGAGGGACATTTCAGTCTTTTTGCATTACAGGGACCATTTCACATATTTTTATTTGTGTTCTTCATCTTCATATGTAAACCAATAATAAAACCCATGAATTAATCAAATCTCAATATCATTGAAACAATTACAAAACCCAAAAAAATCTTGTAAACTAAATCTAAAACCTCTTAATATTTATTTTCAGTCAACGCAAGAAACGGGGCCAATCTGCATAAGAACAGAGGATGTCATGTGGGGCAGCTTGTGGGTGTCTTATTGTGTTTAGCATTGTGTATTGAAAGTGATTATTTAAGAACCCTTTAGTTGTGTTCATTACATTCTAGTGAAGTTTATAATAGTTTAGTTGTTAATTTAATATTAATAATAGTTTAGGGTACATTATGTAAATACCCAAGGGGTATAAGTACAACTTTACAAACCCTATTCTATTTAAGCTTTCATTCGATCTAATTCGTACGTTCTTGGCCGTATATCGTCTCCTTCATACGCATCATCATATACTTCAAGAACTTGATTATTGTGTATTGATTGCTTCAAAGTTTGATTGATACTTGATACAATTGTGACCTACAATTGGTATCAGAGCAAAA
Organism: Pulicaria dysenterica; assembly: GCA_947179395.2. Classification (NCBI taxonomy): domain Eukaryota; kingdom Viridiplantae; phylum Streptophyta; class Magnoliopsida; order Asterales; family Asteraceae; genus Pulicaria; species Pulicaria dysenterica. Next base: position 12,455,604 of record OX359291.1, read on the forward strand.
GAGTGATTAAAAGGTAAGGTTTCGATTGTTCTTGGCTTTGGCTTAGTCGACTAATACGTTCCTGCCGTAGGGTTCCTATGACATAGCTTTTTATCGATTTTTTGGTGTTTGATTCGAATGGTTAATTGGGTTTATCAAGTTTGGTGTTTATTTCAAGTTTGGGATTGAAATAGCTTGTTTTGGTTGTGTTGTTTGGATTATAAGATCGATTTGCAGGTTGAAATTCACGAAACTGAACTAGGGTTCGTAATTTTTTCTTCAAGCCATTTGGAACTTCAAGCCATTTGCATTTCAAGCCATTTGGTTCTTCAAGCCATTTGCATTTCAAGCCATTTGGTTCTTCAAGCCATTTGCATTTCAAGCCATTTGATACTTCAAGTCGTTTATCTTGGTTCAAGCCATTTAGTACTTCAAGCCATTTGGTGCCTCAAGCCATTTGGTGCCTCTAGCCATTTGGTGCCTCAAGCCATTTGGTGGTTCAAGCCATTTGGTGGTTCAAGCAATTTGGTACTTCAAGCCGTTTGCTCTTCAAGCAGTTTACCTTTCAAGCCGTTTGCCCTCCAAGCCATTCACCTAGCCATTCACCAAGCCATTCTCCAAGCCATTCACCAAGCCATTCTCCAAGCCATTCTCCAAGCCATTCACCAAGCCATTCTCCAAGCCATTCACCAAGCCATTTGATAAAGTCATTCAACATACACCTTTACTCTTCACTCTAAGATCCAATTTCAAGTATCATTTTTATTATTAACTCAAAATGTCAAAAGAAGTTCTAGCTCTCGGTTCGGACAACAAACCACCCGTCCTTTTCAGGGGTAATTATTCGTCTTGGCGCATTCGGTTCTTAAACTATGTTGGACAGAAAGAAGCAGGTGATGACATGTTAGATTCAATCATGAATGGACCTGCGAGAATAATGAGAACCGTTCCAGCACGTCCTAATAATGACCCTCCTTTACCTGAAATGGAAGAACCCAAACCTCCTAGCGCGTATACCGATGATGAAAGGAAACGGGTTAAAGAAGACAAAACCGCAACTGCAACTCTACTTCAAGGATTGTTTGATGAAATTTTCAATAGTGTGGATAGTTTGGAGACAGCAAAAGACATATGGGATGAAGTAGAAAAACTAATGCAAGGTGCTGATAGGGGAAAAATCAAAGAAAATCAATTATTAGATGATTATGAAAAGTTTAAGGCTGAGGAAGGAGAAGATTTAGAGTCTACCTATCTTCGTTTTGCTACTTTGCTCAATAGTTTAAAGAAACACAAATTGACCAAAGGAGTCAAAGATGTGAATATAAAGTTCCTTTCGAATCGGTTACCTGAATAGACCAAGTAGGCTGACTTTATTAAACAGAACAAGGACACTGATGTGTTAGACATTCACACAATCTATGTCGAGTTGTGTCAAAATGAATCCAAAGTTCTGAAGAAGATGAGTGACAACAAAGCAAAAGCTGCTGCAACAGTGAAATCCTCTACAGATCCACTAGCACTGGTAGTGGAAAAGAAAGGTCGATCTTTCAAGTCAAAGAGAGATAAGGCACCATCTAAGTCATCAGAAGAAGAAGCCAATGCAAGTGAATCGGAGATAAATCTTCAAGACCTGAAGGATAAAGTCGATGCACTTCTGTCTCTTGCTATGAAGAATTATGGAAATAAATCATCCTCTTCTAACAAGTTGCGCACATCTTCTACTTTCAAGGGTAAAGATAAATCAGTCGCCATAGAAAGAGAGAAATCAAAGAAGTTCAGAAAGGCTCCTGCTACAACTGAACAAACTTGCTACAAGTGTGGTAAAACAGGTCATTTTGCCAAGGAGTGTACTAAAACGGTTACTAAGGATTGAGGATACTATACTCGAAAAGCTCTTTTTTGCAAAGAGCAAGAAGAACATGAAGCTTTGATGGCTGCTGAAGAAGCATGGGAAGAAAAGACTGACAGTGACTCTGAGGATGAGATTGCATTGATGGCAAATGTTGAAGAAGATAAAGAAAAGATCTTTGAGGCAAACAAAGATGATGAGTCTGAATCAGACAATGAAGATGGTGATTGTGAATCTCAATCTGAACCTGAGGTTAGTATCTCTAAGTCTCAATTTATTGATATGATTCATTCTTTGCAAACACAAATCACTCACTTAGAAAAAGATAAGTCTCAATGTCAAATTTTAGAAGCTAGACTATCTAATAATCTAAATGAATTAGTCCAGTGTAATCGTGAATTAGCCACAGCTAATGATCATTTGTCCCATGCTCATGAAAAGATAAAAAGTTTAGAAGAAAGAATAGAACTTTTGAATAGTTTTAATTCTGAACTTGCTGCTAAACTAGGGGATACTGAGACTAAATGTAAAGATCTTAATGCTGAGATTGATCGTTATGTTAAAGAAAGAACCCAAATGTACTCAAAAGTTAAAGAACTGGAAGATAATCTTTGTATACGTGGTCAATCAGAACAGACTATATTTTTGAATCAACCAAAAGACACTAAATTTTACGATGTAAAAGCCGGTCTAGGTTTTGAAAATCCAAAGAATTTATCTAAAGTTTGTCGTGCTCAATTTTATGAATTTGATTTTATGGGTTGGGGTTTCATTGATTTAATGAAATTCACCGGGGCTTCAGAAGATGATGAGTTAGAAATTCCAAAACGGGCAAATAAAGATAAAATGCAACTTCCGTTTGACTACACTGAGTCAAACAAAAGTTATGAAAAGCCTAAAACTTCTTCATCAATTGAATCTCCAACAACCTATTCTTCTGAAGAGTTTAATCAAAAATCAGAAAATCTTTCTGAAAAACCCGAATACTCTGATCTTTATATTCTAAGTTCTATTTTGAAAAAGAAAATTTTAGATCTTCAAGAAGAGTTAACAAAACAAACATCAGATTTTACTAATGAAAGAGTTAGCCTACTTGATACAATAATTTCTTTGAGAGACCAACTCAGTTCCGCTGTCAAAAATAAAACAGAAAATGGTTCAAACTCTTTTGTAGACAAAGGTAAATCTGTTATTGAATGAAACTTTGATGATTTCATGGAATCTGATTTTTGTGAGAAAGTTTTTAATGATCAGTGTAGCACCTCTCAGCATAATCAATACGTGAAGTCTCCTAACCTGAATTTGCATGTGATGACAGATAAACATTTAAGCAAAAGACAGGTACAGAAGATGATGTGGCAGAAGAAGCAGAAGGCTAAGGATGAATCGGAGAAAATTTTTAAAGAGCAAATGAAGTCGAAAACATTTCCTACTTCAAGGCCCAAAGTCAATTTTGTCACAAAATCAAATGTATCTGATGGTTTTAAAAACAATCTTTCGTCTGTTATTTCTGAAAACAATTTTGATTGTGTGAATGGTTCATTGTCGGATGTTGAGGATTATTCTGATTTTACTGAGACTAATGGTTTGAAGGCATTTGGTTCTAATTCTAATATTCATTCTCGTGCTAATGTTCGAATGTATAAATCTTCTACTTGTGTTAATTCTTATTGTGATACTATAGATAAACCTGATGTGAAATATCCATTTAAGGTGTATTCTGTTAAACATCTAATGAGGTTATCAAAGGAGAAAATTTGTACTTCTCCAAAAAGAGTGAATACATTCATTATAAATCAGAAAATTCAAAACGAAAAATTAAAATCCACTTTTAAATGGCTTCCTAAAACAGCTAGTGTTGTAAAAAGCTCTACTGCTTCAGGAAAATCTGCAAAGAAAAACATTCCCGAACCCCCCATTATTTCTGAAAAGAGAGGACCCATCTTTAAATGGGTACCTAAAGTTTGCTAATTTGTTTTGCAGCACGGTCATGTGTGGTACTTAGATTCTGGATGCTCCAAACACATGACTGGAAGAAAGGAGCTGCTTTCAAATTTCAAAGATAAATTCTGCGGGAGAGTACGTTTTGGGAATGATCAGTTTGCACCAATCATGGGATATGGTGATATAGTCAAAGAGAATGTCACCATTAGCAAGGTGTCATATGTTGAGGGTTTAGGTCACAACCTATTCAGTATAGGTCAATTCTGTGATAAGGACTTAGAGGTAAGGTTTAAAGCTAAAAGGTGTAGCATTTTGGATGATGATGGACACGAAATCTTAGCTGGAATTCGCCGCTCAAACCTCTATTCTATTGATCTTAACAATATCAAGCCCTCAACCGATGTGTGCTTAATGTCAAAGACCTCTGTGCAACAGAACTGGATGTGGCACAGACGGTTATCTCATCTTAATTTCAAAGGAGTTCAGAAATTAGCTTCAGGTGGATTAGTTAACGGACTTCCGAAAGTCAAATTTGCAAAAGACCACCTGTGTTCCGCCTGTGAACTAGGAAAGCTGAAGAAAACTCCTCACAAGCCAAAATCCATGCCAAGTACTTCCAAACCTCTTGAGTTGCTGCATATAGATTTGTGTGGACCAATGAGGACAGCTAGTATAAGCAAAAGGAAATATGTGCTCGTGATCGTGGATGATTATTCTAGGTTCACTTGGGTGAAATTCGTGAAAACCAAGGATGAAGTCCCTGATACAATCATCTCTTTCATCAAGAATATCGAGGTGCTTCAGCAAACATCTGTTGTGACAGTACGCTCAGATAACGGGACAGAGTTCAAAAACAAGAAGCTGTCAGAATTTTATGAAGCACGCAGTATCTCACAACAGTTCTCTGTGGCTAGGACCCCTCAACAAAATGGGGTTGTTGAAAGAAGAAACAGGACTATGGTTGAAGCAGCACGTACAATGCTAATTCATTCAAAGCTTCCTCATTCATTTTGGGCTGAAGCTGTCAACACTGCATGCTACACACAGAACAGATCCATTATCCATACTCGGTTTAACAAAACTCCTTATGAAATTCTGAATCTTAGGACTCCTAATGTCAAATACTTTCGTATTTTTGGCTGCAGGTGTTTCGTGAAGAATGACAGTGACAACTTGGGAAAGTTTGACCCAAAAGGAGATGAAGTAGTATTCATCGGCTATGCCATGGATTCAGCTGCTTATAGAGTGTTCAATCGAACTACAAGAAAAGTTGCCGAGAGTGTCAATGTGACATTTGATGAGAATCCAAATGCAGATTCTGAAGACGAACATTCAGAACCAACAGTTACCGGGGTTTTGGCTACCAAATCCCAAGTCCCTCCTTCAAATAATATATCCAAGTCTCAATCTTCTGATGAAGACTTAGATTTCTTATTTGAATATTTTTATAAAGAATATAGTGTGCCTCAAAATGTTAACTCATCATCTGATGCTGTTATTATACCTACTCTTTCAGGTAATTCTACATCTGTCACCGAGTTAGATACAACACCACCAGATAACTCAGAGGCGACTCCCCTACCATACCCACAAGAGGAACAAGTTCAAGTACATGATGATTCCTTAGATGAACCCACACAAGCAGAACAACAGTTCAATGAGATAATAAACACTCATGATCCACTCAACATGTCTGACCCTGAATCCCCTTCTCAGACTTCTGGATCTGAGTCATCTACCACAGCTAACCCTACAATTCATGTCACCCCAACTGTTGATCAACCTTCTATGACCATTGATACAGCCGAATCTGAAATCCCTATACAACCAACCACTGTTTCACATCAAATGGTTACCCGCTCAAAAGTTGGTACTCACAAGCCCATACAAAAGCTAAATCTTGTAGCTGCTGTTGAGATCGATCAACCCATCAACCTTATTGCCCCAGAATCACCCTTGCCGTTTATTGATCCAGATCACATTGATACGGTTGTCCCTCCACTTCCTCATGAGAACAAGTGGACACGTGATCATCCGTCTAATCACATTCTAGGTGATTCTTCTAGTGTTGTAAGCACTAGATCTGCTACTGCTAATGATTGTTTGTATTCATCATTTTTGAGCATGATTGAGCCAACTAAAGTCTCTGAGGCTTTGGCTGATCCTGACTGGGTACTAGCCATGCAGGATGAGCTGAACCAATTTGAAAGACTGAAAGTTTGGCATCTTGTGCCTAGACCTGAAGGTAAAATAATAATAGGTACGAAGTGGGTCTTTAAAAATAAAAAGGATTCGGAAGGTGTGGTGGTTAGGAAAAAAGCAAGACTGGTAGCTAAAGGCTATAACCAGCAAGAGGGCATAGACTACGATGAGACTTTTGCTCCCGTAGCTAGGGTAGAGGCAATCAGGATCTTCCTTGCTTACGCGACACACAAGGACTTCACCGTATATCAAATGGATGTTAAAACCGCTTTCTTAAACGGTATTTTAAAGGAAGAAGTCTATGTCTCTCAACCCGAAGGTTTTGTAAATGAAAAAGAACCTTATCATGTCTATAGCTTAGACAAAGCACTATACGGGCTCAAGCAAGCACCACGAGCCTGGTATGATGTTATGTCTCAATTTCTTCTAGATTCAGGTTTTACAAAAGGGTTAATAGACACCACACTCTTCATTAAAAAGCAGGGTGATCATATTTTGTTAGTACAGGTTTATGTAGATGATATTATCTTTGGTTCTACTAATCCTAAGTATTGTAAGAATTTTGGTGCCCTTATTCGTGAAAAATTTGAGATGAGCATGATGGGGGAATTGCACTTTTTCCTCGGATTGCAAGTCAAACAAATGCCTGATGGGATTTTCATTAATCAGTCTAAATACATTCATGATATCTTGAAAAAGTTTAACATGGATACTTCAAAACCCTCAAAAACACTCATGGCAACTTCTTGCAAGTTAGACTCTGACCCTTCCAGGAAAGCTGTCGATCTTAAAATATATAGGGACATTATTGGTTCTTTACTTTATCTTACTGCTAGTAGGCCAGATATAATGTTTTCTACTTGTCTCTGTGCTCGATTTCAAGCGAATCCGAAAGAATCTCACCTTGCAGCTGTTAAACGTATTTTAAAATATCTTAAAGGCACTTTGGACTTAGGATTGTGGTACCCCAAAGGTTCCGGGTTTGATCTAACTGCTTATTCAGATGCAGACCATGCAGGTAGTAGACTTGACAGGAAAAGCACCTCAAGTAGTGTACAATTTTTGGATGAAAAGCTTGTTTGCTGGTCTTCAAAGAAGCAGAACTGTGTATCTACCTCTACTGCAGAGGCAAGATAAGTTGCTGCTGCTAGCTGTTGCTCGCAAGTGTTGTGGATGGCACTCAGCTCATGGATTACGGTTTTAAATTAAATAGAATTCCAATTTATTGTGATTCTAAAAGTGCAATTGCTATCTCGTGTAATCCTGTACACCATTCACGCACAAAACACATAGATGTCCGGTATCATTTCATCAAAGACCATATCGAGAAAGGACACATAGAACTCTATTTCGTTAACACCGAACTTCAACTGGCTGACTTGTTCAACAAGCCGCTAGACGAAGCACGGTTTAATTTTCTAGTGTCTCAACTTGGTATGTTGAATCTTCTCGACTGTCCGGTTCCGCGTTTGAGGGGGAGCAGTTTTCCTCGTTTATCTTACTTCGAACTGCTCTCCGATCACTTCTCGTAGGGGGAGAAAGTCTGAATTGCTCCACCATCGAGGGGGAGCACTTGTTCTTAACTATCAGTTTATCGTTACTTCGTTTCTTTGTTTCTTGTTTATTCCAAAAACTCAAAAACATTAGAAAATCATAAAATCCAAAAATATTGTCTTTGCTTTAGGTCTGTGTGTTTAATTTCTGTTTGTTCTAAATTCGAAAAATCCAAAAACAGTATAAAATTTAAAATGTCAAAAATAATTTGTTGGTTTTTATTTCATTTGTGTTAGGTTAAGTCGATTAATTGGCATTCTTTTTGTGTTAGGAAATTTACTTGAGCCCATTTCCTATTCATGCTTTCATTTCCTATTCACCTAGCCCAATTCAAGTTTTTTTTAAACCCATCGGCCCAAATTTCTTTTCTTTGGTTCAAGCCATTCAAACACATCTTTCCATTCAAGCCTTCAAACCTCGAAGTCCCTGCTAGAGGTGCACAAAAAATCCGAATATCCGATTTATACGAAAAAATATCCGAAACCGGTTTTTAGAAAAACCGGATATTTTTTATCCGGACCGGATATTTTGAAACCGGATAGTACGACCGGTTATTGGTTTTTCCGGGCGACCGGTTTTTTTACCGGTTAAAAAACCGGTTTTTTTTTAACCGGATAAAAAACCGGTTTTTATCCGATTTTATCCTACTAGCCATTTTTCAAAAAAATAGCCGTTTTTATAGCCGTTTGTGAGAATTCTTGACCGTTTTTTTCATGTTTTTTTTACACTTTTGCCACTCAAAAAACTTATATATAGTGTGGGTATGTTGTAGTAATAAGCCACAACTTACATCTTCCATTTTCTCTCCAAATTCTCTACTTTTATTCACCAAACTTGTAATTTTAATATTGTACTTTTTAAGTATTTAAATTAATCAAAATTTGAGTTTTCTTTCACATGCATGTTTTTTTATAGTATATATTATAGGAAATGTATTTAAAAAAAAAAAAAAAAAACGCTGTCGGTTTTTTTTCCCAAAAAAAAAACCGGTTTTTTTAAAAAACCGGTTATAGCATTAACCGAAACCGGATTTTATAGTATTTGTATTCGATGCCGAAACCGGATTTTACTAAACCGGTTTTTTTTTAAACCGGTTTTTTTTTTGCCCAAAAAATCCGATCCGGATAATACTATAACCGGTTATAGTATTATCCGGTATATGTGCATGTCTAGTCCCTGCCGTCGACTACCATTCACGATTCATCATCATCTTCGACCATTATCGGTGTTTCTTGCCCCACTCGACTCAATTTTGCATCGACAATAGGCCATTGCTTGCCTTCACGCCATTTGACTCTTCATCGAGGTCCCTGCTGTCAACTGCCATTCTCGACTCAACATCGACCTTCGATCGTCTCCGAGCTTCTTGTCCCATTAGACTCGTTCTTGCACTCATTACAACAAGGTATGTTCGGTTTTTGTTGCACCTTCGCTGTTGCCACGATTTTGTTCGTGATGGTAACCCTAGTTTCAGTCGCATTCGGTTCTTGATACCATGCTAATACTGAAATTTTTTTTGGCGAAATTGCTGCTTGTTTCTGATACACGAGAGCTAATCTCACCCTGAGATTTAATTTTCGTTTGATATTAATCAGAGAACATTTTTTTGTGTTCATCTTGTTCTTGAAATATGCTGTTCTTGATCCATTAATTGTGGTTAAGAGTAGGACTTGTTTGACTTGCTGTTTGATTAAGTTAAGTTGATGGTAATCATACCCTAGGGTTTAATCTAGCAATCGTTTGTTTAATCTGTCAAGCATTGGTTTCATTTGTTGTGGTAACCCTAGGTGCCGTTTCACATATTAGCAACTATCGTGAGGTGTTGTTTGTGCTGAATTTTTCGCTTGTTCATGCTTTATTTGCAATAATCGATTGGTTTGATTTGTTTTGTGATGCCATCAACATGGTTGAATTAAACTTTGACTGTTAATTTTGTGAATGGTTGTTAGTTCTGTGTCTACGAATAGCCTTCAAGCCATTCACGAATTCATTCTGCCATTCGACTTGCATAAGTCTCAAGCCATTCGTGGTTTATCAATCAAGCCATTCGTGGTTTATCAATCAAGCCATTCAAGGGCTTGATGTCTTCAAGCCATTTGTTTTTCACAGTTTAGACGCCATTCCATCATCAATATTTCAAGTCATTCCATCATCATAGTATTCAAGCCGTTCCATAATTCACAACCATTAAGCCATTCGTAGTCCTGTTCACTCCACCATTGGTCAACTTAATTCACATTGCATTATTCTTTAATGTTTAATTTTTGTTAATGACACACATTCTGCTAGTTTTGCTTTGATAGACAAGTGACTAACCTCAACCCTTGTTTCTTGTGTCACTAATCTCTGTTTTGCAGAATTATTGAAATGGGTGATTCAGCTCGTGTTAATTCAACCCCAGCTCAAACCGTTGTTCCAGCTAATGACATATTTCCTGATGATAAGTATTTGTTGTTGTCGGCTAATAACTATCAGTTAGACCCTGACAACTTCACATGCCATCACCCGGTGATAGTTGAAATACTCAAAGGACACCCACTATGGAGAGCTTTCAATGCCACAATATCGGTCCCTGAAGTGTATCTACAACAATTCTGGGATACACTTGAAGTGAATTACACCGCCAAGCCAAATGTTCTTGAAGCTAATATTGCAAACAAAGATGTTACTCTCACCAGAGCTGATCTTAGAACGTTACTTGGTCTGCCGTTAGCAACTCACTACGCAGAGAAGACAGTTTATGACTCAATCTTTTCTGATACTGAAGTCTGTGCAGATCTCATGAGTCTTGGTTATCATGAAAAGCTAACCACCGTCACACAATTCAAGCGAAAGTTGTTACCAAATCCATGGTCTACTCTCTTCATGATTGTCAACAAATGTCTCTCACCAAAGCACACAGGCTTTGACACGTGTAATGCTCAGTTCATGAATCTATTTCATGGAATCACCATGCATAAACATGTGAAATATGTTCTCATAATTTGGATGGATATCATTGAACAACTTCATATAAGGAGCGAGCCGAAGACCAAACAAAATTGTATTCCTTATATGCGGTTCTTTTCCATCATAGTTGATCATTTTCTGAAGAAATATCCTGAAATCCCCACAAGGCCTCAAGATGAATATGTTTCTATGCCCACTCTCACGCGTATGAAAAGAGATACAGCGGATCCCGCATTCAAGCCAATGAGAATTCCAGAAGTACTTCTTGCTTTTGCAAATTCTAAATCAGATGCTGTAATCAAATATAGGGTAGATAATCCTCTAATGGGTCAACCACAACCGGAAGACCCTACCCAAGGAGGACAGGTTAGAGCATGTGAGGGTTCAGTGAATGAGGGTGCACAAGGTGGTATAGGAGAAAGTGAGACTGAGGGAGCTGATAAGGGTGATAAGACTGATGGTGCTTCACAAACAGCACCTGTTCCTCAGAAGAGACCGTCAGTTAAACTTCCGGTCTCTGGGGTTAGAAAGAGTATTTCTGTAGAAAAGGATAAGTCCACAAGCAAACGTAAATCTGTGGCTGCCTCCTCTCAATTAAAGAAAAAGTCAAATAGTGAAGGTGTTACTAAACCTACCATATCAAACCGGGTAGACCTTATAGGTGTTGGTGCTAATCCGTTTAGCATTGGTTTAGTAGACATTGTTCGCCCAACAGTGCAAGCACCACCCCACCCAAACCACTCGTCTATCTCTCAACAGATGGATGTTTCAATTTCACACGGGGTATTTGCACATAATCTATCACCACCTCGCTCGGAGGTCGATGGTATTGAAGCAAGTGGTAGTCTGCCCCACACCACTGAACGTTCATTGATCACTAAGAGTCTAGTTCCTACATCTCAAAATATTTTATCCATTTTTAGGACACAAACAGCTTTTGAGTCATTTGCTGGCTTTCTTAGCCAAGCCGGAACTCCTGTAGTACCACCTTACACAGGTGCGCTACGAGGATCGGGAGGAAGTCCTACCAGAGTTAACATCACGCCAGCTCTGAAAGTAGGCCACCAAACTGATGCTACATCAGTAACGGTGTCAACGGGTATCCTAAGTGGACCCGGAGTTACAATACCCCCAATCCTTAGGACTGCGGCTCAACTCAGTCATAGCCTACAATCCTCCCTAGCAAAATTCAAGCCAACCAACACTCAAGGGATAAAGAGTACCAGCACCGGTGCTTCTGTGGATAAAGGCAAAACGCCTATGACTGAGGTACCTCCAAACTCAAAATCCCCACCCCGTCAATCTCAACCTAGTCAACAATCTGATGCATGCACTATGCCAGTTGACGAACTGCAAAATCTTTTATTAGCCCGGTTATCACAAGTTGATAAGACTCTTGCTGCTTTACAGCAACAAATGAAAGATATAGCTCCACTCTACAACACTAGATTTCAACTTCAATCAAAAATTTGGAAGATAGAGTGGATGGTGCACTTAATAATGTTTCAGATGCAGTTAATGAACTTGGACGCAATATCAATTCTAATCAGCGTTGTTCAGATGAATATCACTTTTCTGTTCGATCCCGACATGATGATTCCGATGATGAATAGACAACAACCTGAAACCACTACCAAAACCACCCAACAAACCCAACCTACCCAACCTACCCAAACCGAACGCCCAACTGAGTCTGTCTCACATCATTCTGGTGTTGATTCACTTAAATAGCATGAGCAGACTTCAGTACTTCCAGAAATACCTTCTCCAAAAGGTGCCACACCTACACCTATAATGGAACCTATGATGGTTGAAAAGCCGGAGGTTATCATTTCAGGCACAACTACCTCTGCGTTTTATGATGATTCCAATCCTGATGATTATGACTCGCCACCTGAATTTTCCCCAGGTTTTGAAAGAGCATGTTTAGAAGACTCTGATTGTGATTCAGAAGGATTATTGGACATAAATGAGGTGTTAACCAAACATCAACAAGACGTGATTGATTTATTTGGTTTTGGAGAAGAAGAGTTGCCGCTAAAAGATAAGCCTATCGAAGGTCCTACTTCCACTGTACTCCAGGTTGCTCCTACTTCCAAAACTAAAGTGATTCTAAGATGGCCTCGTTCTCTCATGAATGATGCTTTCCTTAAGGATTATATGCCTGAAGTATGGAGACATCCTGATAGAATTCAGACTTTCGATGGCTTTCGTCTGCGAAACTTCGAAAATTTGGAGAACTTGCGGATGGTTGAATATTGGTATATACTACGGAACGCGAGACAATGTGATAAGGGAAATTTTAATAGAAAAGACAAGATTGTCATCATTATTGAAGTTCAATGCAACCAGTTCTCAAAAATATCTTATCCTATTTTTAAAGTAAAGCGTTGCAACGAACTTGAATATACTTTTTCCGAAGCAGACTTCGATAATCTTGCGCTGCAGGATATGGTGGACTTGTATGAAATATACAGAAAGAAATTCATTGTTGATAGTTCACCTGTCCTTCGTACCAGTTTTGAAGCCATTAAACGACACATGAGGTGTCAGGTACGTCTATTTGCAGCAACAGATATTCAGATGGCAATTGAGAACAACATTCAGAAGGTCAACATGACCAGAATGAATAGAAAACTGGATAATCTTCAAGACTTTGTAGATGATACTGTTATCGAAGATCCAGAATTCGGAGTTGTCTACACCAACGCGTTCAAGAAAAAGTGTCTCATGCAGTTTAATGAAGTACAAAAGTACTCCGATGGAACGCTGAACAAAATTAAAGAGGTGTTAAGCGAGAAGACAACAAATACGTCTACAGATTCTTCTACCAAAAAATTGCAACCTGAAGATTACTTGGCGATATCCAGAGCTATTGATGCAATTTCAGATCGGCTTGAGCTGCGTAAAAATATCAGAAAATTCGAAAGAATTTTAAACATGCGCAGAGCCGTATTTGAAGATCTCACGCCAGGGAAGTTTTTTGTTCGGAAGAAGGATGCTGAAAGACGTTCGAAGATTAATTGTTGAACTCAAGTGTTCTATTTTCTTTTGTTACGCTTAATTGTAAAATGAACACAAAGGGGGAGATTGTTAGAACCCTTTAGTTGTGTTCATTACATTCTAGTGAAGTTTATAATAGTTTAGTTGTTAATTTAATATTAATAATAGTTTAGGGTACATTATGTAAATACCCAAGGGGTATAAGTACAACTTTACAAACCCTATTCTATTTAAGCTTTCATTCGATCTAATTCGTACGTTCTTGGCCGTATATCGTCTCCTTCATACGCATCATCATATACTTCAAGAACTTGATTATTGTGTATTGATTGCTTCAAAGTTTGATTGATACTTGATACAATTGTGACCTACAGATTATTCGATTATTGCACTCCAAGTTGCAGATAATCGGTTCACACTGCTTGGTCTTTTTGGTATATTGCAAGTCATTACTCATTTAGAAGTTAGATAATCAGTTCCCGACAATCAATTTACGCATAGCTTCAATAAAATGATTATGATGATCTTATTACTAGAGGTACATATAAATCCTCGCAAAAACAAAAACTTGCAAACGAACATTTTAAAAAACATATAACGAATTCTAACATAGAACAACTCGCCACTTGTTAAGATCACTAATTGAAAGATAGAATACATTGTCCTTTCTTCCCAACATTTTTCATCTTTTCTCAAGTATATCAGCTGTATATGTTATAGTGCCAAATGGCACTTGTCAAACGAACAAGAAAACTGAAATTAGAAGATTAGGGAAATACCACCAAAGGAGGAAACTTGTGCAGGTGTGGTTGGAAACCAAAGGAGGAAAATACCACCAAAGGAAACTTGTGCAGGTGTAGGGAAATACCACCGAAGGAGGAAAATTGAAATTAGAAGATTAGGGAAATACCACCTGAGCCAATAAATTCGAAAAGATCCTTCACAGAGGAAACTTGTGCAGGTGTAGTTGGAAACACCGCTAGTTGTTATGCTACTGTTGTTGATTTATCCAACGCCAATGTCGCCGGTCTGTTTCCGTCAGTTCTCTGCCAACTCATGGGACTGAAGTTTATCTCTGTAATACCCACTTTCAAAATTTATTAGCCGCTTATTATTATTAAACAATGAACGTTTGGTTGTACTCGAGATATTAAGATATGTGTTATTTTTTAATTACACTCAATAGTTATTATACCAATTGGGCTTTTAATTAATAAATTTTTTTTGAAAAGCAAAGTAATACCATTACCAACCAATCATGAGCTGCAGAGTCAATACAACAAAGAAGTTTGTAAGCAACAAACTTCATATTACAACAAAATCAGAATTCAAAAACTAACAGTTCTGTAAGCCAATCAATAGAGACCAACCAAAGATGCATGCCTCTGTTCCTTGATCTGAAATTTATAAATTCAAAAATTGAATGGATCCATTAACCAATTTGCACATGAGCCTGCTTTGTTCCCTCCACGATGCCAAAGCCAAAAAAATGTTTGTTGCTGAAACAATGTAAATTCTGAATGTAATGCTTTCTTTTTTCCTTCAAACACAAGGTAATTTCGATTTCTCCATATTAAAAACAGAAAACACCATATCAATGCCATCCAATACTTCTTTGACTTTTCCTTCCATCCAGTAAGCCCCTCATCATTCAACAATTCTAACAAAGAGACCTCATTTTGCCTTTGATAACCCCACCACTTAAAGACTTTATCCCATATTTCCCGAACCTCCGAGCATTCCACTAAGGCGTGATCGATACTTTCGATTTTGTTCTCACATCTTGGACATAGAACCGTATCCAAATCGATACCTCTCTCATCCAGCTTCGATCTTACAGGTACCTTCCTGTGCCTAAGCCGCCAAACAAATATCCCTACTTTTCTTGGAACCAATTTACTCCATTTTGTGTGAGGCGCATTTGGGTCAGATTTCAGGAATTTATCATCTATTATACCTCTTAAAGCCTTTACCGTAAAAGTATCTTCAATGCCCATCCACCATTTAGCCGAGTCTTGTTGGGAAATTGGCTAAGTCATTTAAACTGTTATACATGCAAAAATCAAAACTGTTAAGACTGTTAATGGATGTTGGGAAGACAGTTCGAAACTGTTAGAAGAATTGTTGAAGAAACAGTTTAGAACTGTTAGTGAAAATTGTGAAGACAGTTGTAACCAACAGTTGCTGTGAACTTCAAAGCTGTTATATAGAGTTCAGAACTGTTAGTACAAACTACTACAACTGTTTGAAGACCTTGAAGCCGAAGACTGTTAGAAGAACCAAAACTGTTGGATTCATTGAACAGTTTCGGTTGAGCTAAATATGGAAAACCCTATCTTTGAAGATATCTCGAAACACTTGGAAGATCATCAAGATTATCTCAGAAGATAGAAGATTACCTAACTGTCAGCAAATCAAGGAAGATCAAGGAGTATAAATGCTAGATTAGAATTTATAATATGCACGTACTCATTGATTAAGTTTTTGCATTCATTCTTCAAGTTGTAATTTGCTTTCAGAATAGTGCTAAGCCTCTAAGTTTCTCGTTGAAACCTAAGAACAATCTGTGTTCTTCGTCTAACATAATAAGTTAGATTGGGGGTGAAGTTTGCTATTGTAATCATTCTGGTTGATCAATAAAACTACTGTTTGATTGAATTGTTTTTTGTTCAAAACCTTCTTTAATCAATTAAGTGTGATTCCGCAACTTCTTAGTTGATTGTGATCATAGTTAAAGATTAACTTTTACTCATCTATGATTTGTTATTCAAAAGTTAGTTCTTGTTATTTGATATAATCTATATCCGATCCTGACAAGTGGTATCAAAGCCTTATCATTAAGGTTCCTTTGATCACCAGTTGAAGGTTTTGCTTCAATCTTGCTTTGTTCTTTAAAACTGTTTTCAAATCACTTTGTTTCAATGGATTTTGGTGGATCTTCTGACAACAATGGCTCTGGGTCAAACATTCGTGTTCCCATGCTCAAACCAACTGATTTTGAGATGTAGAAACTGAGGATCAAGCAGCATGTCCAATTAATGGACTATGCTGTTTGGGAAATCATTGAAACTGTTCCCACTACCCCTGTTGATCTGGATGAGACTGGAAAACCAAAGAAGAAGCCACCACCAAAGACAGATGCTGAAAAGAAGGAGAGAGTGATTGAGATGAAAGCTCTCAGCATCCTCCAGATTGCAATTCCCAATGAGTATCAACATCAATTCAAGAAATTTGATTATGCTCATGAACTTTGGAATGCTCTGGAAAAGAGGTTTGCTGGGAATGCTAGTTCTAAGAGAAACCAAAGAGATCTCCTTAAACAAGCCTATGAGAACTTCACCAGTGGAAAGAATGAGAGCATCACCCAAATCTTTGATAGGTTTTACAAGCTGGTAAGCCAACTAGAGAGTGCTAAGGTTAGGCTTGATCAAGATGAGATAAATAGAAAGTTTCTTAGGTCTCTAGGTGATGAATGGACTGTGTTTGCTGCACAATGGAGGACTAAGGATTCCCTTGAAGACATAGAGTTAGATGATCTCTATAATAGTTTGATAGTGTTTGAGTGAGAGATAGAGGGAAAAAGAAAAACTGTTGTCCCTAGCCACAATGCTGCTCTCCTGTCATCCTCAGGTATGGAATCAAACCATTCATTAACTAACTCTTTTGATAGTTGTACAGGTACTAGTTCTGCTGTTGGACTAGATGTGAACACTCCAGATGCTGTACTTGAAGCTTTTCTTGCCAGCCATGCACATTCAACCCTCACCAATGAGGATCTTGAACAAGTGCACCCTGATGATCTTGAGGAGATGGATCTCAAATGGCAGATGGCCATGCTTACTGTTAGAGCCAAGAGGTTCATCAAAAGGACTGGAAGGCAAAACATGAATTTCAGAGCTGATGGGAAGGCTGGATTTGACAAGTCAAAGGTGAGATGCTTCAAATGTCAACAGCTTGGCCACTTTGCAAGAAAGTGCAGATCTGGTGGACAAGTCCAGAATCAAGGTCAGAGGCTAACTCAGAATCAAACCTCCTCAGCATTGGTCTCACAAGAAGGCCATGGGTTTTTATTGGAGTGATCAAGCAGAAGAGGCTACAAACAACAAAGCTTTGATGGCATTGACTGACTCCTCCATCAAGATGGATTCACCAGCATCTGAGGACATTCAGGTATCTTCTAAACTATGTCCTGGTGAATGTAGAGCTATTGTTAAAAGGTTTAGAGAGCACAATAAGAAAATGTGTGATGCTCTAAGCAAAATGGAGGAGAGGAGATATGAATCAAGTGCAGTCATTGAAAGCTTTGAAAAGAAAATAAAAGATTATCAAGCCAATGAACTGCAAATGGATTATGATAGAAAATATCATAAGTGGGAAAAAGAGCAGCTTCAAGAGGAGATTGATAGTTTGAAAAAGAAGCTAAGTGAGAAGGAAAGTAAGGTTGATGAGTTAACCAAAAAGTTGGAGGGTGTTGATATTGATATGAGCATGTTCAAGGCAACAAATCTTAAACTTGAAACCTTGTTACAATCACAAATCAGAGACAAGGTGAAAACTGGTTTAGGATATAAGCAAACCCCACCTCCATACAATCACAACTACATAACTCCCATGTCTGATGTAGCTGATAGGTATGTTAATGAATCATTACCAGAGGAACTGAAGTCAGCTAATCCACAATTTGAAAGTGATGAGGAAGGAGTTGTGTATGCAGTGAGTGATGATAAGAATGAGGGAGTTGTGAAGAAGAATGAAGTTATTCCATATGAAAATCACATCTGTTGTGAGCCCATTCCCACAAAATCATCTTTACAACCTATGGTGTTTGTAAAAGCATCCACTGAACCCCTCACCAATGAGCCAAAACCCTCGAAAGCTGTTAACTCCATAAAAAGTTTCACAACTCTAGCCAACAGCTCCCATCTCTACACTAACAGTTCCAAAAAGAACTCAAACAGCTCAACTGTTAGTACCAATACCAAAGGAAAGGAGAAAGTTGGTGAAGTTGTAGTTGGAAATCCCAAGAAGGAAGCTGCAAAAGCACAGACTAAACCCAGATCTGTAAAAAGGCATACTTAAATGCCTACATGCACTTGTCAAAAACATGGTGTACAAAAGTTTCCTCAGTCAGCACCCGTTAGAGGAAATCAAAGAAATAGGAACCAGTTCTGGTCACAAAGAACTGGTTTGCCTATTGTGAAAGCTAAAAAGTGTTATACATGTGGGAGATCCAATCACTTGGCTCAAGACTGTTATTATAACCCACAGCTGCGTAGCACCAAAGAACCAAGTTTCAAAAAGCAAACTAACAGTTCTAAACTGTTTCAATGTCAAAGCAGTTCTAAAACTGTTAAGTCAAAGCTAATTAACAGTTCTAAAACTGCTAAGCCAAAACAGGCTAACAGTTCTACAACTGTTACATCCAAACCAACTAACAGTTCCACAACTGTTTTATCAAAACCAAAAAATATTGGTCTGGCTTGGGTGAAACTGCAGAAACAAACAGTTTCTAAAGAGGGTAAAACTGGTACTCAAATTGCAAAACAGAATAAGTCACATGATGACTCAACTGTTTTACCTTCTACAACAACTGTTTGTTCAAAGGTCTCAAATGTTAATCACAACAATTGGAAACCACATGTTCTTACAAAGTATTCCTCACACAAATTAGAGAAATCTAATTTGGATGAAATCAAAAGGAACCAAACTCTGTTTAAATATTATGACTTGAATGGTATACCCAAGACCTGCATGGCCTGGGTACTTCCTGCTACTAACTGATTTTATTTGTGCAGAGCATTCATTGGGCCAATCATGGATCTATCTGGCATGTGGATAGTGGATGCTCAAGGCACATGACTGGAAATCCACACTGTTTGAAGGATTTCAGAAGCATCAATGGTGGATTTGTAGCATTTGGAGGAAATGCTAAGGGAGGAAAAATCACAGATAAAGGAGCTGTTGAGGCAGGTACACTTACATTTAATGATGTTTTCTTTGTTGAACAGCTTAAGTACAATCTGTTAAGTGTATCTCAAATCTGTGACAATGGAAACAAAGTTTTATTTACAGATTCAGAATGCATTATTCTTTCAAAAGATTTTAAACTAAATGAGAAGGATGTTCTTTTGAGAACACCTAGAAAGGATAATGTATACTGTCTAGATACACAAAAGATTGCTAAACAGAATGTGTTAAGTTGTTTACTCTCAAAGGCATCTCATGATGAGTCTGCCATTTGGCATAGAAGGATGTGTCACATGAATTTTAAAACCATGAACTTGTTAGCTAAAAACAGTTTGGTAAGAGGTTTGCCCCAAAAATAATTCTCATGTGATGATCATTGTGTAGCTTGTCTCAAAGGCAAGCAACACAAAACTTCCTATAAGACCAAAGAAGTTTCTTCCATTACTGCACCTTTACAATTGTTGCACATGGATCTTTTTGGTCCTACATCTGTGGTGAGTATAGGGAAGAAAGCCTATTGTTTAGTCATAGTTGATGTTTCACCAGGTTCACATGGGTTCAATTTCTTAGAACTAAGGATGAAACTGCTGAGTTAGTTAAGTCACTTATTCTTAAAATTGAAAATCAATCTGATTTGAAGGTGAAAGTCATTAGATCTGACAAGTGGTATCAGAGCACTGCACAGGTGCATTCACCTGTGCAGAATATCGAAAAGGAACCATTCGTGCTGTCTCCCAAGCACAATGAGGAGGTGATCACTCCATTAGAGGGTGATCATGTGGTATTTGAGGCTGACACTACTATTTTATCCGCAAGGGATGAACAGGACAGGGTTAACATAACTAAGACCTCAGCCACGGCAACAGAGGCTGGTCAAACAGTTTCTGGAAATCCCCAGTACCAAGAAAAGAGGGGTACTGGTGTGGAATCTCAATTGAGTGAACCACCAGTTTTATCTGTCAATGATATGTTAACAGTGGCAACACTGGCTAACATTGAGGCTAGAATGCAACACCAAGCATTGACGGATTCCAACTTTGCACCTTTCTTTACTGCATACGTGCAACTCAAGAAGAAGATTGCCTTACAAAACAAAAGGATTCTTCAACAGGATCAGCAAATCAAGGTTTTGACCAACAGTTTGAAGCATTCTAATGAGGTGCTAAAGCTACATGATCAAGTACTACAATAGTTGACAGCTGCTGCAAGAACCCCTTCAACTGTTCCAATCAAAGAGGGGGAGAGTTCATTACCAACAGTTGCTGAAGTACCAGAACAAACAGCTGCAGTGAATGAACTAACAGTTGCACCTAGTGAATCAACAGTTGAAGAGAAACTATCAGCGGTGGATAGAGTGCTGATTAATACGATAATTTTGTCTGATGATTATCCTTTAACAGAGGTTTATAGATCATGGCCAAAGGTTAAACAAGATTATCTGGTGAAAATGGGAAGTGAAATGCTAATCTGCAGTGTCAATCAAATGAGACAGAAGATTGAGGATGGTTGGCTAGAGGGAAAATCGGCAAAGCTTAAGCCACTTAAGCCAAAGCCTGGATTCAAAGGGATTAGTATTTCTGAGAGGGCTGTTGAAAAGAAACTGCAAGATGTACAAGGAAAAGGAAAGGAGATAGCTGTTGCACTACCAAAGCTCAAATTAACCAAAGAACAGCAAGAAGTAAGAGATTTTGAGATGGCTCAGAGGTTGTCAGCTGAACTTCAAGAACAAGAACAGACAGATTTTGAGATAGCAAAGAAGCTTGCTGATGAGATCACAGCTCAGATTGATGAGGAGGAAAAACAAGAAAAAGCTGCTAAGGGAGTTAAGAGAAAAAGAATTGTGAAAAAGAAACAACCTCAACTTCCTAAGCCAGCAACTGAGAAGAAGTCTCAACCTCAACAATCCAAATCCCAAAAGTCCAAAGCTGTCCAACCAACTCAAACAGTTCAAACCATCAAAGCTAAAATGGTTAAAACTATCATTCAAGATAGGCTCTTGGTCGATGTTAAAGAAGGTGTTAACAAGCTTGTAGCGGAACATTTAGGCCAGAAGTCTCACATCAAAGAATGAAAGTTTGATGTTGTCCGGTTTGATACTGGGAAGGAAGGGGTAATCATTGTAAGGGAGAATGATCAGATCGAACAGTTTTCAGGCTACTTACAAATGATGGATAGCATTACTAGGCGGGAAATACAAGAATTGTATGAGTATGGAACAAGGCACTATGGAGGATCTAAGCATCCTACAATTAAGATATTGATGAGACATTTAACAAGTATTTGCAACCCAAAGAAAGTGATGTCAATACTGATGGCTGATGAAACCTTTCCAGTTCAATCTGTTAAAGTGTATGCTAAGCCAAGGGTATACTTCATGGTAATGGGTAATGCATTTACAGAATGGTTTGACATGGATTTCATCGAACACAGTCAGATCAAGCTCCAATACCTATTGAAAGCCAAGTTCTATGGTCCAGCCAAAGTAAGGGATGAGCTAATTCAGAAGTTCAAAGATAGACTTGAATCCCTGAGATAAAAGAAAATGTAATTTTTCTATCTTTTGAATTTTTTATTATAACAGCTTGATTTTGCATTCAATGATAAATATGTTCTTTACTTATGTTAAATTTGTCTATGATTGAACCCTTAAAACAAACAACTTAATTGTATTGTTCAATACTTTAAGTTAGGGGGAGATTGTTGGGAAATTGGCTAAGTCATTGAAACTGTTATACATGCAAAAATCAAAACTGTTAAGACTGTTAATGGATGTTGGGAAGACAGTTCGAAACTGTTAGAAGAATTGTTGAAGAAACAGTTTAGAACTGTTAGTGAAAATTGTGAAGACAGTTGTAACCAACAGTTGCTGTGAACTTCAAAGCTGTTATATAGAGTTCAGAACTGTTAGTACAAACTACTACAACTGTTTGAAGACCTTGAAGCCGAAGACTGTTAGAAGAACCAAAACTGTTGCATTCATTGAACAGTTTCGGTTGAGCTAAATATGGAAAACCCTATCTTTGAAGATATCTCGAAAAACTTGGAAGATCATCAAGATTATCTCAGAAGATAGAAGATTACCTAACTGTCAGCAAATCAAGGAAGATCAAGGAGTATAAATGCTAGATTAGAATTTATAATATGTACGTACTCATTGATTAAGTTTTTGCATTCATTCTTCAAGTTGTAATTTGCTTTCAGAATAGTGCTAAGCCTCTAAGTTTCTCGTTGAAACCTAAGAACAATCTGTGTTCTTCGTCTAACATAATAAGTTAGATTGGGGGTGAAGTTTGCTATTGTAATCATTCTGGTTGATCAATAAAACTACTGTTTGATTGAATTGTTTTTTGTTCAAAACCTTCTTTAATCAATTAAGTGTGATTCCGCAACTTCTTAGTTGATTGTGATCATAGTTAAAGATTAACTTTTACTCATCTATGATTTGTTATTCAAAAGTTAGTTCTTGTTATTTGATATAATCTATATCCGATCCTGACAAGTCTTCCTTCCCTTCAATTGGCCTACAATCTCCTAATTTAGCCATTAATCTGTTCAATTCCCCTTATTCCCTGCCTCGAATTTGTCTTGTCCAAACCCACTTCCAAATCCATCGACCATCTTCAACGCTGCCTTTATCTCTGACCATGATTTGTTTGTTTGGTTCTAACCTGTATAATCTTTGAAATTCATCTTGTAATCTAA
Organism: Pulicaria dysenterica; assembly: GCA_947179395.2. Taxonomy (NCBI): domain Eukaryota; kingdom Viridiplantae; phylum Streptophyta; class Magnoliopsida; order Asterales; family Asteraceae; genus Pulicaria; species Pulicaria dysenterica. The sequence continues at coordinate 12,478,753 of OX359291.1, forward strand.
ATTGACCCAACCATCTATCTTGCCAAAAACTTATTTTAGATCCATTCCCGAGCTTCTTTCCTATAGACGAACCAAGATTAATGTCAAAATTGCTTAATGATTGTCCTGCTTTGATGATGTTCTTCCATGTGGAACTGAATCTGTTTGTTGTGAGGTTACCTCCTTCCAGCCCGCCGCTTTCTCCATAGATGCTTTTTATGACTCTTGCCCATAATGCGTATTCCTCTTGAAAAAATCTCCACAATTAATAATTGATATATTAAAGGTATGGCTTAAATAGTGTAATGGGTTATTATGGCTAAACCTAGTCTTGGGCTTAAGTAATAAGACCATGGTGGGCTCTTGGGCTTGGCCTAGGAAAAGAATAAAAGAGAAGAATTAGGGTAGTGTGTGATTCATCTGCCTTCTTCAAAGAACATAGAAAAGTGTGTATGTGTGTGTTACGTGAAGAAGAAGAAGAGAAAAGTGAGGAGATCAAGTTTTGGAGCAAACAACAAAAGAATCATAAGGTAATGCTCCTTGTTCCTTGCTAATTCATTTTATGTAATTATTATGTAGTTTCCTCCTGATATTGAGCTAGAATCTGAATTTTACCCCGTTTGCACAGACCCTTGTGAATTTCTATTCCCCAATTGATATTGAAAAGAGATTTGTGTGAAAAAGAAAAAATACAAACAGGAATGATAAGTCAAAAGGCAAGAACAAAGTGGGCATTGGAGGGGGAGGAAAACACGAAGTTCTTTCACAATTTCATACGCAAAAGAAGAGGGGTAAACAATATTTGTGGTATGATGATCAAGGGCACTTGGCAGGAAGACCTACAACAAAAAAAGTCCCACGCAGCATCACACTTTGAACAGTTCTTCTCAAACAAAAAAAGAAATAGGGGGTGCTTAAAGTCCACTTTAATCAAAGAAGTTACGAGCGCAGAAAAAGACATGTTAGAAGAAAGATTTTCAGAAGCAGAAATCAAGGAAGCGGTATTGTCATGTGGAAGTAACAAAGCTGCAGGTCCGGATGGTTTCAACTTCTTTTTCTTCAAACACTTCTGGACTTTAATCAAAGTTGAACTGATGGAGGCTCTCACTTGGTTTTGGGAACACTGCAAAATCTCCAAAGGTTGTAATTCCTCATTCATCACTTTAATTCCCAAAGTAAATGATCCGCTATCTTTCCATGAATTTAGACCAATCAACTTGATAGGTTGTTATTATAAAATTTTGTCAAAACTTTTATCCTTAAGACTAAAAAGGGTAATAAACAATCTGATCGGGGAAGCACAGTCGGGTTTCATAAAGGGTAGATATATTTTGGATGGAATTCTAATCTGCAGTGAGGTGATCAAAGCGATAAAACAAACCAAGCAGAAAGGATTGATTTTTAAGATTGACTTTGAGAAAGCCTACGATAATCTGGATTGGGATTTTTTATATGAAATGCTTCAAACCATGGGCTTTGGTGAAAGATGGATCCGGTGGATTAAATCATGTCTTGAATCTTCCTATATGTCTGTGTTAATAAATGGGTCTCCTTCTAAGGAGTTCAAAGTCGGGAAAGGGGTAAGACAGGGTGACCCATTGGCTCCATACTTATTCTTAATTGCAGCAGAAGGACTGAATGTGATGTTTCAAGAAGCGGTTCAAAAAAATATTTTCCAAGGGTTAGAGGTTGGTACAGAAAAGATTATTGTTTCTCACTTACAGTATGCAGACGACACCATTATCCTAGGTAAGTGGTCGAAGTCAAACATCAAAGCGGTTCTATCAATCCTAAAGTGTTGGAACCAATGGTCCGGAATGAAAGTAAATCTAGAAAAAAGCAGACTGTTGGCGATAGGGGTGAACAAAGAAGAAGAATCGAGGGTGGCAAATGAGATCGGATGTAAAATGGGAGGAACAGTTTTTTCTTATCTTGGTGTTCCCATTGATGCATCAATGAAGAAGAAATCGCATTGGGAGAAAGTGATATCCAATTTTGAACAAAAACTCAATGCATGGAAATCGAAGACATTGTCGTTTGGAGGTCGTTTAACGCTAACTAAAGCAGTTTTATCCAGTTTGCCTATCTATTTCCTCTCAGTGTTTCGAGCACCCAACAGTATCCTTTTGTATCTTGATAAAATTCGTAGATCATTTTTTTGGGGGGGTGGGCTGAATAAACACAAAAAAATTGCTTGGGTGGCGTGGGATAAAATAACGTTAGATAGATCAAAAGGGGGGTTAGACGTGGGTAATCTTAAATTTTTCAACATGAGCCTTCTAGCCAAATGGTGGTGGAGGTTCCTGAAAGAAAAGTCATCTTTGTGGGTCAAAATAATTACAAGTATATACGGAACAAATGGGGGTCTAATGTTGAATAATCCAAAAAAACACTCATCTATGTGGGGTGGCATCATAGATGTGGCCAACGATTTCTTCGAAAGGGGGATAAATTTACCTACCTGTTTTAAAAGCAAAGTAGGGAACGGAAGTAATACGCGTTTTTGGGTTGATAATTGGATTGGTGACTCATCCCTCGCATTGTCATTTTCAAGGGTCTTTCATAAATTTGGAAATAAAAACTCCTTGATAAACCAGATGGGTAAGTGGGTGGGATCTAATTGGGTTTGGGATCTTGGTAATCAACTTTTGTTAACAGGTAGAGTGAGAACAGAATTTCAAGCACTATTGGAAACTCTAAATGGTGTTACATTGGAGAAGGACACTTCAGATATGTGGACTTGTTCACTCTCAACCGATGGGATTTTCTCAGTCAAAGAATGCCGAAGACTAATTGAAGACTCAACACAACAGGCGCATGCACAAGAAACGTTTTGGTCATCTCTGATACCAAAAAAAATCTGCATCTTTGCTTGGCGAGTTGATAGAGCAAGACTACCGGTAAGGACAAACCTTTCACATAGAGGATTGGACATTCCCTCTATTCTTTGTCCTTGGTGTGAGGAACAAATAGAATCAGTATCGCATGCATTGTTTACTTGTTACAAACTATCATCAGTATGGGAACAGATTCATGCATGGTGGGGTTTGTCTTTCAAAGGGGGGGAGTCGTTTGAAGATCTAAAGGATGCAGCTTTAGGTGCGTTTTCAAAAAAGAACATCAAAGTGTGGAATCTGGTAATTAGAACAACTTCATATGGCATATGGCGAGCAAGAAATGATTTCATTTTTGGATCAAAGGGTAATCAACTTTGGAACGTACCACTACAAGTCAAAATTCAATTGTTTCAATGGTTAAAGTCGAGAGGAAAAAAGGGTAGCAGTATAACGTGGTTAGACTGGTTAACGGGTCCAGACGTTACAGTAATCAAAGGAGAATAATCATCCGACTACTTGTGTAATTAAGTCAATTAAGTATGTCAGTTTTAATTGCATTCTAGGTTGCTACAGTCCCAAATACTAAAGATATTGTGGTATTTGGTATGTAACAGCCACTTGTAACTTTATCCATACCTTATGGAGACTTATGAGTAATAAAATTTCATTTGCCTTTCAAAAAAAAAAAAAAAAAAAATCCATGCCTCCATGTACAAATACGATACTCACCTTCCTAGAAATTCGATACTCCTGATATATATATATATGCCAACTCAATATTTATGTACCTAGTGTTTCCTTTCTTTAGCAATCTGCTGGCACTGACATAATTTCCTTTGTTGGGATAAAATAGGCCATCAAATATTTTGCGCTCTATTTACACAACTTTACACAACTATGTTGCACAATATTAAACAGCATTCGCACTGTGTTGCACATCAAATACACAGTTTTTCTATTTTTTTCACTATTTTGATCCTAGTTTTGAACAAGATCGAGTTTGATTCGTCAAAAACTTAAAACATAAAAGTTGTAGAGCTTAGTGCACACTTTCTACAGTTTTTCGAATCATTTAAAACGGATGTAGTATGAGCAAGATACGAATTTTTTGGTTTTTTTCTATTTTTTCAACAATTTGACCGTAATTTTGACCAAGATCGAGTTTGATTCGTCAAAAACTTAAAAAATAAAAGTTATAGATCTTGATGTATACTTTCTACAGTTTTTTGAATCACCCAAAAAAAACATGCAACACAGTTTAAAAAACGTGCAACACAGTAAAAAGACGTGCAACACAGTTCCGAAGCTGTGCAACAAATTAACGTTGTGTATATAGTGTAAAAGTTGTGTAACACAGCACCAAATGCGTGCACCAAAGTAATATGCCTTATAGTACGAAATTGGTGCAACACAGTGTAAATTTTGTGCAACATAGTTCAAAAAAAATAAAAAATAAAAAAATATATGCAAGACTGGTATCAAATGAAAGAGCATAATTTTATCTTTTTAATGGTGCAATTTTTTTTTAAAAAAAGTTTACTATATAAAAGTTATGATTGGTTAAAGTTTGAAGGGGTATTGGGTTTTTTTACTTAGCTCACTCTCCTTTCAGGAGAGTGGTTGTCACTCACGCGCGTAATGACTTAATTACCCCTCCAGCCACTTTTTTTAGTGCCCCTCCCACTTAAAGTTCATTTTATTTACTAAAATGTCACTAATCATCCTAACCTTAGATTAAATTTGATCAAAGGCCTAGATTGCTTCCTAGGCTTCTCATTTTTAATTCCTTCTTCCTATATCCCTACCCTATATATATATATATATATATATATATATATATATATATATATATATATTTGAAACTCGATAGTTCCAGCCATCCAAATTCGATAGTTACTCCTCTGTGTTTGTAAAAATTCGAAACTTGTTGTTCATGTATATATAATTCGACTCTTGCCTTTTTGCCTATAAAAATTCGATACTCATAGTTAGAAAATTCGGGACATGAACTGGCCACAAGAATTCGATATATGTGATGGCATGGAATTCGAATTTGTACTCACTATTAGAAACCAAAACATCCTCACATAGCACCTATTGGGCTCAGGCCTATTTTATCCCAACAAAGGAAATTATGTCAGTGCCAGCAGATTGCTAAAGAAAGGAAACACTAGGTACATAAATATTGAGTTGGCATATATATATATATATATAATGGATCAATATAGAACCATTATTTAAACATAGAATCATAGAACCAATCTGGACCATTGGATCATCAAAATCAATGGTTGAGATTAAGGATGGCATAATTGTAATTATCTTCCAACAAACCCACGTTTTTAATAAAAAAAATACCCCCCAAAACTTTAAATTGTCATAACTTTTTAAGTTTTGTGAATTTAAAAAAAAAATTATACCAATATTTTAGTTTTTTAATCCTCTTTCAATCAAAACCACTCTTGCCATATTTTTCAAAAAAATTTATGGAAATGCAAATTTTGTTTTGCATTTTGGATTGCATTTTCAGTTAGTTCTTGTTTGCATTTTCAGTATTGGTTTCAAAATTTGCATTTTTGGAAGCATATGCATAACTTGCATATTCGATTTTTGCATTGTCGGTTTTTGCATTTTTGCATTTTCAAATGAAACCCTGGTAAAAATGAAAATTTTGAAAAATTTGCATTTTAAAAAAAAATAAAGTTTCAGAAATATATCAAGTCTGGTCTTGTTTGAAAGAGGACGAAAAACTGAATTTAATGATATACTTTTTTGTTAAAATTCTTAAAAACGAATGAGTTATGATCATTTAAAGATTGAGAGAGTTTTTTTTTTAAAGTTCGTTGGAAGGGAGGGGGAGGACACGTGTCAACCTCTAAGATGGTTCTAAGGGTTCTATATTTAAGAAAGGTTTTATGTGTATCCTTACCCTCTATATATATATATATATATATATATATATATATATATATATATATATATATATATATAGGGTGAGGTTATTGTAAGATGTATTTTTTAGTAAGAAGGATAAGATGTAATCCGAACCATCCATTTCATCAAATCTGATCACTTAAAATATGATTTTCTCTTTTCAGATTTAATTAATAAACATTAACGTTAAGGGCATAATTGACTTTACCACTTTTTAAATCCCTAATTTCACGTTGTCCTGCAGTTGTCAAAATCATATTCAACCTCCGGCAGCAACATTTTGCGAGCAGAAAATTGATGAAAATGTCACAAAAATTGATGTATCAAACAAACCTTATATCGATTACAAAATTGATGCATCATGATAATATTCAACTGAAATTGACAGGTAACTACAATAATATGCATCAGAAAAACAACATTCTTACAAAAAACATAAAAGATTTGATGAAGAAACAAACTGATGAACAAAAACAGCTCTAATATTGATTACAAATTCGATGCATCGTGATAATATTCAACTGATATTGACAGGTAAATACAATCATGTGCATTAGAACAACAGTATTCATAAAAATAACATAAAAGATTTGATGAAGAAACATAAAAGATCAAACTAAAACAGAGAAAGCGATGTACAATAAAAAGCCTCATTTGTATACAACATTGTTGAAAAATATATGCTATTGTTTTATTCAACTTCATATTGCTAATCACTATCAACAAAAACATAACAATGATTTTGGGTCAACCACTGTGTTTAGAAAATCATTGGGAAAATTAATGCCTTAAATGATACCAAAATTAAGTCTGGATTTAAATAGAAATTGTTCCAGATCTGATACTAAAATTAAAACTTGGATTCAAATGATGCCTACTTTAACGAAGAACATACTCAAATAATGCCTCAGAATCTCGAAACCCTAGATTTAAATACCAATTGTTCCAGATCTGATCCCATCGACATCTTTGGTTTGACTTTACACTCTAGATCTGAGTTATCTTCATCCTTATGACACTCAAGAACATACTCTTCTTCATCCTTACTTGCTTCTCCGTCTTCATCGATCGCCACATAACGGAATCGCTACCATCGTCTTGTAATTTGTCTGTTCTTCCTCTACCCATCTTCAACGGCTCACGTCTCTCCACTTGATTCAGATCGATAATCGGCAGTCGAGATTGTCTTCTTGGATGGGGTATGGAGAAGATATTATTACGGTGGGTGGAGAGGGGGATAAAGAGGACTTCGGTTGAGGAAAGAGATGGAAGGTATGAATTAAAATAGTGTTATAAGAGACAAGTAGGGTGAAGGAAAACCCAAAACTACCCTTTAAGCTTAAATGACAGGTGGTAGCTTTGGAATCCATCTTACGCATCTCACCAAAATATACATCTTATTTGATCTTGTCCCTATATATATATATATATATATATATATATATATATATATATATATATATATATATATATATATATATATATATATATGCATCGGCCATATACGCATTTTGTTTACAATTGACATGTATTAATGAGCATGGAAATTATTAGACTGTGGCCCACTATATACGTGCATACATAATTGAATAGGATTTCGAGCGGATCAAGGTTTTGAGAAGGTTTCGAGCGGTTTGAACATATATAAATAAATATGGATTTTGAACGGGTTAGGGTTGCGGTTTAAGAACTTGACCCAAGATCTCGAGTCTAGGGTTTTATAAAATTAGGAATTTAGAGATACGGGTGAGAGCCGTATCTAGGAGCTTATATCAATTATTAATTATATGATGTACGATTCAGGACTTGGTGGTGCGATTCGTTAATCAGATGTCTATTCGATAACTGTGATAATACTATTGCTCTGTTGCTGCAGTCAAGTGAGTTTCACTAACTCTTATATTATGTTGTGATACGTGCTCTATGTGATATATGTGCTTGATGTGTCCCGAATGTTGTGTCTTGAGCAGCCGAGCTCATTTGGCCGGGGGCCACTCGCCGACATGGCGTAATTATTATGACACGGATATGATGTCTTGGGCAGTTGTGCTCATTTGGCCGGGGGGGCCACTTACCGATGTGGTATATATGACGTGATGTGCATTATCTGTGGATGAATGTTCTGATGTAATGTACGAGTGTTGTGTGCTCATTAAACTTTATGCTTAACCCGTTGTTGTTTTATCTTTTCAGGACCGTCACGAGTTGACAAATGGAAGGCCCCGGCATGACAGCTTTTTCGGCAAACTTTCATTAAACACTGATTTACCTTGAATTTCAAAACCCTTATCCTGGAAACCGTCAGTCCCCTATGTTGGGCCGGTCGTTGAATCGAATTTTGTATCGAATATTTATTATCGATTTATGGTGTTTTGTTTAACTTTATTCCTTTCAAAAAAAGTTTTTTTTTGGGGCGTTACAATCTCTCTGTATAATAATTCTGTCAACGACACTCTATCCAACGATCTGTCGACATGTCGTAGTCTTGTTCATCTTAATCTTGCACAGAACCTGCTCACTGGTACCCTCCCGGACAGCTTGTCTGAACTTCCCGATTTGAAATATTTAGATTTGACAGGAAAACTTTTCCGGCGACATTCCGGCAAGTTTCGGCAGTTTCAAAAGCTTGAAGCAATATCCTTAGTTGATAATCTTCTTGACGGGAAGATTCCGCCGAACTTAGAAATATTTCGATGTTAAAACAGCTTAATCTGTCATACAAACCAGGATAAGCAACATCATGTTCCGGCACGGATGTAACGATGGTGTTGACGACGGTGATGAGGAGCAGCACTTTTGAGATGTTGAATCTGGACGCCATTGTTGATGGAGGAAGAGCTCTTGTTCAGTTTCGATTTATTAGGTCCCTGTGTGCGAAGTTACATACATTCCCCATCTTAAAAGGAGGTTAACGGAGCCATTTCACAGAATTTAGTTTTAGGGACTTAATTGCTATAGTAGGGACCATCTACGTAATTTTTAAAGTTTAGGGACTAAATCAGTGACTTTTGGTAAAGTTCAGGGACCATTTCAGAATTAACTCTAACTAAAACACCATCTATTTAAGTGATATATAGTTCTCTTGACAACACATATCATTTTCCTACAAATTAAATAATGACTTTTAAATTAGAAACTCAAGTGATGTTTGCTCTTCTCCTCTATTTAAAATAACAATTATATACTATATCAATTAGCAAACCAAATGAGCAATTTCTCATGATATATTTAAGGGTACTTTTGTAAATGCATATTAACTCATGAGAATTTAGTAAGAATTTAAGTTTATCATGGTCGTTGTCATTTTGTGATCCTACAACCACACAATGTACCAATTTATCTTTCTTTTTTTTTTAATCTCCAACAAATGACCTTCTCTCTCTCTCTCCAATTTATACTTTCTTCTTCTCTTTTAAAGCAAACAACAGTCAAACAAAAAGAAGTCAACCATCTCTTCTTCTCCACCACCGGTCCACAATTTTGCTAAATTTTTTTTAGATTCCTTTTTTTGGATTTTTATTTCAACTTTGTTGTTATGGGTGGCATTGCGGTAAGTTGCGGTGGTGGTGGGTTTTTTGGAATGGATAAAAAAAAACACCCTGCAGATCTGGCATGTCATTTACGTTTTTGTTTTGAGTTTTATTTGAGATTGTGAAACTTATTCCGGCAACGAGTTGTGGCGGTGGTTTGTTGTGTTGGTGTTGGTGCGTTGTAGAGATGTGTTGGTCAGTTGTGGCATTATTTGGCTATGCCGGCAGCGTTAGGTGATATGAGTTGTTAGGTTTTTTTGTTCACCATTGATTATGGTAATAAGAAGTTTGAATGAAGCTTTGAATATTAAATTATTGATCATGGTTATTTGTTGTGATTTGGGATAAGGTGGGTTTTGAAAATGAACATTTGAATATGTTAAAAGGAAAGTTTAAAATCTATGGACGAAAAAAAACATAATTTAAGTAAAAACTAAAACTTCGTGTTAAAAAAACAATTTAACAAAAAATGATGAAAGTGTATATGTTTTCTCCGGCACAATTGAGCCGGCAAATAAACAATTGTTAAAATCAAATTTAATTTATACAATATATCATTGATTAATTAATCTTATTTTGATCTCTTTCTATTTTTTAAACAACTATTAGGCTACCTGTGTAACACGACGGTAACAATTAAAGATCAATAGTGTTGAAAACTTGTGATGGTGATTTTTTGCTACAGCTAGTGATAGAGAAGAAATAGGAAGCAATGATTGTTGTGAATCGTTTTTAATGTTACAATACATTTTTCTTTTTTGTTTGTCAGTTTCGGGAATATCCCCATTTATATGTCCGAGATTTGCTATGAACTGAAAGGTCCGAATGACCCCTAATTTTTAGAATCAATAGGTCTTCAAATCGCTCGTTTGAAAAAACTGAAACCCGTCTTATTGGATGATCATAAGAGACTTGCCATATTTTAAAATCTTGATCGATTGAGGAATAATTACACCATTTTGGTTCAATAAGATACAAAAGTGGATGATTGACTCATTCCATACTAGAAATAATCACATGAAATCCTTTGATAAAAAATGGATCCTATTTCTGAATAAGTAATTTAATAATATGATTCATTATATTTGTGTTATATTAAACTTTAAATATATTAACTTAAAAACGTAATCATAGAACCTGTAACTCTCCCTTTCGAACTAATTCACTAATGATGCAAACTCAAAATATTACACATAACAATTAGTAAAAAAGAGTTGAATAGTTGATCATATTTATCGGGGATGGGCATTGCTAGAATCACGTTTATTTGAGAGTGATAGTTTCTTCTTCTATCTATCTAGGATCCATATGTGTAATTGTTACATAATTGTTGGAAACTTGTGATTGAATGCTAAATGAAGTCTTGGACCCAAATTTATCCTCTTCCATATAATAACCAGGTTGCCTTGGCTCGGGCAACCGATTGTCACTGCTCATCATCATAACCACCATAGACATGTCCGGCCTATCTTGTGGGTTATGTTGAACACATAACAACGCCATATGGATGGATCGCAACACTTCAAATATATTGCTCGACTCGATCAAAGATTCTTCTCCTAGTTCCAAAGTCTTGCCTTCAATATAGAGTCTCCATGCCTAAGGTTTAATTAGTTAGTTAAGATAGTAAGATATAATATTATAAATTAATATAAGCAGTTGAAACTTAGAAAGGACAATATTTACAATATTACATGTCCAAGAAGGTTGTGATTGTTAGCTTCATGTACAAATCGTCTGTTTTGCTTTCCACTCACAATCTCTAACACTAAAACACCAAAACTGAATACATCTGATTTTGTCGAAAAGATTCCGTCCCCTGCATACTCTGGCGACATGTATCCACTGTAATAAATAGATGGTTAAGTACATAAATGAGAAATGAATAAGAATGTAAGTATAAAAAATGTACCGGTAATGAAATCTCACTATGTTCCAACCACCCTTTTGGTATTTGTTTCGTTCTCATTTCCTCCAAAGCTTCTTGCAAGGCCAAAATCTGAAATCTTAGGGTTCATATCATAATCAAGTAAAATGTTGGCAGTTTTGAGATCTCTGTGAATGATCCTTAATCGAGAATCTTGATGAAGATAGAGTAGACCCCGGGCAATCCCATTGATAATATTAAATCGTTGTGACCAATTGAGTCTTTTTGTGTTTGTTTCGTCTAGCAAAAAGATGAAAAGATTAGTTTGTTGTCTTGAATTTTTAAAATAAATTTATTATTGTGTACTACATGATATGCTTACGAAATAGAAAGAAGTCGAGGCCTTTGTTTGGCATGAACTCGTAAACCAACATATTTTCTTCCCCTTCGATGCAACATCCTAAAATCTTTACAAGATTTCGGTGCTGGAGCTTAGAAATAAAGATTACTTCATTCTTGAACTCTTCAAAACCTTGTGTCGAACTCTCGGAGAGCCGCTTCACTGCAACCTCTCTTCCATCCTCAAGAAGTCCCTTAAATTTCACATATAGGATTTATCACTTCACAATTCACATATCTATATTCGCAATTAAATTCAAATGAAAATAATTGATTATATGTTTTGAGGTTTTATCATACCTTATAAACAGGTCCAAAACCACCCTCTCCGAGTTTGTTTTTGTAGGAGAAATTGTTGGTTGCACCAAGGATTGTGGACAAACTGAACAATCGAAGGTCTTCAACATCATGTTGTGACATTAAACCAATGCTCTCTATTAAATCACCAAATTAACCCGCGTGAAATAATAATGAATATTTAGATAAGCATAGTTTAATCACGGATCAAAAGTTATTACCTGTTCTTTTTAGCTTCAGCTTCCTCTTCATGATGATCGACAAACAGAGTCTTGATGAAACGACTAATCCAAGAAAAACAAAGATGATCACGAAGATCACTTTTTTGTTGCTTGTCCTTTTATCTTTCTCTATATATTCAACATATGCCACAATCCATTGTTATGAACTACTATATTGTCAAATTATTTTCGGCATAGTATAATGAAGGTTGCACTTTACCTAATTCGGCAGCAGCTAGCCGTATGTATATGTCTTGTCCATCTTCACTAAACGTTCTCATATCGATCAATTCATTGTACCATAACAAACACCCTGTATTGTATTTGATGTCCAAAGTTGCGTAAGCCATACAATTACATTCCTTTCTACATTTCACCTCACATTGATCTAGGGTCATATTCTTATCAAACCATGATTGTCGGGTGTCTGGTAATTTCATCGATGAGTACTTTCGAAACCCTTCTTCAACACCACAATCCAATGACACTTCTCTTTGACATCCATTAGTCCAATCAGCTAAATACCATTGCTTTGGCGATTTAGGCGTAAACCCTTTCAAACACTCACAAGGGGGAGACATTTCAGACTCGCAGCTCCCATAAACTCCACACAATCCGTATCGAGCACAAATATCATATGGGGGTGCTGCAAGTAGAGTCCATCCTTGTGTTCGGTTAATCCAGTTAAACCGCCCCATACGGCCTTCCGGAGTTAAGGTTAACTTACTGAGAACAGAGTTGTTAACCAAAGTGAATATGGAATACACCTCTTTTTCATTTGACACATATTCAATCACGTAAACCTGATTGCGATTTACACTAGGCCTTCCGGTAAAAGCAAGGCCATTCCACGATCCAAGTCTATGTTGAATCACATTTCCGTTGTTTTGAAATATTTGCGGAAGTCCGTTGAAATCCATATAAAGCATGAACGGACCTTGAGCATAGGGGTGTAATCGAGCCGAGACAACTCGCGAGATACTCGGGATCGATTCGAAAAAAGTTCGAGATCGACTCGACGTGAACCGAGTCGAGCTCGAGCTCGAGCTACTCGAGTAGTGTAGCGAGTCGAGTTCGAGTTTTAAAATACTCAGCTCGTTAGGCTCGCGAGCCTAATCGAGCTTTCACCAAATTACACTTTTACCCTTATATATATATATTAAAACACACACACGGTTCTTAGAAATTAATAACCCTAATTCATTTCAAAAGTTTCCTTTTCATCCCTTTTCAAACTTCCGCCGACATTCACCTTCATCCTTTTCTTGCACCGCCACCGACGACCTTCACCTTCATCTTCTTCCTGCCCCATCACAGACTCCGTCGGTTCACTTTCCTCGATTTAAACTTTTACCGACACTACCGCTCACGGATTGGAATGTTACCGCTGGTCAAACCATTGCTTTTGACCGCCGATGGATTGCAATGTTGCCGACGGTCAACCCATCAGTTGTGACTGTCGACTAATGCTTCGAGCTCTTGCATATCTCATCACGTTGAGATTAATTTTTTGCTTCAATTCTTGTTGCTTTTGTTTCAGATAGATCATGGATTTGTTTAGTTTTGTTTTATCTCTGATATGGGTTAAAGCATTCTTGTTCCTGCTTGTATTTTCTTCCCATTTTGCTGATGAAATCGTGAAGATAAAAGTTATTTTATTATCAATAAGTTTATGCTAGTTTTGTCATGAGATGATTTTTTTTTCATGAAATGCTTGTGGTAAAAAGCATGTAATATGGGTTTAAGTATTCATGTTGTTTTGGGACAGGATACTGTTAGTTTTGGTTTGGATTTTGTTTACTAAGGTTAAAGTATGAGATTGATGAAGCTTGAATCTCATACTTGAATAGTTTATGTATTTGTTTGTTCTTCTATATTCTAAAAGTGCTACTATTTCTCAGATTGATTTTCTCTTTAGTTTTCTTTTGTTATTGCTTAATGTGGAATTTTTATTGTTTAGCAAATAATTTTCACGAGTCGAGTCGAGCTCGAGTGTATCGATTATTTACCGAGCTCGAGCTTGAAAACCAAGGCTCGGTCGAGCTCGAGTCGAGTTTCGAGCTCGAGTATTATGCTTCGAGTCGAGCTCGAGCTTGACAGAACTCGGCTCGACTCGGCTTGTTTACACCCCTACTTGAGCTGAGCAGGATTATCAGCACTCTTCCATGATGTTATATTTGTCACCACACCCCTTTCCAAGTTCCTTCCGAACTTCATTCCCGGTAATTCAGTATCTCCCATATCATCAAAACTCTGCCAAATATAATTCTCCAGATTATAGTCACTACCGATAACCATAAAGTTCCCGCTATCCGATAGCCGTGCGACAGGGTTTTTTGCGATTACTGTTGATCTTGATGACCATACGACTCGATTGGTCGCAGAGTCATGGAGAACCAAAACTCCGTCAGGTTTTAGAGTTAGCTCGCTGGTGTTATTTCTAATTGGAGTCTCTCTATTGGCAACCCAAACAACCGTGCCTGTTGCTGACCGTTTGTACCATATTCCTAAGTATCGATCATTAGAGGTGTTGCTAGGGCTAAAGAACCCTAGTTCAAAGGTTTCTTGAGGTGAAACAATGATTTGGCCGTCTCTAATAGTTTGATTCACGTTAATAGTACTGTCTGCTTTCATGGTAGGAAGGAATAACACATGAAAAGAGATGGTGTAGCAAAACAAAAACATGAAAAGCAACTCCATTGATGGGCTGCACCAAGATATGGGTTGATTGGATAGTATTTTATTTTATAGCCGTCGAATGTTATTATTTATAAAACTGCATACAAGAAGTACGTCAACTCTCTCTATTACGTTCTGTATTAGCAATATCGGAGTATCTTTTAGATACTAAGGAAAACGAGTAGGGACGTCAGAATTAATGGAAGACTTGATGAAACCCAATTAATACGCTCAGTCGACAATTATTGAGTGTTGACTCAAGTTTAGTCAATGGTTGGAAATAATATTTCAATATTTATACTGGCAGCAGAGCATATTAAATTTTATTAAATACTTACCACTCAAACATATCTATCTATACTATTCTATAAAATATTTAAATGTTTTGTCTTAATCTCTTAATTTTATGTAATTTAAAATTACTAATTTACCCTTACTATTAAACTAGATGGAAGCTATTAAATAATGCAATTGTTTTATGTAGTTAATGACAATCTTATATACCATTTTAATAACTAGAATTCTAAAATAAAGATTATTTTAAAAATCAAATCTATACTATTTTATAAAGCATTTAAGTGTTTTGTCTTAATCTCTTAATTTTAAGTAATTTGAAATTACTAATTTACCCTTACTATTTAACTAGATGGAAGCTATTAAATAATGCAACTATTTTATGTAGTTTTTTTTTTGAACAACAAACTCACACACCCTCTAAACCTACTCCTAAATCTACACCATTGTCATCGTTAGGACTTGAACCCACAACGTCTAGGAAGGGGGCACCACATTACATCACAAGATAACACTAGGCTATAAACCTTTTAGTAACTATTTTTATGTAGTTAATGACAATCTTATATACCATTTTAATAACTGTACATTCCAAAATAAAGTTTATTTAAAAATCAAATCAATTCAAATTAACTTAGTAATTAACAATATTAATAATTAAACTTTTAATAATCAAATCATATAATAAATATTTTAACATATATATGGGGAG
Organism: Pulicaria dysenterica; assembly: GCA_947179395.2. Taxonomy (NCBI): domain Eukaryota; kingdom Viridiplantae; phylum Streptophyta; class Magnoliopsida; order Asterales; family Asteraceae; genus Pulicaria; species Pulicaria dysenterica. The sequence continues at coordinate 12,494,502 of OX359291.1, forward strand.
ATAATTATACCAAATTAATGATATAATTATGCTATTTAATTTGAGAGCGATCTTGCTAGATTTTTTCGGAAAAAAATTTCGCGTTTGCTGGTGTTTTTAGTATAGCTGTCGCACATGTGCATATCTACATCTGTGGTGAAAAAACTAGGTGAATCTTTGTATATGCACTTGTACAATATATGCACTTTTACAATATTTACACATGTCGAGCTGTACTAAAAACCCCCAGCAAATACACAAAACTAGACTATGCCCCTATCATGTATATTATAACTTTTGGCAAGACACGTTGTGACAAGACATGTTGATCTAGATATTTACATAATAAATTTGATGATCATCGATCATATAGAAAACAATATTGGTTGAAAACCTAAACCTAAGACAAAATGTCATTATGAATTGCATGTTTACCGTGCACTGAGTTGTAAGCTCTAGCCTAAATCAAGCAATTGATCTTCAATCCAAATAATCAATGGTGTAATACCGATTTCTAGCCTAATAAATAAAAAATACATCTGGTTTGTAAAGAACCGGAAAAAACTATAAAACACAACCCGGCCTAGGAAGATAACTCTTTGAAAAAATGGTGAAAATAATTTTACATTTCCACGTTACTCGGTGTGCACCCATCAAAACTTGCACACTAGCACCTTTCAAAATCTTAAATTTTGTTTTTCAGGTGGACTGAAGTTGTGTTATAACCACAAGTTTAGGTTTTTGGCACGTGCAATAATTCTTGTTCTTAAGGTCAAATTAAGGTGTGGTTATAATCCCATCTCTAGGTTTTTTGCACTTGCGAAAAACTTAAGAGCGTTTTTTTTGTACTTATCTGGACTCATACGTTCCTTTAAAATTCAGCAAATCACTATTGTTTTCGACCATTTTCTAAAAATCACTTCAATTTCACATGCAATGTGAAAATGAAGCATATTAACCAGTATTAAGCATAAATGCCTTGAATTAATCTGGGAAAATATGGATATCATTTGATATTTATATATAAAATGAGTGATACTATGTCTTATATCTTGGTTTTAAAATGCCATCTAACCCTTTAGTTTAATGCCCAAACAAACGTTATGCTTGTTGCTGTTTATTTATTTATTTGTAATTTTTCAGGCTCTCCTGTTTTCTTTTTGTTTATTTTTTATGAAATATATGAAAAACTTAAAAACATGTAACATCCAGATTTTGATTAGTCTAAAATATATATGATTAAGATATAAGTGTTATATGTGTATTGTTTAGCTCATGTACATGTGTTTAGATGTGTTGATAAAAGTTAGAGGGGCTTAACATGTCTATTATGTGGAACTTTTAGATAAGTTTGACTTCATATGAAGTCAAGTTACCAACTTGATGTTCATTCATGCCCATCCATACGTGAATACTCTGCTGCCTCTCCTCCCTTTATCGATTTTGATCAAGAAAACAATAAGTATAACATCTAAAATTATCCTAGTGATTCACATACACTACTACAAAAAAGACATTTAGGCCCGGTTTTTTAGGACCTTTAGACCCGGTTTTGAAGGGGGTCTGAAAGGGGGGAGCCTGAAAGTCGGGGATTCAGACCCGGTTAAAAAACCGGGTCTAAATGTCACTTTTAAGCCCGGTTTTACATTTAAAAACAGGGTCTGAATGTTTTTTATAAGGTTCAAATTCTCTCTTTTAAGCCCTATTTTTTGGCTAATTAACCGGGTCTGAAAGTCAATTTACAAAAAAAAAATTTATTTATTGTTGTTTCCTGCTAATACATTCAACTAATACATAAAAACCAACATTTAACTCAATTAACAACATGACAATTATATCATACCAAAACTATCCACTAGTACATAAAAACCAATTTAGTCAAATTGGTGAACCAACAATGATAATGATTCTAATTAGTTAGCTTCGGGTGGTTCGAGCCGATTGTTTAAATAATCATATCACCCTATAAATGTTTAATACACTATGTCTAAAAACATACAATCTAAAGCTGAAGAAAAAACATGAAAACCATAAGTTTTTTACAAACTTGGTAAAAATATCCATGTTAAGGATATAATGTACCCCATAGAATTGTTCTATCATGGTCGTCCACAATAACATGTATACAAGGAATAAGTTGCCTCTTGTGCTCCAAAGTATTCTTTACCCACCTATGAAAACACACAAAACAAATTCAAAAGAGTAAATTTTAGAACCTGGGGTATGGTGTTGGAAACAAGAGGAACTCAAGTAGAAGATGCAGACCAAGGATATACAAAAAAGTGGCTCTTATATATAAAGTTAAGATGATCCTACTTTCTTGATTTAAATACAGATTGAAGAAATCAATCCTATATATACTTTTTTTTTAACAAGATTTATATGACTTTTATTTCTATCCCAATTTATGTCCAAAAAATTAAACAAAAATAAAAGGATTCTCAAAATTACCACAAGAGATGGGGGAGAAACAAAATAAAAGGATTCTCCGTAGAGTTCATTCCATTGCACAAGCTCGTTCATGTTTACAGACTCTGAGGACACACTCGCACAAACCTGTTCATGAGCAAAATTGAAGTCATCCAAGTTTAAAGGCCTGATATCAGAACTTTCACTTAGAGTTGGAGCAGGTTTGCCTTCTGCTATAGCTGCTACTCACTGAAATCCATAAAAAGGAACCCATTTGGTCTACTGCAAAAATAGTCTTTACAACAGATTTATTAAGAAACAAATAAATTGCCGAAAAAGGCAACAAAAAGGGTTCAGGTCGTTTGAGCTGCAGACACAAGAATTATTAAGAAACAAATAAATTGCAGGGAACTCATGCCACCTCACATGCTCTCAACTGCAGCTTTCCCTCTCAGATTGTAATTGAATGGCTGACCTTGTTAATTACATACCATACTTGATTACCAAAGTCACAATGGCTGATCCACACATGTTTAGTATAAATACGTATAAAAGATATACGCATTGGCGGACCTTCTTGGTTGCATAGGGTTGCCCATGCAACCCCTCAACTTTGCCAATTAATGTAAAGATAATGATATTCATAAGGGTTACCTGAACAGTTTGTTCATTATATTTACCCTGAATATAGTAACCATTGTATGTCAATTCAACACAGACAAATCAGACAAGACAAAAAAAACTAAGAAGCAAAAATTGAAGCATTCTCACCCTATATCCTTTAGCATTATCTAAGAACTTTGTCCCGGTACTACAGCTCTAGAAGCATTATCTGTATCAACACCATTTATGCATATCAGAGTGTAGTGTTGGTGACTTCACCAATTGAATAATGAAGTAAATGTTTGTATACCCTTCTAGCTAAGACTACTAAAGCCTAAAACAATGGTGGTACAAGTATTATGAGTTTTAAAAGGGATTACAGAGGATTTGTGATCATTCATTTATTTTTGTTTCATTTAAGCATTTGATCGAACACAAGGTATGCAGTCCTGACGAATCAAGTTGCCTTTTTCTTCCACTAATTCAAATAATTCCCAGTGTTGAAAATCAGTTGGAATCAATCATAAATGATTAGAGGTGCAAGGAAATAAGCTACTTAATCCATTCTCAAATGTAAGCATCAGTTTCAACAAAAAAAAGTGATATTAATTCACCTCAATCATACTTGCATACAGCTTAAATCAAATGTAAAGGAGGGAGGAGTAAGAACCATTCTTTCCATCCAAGAGGTCTACGTAGCTCCACTGAAACAACACCATACAGAGACCCCCATTCTAACTTCTCCAGGTCTACGTAGTAAGAACCATTCCTAATTTGAAACCTGCAACTTGACAATGTGTAAAACATATGAAATCATATGGCTAAAAGATTAAGAAAGAATTGTAACTAAGGTAAAAGATTTTAAAGAGCAAAAGTATTAACCAAGTGGTGGCATTACAATGGACGAAGCCACGAAGGAAGAGGAAAGCGAGACTCGACGACGGTCCTGGAGAATCGGTGAATCGAGGGAATCGAGACTCGACGACGACAGCCCATGGTTTTGATTTTTCTTCTTTGAATCGAGGGAATCGGTGAACAGATGAGGATATTGAAGTGATGAGAATGAAACTGGGAAATGGAGGCTGGAGTTAGAGAAGTCGAGAGGGTGAAAACCCTAATACATTTAGACCCGGTTTAAAATAAGAAACAGGGCCTGAATCAATTTTAATTTTTAGACCCGGTTTTCTTATAAAAAACAGGGTCTGAATGTGTTTATACATTATCTCACACGCATAACCATAAGATTTAGACCCGGTTTCTTTAAAAATAACCGGGTCTGAATGTTTTCTAGACATTCTGACCCGGTTCTGTTTTAAAAAACCGGGTCTAAATGTAAAAAAACACGCGTTTGACCTTTTAAGCCCGGTTTTAGGTGCTTTTTTAAAAAACCGGGTCTAAATAGGGGAGCTTAAAAGTGTTTTTTGTAGTAGTGATAGCTGCAAGGTATGATTAGTTCTTTTAGAATTCAAGTGTTTATGGGTTAATATGATTCATATGGGTGAATCATGGTGCAATTTTTTTAATATAATTCATATGGGTGAATCATGGTGTTTATGGGTTAATGATTCATATGGGTGAATCATGGTGTAATTTATGTTTATTGTTGATTTATTGTTGTTATAAGTTGTTTGGGGTGTAAGAAAACACCCCTGTTATGTTCAGATTTGTTTTAGCATGAGTTTGGATTTGTTTGGTCGGGAAAATAATATTGCAGTCGTGAAACGCTACTGATATGCATGAGGCACGAGTGTACCTTTAGAGGTACAGGCGTGCCCGGTTGATCGTGGCAAACCCTAGTTCAGAGGGTCCGAGCGTGCTTGGACACGGCGTACCTGAGCTAGGTACGGGCGTGTTGGGTGGTACACCCTTGTATCAGAGTTGCACAGAGGGGCACGTGCGCGCCTTACTGTTATTCAATTTGTAGTTATGCAGTCATGATGTGTTATTGATTATAAGTGTTATTTACATTGTATAGGATCGTGTTGTGCCATTTAACTGCTTATACGGTGAGTATTCTATACTATTATTCATATGTGTAACATGTGTGTTATTGAAAATACAATCATGTGTCATGCTAATGTGTTGATTAGCACACTGCTTTGTGCAGTAGTGACTTAGAATTAGTACAATATTGTGACTCAGTTGTTGCCCTAGGTCTATAACCAGAGGCTAGCATGTTCTTGTTATATGTGTGTTATCTATATGTAATTATATGCATGTGTTTATATGATTCACAATCTGACATACTCACTAAACTCTTGTAGCTTTTCAAATATTACTTTAAAATGTTTTGCAAGCTCATCAAGTACAAGGGCAAAGCTCCTGTTGACTACCGTTTTAGTAAAAATATTTTGGGAAATAACTAACACCTCGTTTTGTTATATAAAACTTTTGGTACTATTTTCAGTTGTACATATGTGTATCTTTTGATCAAACGAGTCGTAAAATAATGTACGCTTCCACTTTTGATGTAAGTTCATATGTGAATGTTATCATATGTGGTTTTAGACGTAAGTATCAGTTTTATAAATCGGGGGCTGTTACAAACATTAGAAAATTAAAGATACAAAAATAATTTAAGTTTATTTCATTTTAGTTTACTCTAAAACAAAATTTTTTATTTCTTTGTGTTTACTTTGTTTTCTATATCATTTTAAAAAACAATAAATAACATAGAAAACCGAAAATTACAAAACATTAGGTGACAAAAAAAATATCTAATTTGGCCGGAACGGGGTAGAATTAGTTATAGAAAATATTAGAAGAAAAAAAAAGAAGGTAATTAGAAAATTTAGAAAAAGATGAAAAATAAGGAGGATTAAGAATTAAAAAAAATCATTTCAGTTTTTAAATTAGTTTTCACAACTTATTTATTTAAAAAATAATATTTTTAATAGCTAAATTTTAATTAATTTTTAATCCTTAATAATTAAACTTTTAATTAGTTTTGATCTTTTCATAGTCCATTTATCGTAATTAACTTCCGTGTTTCTGCGTCCCTCCTTCGACAACCCCATTCATAAACTCTTTTCAAGTGTTCATCCCATTTTATTGTGAGATTTGACTTGTTGGTTTGAATTCCTTGACGATTTTCGACCCCAATCCTACCCATCTCATGAATATTTTCCTCGGCATTTTTAGAATTTTGATACCTCTGTCGAACCGAGTGGATTTGAGTTCTTGTACACATACTTTGTGGTTTTTCGGTAAGATTGATGAGCCTATGTTTAAATATCTTTTTCAAATTCTATTATTGTTTTCTCTAGGCTTAATTTTGAATTACCTTATGAATAATATATGCTTCTGATCCTTTCGTCTATTGTTCACACCATTTCTAGATCTTTATATGTTATATGAGCTGGATCTGTAAAAATCACCATCAGTTCTTGCCGCATAACTCTGAATCGCATGATGTCATCGTACTTGGGAGTGCCACGCTGGAGTTCTACTAGAACTAAATTTACTTGTGTTTGCCGGTCTGTGATAATCACTCTGTTCTAACACCATATCAGATACCTAGTTCTCACATGCAATCGTATTAGTGATAACTAATAAATAAGTCAGGAGTGTTGGAATGTTGCTTCTACATTTGCCATAACCAAAAGCACCCTTAGGTTCTGGTTAGAAATTAGCGAACCCGAAGTACCCTTAAGTTCTGGTTTGAGTTTAGCGAGAATTAGAGTAATCGGGTTGTTTTAAGACCTTTAATACTAGCAATAAGCAGACTTCTAGCGGGTCAGTCGCTAAAGGTGTCAATAACCACATCAACCTCACCACTCTCTTGCCTTGCGATAACCAGCTTTGTGTTAGATTTTTGTAACACTCATCCGCGATAACCTTTTTATGCCTTAGGAGGATATGTGTTTTAAAAAACGCGCCTTAATTAGGTGCTATGAGGTTTGAGGCTAGGTGGGGCAATCTTGTCATTGCCTTGGAACCTGAAGCGAGGACGTTTACAAGAGGCGCTGTGAGGTGGCGCTTTTTCTTTGAGGCGGTGTTAGGCGATACTTGGGCTTCTCGTACACGGTCAGTACTCTGTGTTTTAAAAAGCCTCGCAAGTTAATATTTATATTAGTTTGTTTCTAAAAGCCTAGTAATTGATATATGGATTATGGGCCAGTATTATTTAGGGTTTTCAACGTTAAGTTAATGTTACAAATTCTTTAGTTTGCGATCTATCCATTCATAGGGTTCTAAAAGCCTACATGAACAAATTATCTTTTGCTCCTCGCCTCCTCTCTCTTTTTCACTTTTTCTTTATCTACTAAATTATATTTATTTGCTTATCCTATAACACCACATTGCATACGTGAAGCCCTTGTCTCAGAGCTCCTCACAAAAAGAGGCTCTCGGGAGGCCATCACCTCAGAGTCGTTGGATTAATTGTCAAAAGAACCTTAGTATAAGTACTAGATGTAATTTTAGTAAAATAATGTATTTAGGATACATGTACAACCACCATGGCCAGCCACTGACGGCAACCGGCGACGGCCAACCGCCGCCGTACAACACCATCAACTGACGGAGAACCGCCGGTAACTGCCAGATTTAACGGCCTCTCTCAGGCCTATATATATGTAACGATATGTACATTTTCAAGTGTGGTTCGAGTGCCCTCTATGGTGCAATAATGTACATATGATGTTTTGATTAATAAAGATGAGAACTTGGTGTTTTTCATTTGTGATTTTCTTGTTTGGTACCATCAATTGGTATTAGAGCCGAGGTTATAAACCAAGGTTCTCATCATTTACCGGTGACCTTCCAAACTCGCTGGAATAACAAGATACTGAGAGGAGGCCGAATAACTTCTACCACTATATATATGGCACCAAACCGAAAAGACAACCGGAGAAGATGATTGGAGTAAGAGGCAACCACACACCGCCGCCGCCACTGAAGGAGAAGTATTGAGGGTTTTACTCGATAAGCCCCCATTAAAAATCGAGGGTGTACTCGATTTGTACCACAAAAGGAAACGGCGAAAGCATTCGACGTTTGACAGTGTCGACGGATGCAGGCGGCGCAAAAGGAGAGAAACAGAGGGGTTTCTTCATGAAGGAAACGCCTAAAAAAAGGGCAACACCAAAATAAAAAGGGAGGCGGATATACCTTCCGAATAAAACCTAATAATCAAAAGAAGATTTAATTATAAGTCTTTTCAAAATGGATTTTAAATTGAAAGGTCCTTATATTAATTTTTGTTTTTTGAAAAAGAAAAAAATATGTTTTTACGTCTTTTGGAAATTAAGATCAATTCTTTTTAAGGGTTTTACAAGTTTATAATTATTAAGTTTTTGTTTATATTATTTAAATTTTTTAAAAGGATATATATTTATGTTTTTGAATATCCTAATGATGAATACAAATATGCTTTTCAAAATATTGTTAGTTCCTCAAAAGTTTTTACAGGGTTAGTTTAAAGAAGATTAGCCCAGAAGACGAACTCAGTTTGTGACCATGGATTTTGTTGACATGGATTTGTCAAGGCAATATTGCAAGTGCGATGTTGGGTTCGAGGGAGTTCGTGAGACTAAAGAAGATTTGGACCAACATGTGGTATTGTTAAAAAGAATTGGAACTAACCGTTGGAAACCATTGAAGAAGCTTGAGAAAGTTTATTAAACCAACAATTGGTTAATAAAGAGTATCAAGAATTCAAAGACAGATGTGTTGGTGTTATAACCAATGAGAAAAGGAAAGACAAAACTAATGGAGTAATCCGTAGCAGAAATTGCAGTAAGTGCACGAATCTGCATTGAGTGCACGAACCAGTTAGTGCACAAACCAAAATGCAGTGAGTGCAGGAATTGAAGCGAATGCACGAATCAAACAAATCACAAAGAGTGCAAATTAAGGTGAAAAATTGCATGCAGATGTGTGAGACAAAATACAAGTGAAGATGTGTGAGACAGATGCAAGTGAAGTTATGTGAGACGACTATACTACACAAAAACCGAGTGGAGTCATGTGAGAAGACTTCACAATGAATGAAGATCGAAGATTCACGGCTTTTGACAATTACGGGGAGACTGTTGGATTAATTGTTAAAAGAACATTAGTATAAGTATTAGATGTATTTTTAGTAAAATAACGTATTTAGGATACATGTACAACCTCGTGGCTCAACCACTGACGGTAAACGCCGCCTTCCACCACTGTCAACTAACGGAGAACTGCCTGTAACTGCCAGAAATAACCGCCTCTCTGAGGCCTATATATATGTAACGATATGTACGTTTTCAAGTGTTGTTCGAGTGTCCTCTGTGGTGCAATAATGTGCAGATGATGTTTTGATTAAATTAAGATGAGAACTTGGTGTTTTTTTATGTGTGATATTCATGTTTGGGACCATCACGAGTGCCTCGCGTCATTTAAAACCAAGAGGAGGATTTTGTTATACTCATCTGTACTATCCAAGAATGATTGACTTAGAATTGTGGTCGCCTTGTGCGATAACCAAACCTTGAACTACAATTTTCATTAGCGATAAGCACATAAGTTCTGCTGCTTTTGTTCATGCTCTTGCTATAACCAATACTCCCTAGATGGACTTGAACCTGATATAAACATAGAAAACTTACCTTGTGGGTATGTGGTTTGCGATAAGCGGTGATTAGTTGGGTGTTAGAACTTTTTGATGCATATGTGCAATAACCAATGATTCATTGGTTGTTAGAATTTTTGTGTTGCTCATGTGTGATAACCGATGATTATTTGGGTGGGATTTTTTATTCTTCACGATATCCATTTGACTTTAGAGATAGAATATATAATTCTTGTGTGATAACCTATTCCTTGGGGTGTTAGAACTTTTTCTTCTGATTATTTATGAGCCACACGTAATGATTGTATAACCTCATTTGCTATAACCAGATGGGCTTGGAATTCGCGATAACATAAATAACCTCTTTTGCGATAACTCCTGTGATAAATGTCTTACACATTTCAATTTCATGCGACAATCATGTGATTAGTGTTCCTTTTCAACTGATCTTGTGATAACCACCATGAATGTGTTGCTTCACTATCTACATGAATCACATTAGGTGTTGGTAATTAATATTGATCCATGTTTGTCACAACCTATGTAGTTATTGCAATCAAAAAGTAGAATTGTTTTTCGTACAAGAACTGCGACAACCAATTTTAGCCATTGATTAAAATTAATAAATGACTAAGATATTTTGGCGACTCATTAATGACTCATTAATTACTCATTAATGATGGATTTCAAGAAAATCAAGCTTTACAAATTAATGACGGCTCATCCGGACGCAATTCTGTAACAACTCATTGTCCCACATAGAAAGATGAAACAAGTTTGAAGCACCTTATAAGTTCAAAGTCATGGGCTATTAATAAATTCCACCATCGTCTTTAGTTGATTTCATAGTTATTGGACTAGCTCATGAATTTGAACTGTTAGGTGTTACAAGTGGTATCAGAGACATTTCCCTTCAGTGAGTGGAGAACTCATCCATCACTTGGGGTTTGGATTCTAGGTATGTAGGCTTGACGCCTGACGAGGACGTCAGGTGTTTAAGTGGGGGAGTTTGTAAGAACTCATTATCCCACATAGAAAGATGAAAGAAGTTTGAAGCACCTTATAAGTTCAAAGTTATGGGCTACTAATAAATTCTACCATTTGTTTTTAGTTGATTTCGAAGTTATTTGACTAATTGTAACACCTTAGGCGAATCCCATATCAACCTTGGACATGAGAGGTCTTATATATAAATCTTGGCCTTACCACAAGCATGACAGATTTTATGAGAACTCTGCAGTAAAGGTTGTTCGAGGAAGATGATATCAAGGAGTATATCGTAGAATTCAAAGATCCGTGGGCTTTAATTCCTTACCTATCCCAGGAACAATCGATTGGAATGTTACTTAGGAGACTAAAGAATGAAGTCGATCCACAATTGGGTACGAGCGTTAAATCCGATCTTGAGTGACCAGGTCACGGATTTCACTCGTCATGTTGGCGTCAATTGCTACATGGGCAATCGCAAAAATCCTCCAATTACATGTTGGCGTGGTTCTCATGTGACCGCCTCTAATTGGAAGGGTATACCAAGTCGGACCGTTCTTTTGGCCCGTTTCCACACTAAGCCCAATTCACAGGTTAGCCCATCACCTGTTAAGGCCCAAACCAACGTAATTATACATTTATACCCATACTCTATCACGGAGTGGGTGGATAGGTGTCGATGGGTTCAATTTGCAAGAGTCTCCTACGTACGCTTCATTAAATGTCTACAATCACTTTCCCACATTCCAAATTAAGGACGTGGGTTCGATTCGTAACTTTTTACATCTGTATTGTACTAGTTCTCGTATTTTATCATGCCAGGTTATAATAGCATGTCCACTAAGAATTTTACATAAAGGTCAATATCAAACTCAGGTTTGTATCTACATTTGTTATTAGTTTTAGACAGAAACAAATGTGTTAAGCCATTTTATGTGTGTAAATGAAAATTAACAAGTGTTTAATTGCCCTCGCGTATGCGAGGAAAAGTTAATTCTCTAATAACGTATAAATTTTATTACTATAATAATTGAATAAATTTACTGAGAATACTTTAGATGATTGAATTGGCGAACTTCAAATCATGCTTTATACTTGGTTTAGATTTAGGGTCAAATGTAAATATATATATTGAGTCATGTGGTGTTGTAACTCAACTATTTTCTTTTAATTTTGCGTTCTTTCTAGAATCTCGCTAATCTTGTTTTTAATAAAATTTGAGTTTCTTAGGCAAAAGTAATTAATGACCATGACGAAGCTCTTTGCCTTTACATCTCTTTCTCGTTGTTCCGAAAAATAAAAAATAAAATTGTGAGTATGCAGTTAATATTGTACGTTATTATCTTAAGGCTTAACGTACGTGTTTTAAGAATATAAGAATTTGTCAACCAACGATTAAGTTTGCTATATTTAGTGAAATGCCTTTCTTTGTTGCCAATTTACTTTATTAAAGAAAATAGAACGAAAGATGGATCAGGTGTACCTTTCACAAATTTGCATTTAGAAACTAAAAGATCAAGTCGATGCATCATGCATGTGTTATCCTACACGTGTCTATCATCAACTTTACATAGTTACATAATATGATAATTCAAAATCTCATGAGAACTTGAGAGGCTTGGTCAATGTGCAGTCAACGAATTTGCTTAAAATATCATGAGAAAATGCTAACTTTGTTTGCAAATTGATAGATATGTAAATATTTACTTTAACATGTTATGGTTTGGGTTTATTTGTGTTGTACGGTCATTAAGCTAGTAAAATAATAAAAGACTGTGCCAAAAACTCGTTTTTTAAGTAAAAAATCACAACCCTTGAAGGATTGTAAGTTTCTACTATTATCATATAGAATTACATATATTTGCCTTACGACAAAAAACAAAAACAAAAAAAAAAGAAAAGCTACAATTCAAATTAACGACAATCTCATGGATAATTTTTAGGAAAAACAAACAGCAAATTAATTAGTTGCTTATCTAGGAGCTATTGCCGAAACTGAGGCAAGATTGTACGAGTCTTGTGTTGGCATTCTACTTGGACTCACAGAAGTAGGTTGTGTGTAAAAGCCTGGTTGTCTTGGTTGTGGCAATTCACCTTCACCGCTCAACATCATAACCACGGTAGCCATGCTCGGTCTATCATTTGTATCGTGTTGAACACATAATAAACCCACATGGATAGATCGCAACACTTCATATTCATCAACTTCATATTCATCGCATGTCTTGAAAGATTTGTCAACTAATTCCAAAGCTTTTTCTTCTTTATAAAGTGTCCATGCCTAAAGACCACAATATGTCAAGAATCAAGATGCATCAAGATCAAACAAGGGCAGATCTCATTGAATTAGATTCTCTTGAGAATGTATTTTTAAAAATATAATTATAACATATATCAGAAGGAATATATGATGTTGTGAGATAATAAATGTGTAAAATTTTGAACTTGTATTCCAATTGTGTGTCTAAACATGTTTGGGTGATTGAGGTGGATCAACAAAAGAAGCTTTGTTAGTGTTTAATTAGTGGAATTTGACTTGAAAGCTAAACTATTTCACATTCTTAAGTCATTATTTGACTTGTCTTACATGTCCAAGAAGGTTATGGCTATGAGCTTGATGGAAGAATCCTCTGTTTCTCATCCCACTTACAATCTCAAGTGTTAAAACTCCAAAGCTAAAAACATCTGATTTAATTGAAAAAATTCCATCTCCAGCATACTCCGGTGCCATGTATCCACTGCATCAAAAGATTGTTCAAGTTTATATATGACAAATAAAGCAAATTGGCAAATATGATCCTTGGAGTTATTTATTTTATGTAAAACGAGTAGAATGTGAACACATCCATAATGAATTCTTACTATGTCCCAACCACTCTTTTAGTATTTCTTTCACTCTCATTTCCTCCAAAGCTTCTTGCCATACCAAAATCCGATATCCTTGGGTTCATATCATGATCAAGCAAAATGTTGGCAGCTTTAAGGTCTCTATGGATTATTAGCAGCCGAGAATCTTGATGAAGATAAAGTAAACCTCGAGCAATCCCGTTGATAATGTTGAATCGTTGTGCCCAGTCAAGCATTCTGCTTTTGTTTTCTTTAACCCATATATTTGATCTGTTAGTATTTTTTTAATAAATAGATGCATGAATTGAATCTTTTCCTTTTTTTAATAAATATCTCATATTTAACTTACTGAAAAGAAGTAAATCTAGACTGCTGTTAGGCATGTACTCATATACCAATAATTTTTCAATCTCTTCATTGCAGTAACCTAGAATTTTTACGAGATTTCGATGTTGAAGCTTTGAAATGAAGATAACTTCATTCTTGAACTCTTCAGCTCCTTGTGTCGAACCGACAGAAAGTCGTTTCACTGCAATTTCTTGACTGTCCTCTAGGACCCCCTTTAAAAATACGTTGTTAGATGGTTTGAATCAAACTATTTTTTTTTAACGGCTAAACGCACACACACTCTAATCTACACCTTTTTTAATCAAACTATTTAATATGCTAAATTTGTCGGATTATATGGTCTTTAATATACAATCTTAATATTTTTAATATCTTATTTATGGTAGGGGTTCATTAGAAACAGGTGAGTACATTATTAGTTCAAGTAAAGACAACTTTATCAAGGAATAAATTTAAAATTGAAGAATGACATTACCTTGTACACCGGTCCAAAGCCGCCCTCCCCAAGCTTGTTATTCAGTGAAAAATTGTTGGTTGCAATGGTCAATGTTGAGAAACTGAACAACGGCAGGTCTAGATCATCGTTGTCGATAACTGAATCATTTTTGCCTATGGAATTGAAGTAAAGCCAAGTTTAGATAAAAGGAAAACAGCCATATGAAAACAATCTTAAATGAGAGAAATTTACCTTGTACCGTCAAAACCTTCTTCTCTCTCTTTCTGATGATCAACACACATAATCCTAATAGGATTACCAATCCTAGACTACCCATGATGGAAATGACCTGGACTTTCTTTTTGCTTCCCAAGCTTCTTTTATCTTTCTCTGCAATTAATACAAAATTCAGCGATTACGATTCTCAATTCGAAAACAATGAAACGTGGTTTAATTTATGAAATGATTGTAAATCAAAATGAGTCTCTCTTTCTTAGTTAGCTAACAAGATAAATTTTTTACCTAATTCAGTTGAACTCATTCTTATGTATATCGCTTGCCCGTTATCTGGAAGAGTTCTCATATCGATCAATTCATTGTACCATAACAAGCAACCGCTACCATTCTTGATGTCCAAAGTTGCATATGCCGTACAATTACAGTCACTTGCACATTTCACTTTGCATTGTTCCAAACTTATATTTCTATCGAACCATGATTGTCGGGTGTCTGGTAATTTCAAAAAGGAATACTTTCGAAACCCTTCCCCGACAGTACAATCCAACTGTATTTCCCTTTGACAACCGCTTGTCCAATCTGCAATTTCCCATTGGACAGGCCTTTTGGGAATAAAGCCTCTTAGACATCCACAATTAGGGGACTGTGCAATATCACAAACCCCATGAACCCCACATAATGCGTATCGTTCACAACTATCTGTCGTGAGTGACGAATACATAAACCATCCTTGGGTTCGGTTGATCCAATTCCATTGTCCCATGTTACCCTGTGGAGTTATTGTCAGCCTGGTAAGAATCGATTGGTTAATCAATACATATATAGCTGAAATTTCTATTTCATCCATATAAAAATAATGTCTATAAATCGGATTGGGTTGGTTATTCGCGTTGCCACTATATCCGAAACCATTCCAAGATCCTAGCCTGTATTGGATCTCGTCTCCTTTCTTTTGAAATATTTGTGGGAGTCCATTGGGATCCATATAAATCATATACTGACCTGGGGAAGGATCATCACGACTCTTCCACGATGTATAGTTTGTCACTATACCCCGTTTTAAATTCCTTCCGAAGTTCATATCCGGCATGATGGTGTCTGTAGGGTGATCAAAACTCTGCCAAATGTAATCTTCCACTCCATCTTCATCATCAATAACCATAAAATTCGAATTATCCATTAACCGAGCTACTGCATTCTTACCATCTCTGGAAGAATTCGAAGACCAAATGATCCTACTAGTGGTGGAGTCACGGAGCACCAATAAACCTCCAGGATTGAGAGTTAGCTCACCGGATTTGTTAGTAATAGGAGTTTCTCTGTTGGCAACCCAAACAACAGTGCCTGTTGCATACCGTTTGTACCATATGCCCAAATATCGGTTCTCGGAGGTGTTTCCGGGGCTAAAGAATCCGAGCTCAAAGGTTTCTTGGGGTGAAACAATGGTTTCACCGTCTCTTATGGTTTCGTTGATAAATAACGTATCTACTGCCATGGTACAAGTAAATAGTGCGTGGAAGCATAACCAGATTATGGTCAACACCTCCATTAATACTGTGATTTTTGCTCAGATGGATGATGATAACTTTTTCTTTCACAAATATGATTGCTGGTCCAATTAATTAAGTATCCGGCTTTGATTATATTAATGTTTATATTCGCGTTTCACAAGTATGATTACCAACTCCAACTTGTAACACTATAAATCAAATGGATATATATATATATATATATAGGGGATGGTTCATGCGAGAACCGCGAGAACCAATCTCGGCCGTTCCTTGGATATGGGAAGTTTCATGGATGGTGAGCATGGAGGGATAGAGTGTGGCAGGGTGCATGTGAGGAATTCATGGGTGGGCAATGACATTGAATTAGGGGGAATTGAACGACTCAGATTGGTTCTCGCGGTTCTCGCATGAACTATTGTCTATATATATATATATATATATATATATATATATATATATATATATATATATATATATAAGACATCATCTTTAGGCTAACATGTCTACTTTTGTTGTTATGCATAATTGTTATATAAGAAAACCTTTTTTTATATTAAACAGAAGACTCGTTATTTGTCTTCACCACTAATCCTGTTATTTAAAATAAGAGGTAAATTATTAATTTGTCACTTGTCAAGAAATTTCTGTAGAAAGATTAGCTAAAAAGGTAGAGATTTCAAGGCTGCTACTCATCTCATTAACGGTTGGAGTGTTCAATCGGTGGAATGTTAATTTTATGAATTTAACCGGTTTAGTTTAATTGATTTTAAGAAAATTATTAACCATTAATAATCCAAACCGGAAGTATTATAAATCAAACCACTCCAATTGAATAACCATCGAGTAATTGGTTGGGTCCCGTAAAACCAAGTAAGAAAAAAACACATATAAGACTTACCATTAATCACACACTTAACACTTGAATACAAAATCACCAAATTTAAATAACTCCTATTAATATATAGATATAGAATAATGAAGCAATCTGCCAAAACCATTATATCAATATAATTTCAAAAAATATAGATACTTGACTTTTGTTTGCCTACAAATTATTATAAGAACTTACTATTTTATTCAATAATTATATGATTCTATAAATATATAATATATAATACATATATACATATATATATAGGGGAAGATTCATTCGAGAACCGTTGTTAGCGGGAGAACCGCGAGAACCAGTCTCAGCCGTTCCTTGGATATGGGATGTTAAATGAATGGAGAGCGTGGAGGGATACAGTGTGGCAGAGTGCATGCGAGAAATTCATGGGTGGGCAATGACATTGAATAAGGGGAAATTGGACGGCTCAGATTGGTTCTCGCACTAAGAATGGTTCTCGCATGAACTTTTTCCTATATATATATCATTAAATTTTAATTGCAATCCCTTTATTAATTTATTCCCATCATGCCCTAAAAGGAAAACTTAAAATCCAAATCCAAACCATAATATGATTCAATATTCCGGTTTATCCATATTCGATCCAAATCCAATTAAGTCATAACCAATTAATCCAAACTTATATGGATCGGATGAATTTTTTAGTGAAACCAATTAAACAACACCTCTAATAAGTTGTATCTTTTAAGGTCGGTTAAGATTAGGGCAAATTGCTAAGAAAGGTAACCTAAATATTGAAATTTGCCAATAAAGGTAACGTTCAATTTTTGTGACAAAAAAATGATTATAAATTTTGATTTTAACAAAAAAGGAATCTTGACCAATTTTAAGCATGTTATGATACGCTTTTTAATAACAAATTGTAATTTATTGTCTCTTTTCATGCAAAATTGAAGATTACAATCCTTTTTTATAACAAATTAAAATTTCTAATCCTTTCTCTGCACAAAAAATTACACGTTACCCTTATTAGCAAATTTTAATATATATGTTACATTTCTCGGCTATTTGCCCTTAAGATTAAACTACGCGGAAAAACATATTAGAGTGTGTGTATTTATCATCTTATACACAAGGATCTAATGAGATTTGCACAATATATCACATTATTCCTTTATAGATAACTTGAGTTAATTAAAGAATCAGTAAGGACACCGAAGAGGGTAAAAAATATTCCACAAATAATCATTGATGTAAGCTATGTTCATCTACATAATTGCTACAAAAAAGTTTTTCTAACTTGCATTAAATCTCACAAATACACAAAACTTAAAACACTTCCTTTCACTAAAAGGCTATATATACAAAGAATCCTGGTAACAAGTTTTTTTAAAGGAGACATTCCTGGATACATGACGGAGGCGAACCATTGACTCAAGTGTACACCATTTTATCGATTTTACCCATGGAAGTTGTTGAAGGGCCCCTAGCCACCTCTCATTGAATTCTCGTGCGACACAAAGATCTCCTCTATTGAGGCAAGTGATCTATCCGGTATCAACAACTGATGGAGATAAAAACTCGAGCTTCTTCCATGGGATCGTTAATGCAAATAAAAATCGATACAGGATAAACGGTTTATCCATTAACGGCGATTGGGAAACGGATCCGAAGCGAATAACAGAGGAAGTGTTCAGGTTCTTCTCAATAAAATTCCAGGAAGACATGCCTAATAGGCCAAAACTTGTTAGTCCTTTGTTCAAGAAACTTTCTCTGGAGGAAAGCAATAACCTTGAAGTTCCCTTTAATCTCGACGAAATTAAAGAGGCGGTTTGGTCATGTGGAAATGAAAAAGCACCGGGGCCAGATGGTTTTACATTCAAATTTATCAAATACTTCTGGGAATTAATTAAAAATGACGTGGTGAATATGGTTTGGAATTTTGAGCATCGTGGAACTTTCTCTCAGGGGTGTAATTCATCATTTATCTCTTTATTCCCAAAGATAAATGATCCTCTCTCGCCTAAGGACTATCGGCCGATAAGCTTAATTGGTTGCATTTATAAAATAATTGCAAAGCTGCTCACAAATAGGCTGAAAAAAGTGGTGAATAAAGTGGTGAGCATTGAACAATCCGCATATATCGAGGGAAGGCAGATGTTGGATGGTCCACTCATGCTCAATGAAATTTGTAGTTGGGCAAAAAGATCCAGATTCAAAACTCTTCTTCTCAAGGTGGATTTTGAGAAAGCTTTTGATTGTTTAAGTTGGAGTTATCTCGACTCTATACTAGAACAAATGCATTTTGGGGTTAAATGGCGTATATGGATTCAAGGCTGCCTAAAATCCGCAAGGGCATCTGTTCTTGTAAATGGATCGCCCTCGGATGAATTTCCATTATCTCGCGGAGTTAGACAAGGAGATCCGCTTTCTTCTTTCCTATTCATAATAGCAATGGAGGGGCTTCACATTGCTATGCTTGAGGCATCGAACAAAGGTCTATTCAAAGGTATATCCCTACCGAATAATGGTCCTGTTTTGTCTCACTTATTGTTTGCAGATGATGTCATGTTCTTAGGTTAATGGACGGTTGAGAATGCTATCAACTTGACTCGCATTCTTAGATGCTTCCATCTTGCTTCGGGTCTTAGGGTGAATTTCTCTAAAAGCAAGGTTTTTGGGTTGGGTGTACAGGATGATGCTATTACTAGCCTATCGTCACTATTAAAATGTGAGAGTGGTAAGCTTCCGTTCACTTATCTAGGGGTTCCGGTGGGGGCGAACATGGGAATTGCAAAACATTGGAAATCGATCATTGATAAAATTAATAATAAACTTTCAATGTGGAAACAAAATAAACTCTCGTTCGGTGTCCGAGTTACATTATGTAAATCGGTTTTGGGAAGCCTTCCCATTTTCTACTTATCACTCTTTAAAGCTCCAAAAAAAGTTATTGACTCTATTGAAAAATTGAGAAGGAGATTTATTTGGGGAACTTCCCATCATGGGAAAACTAAAATTTGTTGGGTAAATTGGCAAAGAACCATTGCTCCAAAGAGATTGGGTGGTCTTAGAATTGGTTCATTAGAAGCTATAAATATTGCTCTCCTTGTCAAATGGTGGTGGCGTATAAAGACTGATCATTCGGCATTATGGGTGAAGGTTATTAGACATATTCATGAGGTCAATGGGCGTGATGAATCGTCGATGGCAAATACACGAAAACATGGTGTTTGGCTGAATATCTCTAAAGTTGGGCGGTTACTTGCTAAATGGAATATAAACATAGATGATTTTTTCACAAGAAAGGTGGGTAATGGAATGAATACTCGCTTCTGGAGTGATAGATGGATGGGTTCTACCCCACTTAAATCCATCTTCCCGGATCTGTTTGCATTAGAAAATAATCAGACGTATTCTATAGCCTCTCGGTTTGATCATAACACAAACGGCTCGGCAGTTTGGAGTTGGTCGTGGTCAGATAATCAGGTAGCCTCGAGTTTATCTGGGCAATTAGTTGCCTTGGAAAGCCTTTTAAAAGAGGTATCATTATCTAATATCGAAGATACTTGGAGTTGGGAATGCGATCCTACAGGTACATTTTCTGTAAAATCTCTTAGATTGATCATTGATAATGTATCAAACTCTCCATTTGCAGGTCAAATTTTCTGGAATAAGTGGCTTCCCCCACGAGTAAATTGCTTTGTATGGAGATTAGTTCTGAGAAGTATTCCCACTCGTCTCAATCTAAGCTTCAAAGGCGTCATTATGCCATCAGTGGCATGCCCAATCTGCGCAAGTGATATGGAGACAGAGGAGCACCTCTTCTATTCTTGTGGAGAAGTTAAGAATATATGGTCTTGGTTGTTTAAATGGTGCGATATCAACGAAGGGCAGCATCAGTCGTTGGATCAGTTAATATCAAATGTGATGGATAATGGCAGATCAGAAAACAGAAGGAATTTGCTACAAGCGGCGGTCGGTTGCCTATTATGGCTTGTTTGGAAATCACGCAACAACTTGATGTTCAATGGGAAAAGATTCTCGCATTTCATAGTGGAGGATGAGATTCAAGCTACGTTATATACTTGGATCAAGTATAGAGCTAGGTGCAAATCCTTATTATGGTCGTCTTGGTTGGTGTTGTAATCCGCTTTCTTTACTTTAAACTATGTAATTTTATCTAGCATCTTGCTAGATTTCTATTAATATATATATTTCTCGGGTTTTCTAGGCGGGGGTGATGGCCGAGCCGAAGCTCCTTGCCTAGATAGCCTATCTTGCTGTTCAAAAAAAAAAATCTTTAAGCATCCACATTATAAACTGTAAGCAAAATAAAAGTTGTTAAGCGGAGGAAAAATATGTTCGGAGAGGAAGAGTCTTGTGGGGCAAATGTCGATCAATTGATAACCAAAAAACATACATACAAAATAATTAAATAAACACCTCAAAATTACCAAACGTAACGAAAGAAAGTTACAATTAGATAACTTCAAAAAACAATTACTTCAAACAACTTTCAAGTGGATTAAAATCCAACACACTCCCCCTTAATTCAAGCCTACGTATTCAAGATCTTCACTCCTAGCTGCTCCGCAAGAGCGGAGGCAGGGGGCTCAAGGGTGCTAGGCCTCCTCCAATGAGCCCAAAATCCTTTGTATTTTATAAACCCAAGCCCAACCCATATATATTAACCCCCTAATTAGAGTTAATATGTAGCCAAAGTATAGCTCAAAACACAAACAACGAAAGGATAGCTCGAAGTGGCGATCTTATTTTTGAAAGAGCTTTCTCAGCAACGAAAATTATGAAAATAAGGTTTTGTAATAGTATGAGTGATGATTATAGTTTAAACCTTTGAGTTATTTACATTGAGAGACATTAATGATACTTTCCCTACACACATGAGTTCTATTCGAAGAAACAAAGACGCGTACAACTACAAACACGTGAAGAATTCTTATCGTTATTTTTATTTCATTAAATTTTTATCAATGTATAGCAGTCTTAGCAATTATTTTAATTAATATTATGCTTCTAGCATATTAAATCATGACAAAAGAACTCGTGATTGTGAGAAAACTTTAAATATTGATTTTGGCAAAGCTTAAGTGTTATTTAACACCTAAGTTTCTTGTCTTTAAATAAACTTACATTATTTATTTATCTAGATAAATAATAGAACTTTTTTATGTCATTAATATATGTGTATCATTAGTGTTATATGACAAAGTAAGACCGACCCCGCAATACTAAAATCCTAGTCGTTCCGTCATATTATTTTAAATTTAGCTCTTACCATTGTTTTCAACAACATTTCTCCCCTTTATACACATCCCCCGATGAGTGAAAACGTATCAATGTGCTTACTTCTCATGTGAAATGTGGGGTTCATCATTAAAGAGATTTCCTATTTGTAGTCAAGATGAAGAACATAGATAGCTATTGGTTCAACATGACTCTTGGTAAGATGATTGAATGATTGCTTGTAACCAAACAACTTGAAATGTTGCACTCGTAGTTGCGATGAACTCAACTTCACAAGATGAAAGTGCTACGGTTTTTTGCTTTTGTGATGACCAAAATATGAGATTGTTGTAAAGGTAAAATGGAAATTACAAAAACCTTTAAGGAATTTACATGAACACAAGACACATTTGTATTAATCAAGTATCATCTTACGTCTCATATGTCATCAAAGTAAATTTTACAAAATCATTTTTTAAAATAATTAAATAGGATTAGGTTAACATTAAAAATGTATCCCACTAAAACCATATTTTGCCCCATCCGCTTAGCATCAACATAAATCATTTATAGATCAATTAACATCATTAGTCGTCCATCATCACAAGTCAATTCTTAGTCATTTATCATAACATTCATTTATCAATTGTAATTGTTCCATGTTAACATCCTATGCTTAAGTGGGGTTGTCTAGAAAACCGATATATTCTCACACGACGTGTTACAAAGGTTGTCTAGAAAACCGACAACTTATTATCGTTCTAGCAAAATTCTAGAAGGCAGAAGTCTACCTAGTAGGCATTGTCTATTCTCCCTTAAGGTAGGACTTGTAAGAAAATACTCATTAGAAGATGTGAATATTGTAAAATATACAACACCAAAGAGTTTACGTGGTAGTCCGTGAAAGTTATGACCTACGTCTATGGGCAGGAATGGAGACTTTTCTTTGACTCGTCTATAAGTGTTTACAATGTCATACATATGACCATAACCCTATATATGAATAACATCTAGGAAACTTAATTTGTAAATGGGTCAGGCCGTACAAAATGAACTTGTAAAACAAATCGTCATCTGCAATTAATGTCGCACATCATGAACAAGTGCACGAGCACCCCTCTTCGTTTATCAAACTATTCGGGAAATAATCATTTTAACCCAATAATCTAATCTGTGTATTAAAATACATATGATTTGATGATAAACAAAACCATACCTTCAGTTTGACTAAAATTTAATATTAACATGTGTTGTCAAGATTTTGACTTGTAATTTGCTAAGTATAGAGTATTAGCTAAAGACTTACTAAGTACTAAGTATCGGCCTGAGCCTACATCTAAGACAGGCTAAGAAAAAGACAAGTGTAGAAGACTATCAGCTAATACAAGTTTATCTATAAGCTGAGTGAATTCGTCTATCAGCTGAGTGACTAAGAATATCAATTCAAGATTAAAATGACAAGCTAAGTATCTCAAGTCATCGGCTAAGTACATATTTCAAGACTTAGTTTTATTTTTGATAAGCTCGTCACTGTGAATGATCTGTTGAACAACTCTCGTGAGCTGATAATATAGGTTGTTAAGCTTGTGTCCTCCTTGGTCTAACAGTTTGATTAACTGAGCAATATGTTATCATCTAAGAAAAAGTCAGTGATTTACCGAGTATCCAACATTTAGGCTGAGAAACTCATTTATGTGATTATAGTACCTTTTGATTAGCTGATTCGTGTTTTTCAATTGTATTGTTTGACAATGTACTCTTTTCATATGTAAATGTTTTAAGTCAAAAGGCTGAACATGTATGATTCTTTATAGCCTCAAATTTGTATTTTGTAAAAGTATATGCACTTTTTGCACCACAAAAGTGAGACAAAAAGGATAGACTTTAGAAAATCTTGAAGGTCCGGTCAAGTACTAAAGTATGGTCGGCAACACATCTTCGGTAAAGTCACATTTGAAGAAGCATAACAGTTGATAAAAGTACATGGAAAGGGAAGTTGATATTTACAAGGCAAAAATGTATGTTTGATAATATTATTATATTGTTAGTGGGGTATACTATTTAAAAAGTATTATTATATTATTAGAAACCGAATAAATATTATTATTTTTCACCCACTCAATTTATGATTAAAATATTATTTTCTCTAATTTTCTCTATACCACCATATCATCAATAACTTCTTCAACTACTTGCCAAAGCTCTCTATATATACACACGCATTTCCAGCATGCTTCTAAGCTGATTGAACTATGTGGAATTTACACTTAACGAACAAGCTCAATCTTTTAAGCAAATCAAAGTTTAAGAGTTAAGCACAACATTATAAAACTTGTTCATTTGGAATATACACTTACAAGAAGAAGCTCAAGCTTTTAAGCAAATTAAAGTTTAAGAGTTAAGCATAGTGTTAGAAAAGTTTGTTCATGTGTTGAACTTCTTCGACATTAGTTGTCTTAGAAAAGCTAGTCTATGTGTTAGACCATTTATTGCCATCTTTTTATTATATTTGGAATTCCAGCTTCCATGTACATGTCATTGTTAAATCAGATCAATAATAATTATATTAAAAGTAATTGTTCTTGTATTATAATTAAAATAGCGTAAGTTTGTATTAAACCTCCTTTCTACAAATATTTGTTGTGCGTACTCAATTAGGGATTAACACAAACGCCACTAGCCACGCTCATATACTCCATGCCAAGCTAAATTTGATTATATTACAATCTCAAACCATTCTTACTCTAATCCCAAGTCATACGTAATATGACTACCCCTACCCTAGTCATCATTATTCATTCATCATATGCAACATCATTACTCGTCCATCAAATGGAAACAATATTTTTATCATTCATTCATACATATCATCATTATCTCTAAACTTCGTCAATTCGTTACATCTTAAATAGTCATTTGAAAATTTCATCATCATCGTTTTCTTTTAAAAAAAATGAAATACCATTACCCAAAACAAACATACACATGAAAGGTGTAACTATCTACACCAAACCAAGTTCATCCATGGTACATATAGAGACCAAATAAAAACACTAGAGAGATACATAACATCGATTAGTACAAATTAGGATTTCTAGACATAATGTTAGGCATCGTAAGCCAAGAAGTCCGCCCCATCTTTTGTTTTCCACTCCGAACTTTCAGCCATTGGAAGCTCTTAAATTGAATTTCGAAGAAGATATCCGCGAGATTTTTCCGTTCTTGCCGGAACACCAGATTGTTCCTATTTGACCAAATAATATATAATGCACTCCAAATAGTTGCTTGCCAAAACAGATCATCTATCGCCAACGCCTGCTTTTGATCACTTATCTTAAGGCCATCCCATATTTGTTTTGGTTTGGGTTTTGTTCAGGATGACAAAACCCGGGGGCAATGATGCTTTGCTAGAGGCCGCTCTTTATCTGTGATTTCATGGGTACGATGTGTCATGTTCAAGTGGGAGTTTGTTGGGATATTCCCACTGACGCGCGTACGCCATATGAATCACTACCGATGATGTATGGGCCTATTGGGTCACACACCGGGGATCAATCTTGACAACAACCTAAGTGAAGGGACTGATTTGGTCAAAATGCAAAAGGTTGGCATGCCGATGGAGTTAGCGGCTCTAACTTTAAAAGTTAGCGGCTCTATCTCCTTAAGGTTAGCGGCGCTAACTAGAGGCCGATAGCGGCGCTAATTTTTAGAGTTTGCGGCGCTATCTCTTAAGAGTTAGCGGTGCTAACCCTGTCAGATTGCATGCAACTTTTGCATGTTTCCTCCACTCACCACCAATGCATGTATTTTCTTTATGGCCGGTCTTGGGGTTTGCAACAGGCCATGAGAAGGCTTATTTAGAGGTATATGGATTTGGTAAACATGAACTCTTGCCACACTTTTGTTTGAGACACCAAAAACACAAGAAAACTCTCTATTGTGAGGAGTGAACTAAGAGTGTTCTTGGTGTACTTTTGGAAGAGGCTAGCAAGGAGGAAGTTAGGTTGTTGTTCCAGAGGTGATTCTTAAAGATCACCAAAGGCTTGCTAGTACATGGAGGTTGAACAAACCCGGGGTGGACTTCGAAGGAGGGAGATATTTTCGGCTTCTTGATCATCACCACCATCTTCACACTTCCAGAAGTTACAAAAGGGTATAATCTTCCTCCTTCTCCTGTTTTACATGTTGCATTTTATTTGTTATGGAGTTTGGTACTTTCTTTTGGGGTTTCCTTGCTTTTGTGCTGTTGGGATATGCCCACAGACGCACGTACGTCATATGAATCACTACCAATGATGTATGGGCCAATTGGGTCACACACCGGGGATCAATCTCGACAACAACCTAAGTAGAGGGACCAATTTGGTCAAATTGTAAAAGGTTGGCATGCTGATGGAGTTAGCGGCTCTAACTTTAAAAGTTAGCGGCTCTATCTCCTAAAGGTTAGCGGCGCTAACCTCTGTCAGATTGCATGCAACTTTTGCATGTTGTCTCCATTCTCCACCAATCAAAGTGAGGATCTTTTGGCAGGCCATTTGGGGTTAAAAGAAGTCCAGAGACTTCATTTGAATGTGGGGAACATGGTTTTCTCTCAAGGGTATTCTCTCTTGCATAATACACACAAAAACACTCTCTCTTTTGAGAGGTAGTTTGAGGGTTCTTGATGTGTTCTTGAAGAGGAGAGTAAGGAGAGTTCTGGTTGTTGTTCCAAAGGTGGTTCCACGTGTTGAAGACCACCGAAGGCTTGCTAGTACAAGGAGATTGGCGTATACCCGAGGTGGACTTCAATAGAGGGAGTCATTTTCGGCTTCTTTGTTCTTCACCATTTCCAGAAGATTAATAAGGGTATAACTTCCTCTCTGTACTTTTCATGTTGCATTTTATTGATATAGAGTTTGGTACACTTTCTTGGGGTTTCCTTGTTTTATGCTTTATTATGTTGTACTATATGCATTTCTTGTTGTACCATGCTTCCGTTGCTTGACCCCGAAACACCAACAGTGGTATCAGAGCTACCTCCATACATGAAATGCACATGGTGGCCTGAAAAACCCGAAACAAAATTATTTTGTTTTCTGTCGCAGGGGTTAGCGGCGCTAACTCTATAAACTTAGCGGCGCTACGCGCGCTGGAAGTGTTTTAAAAATAAAACTTATTTTGGTCTTGGGTTTTTTGGCATTTTTCTTGGTTTCTGGAAATTTATTTCAGAAAGCCTTATGGTAATTTTGTTACCATGTTGTTTGTTTGGTTGTATGTGGTTGATATTGGAATTGGTAACCTTGCCTTTGACCTTGTGGTTGATTTTTGTGTGTATGGATGCATTTGGTGATTTTTAATCACATGGGTTGTATTATTATTTATTTGATAATTTGTAATAATAATGTGGCTTGCATGCCATTTCATTCATCCTTGTATTTGTATTAGATAAATAGGAAATTGTTGTGGCTTGCATGCCATTTTTATTTCTATTGTATGTAATGTAATACATGGAGGATGAACACACAAAGGGGCCCGAAAAGAGATGGAGTAACGTGTCCATAGAAGCCGGTGAAATCTATTGGAGATGGCGGTTCTAGTGGGAGCTCGCTGATCGGTGTCGAAGTGACGATAAAAAATAAACCTAATTACCTTATACTAGATAGGGCAAGTGGGTATCGAATCCACGAGGAGCATGTGGTTAGTACTAAAATCTTATGTTTGATTGCAAATTAAAATCCAAAGTTTGTGATTGAGTATTGTAATATCTAGATTAACTACTAAGTATGAAAGAACAAGAACAATAATAAAGGAGTGGTTGTAACGAATATGTGGAAAATGTAATCGCTAACGGTTTCGGGTCTAGTCAACTTATGCTCATATGATTACTAAAATATGTAAATGAATAGGCTACATAGACATAACCATAAACTCATCAATTGAATCGAACTTAGGTACGGATTATGCCCTACCACACCAATCGTCTTAGCCTTAACTACACTACACTAATGGTGGAATCGGAACGATTGGGGAGTTCACAATAATACCGTCTTAACACTCAAAATCAACCAACAAGTGTTCACACAAGAATGAAAGATATAATCATATGGAATTAATCTCAAAACTAACATTCAAGTATTCATATACACAATTGTTCATCAAATATAGACAAAAAAATAACCAAACTCTACTCCCGGTTGCGATCACGAGGTGTTTAGCCAAGCATGATGGTGTTGAAAGATGCAAATATGGTAGTAGAAGACATCTTAAATTGATGGACTAAACTAGGGTTTATGATGGTGGAGAAATGGGTAGAGAAATGGTGCAATCCAACTAACCGAATGATTCTTGAAGGTGTTGGAGAAGTAATCATCCAAAAACAACCTTTAATTCTTGAAAGACCTTGATTTCACCATAGGAGGATGATGAGAGATGATGGTTAGAAGCTCCAATAATGACTCTTTACAGCTCCTTGATGAATAATGCTCCAATAGTGTTCAACGGTTTGAATAGAATGAGTGGAGATGGATGGATTTGGATTATGGATTGAAAGGGGTGTGTTCTTGGGTGAAGGGGATGAGTTTTTGGGAGAGAAAAGTATGGTTTAGGGCTGGTGATTTTCGTGGAGAAGAAGGTGGGGAGAAGAAAAGGAAAGTGCTAACTTATAGAAGGAAAGTAAGGGAGGGGGTAGCAATACTCTGGTGCAATCTGTCTCTACTCCCTGCTTTGAAGGCTCTGAGAGTAATGCTGATTAGCACTACTTTTGCCTTGTTTTCTTTGTTCTTCCTTCTTAAACTCTCAAACCATTGCACAATCATCCCCAAATCTTGTAAGCTTCCATCATCATCATATTAATCATCAAATATCTTCATTTAAGCTCCAATTCACACACACCTATCACAAACCAAAAACTAATCAAAACACAACTATTATAGACAAAATAGATGCATTGTACTCAATTTAGGCATGTAAAGGAGTATACACAAAAGACACCCATCAAACCTCCCCAACTTTACTCCTTGCTCGTCCCGAGGAAGGTTTCAGACAGAAACACAACCAAAACAAACTTCTCTATTACACAGACATGAAGCTCAGTTTTCAAAATTCATAACACTTCGTGAGCACAACTTAACTAAACTTTAACCACACAGAATCATTACTCGAAGACTTAAACAATTAAGTAAAGTAGCTCTCATGGAAAAAGTATGCTCACCTCTCAAGTGTTTAGTGGGTATGTGTTTCTCTCAAGTTCAGTCCAATATAGTGATCTACCATAGGCTTGCTGAGACTCTCATTCTCCACTAAGTAGGAACACACTACATGATCAGATGGACTTTTCCAGGGTTGTAACGGGGCTATGGGTTAGGGTAGGATAAGAAGGATAAAATGGTTTAGGGAAGTGGACGATCATTTGACACATGGACCTTTAAACTCTCATAATTAACCATAAAGAGCTCCCACTTCTATTTCACAATGCTTTCTTTTCACATTTTGATCTTTCAAGCTTTAGATACCTTTCGTTTTACTTCCACTTTTTTTTTTTTCTTTTTTTTTTTTTTTTTTTTTGAAATTTATCTCAAATATGATAGTATTCAACTTGCTCTTGCTTAATTGCACTTTATTGATGCATCTTCAAATCACAATTCTCAACAACTCTCACATAGCCATTAGTCAAACGATCTACCACTTCTTGGGTTACAATGAAAAGGCCAATAAGGTTAAGGTTTAAACATAAGGCATGTCAAAGAAAGGGTAAATAAGGCTCAACATGGTTTCACTAGGGGAAATACATGGTAGGGGGTATTACTGAAAAGAATGGGCAACACAAAGGGCTAACCTATAGTCCACCATCATTTCAATGTTCAAGCATGTTCACAATATAATCTCAGAGAGTACAAAGCAAGTTCTAGAGAAACACATAAAGGAGGAACATCCTTCCTAAAGAAAAGAATGAGACTAATATGAATGTTTCAGTCTACTAAGGCTCAAGCTCTCAAATGGTTATATCTACCAACCTAATCATTTTATAATCTCAAGAGTAAGACAACTCTGTGTGATATAACATTTAAAAGTCACAGCTCACTCATGTTATGTATCTTTCAAACTTACTAAAAAATAGCGCAATCAAGAAGCAAAAACAACCAAACAAACGGAAACTAAAACTCACACCGAAACACGAAACAAAAGAACTCAAAGAAAACGCAAAGAACCACTATACTAGAACACAAAGCAAACAAAAAGAAACTAGAAACAAAGAAACAAAAAGAAAACGAAGAAAGGAAAGGAACAACCTGACTAACTTGTCATCGAGATGAAGTATCGTAATTGCTCCCTTCGTGGCTCAAACGCCATGATCTTTTGCCACTTGCTACGGTTCTGAAATAGTAATCCCAAAATCGATTCTAACCAACCAATGGTAACGAAACTCTAATATGCCAGGAAAGTACCAAATAATTCAATAATTCAAATTAACTTCAGGTCACAAGTAGTTCGCCATGCTAAACAAAATCATTTGACACAAAACACTTAGAAACAAAGTCCCACACCCACAGCGTTCAATTTATAGAAATTGACGAATTCATGCATTAATTGCACCATTTTCTTGCAAGAGTAGAAAAACAGTTTCACATTTCCATCGAGTGTTGATGACCACACTAGTAAGCACGCAAATCATATACCCTACCCATTACAAACAACGAGAATATCAACCATGTAATACATCAGCACATGACTAATGGCATCTTGCAAGCTACCAATTCCCACATTAACTACAATCACATTGATCAACAATTCAATCTTACTATAGAACCATGCTACCATAAGGCATTAAAACAAGAACACAAACATGCTCAGTTGCTCACATGAATCAACTTGACCCAAGCATGTATACAAACCAATTAAAATTTTCACCTAGTGAATACATCTATCATGCACCAGTTCACACTCATAGTTACCACAATTCTAATTTCATCATTCTCAACCATACTAAGCACTGTTGCAAACCAGAAATCATAGACTGCAACACAATAGATACGGAGCATACCTCATGGTGAAGTCCATCAATTTCAAGAAATAAGACCAGGAGAAAACATACCTTTGGTTCTCAAGCAAAAATCCAAAACCTTAAATTGAACTTAGCAAACCAAAATCAAACACTCTGAGTCTGTCAGAAAAGTATGAGATTACTGTAGGTGGTCGGTGGTTCGAGAGAAAGACAGAGCTGGGGAAGGGAGTGCGTGTAAACGGTTGTGTGTGTTCGAGATTCAGTCGACAGAGATGGTTGTGGTTATGGTGATCTACGGAAGTGGTGGGTTTCGGGGAGCTCATCGACGACGAAGGAATGAAGGGCGCTGGTGGTTGTGGTGTTCGTCGGCCGGAGGAATGGTGGTGAGATGGGTGTCGGGAGTGCAGTCCGTCGGAGCGAGGGGTTGAGGAAGGGTGTCGGCTGTCGGGTGTAAGGGAACCGAGAGAGGGAGAATGGGGTATTAGGGTTTTTTTTTTCTTTTTTTTTTTTACCTCCTTTAGTGGTATTACTCTAACACTCTCTGCCTCTACTCTTCATTTTCAGCCTTCAAAGAAGAAATATTACCCTTCCACTCTCTGCCTTTACTCTCACTTTCATCTTTCAAAAACCTTTTTTTTTAATCTTTTCTATTTTATAATTTTTTTGTTGTTTTTATAAGAAGAAATAACTAAATAACACTAATTAAGTTAAAAACTCAATTTTGTTTTATTAAAACGATTTTTTTTTTAGTTTTTAAATTTTCTATTTTTTTTTTATTTGCATTTTAAGAAAAAAAAAACCTCCTTCTTATTTAACCCTCTCCCCAACTTTAAACATCGCATTGTCCTCGATGCATAAAATTTGGGAGAAAGACTACATATTTTTGGAGTAAACAACGAAAGCAATAAATTACCTCTCATGCAGCGCTAAGTTTAACGTCATTAGCTAGACCTTACCTCGATACGGCTCTTAAGTAGAATGATATTGTGGTGCATCCGTTTGAAGATTCACCACATCAAATTTCACACCCTTTCGTGTCGCGGATACAATGTACGGTTTCAATCGATGTCCGTTAACTTTAAACGGTTTCCCACCTTTCAAATCTTGAATATCCACAACACCATAATCATCAACGCTCCTTACGATGTAAGGACCCATCCACTTACTTTTTAACTTACCCGGAAAGAACTTTAAGCGTGCGATATAGAGCCAAACCTTTTGACCTTCTATAAACTTCTTGATTCTCAACCTAGCATCGTGAAATGCTTTCATCTTCGCTTTGTAGTTTTCGGCACAATCATAAGCTTCTTCCCGGATCTCCTCCAACTCGCTTAGTTGGAATTTTCTTTGCACACTTGCATCAACATGATTAAAGTTAACATTTTTCACAGCCCATAATGCACGGTGAGCTATCTCAACCGGTAAATGACAACCCTTCCCATATACTAGCCTATAAGGGGTCATCCCAATCGGTGTTTTGTAAGCCGTTCGATAGGCCCACAACGCATCGTCTAGTCTCAATGACCAATCTTTGCGGTCGGGTCTAACGGTTTTTTGTAAAATATCTTTTATTTGCCGATTGGACACCTCAACTTGACCACTAGTTTGAGGATGGTAGGGGGTTGCAATTCTGTGACACCATAATGTTGTAGAAGTTTGCCAAATTTCCAATTTTTAAAATGTGAACCCCCCATCACTAATGATCACTCGGGGAATTCCATGGCGAGAGAAAATATTTTTCTTTACAAACTTACACACAACACTATGATCATTCGTTCTGGTGGCTTCGGCCTCAACCCATTTAGACACATAATCAACCTCCACCAGAATGTACAAATTACCAAAAGATGTAGGGAATAGACCCATGAAATCAATTCCCCACACATCAAAAATCTCAACTACAAGTATAGGGTTCATGGGCATTTCATCTCTTTTAGAGATACCCCCAACTTGTTGACATTTCAAACAACTTTTCACAAATACATGGGCATCACGAAAGATAGTAGGCCAAAAGAAACCACATGAAAGGATACGATGACCCTTCTTCTTGGCACTAAAGTGACCACCACATGCATAAGAGTGAGCATGAGCTAAAATCTCATCAATCTCATGATCAGGGATACACCGTCGGATGATTTGGTCTGGCCCAATCTTAAAAAGATCCGGCTCATCCCAAATATATTGTTTCACTTGCGAGAGGAAATGTTTCCTCTGTTGGCTTGACCAATGCTCCGGCATTTTCCCTGCAGCTAAATAATTCACAAAATTAGCAAACCAAGGAGTTTTAGAAACAGAAAATAATTGCTCATCAGGGAAAGTGTCCCCAATATCCTCCTTGTTACTATTCACAAATATGGGGAGACGAGAGAGGTGGTCGGCCACAACATTTTCCGACCCCTTTTTATCTCTAATCTCAAAGTCAAATTCTTGTAACAACAAAATCCAACGAATAAGCCTAGGCTTTGCGTCTTTCTTTTCCATAAGGTACCTTACGGCACTATGGTCTGAATAAATTATGACTTTGGCTCCCCATACATACGACCTAAATTTATCTAAGGCAAATACTACTGCTAGTAACTCTTTCTCGGTGGTCGTGTAATTGAGTTGTGCATCCGACAAAGTTTTACTAGCATAGTAGATGGCAACAAGCTTTTTATTCACCCGTTGACCCAACACCGCCCCCACCGCATAATCACTTGCGTCACACATTATCTCAAAAGGTTGTGACCAATCGGGAGATTGTAAAATAGGGGCGGCGGTGAGTTGCGATTTCAGTTCCGTAAATGCCTTTAGACAAGCTTCATCAAAGACGAATGGTGCATCTTTTAAAAGTAAATTGTACAAAGGTTTAGAAATCGCACTAAAGTCTTTGATGAACCGTCTATAAAACCCGGCATGCCCAAGAAATGAGCGAATGCCCTTGATGTTAGTTGGGGGAGGCAAGGTTGAGATGACTTGTACCTTGGCACGGTCTACTTCCATACCTCTTTCAGAAACTACATGACCAAGTACAATTCCCTCTTTAACCATGAAATGACTTTTTTCCCAACTCAAAACAAGATTTGTTTCCGTACATCTTTTCAAAACATTTTCTAATTGACGGAGACAAAAAACAAAAGTATGACCAAATATCTAGAAATCATCCATGAAAATCTCAAGAGACTCCCCAACCATATCTGAAAAGATACTCATCATACACCTTTGGAAGGTGGCGGGGGCATTACACAATCCAAAAGGCATCCTTCTAAAAGCAAAGGTACCATATGGACATGTGAATGTAGTCTTCTCTTGATCATCAGGGTGAATCGGTATTTGGTTATAACCAGAATAACCATCAAGAAAACAGTAGTATTTTTTACCAGCTAATTTCTCAACAATTTGATCAATAAAGGGAAAGGGGAAGTGATCTTTTGATGTCGCCGCATTTAATTTGTGGTAATCAATGCATACCCGCCACCTAGTAACAGGTCGAGTAGCTATTTGTTCCCCATCTTCCCCGAGAACAACCTGGATGCCGGACTTTTTTGGAACAGTTTGGGTCGGACTGACCCACACACTATTAGAAATGGGATAAACAATCCCGGCATCCAACCATTTTAAAACATCTTTTTTTACCACCTCACGCATGTTTGGATTGAGTCTCCTTTGAGCATCACGAGCTGGCTTGGCAGTTGGCTCGGTTATGATCCGGTGCATGCAAACAGAGGGGCTAATTCCCTTGAGGTCGGGAGGGGGTAGCAATACTCTGGTGCAATCTGTCTCTACTCCCTGCTTTGAAGGCTCTGAGAGTAATGCTGATTAGCACTACTTTTGCCTTGTTTTCTTTGTTCTTCCTTCTTAAACTCTCAAACCATTGCACAATCATCCCCAAATCTTGTAAGCTTCCATCATCATCATATTAATCATCAAATATCTTCATTTAAGCTCCAATTCACACACACCTATCACAAACCAAAAACTAATCAAAACACAACTATTATAGACAAAATAGATGCATTGTACTCAATTTAGGCATGTAAAGGGGTATACACAAAAGACACCTATCACTCGCGTCGAAGATCTTTCGTCCCTTAGATTGACCTCGTTCTTCCCGTTTTGGCTCACGGGAAGAACGCATAGGACTTTTGGCAAGGGTTACCAATTTTATATATTTATGTGTGTGATGTAATTTTATTTATGCATGGTTTGCTTAGGATTCGCATGCTAGACATTTATCAAAATTAATAAAATCACAAGAGATTTGGTAAAAATGTTTTACAATTCTCGCGCGCGCGCACATACAAGATTAACTCACGTAGTGAAAATAGGTTTTGTCACTAATAAGTTAATCTAAAACCAAACTGGAAACAAAAGCCCGTTTTTTAAAAATGTAAATCTTGTACCATCCGTAAGCCGATACCACCCGAATCTAGTTTTATGAGTTTTGGTTGTCGAGCTTAGCATGAGCCAATTCTCATAAAACTGTGTGGAAGGTGAGTGTGCCAAATTCACAATTTTGGTTGTCGAGCTTAGCACGAGCCAATTTTGGTGGGTTTGACATCGTATGTCTTGACGGACGATCTACAATTGCAAATTAAAATCCTTGAGTGATTGTCGAGCTTAAAACGAGCCAACGAAGAATTTTAATTTGGAATTGGTGCAGGTAGGGATCAAACATGCCAAACGACCGATGGTTATCGTAGGATCATGCAAGTGTCTAAGAGTTGCAATAGAGATTGCAATCGGTAAAATGGTTACCGGCCTAAATAGCTCCATGAAGTGATCCGCGGCAAACCCGTCATGGATTGGGGTGAAATATGGTTCTTAGCCCTTGTTGAAATAAATTGTTTTTCGGAACGTTATGGGTAATTATTTTAACGAGGATTAAATAAAACTAACTAATTTGTGTACTCTATTTACTCTAGGATGTCGAATCATAATAACACCACGTCGAACTTTTCACTTCGTATGTTCATAGAAAGGGAGAAACTCACGGGAGTAAACTTTGTTGACTGGCTTGGGAAATTGAGAATCGTCCTACGTGCCGAGTCTAAGTTGCACATCCTTGAGGAACCGCTTCCTGAACCACCTGCTACCAATGCGGCTTGGGCTGTCCGATACACGTATGAAAAGCGTGTTAAGGACACACACGATGTTGCCTGTCTCATGTTGTCAACTATGAGCTCAGAGTTGCAAAAGCAATTCGAGCACATGAGTGTGTACGACATGATTAACAAGCTGAAGGATATGTTCCAACAGCAAGTTAGGCAGGAACACTATGAGTGTGTTAAAAGTCTAGCCGGTTGTAAGATGCGGGAAGGCAGGAGTGTAAGTGCCCATGTTTTGAAGATGAAGTCTTACATGGACCAATTGGAGAGACTTGGATTTCCTATTGAGAGGGAGCTTGGTATGAATTTCATACTTCAGTCCCTGCCCGCATCATATGATCAGTTTGTTATGGACTATCATATGCATGAGA
Organism: Pulicaria dysenterica; assembly: GCA_947179395.2. Lineage (NCBI taxonomy): Eukaryota > Viridiplantae > Streptophyta > Magnoliopsida > Asterales > Asteraceae > Pulicaria > Pulicaria dysenterica. The sequence continues at coordinate 12,530,938 of OX359291.1, forward strand.
TGGTAAAATCCATAGATGAACTGCATGGAATGTTGAAGACTGTAGAGTCTAACATGTCCAAGTATGGTTCAAACTTATCCATTCCCGGTTTTGGTTTAAAGGAACGACAAGTTGAGAAGAAGAAGAAATCGACCCTGCATGAGAAGGTTGGAGTATCCAAGCTTTCTTTGGGCATAGAGTCTTTGGACATTGATCATGTGTCGAAGGAGACTCAACAAGGGGTGGTTTGCTACTTATGCGGAAGATTTGGGGATTGGGGCCGTCATGCCTGCCCTTCGTGCCGAGAGGAAATAAAACTTCTCAGAAAAGAGAGTTAATTTTCCCACTTGAGGTACATTCATGATTATACTTCATTGCTATTCCTTAATAAGCTGAGTTGTTAACTCGAGCTATAAGCCTCACGTTTGTCACAAATTTATTTTGTTACAAAGTGTAGGTCTGTTCGTTGCAAGAAGGAAGAGCTTGAAGAACCGGATCTCTGAAGAGGAAACCCTGTTGATGATCTGGTGAAAGGCAGGCATAAAACATGTATTCAATGGGATTGGTATACATCAATTTCGTGAACCAAGTCCTCAATCTAAAACTCAACATGATGGTCACCTGAGCATCTGATGAGATTTGACGAGAAAGAGTCCTTTGCTTATCAATCTCATAATTTAAAATTATTCAGTCTACATTCAGTGGGAGATGGATGAATCTTGAACTAAATTGATGCTCATATATATATATATATATATATATATATATATATATATATATATATATATATATATATATGTATGTAGTTCATCTGAGTGTTGGATAATTGTTTCCTAGACTACGTAAAACAATATCCAAAAGCATTCAAGTGGAAGAACGTAAAACTTAAATAAGAGACCTGATGTTGGCACTAGCATCTAATTAGCATAAAGATGTTGGTAAAACCTGACAATATCCATTGCTTCTTTAAAACTGATGGAAGTCAAGAAGGCTGTTTAGATATGAGGTTGTCATATTATAGTAACAGCAACTTGATGGTGAATCATTGTGAGGTCACCATTCATCAGAAGAACATAGTGGGCCCAGAGTTCACTAGTGAATATAAGAAGGGAATGGTATATATAGATGTAACCTATTTGCTGCATCCAAGTACTTGACTTGGGTTAATCCCATACCAAAGGTGTAATCCAAGAAGGGTGAAGGGACTAACTAATATGCAATAGCAGACAACTTCAAATACCGACTAGTGGCAAAAGATTTCATATTAATCATATGGAAACTTGTCCTAGTGGCTATGTTGAAGATAATTTGGATTAAGTGAAGTATTGTTGTCGCTTTTCGGAAACAAGTAAATTCATATGGACGTGAGAGACCAAGATCCTTCACAGGACTAAGCTGAGGGAATGCTTAAGGCATTTTCCGAGGGTATTACACATCCTTAATATCCAAATTAGGTCTGCAACGACGGGTGAGTGCTTTGTGATAAGACTTGCATCTTATGGCTATAATCTTGCTTTAATAGAAAGTCATTGAGATGAGTTTTCTGGAAAGCATAGATTAAGCTAATAAATTTGTCAGGGCTAGTGGGAGCTTTATGTGTTCCTAGTGAAATGTACTCAATGAAAATAATGTTCTAATTTAGGGTTGTTGTCAACCTATTGTTGGAATTATTGTTCCACGAGTACAAATAGGAAATATAGAGTAAAGTGGATTCTGAAATTCAAGAAATACTGAATTATGTTCTTGATGTTCGACGAAAATAGATTTGTCTTGAGTAAGTATTTACTGTAAGACAATCTATACTAATAAGACTGTCGATTTTTAATCGAAGTTTTTAAGTATACAAAATGTGGTGTAGATACGACATTTAAATCCCAATGAGTGTCATTGACCCTATTGTGAACTTCGGTGACATTGAGGGTATGTCGACTCTAATAAACATGAGTGTCATTGATCCTATTGTGGACTTCGGTAACATTGAGGATGTGACGACTATGATAACCTTATGTATGATCTCTTTGATAAACACTACGAAAGTGGTTTAACAAGAGAATACAAAATAGTACAAAGGGATATCGCGTTGATGATCTCATCGTTAAGCCATTGTCAATTACTAGTGATGAATATCATACTAGGTATAATAGCATCGTTCATGCTAATGACTAGGCTTGAACATCGTTTTAGTAAATGTTTGATTGACTAATTAGCTTTGGGAACTGTAAGCAGTACTGCCACAGATGGTTGTATCGATATATAGTGGGGACTATATATACGCATGATGCGGTTACCTTCGTTGGTCTTTACTGTGTTTCATCTTAGCATGTTTAACCACTTCCCAGAATGTTTATACATTCTAAATTTCCACAGCCAGCCATTCTTCAAGGGAAGGAAGTTTGAATTAAGGCTGAGGTTAGGTGTTGGTTATGCATTGATCAAGGATTGAATGCATGAAACGCAACAGTAACCTGTGCTTGAAAGGAGTTTCAAGTGACTGGAAGACCCGCACCTGAGTTCATTTCATGGATCATGGTCACAAGTGACTCAGGATGATAATATCATTTCGTCCTTAGACCAGAGATACATGAGTATCCAAAGCACATATCTGCTTTATTTTGATTGCTTTCAAACGTAGTTCGTAACTGGATGCTATAAAGGAAGTTTTCAAATAAAGTATGATACGTATGGTGGAGCTACGTAGTCGAAGGGCTTTGTTCCTCTGTGTAGAGAGATATCCATAGGCCCCTCGATGATTGGGAGCTGACACAAAAAATAAGCATGACCATGCACAAGGAATATTGATTGAGAATCAGATATATCCTTAACTTTTGGTCACCACCAATCGAGATCGAGAAACATAATCGTGAACGATCTGAAGATTGACATTTTAATCCATGTCTCGTGCTCACAAGGATATCGCGAACAAAAGGATGTTTGATCACTTCTCTATTAGGTCATCCGATTATTATTTTGGATTTGGTTTTGTTCAGGATGACAAAACCCATACTGACTTCGGGGCAATGATGTTTTGCTAGAGGCCGCTCTTTGTCTGTGATTTCAAAGGTACGGTGTGTCATATGCACGTGGGAGTTTGTTGGGATATGTCCACAGACGCACGTACGCCATATGAATCATTACTAATGATGTATGGGCCTATTGGGTCACACACCGGGGATCAATCTCGACAACAACCTAAGTAGAGGGACTAATTTGGTCAAATTGCAAAAGGTTGGCGTACTGATGGAGTTAGCGGCTCTAACTTTAAAAGTTAGCGGCTCTATCTCCTAAAGGTTAGCGGCGCTAACTAGAACCCGATAGTGGCGCTAACTTTAATAGTTAGCGGCGCTAACTCTAAAAGTTAGCGGCGCTAACCTCTGTTAGATTGCATGCAACTTTTGCACCTTGCCTCCATTCTCCACCAATCAAAGTGAGGATCTTTTGGCCGGCTATTAGGGGTTAAAAGAAGTCCAGAGACTTCATTTGAATGTGTGGGAACATGTTTTTCTGTCAAGGGTATTCTCTCTTGCATAATACACACAAAAACACTCTCTCTTTTGAGAGGTAGTTTGAGGATTCTTGATGTGTTCTTGAAGAGAGAGTAAGGAGAGTTCTGGTTGTTGTTCCAGAGGTGGTTTCACGAGTTGAACACCACCGAAGGCTTGCTAGTACAAGGAGATTGGCGTATACCCGGGGTAGACTTCAATAGAGGGAGTCATTTTTGGCTTCTTTGTTCTTCACCACCATCTTCACCATTTCCAGAAGATTAATAAGGGTATAACTTCCTTTCTCTGTACTTTTCATATTGCGTTTTATTGATATGGAGTTTGGTACACTTTCTTGGGGTTTCCTTGTTTTATGCTTTATTATGTTGTACTATATGCATTTCTTGTTGTACCATGCTTCCGTTGCTTGACCCCGAAACCCCAACATGTGCTTCATTAACTTGTACCTTATGCTTTTGATCTTGTACCTTGCTTCCGCTGGTCGTTCTCGAAACCCCAACACTAGAAGGGGCAAGAGACAAGCTAAGAAAAGAAAATTTGATGTATCTCGAGTACTGTCTGATGTCACCTATGAAGTGCATGAACTATTTCCCCTTGCTCCGGGTCAATTTCAAATCTCTGCACCTGATATTATTCAAAGAAACATACAAGAAAAGCTGCAGAAAAAGCAAGACAAGATTCCGAGTGGCCTCTACCACCAAACTATGTGATTCCTACAACACCTCCTGTGTATACCGGTGACAAAGGCTTAGACAATAACAACATGTTTACCAGGGAAGCCATGCGTCAGCGGGTATGGAAAAGGTACTTTGTTAATGCTGCTTATCTTGAAGACAGAATCCCTGATATCTACAGCAACGAAGTACAAGAGCTCACACCTCCAGAGCTGAGGAGCTTGGATGATCAACAAAGAAGGAGATATGAAAACATCCTTAATGAAACCAAGTCCCCGAAGCAAGCTGTCATGTTTGACTACCCGATTGTAGAAGTCATCAATGTTTTCACCGGGGTTTCTTTCAATTATAAGTATGCAATCTACATGGTAAAGCGAGCTCACGGTGGAAAGATGCAACTCAATGAAGCCGATCTGAGACATGTGAAGATCCATGACATCACATTTATCTATGATACATTGTCTCGGAAGACGGGCAATACACTAGATGAACAATTCAGGAGATCTCAACTGATGAAATATATGAGAAACTTCATAAGCTTTGTTGAGGATAATGACATGCAACTTGGTGCAGAAAACAACTATCTCAAGGTCAATCTTCTGAAGCCGAACCAGAGTCATCATGATCTTGATCAACTTGAAGAATTGACCTCAATCTATGAAGGCCATCCGAACTTCAAAGGAGATAGAGGTGTCGTCTTTCACAATCAAAAGAGAGAAAAGATATTTGTCCGAATGGATGAATGTATGGCCTACTCAGACGGCACCTTGAAAATTCTGCACTACTCACTTCAAGAAAAGGTGTGGGCTGCTCGAAATGAACTGACCGAAGAATATCAAAGACAAGCCTTCAGGTCAATAGAGCAAATGAAAATCACAGTGGAGAATAGGAAGCAAATCAGACACTGGCAAGTGACACTCGGGATTCGCAACAAGTCTATACATGACGCTTAATTTTATTTCTTGTTGTGAATCGTTGCACACCTCACTTAGAGGGAGATTGTTAGATATGTAAAAGTGAGGGTGCAATATGTAATTATTGTAAACATTGCCTTAGCATATATAAGGCTTTGGCTCTTCTAAGAAATACAAGCTTTGCATATTTTCACCTACTTGTGTGTGTTTTTCTCTCTACTCATCGACTCACTCTCTCTAACCGAATACACTACACATACATTCTCTAAGCATTGCTTCATCCATAAACATACGGGACGACGAACCGAGAAAATACGGACTAGAAACTTCTATTTCAGTCGAACTTGTTGAAGTAGTTGAAGCAGACATTGTTACTTGAAGACGAATTTTGTTAATCTTGTGATTGATTGAGCAAAAGAAGAAGAATCACAACAGATTCAAGACTTTGAATGCGGAATTTTGGGCTAACAAAAATTAGGGCTAGAAAAAATGGGAAAGAGATTGAGAGATAGAGATGATTGAATAAGTAATCGAGCATGAGATGAGGATCAAAACATGCTCTGATACCATGTTGAAGATCTGATAAGAGACACACACAGAGAAATGAAAGAGAGAAAGGGAAAAAGATTTGGGGGAAATTTTTGTATATCCATTAATTCAACAGAGATCTCAATATATACAACATAATAAAAGAAAGCTACTAACTTTCTAACTAACACAATGGTGACTTGTCAAAGCTACTTATCAGAACATAAAATAATCCAATACTCTTTTCCAAAAAGAAACAAGGGAGCTAAAAGAACTACCAGCTACAAAAATCAACCTTTCTTTATTCATGCATCTTTTTCTTTGTTTCGAGTTCGTATATGCATGGAAATTAAGCTTGATTTAAACGTCTCCGATCCAGCCCACAGGTCTAACCAGAATTTGACATCTCTTGATGAGCTAATATGCCACTGAAAGAGGTTGACTAAAGGAACATTAAAGTGTTCAAAGTCATGGCGAATCTTCATTATGTTTCTCCAAACGTTTAACTCTTGGCCACAATTCATGCTACCCGAAATACCACCGTTTACTCCATGAATGGCCTTAATAACTTTGCACCATAGGCTGTCATTTTTTGTTCGAAACCTCCACCACCATTTACTTAGAAGTTCTAAGTTTTGATCTTTTAGAGAGCCAATGCCTAGCCCTCCTTGAGTTGTCCCATCCGTCACTTTAGACCACGCCACCCAGCTAATTTTGTTCTTATTTTCGGAGGATCCCCAAAAAAAGCATCGTCTCATTTTTTCAAGACAATTAATAATTTTCTAGGGGGTGCGAAAAAGAGAAAAGAAATACAAACTCAAACTGCCTAGCACAGATTTGCAAAGGGTCAGTTTACCTCCCGAGGAGATAGAGTCAGCTTTCCACGTCGATCGAAAACTTATGTTGAAATATGTCGATAACCGGAGACTATGATTCCAACTTTTTCATGCTAGCTCCAGCTGGAAAACCCAAGTATGAAAATGAATCAAATTAGCCATTTCATTTATTTCGTGATCGTGAACCCCTGCTCCATATATGCAGTTTTTTTTAAGTTGATTTTTAGGCGTAAAACAAGCTGGAAACAACGTAATAATCGTGCAATATTAAGGCCATTAATTGAGGACCAGTCTCCAATGAAGATAACATCATCTGCATTTGCATTTGCATTTGCATTTGCAGATGTGAGAGGATGGGACCATTTTTAAACAATTGAAGTCCTTGGAAAACACCTTTTTCGACTAATTCTTTCATAACAATGTTCAAACATTCAAGCTGCGATAATAAATGGAAAGAGCGCCAAGGGGTCACCTTGTCTAACGCCCACCTTTGGGATAAATTTTAACGTTGGTGACCCGTTATTAGGATTGAAGATGAGGCAGAAAATAAGCATCCTTGAATCCATTTTCTCCATTTGATGCGAAAACCCATTTGATCCAAGACGTCATCAAGAAAAGACCAATTTAACGTATCGAAAGCCTTCTCGAAATCCACTTTTAGCATCATTATTTTCCGCTTTTCTTTTTTTTTTTGTCCATGATAAACATTCACTAATAATAAGAGGACCATCAAGTATATTCCTACCTTCAATGAACGCCGTTTGCTCTTTACTGACAAGATCCCCGATAACTCCTTTTAAACGATTGGCCAATATTTTTGCAATAACTTTGTAGAAATAACCAATAAGCGAGATGAGTCTGCAATTAAAGAGATGAAAGAAGCATTACACCCTTTCTCGATAACCACCCGATGATTCAAACTGCTTGATCGCCTATAAAATCCAATTTATGGTCCCAAAAGGTTTTAAAAAAATTCCATAGTGTAACCGTCTGGACCCCGGGGTTTTCTCGCTAGCGCTTGATTTCTTCCATCAATATTTTAGCGTCTAACATGTTACTTTGGACCATTGAAATTTTTTTGAATTTAACACTTATGAAGGATGCCCTAATCTATGATTGAATTGCAAAATTCTTCTCAAAGAAATTGAATGCTTCAGCTTTGATTCTATCCAAGTACTCATTCCCCATTTATTGTTTTGCCTAGGATGTTATTAAATCTTCTCCTTTGGGGTTTATCATGCCATGAGTTCTCGTCACCATCTTTTGTTAGAATTAAATATTGTATAAAATAAAAGACTGAATTCTAGGTGATGTTTGTACAAACTAGAAGGACTAAATATGTAAATACCCTTAGGGGTATATAAGCCAAATGACTAGTTGTCATTTGGTGGACTTTGGCATAATCTCAACCTTATGTGTGTGTTCTTCATGGTGTTTTTACATTCTGTCTACATCTTATAGATTATTGTCCATTGTTCCATCCTTAGATCTTGATACCTGAACCACTTGGGACCATCAAGTGGTATCAGAGCCTGATTAGGATTGATTTGAGTAGTTTTGATCAAAAATTTTGAAGCATTTTGCTGAAATTTTCGGAATTTTCGGAACTTTTTGAGATGGAAATTTCAGAAAATCGCAGAAAATTCATACGAGCTCCGTTTGAGCTGATTTTCGGATATGTTGTTCTTCTTGATGAAAGGAACATCCTGTTAAAATTTCATGCAAAAACTCCTTACGGTTTGAGAGAAATCTAAATTTTCGTTTTCTGGGTTTTTCATGTGTTCTTCACGATTTTTGCCCAAAATCGAGATTTTTGATACTTGTTTTCGAGTTTGGAGTACATAAAAAGTGTTTGTGGAAGTGGAGATGCATAGATCTGAAGAGAAAACTCGATTTGGATGAGTTTTTAAAAATCATGTTCTTGGTGTTCTTGATGAATTTCCTTCGAATCCGTGGGTTTTGATACATATTTTCGAGTTATGAGTTCATAAAAAGTGTTTGTGGAGGTGGAGTTGTGTAGATCTGAAGAGAAAATTCGATTTTGTTGAGTTTCAAATTTTGTGTTCTTGAGTGGAGCTTAAGGAATAGGATGAAGTTAGTTGAGTTTGATCTTATTTGGATGTGTTAGTGTGTGAAAAAGGTGTTTGTAGGTGTTTGTTGGATTCTGTCGGTCATTTTTGAAAGCTATCAGCCGTGACTAGGCCTAATCGCATGCTATAGCACTATTCTATCAATCGCACGCTATAGCACCAATCTATCAGCCGCGTATAGCCTATCAAACGGTTCTATCGCACTCTATTGAGCCACGGAATCGCACTCTATAGAACCATTTCTATCGCATTCTATTGACCGTGATTTTTTTTAAGAGGCAATCGCACGGTTCATGTACCTATCACACGGACCCTATCAAACTTTTCTCATCGGCCGCGTTTTCTGATACCCTGTCTAGTCTGTCATCGAGAACCACCCACTGACTTCATATAATTAGCTGGCACATGCACATCATTTACTTCATCGAGACCAGCATTTTATCTTCATTTTGTCGGCTTCTGCTTGTTTTATTAGTCAGACAATATTCTGCATATTCTCGAAAACATTTAATTAAATGTTTGTTACTCATTCTCGATAATAGGATTAATTTTACAAGTGCAGGATTTAATATTCATTGAGAACAGTAAGTAATTAAAAGTTCATTTTGGTGTATCCAAGGCTCTCATCTGACATAAGCATATTTGACTTAATTTTCTTTTCTTTTCGAGGGATACATTAATTGGTGGTGTCAGCTTTAATTTGTTTGAATATTAATATGGTAACAAATTAATAATTTGCTTCTCGTGAATTAAATTGTCTTGAATATTTCGTTTGTCAAACACAATTTATCGCGCTTATTGCTATATCATTGTTGTCGTAACTTTGTTGCCTTTCGTCAACCCGTTCTTAATTGCCAATATTATTGTTGCCGTTAATCAACTCGCTCTAAATTGATTTAAAAATCATTTTAGTTGATTAACTTTTTGATCAAATCAATTCAATCCTAAAACGATCATTATTTTTCACGTATCACGATGAATATTACAAGGATAACAATTCAAGAAAAGTTATCCAATTGGAGTGCAATGAACATTTTCATGACAAAAGATGAACAAATGTTACGAACAAAGTTGAATGAGATGTTTCTTTTATATGATGATTTGGTAGACGAAAATACCAAACTTGAATTAAAATCATCTAAACTTTGTAAGACGCATCAAGATTTATTGAAAAAGGATCATGAGAGTGTGAGCAAACTTCGAGCGTATAAAGCTGAAAATGAAAAGCTTTTGACTCAATTGTCTGAACTGACTGGAAAAATGCAAAAGCTTGATATAAATTGTCAGCTTAACGAAGTTTTGACAAGAGAGAATGACAAACTCATAGAGCAAGTGTCCACAGTGTCTGTGCAATTTCAACTTGTCGAACAGATATGTAAATCTTATGCAGTTGAACTAGAGCAGAAAACAACAGATATTGAGAATGTGCAGAACAAGATTAAAGAATTGACTCAAGCCAATGCCGAGTTGAACCAAAGGTTGTCTACTGTGTTGAAAAATGATGAAAAGATAATAGACAAACTGTGCATTGAAAAGGCTGAATTGAAGGACAACGTCACCAGACTTGAACAACAGATGCATGAGTCAATTCAATCCTATGTTCCTCGTTCAGTTTTAGAGAGGAAAATATCTGAACTGCAGATGGAACTGGACACTGAGAGAGAGAGAGTTTTGAGAATGAGAAGAAAGAATTCATGGCTAAAATTCTGAATGTTGAGCTTAGCGCAGCAAAACTTACTGAATCAACGAAGACTTCCGCTGACATTCTTAATTTTGATTCAGTTTCACATTGTAGTAGCCAGTCTAATTCTTATTTCTCTATTGCAGGTTCTGATTATTCAGTCAAAGATTTCACCAAAGCGTCAAATGCTGTAAAGACTCCTAAGATCACTATCTCTGTTGGATCTTCTCATCCAGTGAAATCACATTCAACCGCAACAACTAGCTCTTAAAACCAAAAGCCTAAATTTAAGCAAGCTGATTTCAGATATTCACAGAATACTTGCTATTCAAGTAGTTCTAAATCTAATGATTCTGTGATTACAGCTTCGAAAACGACTACATCATCCTGGATTGTAAAGCCAAAACCTTCTGAGACAACACCAAACATATCTAAATACAGAGTGAAGAAGGTTATCAAAGATGATGTTTCGTCACCTGCAATCCCAACAACAATGAGGATTCCACCAAAAGAGGCTCGATCTTCTAAGCCAAATCATATTCCTCACACCAACAACAGACGTAAATCTTTCTCTAACCCAAGACCAAATGGTGATTTTGTGCTCAAATCAGACATACAATATCCTTTTGTGGTTTACTCAGTCAAGCACCTAATCCGTCTATCCAAAGAGAAGATTTGTAAGACGTCAAGAGTAAAACAAGAGTTTGTTGTTAAGAATGGAATTCCTCAGTGGCATTCAGGACCATTGAATAGAAAGGTCCATAAACCTGTTATTGTTGAAAATACAAAAACATGGATGCCAAAAACTGCAACTAACAAATCTGGACCCGAAAGAAAATGGGTACCAATTTTTGTTAATCCGTTTTGCAGGTAAACAAACAAGGAGACATTGTTGGAGCATAATGAAGATCATTCAGACTGCAGTGAAGATCATTGTGTTCAGTGTGCTGATTAGAATTTAAAACTCAATATTTTCAAAGACGATGGAGTTTCCCTGCAATTCAATTACTATTTCATTCTGTTCAGCATTAGCCCGAGTCTAATGTCTGAGAAGCTTATTTTATGCAGTTTATCATTTCATGATATAGCTTGCTTTTTAATGGATTGTTTATTGCAGGGGAGCAAAATGTTTTTGTCTTCACCTAATTGATGAAAACAATTTTCATGCATCAATTTATGGGGAGTTTTTGTTTTTACTGTTTTATATCTTTTCAAAAACTCCAAAAGCATTCATATATTGAAAAGCCAAAAACATTATAAAATTTCAAAATACAAAAAGATTTGCTGCTTTTAATTTGTTGTTACTTGTTCAAGAAGGTATTCACTCTTACTTGCTTCATTCTAATACCTTTCTTGATTCACTTTGTTGATCTTTTGAAAGATCGCCTTTCATTTCCGCGCTTTCATCTCATTATCTCATTGATATCCTTCCTTGTGTGCTAAATGTTTCATTATTTCTGGAAACCACTCATTCATCATAAATATTATTCAAGTGATCGAAATGGCACCATGAGTGAGGGAGTGTAGGCAATTTATACTCCTATGGTCAATCCAGAACCGAAAGGACCTGCCCCAGGAGCTCACCATAATCTAGAAAGAGATAGTAAGGGTTACTTACTAGGTCAACTAGGTGAGCAAAATCAGTTATCACGGGATACTGATTGGTGTGCAGAGGTAAAATGAAATTGAGAGGGGTGGAACAGGAGATGGGGTGCATCTGATCAAACAAATATCTTGAGCTTATTGTTAAATCATTTTGTGACATTATTGGTCAAATTCCCTGATTATTCATAATCTCTGATTGTTCAAATCATCCTTGACAATTCTTCTCAACATCGAATTTCTTGAATATCATTCTTGTTGTACATCACATGATTTCTCATTCCGGTTACGAATGATAACAAGTGTCCATATGTATCAAACAAACAGAGATACATACATCAAATTGGAAAGTTAGTTTGAGGGAGAAGTTGAAAAATAGTTTGAGAGCCATGTGTGAGACAGGATCAAAAGAAAAGAAAGATCCTTACCAAATAGTATACATCTGGGTAGCCACATCTGCTACTGGATCTCATTCGTTGAGATTTGGTATTGAACTAGACATCATAGACCCAGTGATGCAATGCACTAACCCCACCCAGCTACTCGATTATCTCTTAAAAGATAATTGTTTCAACTTCACACGGAGAATTAACACATTTCTATTGACATCTCACTTGGAGATTGTTGATATTGAAATAAGGAGGGCAGCTACTCCGGTCCCCGACTTCTTTCATGCACTTATCGACTCTAGAGCTTATTTGAATATAAATTCCGTTTCTTAGGACACATGTTGGATCTGTAATGCATATTGTTGCTGCAATGGGATCCGGGTAGCTGACAAAGACTTCCCCAGCTTCGCTTAATCCAGTCTTTGCAACAGTAGAGAGGGCTGCGATGGCTTCGCTATCAACAATATTTATCTGAAAGAAAGAAACCAAGGTCAGCCTCGCCACGAGTGGATACTCGTGACCAAGCTCGGGCGTGAAAATTAGTAAAGGGGTTATGATGAGTTAGAGAGATAGAGCAACAAAAGAGAATGAGAGACCCCAATAGTATGAGGGAGAGGATTAGGGTTATACCGACCTGCTTCTCCTTGAGCTGGATGTTTACTTATATATAATGCCTAAAGTCAAAGGGCACTCCTTTTATCCAACGGTCTATCCGATGTGCCCTCTGCAGCTCCAGGTCTAGTCAGAGCCGAAAGTGACTTTTCCTGTCCTAAAGTTGTGGCTTCTTTCTGCTGCGTTCCCTTTTTTGTTGTCTAGCTGTTGTTGTTATTTTACTCGTCTGACCGTATAGCTGGCTTGTCGTTTGACTTATTATCCTTTCATCAAAAAATGGTTTTCGCCTTCCTGATATTGTTAATCTGAAGGTCAAAGGTTACCTTGTTTTGTTCTCCTTCGCCACTATTTGCGAAGCGAAGCCGGCTATACGTCATCAAGCCCCCCAGTCTGGTGTCTCTATGTTCAAATAAATATGCCAGACTTAAATTTTCATATAAGGCCCTACTATTCCACGTGTTAATTGACACTTTCAGCTTCTTTCTGTTGTATCTGCGTTTTCCGACAGAAACGTACACAGTATTCCTTTATAACCAGAATATTAATGCTTGTAGCGGTTATGGGGAAAAATAGGTGGCGGTTGTGGAGAAAGCAGAGGGAGAAAGAAAATAGAGGGAAAAAGAAATACCTGGATGACACGTGGCCTTACCCTATCTACATAATAGGCGGCGGTTTTTGAAATTTTGGGGGACCCACGGGTAACCTCCTTTATCCGTTTTCATCATTGCCCTCTTAAATAGCCACCGACCCCTCATTATGTCATTTCAACCTTTCCATCATCCTCCGTTTTCCTCTCTCTAGAAACTTTCTTTCCTGTCTCCGACGAAGAAAATCCGCCGCTGTGTTCGCCGGTATCACTTCGTTGGTTCCCGTTTTTTCCAACAAATTGAACATTTTCTCATCAGGTTCGGATTTTTACCCTTACTTTTACCTTTCTCGTACGTTATTGCAATTGATAATGGCCTCCTGGAAAAATAACCTGGCGGTTTCGTATAGTGATGTTACCGGCGAGGAGTTTTGCGAGTTTATTGATAAGTTTGGCATTAGTAGTGTGTATGACCCTAAGATTCCGTCGCCTGATCTTCACATTCGTCAATCCCCTCCAGGGTATTTCGGGTTGTACTTGAAGCATTTCGAATTTGGGAATGTCCGATTCCCCTTTTCGAAATTTTATCTTGATATTCTTGAGTATTTTGACTTGCATCTGTCTCAGTTTGTGCCGCTTGGTTCCTTAAAAGTAATGTGTTTTGAGTTGAAGTGCCGATCTTTGGGTATTACTCCTACCGTACCCTTGTTCCGAGCTTTTTTCAAAACCGCTCGGACTGGTGACTGGGTGACAGTTGAAAAGAGGAAGTTGCCAGATTCACCGTGTATGCCTGATGTTTATCCCAACTGTCGCAACTGGAAGGAGAAGTTTATTTGGATTCGAAACGAGTTTGTTCCTCGAAAGATGACTTGGACTGACTCCAAGGTGTCCTTGAGTGACCCTGTGCCTGAGGGTTCTGAAATAAGCAAAGAGCATTGCCAGCTGCTGATGGACAAGGTCATGTATGGTCGTACTCTACCGGAAGCAGTGGTGGTGGTTGGGGGAATTAGCCTGAAATGGCCTCACTTGAAGAAAAAGCCTGTTTTTCTTGTTAAGGGGAAGGGTATGAGAGATTAATTCGTGTCTTCGTCTTTGTACATGTGTGTTTATGTCTTTGTGCTTCGCTTTGTATTGCTATTTATGTCCTTCGCGAGTGCGTCAAACTCGATGCGTTATTTCTTTGTTCATACATGTTTGTATATATATATATATATATATATATATGTTCTTGTTTAGACTGCTTATCTTGCTTTGTTTTGTTGTTTGTTTGATCAGAGATGGGACTTGCTGGATTACTGAACCTTGCTTCGTCAGAGGAGTATGAGGTTGTCCTGGAGGACGATGAGGGTGTAGACTTTCAATCATAAAATACGAAAAACTTGGTTATTTCCGATCAAGTGGTAGCTCCTGGTTCGCAACCACCTGCGGACACTGCATCTCCTTCTAATCCTCAAGCTGCTGTCCGTTCTGCCTCCTCTAGATCTCAGGCTGTTAGAAACCCGATAGCTCCAACTTCTGTGAAGAGTACCACCCCTAAGGTTGCTTCGCCTTCAGCGAGTTTGAAACCTGTAACGGCCGTTACCCTGTCGACTGCTCCACCTAAGTCACGGGTGAAGCACTGTGCCAAGGTGGCTGCTTCGCCAAAAATAGCGAAGGGGGCTGACGGGCAAAACCGACTCAAACAGGCTTGTGAAAGTCGCAGTCGAGCTACCAAAAGCTTGAAGGGGAAAACAGCTGATGAATCCGTATCCGTTTCGAGTCAAAGTAAGAAGGACAAGTCTGCTCCATCCTCGACGAAGTCTTCCTTAAAACGGCCCGTGGAGGATGTTCAAGGCTATGGCATTGGAAAGAAAATCCGTATGGAGGATTATGACGAACCACCTTTGTCAATGGATCAGACCTTCGAAACGGATAGCGAGGATGGGCGTTCTGATTCTTCTACTTCGCGATATGTTCCACCTACTGATGAGATAGGTGAAGCTATCTTTGTACCCCAGTTTCGTCGGGTGAATAATACGTCTTTGCTGGATGACATTGTTGTTTGTCGTGATTATTAGTATAACTTTGCCACCCCTGCGGAAGCTCATCGTGCGCGGCGTCAATCTCATACTGATTTGTGTAATGAGACAGCGCTCTGCTCCGCTCGTTTGAATGTCAATGTGCCTGAGCTTAGGCTTCGTTTCATAGCTGTTCATAACTAATGTGTAAAGAAAGGTCGTGCTATCAAGCGCCTACGGGCGCAGCTGAAGGAGGTGAAAAGCAAAGATGGTGATACCTCAAAGTTGAAAGCATCGGAGGTTGCCTTGTCGAAGAAAGTTGCCTTACTGGAGAAAGACATGGTTGATATGACTTTGCTTCGCTCCGAGCTGTTGGAGGAGAAGAAAAAGAATGACGCTTTGGTCCTTGAAAAAGCTGCTTCGGAAAAACTAAGTTCCGAAAATGATGAGCTTCGCAAGCGTGTAGAGGAGTTGGAGCTGGAGAGAGGTTTGCTGGTCAAGGAAAGAGTGGCGTTATCAGAGGAGAAATCTTCTCTTGTTGAGTCTATGCATGTTGTGAAGGAAGAAAAGGCATGGCTGGTGGCCGAGGGCATAAAGATGTTTGTTGGGAAACTTCGTGAGAGTCTCGAGTTCGGAGAACCCCTAGCTGCTATTCAGAAACAAAGCTATGCGGTTGGTTACCACAGGGGGTTGATCAAAGGTGAATGTTATGGTAAGCAAGGCAAGCCCGTTACTCGCTCTTCCAACTACAAGCCGGATGCTGAAGCGCACCTGAATCAGATGTTGAGTGACTTTGATAGTGTTTCTTTTCCCTATTTGGAGGAACTGTCTCGCCATGCTGATGAGCCGATTGAAGTCCTCAAAGGAATCGAGCCTGTTCGTGCTACTATTGCTGGTGTCCCCCCTGTTGGTGCTGGAGGTTTTTCGGATCAGTCTTCGGTGTCTATTCGTCCATGATTTTTAGTGGCTTTGTGCCTGCATCCTTTATTTTGATAAACAATTATGCTATCGTCTGTATTTGCTTAAACAATCTTTATGCTTTGTTTTGTGATGTGGTGAATCATCATGCACTAGGTGATGTCTACCAACGTCTTATTTTGGCATTCGTATGATGCATTTGACTTTAACTATGAATTTGGTATGACTTTGACATTTGTTGCCGAGGATTAATGTTCTAGCTTTGCATGTGCGTATTTATGTGTTATCGTTTTGTCTTTGTTGATAACCGTATGTTAACATATTGCTTATATTTGTGAATGCCAATATTGGTTTATTGTGTGCACATTTTGAGATGGCCAATAATATGGTCCTACCTCTGTTTCAAACCCGTGTGATTCATGCTTATATGTTTGGCTTAGCTAAGGCCTTGCATGCTTTATGGGTGGGCTGTTGTGAGCCTATGTCTTATGTATTTTGTATTTGCATTATGTTGTTATGCTTGTATGCGTATGCATGTGTGCATTATGTCAGCTTTTGCGAAGCCAAAGTTTTCATTCAACAAAATGGGCTTTTCAGCCATTGTTACAGGGAGAAATGGGGGTTATACTCTCGATTAAGCACTATTACAAAGTGTTAATGGTCGACAAGTGACCCAAAAGTATTGTAATCTTATGTTTAGTGTGTGGCCCGAATAACAAAAGTGGGCCGTTTACTAGTGCGAAGGTGTCCTTCACCTAGATGTAAGCACGCTTTAAATTTTCCACATTCCAAGTTCTGGGGAGAACCTCTCCGCATAGGTCCTTCAAAACATACGAACCATTCCGGTGTGCCGTGACCACCTGGTAGGTACCCTCCCAGTTGGGTCCTAGTTTGCCTTGGTTCTGCACTCTGCTTGCTTCGTTTTTTCTCCACACAAAATCCGTAGGTTTAAATCGGTTGTGTTTTACTTTGCTGTTGTAATATCGCTCTATCTTGCTTTTGTATTTGGCCTCTTTGATGGCTGCCAATTCTCTTCGCTCCGTCAGGGCGTCTAAGTTGAAGCAAATGATCTCTTCGTTTTCCGCTTCTGTTTGTGGAATTGCGCTTCTGTAGGTTGGCATTCCTATTTCTGGTTGAATAATTGCTTCGGTGCTATACGTTAAGCTAAACGGAGTATCACCATTGCTAGTTTTTAGCATCGTCCGGTGTGCCCATAGGACGTGGCCTAGATGCTCGACCTAACTTCCTTCTTCTGCTTCCAGCCTTGCTTTAATCCCTTCCACCAAACTTCGATTCACCCTTTCCACCTGTCCGTTCGCTTGTGGGTGAGCGACGGAGGTGAAATTTTGCTGTATATGCCAGAGCTTACACCAGGCCTTGAATGGGTTGTCCGCAAACTGCTTTCCGTTATCTGTGATTATTTCTCGTGGCAAGCCAAAACGGCATACTATGTGATCCCATGCGAAACGTTCCACTTGCAAACCTGTAATTGAAGCCAGGGGTTTCGCTTCGCACCACTTTGTGAAGTAATCTATGGCTACCAACAAAAATTTCAGTCGTCCTGGTGCTTCGGGGAAAGGACCCACGATGTCCATTCCCCACTTCCTGAAGGGCCATGCTGCCATAATTGAAGTCATATTCTGCTTCGGCCGTCTGGGTATTGGGGCGTGTTTTTGACAAGGTTGGCATGTTTTGACCTCTTCGAAAGCGTCGGTGTGCATGGTTGGCCAATAATATCCTAGCTGCATTGCCTTAGCGACCACCGACCTTGCCCCTGCCTGTAGCCCACATGATCCTTCGTGAATCTCCCGTATTACATAATTGGCTTGTAACGGGCCCACACACCTTAGCAACGGGCCCAAGTATGACTTTCGGTATAGGACATTGTTTATCAATTGGTATTTTTGAGCCTCTGCTTCGAGCTTTTCCTTTTCGTTTCCTTCTGTTAGTATCTCTCCTTTTAGATACTTCACAATGGGAGTCATCCATGTGTCTCCTTCATCTTCCACGATGGCATTTATTTCCTTCATCTCCACTGACCTATGCTGGAGGACTTCCACTAGCACCTCTTTCGTCAAGTGGTTGAAGGTTACCGATGCCAGCTGGCTTTCTTGTTTTTACTTCGCGGAATCTGCTTTACCGTCCATTTTTTGAAATTCTGTAATGTCTCCTTTGCTATAATCAAGTATTTCATCATGGATTCCTCTTTTGCTACGTAGGATCCATTAATTTGGTTTGCTACCAACATAGAGTCTACATAAATCTTTAGTTCCTCAATCTTCATTGTTACTGCTAGCCGGAGCCCAGCAAGGAGAGCCTCGTATTCCGCTTCGTTATTCGAGGCCGAGAAATCAAAGCGAAGAGCGTAGGTATACTCTGTTCCGTCGGGACTCATTAATACCAAGCCTGCCCCCGCACCTTCGACACTGGACGCTCCGTCCGTATATAATTTCCAAGCTTCATTTGCTTCGTTTCTAGGTGATGAGTCCTCTTTGTCATCTTTGCTTGTCTTGCCTCCGGATCTTAATTTTTCTTTTTCTTTGCTGAGGATCTCTGCTGGTGCCTCTTCGCTTTTGTCGAGCTCGCCATCGTTCGCTACCGTTGTTGCCTGTTCTACTTCGTTTGTCTCTGCCACGAAGTCTGCGAGTACCTGTCCTTTGATTGATGTAAGAGACTCGTAAGATATATCGTAGGCCCCTAACTCCACAGCCCATTTAACTAATCTTCCTGAGACATCTGGCTTTGATAGTATCGACTTTATTGGCTGACTAGTCAACACTCTTATTTTGTGAGCCTGAAAATATCTTTTTAGCCGCCGACTCGCGTGTATGAGACAGAGAGCTACTTTTTCCATGGAGGGGTATCTTAGTTCCGCATCACGGAGGACTCTGCTCACAAAATATATCGGCAGTTGCCGTTTGCCCCGTTCAGCCATCAAAACGGCACTAAGAGTTTCTTCTGAGGCTGCTAGATACATTATCAGGACCTCTCCTTCTTGCGGCGCTACTAGAGCAGGCAGGGTGGAAATAGTCTCCTTGATCTTCTGAAAAGCCTCCTCCGCCTCGCTCGTCCATTTGAACTTTTTCTTTTCTAAACAATTCTGCATAGTTCTGAATATCGGTAGGGACTTTTCTGCTGCCTTCGCTGTATATCTATGTAGAGCAACGAGTTTTCCGTTCAAACTTTGAACTTGCTTGAGTGTTCTTGGCGACTCAAGCTCCATTACCGCCTTTGTCTTATCTGGGTTTGCTTCGATTCCTTGAGGAGTTATCATGTGTCCCAGAAATTTACCTTTTTCCAAACCGAATGAACACTTGCTCGGGTTCAGCTTCATATTCACTTTCCTAAGGTTCGTGAAGGTCTCTTTGATATCTTTCAACAAACATTCCTCTGAGTTACTTTTAATCACGATATCATCTACGTATGCTTCAATGTTGCGCCCTATTTGACCTTCGAACATTCTGTCTATCAATCTTTGGTATGTCGCACCGGCATTCTTTAAACCAAAAGGCATTTTTGTGTAGCAATATACTCCTTTATCAGTGAAAAACGTTGTCTTTCCTTCGTCCTCCTTGGACATTTGAATTTGGTGATACCCCTTATACGCGTCCAAGAAGCATTTGAACCTGAACCCTGCCAAGGACTCCACCTTCGTATCTATTTCTGGTAGCGGATAAGGGTCTTTTGGACAAGCTCGGTTTAAATCGGTGAAGTCTATGCACATCCGCCAACTTCCGTCTTTCTTCTTCACCAATACGGGGTTTGCTATCCAACTTTGGTATTGCACTTCTCTAAGGATGCCGGCGTGTAGAAGCTTTTCTACCTCCGCACAGGCTGCTCTGCTCCGATCAGGTGCAAGCCCCCTTTTCTTTTGAATTACTGGCTTCTCGTATGTGGGGATCCCCAGTCTATGTTCTGCCACCTCCCTGGGTATTCCTGTCATGTCCTGAGGTGTCCAAGCGAAGACGTCTAGATATTCCCGGAGAATTATTTCTAGCTGCCTTTGACAGTCGGCTGATATTGTTCCCCCAACCTCTATGCTTTGCTCTGGGAAGTGAGGATTTATCCGTATTTTCCTCTCTTCCCTCTCCGTTCCTACTATGTGTCGCTTTCGCAATTCCCTTTCAATTTGTAAGCATTCTCGGACCTCTTTTCTTTCACTTCGTACGACTGCGATTCCTCGTGGGGTTGGGAACTTCATGACAGAATGGAGTGTCGATACAATGGCTCCTAGCTGGTATAGACCCGATCTTCCCAGTATGACATTGTACAAAGAGGTGGATCGGACTACCACGAACTTGAGATGAACCTTCCGATTGAGCGGTGGTTCGCCAAAAATTACCGGGAGTGTGATTTCTCCTAACGGCCAAGCTACTTCCCCCAAGAAACCTATCAGTGGGGTTGAGTTTTCGACCAACAGAGAGCGGACCCTTGGATGGAGTTTCTTGAAACAGTGTTCGTACATGATCTCGGAGGAGCTCCCACTATCTACAAAGATACGGTGTACCTCATAACCTGCTATTTCCCCCTTTACAATGACGGGTCCTGGTGACAACACTTCGTCACACTTTGAAGTGAACTCTATTGCTTTGTTCATCCACTCGAACTCCTCTTCACACTTCCTTTTATACCTGCTTTCTGCTGTAGAAGACACCATTAGTATCTCCCTTTCCTTGCCATCTCTCTGCTGTGGTTGGCGCGCTCCTACCTTATTGTGATTCTGCCTTATCTCTTTTAACAAGTGGGACAGCTTTCCCGATTTGATGGCTTCGTCGATCTGTTTCTTGAGTTGATAACAGTCATTGGTGTCATGGCCCCTGTCTCCGTGAAACTCACAATATCGATCGAAACCTTTTTTTTCAGGAGCACTCTTTATCGGCTTTGGTGCTAAGAAACTTTTACTTACGTCTTCGGTAAGCAGGATCTCGTGTGGGGTTTTGGACATAGGTGGGAGTATTGGCTTCCCATCTCCTCCTCGGGCGTACGGAGATCCTCTCCCTTCGCTTCGTCTTTGATCGACAAAACTCCCACTGCCTCTCCTGTATTCAGGGACGAATTTACTTTCAAAACTGGGTTTGTAATTCCTCCTTGGGGAAGGTTTCCATAGCGAAGCTTTGGGTGACGGAGCCCCTTTCTTCCATGTTTCGCTCGTATATCCCACAGCCTCTTTTCCTCTGATATATGCTCTGCATCTTTCCATCGTTTCATCTAGCGTCTTCGGCATGTTGTTACAATATTGCTCCACCAACTCCTTGCAGTTCGTACCATGTATGAAACCAGAGATCTTCATGGTTTCATCTACCCCTCTTATTTCTTGGCACTCTTTGAGGTATCTTCCCATAAACGTCCATAGGGTTTCAGTGTCTTTTTGCTTAATATTGTGAATCTCTATGGGATCCCTAGTATGTCTTCTTTGCTGCATGAAGTTCGCTAAGAAACGTCTTCGCAAGTCTTCATAACTGTCTAAGGATTCATTCGGGAGGTGTTCGAACCACACTCTGGCTGGTCCGATCAGGGTTTGCGCGAACATGTGACACCAAACCGGCATCGACCATAATTCCACCTCCGCAGCTCCTTCGAATATCTTCAGATGGTCTTCTGGATCCGTTCGCCCTTCATACGTCTTAACATGACTTGGCATCTTTATCTTTTTAGGGAAACGGAAATGAGATATTCTTCTGGTGAACTTGGTACTTTCCTTCGGTCTGTAGGGTTGCGTTAGATCGTCTTCTTCCTGTTCTTCTTTTTCCTCTTCGCTTCGCTCCTCGTCTTCATAGCTTTGTAGGGTAGGGCGCCTCTCCAGGCCTATGATGTTGCTTCGAGACCTCGGGGTAGGGTTTCCGTCTAGTTGGTTTCGAAACAATCTTCGTCCTACCATCCCCGTTGCTCCGGGTGTGTCCTGCATCATCCTGGCTTCCAAAGTTCTCGATGATTGCTTCGCTCTTCTTTCAGTGGCTTGTTTCGCTTGCAGGTTAACAGAACGTAGTTCTTTTTCATGTTCCTCCATCAATTCCCTGACGAGTATATAATTGTTTCGAATGAAGTTACGGGTATCTTGCAAACCATTCCCGAATCTGTAATTAGGTATAGGACCCCCAACTGGTGTTATTCGGGTGGTCAAGGTGGTTGAGTCAACAGGTGTGTGCCTTGGTGAGATTTCTGAAAGTGCTGCTTGCAAAAGAAGCGAAGGGGTCCCTTCGGCAAAAGGTTCTTCTTCTTCTGATAAAGGGGATGCTGGCATTCCGTCAGCGAATGATACTTCGTTGTTTGTGGAAGTTTGCCCCGTTGTTGGGTTTGGTATGTTTTGAGTGGTGAGGGTTTTTGGGTCTGTGTCGCTAGGTACCTCCCTAGCTTCCATCCCTCCGACTCTCTTTTTCAACAGGATGAACCGTGCTCAAAAGTGAAGCTTACGAGGGTGACCAGAACACGGTCCCACGGATGGCGCCAATGTTGCTGCAATGGGATCCGGGTAGCTGACAAAGACTTCCCCAGCTTCGCTTAATCCAGTCTTTGCAACAGTAGAGAGGGCTGCGATGGCTTCGCTATCAACAATATTTATCTGAAAGAAAGAAACCAAGGTCAGCCTCGCCACGAGTGGATACTCGTGACCAAGCTCGGGCGTGAAAATTAGTATAGGGGTTATGATGAGTTAGAGAGATAGAGCAGCAAAAGAGAATGAGAGACCCCAATAGTATGAGGGAGAGGATTAGGGTTATACCGACCTGCTTCTCCTTGAGCTGGATGTTTACTTATATATAATGCCTAAAGTCAAAGGGCACTCCTTTTATCCAACGGTCTATCCGATGTGCCCTCTGCAGCTCTAGGTCTAGTCAGAGCCGAAAGTGACTTTTCCTGTCCTAAAGCTGTGGCTTCTTTCTGCTGCGTTCCCTTTTTTGTTGTCTAGCTGTTGTTGTTATTTTACTCGTCTGACCGTATAGCTGGCTTGTCGTTTGACTTATTATCCTTTCATCAAAAAATGGTTTTCGCCTTCCTGATATTGTTAATCTGAAGGTCAAAGGTTACCTTGTTTTGTTCTCCTTCGCCACTATTTGCGAAGCGAAGCCGGCTATACGTCATCAAGCCCCCCAGTCTGGTGTCTCTATGTTCAAATAAATATGCCAGACTTAAATTTTCGTATAAGGCCCTACTATTCCACGTGTTAATTGACACTTTCAGCTTCTTTCTGTTGTATCTACGTTTTCCGACAGAAACGTACACAGTATTCCTTTATAACCAGAATATTAATGCTTGTAGCGGTTATGGGGAAAAATAGGTGGCGGTTGTGGAGAAAGCAGAGGGAGAAAGAAAATAGAGGGAAAAAGATATACCTGGATGACACGTGGCCTTACCCTATCTACATAATAGGTGGCGGTTTTTGAAATTTTGGGGGACCCACGGGTAAACTCCTTTATCCGTTTTCATCATTGCCCTCTTAAATAGCCACCGACCCCTCATTATGTCATTTCAACCTTTCCATCATCCTCCGTTTTCCTATCTCTAGAAACTTTCTTTCCTGTCTCCGACGAAGAAAATCCGCCGCTGTGTTCGCCGGTATCACTTCGTTGGTTCCCGTTTTTTCCAACAAATTGAACATTTTCTCATCAGGTTCGGATTTTTACCCTTACTTTTACCTTTCTCGTACGTTATTGCAATTGATAATGGCCTCCTGGAAAAATAACCTGGCGGTTTCGTATAGTGATGTTACCGGCGAGGAGTTTTGCGAGTTTATTGATAAGTTTGGCATTAGTAGTGTGTATGACCCTAAGATTCCGTCGCCTGATCTTCACATTCGTCAATCCCCTCCAGGGTATTTCGGGTTGTACTTGAAGCATTTCGAATTTGGGAATGTCCGATTCCCCTTTTCGAAATTTTATCTTGATATTCTTGAGTATTTTGACTTGCATCTGTCTCAGTTTGTGCCGCTTGGTTCCTTAAAAGTAATGTGTTTTGAGTTGAAGTGCCGATCTTTGGGTATTACTCCTACCGTACCCTTGTTCCGAGCTTTTTTCAAAACCGCTCGGACTGGTGACTGGGTGACAGTTGAAAAGAGGAAGTTGCCAGATTCACCGTGTATGCCTGATGTTTATCCCAACTGTCGCAACTGGAAGGAGAAGTTTATTTGGATTCGAAACGAGTTTGTTCCTCGAAAGATGACTTGGACTGACTCCAAGGTGTCCTTGAGTGACCCTGTGCCTGAGGGTTCTGAAATAAGCAAAGAGCATTGCCAGCTGCTGATGGACAAGGTCATGTATGGTCGTACTCTACCGGAAGCAGTGGTGGTGGTTGGGGGAATTAGCCTGAAATGGCCTCACTTGAAGAAAAAGCCTGTTTTTCTTGTTAAGGGGAAGGGTATGAGAGATTAATTCGTGTCTTCGTCTTTGTACATGTGTGTTTATGTCTTTGTGCTTCGCTTTGTATTGCTATTTATGTCCTTCGCGAGTGCGTCAAACTCGATGCGTTATTTCTTTGTTCATACATGTTTGTATATATATATATATATATATATATATATATATATATATATATATATATATATATATATATATATATATGTTCTTGTTTAGACTGCTTATCTTGCTTTGTTTTGTCGCCTTCCTGATATTGTTAATCTGAAGGTCAAAGGTTACCTTGTTTTGTTCTCCTTCGCCACTATTTGCGAAGCGAAGCCGGCTATACGTCATCACATATCTAGTCTTTCATGACTACCGGAACATCTTGGAGTGATATCTTATGTGATATTCATGATGATTAGATGGAAATTCTACCAGAATCAACGATTTACCAGTTCTGAATGTAGGTCACACAGTTTATTTAAACTGTTATGTTAACGAGAATCTATGTGATCTCGGTGTTATACCACGGAAAATTTGAGACGGTGCCCTAAAGACTGTCTCGGATGCTTTCATTGCCATATCATTGTGGTGACACCTTCGAATACAGTTCAACTGATTCTCATGATGCGGGTTCAAAGCTTCAAGTGCTCATATATTCCGGCCAAAATCAAGCCGAATACAGAGTTCATGTACATGATGTTCATGAAGAATCCTGATCATCATGAGGGGGAGAAATTATAATTCTAAATCAGTTGATTTTGAGCTTATCGATCAAGAAAAGATTCGTGTGTTGAGGGGGAGACAAAGGGAACTAAACTTTCAAAAATTCATATTTCAAGTCAAGGGGGAGCAAAGAAGAGAACAACAGAAGAAAAGAATTCAAATTCAGAACAGAAAAAGTGCTTAATCGCCATTTTAAAGAAGTTCTGAAGAAATAAACCAGATCTAGAGCTACATTCAAGGGGAAGAGATTATTTATTCTTCCTAAATCGTTTTTCTTAAAGGCTCAAGATCGTGTATGCTGAAAACCACTTCAAGCTAAACCGTTCATATAATCAAATGTTGAAAAACCTTAGGTTACTGATGCAAGTCCGAAAATCACAAGAAAATGGATGTTACTGTGAACTTTAAAGATTCAAGTTCTCATCAAGATCTTAAATTGAAGACTATTCTGAAAATTGAAGAGTCTACTTTTTAAGATGAGAAGACACTATGAAGACATCCAATCAAAGACTGAAGATTCAAAAAGAAATCCAAGTCTTGTCTCCCAAAAGCTTCTAAAGAATGCAGCAAGAAATCTGCATATTTGTAAGGGGAGATTATTAAAGATCGTATGATGCTGAAAAGACCAACATCTTCTATTTTCTATACAAAGGGGGAGATTGTTAGAATTAAATATTGTATAGAATAGAAGACTGAATTCTAAGTGATGTTTGTACTGCGTACAAACTAGAATGACTAAATATGTAAATACCCTTAGGGGTATATAAGCCAAATGACTAGTTGTCATTTGGTGGACTTTGGCATAATCTCAATCTTATGTGTGTGTTCTTCATGGTGTTTTTACATTCTCTCTACATCTTATAGATTATTGTCCATTGTTCCATCCTTAGATCTTGATACCTGAACCACTTGGGACCATCATCTTTAGCCCATCTAATTTTCGCCTTTTGTTTTAGATCCAAAAGCATTTTTTTCTCTAATTCAAGGATCTCGAGATCATTATCTCTTCTCTGCTATTTTTATAAGAAATTAAGACATGTAGATTCTGCTTTGTCACCAAAAAGTTCTTTTCTAGCTTTCAAAACTGCCATTTTAGATTTATTTGCAGTTAACTCTCTTTTACACCAAACTTTAATCTTATTTTTAAGGAATCTTAGATTGGTGAATAGAATACTAAACCAGGTTTCTTTTTAAAAGCGGAACACGTATTGGAAATCATGTCTTTGAACTTGGGGTCCAAGAGCCATGAATTACAGAATTTGAAATACGATGGCCCCGGGTCAAAGGACGAGGAGGAGAGAAGGACTAGGCAATGGTCGGAGAAACCACGGGCCAAAATCATCGCCTGAGGAGTAGGCCAGACTTGCAAAACGTTATAGTTAACCAAAAATCAATCAAGTAAACTAAATTTACTTCCGTCATCACTGATTCTTGAGAACTTACGCCCCCCATTCTTGATTTCCACCAACCCTCCCTCGTGTATAAATTTGTTGAAAGTTTTTGCCCCAGAAAATGAGAACCTGGACCCTTTTCTCTCCTTCAAAAATCTTGTTTCGTTGAAATCACCAAAAACAGCCCATGGTTTAGACTCCATTAAACTTAAAATTTTATTCCACAAATCAACCTTTTCTCGAGGAGAGTGAGGGGCGTATACGTTTATGAATCCAAAAACTTGTTTAAATTACTCCAGGAGCCCCAAATTACTAACATGCCTTTATTACTAATTGCTCCAATTTTGTGGAAACAATTAGAATCCCATATCATTATTAATTCCCCAGATTTCCCACTTGCATTAATAAACTCACATCAACTGGATGTTGATGTATATGAATAATAATGAAATCTCCATATGTATAATGCATTAAAATGAAGCGTATTTATAGATTACAAGTGTTGGGTGGAAACCCTAATCTGAAACTCTAATGGGCCAAGCCCAACTATACTAAACCCTAATTACATTGTTCTCTAATACTCTCTCGCAGTGAGAGCGGTAGGAAATAAGACGCTCACACTGGAGCAATACAATACAATCACAGAGATAAAGAAAATTAAATATATAAGAAAAAAATATGTAGAAAAGAACAAGATGCAAGAGAAGGCGCGGCGGCGGCAAGAGGTGCTACTGCGGCAAGAGGATGAGCGGCGGCGGAAGGAGGCGCGACGGCAAGAGGAGGTGCGGTTGCGGCAGGAGGTGCGGTTGCGGCAGGAGGCGCAATGGTAAAAGGGGGAGCGGCGGCTATAGAAGGAGGCGCGGCGGCGGCGGCGACCGGAGGCGCATCGGCGGCATGAGGGAGTGTGGCGGCAGCGTCAGGAGGCGCGGCGGCGGCAAGAGGTGCGGCGGCGGTAGGGGCTACGACTGCAACGGAAGGAGCTACAACTACGGCGACGGCAAGGGAGGAGGCGCGGCAGCGGCGTCAAGAGGAGAGAATAATTTATTTACAATGCGTCCCCGGGATAGGACGAGAGTGTAAAGAAAAGAAAGAAAGTCATCACACAAGGGGTAGACGGGGAGAAGGGAAGTGGAGGCGGCGGCGGCAAACCGTTGTTTGGTGGCGGCGGCGGAAGAGAGGCAGCCGAAGGGAGAGGAGAAGATATGGCCAGAACCTTAAGTTTGTGATACCATAAAGAATAATGAAATCTCCGTAGGTATATTGAATTACAATGAAGTCTATTTATAGATTACAATGGTAGGGTAGAAACCCTAATATGAAACCCTAATGGGCCAAACCCAACTATACTATACCCTAATTATATTATTCTCTAATAGTATATACAAAATAAGTGGTTATTGAATAGTATATATAAACTTCCGTTGTACTACAAACAAAATCATGGAATATTAAAGTTCGATTGTTTGATTATAGACTCTAAACATAAAAAAGAAACTGGAAGAACACATAACGACTCACACACATTGAAGATCCTGACTTTAGAATCACATTGACAACTATATAAAGATTAACATCTTCTAGATCCATATATAGTTGCTTGATGATTGCTCTATACGTAAGAATAAACAACTCAGTAATCTGTGAACATATCACTTCCATAAACCATAAAAAATTTAGAAAATCAGAATCATAGTCAAGTGTATAGAACTTACAACGTGCTTGTGGTTAACGTAAATGACACCATATAGGAACAGCAGCAACCATCAATGTGTATGAATAATTATTTCAAAATAAAGTATGCTTATGTTCATAAAGTATTTGGTACTCATGATTAAATGTCCATTGGATTAATAAAGTATGTTTATGTTCATAAAGTATTTGGTACTCATGATTAAATGTCCGTTGGATTCATGCAAATCATTGAATAGTCTCAAAATTAATGAAGGACATTATACAACTACAAAAAAATTGCCATTTAGTGGCACACATTTTTAATGGCATTTATTTTTTTTGCCACTAATTATTGTTTTTAATGGCACTTTATATATGCCACTAAAGAAATTAAAGGTTTTAGTGGCACTTTATATATTATGCCACTAGTATACACAATTAATAGTGGTATAAAAATCTAATATGCCATTATAACCTTTTAGAATTAATGGCACATCATTATATAATACCACTAATATCAATTTATATATTTACTATTATATTGTCATACATATAAAAACTTCATCACAAAAGAACATTCAATTTATATATTATTATATGAGCCATATAAAAACTACATCAAGTGTGAATTTGGCAATTAGAATTGGCGGCCATCTCTTTCCCCCAATTATTTTTCACTATCAAAATTTCCCTCCATATTGAAATTTTCATTCCCGCACCTACGTATTTCTTCCCTCCCAGTTCCTCCCATCCTCAATCTCTCTTTCATCTCTCGTGTCCTCCCGTCCTCACTATTTTTTTTCATCGTTTCTCTCTGTGCCCTAGTTTTTCTTATTACCCACTGCTTCGAGTTCATAGCTTGATTTGGGGATTAGGTCTACAGCGATAGTTGAAGAGTTCGTGGAATAAACAATCATCGTGGAATCAAACAGCTTGGTATGTCTCAATTTCTTCTGAGAATCGATTAAATTTCATCTGTAGTTCTCAACCCTAGTTAGGCAGAAATTAATAATTAACATCTCTAATTAGCTGTAGCTTTTCGTTGTTTTGTGTAGCAGGTTGTCGTTGATCTGTGTCATCAGCTTCAATCACCATTTTCTTTCATTGTTTGGTTTTCATTGGTTGTACTAAATCATCTCATCTTAATCAGGTATGAATGTCTCTAATTCATTGTAGTCACCTGGAATGTGAAATTAGATTACATATAACCAAGTCGTAAGAATGTTGGTAATATAAATATGTTGCTTTCTCCGTCTTCTATAATTAAATTTCATTACTAGAGCCCCACGCCTTGGGAATATTCTGTGTTCCTGTTCTTGTTGGTTTTCATGATCTACCACTGCTGAAGTGCTAATTGTTTGGATATCCAATTCACAAGAATAGTTAATGGTTGGGTCTGATGTTTTCTTGTTAATAATCGTTGGTCCTGATGATTTTGTGGAATAAAAAATCATCGATGAATCAAACAACCTGATGTTTTTGTTGATAATAATCTTTGTTGTTAATAGTGGTTGGGTCTTATATTACTAACTAAAATGACTATTTGGTTTGACTACTGTTGGTATTTTGTTTGTCAAAAAATTGTTAGGGACCAAAGTTGTTAACCCTCCATTGGAATTGCTTGAAACAGTAGATTACTAGATTAAATTAATTACATTATCTGATTTGGTTGATATTTCTTTACTCAGTTAACTATGTGCTTTTAGTTTTATGTGAATGAAATAGCAGTAGGTAGTATCAACAATCAACAACATGTACCTCTTTCTCTGCTTTCATTTTAGTATAATAATTAACAATCTGTTGACTCTCTCTTAGTTCAAAAATTGCTAATAAAAGCATCAACAAAAACCAACCAGCACACTACATTATATACTTGTTACTCGTTGGTTCACTCCGGAATTTCAGGTAACTAGGGAACCATGACATGTAACACTAATTTTATGTACATATATATAATTAAGGAACTAGATTAAAGAAATCATATATTTATTTACCATTTATCACAGAGTACATGTGATGTAAGAAGATCAAGCCGCTCAAAGATGAAGGAGCCTCATGTAACTAGGACAAAATCATTTGCTAGACTTGCTCATGAAGTGGTATAATTTTAGATCTTTTGACATTGCCTTTTTTTTTCTTTTTAGCTATTAACCATAAAAAACAATTACTTCTTCCTATAGGCCGTGAATAATAATGGTGTATACCCAACACGAGGAGAAATGTATATAACAACCCGCACTCGTAAAGATGGAAGTATTGTTGATGACAAACCTGCTGAAGTTGTGGTAATGTTTTTTCATCAAATTTAAATGTTTTTATCATTTGTATGTTTAATTTTTTAAGATTACTTTTATTATTATTTATGTAGGCTTCATTGAAAGCTATTAGTAGTGATTCCACAAGCACCCCTAGAGATGAAAATGATTTTACAAATGATGACTATTCAAAAGTCAAAGGTCCGGAGAAAAGGGGATATGTGCGGTTAGTTGGAAGGATGCCGGCTGTAAAAGAGAATGTTGATTCTTCAACGGATTCACAAACTATTCGTCAACTAAAAAGTGTTGTCAATGTAATGTTGAACATCATCCATGAACATATTCCCAATGCAAACTTGTCCGCGGTTCTTAACAATATGAATATGGAGGTACTTATATGTACTATCACTTGTTCTTTTACTATTACGTATATATGTATTAACAATATTTGTTTTATTAATATGTTTTAGGTCCCTAATATTCCTTCTCCGGCACCTAACAACTCTATGTCGGTTAACCAAAGATCACCTTCATGAAGTCATTGACAATGGTAATTTCTTTAATGTTTCTACTTAGGTATTGCGAAAATAATTTCCGTAGTCTATTTTATTATTTGCATATTATAATGAGAGGTCTTTATATTAAACAGGTAAACAATTATCGTTTAGCTTGAAGACGAGAAAGAGGTTCATGAGCTCATTGGAGTTTCAAGTTATTATTAGGATAATTTTAGTTCTATGTGTTTTAATTTTTAATGTTTAGACTTATTCGACACTTGTTAGACATTTGTTTCTAGATATTTGTAATATTTTTGGAAGACTATTGAACTTTTAATCAATGTGGTGCCTATTATGATTTACATGTGTTAATAGTTATTAATGTGTATAATAAACCACAAAGTATATTATAAACATCTGTAGTGGCACTTAATATGTTCGTCGAAATTTTGTGGCAAAATGTATGTGCCACTAATAGTGGTTTAGATTTTTGAATAGTAATCATTTTTACCGGCATAAAATTTGTGCCACAAATATATTATTGTTAATTGTGGCAAAAAAAAGTGCCATTAAAGGTCCAAAAGTTTACTGTGGCAGTTAAAAAAAGTGCCACTAAAAGGCTTTAGTGTTAGCGTTTCTAGTGGCACTTTTTTTGTGTGCCGCAGTTTCTTAAAGGTGTCTTTAGTGGCACTTTTTTTGTTTTTTGTGGCACTTATTGTATGCCACTGAATGGCACTTTTTTTGTAGACATTGGTTATTGAATTAGGCTAAATGATACGCATGAATGGAAAGACGGATACTTAACTCTCATCGATTGTTTGATATTTGCTTTATAAGTGGGGAGAGAGCCTAGAAGTTCAAAGCTTTTATGAAGAAAAGTTGCAAAACCAAACGAAAACAATGGAGAAACAAATTCATATATTTTTATCAAATATCCCGTTGAGCATCTTTTCAATCGAACCATATTAAAAGTTTATCATATCCATCGATTGATGGAGATGACGACATTAAAGAAGCATATCTTCATTTGGAACCGAGAAAAATTAAGAGAATAGTGAGAGAATGATATATATATATATATATATAGTAGTGAGAAAATGATGATGTGGCATAAAAATGATGATATCAATGATGACGTATTGGTAGTAAGTGGAGAAAATGCTAAAATCACATCCAAATTCAAATTAATTAGAGGAGATTGAGTAGTTTGAATATAAATTGGGATGAGTGGTTTTTGAAAATTGTATATTAATGTAATTATTTATAGGTTATTTATAAATTATTCTTAATAAATTGTGATACATTTTGTTTATAGAAAAAATAATTATATATTTGTGACCGTCTCATTGTTATCTACGTTCTCATATAAAATTTATCGTAATATGACGTTTTTTCAAAATTAGTATATTTTTAACTTTTTTTTATCTATCAAGAGTAGTGAGTATGTAATTCATGAACGTTTTATTCGGTTTTTTATTTACTCTCTCTATGCATCATAGTTGATATAGTCATCAACTGGTCTTTCGACAAAAGAATTAATTATTTACCATCTTTAGAATTTTTATTGTATTACGATAACATTCATAACGAAACTTAGATAAGATTTATAATGAACTAAGGTGTATGTTAAATAGTTGATGAACTCAAAATATAATCAAGAATAAGTTATAATGATTTGTCATTGTTTGGTATCCTGTGTTGTAAAATATATAAAGAACTCAATTCAAATTAAAAATCCAAGAGAAAACTTAAAATATTTAACCGTCATTATTAATTATAATTGCACACTAAATTGTATTTATTTGTTAATTAAGGTGTGCCAATTTTTTTCTTCTATGAGTATATATATATATATATATATATATATATATATATATATATATATATATATATATATATATAGTGGAGGGTTCAAACGAGAACTATTTTTCGTACGAGAACTGCGAGAACAAATCTTATCAGTTGATTTGATAAGTGGAATTCATGGATGTAGAGCGTGGAGGGATCAAGTGTGGCAGGGTGCATGTGTGGAATTAATGGGTGGATGATGACATTAAAGGAGGGGGAATTGGACGGCTCAGATTTGTTCTCGCAGTTCTCGTACGAAAAACAGTTCTCGTTTGAACTTTAGCGTATATATATATAATATTATATAGAGGCCGATTCAAATGAGAACTATGAGAACCAATCCTAGCCACATATTTTAACTAAACATTAATCATGGTATCTTCAAATCAGAAGAGCATAATGAACTTTAGCCCCCTCCTTCCCTCACATACAGACAATGCAATCTCTAGTTATCTTCTAGGTTTTGAAGCAACCGTGTGTTCTCCATTTTTATGTTTACGTCCACAAAATTCCGATCGACGACTAATTCCTTCCTCGCCGTCATGTATCAAAGCAGCTACTACTGATCTATTTCTCCGATCATTCCTCTTCTCCTTCGATTAATCTACCTAGAATCTATGGTAACTTCTAGGAACATATGAGATGATGATTTTTGGTTGTGGATTTATGAAAAACCAAGATCTTAACGGAGAAACTACAAATCGAGCGAACATTGTTCTCTATATTCTACGATTATGAAGATCCACCACCGACAAATACCACGAGAAAACTCAGTTGTTGAATCATCCACAACTTCCACCGCCACCACAAATAAGGCTTTCCCCGAGAGTTCGACACCCGTACTTATTTTCTATACTATAATATGATTAGGTTCACTTGCCTATTTTGTGTCATAGTCGTACGTAAATAAAGATGGTTTTTATAAATTTAAAACTAGTACGCTTCAAGCACATCACTCACTCTCTCTGCCTCTCACTCTCAACTAACCACCGCCCAACATCGCCACCGCCCAACTCTGCAGTCATCGCCCAACGCCGTCACCACCGCCCAACCCCGCCACCACCACCATTTCTCTCACTATACGTACAATACACACTCTCTCTCTCTCACTCTATCTTCTCTCTCTATCTTCAAACGAGAATGGTAGCCACCACCGTATTCCTCCACTACCATGATTTTGCGAGGCACTAAAAACCCTAATTGCGAGGCTGCACAATTTTGGGATCTGCTTTGGTGGCGATAATGGTTGGCGATGGTGGGTTTTTTTTAACGATCAAGAAAACCCTATTTCTAAAAAAGGATATGCTATGGATTTAGGGTTTGTTGCCAGATTTGTTGTGTGTGTGTTATACAGATTTGATGTGTGCATGTGTGTCTCATGGTGGTTGGCGGTGGTGGTGTCGTGTGGATATGGTTCTCGCTCTATTACACACACATGAACCCTAATTGCAGATCTGGACACACATGAAAGCAAACCCTAAATCCCCTAATCACACGAAATCTGTAAACTTAGATCCATGGAAGAAACGAATCAAACACAAACACTCCAGAATGATTTACTTTCATATTTGAACACAGATTTAGTCTATGGAAGCTCCTATGGTGGTGGTTTCAAGGTGTTGGCAGGTGAAGACTTTTGATGTGTAGACAGGTAGAGAGAGTAGAGAATCTCAGCAGATTTCACCGCTAATCTCACATTTCCTTCTTGACTTCAGTCACTCGTTTGTGTTTGTGATCAATTTGCTCTTTTTTGTTAAGCTTTTGGAATTCATCAATGGCATAAATGAAAGATCTCGATCACCATCTTGTTGAAATTCCAGTCGACGGAGCACCAAAAGCAAATAATATCCGCCATTAAAGCTATCTCAACAATTCAAGACCACCCATTAACGGAAATCTTAGGTAGAGAGAGTAGAGACGTGTAGAGAGATAGAGAGATAGAGAGATAGAGACGAGGACATGTAAATAAAGGGAGAGGAGAGATGTGTATAGAGAGAGAGGGATTCAATTTTTTTTATTATTTACAAAATAAACGCAAAATTGTCCTTTCATAATAACATAACAGAGATAACTAACGGCTAACGATAGTAAGGACTGAAATAGCATAGAAATGACAGTTAAAGGACGATCCTCACCACTTTTAAAGTTAAAGGACGAAAATGGCAGAAACCCCTAAGTTAAAGGATCATTTGAACAATTAACTCAAAAAAGGTATTAAATAAATAGAAAAGTATATATTAGTAAAAGTAAAAAAAATCATGGGTAGTTATATTCGTATGTAGAAACAAGTTTCCATTACCCCTACCCACCCCTTCTTCTTCTCACATTCTTTTCTGATCATAACAAAAAAAACCTAATGTTAATGCACAATTAAAACCACACGAAAAACCCCTAAATCTTGATGCACGATAAAATCATAAGAAGAGATTGAAACGGCTGTGCATCAAGTCTTCACTGTGCATAGATATTGAAGCACAGTCGCAAAGATAAGTAGGAAAAAAAGTATTTGGCTGGCGTAAAGCCCTAATCTGTGTTGGTGGCGGTGACCTGAGATGGGGTGATGACAAAGATGGTGGTGGTTGTGTCTTGATGCTGTCGTGGTGTAGAGGCGGTAGTGGTGCACATGCACGGTGGTGCAGAGGATGCAACATTGATGGTGAAGTGATGATGCATTTACGTCGTTGTGGTGGTGGTGCAACGATGATGCATTTACGGTAGCCACTACACAAGATCGGCGGAGGATGCACACAGAGGCGTAGGGCTGGATTTTTTCTTGCAAGGTTAGGGAAGGGAGCAGTGGCCGGAGAGGAGGTGACGGCATCGTACATAAGAGAGGGAAGGATGAAAATAGGGTTTGGTTGGTTTGGTATGTGACATTAAATGGGAAGACTTGAGTATCAAGAGAGAGAAAATGATGCATAATTTTGGAAAAGAGAATTAATTTCCTAAATTACCCTTTAAATTAAAAGTACAGGTGTCACTTCAATATTTCTCCTTACATTTTGTAGGTTAATTCTCTTTTTATTTGATCCCTCTTATATATATATATATATATATATATATATATATATATATATATATATATAGAGAGAGAGAGAGAGGAGGGTTCATGCGAGAAGGGTTATTATTGCGAGAAGTGCGAGAAGTTTTTTCAACCCTTACATGATCTAATCAATGGTTAAGATGATATGTGACATTTTTGTAATTAAAATAAGATTAAAGGAAGATTTAATTAAGCATAATATGATAGGAATGTGATTTTGACCTCAAATCAGATATAACCCTAAATTAACCCCTCCCCTCCCATTATTTCAGCCGACTGCCAACCCTCTATCCCCCTCTCCAAAAGTCGACGTTTCTTTTCATCTCCTTGTAGCCGCCCAACCGCCCGCCTCTAGTACGGTGAATGACTTGTAAACCGCCTCGAGCCTCTCTCTTATAATGCAGTTCGCCGACATCCCATCTTTTCTCTCCATCTATACTACATCGAATCACCCATATAGCTTCTCTCTCATGTTTGAATCTTGAGATACCCTAGATCTTGAGGCAAGTGAACCACATCCCGGTGTAATCGCCATTTCCGACATCTGCTTCTGCTAATCATTCCTTATGCCGCCCAACCATTGCCAACCCCTCCGGCCTTTGCACCATCAAGAATCAACTGTGGTGAAATCATCAAGCAGGTACCAAGGGCCGCAGAGATCAAGAATCAACCATGATGTAATCTTCAGCCAAGAACCGGTCACCGACGTCGCCATTTCTTAATCGTCATGTCACACGGCTTCGTGCTCAGTTTCCTTATATACTGTTTACTCCGAAAGCATTCATCCCCTTCATTGTTTTTTTTAAATTTCATTATAGATTCATTGACATTGAGGTAATGATAAAATCTTGGGGTTTTCTTATTTTTGTTCTTGCATTCGTGATTTATGAGCAATGACATAGCTATTTTCTTTTATGTTATAAATTATATCGATTTTGGTATGAAGGGTTTTGTAGTGTATAAAAACATATTATAACATGCACAGCGGAATAAAACCCCCTACAGTGATCTCATCTAACTCGTACAGAAACTTAGAGGAAGAAGAGGATTAAAAAGTTATACCTTAATGCAAACCAAAAACTTTTTCTTTTAAGCCTCTAGACAGCTGCAGGTTATCCACCGCTACTGCACCACCTCGAACTGGCTGCTAGACCGCCTAAGGATTAAACCTTGGATCAAAAACGATGACCCTCGTGTGTGTGTGTGTACCGTCGCCGCCGACGACCACCGTGCTCGGTGGTTCGGTGCTGCCCCTTTGCGCCGCCGTCGATCTCCAAGTGAGGGAGAGAGAGCCACCGAAAGAGAGAGAGAGAGAGAGGGAGAGAGGATTAGGGTAATTCCTTTTTGTGATTATCTTATGATTAATGAGGCTAAAAAAGGTTTATATATAATAATCCTTATTAGGCCAAGCCCGTTTAATTAAAGCCCAGCTTTAATTAAACTATTAATCAATTACAGAAAATACCCCTTGACCTTTCTAATTAATTAATAACTATTAATTAACTGGTTCCGTTAATATTTAAGCTAAATATTAACATCTCTCCTTTAAATAATAAATAACTTTTATTATTTTCTTCTTTCTCAATAATTAATTAAACTATTAATTATTGTTATACACAAACAGGTAAAATCCAAAAGGTTCTAATTGGGTGTGTAGCAGTGTAATCCTTTAGTGTCACATAGTATTGGACACGATAGTACACGTTATCTATCTCTGCACATAATCTAACAGACTCCCACTTGTGCAAGATAAGTAACACTCCTTGTACATCGTTGGCCTTAGGAGGTCCCTAGCCAGACACTTAGGCTAACCAGACTATGAGATCTCTTATATCTAGAGACATAATCCACGCCTTGGATTATCTAGGCTTTTCCTTTTGCATCGCGATATTCCGTAATGTGAGTATTTGACATGGAGCAGGGATCTTATTAAATACTCAGATTTTCTCGACTCTGATTTCGACACTCTGCAGTTACAGTTTACCAAATGAAAAACTATCATTCTAACCGAGCGCGGCCACGCATTTTCAGTAGTCTTAATCGTCGAGGAGCTCAGAAAATATCTCTCCTAAAAAGGAGGTGCAAATCCCATCTTGACTATTTGCAACTTGAGCACATGGCTTCCGCTGCACCTAGACAAGCCCCTTATAATCACCCTGTTATGGCGTGACGTTAGAACATGCTAAAGTACAGAAGTTACCACGCCCCAAACCAAATATCTCAGGTCTAAGGACAACCTATCAAGTTTACTTATGTTAACGCTCCATGAAGTAAACTCAATGCGGATCACCCCAATATTTATCCCCTGATAAATATCTATGAATACTTGGTCACAACCTTGTGCTTTTATTCATACCCGAATAAATCATCAAATATCCATAATAGCGTTACCTCCATAATGTAGCTCCCACTACATTAAGTAGCTACGGGCATTTAGACAATTCATCACTTGACTTGTCATGGATAGGTTAAACATGCTAAAAATAGACAACTAGAAACAATTATGTAAAAACCTCCTATTTCAATCCCATGAAATGTAATTACAAAATAAAAAGGTTTCAAGTTACATCTATAGTAATAATCAAAAACACGAACTAGCTGTTATGTTCTAAGTACTGCATTCCTATAGAAATCGCATGCCTCTCATGCTTAGCCCTAGCTAGCGGCTTCTTTAACGGGTCAGCAACGTTGTCGTCCGTCGGTATCTTTTGCAGTCTATTATCATCTCTTCCAATGATCTCTCGGATGAGGTGATATTTCCTGAGTACGTGCCTAGTCCACTGATGATCTCTAGGCTCTTTAGCTTGCGCCACAACCCCTGAGTTGTCACAGAATATATCAATCGGTCTAGAGATACTGGCAACAACTCTAAGATCCGAGATAAAATTCTTCAGCCAGACAACTTCCTTTGCCGCATCACTTGCCGCAATATACTCTGCCTC
Source organism: Pulicaria dysenterica (assembly GCA_947179395.2). Lineage (NCBI taxonomy): Eukaryota > Viridiplantae > Streptophyta > Magnoliopsida > Asterales > Asteraceae > Pulicaria > Pulicaria dysenterica. Next base: position 12,569,947 of record OX359291.1, read on the forward strand.
TGTAGTAGAATCTGCTATTGTATCTTGCTTCTGACTCTTCCAAGATATGGCTCCTCCGTTTAGGGTAAAGACAAATCCTGACTGCGACCTGAAGTCGTCTCTGTCGGTCTGGAAACTAGCATCAGTGTAACCGGTTACACTTAGCTCATCCATCGAACCTCCATAAACTAGGAATATGTCTTTCGTCCTTCTTAGGTACTTGAGAATATTCTTGACGGCCACCCAATGAGTTTCACCAGGATTTTGCTGATATCTACTCGTGACACTGATAGAATACGCAACATCGGGTCTAGTACACAGCATGGCATACATGATTGGACCAACCGCCGAGGCATATGGTATCAATTTCATTTTGTCCTGATCTTGACTAGACACAGGACACTGAGCCCTGCTCAAAATCGCGCTAGATTGCATAGGAATAAATCCTTTCTTGGATTCGTCCATCTCGAATCTTTTCACGACTTTGTCAATATATGTACTTTGACTAAGTCCGATAAGCCGCTTAGATCTATTCCTATAGATCCTTATACCCAGTATATAAGCAGCTTCTCCCAAGTCTTTAATCTGGAAACATTTACCTAACCAGGATTTTACTCCTTGTAACACTGGTATATTGTTTCCTATTAACAGTATGTCATCTACATACAAGACTAGGAAGGTTACCGCGCTCCCACTGAATTTAGTGTAAACACACGACTCGAACTCACTTTTTGTAAAACCAAACTCTTTGATACGCTCATCAAAGTGTAAGTTCCAACTTCTAGATGCTTGCTTTAGTCCATAGATGGATTTAAGCAACTTGCATACTTTATTAGGATTCTTTGGATCCGCAAAACCATCCGGCTGTATCATATATACATCCTCTGTCAATTTCCCGTTAAGGAAAGCGGTTTTGACATCCATTTGCCATATCTCATAATCAAAATATGCTGATATGGCCATAAGGATCCTAATAGTCTTAAGCATTGCCACTGGGGAAAAAGTTTCATCATAGTCAACACCATGAGTTTGTGTGAAACCTTTTGCCACTAGCCTTGCTTTAAAAGTATGCACCTTTCCATCCATGTCTGTCTTCTTCTTGAAGACCCATTTGTACCCAACAGCTTTACTGTGTTGAGGCAAATCTACTAACTCCCAAACTTGGTTGTCATACATGGATTGCATCTCTGCCTTCATGGCTTCTAGCCATTTCTCAGATTCTAAACCTGAGGCAGCGTCTTGGTAGGTAGTGGGTTCTAAAAGATCCCCTTCGTTTTGAGCAACTAGGAATCCCAGATACCTATCTGGCTCATTACGAGGCCTACTAGACTTGCGAAGGTCTTGTGTTTGCATCTCTTCCTCAACCACAGACTCGGGTTGGGATTCAACAATTCTCTGTTGAACCACGGGTTCAATTATCGGTGGTGGTGTAATCTCCTCCTCTTCAATTTCTTGAAGCTCTATTTCTTTTCTTGGATTTTCTGAGTTAAGAAACTTCTCCTCCAAGAATACCCCTTTACGAGTAACAAAAACTTTGTTCTCGTCTGGGTTGTAGAAATAGTATCCCATGGTTTCCTTGGGATAACCCACGAAGATACACTTATTTGATTTGGGATTGAGTTTATCCGTGAATGTTCGCTTAACATACACCTCACATCCCCAAACCTTTAGAAAAGACTTTTTGGGCTTTTTCCCCGTCCATACCTCGAACGGTGTCTTTTCAACCGATTTGGTTGGAACCCGGTTCAACATGAACGCTGCTGTCTCGAGTGCGTATCCCCAAAACGACCATGGTAGTGAACTTCGACTCATCATTGATCGTACCATGTAAAGCAGTGTACGATTCCTCCTTTCTGATACACCATTCATCTGAGGTGTATATGGAGGTGTGAGTTGTGAAACAATCCCACATTCCTTCAAATGATCGTCGAATTCTTGACTCAGATACTCGCCACCTCAATCCGATCGAAGCAACTTTATCTTCTTGTCCAGCTGATTTTGTACCTCATTCTGAAACTGTTTGAACTTGTCAAAACTTTCAGACTTAAGTCTCATGAGGTAGACATAACCGAACCTACTGAAGTCGTCAGTAAAGGTTATGAAATACCGGTATCCTCCTCTAGCCTCCGGAGTAAAGGGTCCGCACACATCTGTGTGTATAATCCCTAATAACTCGCTGGCCCTTTCATTCTCACTGTTGAAAGGCTGTTTTTTCATTTTACCAGACAGACAAGATTCGTAAATATCATATGACTCCAAGTCAAATGGTTCTAGAATTCCGTCATCTCGGAGTTTCTCTATGTGTTTCTCGTTTATATGTCCTAAACGACAATGCCAGAGGTAAGTTTGATTCAAGTTACTCTTGGATCTCTTACTTATATGATAGATGTCATTGTTATCTAAATTTAGCGTATATAGACCGTTTTCTGGAGTAGCTTTGAATAAGAAAATATCATTTTTAAAACATGAAATAACCTTTTCATTAAAAACATAAGCAAATCCACAGTCTATTAGCAAATTGAACAAGATAACATTTTTAATAAGTCTAGGAACATAATAACAAGGTTCTAGTTCTAAGACCATGCCCGAGGGCAAACTAAGACAATATGTTCCTACAGCTTTGCCACCTACCATGGAGCCTTCGCCTACCCGCAGGTCCATATCTCCTTGTCTCAGCTTCTTACTTCTCTTGAATCCCTGCAAATGATTGCATATGTGATGACCACATCCGGTATCCAATACCCATGATTCATAAGAAGTAATAAGACAATCTATCATAAAGATACCTGTATCATTGGGTGAACCAATGTCCAGCTGATCTATGTCGAGTGAGTGCTCGCATGAATCCTTGCTACCACAGTCTGGGCAACAAATCTCTCCAAGTTCTTCCAGCCAGTCATCCTCCTGCATAGAGTCCACAACTATTGACTCTAGCTGCTTTGGATTCAACTTATCGCCAATGCACATAAGGATTTCGTGTAACCCTGCGACAGTCATCTCAAAATCACCGAGGACATACATTACTCTTTTCTGGTAATAGTCTGACAAGGAACCGAACAAGAGCATAACTAGCTCATGTGGTTTTGATTTTGATCCAAAGCTCTCATAGCAATCTAAGAGCCTTCTCATATTACTGAGATGATCGCTAATTGGCTGACTCTCTTTCATCTTAGCTGAAAGAATTTCCTTCATCAGTAACATACGACATATCCGTTCACTATACTTGAACTTCTGCTCCAGTCCTTGAACGACCTCATAAGACGACTTCTCACGGAGATCATCCGTAAACTCGGATGATGCAGTGAGAATGAGAAACGACATAACGTCAGACTCGTCATCCGGATACTGATAGTAAGTGTCATACTCACTATCCTGGGCATCTATTCCTGGTCGCTCTGGGGGTAATGTCTCAATAATGTGAAGCTTTCCCTGTGCATCCAAAACATTTTTCAGATGCATCTTCCAAACAACAAAGTTTGGACCTGAAAGCTTCCACTTGCTAGTGATAAGACTTAAAGACTCTCTTGGTGAATAAAACGGAATAACAGATATAAAAGACATCTACAGAAAAAGAAAAAACTGATTCAGTATTGATTACATCTTCTAATAATTATTACCTTTTAAACAATAAATTATTAGACTAGGATCCATATTTCACATTTCCCGATGCAAGGTTTGGGCACTTCCCACCGGGACAATGCTATTTCTGGTAGGTAAAAACTATACCAATCGTATCCTAACTGGACACGACTCCTAGATCCGCGGGACATCAGTTACAGGAACCGTGCATGTTTAGTCCCTCTAGTGCATTTTGGGTCGGGACTCCCGATTATCACCAAAATAGATCGCACCACCTAAGACAGTGTGAACTATGGCCGGGACTCCCGATTATCGCAAAGTCTTTCACACCCTCCCCCGCAATGGTTTGAACCCGAATGCCCAAGGTTTGGTCACTTCCGACACCCGAGTACCGTTTAACAGGAAAGGTGTACCATTAGGTGGATAGCACACTGATCTAAGATTTTTCTAAAAAGGATTTCCAAGTTTTTGACGAGAAAAACTTTAATGCCAGTTTTCTTTTTAAAAAACATCTGTTTCAATAATTAACTATTATTAAAACCCTTGTTTTATTTCATCGTGAGAATCACAACCACGCATATATAAAATATGTAAAGAAATAAAACAACCACAAACAACTATGTCTTAGCCTTGCCCTTAACTATTGTCGGTTTCGTGAGCCACACGAAAAAAAACCCGACGGTCAAAACCTAAGTGGAAAAAAACACAACACACATGGCATGGCATTCTGAAGCTCCCACTGGCTCCAGCATCCAATCCTTCTCTTTGCTCCTTTCTCCTTTCTCCTTGGTCCAGATATATATATATATATATATATATATATATATATATATATATATATATATATATATATATATTCTATTTTCTAAAAACTAGAAATATAAAAGTACAAGATATACAAAAGCACACAGGCCCGCTAATCAAAAACTTTTACATAATAGAATAGGGGTTGTAAGTGGCACGCAGGCCTCCCCACACCATATAATAATAAATCCAAAAACAACCACAAGTGCAGGAAATTAAAACAATCCACAAGGTCTAGGATTCGGCTATGACATCCCAAACATGTACTAAACTAATACATGAAAGTACAACAACAACTGATTTCTAATTATTCATCTTGATGAAAATAACTGATTTTAACAACCTGTTAAAACCCCTATATTGTTTTTCTGTTATTTGCAATAAATATATATCTCAAGTTTTATACTTTGATAATTAATCAAAAACTCAAAATAATATTTAAACCTTAAAAAATTAAAAATAACAACTGTATTTTAATTTTTATATCAACCACAAATATCCGAACCACAAACTGGGCCAAACATTTAATACTGGGTCAAAACAAAAAGGAACCTGGGCCGAGGAAGGAAATGGGCCGTAGCCCCCTTCGGACCCGTGAATCGGCTGGGCCGGCTTTGAGCCGTGGCCCTTGGGCCGTAGCCCACCACGCTGTAGCCGTCGGTGCCCTGGCCGCCGTATACCACCACGCCGCCGACCACCATACTTGGTGGACCGATCGACTTCCGCCTCTGCTGGGCCGTCGTCGACCGTCGCTGGCAACCGCCGCCCTGCCTGGGACCACCGTCGATCAACAACGCCGCTGCTGGGCGCCGCCGACCGACCACGGCCACCGCCTGAGGCCGCCACCGATGAGGGTGGTGGTTTCGGTTTTTGCAAATAATAAAAAAAACAGATTTAATTTAAAGATTAAATGTAATAATCTTTTATCAAAGGTTTATCCAATAAAAATCAAAACTTGATTTTTATTATTCTGGATAATAAATAAAAACCTTTTTCTTGATTAAAGATAAACCTTTTTCATCAGAATAAAAGAAACCTACCTAGTTCCCTACGAGGTTAGAAGTGGCTCTGATACCACTAAAGGGTTTTGTAGGGTATAAAAACATATTATAACATGCACAGCGGAATAAAACTCCCTCTAGTGATCTCATCTAACTCGTACAGAAACTTAGAGGAAGAAGAGGATTAAAAAGTTATACCTTGATGCAAACCAAAAACTTTTTCTTTTAAGCCTCTAGACAGCTGCAGGTTATCCACCACTACTGCACCACCTCGAACTGGCTGCTAGACCGCCTAAGGATTAAACATTGGATAAAAAACGATGACCCTCGTGTGTGTGTGTACCGTCGCCGCCGACGACCACCGTGCTCGGTGGTTCGGTGCTGCCCCTTTGCGCCGCCGTCGATCTCCAAGTGAGGGAGAGAGAGCCGCCGAAAGAGAGAGAGAGAGAGGGAGAGAGGATTAGGGTAATTTCTTTTGGTGATTATCTTATGATTAATGAGGCTCAAAAAGGTTTATATATAATAATCCTTATTAGGCCAAGCCCGTTTAATTAAAGCCCAACTTTAATTAAACTATTAATCAATTACAGAAAATACCCCTTGACCTTTCTAATTAATTAATAACTATTAATTAACTGGCTCCGTTAATATTTAAGCTAAATATTAACATCTCTCCTTTAAATAATAAATAACTTTTATTATTTTCTTCTTTCTCAATAATTAATTAAAGTATTAATTATTGTCATACACAAACAGGTAAAATCCAAAAGGTTCTAATTGGGTGTGTAGCAGTGTGATCCTTTAGTGTCACATAGTATTGGACACGATAGTACACGTTATCTATCTCTGCACATAATCTAACAGTAGTGATAGTTATAAATGATGTCCAACAATAATAAATATTGTTTCGATATATTTGAAAGCATGTGATAAGTCGATAAGAGTACTAACATCAATATTGAATTTTGAATTGCTAATGTAGCTTATTACATAAAAAATTAAAATTTATGCTCGTAAATAAATATAAATTACATTTCATTGTAATCAATCAAAGAAATTTAAAATACACATCATTGCAATCATAGATATTTGTTTTTTACAATGAAAAGACAAAATCTGAAAAGTTCGGGTATAGAATTCTTCAAAAAAAAAAAGAAGTTATTATGATATATAGGTATTGAGAGAAAAAAAAGTTTAAGATAAGCAATTAAGAGTACCTTATTTGTCATGTAAAACTTCTTGATAGACCACATTTGATGTGTAAACACCATCCAGGTTAAATGTTTTGGCAGGTTTCACTAAGACCTTTGTATTTCCACAAGATATTCCTCTCGATAAAGCCACGTAAAGTTGGCCATGTGAGAACACTGATTCCAGGTTAAATGTTTTGGCAGGTTTCACTAAGACCGTCTAAATCATCATTGTTCTCGTCATCATTAACATTATCATTGATAGACACTCCCTGTCTTGGTATCTTAGGATGCCATCCAGGCTCACCATTAGGAAAGAATAGAGGGTATGACAATGGATCATAACAAGCAAAGTAAGGCTGAATTTGTTGACTGTATTGTGACCTTCCATAAACAACAATACTTCTCTTGTATGCGGTGATGTTATCATTACCTTCAACCCATATACCAACAACCTACATATGAGGCAATTTAGTATGGGGTATAGCACATATTATGTAATTTAATATTGTGTAATAGTATATATTTATGGTCAGACCTCAGACGTGGTTAGTCGGTTGTACACTCTTTGGTCAAGTTCCACCGATGCATTAAAAGAAACTCTATAATTATCAAGTGGCCCAAGCTCGAAAAGGCTTTGAAAATTTTTAACATATGGGTTTGTAGAAAGAACATGTTTTAATCTTCCAACAATATTCTTATCTAGATTTGGCCATTGAAGCCTATAATCAAGCTCAGATTCAGCGTCATAAAAATACAATTGTAAGTATCACGGTTGGCCATCCCGTGGAACTAACTGATCGATCCTATGATAAATTCCTCCTTGAACGCGAAAAGTATATACTCCAGATGACATACTGTTCATCGTACTATCTAAAGATACACCCATCGACGTGAAGGAGAAGTTTGTGTTATATGCACGTACGTTATTTCTGAACAGTTTTCCTAAGTCATCTTCTGCGGTAAATGGATTATATAATTCTTCAGGAACGTGTGCGTATGCCAACTTTGTCTTCCCGGACATGCAACAAAAAGTAGGGAACTCGAATTGTATCTTTTTTTCTCCACACTTAACGCATGCCTTCGGTTTCTTTAATACACGATGTTGCGTAGGGATACCTTCGTAAACATAATCGTAGGGATCAAAAGGGAGAATGTTATTTTTGATAGATGGACTGACATTGGTGTTACTACACTCCCCTACACCTAATTATTATAAATGTAAAGTTATTATGTATTGTTTTGTACTGTACCCGTATATATATTTATTAAATGAGTAAATAAATATATAATAGTAAGTTAAATGAAGTACTAACTTGTTGATGCTTGGGTGAAGAATTCTTCAAATAAAGGCAGTAGTGTACCAGTACGACTTATGCTGACTATTAAAGAAAGGAATTGAATGACAAGTTTAGCATAAAATAACATTTTATAGCATAGATCTCCAATAATGAAAGGAAATTTACCATTGCCCCTTTCATGGGTTATACCAGATGGCGATGGTGCCGGTACGTCTCTGATTGTAGCATTGAGATCATTAGGAGTCTTATCCGTACCGCTCATTCGGTTCATGTCCTTTTTCCTCGCATAATACTGTTGATTATAAATCCTATTTTTTTAGAAGAAATGTTTCCGCTACCGTTGGTTTCTTCAGGACATAATTCATGACGAGGTCGTGTTTGGAATGGTGGAGTGTTTTCTTTCTCACGATCATTTCTCCCATGCAAGTTTGTTCCTTTAGACGCACCTAAAGCAATTTCCCTTATTCCACTATTTTTTCCATCATGGATTGAGTTATTTATTGGAGTTCTCAATCTCCCTAACGGCACCCTTCTTGGTAGTTCAAGGCCCACATTAGCCGTCTCCGTTGCAGTGATATTTGTCACATGTGCCATAGATTGACTACTTCCTTCACCGTTAGCTATTTGTCTTCTTCTCTTATTCTCTTTTTGTCCTTCATAATATTTTTTGTTTTGTCGTTTTCTAGTTTCTACACAAATATTATTTTTTGAAAGAATATGACTTCGTACATTTTCAACAATTTATAAGTTCATAGAAAATATACAAAATATGGCATACCTTTGTATGTATCTATATCACATTGGGAGAGGTCAGACTGGTTACCCGATTTATTACTCTCTTTTCTTGGTGCATAATACTGTCTATTGTATTCTTTACGTTGTTCTGATATTAATAACATATATAAGATGAGCTTTCACACTATAACTTAAAAATAGAATTATATATGTTTTAGATTTTGTTGATCGAAGAGTCCTACCTTTTTGTTGACTACCATTAAGCTGAGTTACATCACCAGTATCATTCTCATCTGATCTTGCCATTTTATACTATATCAAAGCATCACAATATATGTTTTATTAACATGATAGAGTTGCACCAAAACATCTCTATTATTAACATATCTAAGATAATAATAATCTTAATATTATTTAAGTGAAAACCATATATAATAATCATTTTATACCATGGTACATTTTAATCAAATTATACTCATAAGGTATGTGCGATTAATATAACATATAAGACACACGCAAATTAGTGTGATCCAAGCATATATTTAGCATATAAATAAACTATTAAATAAAAATGGTATTGGGCGTTGCTAATCACGATGGTTATGGATGTTATAGTTTTAAATAACATTCATCTTAAAGTTATAATTGTTTAGCATATGGTTGGTTTGTTGCGTAAGTGGATTGAGATGTTTGCATTCAACTTATATATAATTGATGGTTTTTTTTGTTATAAGTATTATGATAATGACGTGTAAATAATCATTTAGCATCAAAAAATAAAAAATAAAAAAAGGAAATCTAAGAGATTACAATCCCATTCCATGAAAAACGAAATTTATCAATGTCAATATATCTTAAAAACATCTTGTGTCCACCATGAAAAAACAAAAAACACACTAAATACATAGTAGACTTAGTTCTTCCGCTTCCTGCATCTTCGGTTCAAACTCTATCTTGGACAACTCCGTGCAAATCAAAATGTTAACTGTAAATCAAATTTATATAATGAATTAACTATAATATAGAAGTTACATATTAAATAATAAAGAAATTGTTATAATTGTTAAACATTGTAAAAGAACTTACCATCACTTTTGTGCACAAGTTTAACTCGAGAAACAAATATTATTTTGTTATAACGTATTGCTTTTGCGATAGGTACCACTAAAATCCCCCGATGAAGATACATCCTCATTGTCATTTCTTGACCCCTAGTAAAGAAGTATGATAATTAGTTCGAAATGGAAATCATGTTCTTTATTATTATTATTATTATCATAGATAATAATGTAGACATTTTATTTAAACTTACGTTGAATCATTCAAAGTTATTTCTATGTAGCTCGGTCTATGACCATTCCAACACTCTTGAGAATTGTGAAACTTTCCTCGCACGACTTTTCCAATAACTTCTAAAACAAGTTATTGAAAACATCAATGTAATGGTATATATGTATGTGCATGATTTTCTCTCTTATTTATATATTGTTTCCTTTTTAGATAGACTTTTCTCATGGAATGGTATCCTGCAGATTTCCAGGAATATATTAAGCGACGTCTATTTTTATAAATTGTTTTCTTTTGATTTTGTATTCATTTCCAATTTAATATTCTATAACACACGTTTGCATTGAATAGCCAATTACAATCTCATTTGTGTTGTATAAACTTGTACATAGTGCATAAACTCATGTACTACTTATTTTTAAGTGATTTGTGTTGTATATACTTGTACATAGTGCATAAACTCATGTACTACTAAATTTTAAGTTGTCTTAAAAATAATAGGAGAGAGAAACTTAAACCAATTATATATTAGTAGAGATATTTATTTACAACTTTTGAATTTAAAAAAACTAAATAGATTAACTTTTTTTCAACTAAAAAAAAAATAAATTAAATTTCATTCGTGTCCATCCGTTCCTTCCAATCCAATCCATCATTCCAAATCCCTGGACAAGCAGCCCTTCGACAACCCCATTTGAAAATCTCTGTTCATCGCATTTACTTGTGACATTTGACTTGTATTCGACCTCCTCGTCATCAGGTATGCGTTCCCCAAATCCTTAGCATCAATGTGATACCGAAATCATCCCCGTTTTCTCGGTCATGAAGACCCGAAGAGTTTTCTATACAATCGCCCACAATGTGTTATTTTTGTTAAAATTACTTGTTGATGGTCCTAAAACTACTTTATTAGCGCATTAGTTTGCCAAGGGTATTTAAGCAGAGATATTAGCAAAAAGAAAACAAGGAGTTTGGCATCAATATTGATGACAAACTTACCATGATAGCAGTGTTGTAAATGGCGGCCTTGGCGTCCGATTAATCGGTGCCTAGGCGCTTGGCGGTGGTCAACCGCCTGCTAAATCACCTCGGCGGTCCAATTTGGCGTTGGCGGTCAACGGTGGTCCTTGGCGGCCCTTGGCGATCTCGAAGGTCCTTGGCGGTCAACGAAAGTCAAAATAAAAAAAAAAGGTTTTAAGCGTCGATCGACGACAGACCTCATTCGTAAATCGTAAGTCGATACCTAGGGCTCCCTTTGCGTTCGGCGACCTCCACGGCTCCACCCCTGCGACGGCGACCTCCACCTCCGGCGACCTCCTTTCTCCTGCGACCTCATTCCTCAGCGAACTCTGTTTCTGTTGCTGCAGTGTAACCAGTGTTGCTCCATTGCTCCATTCAGGTGTGAAAAATTTCTGCTACACCCTAGTACCACAGGTCTACAGTGTTGCTCCATTGTGACCATATCTCTTTTATGCTTGATTTTCTGCTACACCGACCGTAGTACTGCTCCATGATTAATTTTTTTTCTTTTCTGTAGTGATTCAATAGGCTGATCAATAATTATTGAACTTGAGTAATTGAGATTTGAGAGTGTGTTTCTGTTTTATTTAAGTTTATTAAACTAGTTATGAACTTATGGTTTGAACTTTCAAAGCTTGTTAAACATTTTAGTTTTTTATGGTTATTGACTTATTTTGTTAGGATTATAAATAAATTCCTTTATAATATATCGTTTCCGCCGAGAAACCGATTAATCGCCGCCAAGACCGATTAATCGCTTGGCAGTGGTCGACCGCCGACATACCTCCGACCGCCATTTACAACACTGCATGATAGTGGAAAAAAGAAAGCAATATTTGCCTCAACCTGGACATTGGTAAATGAAAGATAAATTAATTATATCAGCAATTAGTTAGTTTACGATAATTGTCCGAAATTGCTTATCATACTATTTTTAGTTGGAAGTGTTTTTAACTGTTGGGCTTGTATCAAAACACCACCTTTGATAGAAGTCAAAAGCAAAAGTGTGGTCCCTGTCTATATATCAAGGTCAAATCTAGTGAAGAACAGAAGAAGGCTCTAAAGTAGTATATAGCTCCCTTTAATAAACTTGGAGGAAAAGAGTTGGAATTGCCCATTGCCATTCTTTCGGACAATTATGGAAGTTTGTACGGTATGTAGCTTTCTTTTGCAAGATTCTCCCAGGTTTTAAGCTTAATTAAATGTCTAAAATCAATCTCCACATGCCAAAGAATGTGGGTTGATTCCTAACATTTACATCTATATGCTACCAGATTCTCATATGTTCTATTTCACGTTTACTTGTGTTATACCCTGTGCATGAACGGGTCATTAAGATAGTAAAATAATAAAAGCGCAGTGCCATAAACTCATGTTCTAGGTATAATATGGCAAGCCTTGAAGGATTCTAAGTTTGTACTTTGTCATTTAGAACTGAACATACCACAAAAAACAAAAACAAAAAAGAAAAGCTACAATTGGATCCAAATTAACAACAATCCCCATGGATAATAAGTAGGAAAAAAGAAAGGAGAATAATTACTTGCTTATCTAGGCCCTAGTAGGGAAATTGAGGCATGATTGTATGAGTCTTGTGGTTGCATGCTACTTGAACTCATAGAAGTAGCTTCTGTGTAAAAGCCTGGTTGTCTTGGTTCTGGCAATTCACCTCCGCTGCTCAACATCATAACCACGGTAGCCATGCTCGGTCTATCATTTGGGTCATGTTGAACGCATAATAAACCCACATGTATAGATCGCGACACTTCATATTCATTGCATGTCTTGAAAGATTTGTCAGCTAATTCCAAAGCTTTTTCTTCTTTATAAAGTGTCCATGACTAAAGACCCCAATATGTCAAGAATCAAGATGCATTAGGATTAAAACAACCTCATTAAATTAGAGTCTCTTGAAAATTTCTTTTTGGAAATAGAATTATAACATATATGAGAAGGAATATATAATATTGACATAATGTGTAAAATATCTTAACGAAAGAAGCTTTGTTAGTCATTACTTGACTTGTCTTACATGTCCAAGAAGGTTATGGCTATGAGCATGATGAACGAATCCTCTGTTTCTCATCCCGCTTACAATCTCAAGTGTTAAAACTCCAAAGCTGAAAACATCTGATTTAATTGAAAATATTCCCTCTCCAGCATACTCCGGAGACATGTACCCACTGCATCATACGTTGTTCAAGTTTATATATGACATGTAAAGAAAATTTGGAAAATGTGATCATACAAGTTATATATTTAATATATAATGAGTAGAATGTAAACACATTTGTAATGAATTCTTACTATGTACCGACCACTCTTTTAGTATTTCTTTCACTCTCATTTCCTCCAAAGCTTCTTGCCAAACCAAAATCCGATATTCTTGGGTTCATATCATGATCAAGCAAAATGTTGGCAGCTTTAAGGTCTCTATGGATTATCAATAGCCGAGAATCTTGATGAAGATAAAGTAAACCTCGAGCAATCCCGTTGATAATGTTAAATCGTCGTGCCCAGTCAAGCGTTCTGCTTTCATTATCTTCAACCAAAAGATTTGAGATGTTAAAATTTTCTTTTAATAAATAAGTGTATGAATTGAATCTTTTCCTTTTTTATAGATATCTCATAGTTAACTTACTGAATAGAAGTAAATCTAGACTGCTATTAGGCATGTACTCATAAACCAATAATTTTTCAACCTCTTCATTGCAGTAACCTAGAATTTTTACGAGATTTCGGTGTTGAAGCTTGGAAATGAAGATAACTTCATTCTTGAACTCTTCAGCTCCTTGTGTTGAACTTACAGAAAGTCGTTTCACTGCAATTTCTTGACTGTCCTCTAGGACCCCCTTTAAAAATACGTTGTTAGATGCTTTGAATCAAACATTTTTGTCAGGTAATATTGTCTTTTAGGTCTGTAATATACAATCTTAACATTTTTGTAGATATCTTATTTATGGACTTAGGCGTACGTGAAACATGGGTAAGTCCATTATTAATTCAAAAAAAGATAACTTTGTTATGGAACAAATTTAAAATTGAAGAACAATAGTACCTTGTATACCGGTCCAAAACCACCCTCCCCAAGCTTGTTATCGGGTGAAAAATTGTTGGTTGCAATGATCAATGTCGACAAACTGAACAACGGGAGGTCTAGATCGTCCGTGTCGATAACTGAATCATTTTTCCCTATGTAAGTAAAGCCAAGTTCAAATCATGAGGAAAATAGCCATATGAAATGAAGAAAACAATGCTAAATGAGAGAAATTTACCTTGTGCCTTCAAAACCTTATTCTTTCGCTTCATGACGAACAACATACATAATCCCAACAGGATTACAAATCCTAGACTACTAGTGATGGAAATGACCAAAACTTTCTTTTTGCTTCCCGAGCTTCTTTTATCTTTCTCTGCGAATAATACAAAATTAATTTAATGATTATGATTTCATTTTGCGAATGAAAATGTGTCTCTCTTTCTTAGTAGCTAGCAAGATAAAAAAATATTTACCTAATTCAATTGCGCTCATTCGTATGTATATATCTTGCCCGTTATTAGGAAGGGTTCTCATATCTATCAATTCATTGTACCATAACATGCAACCGATACCAACTTTGATGTCCAAAGTCGCATAAGCCGTACAGTTACACTCACTTGTACATTTCACCCTGCATTGCACCAAACTCATATTTTTATCGAACCATGATTGTCGAGTGTCCGGTAATTTCATAAAAGGATACTTTCGAAACCCTTCCCCAACACCACAATTCAACTGTATTACCCTTTGACAACCGCTTGTCCAATCTGCTATTTCCCATTCGACAGGCCTTTTAGGTGTAAAGCCTCTTAAACACCCACAATTAGGGGACTGTGCAATGTCACAAACCCCATGAACCCCACACAACGCGTATCGTTCACAACTATCTGTCGTGAGTGACGAATACAAAAACCATCCTTGGGTTCGATTGACCCAATTCCATTGTCCCATGTTACCTTCTGCAGATAGTTTCAGCCTGCTAATAACCGATTTGTTAATCAATACATATATAGCTGAAACCTCTACGTCATCCATATAAAACCAGTTTCTGTAAATTGGATTGGGATGGTTATTCGTGCTGCCACTATATGCAAGACCATTCCAAGATCCTAGCCTGTATTGGACCTTATCTCCGTTCATTTCAAATGTTTGTGGGAATCCATTGTAATCCATATAAATCATATATGGACCTGGAGAAGGATCATCATCACTCTTCCATGATGTATAGTTTGTCACTATACCCCTTTTCAAATTCCTTCCGAACTTCATATCCGGCATGAGGGTGTCTCCAGGATGATCAAAACTCTGCCAAATGTTATCTTCCACTCCATCTTCGTCGTCAATAACCATAAAATTCGAATTATCCAATAACTGAGCTACTGCATTTTTACCATTTCTCGAAGAATTCGATGACCAAACAATTCTATTGGTGGTGGAGTCACGGAGCACCAATAGACCTCCAGGATTGAGAGTTAGCTCACCGGATTTGTTAGTAATAGGTGTTTCTCTATTGGCAACCCAAACAACAGTGCCTGTTGCAAACCGTTTGTACCATATGCCCAAATATCGGTTTTCAGAGGTGTTGCCGGGGCTAAAGAATCCGAGCTCAAAGGATTCTTGGGCTGAAACAATGGTTTCACCGTCTCTTATGGTTTCGTTGATAAATAACGAGTCTACTGCCATGGTACAGGCAAATAATGCGTGGAAGCATAACCCGATTATGGTCAACACCTCCATTACTGTGATTTTTGCTCAAATTGATGACTATATCATTTTCTTTCTTCCGTGGTAATATAGAGTATTCTACCGAGTTGCAAATTAATGATCTTGACAGGTCCAACTAGCTGGCTTTAATTGTATTGATTTGTTGGTATTCGCTTTTATTTAATTATGATAATTAAAAACTATTGATCTAAGAAGTTCTAAATGAGATGCCAACTCCAACTTATATATAATACTATAACTCAAATGGAAGTGACCTTACCCCAATATATTAAGATTGTTTGAATTTCATAATGTTCAGACTAAGGTGGCTACTTTTGTTGTTATGTATAATAAGTAAATAATACATATATAGAGAGAGAACTTCAAATTAGTTGAGAATGGGAGACTCAATCCCAGCCGTCCAATTCCCCTTCTTCAATGTCATTGTCCACCTATGAATTCCTCACATGCACTCTACGACACTCGATTCTCCCACACTTTCCATCCATGAATCCACTTACAAAATGAACGGCTGAGATTGAGTCTCTCATTCACAATTAATTTATCATTCTCATTTGAAAGAAGTTCATTTGAGAACCATTTTTAGTGCGAGAACCGCGAGAACCAATCTTAGCCGTCTAATCCCCCCCTCCTTCAATGTCATTGTCCACCCATGAACTCCTTACAAACACCCTCCACACTCTATCCCTCTCACGCTCTCCATCCATGAACTTCCCATATCCAAGGAACGGATGAGATTCGTTCTCGCTGTACTTTCAGTAACAACGGTTCTCGAATGAACCCTCTCATACACACACACACACACACACACACACACACACACACACACACACACACATATATATATATATATATATATAAAAGGGAGGGTTATTGTGAAAATATTTTTTTAGGTGAGAATACAAGACGTAGGCATTAGATGTTTATCTATTAGATCTAACGGTCGTAATTTACCTGTTGCCATTCATGACCGTCGCAATTCAAGGTTGGATAATGAATATTAGAAGGGCCTAAATCAAATCAAGATCCATGATTTAGTCTCTCATTCCCACCTAAATATATATTCTCATTTTAACCCCCCCCCCCCCCCACATCTCTCTAACCCTATTTTCAGTTCTCCTCTTCCCACACATCTACTGCCGGACCGCCGACTACAGTTGCAACCCACATTGCCGTACACCGCTGATGAGTGTCTTTTGTGTATACTCTTTACATGCCTAAATTGATTATAATGCATCTAGTTTGTCTATAATAGTTGTGCTTTGATTAGTTTTTGATTTGGTGTGCCCGAATTGGAGCTTAAATGAATATGCTTGATGAATAATATGATGATGATGGAAGCTTACAAGATTTGGGGATGAATGTGCAACGACTTGAGTGTTTGATAAGGAATAACAAAGAAAACAAGGTAAAAGTAGAGCTAATTAGCATTACTCTCAAAGCCTTCAGGGCAGGGAGTAGAGACAGCTTGCACCAGAGTACTGCTACTCCCTTCCTTTCTTTCCTTCTATAAGTTAACACTTTCCTTTTTTTTACACATCTTCTTCTTCACGAAATTCCTAGCCCTAAAACCATACTTTTCTCTCCCAAAACTCATATCCTTCAACCTAAAACACATCCTTTTCAATCCATCATTAAAATCCTTCAATCTCCACTCATTCTATTCAAACCGTTTGACCCGTTTGAGCAGTATTCATCAAGGAGCTGTAGAGAGTTGTTATTGGAGCATCTAACCATCATCTCTCATCATCCTCCTATGGTGAAATCAAGCGTTTTCAAGATTTAATGGTGTTATTTGGATGATTACTTCTCCAACGCCTTCATGAATCATTTGGTTAGTTGGATTACACCTTTTCTCTACCCAACCCCTCATCATCATAAACCCTAGTTTAGTCCATCATTTGAAGATGTGTTCTACTACCATATTTGCATCTTTCAACACCATCATGCTTGGCTAAACACCCTGTGATCGCAACCAGGAGTAGGGATTGGTTATTTTATGTCTATATTTGATAAACAATTGTGCATATGAATACTTGAATGTTAGTTTTAGGAATAATTCCATATGATTAGATCTTTCATTCGTGTGTGAACACTTCGCCATCATACTGGACATCACTGTCGCCTTCTGTCTGCCATCTCTTGATGGATAGGGTTTTATTGCCACAACTTGATCTACTATTGTCGCCGAGATCTATGATTGCCACAGCCACACGTCACATGTCATCCGCCGCCCACCGTTACACATACAATCATACGCCGCCGACGAACCACAGCCATTGGGTGTCGTAGGAGGTGCAAAAATGCGACCAACCACCGCCGTTGAGTTTAAAAGAGTCACCGACGAACCACCGCCGTTGACCTGACACAACATCAGACGTAGGCGGCGGCTTAGTGTACAAAGCCTTTGGTCAATGGTTGTTGTTGCCTTTTTCTTTGTTTAGTTTTTTTATTTTCCGTACAAAATATCAATTAACACCATACCTCTTTCTTTGTTTAGTTGTTATAATCTCTATATGATGATTAATAGTGGACCAAAACTTGAATGCTAGGGTTCAATATTTTTTTGCTGTTATTTGTATTCTTTGATATAGCATTTCATATAGTGATGGATTTGTTTATTAATGTAGAGAACTTTTGTGTGTATTTATGTTATTTAGATAATTATTCATTAGTAAACTCAGATTTTTAATTAGATAAAAAATTAATTAGAGAGAGAAAAATTAATTTGACAGGAGTGAGAATATATTTTTGTTTACTAATATATTCTTTTGAATTAAATAAAAAATTCATCATGATTAATGTGAACCACAAGATCAAAAACCAATCAATTGTTGAAATTTTTTCTCACACTTTTCACAAATAACACACTTTTCGCATGATTATATGTATATACTAGCAGTTGGTAGAGCATTGGGCTTTTAACCTAATGGTCGCAGGTTCAAGTCCTGCTATACCCAAACCTAACTTGCACTATACTATGAGGCATCGTACCCGCGTAATACGGCGACGGGCGAATAGTTTCTGTTTAGCAACATATCATTTTTAAGAACGTGATGATATGTTATTCGTACGACTCAATGTGACTAAATAGTTTTTTTAGCACCAGTCCGTTTTCTTCTATTTTTTTATTTCCATAATCTTTTTATCAATTTTTAAATAGTATTAATATAAGAAAAGAGATTTCTATACATTAAAATAGGAGGGGAAATTTAATAAGATATTAAGAATTGTGTTAATGTAGTGAATAATTTTGTTGTATGAGAGAGTGTCTTAGTGCATGGAAGAATATTTTTAAATAAATAAAAATTGAAAGTAAATTAGGAAACAGATTAAAATGGTTAAAATTGGATGGGTGAGATTAATTTGAATAGAATAGAGGGTCAAAATGTAGTGTTGATTAAAATTTAAGAACTCTTAAAATAGAGGAGGAGAGAGAATGTTAAATGTTTTATAATATAGTATATAATTATAATTATATATATATATATATATATATAAGTTCATTTAACAACCATTTTTATTACGAGAACCATTGTGTATCGATAAGTTATTATTTTGTTATAATAAATTAAGTAAAATTAAAAAGGGTATAATTGTACAGCCAACTTTGAATTGTTTCGAAAGTAAATTTGTGACAAAAAAATTTAGCGTGCGATCTTTTTTTTTACTTTCTTGTTTTTTTCTTTTTTATAGATAGTAAGTTTTTTTGTATTTCTTTTTTCCATTTACTTCTTTCTCTATTTATTAATCAAAATCATTTACATTTTTGTTCGATTTTTAGTTATATATTAAGTATTTATACCCTGAGATATTTTTTGTTGTAATTTTTTGAGTTGGCAATGAATTTGACTATACCAACTTTGAGTTGCACGTGCACTAGAGTTGTAAACGAACCGAACGAACATGAATGAGGGCTTGTATGTGTTCGTTTGTTTAACTTTAGCAGAAAAAAACAAACATGAACGGATAATATAATAAATATTTGTATTCATGTTCGTTCGTTTAATTTTAGCCGAATATAAACAAATGACAACGAATGAACACATATACAAACATAACATTATTAAATATAAACGGACTCTAACTATGTGTGTATATATATGTGTGTGTGTGTGTGAGAGAGAGAGAGAGAGAGAGAATGTGTATTGTATATATATATATATATATATATATATATATATATATATATATATATATATATATATATATATATAAGTATATATATATATATATATATATATATATATATATATATATATATATATATATATATATATATGTATATGTATCTATGTACACAGACACATATAAGCAAATGGATAAACGAACGTTCACGAATATAAATGAACAAACGAGGGTTTTTATTCATGTTCGTTCATCTATCTGCACCATATATATGTGACTTTATTGTACATGTTGAAAAAAATCTACTATAATATGAACATGTCCACCTAACCTGCACATGTGCTCGAAAAAAAAGGAGTGGCGTGTGAACATGTGCACATATCTGATACTGTGCTGGAAAAGAAACCAACATAAACAAGTTTTTTTCTTTGAAAAAAGAACGACCGGTATGTGTACATGTGCATATGCATATGCATATCTGCACGGGATGCACATGTGCACAATGCATATATGCACCGAGACACACCTATGTAGTATGAACACCTGGTGCACATATGCACGTGTGATTGAAAAAAATCGAGTGGTATATGCACATATGTACACATCTAGGCTATGATAGAAAGAAAAACCGGCAAAACCGAAATTATTTCTATCATAAAGTATAGCAATAAGGATATATTAAATAATTTAATTTTCTCGTTAGCTTAGAATAATTCTCATACTTTTAATAATTTTGTGTTTGGTAGATAATTTAGCTTTAAAAAAGTGAGAGTAAGTGTTCTCCCCCCTTATTTAGAAAATTTGCGCAATATATCCCTTCTAACAATTTTGTAAAGTGAAAATGACGACCGTGCTTTTAATTAATTACATGTTTGCCATAACCAATATAAGCTTTGGTTAATTCTAATAAATGGTTTACAAACAGTTCTCGTGATACTTGTAATAAAACTAGTTCTCAAATGAACATTTCCATGTATATATATATATATATACTAGTTTATTGCCCCGTGCACGTACGGGTATTTCGGAAACGTATTTAAGATATTAAAATTTTTAAATAAAAATAATGTAATAAATAAAATATAATCGAAAACTTACATAGGTCAGAATTCTTAACAAAAAAATAAATAATTTTTTTGAAGCACTTCTTTGTAGACTACATTTGTTGTTTTGTTTGTAAAATTACCACTGTTGTCACAAATTAAAATATTTAACCTTTTTTTACTTTTAACACGTGAAACATTAACATACAATTGACCATGTATAAACACAAGTTTTCTGAGGAATAAACCAACTTCCGAAAGTGATTGTCATTGACTTTTGTTAATAAAATATCAAAACGAAATTCCAAAAAAGTGTCATATTACTATAAAGTTTATACCAAAACGTAAATAAAAATGAGACGGTCGTAAATATATAATTATTTTTTCTCTAAATAAATATATCACAAGTTACTAAACATAATTTATAAACACCTTATAATTAATTACATTAATATATAATTTAAATAAACCCCCTCACATTTTTTAAAAGCCCCTCACATTTTTTATAAAACCCCTTTACAATTTTCATTTAGCCCCCTCCCAAATCTATTTAAATTTGAATTCAAATTACCGATTTTGTGTTTATTCTTTCGAAAATTGTTTTCAAGAGTTGAATGCTTTTAAAATTGAAGGTTATGATTGGTTAATTAAAAATTATCTTAATGAATAATAAACAATTATGAATATACTAATTTTAAAAATAGTGTTATATTACAATAAAATTTATACCAAAACGTAGATAAAAATGAGACGGTCATAAATATATAATTATTTTTTCTCGAAACAAAATATATCAAAAGTTACTAAACATAATTTATAAATAACCTATAATTAATTTCATTAATATACAATTTTTATAAAGTCCCCTCATATTTTCTTAGAAAACCCCTCACAATTTTCATATAACCCCCTCCTAATTAATTTGTAATTGAAATCGATGAAACATTCATATTTCTAAAATTGTTTTTGAAATTGAATTATTTTAAAATTGAGAGTTTTGATTGGTTAATTGGGTTTGATTTAATAGTTAATTTTGGAAAGAAGGTAAGCCTCTTATTTATATATATATATATATATATATATATATATATATATATATATATATATATATTGATATGTGTGTGTGTGGGGGGGGGGGGGGGAGTTTATTTGTGAACTAATTTGATTGAAAGAACCAATCTTAATCATCCAATTTCCCTTCTATCAATTCCATCGCCTACCCATTAATTCATCCCATACACTTTCCAAACTTTATTCCCCACTCTCTCCATTCATGAATTCTACTTATCATATGAATGACTAAAATTGGTTCTCGTGTTTCTCGCAATAATAATGGCACTCAAATGAACTCTCCCCTATACGTACATACATACGTACATACATACATACATACATACATACATACACACACAGAGAGAGAGAAAGCGGTTCACACGAGAACTGTTTTTCGTACGAAAAACCATTTCTGGCAAGTCATTTAATTTTCTGTCTTTTTAATTTAATTTAAATACGACACATGTAGTAAACTACATGTCTACATTTCCCCACTTTTTAAAAACTAATATATCCATCAAACGAAAAGGTGTTATAATTAATTACTGAAAATATACCAAAATTTTAATTTAAGACCGATTTTGCTATATTATTTTTTTAGAAATAAAAGTCGTGTTTGTTGGTTTTATTTGTAGAGCTCGACATGTGCACTAGTGCATATCTACATTTGCGTTGAAAAAACTAGGTGAATCTGTGCATATGCACATGTTAAAAATTTGCACTTGTGCATATGTCGAGCTATACTGAAAAAAACCCAGCAAACACAAAATAAAAAATTGAAAAAATTTATCAAAATTGATCTCAAATTAAATAGCATAATTTACTCTTTAATTTGTTATAATTTTCGTAAATTGACACCTTTCTGTTTGATGTATATATTAGTTTAAAAAACGTAGGGGTAATGTAAAAATATTCAAATTACCCTTAATTAATTAAGCATAAGTTTGATTAAATTAAGGTTATCCATTAACAACTCTTTAATCTCAACCATCCATTTCTTTGATCAATGGTTGTAATTGGTTTCGTATGATAAACGGTTCTCATTTGAGCCGTCCCCTATATATACATTCATACATACATATATACATATGTATAGGAAAAAGTTCATTTGAGAACCTTAATTAGTGCGAGTACCGCGAGAACCAATGTGAGTCGTCTAATTTCCCCTACTTCAATCTCATTGCCCACCCATGAATTTCTTACATGCACCCTGCCACACTTTATCCTTCCACGTTCTCAATCTATGAACTTCCCATATCTAAGGAACGGCTAAGATTGATTCTCATAGTTCTTGCACTAAAAACGGTTCATATATATATATGCGAGAACCAATTTGAGCCGTCTAGTTCCCCCTCCTTTAAAGTCATCACATGCACCCTGCCACACTTGATCCCCACACTTGATCCCCACACGTTCTACATCCATGAATTGTTTTTCGTACGAGAACTGCAAGAACCAATCTGAGCCGTCCAATTCCCCTCGTTTAATGCAATCACCCACATATGAATTCATCACATGCATCCTGCCACACTTGATCCCCCCACACTCTACATCAATGAATTCTACTTATCAAATCAATGGCTAAGATTGGTTCTCGCAGTTCTCATACGAAAACAAGTTCTCGTTTGAGCCATATATATATATATATATATATATATATATATATATATATATATATATATATATATATATATATATATATATATATATATATATATATATATATATATATATATATATATATATATATATATATATATATATATATATATATATATATATAGGGTGGGGATATAGAACCTCCCTTAAACATAGAACCTAAAGAATCATACCCGTGATCGACACGTGACATATTGATTAGGGGCAAAACTGTGAAAAAGAAAAAAAAAAACCACGCGCTCATACTTCATCCCCTCCTGCCAAACTTTGTTTTAAAAAAAACTCATTTAAATTTAAATGATTATAACTCATTCGTTTTTAAGAATTTTAGCAAAAAAAAAGTATATCGTTAGATTCGGTTTTTTGTCCTCTTTCAATTAAGACCAAGCTTGATATATTTCTGAAACTTTTTTTTTTAAAAGCAAAGTTCGCATTTTGAACTGGGTTTCATTCTAAAATGTAAAAAATCAAAAAATGCAAAATATGAACATGCATGTCATGCAGATGCTATCAAAATGCAAACCCATAAGATTCAATGAAAATGATACCCAAAATGCAAAATTACATATTCAAACCCAAAATGCAAAATCCGTACACAACACTACAATGCAACCGAAAATGCAAACAAAATTTGCATTTTTAAAATAATTTTGAAAAATATAGGAAGAGTGGTCTTGTTTGAAAGATGATTAAAAAACTAAAAGATTTATATAAATTTTTTTTTTAAATTCACAAAACTTAAAGAGTTATGACAATTTAAAGTTTTGGGTTGTATTTTTTTTAAATGTGGGTTTGTTGGGGGGATTTTTTATGTTTGTCCTTAATACATGATAATTACAATTATGCTATCTTTAAATCTCATCTATTGATTTTGATGATATAATTGTCCAGTTTGGTTTTTTAGGTTTCTTGATTAAGACTAGGTTTTATATTAATGCTATTTTATATATACATAAGGAACCCTTTTTTTATATTTTAAGCGAAGACTCCTTATTAGTCTTCATGACTAATCATCCTGTTGATTCAAAGTTGAAAGGTACGACCATGTTTCAACTTTCTATTTTAAATATAATAGTAAAATCTTAGTCAAGAAATTCCTCCCCTAATATATATATATATATATATATATATATATATATATATATATATATATATATATATATATAGGGTAAGGATACACATACAACCCTTCTTAAACATAGAACCCTTAGAACCACCTTAGAGGTTGACACGTGTTCTCTCCCTCCCTTCCAACAAGCTTTAAAAAAAAACCCCCTCAATCTTTAAATAATCATAACTCATTCGTTTTTAAGAATTTTAACAAAAAAAATATATCTTTAGATTCAGTTTTTCGTCCTCTTTCAAACAAGACCAGACTTGATATATTTCTGAAACTTTTTTTTTTTTTTGAAAATGCAAATTTTTCAAAATTTTCATTTTCACCTGGGTTTCATTTGAAAATGCAAAAATGCAAAAACCGGAGATGCAAGTTATGCATATGCTTCCAAAAATGCAAATTTTGAAACCAATACTGAAAATGCAAACAAGAACTAACTGAAAATGCAACCCAAAATGCAAAACAAAATTTGCATATTCATAAAAAAATTTGAAAAATATGGCAAGAGTGGTCTTGATTGAAAGAGGATTAAAAAACTAAAATATTGGTATAATTTTTTTTTAAAAATTCATAAAACTTAAAAAGTTATGACAATTTAAAGTTTTGGGGGGTATTTTTTTATTAAAAACGTGGGTTTATTGGGAGATAATTACAATTATATCATCCTTAATCTCAACCATTGATTTTGATGATCCAATGAACCAGATTGGTTCTATGGTTCTATATTTAAATAATGGTTCTATATTGATCCATTTTCTATATATAAGGAACCCATTTTTTATATTTTAAACAGGAGATCGACTCTCTAATTGTCTTCATGACTAATACTGTTGATTCAAACTTGAATGGTATGACCATGTTTCAACTTTTTATTTAAATAATATACTAGTAAAATCTTTAGGCTGTAATTATGTTGACTATTTAAGCACTCAGTGATTGTAAATGTTTAATTTGTAAATTGTCAAGAAATTCCTCTCAATAATTTTGATAAAAAGAAAAAAACATTCAAACCTAATGAATTTCCAATGTAGTCATATGTGGTAGGAAACCGTACGTTCCCAGCAAAAAAGCAAATATATAAAGATGAAATCATCAATCATACGTTCCGTATCAGATTACCAGTATCACATTCGAATTTCTAAGCCTTATTTAAAGATTTTAATTCAAAATAAGCTTCAGATATATAATCAATTGAGCAGTAATTAACCACATATCTTATTTCTAAAGCTTAATTAACCGGTATCGCTTCTTCACCAAATTAACACCTTTGCTAAAGGCGGAGAGTTGATCGAAGGCTACTGTTCCTCTCATTAGCTGTTTCTTCTAAACCTCAGTCAAGATTAAACTATGCAGAAGCATATACAAATAGAAAAGCATGCTTAGCCAGTAACATAGAACCATTAATTAAAGTTCAAAATCAAAACTCACAGGACTGACTGCATGTGACAATGATATAACTTTTTAAGAATTTTCGTGTATGTTATTGATATAAGTTGATACGTACCGTTCTTTTACAATCTTATCTTCCTCCAATTACTTGACCGAAAGGCTATCCCTCGTCATCCAAAATTTGATATGAAAAGATAGCTTAAGTTAATAAATCAGTATTGAAAACA
The DNA here is from genome assembly GCA_947179395.2 of Pulicaria dysenterica. Taxonomy (NCBI): domain Eukaryota; kingdom Viridiplantae; phylum Streptophyta; class Magnoliopsida; order Asterales; family Asteraceae; genus Pulicaria; species Pulicaria dysenterica. Next base: position 12,596,224 of record OX359291.1, read on the forward strand.
GGTCTAAAATTAGATCATTGTTGAAATAATGTAATTTTTGTAATCATATTACAATGTGTGTATTTATCATCAGACAGGCTATTGATGTGCACAATATAGCACATTCTTCCTATAAACAATCGTTGAGGACACTGAAGAGGGTAAGAACTTTTTGGTTATAGCAATAATTATACAAAGTTAAAAATAATCTATAAATAATCTGTAAATAATCATTTGTTGAGATAATCAACAAGTTCAGAATATACAAAGACTAACAAGATGGTAATACGAAAAGCTTTATTACTGAATATACGAAATGGAAATTGAATGAATAAAGATTCCAAAGAAGATGACTACTTATAACCAACTGTTAACACACTTTAACAGCTAAATGATTAACTTCAGTTAGTCAAGATCAACCACAATTAAGACTAACCACCACTTAAATAACTCCTTTGGCTTTAATCACCCTTCACTTAACAATCTCCACCTTGATTATTGACAACAGGAGTTATCAACAACCAATAAACCTTCTAAGCATTTTGAAAACTTTGAAAACAGCAATGGCTTGGTTAACATGTCTGCCCAGTTGTTGTCGGTATGAACCTTACTCACCTTTACCACCCCAGTTTCAATGACCTCTCTGATAAAGTGCAATCGAACATTAATGTGCTTTGTACGATCATTGAACACCTGGTTCTTAGACAAGTGCAAAGCACTCTGATTATCACACCAGATTAAAGCAGACTCTTGTTCACCAAATCCCAACTCAAACATTAAACCTCTGATCCATATAGCCTCTTTAACCCCTTCACGTAAGGCTATATATTCTGACTGGGTTGAAGACAAAGCTACAACCCTTTGTAGTGATGACTTCCAACTCACAGTACAACCCAAAACTTGAAATACATATCCAGTTAAGGACCACCTTCCCTTGTCCAAATGCCTAGCAAAATCTGCATCAGTGTAACCATTAACCAATAGATTATCACTCAGCACAGTTTGATCCACCCTTTTATACAGCAGACCAACATCAAGAGTACCTACAAGATACTTCAAAAGCCACTTTATAGCTCTCCAGTGATTTTGACGAGCATTAGAAACATATCTACTCACCACACCAACACCATAAGCTATGTATAGTCTAGTGCAGACCATAAGATACATCAAACTGCCCACTACATTTGCATAGAGAATCTTCTCCATCATACGTTTCTCTTCATTAATTTTGGGACTATCATTTATAGATAATTTGAAATGTTGAGCCAAAGGTGTTGACACACACTTAGCATTTCTCATATTGTACTTACTTAACAACTTTTCCACATAGCTTCTTTGAGACAACACCAGAACTCCTTCTTCTCTGTTCCTCATAATCTCAACACCCAAAGTCTTCTTAGCTTCACCCAATTCCTTCATTTCAAAAGCACAAGCTAACATTTCTTTTACTCGCATAATTACTTCTTTATCTTTGCAAGCCAACAACATGTCATCTACATATAGAAGTAAGTAGATGTAGCAGTTTGGTTTATACTGCTTCACATAGACACAATTATCATAATTACTTCTATTGAAACGATATTGTATCATATGAGCATCAAATCTTTTGTACCACTCACAAGGTGACTATTTTAACCCATACAGGGACCTTTTAAGCAAACAAACTTTCTTCTCTGGACTCCCAACCTCAAAGCCTTTTGGTTGAATCATGTAAATCTTCTCATCTAAATCCCCATGCAAGAATGCGGTTTTCACATCAAGTTGCTCCAACTCAAGATCAAACTAAGCTACAACTACTGCCATAATTCTAACTGAATTATGCTTAACCACTATGCTTAACCACCAGTGAAAACACTTTATTATAGTCTATTCCAGCCCTTTGTGTAAAACCCCTTGCCACTAACCTGGCTTTAAATCTTGGTTCTTCCACTGAAATACCCTCCTTGAGTTTGTATATCCACTTACAACTCACTAGTCTCTGTCCTTCAGGTCTATATATCCACCATGTGCCAAGTTTCATTATTTAACAAAGATTCCATTTCTTCTTTCATGGCACAAAGCCACTTATCTCTATCTTGAAATTTCATTGCTTCCTTAAAAGACACAAGTTCATCAGTATTCAACTTCTCAGCAGCTGTGAAAGCAAATGCTAACTGACTTTCACACTCTTCTACCTCTGTAATAACATCAGCATGCCCAAACCTAGTTGGTGCTTTCACATGCCTTCTTTCTCTATATCTGGCTAACAAGTAATCAGATAAATTCGATCTGTTACTCCCAGTTGAAGACCCTGCACTTGACTCACAAGTTGACTCTGAACCCTTGTACTCCCTGCTCCACCTCAAACTGAACCCCAGTCTCATCATTATCAGAGCACACACCTTTGTTTTTTAGCACATCCACATACATCAAGCTTTCATTGAAGACCACATCTCTACTAATGATCAGCTTTGGTTTTACATCATCAAGCCGCCAAAGCTTATACCCCTTAACACCGTCACGTTATCCTAAAAGCACACACTTCTGGGCCCTTGGTTCCAGCTTTCCTTGATTGACATGTGCAAATGCTATACACCCAAACACCCAGTTGATCAAATAACTTGTTGTTGTCACTGCTTCAGCCCAAAATGTCTTTGGTAGTCTTGATTGAGACACCATACACCGGACTTTGTTCAACAAAGTTCTATTCATTCTTTCTCCCAATCCATTCTGTTAAGGGGTTCCAACCACAGTCCCATGCCTGGCTATACCATTTTGTTTACAAAACTCATTGAATCTTTTATCACAAAACTCAAAACCATTGTCAGTTCTCAATTAATCTTCTTGATTGTTTGATTTTCTACAAGTAATTTCCATTCTTTAAAGCTTTCAAAGGCATCGCTCTTCGAATGTAGTATCATAACCCATACCCTTCTCGAGAACTCATCTACTATTGACATGAAATATCAAGCTCCACCTAGAGATTGAACCCTTGCAGGCCCCCACAGGTCAGAATGTACATAGTCAATTCTTTCATAAGTGTTATGTCTTCCTACATTGAACTTCACTCTATGAGCTTTCCCATAAATGCAATGCTCACAAAAGTTAAGCCTTAAATCTTTCATTCCACTTAGCAAATTCTCTTTACAAAGCTCCTTCGGACCCCTTTCACTAATGTGTCCCAGCCTTGTATGCCACAACTCTGCTAAGTTTGTTTTATCACCACTTTCACCCACTGCTGCAGCCTTTGTCATGGCATTTCCATTTAATAAATAAAGATTATTACCATGACTTTTTACACCATCTAGCAATAGTTCTTAATGCTTAAGACCTTTAACTTTCCATCATACATGAGAACCTTGTATCCTTGCTATCCAACACACCAAGGGACAACAAATTCCTCTTTAGATCTGGCACAAACCTTACTTTGTCAATCTTAAGTTCTCTTCTATCTTTCAATTTAAAATACACATTTCCTTCCCCTTCAACTTGGCATGGTTTATTCTCACCCAGCAACACTAAACCACCATCAAGTTTTCGAAAATCATGTAAATAAGCTTTACATGGGGTCATATGATAAGAACTATCAGAGTCCAATACCCATTCATGAGTATTTTTTTGAACAGAAACTACTAATACCTCTGCACTATCATAGCCGTCAGAGTAAGCTTCTGAGGTACCTGGTTCCTTCTTTTTCCAATTTGAATAGGACTTTGCCTTCTTTCCCTTTGGACAATCTTTTTATAAATGGTATTCTGAATGGCAGATAAAACACTTCCTCTTGAACTTAGTTTTTGACTTGAAGAGATTCTTTGATTTTCCATTATCTTTCTTATCATATCTCCCTTTAACAACCAGGCCTTCACCAAATTCATCTTTTGTATCATTTCTCTTCTTCAACTCCTTTGAGTTAAGAGCTGCTAAAACTTCTTCCACGGCAAGGCTTTCCCTACCATACATAAGAGTTTCAACAAAATGTTCATATGACTCTGGTAAAGAAGTCAAGAAGATGATGATTGCTTGGTCTTCCTCGTCCAAGACTACTTCAATATTTTCAAGATCAAGCACCAATTTGTTAAACTCATCTATGTGATCTTCTACTTTACTTCCTGAAGTCATTTGAAAAGTATATAAACTTTTCTTTAAGTACAATCTGTTTGCAAGGGATTTGGTCATATAAAGACTTTCTAATTTTAACCAAACCCCTGTTGTTTCTTTTGTGACTTCAGGAAGAACTCGATCCCCCAAACTTAGAATGATAACTATGAGCTTTTTCCATAGTCTCTTTCTTTTCTTTGTCAGATAGCGTCACTGGTAGTCTATCCTCACCTTCCAAAGCAGCTATTGTGCCTTGTTGAACCATCAGAGCTCGCATCTTGACTCTCCAAAGACCAAAGTCATTTTTGCCATCGAATTTTTCAAGATCGAACCTCGTAGATCCCATGTTCTTTACAGCAGCGTGTATCTCCTTCGAATGTCCCTCTGAACTTACTCAAACTCGCCACCTAGGGCTCCGATACCAATTGTTTAGATAATCAAGTTCAGAGTATACGAAGACTAACAAAATGATAATACGAAAAGCTTTATTACTGAATATACGAAATGGAAATTGAATGAATGAAGATTACAAAGAAGATGACCACTTATAACCAACTGTTAACAAACTTTAACAGCTAATTATGATTAACTTCTATTAGTCAACATTAACCACATCAAAGACTAACTACCACCTAACTAACTCCTTTGGCTTTAATCACCCTTCACTTAACATCATTGATGTAAGCTATGTTCATCTACATATATAAATGCTATAAAAAAAGTTTCTTTAGCTTGCACTAAATCACATAAATTCACAAAACTTAAAGCACTTCCTTTCGGTAAAAGTCTATATTTTTTAATATCACAACAACATACACGGAATTAAGAACAAAAGATGATTAAAAAACAAGCAAATGATGATTTCTTGGTTATGAACAAACTGATTACAAACTCCAAATCGAAAGTGAATACAAAAAATTTCCACTCATGTATGAACTGAGATATCAAATGCCTATCTCAGCTTCAGATCTGATTTATGCTCTTACAACTAAGTACAAAAACACCTCCACGACTCCATATATCGACACTCTACTCCCATGTACTTTCATGACTCATTTAATACACATATAACAATCTCCACCTTATTGATTGAGCCATGGATTAATCAAATCAATAAATCTCCTACTAAGCACCAACATTTAGTAAAGCCAAACATTTCTTGAACTTTAATTCATCAACTAGTTAACTTAGAGTTAGACATCAGCTGCATTTTCATGTGTGCACCTTTTTCACTTCAACCACCTTTGACACTATCACTTCCTTGATGAAATGATATGTAACATTTATATGTTTTGTTCTTGCATGATACACATGAATCTTGGACAACTAAATAGCTCCTTGATTATGACACTTAATAACAACGTGAACACCCTTTACTCCTAACTCAGAAAGTAAGCCTTTGATCCATATGCCTTCTTTAACTACTTCATATTCAGCCTTCATTGATGATAGTTCAATTACAGCTGAAGAGATGCTTTCCAGCTTACATTGCATCTAAAAACTTGAAAAACATAACCGCATCTACCCTTATCTAAGTCTTTAGCATAATCAGCATCAACATACCCAAAAACCTTCATCACTTCCCGTTAGATATCTTAAATTCCATTTCACATCTTCCCAATGTGTATGACTAGGATTTTTTAGATATGTGCTAACTAACCATAACATACATCAAACTCCCAACTGCATTTGAATACGGGACCATTAGACATATTCTCATTTAACTCATCAGAACATAGAGAATCCTTTGCTGAAAGTTTGAAATGCTGACCCTAAGGTGATTAAACAACCTTTCCATTAGACGTTCGTACTGCTGCAAAACTTTATTGAGATACCCACTTTGAGATAACTTCAAAACCTTATCATTCTAGTTTATGCTAATCTCCATCCCAAAATTTTCTTTGCAACTCCTAATACTTTTATGACAAAATCAGTCTTCAACATCCTTTTAGGTAGCTCAATCTCATGTTTGTCTTTGCAAGCAACCATCATATCATCCACATTTAATAAAAGATAAATGAATTCACTAGCCTTGTATTGTTTATAATAAACACAACTATCATAACAGCTCCCCATGAACTCAGTTTTATCATATGCTAATCAAACTTCTTATTATTAGACCGTATATTTTGTATTTAGCATTGTAAATCTATTCCTTGTTTATCCTCATGTAAAATAGGAAGTTTGCTATATTTGTTTGCCTTCTTTTGTATATATACGGTTTATGTTAGCTAATGAAAGGGAGATTTTTTTGGCAATGATTATGGTATCAGATCCCTTAATTTCTCTTGGGTTCTTTCTCTCTTACTAGCCACGGCTACTATATCTCCTCCGATCAGAATTCTGACGAACTCCTTTTTTTCCCATCTCAATGGCAAAGGATGATTAAAACCCTCAGAAGAATCTCACTCTTCATCCGGCTTACACGGTTATAAATATCCAAATCAAAGTTAAGGTCACATATTCGTCTTGGGTTAAATTGTTTTGTATCCATGCCCATGCATACAAAGTCTTGGATCAAATTGATGGTACTTGACCGGCAGATACCGGGGATGCCTATGTTCAATGGACTGATATTGATGCCATAGTTCTACAATGGATTTATGGATCGCTTTCGGATGATCTCCTCATCCGTGTTTTTGAGCCAGTATCGTGTGCTCTTGAAGCTTGGGAAAAGATCAAGAACATATTTCTTTGTCATAAGGGATCCCGCGCCGCTGCATTGGAACATGAGTTTACCAACCTCCTTTGATCCTTGATTTCTCTTGATGATTATTGCCAAAAGCTGAAAGATTTGGGTGATCAATTAAATATTGTTCATAATCCGGTCAATGAACAACGCCTTGTTCTTCGATTAGTTCGTGGTCTTCCACCGGAGTTTGATAGTTGATACAGCCGCTCCCTACATGAATTAAATTCTACCCGGTCCGGACACCGCTTGAAGCATGCTTCAGCTTGAACACAGTTGGCAACTTGCCACATCCGTTGCGGGAGAAGCCAACGTTGATGCCGATCATTGCTAGCCCAATCGACCCGCTCATGGACCCCCTTCCTCTCGGTAGAATCAAGGCAGATCAAACCCTCGTAGCAATAATTGCTCCAACCCAAACAGACAGCCCCCAAACTACTCCGAGCGCATCGGTTCATTGTACATGTCTTCTGGCTCATTCAACGACCACCGTGATGGGCTATGATGCCTCCACCATGCCCCTACCCGAATCAACAAGGATCGGATTATCCCTGGTTTCCTCAACCACGACAATAGCCCCCTCAGCGCCGCTATTCCAATTGGCCCTTTGACTCATCCCAACGGGCCAATGATGCTCCTCAAGTTCATGCTATTGGATCTCTTAATGCCTTGGATCCTACAAACATTGGAACCGCTTAAACATTGGAACCGGTTTTCTGGCTCTTACAATGGAACCACCGGATGATTCTCGATGGTATATGGACAAGGTGCATCTCTCACCTTACCTTAGGGTGACTCGCTCAGTATTCTCGTCATAGTCATATAGAATTTATATTTGTTGGAAATGGTAATGATATTCCAGTTAAAGGTTTGGGTAAAAGCACCATTCTCACCAAACCCAAAACACTTGAACTCATGATGTTTTATATACACCCGGAATTATCAAAAACCTTATTTTCGTTCGTCAATTCACCGTAGATAATGATGTTTCTGTTGAGTTTAATCCTCGTGGTTTTTTCTGTGAAGACCTTCAAAGTGGGAAAATTCTTACTTGACATAATAGTACCGAAGCTCTCTACCCGTTCACTCGTCCGTCATCCTCGCATCCTACATTTTTATCTCTGTCATATTTGGATTTATGGCATTTTCGACTCGGACATTCGGCTGGAAATATCATTGATTATTTACGTTAAAAGTTTATTATTTCATTTAGTAAGGGGGTGTTTGGTTGGGGGAATTTGGGGGGATTTCATGGGAATGGGAATTCAAATCCCATGAAATGTGATGTTTGGTATGCAAAAAGGAGGTGGGATTTCAATTCCCAGGATTCTTTGAAATCCCATGGTTGAGGGATTTCCAAATCCTCCCACCCCCCCCTAGTATTTTGAAATCCACAGGTGAAGCATTTGCTCCGGCGACACCCCGGCGAATATTCCGGAGAACCCAAGTCGACAGAAACCGCCGCTGTCTTCAATCCTTCAACGCCGCCGTCATCCCTTCAACACCTCCGTCAACACACAAAGAAACCCACGAGACCCAGATCTGGTGCGTCGCCGTCTTCTGGTCATCTTCGCAAACCCTAGCCTTCGTCTTCGCCTTCGTCGTTCTGGTCGCCGTCGCCTGCGTCGCCGTTCGTCGCCATCGCCGTCGCCTACTGAAATCCTAATCTCCGGCGACAGAGGTATGTGGGAGGTTGGTGGTGTTGTTGATGGGTTTTGTGGTGAACCAAACACAGGTATGGGAATCTAAATCCCACCAAATGAATTCCCCTCAAATGCAATTCCCATCCATAAATCTCATTCCCCTCAAAATCAAAGAATAAACCAAACGCCCCCTAAGAGTTCTAGTAGTACTCATTCTCTTTGTCATTCATGTCAAATATCAAAACACAAGCGTTTGCCATTTTATGATTCTACCTCCACTACTTTGTTGCCTTTTGATATTATACATTGTGACTTGTGGACTTCACCGATTCTTAGAAAAAATGACTATAAATACTACATGGTTTTAACCGACAATTTCATTTAATATGTGTGGGCATATCCATTAAAGTTCATATCAGAAACCACCTCTCGTTTTACTCAATTTCACTCATTCATTCAAACTCAATTTAATACCAAAATCAAAATTTTCCATTATGACATGGGCGGAGTGTTTGATAATTATAATTTAAAGAATTTTCCTACATACATGCCCTCCACTTCCGTTTTTCATGCCCACAAACGTCCCACAAAACGGAAAAGCCGAACGCATGATTGATCCTCTAAATGAAAAATTCTTGTTCTCTTAGCTCATGCATTTCTACCACCCATTTTCTAGTTTGATGACCTTCATGTTGTTGCTTACCTTCTAATATCACACCCAACAAGCTACTACACTACCAAACCCCCCACATCGGCCCACTTTTGTCGAATTACGACCACCTCCGAGTCTTTGGATGTGCTTACTATCCTAACCTCTCAGCTACTAGTGATCATAAACTTAAGTCTCGATCCATCCATTGTGTCTTTCTTGGCTATCCTGCAAACTGTCAAGGTTATGGTTTTCTCTATCCCACCATTGGCAAAATACATCTCTCCCGTCACGTATATTTCAAGGAAACAGTTTCTCCCTTTGCCACTCCACTTCCTAGCACATCTCACAACTACGGTTTTCTTTCTCCTAATACTAACCTTCCTTCCACCATCGATCATTTTGCACCACCATCACCCACCTTCGTCACCTCTCTCCTCATCCACCTACTCCTTCGGTACGACCGAGCCCGCAACACCTTCATCCCCTTCGTCGCCTATCCTACCACCTCCCGTTCTCACTCACCCAATGACAACTCGCTCATGCCTTGGCACCCTTAAACCAACCTATCGCCTTAACCTTCACACCTCCTAACATTTCTCCCATTCCTGAAAACCCTCACCTTTCCTTACTCGACCCTAACCTGAACATGCAATGAATGTTGAATTTAGAGCTTTATGTGACAATGACACATTAGAATTGATCCCGAAACCAACTGATGCTCACATAATTTGCTTATGACTTTATCCCCACAGGTTTCTCTCGGATGACACTTTAGCACAATACAAAGTCCGACTTGTAGTTGATGGAAATCTAGCAGGTCGGCATAAATTGTGATGGAACATTCAGCCCAGTTGTTTTGGCTACCACAATACGCACCAACCTCACACTATTCAGCATCAATTTCTACTATGTCAGCATTAAATACAATATTTCTGGCACTTAATCAATTTCCAGCAACAATTTATGTTTTTCTAGCATTAAACACATTTTTCAGCATCGATTTCTACTTTTCCAGCATTAGATACACTATTTAACAACATTTTCCAGCAATTAATCGATGTTCAAACTAGAAAATATATACTACATGTTCGGCAGCATATAAACATAATGTAAGTTATATTTCTATTGAAATGGACTATCACACACAACAATCTTTAATGATTTCTAGATAATGGGCATTAGGTATGATTGACCCGTTTTCTTACTAGACTCCAATGTTAGATTGTGGAGACATGAAGGAGTAGGTAGTCATCCTTGTTTTTCACATCTACGTACACTTTCTTCTTTCTTTGACCAAACCTTCAAAACAAGTGCCTATTTTTCTCCTTAAAACATGGAGAAATGTTTTTTTTTTCATTTGACTTTTTTGCCACACCCATTTCTTATATATTTGTGTGTTTTGTCCGAAAGATCATAGAGAGCAAAAAAAGCAGAAGAAAAGAAAACAAGTGAGGTAGTTTCTTTTGTGTATAGCCTTTTATTTGGCAACCAAAAGTGAGTGATACCTATTGTGAGTGATCAAATTTTAAGTGCAGTTCTAGCCTTGAATGATTGTGGTGTTAATAAAACTCTCTCTCGTTTGCCCGTGGACGTAGGTAAGATTGACCGAACCACGTTAAATATTGTATTTAGACTTTATAGTTTCTCATTTGCAGAATTCTCAGTTTTGTTTCGCGTATTTTACCGAAATTCGTTATATCGGTTTTTTGTCTGAAGTTTCTTAACTGGCTGTTTTTACCCAACATCGAAACTTTCATATGGTCCTATTTACCCAACTTGAAACTTTCATACAATCAAATTAACAGATGGATAACTAGAATCCTAAAACTGAGAGACTAATAAACTAACATGTTTTTAGATAAATTCGGAACTAAAATCAAAATATATTTTGTAGAATACTATAATCATAACATATATAGAAAGATTCATACCAATCGATGACGATGTGCACCAAAGATGATAGACCCATCTATGTGTCTAACGTATGAGCTCGTACCTGCTACATCCCAAGGAACACTTTTCCTATTTGCAGCACCTACTATTGAACGTGTCTGTCATTTGTGTGTCTTCCAAGAATCAAGAATTCCATCCCAATCTTCTTTTTCCACAAAATCAGGACAATACTCCTTCCAGTCTGATGGATTTGTGCTGTGAGACTCCGATTTACCCATGTACCTCGGCATCTTGCTTTTGACCTCTTTTCCCAAACCCCTTTAGCTATTTCCGGATCCACTGTTTTGTCATGTTGAAATCGATCCTACAAAAGACATGAAATAGTTTTAAATAAATTATTTTTCTAGATATTAAACACTAAAACACATCAAGTGTAATCACCTGAAAGCTTTTGTACAATTGGTCTTTTAGTTCCTTATCAATAAGATGCCATCGAGTTTGTTTGCCACGAAAATATGCCTTAAAATCCTTAGTAATTGTACCTGTAGCAATGGATTCCAAGTAGCTGAACAACATACAATTTATACATGACTTGTACATTTCCAAAACTAGTAGCATTATTACACCAACCAATCATTAGAAATACTTACTTGTCATCTGTTTATGTATCGATTAGTTGCTTTTTAGATGCATCTCTTGGGATGTTTTTGGCCAAGTGTGCTCCTCTAGGTCCCCTTTGTTGAGTAGACAAGTCTTCAACTATATATATATATATATATATATATATAGTTCTACATAAAACTATACTTATATGTAGAACCCATAGAATCCATGTATTTATGAAAAGTTTCAAATCCAATGGTAGAAATTGAAAATCACAAATAAAAAACAAATTCCTCGCTTTGATTCCGGGCGTAATAGATAACCGAAAATTTTTACATGTTCATTATTTAAAAAATAAGAAAAACGTATCAATTCTGGAATTAATTATTTAATTATATCTTAAATATGTAAATAATTTTAATAAAAAAATTATACCACTAGATTCCATTCTTTATTGTCTTTAATTCAAGATTAGTCTTGAATAGTTTTTGAAGAAAAACCAAAAATGCATGTTCTAAAATGCATCTTTCCCCCGACGAATACATATGAGTATAGGATTAAATAAAGAGAGAAATAGGATCAAAACGAAATGCAAGTGCAAAAATTCATTGACAAGTATGCATAACATCAATTTAAAAAGAAAAGGAGAAAGAAAGGGACGAAGATGAAACAAAAGAAATGGAAATAGTTGAATATGCTTATATATCGCAGCTTACGACACAATTGGAGAACCAAACAATTACAAATTCAAATACCAAAATGCATATATAAGAAGATGAAATAAAAGAACCAGAAACAATTACATATTCTAATACATGTGCAAAAATGCATATCTAAGAAGATTTAATAAATTTTACTCACGACGATATGATTTGAAGGAGGGAGAAGCAATTTATCAAAATAAAAAGGATAGTAAATAGGGAAAGTTGGGGTGGCAAAGTGAAAGAAATAAAAAGGTTACCCAATACCCACGTTGCAAACTAAAACATAAAATTTACAATCTAGTCCTTCAAAAATCAAAAAACAACGACTGAGGTAGGGACTATGGGGTCTACATTTAAATATATGGTCTATATTAATCCAATTTACTATATATATATATATATACTTAACATTTGACAGAATAGTTCAAATATACAAGAATACTTTGTAAGAAGGAATACACCTATATCAAATTCATTTTCAACTTGTCCTTGGGGTTCGATTGGTGTTTCTGTTATACAATTATCGACAATATAATATGAACGAAATACGATAAAGAAAGAATAAAACTGGACACAAGGATTTAACGTGGAAAAACCCTTTCGGGAAAAAACCACGGGCACAACCGATGATAATCACTATTAAGAAAGTGTGGGAAGATTACAAGAACGCAGGTAATACACTCTCAACTAAAACCTGCGAATGAATAAGAAAAAGCTACAAATATATGTGTTTGTTGCCTTTGTTATATTTCTCTCTATCACACACACTATTTATTTCCAAAAGAACAAACTAACACACATATATATAACCCTCAAGATGAATGCCAACTTGCATTGCAACTTGGCTTGCAACTTGCTTTGCAACTTGCAAATTAGAATCTTGGATATACCAACTTGTATTGCAACTTGAGACAACTTGCATTGCAACTTGCAAATTAGAATCTTGGATAACTTGCATTGCAACTTGCAAATTAGAGTATTGTTTATGTGGCTAAATTTGGATCACACAACAGTTTCAATGGGTGATGGGGTTTGAAGTGGATGTAATTGGGATTCAAGCGGATCTTGAAAAGGTGTTACCTGTGGATTAGGTGTCAACACATGTGGTATGATAACTCGACGAACAGCCCTCCCCCTACTTGCTTTATAAGGAGCTCTTCCGGACATCTTTCGTGTGAATAATAGAAAGAAAACAAAAGGTATAATAAGGAACATTTTATGATAGAAAAAACTTATGAAATCCGACAAGTGTTAGAATATATATAAATGTAAAATGATAAATTTAATCAAATGTGTGAATCATAATCTACCTCATAATTGGTTATTGAATATCATTCATTATCATTACTAGATAAACTAAAATCATCTTCATCTTCATCTTCGTGGGTATCTTCATCATCATCAAAATCTAAGTCCTCATTTGATGTGCTAATGGAATGGGTAGGACCATGTTCACGCACAACCTCTTCAAATTTAGTGGACGTTAAATCAGCAACTTGATTCACACCAACATCCAACCCTACTATGAATGGCGGAGGCATTTCATCTTCTTGGTAAAACTTTTCTATTGTTGCTTCAGTTACATCATCTTGCACATTAATGTTAGTAATGCCATTGTAAGTGGTCCTTGCTTTGGCTTTACATACTGCTAACCACTCACTTCGATTTCTGTTTCTAGCATGATAAGTTGTGTAATAAACTTGCTGAGCTTGTTCGGCTAGAACAAACTAATCACTCCCACCAAGTTTTGACTTTGAATTAACATCTACTAGGCCATGTTTAGCATCCACCTACCTTTTTCACTATCAAACCAATGACATTTGAATAAGGTAACTCTATGGCTCCCAACATAATTTAACTGAATGATATCAAGCAGAATGCAGTAATAATCCTTCTCTAAGTCATTATAACAACTCCCTTTGATACACACACCACTATTTATTGTTGCCTTGCTGTCATAGTCCTTTGTATGGAACTTGTAACCTTTAACAAAACAACTATTGTAGCATTTTGCATATTTGCTAGGGCCATTACAAAGATCACGTATTTGATCATCAATTAATTGTAATGTCCTGATGAATCTGTCAAGAACATTAAGTTAATGTCTTAATAAATGAATGTTATTTGACACCGGCGCTAAGAAACTCACCCTTCGTTTAATCCATGTGGAGAATTCCAAGTCACGTAACTTGTCTAGTTCTTCATCTGTAATACTTGGATTACTAGATATAACGAATTCATCAAATTCTCTGCATCAAAAATTCTATTAGTTTGGAAGAAACATATGCATTTGTGTTAGTATATAATGTTAATATACTTACTTTACAAATGGCATAATCTCAACACAATTTAAAACATATCTTTCTGCAGCTTTGTAATCATTTTCAACCAAACTTCTCTGTAGCTTTTCAAATGGCTGACAAGGATAACCAAAGACATGAATTTTACTCTTGTCACCTGAATCACCGCCATCATCGTTCCTTGGAGCATGATGGTTCAAAATAAGGTATGCTTCACATATTGAACCTTCAATACATGCTCTATTACGAACCTTTCTTTTCAAGTTCATCATACACCTAATGAGGACATATGTAGAAAGTAAGAGTAAAAGACAAGAAAATAACGAAGTGAAGGATTATTGATTGTATAATTACCTCTCAAAATGATACATCCATCGATGTTGCACCGGCCCACCCGCTTTTGCTTCATATGCTAAATGAACAGGCAAATGTTCCATCGAATAAAAAAACTTGGTGGAAATATCTTCTCTAGTTTACGAAATGTTTCCACTATGTTTTTCTCTAATGTCTCTAAATGGTTCACATCCATGACTGTTGAACATATATCACGAAAAAAATGACTTAGTTCAGTCAATGCATCCCATATGGACTTTGGTAACACTTCCGGAAATGCAATCGTTGCATGAATACATGACACTCATGGCTTTTCATCCCACACAATGTGCAATCATTCAAGTTTACGCATCTAGAGATGTTTGAGGCATATTCGTCTGGAAACCTTATCTGTTTGATCCACTCACATATTGTTTTTGCTTGAGGTCTCGACAATATGCCAACGGAGCCTTTGGCTTTATTAATTTTCCTTGATGCTCAACAAGATCCAAGTTAGGTCTTTTGCAATATTGTTTAACATCTTGTCGAGACTTAACATTGTCTTTAGTATTTCCTTTCACATCCACCACAGTACTGAAAACATTTTCAAAAACATTTTTTTCGGTATGCATCACGTCTAAATTGTGGTCTCAAGTATATGTCAATGTTCTTGCCTGGACTCTTTGGACCAGGGATGATCAAAGTTGGAAACAAGACCACCTCTTTCATACACATCCATGGTGGTAGATTATACTGTGTAACAAACACCGGCCAACAAGAATAAGATATACTTGAGTGTCCAAAAGGATTAAAACCATCCGTAGAGAGACCTAACCTAACATTTCGTCCATCTGCAGAGAATGAAGGATAAACATAATCTATATGTTTTCATGCCTCTCCATCAGATGGGTGAGTAAGTACCCCTTCTTCACAATGGTTTTGTTTATGCCATGACATGTGTTCAGCTGTCTTAGTTGACATAAAAAGCCTTTGAAGCCTTGGTATAAGTGGCAAATAGCGCAACACCTTGAAGGGTACTTCTTTACCTTTTCCTTTTCCTTTTTTTTACGTTTAAACCGAGGATGTTTACAAATCATGCACTCTTTCTTCTTTGCATTTTCTCTCCAGTACAACATGCAGTCATTTGGACATGCATGAATCTTCTCATATGCGAGTATGAGCTTCCTTACCATTTTCTTTGATAGATAGACGTCAGAAGGCAATGCCGCATCCGGTGGCAACATGCTCTTTATTATATAGGTGACACAATTGTAACAGCTTTCACTCATGTTATACTCTGATTTGCAATTCATTAATTGAGACACTGCTGACAATCCCATAATGGTTCATCAGCATGTGGTAGCAATTCAAAGAACTTTGATGCATCAGAGTTTGGTGTTTCTCTAGTAAAGTCTCTCCTTAATTCAGGGCCAGCTGCATCCATCACCATATCTCTATAACGGTTCTCAGTTACCTCTTGAACGTCATCATTTGTGACATGCGCTTCACGAATCTGTGATGCTAATATTTCCCCATGTGCGGACCAAGTCGTATAGAAATTTCGAAAACCCCATTGGTAAAGGTGTAACTTTACTGTTTCCCTCTTGTGAAACTTTTGTAGGCTACACCTTAGGCAAGGACACTTAATTGTTCCAAGACTTACAAATTCGATGACCATAAGCAAAATTTAAAGACTCCTCCACACCAACTCTAACTAGCTACTCCGCCCATTTCATCTAGATATTCTTGGGTCAACGAACAATCATGAGGATTGACTCGACGTTTCATCCAACTACGGTCAAGTGACATACTTCTCTATAATAGATATATGAGCAAAATAACATATGCAAAAGTAGCACATAGCATTAGACTTTAACATGTCAAACTAATACAAATATACATATATAAATAAGAGTTTTTTTTTAAATTTACTACTCAAATAATATATAAGTTCAAAATTTTTGGAGAAAAAGAAGCTTAGATCAAACAAATCCAAACCCATATGACCCAAACTGTTTTGACATGACCAACATATATATCAAGACTTAAGAAAAGTAATCACGACTAAAATAAAAAAACATACTTATAACTGAGTTTCGGGTAGTAATCAAGACTAACACAAACACATCAGTTATAGATAGATTTGTAACTCTGTTATAGGTAGTTATATCAGAGTCATTACTCAGTTTTGGGTTTTAATCAAGACTAACACTAACACATCAGCTGTGAATAAATTCATATACATCAGTTTAAGACTAACACTATAACATAAACATATATATCAAGATAACATTATGGACAGATTCATATATATCAGCTTAGGGGAGTAACCCAAACCAAAATCAAGAAGGGTTGACCCATGGAAGATAAGTAATTGTATCTGTAAGTGTTGGGTTGCAAATAGTCTACACCATGTTGACCCAATTAGTACGTAGCTATCTCAAGTGAAATTACAGATCTAAATAATGTAATAACTAATTCACAGACTACTACTAAACATACTTATGTTATAAGACTGCAACAGATCACAACAATTTAAGGTTAAATCACATGTACATTCTTTGACTCATCAATAAACCAAACATCCTAGCATGCCACAAAAACTTAACTGATAAAGTTTATCATCTACAAATTAGTTTTTTACTTCTTTTTTTAATTTTGCATCACAACTTATATGGATACCTAATTAATCGATTCAAAACTTAAATGGATACGACTTAGAAAATGCAGTTTATTAATAGATGATATCTCATACATAAACTTGTACAATTCTGAAGCACAGGTAGCAGATTAAACAATTTCTCATGGATTATATTTACGGAGTAAACGATGCACACATGGTAGATTATATATTATCATGCACACTTAAGTAATTATCCACTCAATAGAGCATACTTCATAAGTTAATTTATTAACAAAGTATATGATGCACAGGTGGTAGCTAGATTCAAGAATCTATAAAGTGATACAATCTGAAACATAAATATTGACTCTCACTTAATAATTAGCAATACTTCATAAACTAATATACCATATATTTTTATAATTTCATTATTTCTGAAAAACAAAATCACTACTTCATGAGTATATATATTACTTCCTTTTTATGTTTACTTAACCTCGATGTATATGCACTGCATCACAGTTGCTCGAGCCAGTATTCATAGGCACAGGGGACCCTCTTTGACCAAATAAAAACAACATAAAAATAACGGGATTTTATTCTTGTCAAACTTTAAAGAAATTCTTCAACATAACTAAAATCAAGAAAAACAAAATCATATTTAAAACAGATGAACTGTAACTAAAATTAACTGTAGTAAATAAGGGAGAACCTTGAATTCTTGGCACGAAATTGGAATAAAATACGTGCAGGTGAATCAATTAAAACCTAACCTTAAATGCTGTCAAATGTAAGAACAGATTACTATTGAGCATCATGAAAAAAGCAAATGTTAACATAACAAAATGCACAATGTGAATCAATTTAACCCTAACCTTAACGTGGAAGCTGTGAGTAGTGAGCGGAGGCCTTAGCTGTCGTGAGTTGCTGGATATTGATTATCATATGAATATGATTTTATATATATATATATATATATATATATATATATATATATATATAGGATTAGGATAAGATGTGATTTTAAGTAAGATGTGTAAGATGTAATCACAGATCGACACGTGTCCATTTCTAAAAAGGGTGTTTTAGGTATTTTATTGATTTTAAATTATATGGTCCGTAAATCACGCTGGTCAACCTATCTCCTTCTTTCTCTCTCTTTCTACACATTTATAATCACCATCGAGATCTACCTATTGAGATTCGCAGATCAGAGACGGCGGAAGGGGAGAGTCGCGTATGAGAGACGCCGGAAAGGGAGAGTCTACATGTTGCCGCCGGAATAGGAGAGGCGTCGTCGAGGGTATCCACCACCTCCTCCGTAGCCACCGCTGCCTCCTTTCTCCGACGACCCCGGTGTTCGCATGTACCACCATCCGCCATGTATGGGGGTTTAGTAGCCACCGCACTCATATCAGGGTTATGCTTCGTCAACCATGGCCATTGCAAAACCACCGCCGGTCTGTAACCCTAACCCCCCGCCGCCGCCGCCGCCGCGTAAACTCTGCAACCCTAACCTCTCGGGTCGTCGACAATGGCCATTTTGAAACCCGATTTGAAGACCGATTATCACCACCGCCGCATGCACCATGTATAAAAGTCGATTGGAAGACCGATTATCACCAGATCTGGAAGAAGATTTGATTTTGTGAGTGTTTTCATCAATTTCATGTTTCATAACCATGTGAGGATGAAGAAGATTCGATTTCCTGGAGTGAGTTTTATATAGTTTTCATTAAGATTCTGTTTTTGTTTTTGAATATAAACAAACGATAGGTTCTCAATGTGTAGTTTGAATTCTGGATCTGGGTTTAATATCAAGTTTAGTTGAGTCATTTTTTTTGTGACTCAACATTTTATGTGTTTATGTTGTAATCACATATGCTCATGAATTTTCATGTTCATCATTTTAGTGCACTTGACTGTAAGTTTTGTTTCTTTAGTATGAATCAACAATGGTGGCTTATTGTTTTATTTTCATCGTATTATTCATATCATAAATCATCAGAGGAGGGATGTGAGACCAAATGAGTGTAGTTGTTAAAATTCATCATTTTTCATCATAATTTTTATCTCATGAATCATAATATTCATCTCATTAATCATTTTCTGGGATCATTAATTTATTAAATCAAGTTGAATTGGATTCATCAAGATTCTGATTTTGTTTATGAATTTTCATAAAAACTTTCAAACAGATTAAACGTAATGTAAAAATGGCCACAGCTTAATTTAAGGAGTTATAAAAAGTCATGAATACCCTTACCTACCATTTTTATTAAATTAAATAAAGTAATAAAAATCTGCAATAATTTGAAGATCAGATTAAAAATGAATGGTTCAGATCGTATCTTACACATCTTACAATAATTTACATCTTACAATAACCTCACCCTATATATATATATATATATATATTGATTTTTAAATGTATGACCATACACAATTGTGATATAACTAAGATCATAATCCTTTTAGGGTTTTAAAGGACTAAGTTATTGTTTTATTTCCGCGTTAAAAATAATAACTGTATTTGTTGCAATTCTGAGTTGGTCCAAATCAAATAGATTATGGATCAATATAACTCAAGTTTATATGATTTGCTATGTCTAAAACCCAATAGGACCATCATCACGTGACTGGCCACACCACCGCGCCGTGGTGGTGGCTTTCACGGGTGAAAACCGCGCCGTGTTATGTGGCTGGGGTTAGTCAATGGCAGATCCCCTCCAAAAATTATGCATCAAAATAGAAGACGGTGAGGGTTTCTTGAAAATGGAAACCTGATGTCGGTGCAACGTTGAGACGAGAAGAGGACGGTGAAACAAGAAGACGGCAAGGGTTTCTTGAAAATGGAAAGGTCTGATGGAATTTTATGAGGAAGAGGGCGTCGATGGTTAATTGACAAAGAGAGCAGCAAGGTTTTTTTTTATTTTAGTTTTTTTTATAAATTAAGTTCTTTTGGATAATGTATTTTATTTATTTACGTAAATTACTGATTTGATCCATGTGGTTTACACTTTTCTACTGATTCCGTCCTTAACTTTAAAAAAGTACTTGCATTGTCCTTATTGTAGCAAACTTGTTACACCCATAGTTCCTGAACCATTAAAACTAACGACCAAAGTGTTAAAATTTTCAAAATGATCATTTTGCTCTTTTGTAACATTACAAGCTAAGTCACTGTGGTTGTCAAATAGTTTCGCATTTAATCCTTTAACCTTTTTCTTAAATAATTAATTATATAATCCTAAATATTTATTATTATTTTTTATATGATTTATTTAATAATTTACTGTATATATCTATATCTATATCTATATCTATATCTATATATGTAATAGTAATTAGTATATTTATTTTTACTATTATTATCATTATTTTATTTTTAGTATCTTTAATATGGATCGTCATACTCTGTTATTGTATTTCAACCTTTCATAAATTAGTTGTGATAATACACTATTATATATTACGCTAAATTTTTTTTGTCTACCATTTTTCAACGATCAACATTATTCAAACTGAATCAATTAGGGGAACATGACAGATAATAATATTCATATTAATCATATATATATATATATATATATATATATATATATAGCCATATAGGGGAGGGTTCAAACGAAAACTGTTTTTTGTATAAAAACTGATAGAACCAATCTCAGCCGTTCCTTGGATATGGGAAGTTAATGGATGGAGAGAGTGGAGGGGATCAAGTGTGGCAGGGTGCATGTGAAGAATTCGTGGGTGGGCAAAGACATTAAATGAGGGGGAATTGGACGGCTCAGATTGGTTCTCGCAGTTCTCATACAAAAAACAGTTATCATTTGAACTTTTGCATATATATATATATATATATATATATATATATATATATATATATATATATATATATATATATATATATATATATATATATAGGGGAGGGTTCCATTGAGAACCGATTTTAGTACGAGAACCACGAGAACCAATCTTAGCCGTTGATTTGATAAGTGGAATTTATGGATGGAGAGCGTGGGGGGATCAAGTGTGGCAGGGTGTATGTGAGTAATTCATGGGTGGGCTATGACATTGAAAGAGGAGGGATTTGACGGCTTAGATTGGTTCTCGCAGTTCTCGCACTAAAAATGGTTCTCAATGGAACTTCAACCTATATATATATGTATATATATTAGCGTATAAAGGATAAGAATTATACCCTTGAACTGTTATAGAGGGATACACAGCAACTACACCCGTAAACCCGGCTACTAGACCGCCTGAATAATACACGCAAAAGGGTCCTCGGACCGTGGGGTTGTTCTCTCCGGAAACCACCGCCGCAAGGGGCTACCACAGCCGACCTGCTGTCGTGTCGCCGCCTGCGTCACTCCGCTACCACCGAGAGGTGGTGGTGGTTTGGTCCCTTCGGTCGCCGACAAGAGAAGAGAGGGAGAGAGTTTTTGGTTTTGCTTTTTAGGCTTAGGTTGTATGTATATTAATAATTAACTTTTCCAAGGGTTAATCCCCTTAAATACATATTTCCGCCATGCCAGTTGTACCCTGTAAATCCCAACATTATTTATATCAATAAGAGATAAAAATTATGTCGATTGTTGAAAATGGTAAACAAAAAAAATTAAGCGTAATATATAATAGTGTATTATAACAACTAATTTATGAAAGGTTGAAAAAAAATTGTAACACCCTAATTTAGGGCCTAGTTGTAAATAGTTGTACCTCGTGTTTGTGTAGTTGTACATTGACGTTAAACAAGTTGTTTAAGTTGTTTTGTTGATTAATTATTGTTATTTGTTGGTACACGTGATTATGGGGCTAAAGTTAGAAATGTCTCATAAATAAATAATGTTGGTAAATGGTTGCACGATTTCGGATAATGATTCCGAAAATATCTCCGTTAGTTAAAACGGATAAACCTAAGTTGCTTTAGAAGTTGGATAGGAGAACAAAATACCCACACGGGGTATTAAACCAACCATGGTCGGTTTGTGTGTTTCCCTTATCCCCTGGGAACACACACTACACACACACAAATACACACACAAACATATGTACATACGTAAGAAAGCAAACACACATGCTTGGAGATTTGAAGAGAAAATCAAGGAGGAAGCATTGATTTCGAGTTTGGCTATTGATTTCTTCTTTAAAATCATCATCTACAGCAAGTAATCATCTCCAATTTGTAAGTGTTATGGTGTGAAGTTTGTTCTTGAGTCATGTATAAGAAATGATCCATTTTGATGGTTCAAAATGGATTGTAATGGTTAGTTGTTGTATAAAATGTGTTAGTAGGCTCCTATTGATGTTAAACAAAGTCTATGAACAATCAAAATTGAGTTTTGGTCGAAAAAGAGGTCAAAAGCGGGTAGTTGCAGGTCTGATGGTTGAACAGGGCGAAGTTTACTGCGAAGACCCTTCCTACGGCCGTAGGGAAAAGTTCCTACCCCCGTAGGAAGGTGTTTTTCAGATTTATAGAAATTTAGCCCCTACCCCCGTAGAGAAAAGTTCCTACCCTCGTAGGAAGGTGTTTTTCAGATTTATAGAAATTTAGCCCCTACCCCCGTAGGGAAAAGTTCCTACCCCCGTAGGAAGGTGTTTTTCAGATTTATAGAAATTTAGCCCCTACCCCCGTAGGGAAAAGTTCCTACCCCCGTAGGGAGGTGTTTTTCAGGAATATTAAATATTAAGCCTTCTTTGGCCGTAGGAAAAGGTTTCTACGGCCGTAGGAGGGTATTTTGTGTATTTTATGTGGTTTACCACCTACGGGTGAAGGAAAGAAGCCTACGGGTGTGGGTACATAACCTACGACTGTTGGTACCCAAAGAATCACTTCTACGGGCGTAGGGTATGGTCCCTTCGGCCGTAGGATATGGTTTCTGGAAAAGGAACTCTTGCGGGCGTAGGATATATTCCTACGGCCGTAGGAGGTGTTTGGAGGGGTCCTGCGGCCGTAGGACACATCTACTGCGGCCGTAGGAGCTGTTACAGGTTTCCTGTTGCTTGTTGTTCGTTGTACGTTTACGTAGAAGCAATGATAGTACTTTTAGACGTTGACTGAACCTACACATGATGTGTTAGGTGATTCGGACGATTCCGTGTGCTCCTGGGATTCCCGAATTCATATCTGCCTCTTATAACCTCGAGGTGAGTACCGGTTTTCCCATGAGTCTCGGTAAGTAGCGTTGTCTGTTGTTTGTTGAAATATGTTGTCGATGTCGCACACGTGCGTATGAGGTATGTTATACATGTTGTTATACATTGTTGCCATGCTAAGTTGCTTTATAAGTTGGTTATGAATCGCATGCGTATAGTTGAACCCATTACGGGTAGTAGTTGTATATGTGGTACTGGTCCGGACCGATGTGCAATGGTTAAGGTCAGCTTTCTTCCCGAATGCTGGATCCCTTTGATGGAATAACGGGGATTAACGGTACCCGATGTGCAGCACGCCGGGGTGGTCTTGCAAACCGCCGCTCCTTAACGTGAGTTGGGATCTTAACTTCAGTTGAGATCCAAGATGTTGAGCTTCGAGCTTCGTAACGCGTTTGGTGGACTGCTCTTCGCTCCCCCACCATAGCGGTTAGTTGTTGCTGATGGTCCCCAGTTTGAATCGTTGAGCGGGGTTCCCACCCTGCAAGATATGATTCCTACTGACTCGTTGGCGCGACACTATGTGTTAGGATAGCCTTGTGTGCTGTCCCGTAGTTGGGATAACCTGCTTATTGATGCTTATGTGTTAATCTGTATTCACTAGCTAGTTGTAGCTAACGGTGCCTAAATTTACCTTTTTGCAGATGCGAAGTAGTTGGCCTGGTGAGGCGGGACCGTTGGTAGTTGTTGTACTTATCTTTTGCGGAACACTGCTCGTTGTAAATTTTGTGATCCGATGGTCGGTTGTGTCGGTTAGTTGGGTAACACGCGGTAGTTTTTGGGACTTGGTTTTTGGTGTTGTACTTTTACATTACCAAGTCAGATAAACAATATTATCTTTTGTAAAACGTGGTTACTTCCGCTGCTGATTTTTATTATATAAGTTTAAAAAGCTTAAATTTTCCCTAATTTTAAGCGCGTGAAAACCGGTGTTACAAAAATAACATGGTATGACGATCCATATTAAAGATACTAAAATAAATTAATGATAATAACAGTAAAAATAAATATACTAATTACCGTTACACACATACATATATATAGTAAATTATTGAAAAATTCTTATATAAATAATAATAAATATTTAGGTTTATATAATTAATTATTTAAGAAAAAGGCTTAAAGGACTAAATGCGAAACTATTTCACAACAATCACATGGACTTAGCTTGTAATGTTACAAAAGGGCAAAATGGTCATTTTGAAAAGTTTAACACTTTGGACGTTAGTTTTAATGGTCCATTGACTATGGGTGCAACAAGTTTGCTATAGTAAAGACCATCCAAGTACTTTTTTAAAGTTAATGACTAAACCACTAGAAAAGTGTAAATTACAGGACCAAATCAGTAATTAACTCTATTAATTTTTACTTTTATATTTTTTATTGAGTATTAACTAACAATTAAGATAGGTCTCGGAATTTGATGTAGTGGGGAGTGACCACTACGGGTCTCAATGGTGAAAATGAAAAGTTGACGTGGTGGTATGGTGGGTGTGGTGAGAGGTGACGACTCCCACCACTCTTACCAAAGAAAATGCTTCAAGACACCTCCCTTTGAATTCCAAATACGAGCTCCACTGAAGTAAAGAGTAAGTAATATTTTCTTGTATCTAATAACTAATACATGTTTTTATACAGAAAAAAGAGAAGTAATCATTGAAACTACAAAGCATTTAGGGCGAGTATCGTGAGAACCAATCTTAGCCGTTCCTTGGATATGTGAAGTTCATGGATGGAGAGCGTGGAGGGATAGAGTGTGGCAGGGTGCATGTAAGGATTCATTAGTGGGCAATAAGATAGAAGTAGGGGGAACTGAATGGCTCAGATTAGTTATCGCGATACTTGCATTAATTATGGTTATCAAATGAACTTTATTTTATATATAATATATATATATATATATATATATATATATATATATATATATATATATATTAAAATGCAATCTCTTTAACCCATGCCCAAACGAAGATATGCATAATTTTGTTTTAATCTTGCTTTGTTTTATTTTACCATACTTTAGTCTTAGTTGGTTTATTTTTTTAGGTTTGTTGTCTAAATTTCAAATATATGAAAAACTCAAAGCATTTGGTAAATTGTTGTTTATGTCAGGTCAATTAATCTTGCGTCTGAGATTCAATGGATATCGAATCGATCCTTTCTCAAGAATCGCCCGAGAGACAATGATCACTTGTCTTTCCTTCTCAAGCAAGGGTTGATATCAAACCCTAGACCATTTTAGCAAAGTCTTTTTTTACTAGACCCACCAAGCTATTTGTAGTGAGAGAATTATCATCTATAAGACTACACGTTGTGGTCGACCCGATGGCATCGGGTACCCGCGAGTCCAAGCGGGAACACCAAAACGCGTGTTTGGGTGAGGGTAGTGAGTCAAGGCGTCGGGTAACTGGACTCGGCGATGCTATCGAGAAACCCCCCACCCCCCCGGCCCCCCCCCCCCTCCAACGTCTATTTTTTTAATTTTTTTACCGTTACTTTTTTTGTTTTTACTTAACAATTTTTTACCTATAAATATACCACTTCACCATTTTTTAAATCACACAACTCCTCTCTTCTACTTCTACTCATTCTTTTCATATACATCAATATTTATATAATTTTTTTCATCTACAAAGAATATGGATCCAAACGAGGTTCCTACCCTACCATCAACCGGCGTAACCGTTCACGGGTTACGAGTTTCACAACGACAGGCCAGATAATACGTTTTTCTTAAACATTCCGCACCACCCTACCAACCAAATCCTTTTTTCGCCGCACCCCAATTCACGTATACGGGGATGCTTAATCATCCCCAACAATGCCCACTATCTCATCTTGGATACCCGATGCATCAACAATCGCCACAACAATTCCCTCTGGACACTCAAGAGGAGGAGGACTTTTTTGATGTAGTACCGGAAACCGAACAAGAAACTCAACAACAAACGCAACCTCCAACACAAAAAGAAACTCAACAAGAAACTCAACCGTCACAACGGAAGAAAAACGGAGCATTTGCGAATCGAGCCAAAGCAATTCCGTGGACCTCCGACGAAGAAAATGCGTTAGTCACGGCGTGGGTCGATGTCTCCGAAGACTCAATAGTCTAGAATTCACAAAAACAAAGTATACTTCTTTATCTTTAGTCTTTATATTATCATTATTATTATTATTGTTATTATTATTATTATTATTATTATTATTATTATTATTATGATTAATAATAATAATAATGATAATAATAATATACTATTATTGTCGTTTGTAGATAACTTTTGGTTACGTGTCTTTACATGTTTCTAAAAAATACTTGGCAAACCCAATAGCTACCGCAACGTACACCAAATTAATGCAAAGTATAGAGACATTAATAGTAGGTGTCAAAATTTGCAGGGATCTATAACAACCTCTACAATACGAGAGGTAGTGGTACGAGCGACGCCAATATTCTAACTATCGCGCCCAACCGTTACCGTAAGGATAATCACGGTGTTGCGTTTGGTCATAGAGTTGTTGGGAAATTCTTAGGAATCCTCCTTCCAAACCAACCATAACCTCGTCATCCCATACGAACCAGGTTCCAAACACGACCTCCTCCGACGCACACGTCCCTATAAACTTGAACGAGGACGATGATGAGGATGAGGAAGAACATGTTAAACCAACCGAACCTCCACGACCCATGGGTAGGGATCGGGGTAAGCGGGCGGCGGCATCTGGATCAACCGAAACGAGGTTGAAAGATGAGAGCATCTCGTGGTTGTTGAGCGGAATATAAGCTTTACACTCCGAAAATGCCCAATTTCTCGAGATGCAAGCGGAACAAAGTAAAATGAAAGCCTTCGAATTTTTCATACAATCGACGAGTCATCTTTCGGGAGCGGCATTGGAAAATATGAAGGCAATGAAGGAGGAAATACGACGCAAGTACGGGTGAAGGTCAATGGATTAAATATTGTTTTTAATTTTTAGGTTTGAAATTATGTATTTTTTTAGTAGTTTAGATTTTTTAAAGTTTAAATTATGTAATTTTTATTTTTTTTATTGTTTGAATTTTAGATTAATTAATTTTTGTATTATATTATTTATATAATTGGTTATTTGTTGAAAAAAAAGAATAAAAAAGATTGGGTAAGAGAAGGTAAGGTATAACTTGATAATTTGGTAAGGAGAAAGGTAAAGGAGAGGGAATGATGTGGCGCTGATGTAATATTGCGTAAGAGTTTCCTTAAGGTAACCTACAACGCGCAGCCTAAGTTATTTACCTAAGAAAGTAAAAAATCCATATTCTCTATGAGTACAACAAGCCACCTTGTCACTAGGCACCTTGTCGTAGTTGAAAAAAACTCAAAAACATTAGAAAACTAATATAAAATAATATTTATTTACACAAAAAATTTTATTTATTTATTTAAATTTAGTTTACGCTAAAACAAACGTTTTCATTTCTTTTTTGTTATTTTGTTTTCTTTTTTATTTTATCCTATCTAAATTTTTTAAGAAAAGAAACTTAAAAGAAAATATTAGAAATAGGATTCGAAAATTTAGAAAAAAGAAACTAAAAGGGAAGGTAAATTAGAAAAGGAATTGAAAATAGAAAATCTTAAATTGAAATACCTTTTCCCTGAATTATCTTCGTTTCCCTGTTTCAACGCCCGTCATTTCCCCCCCCCCCCCCCCCCCCCCCGACTCTGTTCATCGCATTTTCTTGTGAGATGTGCAATTGTTGGTTTAAGCATTAATACCTCTGTCGAAGCGAGTGGATTTGAGTTCTTGTACACATACTTTGCTGTTTTTCGGTAAAATTAATGCTTAAACTATCCGTTTCTGTGTTCTCTAGGCTTAATTTTGAATTACGTCGTGAGTATATGCTTCGGGTCCTTGTGTCTACCGTTCATCGCCATTTCTAGGGCTTTATTTGATATATGAATTGGATTTGTAGAAATCACCATCTGTTCTTGCTTCATAACTCTGAATCGCATGATGTCATCGTGGTTGGGAGTGCTTTGCTGGAGTTCTACTAGAACTAGATTTACTAGTGTAGTTGGATTAACTTAAAATTAGGTCACCTTGTTTGATAAACAAGTGATTATTTAGGTGGAATTTTTTATTCTTACTTTGCTATATCCATTTTGACTTCAGAGGTAGAATCTTCAATTCATCTGCGAAAACCTGTTCCTTAGGGTGTTAGACTTTTTTCTGCTGATAACCAGCCACACATATAGTTTGTGTAACCTCATTTGTCATAACCAGATGCGCCTTTTACGAATTGTTCGGATCAATTTGTTACTCATTTCATTTGCCTGCATGAACTACCAACTTATCCGTGTTCCATTTTTTTTAATTGATCTTGTGATAACCACCATCAATGTGACAATGTGTTGCTTCACTCTCTGCATGAATCACATCACGTGTTGGTATTATTGATCCATGGTTATGATAACTATATGCCTTTGTTTACATATGTTTCCCGTGGTGAAATGACCAGTACTATGCCTCTGCGATAACTAGTACCTCTAACACCTTGTCAAATTTTTAGAACTCAATGTTTGATTTTTTCAATTATTTTTCAATGGCTGGTTTTCTACGTTTTGAATATCCAGTGTGTACTTCCACTACAGGAAAATGGACATTTAGGGACGACATATTTCGTCGCTACAAGATCCGAAGTAGTCGCTAAAACCCTTTTGCGACGACATGTCGTCGCTAAAAGTTCGAAGCAATAAGTCCGTCGCTATAAGTCTTTAGCGACGACATTTATTCGTTTTTTGAGACTACAGTTTGTAGAAACGACATATCGTCGCTAAAAGATCGTCGTTATATACCTCGAAAATTTAATCCTTTAATAAAAGAAAATACTTATAGGGGCGATAAATGTCGTCGCTAAAGTTATTTTTTAATAAATAATATTTAATCTAAATACTTTTAGGGACGACATTTGTCGTCGCTAAAAGTCATTTTCATTTTATTATTGCTATTAATTTTAATTAATAACCTGTATAGCAAAATTTAAAAATACACAATTCAGAAACCAGAAACCAGTTAAGAAAAACATAATCACCAAAAAGAACATTCTTAGTTTGAAGTTAGTACTCCTAACATCCTTACTAATTCAAATTAGATATCCTAACATACTTACTAGTCCAAAATAGATATCCTAACATTCTTACTAGTCCAAATTAGATATCCATACCCAAAAATATAAAAATCATTACATTCTAATCATCATATTCCTCGTCGCCATCAACATATTCGTCATCATGGTGCCCGCTCATTTGCCCTTAATCGCTATGTGTGTTTTGAAACATAAGTGGGTCTTGAAATAAATCCGAGTTTTGGATGCTTGAATCTTCATAAGAAATTGTACTTTTTTTTTCAACAAGTCCGTCTTGGAGGATTTTTGAGCTAGTTCTTGTTGGGTTTTTGTTAATTCTTCTTGTAAAGAGTCCACTTGACTTTGTGGAGCAAACCCACATGGTGATGGTTGAGGATGTGTTGACTTTGTTCCCGGCAACTTTCGCCCACGTCCACGATAGTATCCACGACGTTCTCCAAGCACCTCTTCAAAAACTTGTTTGTCACTCTTTGACAAATCGGCATTTTGCACCCGTTCCAACTCTTCCTAAATATTAATGACATAAGATTACATATAAATTATAGAAATCAAATAATTACTTACAAGATTATAGACTAGAGAACTCAAATAATTACTTACAAAAGTTTTTTGAGCCTTATCATTCACAAATCCGTAGCCTTCCTTGTAATGATTTTTGAAAAAAGATTGCGTGAGATGAGGAAAGTTCCCATTGGCTTCTCGTGCCTCGTACCGTTGTCTAACATACGATTTTGTCCCGTGCAAGCTTACGTAAGGTTGTTTGGAACGGTTTATAACATTTTTCTCCGACCTTTCAATTTGACGGGGATCTAAAAAGCAGTCTAATATTTTTTTGCCACTCTTGATTTGTCATTCCATCGGGAGGGTTTCCCCTCGCTACCTCGGCATTTTCAAATGCACCACTCGGTTTGACAACATCACTCTTAAATCTTCCTTTCACATCTTTATATCGGTTGCCACAAATTATTCGCTCCGAGTGATGCCTTAAACGCTGAACAACTATTCCTGTTAAAAAAATTAAATGTTTGATTGAACTTGATTCTTAAATGAGAGAAGATAAATTTAAAAAATTACAAGCACATCATGAATGTGGATATGGTTGGTCAGTGAAACCAATCAATAACATGAGTTACAAGGTCTGGTCTTTTGTTTTGATTACAGGATTTTATGTTAACATAATAAAACTACTCTGGTGATTTCTTTTCTTTTGATTACATGATTAAATGTTATTGTTAATATAATATAAGTACCGTTTGGTGAGTGAAACCAATAACATGCGGGCATATTTCTTTTCTTTTGATTTCAAGTAGGTATATACATAACTTATTGACTTGGAACATCCCTCCAGCACTACTAATAACTAACAGGAACAATAATCTTAAATTAAGTATGTTTCATTACTTTATATGCCTATTAAGGGCTGCAAAATGAGATGGTGGGATGGTTTGGGTAACGGGTCAAAACTTGAATGAGAAAAACATAAGTAAAACAGGTTAACAAATTTCTAGTAATTTTATAAATAGTAAACAGATCAACAGATGCTTCTAAAAAAATGGCATTACTTCAAGCTTTGTACAATTGTTCCCTTTTCAACTTCAAGATAATTAGTTGTTAATGTATTAATATTGTTGTTAGTGCATAATTAGTTAGCCCATGTACGTAGTATATTGCTTCTATTGGCTCAAATCCTTTCCTATTTTGTATAATATAACACCCAAAACAGAAAATTATCCACGAAAATTAAAGCTAAAATGAAACTGCAGTAACTTTACACAGCCTAATCGTGGTTCATTATAACATAATATTGCTTATAATTTAACACCCAAAACAGAAAATTAACCACGAAAATTGAAGCTAAAATGAAACGCACTGCAGTAACTTTACCACAATATAATCCGACGAAGAACAAGTCGCGAGTCCCGATCGGCTGTTTGTGAGCAAGGGTCGACTGAAGCAACTTCGATTGCTGCGAAATCGACTGTGAGGTTCCCGTTCACCTTCGCGTCATCTGAAATTCGACTGTGAAGGGGCTGGTTGTGAGACCGGTGATAGCGATTTCAGTAGTCTAAAGTTAAGGAGAACAGATTTGGAGCAGATTTCGGTGGTCTCGAGTGAAGGAGAACAGATTCGGAGCAAGGTCTCAAGTCGAGAGGGAGCAGATTTGCAGAATGGAACTTGCAAGTCGCCGGCTAAGGGGATTTTGGAGGTTACCGGCAAAGCTATTCGAGGGTCATGCTTTTGTGTCGCCGGTGGAAGAAAGGAGCTATGTTCCGAAGAAGGAGGCAGAAAGTGGGTATATAGTCAATATATGAAATTTTTTGGGTTTTGGGTTTTAGGTTTGCCTCCAAGAATGAGACATGACCCGCCAAAAATTTCAGCTTTTTGATAAAAAAGAAAATGAAAAAGAAATTAAAAAAAAGGGCATATTAACTTTATCTGATAATAAAGAAAAGTAAAAAGTATATTATTGGGACGACAAAAGTCGCGCCTAAAACTGTTTTGTTGAATTTTTCTCGGGCAACAGAGGGACGATGTCGTTTTGATGCTTTTAGCGGCGACTTTATGTCGCCCCTAAAAGTCTCGTCGCAAAAAACGATTTTTCTTGTAGTGTTCATTATGAGTACAGTCTTACACTTTTCATGCTTTGGTGCACATGTGTCTGAATTCACACTCTATCATCATTCACATTTTGCTTTTCCGTCTCTGCATTCACTTGTGCTTCATATACGTTCACTATTACACGTGTATCAACACATGTATGCTTGTGATATGTATCCATCAGTGTAATATCTTTCTCATTCATATTTGAATCCTAGAAGGTGTTTCAAGCATCTTTCCACAGGTTTGTGCTAACTTTAATTGTCTTGCAGATTACATGGCTGCTGAAAACCCAAACCTGATCCGTGTGGAACAATTACTTCCCAGAAACCAATACCAACCCAGCCTAGCCAATAACCGTCGCCTCGACCTCAGAATCTCTTTTCATCTGCTACCAGAGTGACAGTGAACAAGATGTTGGAGAGGAAGATGCACAGATTGAGGAAGAAGAGGAAGTTGAAACTGAGGTAGAGCTGTAGAGGCAGAAACATAAAGTGACAACGAGTATGAGAAAACAGAAAGTGCCTGAAAAGAATCAGGTGGATCATTTGAGTTCTCAAGGTCAAGTGCTTTTTAGAATTTTGATGTCAGGGAGAATTCCCTGGCCGTGTCAAGCCAAGTTACCACATCTGTTGTTGGGGCTCAAGAGTTGAGTTCCAGCTTTGAACAAGTTGTCATGGATCCAGTAACACATGCACTAACCCCACTCTACTCGATCGTCTCTCAATAGATGGTTGTTTTATTGCACAAAGATCCACCACCTATACTATCGATACCTCATTTGGAAGCTGCTGGTGTTAAAACCAATCGACTGTCTCTCCATCCTCGTCCTTCATTCTTGCACAATCGAGTCTAGAGCCATTTCGTATTAGGGGTGAGATTGGTTCAAAAACCGGACCCAGACCGAAACCCAAAATGTAGAGAAAACTAGGAGCGAAGACCGGTCCGATTAGTCCCGGTCCGGACCGGTCTAGGTCCTGTCCGGTTCGGTTCGTCGATTTTTTGGTCTTTTAGTTGTTTCATACATTGTATCAAACAAAACCGGCCCGGACCGGACCGGACCGAGACCCCTAAATTAATAAAAAACAAGGACTGAAGACCGGACCGACCAGCCTGGTTTTGACCGGTCTCGGTCCGGTGCGGTCCGGTTTGTCGGTTTTTTCCGGTCTACCGGGTCCCATGCTCACCCCTATTTCGGATACATATTGTTCTTCTAGGACACGTGGTGCACCACCCGCAAGTCTAAGTGACTTTGCAGGAAATTTCCAGAAGGTCCCGGCACCAAGAGACCAACGGAGAAGTTAAAGTTCAGGCTAGGGTTCTACACTCATTCCCAATGACCCTCCAAAAGTGGTAAAAACACTTGAAAGATATGAGGGTAACTATAACTATGAGGAATTGATGAGCATGTGTTCCAATATCATGGAAGGGGTTATAGACCAAAACAATGTCATTGCTTCACAAAATTTGAAGATTGAGAAGTTAAAGAAAAAGGTGGCAAATTTGATCAAAAAAAAGAAAGATAAAAGGTTGCAACTTAGAATAATAAAAAAGGTTGGTCTGCTTAAAGGGTTTCTTCTCTTCTAGCTCCTCCTTGGATGCTACCAAAAGGGAGAGAACCTTAGAGATCTTGAAGGTGGGTTAGATGAAATATGGGAATGAAGGAAGGTTGAGGAGGCTGGTGATGTTGAGCAAGTTATAGTGGTTGTGAAGGAAGTAAAACTATTGATGATAACTTGGATAGAGAAGCTGCTAAGAAGTTTTAAGAGGAGAAAACAAAACTAGTTAAAGATTCTTAAAAAGAACTATTTGTAGCAGATGTTGTGAAGAGTGTTTCAAACAGTCTCAAAAGTTAAAAGGTATGTCTATTGCAAGTGAACAGATAGTTGACGAAGAGGTGTAGAAAAAACCAAACTTTAGGCCTAAAGGAATTGTGTCGATAAAGCAAGGTCCAAAAGTGGTTGTGGTTGATAATAAGCATAAAGGGAAAGGGCAAGGTAGTGACCCAAGAAAAGGAGAAACCAATCAAAGATGGGAAAAAAGCAAATAGAGATCAATGAAGAGTTGAATTTTTTTTTGCAAGTGTCAAAGTTGCTAGTGTCAAAGACATGAAGAAGAAAGCTTTAGATGCACTAGTACAAATCTGCGATTTGGTCACACATAGTCGGAATTAAACGGCCACACGTTCGAATTTTTATGTGACTAAAGGTACGAACATAAGTTCCTCGTTATTAGTTAGCCACTTATGAACTCGGATCGTGTGACCATTCGGTAATGTATCGCCACACATTCAAATATTTATGTGGCTAAAGGTTACAACTATTTTTTGGCTGATTATTTAGCCACATATGAATTTGGAAAACGTGACTAAATGCCATAAATGATCACACACTTAATTTATTGTGACAAAAGTTTGTCACACACTTGAATTACTGTGACTAAATGCCATATATGGTCACATGAAATAATTGTTTATGTGTCTAAATCATAGATTCAAAATTGTCACACATGTGTTAAGTGTAGCCAATATAGTACATATGGTCACACAACTTATTATGTGTGTCTAAAGTTTAACGGCGCCAAAAGGTAAAGTATATAGTCACATTTATTTCTAGCACGATCATGTGTGACTATATAGGTTTATAATAGCCACACATCATGACAAATGTGTATCTAAATGCTGTTTATGGCCACATTAAGTGTTTGTGTGTCTAAATCATGAGTCTACATATGGTCACATGAAGTAATTGTTTATGTGTCTAAATCATAGATTCAAAATTGTCACACATGTGTTAAGTGTAGCCAAAATTGTACATATGGTCACGTAACGTATTATGTGTGTCTAAAGTTTAACGGCACCAAAAGGTAAAGTATATAGTCACATTTATTTCTAGCACGATCATGTGTAACTATATGGCTTTATAATAGCCACACATCATGACAAATGTGTATCTAAATGATGTTTATGGCCACATTAAGTGTTTGTGTGTCTAAATCATGATTCTACATATGGTCACATGAACTAATTGTTTATGTGTCTAAATCATAGATTCGAAATTGTCACACATGTGTTAAGTGTAGCCAAAATCGGACATATGGTCACGCAACTTATTATGTGTGTCTAAAGTTTAACGGCGTCTAAAGGTAAGTATATAGTCACATTTATTTTTAGCACGATCATGTGTGACTATATGGCTTTATAATAGTCAAACATCATGACAAATGTGTATCTAAACGCTGTTTATGGCCACATTAAGTGTTTGTGTGTCTAAATCATGATTCTACATATGGTCATATGAATTAATTGCTTATGTGTCTAAATCATAGATTCGAAATTGTCACACATGTGTTAAGTGTAGCCAAAATCGTACATATGGTCACGCAACTTATTATGTGTGTCTAAAGTTTAACGGCGCCTAAAGGTAAAATATATAGTCACATTTATTTCTAGCACAATCATGTGTGACT
Source organism: Pulicaria dysenterica (assembly GCA_947179395.2). Lineage (NCBI taxonomy): Eukaryota > Viridiplantae > Streptophyta > Magnoliopsida > Asterales > Asteraceae > Pulicaria > Pulicaria dysenterica. Next base: position 12,632,042 of record OX359291.1, read on the forward strand.
ATATGGCTTTATAATAGCCACACATCATGACAATTGTGTATCTAAATGCTATTTATGGCCACATTAAGTGTTTGTGTGTCTAAATCATGAGTCTACATATGGTCCCAAGAAGTAATTGTTTATGTGTCTAAATCATAAAATCTTGTTTGTCACACATGATTATGTCAGCCAAAATACGGTACATATGGTCACATAACTTATACATTGTGACTAAAGTTTATCGTGTGTTTTCAAAATTAAACAGTTAATTAAATTTGATATTTAGTCACATATTAAGTGTCTGTGTGTCTAAATCATGAGTCTATATATGGTCACTTGAATTAATTATTTATGTGTCTAAATCATAAAGTTGAGTTTGTCACACATGAGTTAAGTGTAGCCAAAATCCAGTACATATGGTCACATAAATTAAAAATATTCATAATTCATTTCCCCCAAGTTTGACTTTAGATAGTCAAAATGGGAAATCTTGTAAAGTCAAAATCGGAACCGTTTTGAACTCGAAATTGAGAATCGTTTTGGTTAGTTCAAAAGAGGATGTTGTTTGTTTTCAATTGAACTACACAAACAATGAATATTATAGCAAACAACAGACAATATTCATTGATTAACATGTGTGAAATTTTGTGACATCCGTCACCAAATTCGGTTAGTCATTTAAACCGCAACTATTGAAACCCTAATTTATGCTATGTTGAGAACTAATTGCTCAAGAACCATTGTGGTTTGGTTTTATGCTTGTATATACTTTAGATAAATTTCTAATATTTCTAGATTATTGTACTAGTCTTAGAATATTAAGAAAAAAATAAGTTTTACTTAGAATTGCATTTTATGCTTAATTAGGTGGACTTTTAGAAATTTGCCCTAGAATGCCATATTTTCTACCAGTTTATTATGTTTTTATAAAAATTAAAGTTTGTTGAATTATGTATATAATTTCGATTTTATAGTATTAAGATAAGCTTTTATTTAAATTTAAGATTTAAACCTTATAGTTATCCCTAAATTAAGAAACAAACCCAATCCTTACCCTATATAAATCAAACCTAAGCCAAACCCTAGCCCCCATTAGTTTTCACGGCTCTCCCTCCCCCTCCCTCTTAATTTTCGAATTCAGCCTCCTCTCCCCTCTCATTTGTCGATTTCTTCATCAAAAACACAAGATCAAAGCTTCAACCTAGGGTTTTGATCACTAGCAACACGGTAAGTATCTCACTCTTTGAATCTTGTATCTCTCTTCCTATCTTCTATGAGTACCATGTTCATGGAACCTTAGAAACATGTTTGAAACACCATCATGTACCCAAAAACGTTTTAGTTGTTCTAAGGGTGTTCCATAACCCCAAAACTCGATTTTAATTTCAAAGTTTATCAAACTGCTTCTGGACAGTATGATGCCTCGTGTTTGAGAGGTCATAAACAGGCCGATACGTAACCTTTTTATTCGATTCTTGGGTCTGGAATGTATATTTCTGAGTCTAATTTCTTCACATATAAGTATTAAAAAATTTTAAGGTCATTTGGATAGTCAAAATAATTTTACCGTAGAGGTGCGCAAAACTGTCAGTATGTCCGGCAGATTTAGGGTCAAAGTTTTGTTTTAAAAATCCATTGTAAAGTTTGTGTTTTCAATCAAACTTTTTACAGCATAATATTTTATGAGTTTAGGATTTTCTGTAAAATTTTTATAAATTTTAGAATTCGTTTAGTATTTTTATGAAATTTATACATTCTTATGCGCTTCAGCAGTTAACTTTCTGTCAGTAGTAGTTTCCCGTATTTATTAAAAATAGTTAACCCTGATTAATAATTCTGATTAAATTATATAAGTTAGTAGAGACATTCATCGTTCTGTAGTAAAATTTTGGGGATTTAATTCGAACCTTTAGTATATTCTAAAAATTTACAAAAATGGCTTATCAAAACAGTAACTATGGAATTGGTGACATTAGGGTTTTGTAGCAATTACACAAGTCTTAGGGCTACACTAGGGTGATCAAATGTCTATACACGTTACTTATAATACTTGTATCTATTTTAGATCCCGTGCTAGACCCTTTGCAAAGCTAAGTGTTTGTGAAGAAACAAGGTGAGTTTCGTAGCCCCTTTTTCTTATATATTTTTGGGGGAAAATGACACTCCATGCATGTTTAAACTGTTTTCATACCGTGTAACTTATTTTGCTATCTGTGAGATACATTGATTGAATGCTATCCAACTATGGGTTATTGAAATCCTAGTTGAAGACAATTGAATGCTATCCAACTATGGGTTATTGAATCCTAGTTGAAGACAATTGAATGCTATTTAACTATGGGTTGTGAACCCTAGTTGACAACAACTTGTATGCTATGACAACATTGACCCAACTTATGTTCCCGGCCGGCTATAGTATGTTGGAGGACAACACATTTGAACCTTTGGGGTTTGGTTTTACATGCTACACATCAATTGCTACCGAGTTGAGATGTTCGGTTATCTACTATGATACTTATTCAAGTGATATGTTATCATATTTTCAATTGACCCAAACAATGCTATGTACGGTAATCTAGTATTTTCTTTAAAACCTGCGAACTCACCAACCTTTGTGTTGACGTTTTATAGTGTTCATTTTCAGGTAACGCTAATAATACAACCTAAGGAAGACTAGAAGATTCTAGGCGGACCTTAGCATGACTCAACGCTTTCAAGCCTTTAAGACATTTATCTTTTAATATTATTATCTTAGACATGAATTATATCAGTTTTTGGGCTTGCATGCCCTGTATCACCTGCCCCGGGTTGTGGGATTTACATTCGCGTAATTTCTATTACTACTTTTGACTTTGATGTCGTGAATACCCGACCTTACACGGCACAAGTCCTCTTTTGTGTCGGGGAGCGTCGTGACATGTTGTATTAATTTCATTTTAGTGATTTCTCTATTTTCCTATCAATGTGTTATGACGATCCTCTCCGTCACACTTCGCGTTTCCGCCTTGGCGCGGTGTGACAGATGGGAGCGTCGTGACACGTTGTATTAATTGCATTTTAGTGATTTCTCTATTTACATATCAATGTGTTATGACGATCCTCTCCGTCACATTTCGCGTTTCCGCCTTGGCGGGGTGTGACAGATTGGTATCAGAGCCATTGGTTATAGAGAATTAAGTGGATTGACCTAGACTATAACCTAAGTACCACATGTAGTTGCATAATAGGAACTATGTGTGCATCTATAATTAAACGTAACTTTTCGGGGTTTTGACTACGATATGACAACAACTCAACATGTCGAATAAGGAATACTCACCATACATCATTGCCTCACGTCCCGGAACTATAACGAAACCTCACCGTGTAAACGGCAAGGTACTCCGTACTAGGGAAACGGCTCGTAAGAGAGTTGCGCCAATCCAAAAGATTACCTTTACTATCCCTAAGGAAGCCCCGAAGGAACCGACTAAGCAAGGGTTTTTCATTGAAACACCGGAAGAGGATCCATCCGAGGAACCATTTGGGGTGGAATTCCCCATAGTATCATGTGAGGAAGAACCGATAGAAATATCGAGTGACGACTCAAGCGAAGACGAGGTCGACTCGGATCTCGAATCCAACGCACGGAGCTGATTTAGACTCTAGATGCGCTGATTACCTATTCTAACACCACTAGGATTTTCCATGTTATTTCAATTATGATGTCTCATTTCTATTGTTACTATGAAAGAAAAAATCTTTAAATAAAATGGTGTTTTATTTGAGTATTTCTCTCTATTTTAGTGCTATATTCAAGTTGAAAACTCGTATGCTCTATGAGATGACTAAATTCCATGAAACTTTGTATGCACAACTTATACTCCTTTGCGGAGTAACCGCAACAACTATCGCTCAAAACACCTCAACACGACATACTACTATATGTGAGACCTTTATGTGATTACTTGATTTTATTTGATTCTTGTTGTAGAAGTTATATTAGGAATGGAAAAGGGCTGAGTGAATGCTCCAATAGCTATGCAAGAGAAAGAAATATATAGACTCAGAATTCTTGATCTAACTTTATTGCATGTTCTTGTTTGATTGTTGCCTTAGAGTAGGATTAATTATTCAAAGGACTATGTATTTTGGTATCTTGCACAGTAGTGTATTCATGAAAGCCTGGACCCTTAATTTACTGTAGTGTCACATGCGAGTGGAGCAGCATTTTTAGTAAGCCTTATGAGAAACTGTGATAAGCATGGATGCATAGCGTCTGGCCAACGCCATGCACACACGCCTATCACAAGGCCCTGTAAGGTAGTACGAGGCATTCTGCGAAATGAGCTACGGACTAGGATACGGGAATCACATGGGATAACAATACTGCTATGGCCCTACGAAGCTTCACATGCCCGTACTGCCGGTAAAGCTAGCTAACACAAACTATTGTCCAACCCATCAAATCTATCTTTGTATAGAATATGCTCCGAAAGGATCAACTGTTGGAATGGCCGCTGACGTGACCGTGGTATCGACACTGGGGGAGATGAAGCAACAAACCCTAACATCGCCGACATGATAGCGTGACAACTTCAAGCACTTATTTCTAATCTTGTGACCCAAATCACTAACAACCTCAACCACCAAAATAACAATACCAACAATGTAGTCGGTTATAGATATCAGTAACTGTGCTGAACACCAGAAGGTGGAATACTCAGATCCAGGCCAGAGGGAGGCCTGCTACTATAGGAATGACTTGGGAAGAACTTAAGGCGTTGATGGAGGAGGAATTCTGCTCGAGCACTGAAAATTCAAAAGTTGAATGACAAATTATGGAACCACAAGATGGTGGTTGCAATTCATGCCGCTTACACTGACAGGATTCACGAGCTGGCAAAACTTGTGCCACGATTAGTTACTCCAGAGTCTAAATGAATCGAAAGGTACGTTGCGGGACTTGTACCCCAAATTCGGGCGATGGTTAAAGCAACCGAACTACCAACGAACCAGGGTGCTATACTAGAAGCAAGGGGACTCTAGAAACAACAACAAGAGGGCGAAGGTGGCAACTGGCTACGTGGCAGCTAACCCGGTAAGGTAAGAGTATTCGGGTTCTACACCAAAATGCACTACTTGTAACTATCACCACTACCAAAAACATACCGTATAGACATTGCACAACCTGCAACCGATTGGGTACTATGCAAAGGACTGTAGAACTGAGGGTAGGATGGTGGCCCAATAAACACTGTGAACCCGGCAGGTAATCGGTGTGCATGCTATGAATGTGGTAGTACGGAGCATTACCGAAACGCATGTCCAAGACTTAATCGAACACCTGCAGCAGGATGAAACTAGACCAAACCCACCTATAGTTATGGAGGGAAACCGGAACCTAGAGAATCAAGTCAACCAAGCCCATGGGAGAGCGTTTGACATGGGAGCAAATGAAGCCCGACAAGATCTCAACATCGTTACTGGTATGAAGTTTAGCATTTTAGACACCGTTTACTTGATAGAGGTAACTGATGGGGAGAAGGTAGAGATTAGTAAGGTTATCTGTGAGTGTACGTAAGTGCTAGAGGGCGTTACTTTTAGTATAGACTGGAGACCTTTTGGGCGTGGGAACTTTGATGAGATCGTAGGAATGGAATGGTTGTCGAACCCAAAAGCCGAAGTCTTTTTTTTTGTCACGTAAAAATAGTACAAATTCCTTTACCGTGTGGTGAGGTACTTCTAGTTCAGGGAGACCGACCGGAAGGAGACACGAGATGACGTATGAGCGCTAAGTCCGTAGAGAAGAAACTCGAAGATATCCCTATGGTTCGAAATTTTCCGGAAGTATTTCCCGACAATTTGTCTAAATTACCTCCTGTTCAACAAGTGGAACTTACCATTTACCTAATACCTACTCCAGTAGCGAGGTTACTATACCGATTGGCACCATCGGAGATGCAAGAATTGGCCAGCCAACTACATTAACTACAAGATAAGAATTTCATGCGACCTAGTCAGACACCTTGTGAAGCACCCGTTCTACTCGTCAAGAAGAAAGACGGATCGTTCTGTATGTGTATCGACTACCGTGAGTTGAACAAGTTAACCATCAAGAACCGCTATCCTCTTCCTAGAATAGACGATTTGTTCGATCAACTGCAAGGCTCTCGACATTTTTCCAAAATAGAGAATATGATTACCATCAATTGAGGGTGCGTGTGAAGGATATACCCAAAAACGCGTTTCAGACCCGTTACGAGCTCTTCGAATTCATCGTTATATCTTTTGGATCAACCAATATACCTGCAGTGTACATGGACTTTATGAACCGAGTATGCAAACCATTTCTAGATATGTTTGTAATCGTCTTCATCGATGACATACTGATCTATTCCAAGTCCAAGGAGGAACATAAAGAACATCTGAGGTTAGTACTAGAATTGCTTAGGAAGAAAAAAAAACTTTACGCCAAATTCTCGAAGTGTGAAATTTGGCTGAATGAGGTACATTTTCTCGGCCATGTGGTTAACGACAAGGATTTCATGTGGACGCCAACAAGAATGGAGCCAATAGCAAATAAAAAACCCTTACGACGCCATCGGAGATCCTCTCACTTCTAGACTTGGTCGGATATTACCAACGATTCATCGAGGAATTCTCCAAGATCGCCAAGCCACACACTTTGTTTGACACAGAAAGAAAAGGAATTCGACTGGAAAGAAGAACAAGAGGAAGCATTCCAGACTCCAAAGGATAGACTGTGTAATGCCCCAATTTTGACTCTTCCTGATGGTACGGATGACTTTGTAGTACACTGTGATGCTTCTCATCAAGGTCTAGCTTGCGTGCTCATGAAGAGAGTTAAGGTGATTGCATACACGTCCCGGCAACTAAAGATACACGAGAAGAACTATACCACCCACGACCTGGAATTGGGTGCCGTGGTCTTTGCACTCAAAAGCTGGAGACACTACCTATATGGTACGAAGAAAATAATCTATACAGATCATAAAAGTCTACAACATATCTTTTATCAGAAGGAGTTAAACATGAGACAGAGACGCTGGGTTGAACTTTTCAGTGGCAATCTACTTGAAACACAATTAGGGGCAATCTAGCGACTTGAATGCTCCGAACGAGATGTTGCGAGGTTTAGATAAGCAACTAGAGAAAAAGGAAGACGGTGGATTGTATTTGGTGGAACAAATTTGGATCCCGCAAACAGGAAATCTAAGGATACTAATTCTGGATGAGGCTCATAAGACAAAATACTCGGTGCATCCTGGTGCGGATAAAATGTATCACGACCTTAGTGATGTGTATTGGTGGCCAGGGATGAAGAAGGATATAGCTACCTACTTAGACAAGTGTCTGACTTGCTCGAAGGTAAAATCCGAACACTAAAAGCCCTCAGGACTACTACAACAACCGGAGATTTATGAATGGAAATGGGAGAACATAAACATGGATTTCATCACGAAACTACCGAGGACCAGTAGTGGTCACGATTCTATCTGGGTCATTGTGGATAGGGTGACAAAGACAACACACTTCTTAGCAACTCGCGAGGACTACAAGATGGAAAAGCTAGCAAGGGTGTATATCAGTGAAATCGTTGCAAGACACGGGGTGGCGGTGTCTATTATATCTGATCGAGATAGTCATTTTACATCGCGGTTCTGGCAGACACTACAGAAAGCTTTGGGTACAAGGCTAGACATTAGTACAACTTATCATCCTCAGACCGATGGTCAGAGTGAGCGAACGATTCAAACCCTGGAAAACATGCTTAGAGCGTATGTTATTGATATCGGCGGAAACCTTTAGAATTCAGTGTTGGTGATCGTGTATTACTGAAAGTGTCGCCCTGGAAGGGTGTGGTGTGCTTGGGTGTGAAAGGAAAACTAGCACCAAGATATGTACGAACCATTGAGATTACCGAGCGGATTGGCCCGGTAGCCTACCGATTAAAGTTACCGCAAGAACTTAGTGGTGTACATGATACGTTTCACGTATCAAATCTAAGGAGGTGCCTAGCAGACGAGAACCTGCAAGTTCCGCTTAACGAAATCAAGATAGACAACACCCTACACTTTGTAGAGGAACCTGTAGAAATCTTGGATCGAGAAGTCAAAAGCCTAAAGAGGAGTAAATTCCCAATAGTCAAGGTACGATGAAATTCTAAGCGGGGACCCGAGTTTACGTGGGAACGGGAAGATCACAAGAAGCCCAAATACCCACACTTGTTTAAACACTAACATCCTCGTATGCATTATACGCTGAATTTCGGGACAAAATTCTTTCAAGTGGGGGATGCTGTGACATCCGTCACCAAATTCGGTTAGTCATTTAAACCGCAACCATTGAAACCCTAATTTATGCTATGTTGAGAACTAATTGCTCAAGAACAATTGTGGTTCGGTTTTATGCTCGTATATACTTTAGATAAATTTCTAATATTTCTAGATTATTGTACTAGTATTAAAATATTAAGAAAAACCTAAGTTTTACTTAGAATTGCATTTTATGCTTAATTAGGTGGACTTTTAGAAATTTGCCCTAGAATGCCATATTTTCTACCAGTTTATTATGTTTTTATAAAAATTAAAGTTTGTTGAATTATGTATATAATTTCGATTTTATAGTATTAGGATAAGCTTTTATTTAAATTTAAGATTTAAACCTTATAGTTATCCCTAAATTAAGAAACCAACCCAATCCTTACCCTATATAAATCAAACCAAAGCCAAATCCTAGCCCCCATTTGTTTTCACGGCTCTCCCTCCCCCCTCCCTCTTAATTTTCGAATTCAGCCTCCTCTCCCATCTCATTTGTCGATTTCTTCATCAAGAACACAAGATCAAAGCTTCAACCTAGGGTTTTGATCACTAGCAACACGGTAAGTATCTCACTCTTTGAATCTTGTATCTTTCTTCCTATTTTCTATGATTACCATGTTCATGGAACCTTAGAAACATGTTTGAAACACCATCATGTACCCAAAAACGTTTTAGTGGTTCTAAGGGTGTTCCATAACCCCAAAACTCGATTTTAATTTCAAAGTTTATCAAACTGCTTCTGGACAGTAGGATGCCTCGTGTTTGAGAGGTCATAACAAGGCCGATACGTAACCTTTTTATTCTATTCTTTAGTCTGGAATGTATATTTTTGAGTCTAGTTTCTTCACATATAATTCTTAAAATTTTTTAAGGTCATTTGGATATTCAAAACGATTTTACCGTAGAGATGCGCAAAACTGTCAGTATGTCCGGCAGATTTAGGGTCAAAGATTGGTTTTAAAAATCCATTGGAAAGTTTGTATTTTCAATCAAACTTTTTATGGAATAATATTTGATGAGTTTAGGATTTTCTTCAAAAATTTTATAAATTTTAGAATTCTTTTAGTATTTTTATGAAATTTATACATTCTGATGCGCTTCAGCAGTTAACTTTCTGTCAGTAGTGGTTTCCCGTATTTATTAAAAATAGTTAACCCTGATGAATAATTCTGATTAAATTATATTAGTTATGAGAGACATTCATCGTTCTGTAGTAAAATTTTGGGGATTTAATTCGAACCTTTAGTATATTCTAAAAATTTACAAAGACGGCTTATCAAAACAGTAACTATGGAATTGGTGACATTAGTGTTTTGTAGCAATTACACAAGTCTTAGGGCTACACTAGGGTGATCAAATGTCTATACACGTGACTTATAATACTTGTATCTATTGTAGATCCCGTGCTAGACCCTTTGCAAAGCTAAGTGTTAGTGAAGAAACAAGGTGAGTTTCGTAGCCCCTTTTTCTTATATATTTTTGGGGGAAAATGACACTCCATGCATGTTTAAACTGTTTTCATACCGTGTAACTTATTTTGCTATTTGTGAGATACATTGATTGAATGCTATCCAACTATGGGTTATTGAAATCCTAGTTGAAGACAATTGAATGCTATCCAACTATGGGTTATTGAATCCTAGTTGAAGACAATTGAATGCTATTTAACTATGGGTTGTGAACCCTAGTTGACAACAACTTGTATGCTATGACAACATTGACCCAACTTATGTTCCCGGCCGGCTATAGTATGTTGGAGGACAACACATTTGAACCTTTGGGGTTCGGTTTTACATGCTACACATCAATTGCTACCGAGCTGAGATGTTCGGTTATCTACTATGCTACTTATTCAAGTGATATGTTATCATTGGTGCAATTGACCCAAACAATGCTATGTACGGTAATCTAGTATTTTCTTTAAAACCTGCGAACTCACCAACCTTTGTGTTGACGTTTTAGAGTGTTCATTTTCAGGTAAAGCTAATAATACAACCTAAGGAAGACTAGAAGATTCTAGGCGGACCTTAGCATGAATCAACGCTTTCAAGCCTTTAAGACGTTTATCTTTTAATATTATTATCTTAGACATGAATTATATCAGTTTTCGGGCTTGCATTCCCTGTATCACCTACCCCGGGTTGTGGGATTTACATTCGCGTAATTTCTATTACTACTTTTGACTTTGATGTCGTGAATACCCGAACTTACACGGCATAAGTCCTCTTTTGTGTCGGGGAGCGTCGTGACACGTTGTATTAATTGCATTTTAGTGATTTCTCTATTTTCCTATCAATGTGTTATGACGATCATCTCCGTCACACTTCGCGTTTCCGCCTTGGCGCGGTGTGACAGATGGGAGCGTCGTGGCACGTTGTATTAATTGCATTTTAGTGATTTCTCTATTTTCATATCAATGTGTTATGACGATCCTCTCCGTCACACTTCGCGTTTCCGCCTTGGCGGGGTGTGACAATTTTCAAAACATTACATCAAAAGCAGATTATAAAAAAGAAAAAAAAACTAATCTAGATAATCAACAAGCCCATCAGAGTACAAGTTTTGAGAGTCAAGAGACTTGATAATCTGCTCACGTAATTGGTTATTCGTAGCATACATACTTGTGTGATGAGCCAATTGAGAATTAATAAAATCAATATGGGCCCTGCTGAAAACCGAAATCTTCTATTCAGAATTAATCTGAGAAATGCGGAGATTCAATTCGTCTATATTCATCTGAATATCGGCAATAGCCATTTCAACATCTGCAAGTCTTTTCTTGTCCTTCAAGATGTATTGATCAATCTCTTTCATCAAGAAACTAAAGTCTGTGTAATTTTTTCTGTTGCGGTTTGAAGGGTTTTGCGATTCAGGAACATCCATTTTTTGGGAATGAAATCAGATGAAAGGGTAGTATGTTCGTGAAACAGATAGAAGATGAAATATTCATAATAGATGGAGATGATGTATCTTCGTGTAACAGATGCAATATATTGGAAGGCATATTAATACCAAAAAATAGAGGCAAAATGCGGGAAATAATAGGGTGAAAAAGGCGCTAAAACAGTATGAAACATTTTGACTAAATTGACCTGATTAATATCCCATTTCCCTGAATTTTGACTTTAGATAGTCAAACTGTGAATTATTTTGAAGTCAGTTGCCGATTCATTGACTTGACACAGATAAAATGGGAACTGTTGTAAATCTAATATTTTGTTTCTGTTATGATCAACAGATTTAGAATATATTATGGTAATTTGCAAGTAATAAATGGCAATATATGTACTAAAAAGATACAATTTATCATCTATATGAGTTAATCAAAAAATACAATGAACTTTAGAGTGTGCCAACTTCACCAAGAGATTGTTCACTTCAATTTGCGTATAACAATACCGCCACAGTCAGTTCGATAGTAATCGTCTCGTGATTCATTACCCAAGTCACGTCGATCTACATGTGGCAATATGTTATCATTGTGCGGGTGAATGACAGTACTAAATTCCTCATCGACTTCGTCATATGTATCTTTGTAATTCTTGGGAGGTGTCTTAAAGACAATAGACAGTTTTTTATCTAGCTGATCTTTCACATTAAATACTTGTCGTGCTTGTGAGGCTAATATGAACGGATCAACCTTGTGGCCTAAATTAATCAAGTCAACCAATGTATAACCAAGATTAGTATCGCGTTTGACTGCACCAGCTCTATGATTAACCCAATCACACTTGAAAAGAGGAATTTTCCCGAAACGATAATCTAGTACCCTTATTTCTTGTAAAACCCCATAATAAAATATTTATCTTGTGGTTGCAACTTCTTTGGATATGTGCAGATCTATTGCCTCAACACTAACCCCATTATTCTGGTAAACCCTGCCATCACGAGATTTTGTACGAAATGCATACCGATTGATGTTATATGCATCGTATTTAACTACAGTGGCGTGTAGTCCATATGAAATCCACCTTACGATTTCTGATACACTTTCTTTGGAGATCGCTAACTCTCTCTCAACCTGAATTTTATTAATATATTAAAACTATATATGAGCTTCAAATTTAAGGGACAACAAGCAACAACTATAAATAACATACAGATTACCTCATTGCGTAACCAATTAGCAAAAGATTTACTGTGCTCATTCTCCAGCAATACTATTCGTTTACCCGGGTTTTCTGTTTCCAAAAGATGTTTGTGTTGCCTGAAACAAGGTGTTTGATTAATTATTATATATGATAGAACATTATAAGTAACAAAATAGACATGTGTTAGTAATACTTATTCAATATACGGTACAGTTTCATCTGTATTCTGTATTACATACAAATGTGCTTTCTGAAAGAGTTCCACAGAAACTTCACTTAATTTGCCGACCGACATTGGTTTTCCTTCCTCATCTTCATCAGTTTCATGTTTATCAGGTGGGATACCAATAGTTTCATTGATTTTTGATATTCGCTGAAAAACTTAATTGTTTCTTCTGCAATAGTCTCGTCAGCAATGCATCTCTCTGGTCTATTTATGTTTCGCACATGTCCTTTAATAACCTTCATACATCTTTCGAATGGATACATCCACCGAAAGCATACAGGACCACATAATTTTACCTCCCTAGTTAGGTGCACATTCAAATGGACCATAATATCAAAAAATGATGGAGGAAAGAATTTCTCCAGAAGGCACAGTGTCACACAGAGTTCTTCTTGCATCTTATCTAGTTCTTGTAATGTGATTTCTTTGCTACATATCGATTTAAAGAAAAAGCAAAACCTGATAATAGCATATCGTGTGGCTTGAGGCATTATTGAACGAATTGCAATGGGCAAAAACTCTTGCATTAGCATGTGATAGTCATGCAATTTAAGGCCAATGAGCTTCTTATCCCTTAGACTGACCAAACTAGAGAAATTTGAACAATAGCCTTGTGGTACCCTGATGTTGTATAATGTTTCACAAAATATGTCTTTTTCATCATTTGTTAATGTGTAACCTGCTGGAGGTAGTGTTGTTTTGTCTGCCTCTTGCCTAGCAAACAACTCTGGTTTTATACCCAACTCAACCAGATCCAATCGAGCATTCAGTCCATCTTTTGTCTTTCCCGGAACATTTAGCAAAGTTCCGACTAGACTCTCACCAACATTCTTTTCTATATGCATGAAATCAATACAATGTTGAACAGAATTATGCCTCCAATGCCTAAGTTTTCGATACCAAATGTTGAATTTCTTCCAATACGCACCGTTTTCTTCATTTACTTGGCTTAAACTACCCTATGCTTGTGTTATTGAAAGTTATGTTTTTTAAATTTAATTTATTAATTTTTGTATTATTGACTTTTGTGTTATACATTTCAGATGAAATTGTTCAACTTTGATGAAGAAGAACATAAGAGGTTAGGGATGGAGATGCTTCAAAATGCATCTGCCTTAGGACAGAAGGATGCAAAGTTTGTGTTGGGGATGATGAAGATGGCAGAAGGCTTTGAAAGGAAACCGGAAGCTCTTGCCATGTTGAATGATGCCTTCCGTTCCAATAGAGCTCGGATTGTGCCACCGATATTAGAGAGGATACGAGGCATCTTGGCTTTCCGGCGGGACGATTTGAAACCGGTACAATTCTATGGATGCCTTCTAACCTGTACCGAGCACAACATTTTATCAACCCTTCCTCTACATAGGGTTTTTTGTAGGACCGGCTGGGGGACGGGGTTCTAAACTAAACTAAAACACCCTAATGCTAGGACTGATCTAGGATGAGAAATATCGCGGAATTATATTTCCCAAACCTCCTAAGGATACTAGGATCTGCTTAGGTGTCCGGCACACAGTGACTCACACAGAAAGAGTAGAAGAACAAACACACAGTACTCACACAGAGATGCTTAAAGTCGCGATTTAGTAAGGCTTAAGGTCTTATAAGGTCGATTACGAAGGCTCCCGGTTGATTACCTGTCAATTAGTCGATTACGTAGGTTACTCGCTCGATTCCCCGCGCCAATAAGCGGTTAAGAAGTATTTATAGAGTAATTAACTTCAGTATGCACGTGATGCTCTTCACTGCGCACGTAGCTAGTCCAGTACGCATGTACTAGTTATTTTAATAATAATTAATTAGTTTTAAACCGACCTACTCACTACTTGTAATCTTAAGATAATCACATAGAATCACTAAGAATATATACACATGCAAACAATTAATCAAAACACATTTGAATTAATATTTCATGTATGTATTGGATTGATAAGAACTAGGGATTTACAATTATGCACCAACAAACTCCCCCTAAGACCTAGTTCTATCAATAACCATTGCACTAAGCAAAATTTACACAAAGTAAACAAAACTGACAATCTAGCTATCACACAGTTGTAGACTTTACTTCTTCAGATCCAGCATAGATGTCAAATGCAAAACAAATTCTGACGACTTTCTGAAACTGCAACGCTAACTCCATATATTGATGCTTGTACAGAATTGGGTTGTAGTACAGAACAGTGATGTCGTCTTTACTAAAATTTCTGATCCACATAGGATCGAATACCTTTACAGTTTCTCCACCTGACAGGTTGTCGTCTAAAACAATCACTGCCTCCGTTGTCTTCTCATTGAAGTACCACCACTTGAACCTAGCGTTCCACCCAGTCGGCATGGTCCTTAATGGCAACTTTTTCATACAACGGGGAGCTTTACAGTTGAGTATCTTGAATCTCCTCCCTGTCAGTGGATCAATCCTGGTTGGATGGATCTTGACCCCTGGTATGTAAGGCTTTAAGTTTTTCCATCCAAATTGAGCCTCACGCTTCACCAGTGTCTCAAACCATTTCGCCATGCTGTGATTGTGACAATCCAGAAGAGGCAGGCGAGCGAGTTGTCGTATATCATAGAATGGCAATGTTTGAATGTCGTTTGCCCTTTCGAAGTACTCAACTCCCCTTTCTCTTTTGACTGCATAAACATTAAATTCTGGCATGAAACACCAACCAACTATTTCGCCATTCGTTTGCTTCCCCAGTGTTTGATAAAACTTTGAATACTCTGGAGAACTCTCGGATTTCTTGGCTTTCCCAGCTTGACGTGCCAGGAATCTCTGGTACTTTCTTCTCCTTTCTGTTCGCTCTTCTTCCTTGGACTTTCTATCACCAACATATTTTTCCAAGTCGAAGTCCACTTTGGCTTGTTCACGCACTTCTGCTCTCCGATCAACTTCCTCAACGTTGGCATTTCTGAATAGATCGGCAAAATCAGGTACATCATCCTCCTCTTGTGGGCTAGGATAGTGTTGATCTGTTTCGTCCTCAACTTCGATTTCATCAGTATCAAACATTGGTTCCTGTTCAGCCCGAGGTGGTGGCACACAGCTTTCATCCACCTCTTCCAAAATTACATCCTCAATTGGAATTTGCAGAAGTTCAGCGATTTGTTCCTTGGTCAGGAATGGAAGAATCTCCCCTTCCTCTGCATCATATTCATACTGAGGAACAATTCGCTCTTCAACATTCAACAGACGCGACGATTGAGGAATCTCAGCCTTCAATGACTGGACGATTAACGGATCTTCACACAGAAATAAGAAACCATAAACATGAGTAAGTTAAGATTAAACATTTCATTTCACATAGAAGGAATAAATATTTCATTACAAAAGATTAATCGTCACACAGAATACATCAATAAAAATTTATTACACAGTCACACAGACTATAATCAACCTTGCTCATCGCCAGAATAAGTACCAGCCTGTTCAGATTCAGCGGCTTCTTTCAATCTGAAAACCTCCTCATCCTGTTTTTCAACATGATCTTTTAGCCTTTTGAACTCAGAGGTATATTCAAGCAGAATCTGTTCCATCGTCTCGTTTTTCTTGACAAGCTCGCTGATTATCAACGCTCTTTCCTCATTACTCTTCTCTAAGCTTTCAATCCTCTCAGCATCTCTTTTCAACAAGTCCTCCATATGAGCATCCCTTTTCAGCAGATTATCTATTTGAGCATCTTTCTCGATCAGTTTCTGCTTTACTTCTGCCAGCTCCAGCTTTCTTTTACTTTCATCTTTGATCATCTCCAGCATGTAGCCTTGAAGTCTGTTTAGGTTTGCTTCCATGGTTAGGGAAGGCTGCTGGGACCTGGTCTGAGATGATCCTTCAGCACCTGGAGCAGGAGTGATGACTGGAGCAGCTGTGGCGGAGGATGGTTGGACAATTAGTTCAGACGAAGCCACCAGCGGCTTAAACTTGTAGACCTTCTTCTTTTTCTTCTCTGGCTCATCAACCACCCCCTTTTCTTTCCTCTTGCGACTTGCCTCCTCATCATCTTCTTCAAAGAAATCATCAACGTTAATGTCATCTAAGCTCCCAGGGATAGCCTCTCCCCCAGTGGGATCACGGGCCTCCGCACTCTGAACTTCAGGCTCCTCATCATCCGAAATTATCTCGATGTTTTCCACCTGGGATGTGGAGCCCTTGTTCCTCCAGAGGTGTTTCCTTTCTGGAGCTTCGTATTCTGGGTTGCCCAGATGGCAGATTAAACGTCTTTTCTGAGGGATGGAGGTGCCAATATACCGGCTCATCTGTCGCACGGTTTGCTCGTTCATATGCTTCAGCTTGATTCTGTCCCCGTCCTCCTTTATCAAGCTTTCAACTTGGGCATCAAAAACAATCTGAAGGAATCGGGGGTACATTAGGAACCTCCCGTCCTTCTTAGCCAAGTTCTCCTTTAAGCAATTTAAGATGGCCCTTGAGATGTTAAATTTTACGTTTAGTACCAGGGCCACAAAGAGATGAGAAAATGTTTGGTTGAGCTGATCATGTCCTGTTCTGCGCGGCCCCAAGCAATGAGAAATGACGTGCATCAGGTACCGATACGGGGGGCACAGCTTCGTTTTGTAAACGGATTCATTGCGAATTTCCCCCGTATACCCACATCTTAGCAAACACCCTTTTACTCTGCAACTATTCAGAGCAGTTGGGTCGGCCAGGTCATCCCCTAGCTCTAGCAACTCATTCAGTACTCCTTCTGATACAAGCACGGGTTGGTTCTGCACCTCCCCTTGATTCCCACCCAGGGATTCATCATACACAGCGGTGTTCCAGAATTCTTGCTGGTGAGAAGCGTATGCCGTGCAAGCTTTTGTGATGGCGGTGTGGATCCTTGATCTCATTAGAAAGTCGATCATCTCATCACAGTCCCTGGTTAACTTGCTTTTTGTCAGGCAGGCCCTGATGTTATGCATGTCTCCCGCTTTCAGCTCAGCCTTGGTTTGACTCCCACTGCCAGATGCAGTCTCAGCGGGACGTTGTGCAGAGGAGCTACCGATTTGAATAGATTCCATTTTCGTAAATTCTGCAGAATAAACATTTTGCACGTTAGAAAAATTATCCACTGATCATAACACACAGTTAAAATCTGCAGGTTAAAAAAAAAATTCATATCAGAACTGACATTCCACCACGTGCGAACTGAGCACCAGCACGCACATGATGAAAAGCCTACGTGCGAAGTGGTTAGAGGTAATAAACTTTAATTTTAATTAAAATTCGATTCACTTCGTACGTGATGAGCGCAGCACGCACGGATTGAAATTCACTTCGTGCGGCTGAAACTCATCGGCTTCATCGTCCCCACTGTTGAGTACGTGCGAGGTGAATCCCACTTCGTGCGAGATGGCCTTCACTTCGCACGGCCAATCATCAACAACGAAGAACAGTTTGACGATGTGTTTGACTCATAATCCTCGATTTTCAGTGTATTTGTCTCGATTAAGTGGCTAGAAGTCATCTAACTAAGTCCACTAAGGTTCCTTTTCACTTAAATCTAACAAATTAACACGTGTAGACCTCAAATCTCAGTTTTAAAGGTTATTTGACTTTCGAACACAAAATCGACTATAACTCCAGATCTAACCGTTGGATTGAGATGAAAATTATACCAAAATGTTCACAAAGCAAAGGTGTTCAACAATCGTGGATCGAAAAACTCTTTTCTCACAGGAATCAAAATCACAATCGAGAGAGAATGCAAGTATACTTTAGAGAATATTAACGCGTACTTAATAACACGCACGGGACGAGTATATATACCCTGTTCCACTTCGTGCGAAGTGGATTCACTTCGCATGACGTTATCCAACAAGACCATACGAAGTGACTCACCATTTCGCACGTAGTGGTGCTTACCTCGTGCGAGTTCGATCTTACTTCGCACACATTAATCCATTTCGCACGGCCTGGTCATTCACTCCGCACGGATTGATTCACTTCGTGTGAGCTCACTTCTTCACATAGAATTAGCCTTTTTCTCAATTATCCTGTACTCAGCACACAGCTGTTAGTAACTTTAATGCAAATAAAAACATTTAAGCACATGCAAACACAAGAAATTATATATATATAGAAAATAAACATACCAACAGAAATAAGAAATCACCAAAAATCTTTTTGTATTTATCGGATAAAAAAAAGGAAAAGGAAAACACAGAAGTAAACTATTAACGAATTAAAACCTAAAGAACAGAAATTAAAATACTAAGAAAATTGCAGGAATAAAATTACTGAAATTAAATCTTTTTGTGAGAAGGTTCCAAGATGGAATCAGTACCAGCACATCTATACTTAGTAGTCATTTATTTCAGAACCTTGGACATAAACATATTCTCTCAAACTCTGTCTGTCAACCTAACTTTCCTCAGATAATGACAAATTTTGTTTCAACATTTTCAGATTATCTAGACTGGATACACGGTTAAGACTATATCTTTCAAAGTCTCACAGTATTTTGATTCACTCAGTAACTTGATTACCCAACCACCATGCTTATGTGTTTTGTGATTTTGTCAACGCATTTTATGCTCTTTTGACATGGAGGTCAATTTTTCACCTCTTCTGATAATTTTGTTGAGCTTTTGTCACTGCATTTTATGCTCTTTGACAATTCAACACTAATAGATCAATATAGCTTTTGTCACTGCATTTTATGCTCTTTGACAATTCAACATTGATAGATCCTTGACATCTCAGACCGGGGTCAAATTTTCACCCTCTTTTACATTTTGCTCATTGTCATCTAAGCACATTTGGCATGGTAACAGGTGTGTGCAACAAACTAAGTCATTCTCAAATGTTATTGACTTATAGACTTGGAATATCTCGATAGCTTAAATCTATGATTGATTTTCACATGCATAACCATTTATCAGTCTAGACTTTCCTTATATGTCTTACACACTATCTGTTTCTTATCAGATTCAATTAGATTTTCAGACAGTTTTCTCAAAAATATGTACATGCCTTCAGTCCTAATTTTACTAGACGTACTTTGTATTGAAAGCCAGTGTACCATCATTTTCCATTTGAGTTGGATCAACTTCTCATTTTTTTTTTTTTGTTTTTTTTTTTTTTTTTTTTGTATTTTCTAAGTTTTCTGATTTTTTTTTTGTATTTTCTAAGTTTTCTGATTTTTTTTTGTATTTTCTAAGTTTTCTGATTTTTTTGTATTTTCTAAGTTTTCTGATTTTTTTTTGTATTTTCTAAGTTTTCTGATCTATCTCCCCCTAAAATACTAAACAAACTAGAAACTAAGAAAATAGAAGCGCAAGAACACACAGAAAATAAACTGAAAGAGCAACGAGATATAACCACACAGAAAATAGACACACAGTCACAAATACGAGTAAGGACACTAAGTCGAATCATCAGGGACAACCTCACACTTGGTTTTCATCCCGTTTTCATTCACTAAGAATAGAAAGCGGGGTTTATCAAATGCCTTAGTATACAGGTCTGCTTTTTGAAATTCGGTTTGAATAGACATTACATCGATTAATTTCTTTTCCCAGCAGTCCCGTATAAAATGGTATTTGATACCAATGTGTTTGGTCTTAGAATGTTGTACTGGATTCTTAGTAATTGCAATAGCAGCAGTATTATCAACAAAAATGGGAGTAGTAGAGAATTGCAAACCGTAATCCCGCAATTGTTGTTGAATCCAGATGACCTGAGAACAGCAGCTCGCCGCCGAAATGTATTCAGCTTCACACGTAGATAACGCAACGGCAGTCTGCTTCTTACATTGCCAAGTTACAAGACGTGATCCAAGAAATTGGCAACCTCCAGATGTAGACTTGTGGTCCTTCTTGCATCCTCCATAGTCAGAATCACTGTAGGCCGTCAACACAAAGTTGTCGTCACATGGGTACCACAGTCCAAGATTGGGAGCATCCTTCAGATAGCGAAAGATCCGTTTGACAATCATCAGGTGCTTGACATTGGGCTTGGATTGGTATCTTGCCATCAGACACGTAGCAAACATGATGTCTGGTCTGGATGCAGTGAGATACATCAAGGAACCAATCATCGCGCGGTAGAGAGACTCATTCACCAACTCCCCCTCAGTATCTGGAGACATGCCGTGATTGATTGGAAGAGGTGTGGCAGCAGGCTTTTCAGTAGACATTTCTAATCGGGCAAGAATATCCGCAACATACTTCGACTGATGTAGGAAAATTCCGGCCTCGGTCTGCTCCACTTGAAGTCCAAGAAAAAATTTCATCTCTCCCATTGAGCTCATTTCGAATTTTTCCTTCATAATCCTTGCAAAGTCTTCACACAGAATCGGATTGGAAGAACCGAAAATGATATCATCCACATATACTTGCACCAAGATCAAGTCTTTATCATCACCCTTGATA
Organism: Pulicaria dysenterica; assembly: GCA_947179395.2. NCBI lineage: Eukaryota > Viridiplantae > Streptophyta > Magnoliopsida > Asterales > Asteraceae > Pulicaria > Pulicaria dysenterica. The sequence goes on from OX359291.1 coordinate 12,653,032, forward strand.
AATAATGTTTTGTCGATGGTTCCTCTCCGGTACCCATTATCAGTCAGATATTGAGAGAGGGTCTCATACCATGCTCGCGGTGCCTGATGAAGACCATATAACGCTTTATTCAGCAAGAACACTTTGTCGGGATGGATCGGATCGACAAACCCCGGAGGTTGATTCACATAGACTGTCTCTTGAATTTCGCCATACAGGAACGCACTTTTAACATCCATCTGATAAACTTTAAAGCGTTTGTGCGAGGCAAAGGCGAGAAATAAGCGGATCGCTTCCAGCCGAGCGACTGGAGCTAACACATCAGTGTAGTCGATGTCAGGAATTTGTCTGAACCCCTGAACAACGAGCCTTGCCTTGTTCCTGACAATCACCCCCTGATCATCTCTTTTGCACTTCAGAACCCATTTGCAGCCAAAAGATTTAGCTCCCTTGGGTTTGTTCACTAAGCGCCATACATTTAACTTCTGAAATTGAAGCAACTCTTCTTGCATAGCATTAATCCAAGAATCATCCTTGAGAGCTTCAAGATGATCCTTTGGTTCAATCTGGGAGAGAAATCCCGAACATAGACATTGTGTGAAATCCACAGACTGAACCAAATTTGCACCCAGATCCGAGAAGTCTTGCATCAGCTTTAATCCCGGTGATTCTGAAGATTGAGAACCTGATAGCGTTGCCACTTGCCTCCTGGTTTGAACATGAGAATTCGGATCGCCAATAATTTGTGCGGGAGGATGGTTTCTATCAACTCTACTTGATTTCTGCAACTGAGCCTCTACATTAGTTTCCAGATTAGTAACCACGGGTGTCTCCTCAAGTGTTAACGTTTGATCATTGGAGGAACTCTCACCCTGCGACCCCTTGTCTGGTGGAGTATGCGGCTCATCTTCAGAATCAGAATCAGCATCACTTAGAATAGGTATAGCAGTACTCGAGGGCAGGTTTGATGGGGCACCGTCAGAAGAGTTGTGAAGATCATATAACATTTGTATTGCAATAACTTCTTCTAAGGCGACTGGTGGCAGGTTGAATGAGTCAAATAGATTATCATAGTCAAACAGCCAGGCATCACCAGTTTTTGTCGGAGGAGAAGAATTTCTCTGTACATCCACTTCAAACCACTCTTCCACACAATTAGACGTTAAATTGTATACCCTCTTGTTCGGAATGCTGTATCCCAAGAAAAACCCTTTTTCTACCTTGGAACTGAACTTTCCCTCTGCTTCCCGTTTTAGCATAGTGCACGGAGCGCCAAACGGTTCAAGATGGCTAATATTCGGTTTCCGGTTATTCAACAGCTCATAACATGTCTTTCCTAATCGTTTGACCACTAAGACCCGGTTAAGTGTGTAACAAGCATTTGCTACAGCTTCGTTCCAAAACCTTACGGGCAAAGCAGAGTCAGCAAGCATGGTGCGTGCTGTCTCTATTAAGGTCCGATTCTTCCTCTCAGCCACTCCATTCATTTGAGGAGTGTATGCGGCGCTGAACTGATGTTGGATACCTTTTTCGTTACACAGTTTTTCCATCTTCTGGTTCTTGAACTCGGTTCCATTATCTGAGCGAAGCTTCCTGATCTTCAACTTATAGATAGTCTCTAACTTGTTGATCATGACCTCTAAGGTCTCGAATGTCTCAGACTTCTCTTTTAAGAAGAAAACCCAGGAAAACCGCGAGTAGTCATCAGTCACTACCAGACAGTATCTATCTCCATGAATGCTCTTGTACCGCACAGGACCAAATAAATCCATGTGAAGTAGTTCAAGTGGAATTGAGATGGAGTGATACTTCTTCAACTTGTGGGGCTTCTTCGTCTGCTTCCCCATTTTACATGATACGCACTTGTCTGGCAGATGGAAACTCTTCAAGTTGACTCCCGTGACCAGCTCATGATGCACTAAGTGATTCATCTTTCTCAGGCTTAAATGACACATCCTCTTATGCCATAACACTGAATCCTTCTCAGTGGCCTTTGTGAGAAAACATTGGTGTTCTACATCTTTCACCGAAGCATTGGACATATCCAAGACATAAAGGTCATTTTGTCTTGGAGTTGACATTAAGATCATGTCTTCGGGAATTTGGTACTCCTTCTTTAGCACATAGCACTGTTTGTCATCGAACATCACCTTGAACTCTTTATCACAAATTTGGGAAACTGACAGCAAATTGTTTGCTAGCTGCTCGACATAATTGACTTTGTCAAAGCTCACTCTCCTATTAGACAAGAAACCTTGAGCTGTGATGTGACCTCCCTTGTCACCAGCGAAACTGACATACCCTCCTTTTATTTTTCGGACGTTTGAAAGAAGGCCCAGATCGCCTGTCATGTGCCTGGATGCTCCACTATCAACAATCCACGTGTTATACCGGCGAGCACCCTGCACAAACAAGTAAAGGGTTAGTTAGCATTGGGAACCCAAGCCCGAATGGTCATGGGTTTCCCGTCTTCTCCAACAACTTGCATATTAATCCACACACCAGTAGCTTTGGAGTCTACATTGGTATCTGGACTACTGAATGGTTTAGGTTCAGATTTTGTTGTCCATCGCAAGTCTGAACGGGGAGGAGTCTTATGATAAACACTGGAAGTGTTAATGACTTTATGTATAGGCTCCTTCCCTTTCACACTTACCTCAGGACTCTTGGGTTTACACGAAGTTTCCCCAATTGTTCTTTTGAGCTGAGGGGGGTCAGTTGATTTCTGATTAACTTGATTAAACATTTTATTTTTCTGAGCAGGTTCAGATGAATTAACTTTCCCCCTAGAGCTCTGAGGCTGTTGATCACACTCATAACTGAGGTGACCAGGTCTCCTGCACACATAGCAAACCCGGTTAGAGTAAGATTTTGCAGGTGTATGTGGCTCCTTCGGTTCAACTTTACCTTTGGGGTGCACTCCTAAACCACTTTGTTTAGGTAAGATTTTGACTTCTTCATAAGGACGGGTTGCAGGAGACTTTGCACCCTCCTTCTCAATGGTTCGAAGTGCAGCTTGAACATTTTGCATTAAGGAACCTTGACCAGAAGAACTGCCCAGAAGCTTTCGCATACCTGGTTCTGGTTTTTCTTCTGGTTTAGGCTCTTTTCTCTGAGGCTCACCAACTTTCTCCTTCATTTTTACAGGTGTATCAACTTTGGGAGCAAGTTGGTCAGCTTCAGCGAAGACATCAGATTGCACCAGTTGGTTTAAGACTGGTGGTGGACATTTCGAATAGGTCTTCGTGTCTTTCTCCTGAACAGAACCTTGTGGTCTTCGGTCGATTATGTGTTCAAACAAATATGATGAAGTTGAGTAACTTTTTAATTTCTGATTTAAAGTATCATAATCGACCTTGGAGCTAGCAAGTTCCCGTTTTAGAGTATCAATCTGATTAATGTAGAAAACAATAGCATCCTGTTTGTTTAGCAAAGCTACCTCTAGTTCTCTAATCTGTTTGTTTTGACTTTCAATTTTATCTTTTAAAGTCTTTTCTCTACCCTTAATGATAGAGTTTTCATGCAGTTTAGAGGTTAGCTCAGTGACTTGAGATTTCAAGGATACTATGGTCTTCACATAATCATTACACGACACACAGGGAAGACCAGGTGTAGGATTTACTTTGACATCAGCTTGTCCAGTCATGCACGCCTTTTGATTTACTGGTTCAGGTTGAACAGGCACTGGCGTTGGTTCGGCAGCTGGCTCAGAAGTTGATGCCACATTTTGCTCGTCAGTGGGCAGGACAGACTCTTCATCATTGACCTCGTGGACACTGTCTGCCTCAGACTGAGAGTCGTCATTCAGATCTAGAACACTGGCCAGGTTAGTTTCAGCAACTTCAAACGCATCCGAATCTTGGAAGTGTACTGACCAGTCAATCCCCTCATCCTTTTGTACTACCACCATTGCCTTGGATGATCCCTCATGAGGTGACTCAGCCTTCTTAGGTGTGGTGGTATTTGACATTTTGCCCGGAGAGGTTCTGAAGGGATACTTGGGTCCTGAGTTCTTTGGCTTTTCACATTCACGTGCAAAATGACCCTTTTCACCACAATTGTAGCAGGTTACAGCTGATTTGTCAAACCCGAGCTTCGTATCTTTGGTTGCTGTAATCTGCATCCCCGTTCTCTTCACTAAGGCTTTGGCTCTCCTTACCAGGTTGGCATATGACCATAAGATATCTTGACGTTCCATCTCATCGTTGTCAATTTGGTCATAGTCTTCCTGGGTCAGATAGGCGTTCCCAATCTTTCCCTTGAGCAGATCATCGTATGAAGTAACCAATGCACTAAGCATCCCCATATGCTCCTTAACTTCTTCAGTGCTGCCATGTTTGATATTTTCAGTGTTTAAGGCAGGCATTGACGTTTTGCTTGAAGGAGCAGAATAAGGTGGTCCACTAGAAGTTTCAGGAGCAGACTTGCTTGATGAACTAACGTTAGAAGTAAAAGCTGTCTGCAGTGGAGCATTGGATGATGTGGCTGGAGAAGCAATGGGTCCAGAACAGTATAGCGATGGATTCTGCACATAGCTGCTTAGTCTGTCTAGATTTTGCTCTTCTTGTTCATGCTCTTTAAGTTTGGTGATGAAGTCATTTAGATCCATTCCTTCAAATCCCTCACCATTCTTCAAGATCATGATGAAAGGCCTCCAGCTCTTTGGTAGTGCCTTAGACAAAGTCTCCACTTGTTGGCGTTCGGAAATTTGCACCCCCAGACTATCCATTTCACTAAGAAGATGGTTGTATCTGTTGATCAGGTCTGGAAGCTTTTCATTTACGTATGACGTGAAGTGATCAAACTCCTTCCTTAACTGAGATGCCTTGAGCTCCTTCAAAGATGCATTCCCCTCATTCCTCTTTTGTAAAGCGTTCCACAGGGAACGTGACGTTCTGTATCGTCGGAATTGATGAAAGATCTCATTCGGAATAGCTTGAATGAGGTAGGAATATGCTTTCTTCTCCGCATCATACGCCTTACGTTGATCATCGCTCATTTGATCATAGGAAACTTCAATGTTCCCTTCTCCCTTTGGCACAACGTAATCGGCAGAGATGGCACGATGTAACCTTGGATCTACTCCATCAATAAAGATCTCAAACCTTGGTTTCCAGAATGGGTAGTCTTCCATGGTTAGTAGTCGGGGTACTTTATTAATGCCTCCCTGTTCATTGTCCATTATTAAGTTACTTAATGCGGTTATTGTTTGTTTGGCAGCCATTGCACTCATGTCAGACATTTTAGAACACTTCGAACGGAATGAAGAACACTTCGCACGATCACAGAGAACTACGCACGAAGTTAAAGACCTACGTACGGAATGAGTCGAAAACACACAGACTGTACTGCGCACGAACTGAGAACCTAGGACGCACGGATTTCAATGACTACGCACGGAGTACTTAAAATATTTTTAAAAGAAAAAATTATCACACAGACTCAACACGCACGTAATGGATTTACCACGCACGCGTTGAGGACCTACTACGTACGGAATGAACACACAGCCTATGGAAGATTCTAGAAGATCAACGACACTACGCACGCACTAAGTATCACTACGCACGCACAGGTAATCACTTCGCACGAGTAAAACTCAAACAGTTAACGTAAAAACACGACCTTTTTAACGCAAAACGACCTATTTTCGACCTACTAACCGGTTTAAAAACGACGAAAAGGACAAACACACAGGCCTAATCGACACCTAGATCACGAAATCCTAAAGGAAAAGTGATCAATCAAAGCACAAGGCTCTGATACCACTTTGTAGGACCAGCTGGGGGACGGGGTTCTAAACTAAACTAAAACACCCTAATGCTAGGACTGATCTAGGATGAGAAATATCGCGGAATTATATTTCCCAAACCTCCTAAGGATACTAGGATCTGCTTAGGTGTCCGGCACACAGTGACTCACACAGAAAGAGTAGAAGAACAAACACACAGTACTCACACAGAGATGCTTAAAGTCGCGATTTAGTAAGGCTTAAGGTCTTATAAGGTCGATTACGAAGGCTCCCGGTTGATTACCTGTCAATTAGTCGATTACGTAGGTTACTCGCTCGATTCCCCGCGCTAATAAGCGGTTAAGAAGTATTTATAGAGTAATTAACTTCAGTACGCACGTGATGCTCTTCACTGCGCACGTAGCTAGTCCAGTACGCATGTACTAGTTATTTTAATAATAATTAATTAGTTTTAAACCGACCTACTCACTACGCGCGTAGTGAGCTCCACTACGCACGTAGTGGACTGACTTCGCACGTGGTGATTTCTCACACAGACTTAAACTTCCAAACACACATCAACACATGATTAAGTACTTGTAAGCTTAAGATAATCACATAGAATCACTAAGAATATATACACATGCAAACAATTAATCAAAACACATTTGAATTAATATTTCATGTATGTATTGGATTGATAAGAACTAGGGATTTACAATTATGCACCAACATTTTTACCATTCACAAGCATGGTTATTTGATTGTAATGTTTGTTTATGGGACATTTGTTATGTTAACTTTGCTAGAATATTTAGGATTTACTATGGTTAGATTGTGAATGATTAAATGCTTTTGGTGAATGTAATTAATACTTATTTTGGTATATGATATATCACTACATTCTGAATGACTTAATTACTGTTTGTGAATGATTTAATTATTGTTTGTGAATGACTTAAATACTATTTGGTAGGAACTGTTAGTGAATCACTAAATACTGTTTGTGAATGTAATCCAATACTTTTTTTGGTATATGAATATATTTAGATTGTGAATGACTTAATTAGTGTTTGTGACCGACTTAATTAAATACAGTTTCCTATGAACTTTCACATGAAAATGAAACAAATTAAATTATACATGGAATACTGACTTTTGATAGTCAAACTGTGAAACTATTATTCTTGTAATACTGACTTTTGATAGTCAAACATGATAAATGAAATACTGACTTTTCTGTTTTATTAAATGGCCGGAAAACTGAATTTTCTGTTTTGATAAATGTAATACTGACATTTAGCTTCACAGAAAAGACTTGTAATGAATGAAGCAAAAGAAACAGATTATAATACCATGTTCATATACCATATTTAGATAACTAAAACATAAGAGAGTTAAGTATGATACTAAAAGCCAAAATTAATTTCCATTTTCTGGATAGAAACTGTTGTGATTTCAGTTTACAAAAGAAACCATTATTTAACATGTACAAACAAAAAACATCGAGAAAAGATATACACATCAACTACCATACTAGTCTAATATAATCACATTCTCTTTGGAACTCCCTGGTGCACCATCATGACTTTTATTCAGATTCTTGAGCAACAGTCTTTGACTTCTTCTTCTGGTCTTAATTTCTCAAACTGGATTAACCTCTTCAGCTGCCTTATCATCTTCACCTTGAATTGGCTCTTCAACTTTAACTTGTACTATGACTTCAGCAACCTCAGCAACCCTAGCAACATGAATTGGATCTTCCACTGGAACTGGCACTTCTTGAACTGGAACTTCTTTAGCTACACCTAAATATCTTCTAGGCTTAACAAGTCTTATTGATTTTCCGTAACAAATGGCATAAACATAATACAAAAGTCAGAAACTGTAAACAGACATATGTAATTGACGTAAACAAATGGAATAAACATAACCCTTCTTGAATGATTCATTGACTGAATACAGTAATCGTGTGGGAATTTAATTAACTTTTTGGGGATGAAGATGAAGAGGATTTGCACGAACTACATTATCCGTCTTATGGGGGTCAGGGTTTATTATATGGTACAATGACTCAACACAGGAGATAAAGAAGAAAAATCGATCAACATTCTTACCTCATAACGATGATTTCAACGATTGAACACAGTAATTGTGTGTGGCGTTTAACTTTTTGGGGACGAAGATGAAGATGATTTCAGGAATTTCAGTATCCGATTATGGGGGTTAGGGTTTATGATTTGCATATACAGTAAACAGTTACATGTTAACAGATATGGGTTATGGTTATGGGTCATGGGTTATGGTCAAATATTATAGGTCATGTTCTTAGTCATAACCCCCCTAAACCCTAAACCCTAAACCCTAACCATGACACATGAACCATATTAATTAACCGTGACCCATGACACTTATTAATTACTGATTGTCACCGGGCAGGGTGGTAGTAACCATGACACATGAACATGAAACATATTACACATGAACCATATAACTGTCTTGTTCTTAGTCATAACCCCCCTAAACCCTAAACCCTGAACCCAACCATGACACATGAACCATATTAACGCATGACACTTATTAATTACCGATTGTCACGGGTCACGGTGGTAGTAACCATGACACATGAACATGAACCATATTACACATGAACCATATTACTGTCTTGTTCTTAGTCATAACCCAATACACGTGACCCATGACCCATGTTAATTACCGATTGTCTAAATTTTATATTATCTAAAATTAATTTTATAATTATATTATCTAAAATTTTATATATTATAGATTAAAGTCACCTAAAATTTTTAAATATTGTTATTTACGCCTTGTAAAAAATTAAATTCTTATTTAATTAGGCATTTGGAGCTAAAATTTTCAACTTTACTTTCAAAAAAAGGCAATTCAGTTTCTTGAAATTTCAAAAAAAGGCAATTCCGACTATTCAGTTTTCTTAAATTTCGATTATTGCCGATTAGGGAATGAAAAAAATTCAAAACTTTCGTTCTCCCGGCAACCAATTATTTGAATTTTTTAACACATTTTTGCCAATCATGAAGACGTGTTGTATATATTCTATAACAAAAAATAATTGAAAATTTTTAAACTCTTTCCTGTTCGATTGATTCCTAAACAACTAATTAACAATTCTAATTTTTCCATTTTACAAATCTCTACTCAAGAAATATGGAAATTGCTCAAGTCGATGATCAGGACCATCATCTTCTTAATCATGATATGGGTGACAACATTCTTGGATATGTATCAGTGGATTACACTGATGATGAGGTGGAAGATCATAACAACGAAAACTCTCTGATTGACAAACCTGTAGTTAAGAGGGGCATAACCACGTTATCCAAGTTTTGCAAAGAATATGGCCAACCTGGTGGACCAAAGCTTCTGGTAACCTTCGATGTGATGAATAGGATATCAGGGCAAAATAGAGCATTGTTTATAAGTTTTTTTGGGAGACGTGATTTGTGAGCATATAGGTTTGAAGATTTTATCCTGGAAGAAGGTGGGTCCAGAAGCAAGAGATAAACTTTGGGATGAAATCACGGTACACATGATATAACTACCTCTATCCTTCTACATTTACATTATGTGAAACTAATTTAAAACATTGTGTTGATTATTTTTTGCAGCAATTTTTTGACGTTCTCGAGAGTCGTAGAAACTTAATAATGCATCATCTTGGTGGACTTCTAAGGAATTTTAGAAGGAAAATGAGACAAACATACATATTGCCCAATCAAAATACACCTTTAAAATTAAATGAAGTCCCGGCGAAATATAGTGCGATTGTTGAAACCCCAGCGTCGGTCGCTTTTGTGAAGTATACGAGCTTACAGGAATACCAGGTTTTAATTTGTCATTTTTTATTTAAGTCCATCTCTTTTCATAATTTTGTGTTTGCATCTAAACACCTAATGCATTTGTGTAGTAATTAGGAAAAGTCAGCTGCAACTAAAATGGCGCGTTCCAAGTCTGTTTATCAGCATACAATGGGACAAGGTGGATACGTACATGTCAAAGAGAAAATAGTAACCTGTTATAATATATTATAATTTATTATGTATTTGAACTTGGTTTAACTTTACATTTTGTATGTATTTGATGTTTATAAGATAAAAAAATAAAGAAATCCAACCTGATAAAGAACCCTCGCATTGTATAATGTGGTTGAAAGGAAGGCTAAACAAATCAGGAAATTTTGCAGATGATGAGACTAAATCAGTGGGAGATAAAATTGTAAATATGACTGCATATTTTATTATGACTTTATGTTTAGTTTGATATATATAATAACTTATTTTCCATATATGCAGATTGATACTGAGGACAAGATCAAAGAAGGAACCTTGCTGGTTGCTCAGGGCACTGATGCCCTGACAGTTATATTTGGTAAGGAAAAGGGAGGTTATGCAAGAGGAGTTGGAGGTGGAGTGACATACAATAAGTACTTTGATCTTCCTCGAAACAGACAAGCATCAGATGAAAGAATTGTGTTACTTGAATGTCAACTCGATAATGAGAGACACGAGCGTCAAGAAAAGAAAGTAGTAATCCATAATTTGTCCAACGAGGTGACAGAAACAAAAGGAATGCTTGCTCATCTGAGTGGTCAGTTGAAGGCACAAGAGGAGATGATACGGTCTTTGACATCAATGGAAATACTTTTTTCCAATTATGCTAACATTTACATTGTGTGTTGCTAACAAATGCATTTCTAAATTTCTATTGCAACTATCTAATGGAGATGGAGGCAAAACACCGTTAAGTGATGATGTTGTATGTGAGATGGAGGCTAGCATTCAGAAGTCTAATGGACTTGCAACTTCTAACAACGAACTTGAAACAATTGTAAGTAATAATACATCTACCCAGTATATATCCCCCTATGATTTTTGAATTTTACATACATGTCGCGTTTAATTAACGTGTTTTATACATATAAGAAAATGTTAAAACTGTCAAATCTAACAAAAATCCTGAATTACAAAGAAACACGTCTCGACGTCGAGACTCTAAGTCGCAAGAAAATATATCTCTACCACCGGTACAAGTATGTATTTCCACATGTTCATATATTGTGTGTTTGTGTGATTAGTTGATGTGTGTTTATGTGATCAGCTGTCTTGTTCTAACACATGATCATTGTGTCTTGTCTAGCTAATCATTTATTCTAAATAGTTGATAGATCTTAATTTGTTGCATCAGCGGATCATTCTGTGTTATGTGGCTGTCTTGTTCTTATCATTGTGTGTTTTTCAGGAAATTAAGTGTAAGTTGTGGCGCTCAAAGAGAACAAGTGTTATTGCTTTGGGAACTTTATACAAGACTGATGGAAAACAAACTCTTCATAACGCACCACTTCCAAAGAATTGCTACAGAGTTTCAATTGACCAATCATTAGTGGATGCAGCATGCATACCGGACGTTGGAAAGAATGGTTTCAAAACAGTCAAGGACGCAGTAGGTGGATTTTTTGCATGGCCAATGGAACAAGTTATTTTTGATGAAACGGTATTTGTTTTATCAACCTAGTTGTATATAATATTCTTCATATTTAATGTAATGTTTGATACATGCGTATTTTATTTCCTTTAGGAAATTACACCACCAAATACGGTAGAGAAGATTGGCGAGAACACAGCTGCACCTAAATTACAAACAAAGCGCAAAGGTGTTTATGTGACAACTGATTGCATTACAAAAAAAGTGAGGCCCAACTTGAAGAGTCAAAAAAATTTGGATTTGTGATTGTTAAATGTATAACTCGATAAAAGTATCATAGTGTATAATTTTATTTTATTACGATTATGTATTTCGTTTACTTATATACATTCCAATTTTGTTGTGTAATTCGAATTAGTTTTGTTTTTTTTGTTTTAATATATATATATATATATAAAATTCATACTGTGACCCAAATTATTGATTTCTGAAATGTGACTAAAAGGTGCCCTCACATAATATGGTCACACTTATTAACACTTTCGGCCACTGTTTTTTAAATTCGTTGTGTGACTAAATATTACAAAACGCCACACAAAAATTAAATTCTTGTGACCATTGGCTGAACAATACACATTTACTTGACTTTAAAATGCAGATGGTCACACATTAAAACACTTTTGGTCACTTTTTAATTACATCTATGTGACTAAATCCTGAAAAATAAAATGCGTTGTGTGACTGAATATTACAAAACGCCACACAAACATTACATTCATGTGACAATTGGGTGAACAATAGTCACACGAAATAGACATTCACTTGACTTTAAAAAGCATATGGTCACACATTTTAGCACATTTGGTCACTTTTTAATTACAACTATGTGGCTAAATCCTCAAAATTAAAATGCCTTATGTGACTGAATATTACAAAACGTCACACAAAAATTAAATTCATGTGACCATTGGCTGAACAATAGTCACACGAAATACACATTTACTTGACTTTAAAATTCATATGGTCACACATTTAAACACTTTTGGTCACTTTTTAATTACATCTATGTGACTAAATCCTGAAAAATAAAATGCGTTGTGTGACTGAATATTACAAAACGCCACACAAACATTACATTCATGTGACCATTAGGTGAACAATAGTCACACGAAATATACATTCATTTGACTTTAAAAAGCATATGGTCACACATTTTAACACATTTGGTCACTTTTTAATTACAACTATGTGATTAAATCATCAAAATTTAAATGCCCTGTGTGACTGAATATTACAAAACGTCACACAAATATTAAATTCATGTGACCATTGGGTGAACAATAGTCACACGAAATAGACATTCACTTGACTTTAAAAAGCATATGGTCACACATTTTAACACATTTGGTCACTTTTTAATTACAACTATATGACTAAATCATCAAATTAAAATGCCCTGTGTGACTGAATATTACAAAATGTCACACAAATATTAAATTCATGTGACCATTGTGTGAACAATAGTCACACGAAATAGACATTCACTGGACTTTAAAAAGCATACGGTCACACATTTTAACACATTTGGTCACTTTTTAATTACAACTATGTGACTAAATATTACAAAACGCCACACAAACATTAAATTCATGTGGCCATTACATGAACAATAGTCACACATACACATTTATGCTTGACTTTAAAAAGTATATGGTCACACATTTACGACCTATGGTCACTCGACCTTTGGTCACACATGCGCTGAAAAAGCAAGTGTGACTATACGCATATCGTCACACATTTTTGGTGTGACGAAATCGCGTTTTTCTACCCGTGATGTTGGAGTTGAAAGAAACAAATTTGTTGAATTTTTATAGGGCATGTGGTTATAGTATGGAGATCTGAATGTCCTTTATTCAGTTACAAAGATGGCCGTGGAATATCTCTACATGATGTTTGATAATTAAAAGGTACATACTAATGATGGTTTTCATCGTGTAACAAGATGGTTTTCTATGAAAATAGTGGAGTATATTCAGTGAAAGTAAATGAGAGGTATGAATTTTATTTGGTTGAAGTTAAGTATGATCATAGACCGAATAAGTTGAAATCCATGCTTGAAGCAAAATTTAGTACACCCAAAACTGTTTCTCCGATGGCAATGAGGTTGATCGAAAAGATTTGAAATCAACCACATGAGAAGAAGTAAGAGAAAGAAAGGTTTTTGTAGCATCCTCTAACAAATTTTGAGCAAAACGAAAATTATTGATTAATAGCATAAGTTTAGGGAGAATTTGTTAGGGTTGATGTTGATGGCAAGTTAATACATGCAGAGTTAAGTTACTACTAGTGAGATGTTAATGGCGGTGAATGGAGCAGGTGTTGATGAAGTTAATGAAGCAAATTAAAGTTAATAATACGTGTTCGTGATAAAGATGATTTGCTTAATTCAAGGGATGATAATTTTGTATAAGATTGATGTATATCTCTCCATAACTATGTTAGCGTAAATAGTGCAAATAATATAAATATTCGTATGTGCATAGGTTTGATATAACTTTTCTGTAGTTATTCTAGCCACAAGATCAATTTGTGATCCTTACTTTAGAGAAGTTATGTAAGTCTTTTAATTATTTTGGATTAGTAGATTGAGGCTTTGGTAGTTATAACATTCTCTATGTTGAATCAATTGATTACTAGTTAATTCTTGTTCATCAAAGTGTTTTACGCAAACTTCTTTGATTACTCTTGGATTGTGTTTAGTTGTTCTTGTTTGTTTACGTGATTCGATCTAAGTGTATGTACCGTGATACTTTTTTTTAATGTGACACCGATAGTGATAGATGCATGGAAGTGTTTTTAAATGTTGGGCTTGTATCAATTTCTCAATAAATGTCCCAAATGTGCTGGGCATGTCATCAGTTTGTCCAATGTAGCAATGTGCCAAGAATCATGCATGGCATTATTACATCAAAACACTAATTTTTAAAGATGCAATGTAAGCCTATTATTTTTATTTAATGTTGAAACTTTTAATATAGTTAAAAGTTAGCGAAAGTGTGGTTCCTCTCTATGTGTCAAGGCCAAATTAAGTGAAGAACGCTCTAAACGATACTATCAGGGGCGGATCTATGTGTAGAGGAGGGTATGCACTTGCATACCCTTCAAAAAAATTCTAGTGTTAAATTTTTAAAAAATGATTATTTTTTATAAAAAAAATAGTGGCAATGTTTGCCTTCTACAAGAAATGTTTGTATAGTGCATACCCTCAAACAAATTCCTAAATCCGCCACTGGATACTATGTATATAGAAACTATTGTGTTGTAAGTATAAAATCACAAGCCTTCAAATATTTTAAGTTTGTACTATGTATATAGAACTGTACATATATGCCTTCTCACAATAATCAAAGAAGAGAAAAGAAAAGCTACAATTGGATCCAAATTAACGACAATCCCATGGATAATATTTAGGAAAATAGAACAGCAAGTTAATTACTTGCTTATCTAGGCGCTAGTAGGGAAATTGAGGCAAGATTGTACGAGTCTTGCAGTTGCATGCTACTTGAACTCACAGAAGTAGCTTCTGTGTAGTAAAAGCCTGGTTGTCTTGGTTTTGGCAATTCACCTTTGCTGTTCAACATCATAACCACGGTAGCCATGCTCGGTCTATCATTTGGGTCGTGTTGAACACATAATAAACCCACAAGGATAGATCGTAACACTTCATAGTCATCGCATGTCTTGAAAGATTTATCAGCAAAATCCAAAGCTTTTTCTTCATTATAAAGTGTCCATGCCTAAAGAGCCCCCAATATGTCAAGAGTCAAGATGCATTAAGATCGAAACAAGGACAAATCGCATTAAGTTAGAGTTTTTTTTTAAATAGAATTACAACCTATCTTAAAATGAATATATAATGTTGTGACATTATAACTATATACAATATTTTAACTTGTATTCCCATCGTGTAGAACTTCTAAATATGTTCGAATGAGTGAGGTGGAACAACAAAGTAAGCTTTGTTAGTGTATAAGTAGTGGAATTTGACTTGAAAACTAAACAATGTCACATTCTTAAGTTAGTATTTGACTTATCTTACATGTCCAAGAAGGTTATGGCTATGATCTTCATGAAAGAATACTCTATTTCTTATCCCACTTACAATCTCAAGCATTAAAACTCCAAAGCTGAAAACATCTGATTTAATTGAAAATAAACCCTCTCCAGCATACTCCGGAGACATGTACCCACTGCATCAAAACGTTGTTCTAGTTTATATATGACACATAAAGAAAATTTGGAAAACGTGATAATATGAGTTTATTTATATAATATGTAAAACTAGCATAATGTAAATACATTTGTAATGAATTCTTACTATGTACCGGCCACTCTTTTAGTATTCCTTTCACTCTCATTTCCTCCAAAGCTTCTTGAGAGACCAAAATCCGATATCCTTGGGTTCATATCATGATCAAGCAAAATGTTTGCAGCTTTAAGGTCTCTATGGATTATCAACAACCGAGAATCATGATGAAGATAAAGTAAACCTCGAGCAATCCCGTTGATAATGTTAAATCGTTGTGCCCAGTCAAGTGATGTGCTTTTGTTTTCTTAGATAGAAAGATTTGATATGTTAGTTTTTTCTTTTTAATAAATAAATGCCTGAGTTGAATATTTTCCTTTTCTATAAATATCTCATATGTAACTTACTAAATAGAAGTAAATCTAGACTGTTGTTAGGCATGTACTCATAAACCAATAACTTTTCGATCCCTTCATTGCAATAACCTAGAATTTTTACGAGATTCCGATGTTGAAGCTTTGAAATGAAGATAACTTCATTCTTGAACTCTTCAGCTCCTTGTGTTGAACTTACCGAAAGTCGTTTTACTGCAATTTCTTGATTGTCCTCTAGGATCCCCTTTACAAATGCATTGTTAGATACTTTGAAGCAAACTATTTAATATGCTAAATTTTGTAGAAATGCTCTTTTAGTTCTGTAATATACAAACTCAATATTTTTGTACGTATCTTATTTATGGACTTTGGTGTACTTGAAAATCGTGTAAGTACAATATATATTCAAGAAAAGACAACTTTACTATGGAACAAGTTTAGATTGAAGAATTATAGTACCTTATATACCGGTCCAAAACCACCCTCCCCAAGCTTGTTATTGACTGAAAAATTGTTGGTTGCAATGCTCAATGTTGATAAACCGAACAACGGCAGGTCTAGACCATCCTTGTCAACAATTGAATCATTTTTCCCTATGAAAGTAAAGCCAAGTTCAGATCAAGAGGGACAGAGACATGAAATGAAGAAAACAATGCTAAATGAGAGAAATTTACCTTGTGCCTTCAAAACCTTCTTCTTTCTCTTCCTGATGATCAACATACATAATCCTAACAGTATTACAAATCCGAGACTACTGATGATGGAAATGACCAGGACTTTCTTTTTGCTTCCTGAACTTCTTTTATCTTTCTCTACAAGTAATACAAAATTCAACGATTACGATTTTCTCAATTTCAAAACAATGAAATGTGGTTTAATGTATGTAAACATGTAACTATTGTAAATCAAAGTGTGTCTCTCTTTTTTAGTTAGCTAACAAGATAAAAAAATTTACCTAATTCAGTTGCGCTCAGTCGTATGTATATCTCTTGCCCGCTTTTAGGATGAGTTCTCATATCGATCAATTCATTGTACCATAACAAGCAACCTCTACCAAGTTTGATGTCCAAAGTCGCATATGCAGTACAATTACACTTACTTGCACATTTCATCTTGCATTGCCCCAAACTTATATTTCTATCGAACCATGATTGTCGGGTGTCTGGTAATTTCATAAAGGAATACTTTCGAAACCCTTCCCTAATGCCACAATCCAACTGAATTTCCCTTTGACAACCGCTTGTCCAATCTGCTATTGCCCATTCAATGGGCCTTTTAGGAATAAAGCCTCTTAGACATCCACAATTAGGGGACTGTGCAATGTCACAAACCCCATGAACCCCACACAACGCGTATCGTTCACAACTATCTGATGTGAGTGATGAATACAAAAACCATCCTTGGGTTCGGTTGATCCAATTCCATTGTTTCATGTTACCCTCTGGACTTAATGTCAGTTTGGTAAGAACCGATTGATTAATCAATACATATATACCTGAAATTTCTATTTCATCCATAGTATAAGAATTTGTGTACATCGGATTGGGGTGGTTATTCGTGTTGCCACTATATCCAAGACCATTCCAAGATCCTAGCCGGTATTGGATCTCATCTCCTTTCTTTTGAAGTATCTGTGGAAGTCCATTAAAATCCATATAAATCATATATGGACCTGGAGAAGGATCATCATCACTCTTCCAGGATGTATAGTTTGTCACTATACCCCGTTTTAAATTCCTTCCGAACTTCATATCGGGCATGATGGTGTCTGTAGGATGATCAAAACTCTGCCAAATGTAATCTTCCACTCCATCTTCATCATCAACAACCATAAAATTCGAATTATCCATTAACCGAGCTACTGCATTTTTACCATCTCTGGAATAATTTGAAGACCAAACGATTCTGTTGGTGGTGGAGTCAAGGAGCACCAATAAACCTCCAGGATTGAGAGTTAGCTCACCAGATTTGTTAGTAATAGGAGTTTCTCTGTTGGCAACCCAAACAACAGTGCCTGTTGCAAGCCGTTTGTACCATATGCCCAAATATCTGTTTTCAGAGGTGTTGCTGGGGCTAAAGAATCCGAGCTCAAAGGATTCTTGGGCTGAAATAATGGTTTCACCGTCTCTTATGGTTTCGTTAATAAATAACGTGTCTGCTGCGATGGTACAAGTAAATAAGGTGTGGAAGCATAGCCATAGTGTGGTTACGGTCAGCACCTCCATTAGTATGATTTTTGCTCAAATGGATGATGATAATTTTCTTTCTTCCGTGGTAATATAGACAGTACTACTGAGTAACAAATTAATGATCTTGACTGGTCCAAGTAGCTGGCTTTAATTATATTAATTTTCAGTTTTCACAAATATTATTCCTGGTCCGGATTGACAAGCAAAGACAGACAAAAATCAACGATCTTGGTATAAATGAGATGGCGACACCATTGGATGGTTTGAAATTCATCTTGTTCAGACTAACATAAGAACATTGCTACTTTTGTAGTTATGTAAAATAAAATATACAAGACTCCCATTTTTTATTATAATAAGTAGACTCATTAATTGTTTTCATGACTACTCCTAAGATTCCTAGCTATATATGCTTATGTCGGTTTTTTTAGCATTTAATGATTGTAATATCTAATGAACACCATAATCAATTACTTTATTACACAAACCTTTAAACAAAAAAGTAAAACTTTAATTTGTAAGTTGTCAGGAAATTCCTCTAGAAAGATTCTATTCGTAAAACAAATATATCGAGATGTAGAAACGAAATATAACGAGAATACTAAGATTTAATATGGAAAAATCTTTGTGGAAAAAAGCCACTGGCACAACCAATAATAAATACGAGGTTATAAGAATGCAAGTAATTAACACGTAAATAAACCTAAGAATAACAAATAAAAGTTATAAAACACTACAAAAAAGTGAGCATCACCAACGAAAGGATCTGTAGGAAATCCGTAGGAAACGGCCATTTCCTACACTTTCCAACGAAAATATTCGGTAGGAAAAATCGTCGTAGGAAACTATTTCTTATGAATGTTTCTTACGGATCTTAATCGTTTCCAAATGGATTATTCTATAAGAAATCTATTGGTAAAATGTTTTTAAAAAATTATAAAAAGAAGAAAACTATTTTTTACCTTGAAAGTTTTTGTTGGAAATCTGTTCAAAATTTTAACAACGGATTTCCAATTGATTTTAACGATACCTTTTGCTACGGATTTCCAACATATCTTTCCAACGGATTCGTTGGAAAGTTTTTAATATCTTTTTCGTATTCAAATTTTTATATAATCCTAAAATATTAAAATAGTACACAATATGTTAAATAACTAAACAACATATCGACTATCAAAGTATAACATTGTATAAGCTAATCAAAGTTTCAAAATATTAGCTTACAAGGTGTATCATTTCGTTTAATTCCTTTATCTGCTCTTACATTTCTTTCCTCAACGACTTTTGGTGCGTGACCTCCTCGATTCTTTCCATGTTAAAAAGTATAGTTTTTCTCTTTCGGCAGCTAATTGTTGACGCTCATCTGCAGCTCTTTCCCTCTATTCTACAGGTCTATTATGATCCTCTTATTGTTTGGTGAATCTTTCCATCTACAAATAAAGGGGCAAAAGCTGGAAAATTATGCACAAATACAATACAAACCAAGTCTTGCATAAATTACTCATACATGATCTAAAAGATTGTTCCAAAACAACATAACTAGAAAGAAAGTATTTCCAAAAACACAAACCCAATACCAACTCAAATCATGTCATCCAAAGTCATCATGCCACTTTCTTTAGTACCACCCTATATTAAGAAACCCATCAATAATTCAATAAATGAATAAACTTATAAAATAATTATAAAAGCAATGTTACCAAGATAGTAATTTATATACATATTATTACCTCTTCCACGTCATAATCATATTTCACGGAGTGACAATATGCATCGGTCTCCTCCGAAACAAGTTTCTAGATATTAAACAAATAAAACATAGTCACGTATATTAATATTATTCATGAAGGAAAATTGAACATCAAGGGATTAAAATTGGTGTTACCTTGAATCTCATTCAACAACCAACTTTGAACACACATTAAAGAAATATCGGACAAACTCCTCAAGAATATTAAACTCATCTTTAACCCTTTCTTGTCCATATAAGGCGCGCATAAGTAACTCTACATATTTGAACTTGTATTGTCGATCTAAAACTGCGGCCATCCGCATGATCCCATGAATTATACACCAATATTTATCAAACATGGAAATCATTTTATACGCCATCAAACTAATCTCATCAATAGAAGAGTTCGTCCATTGACACAAAGAAAAACTAATCTCACATATCAAAGGGAAAAAGACATTAGTAGTAGGATACTTGTTACCTAAAAACAAAAGAATTACCCGGAACAATAGTTATAGCCTATCACATATTTCTACTAACTTAACAGAGAATGAAAACAAAAACAACAAACAAATTACAGATTTCTACAAATTACTACTAAGCCATGATTCTAAGCAATTAAAATTTAAGACAATCTAAATGCACATTTACAAAATAAGGAACACCATAAACAAAAGGGCATGAATCCGCACACTAATTTCTAATAGATATATAATCACACATTCATTATGATATACAATTACAATACAATAACCATTACATATACAAAGATATACAAATACTTGAGATATATAGCTCTACACAAGTATACATATCGTACACATGCTTGTGATATATTTAATATATAGAAATATATTTAGTGTGATTTGAATGTATAATGTTGTTTAGTATTGTTTCTTAGCATTGATTTCATAAGAAGTTGCTTGTTTACAAGTTTTTGTATAAATATCCGTTGGAAATATGTTGGAAACATACATAATTTCCTACATATTTCCTATGGAATAATTAATAATTAAAAAAAAACTAATTACTTTTGTAGGAAATCGGTTGGAACACATGTACTTTCCTATGGATCTCCAACATAACTATTAAAGTATTTTACATTTTATTAATATATATACATATGCATATACTTCTAGCACCTACGCCCCTACCTACACATATAATGTGCAAACAAACACACAAACTAGCATACATTTGCACATCCACAATTACGTGTTTTGGTCTCTACGCTAACATGTACATACATAGTATCTAGTTCTTATAAACTTACATTTTTAAGGACATACACATAAGTCTATAAATATCTAGATAATCACACATTCATTATGATAAAATTACAATACAATAACCATTCCATATACAAAGATATACAAATACTTGGGATATAAATCTCTTCACAAATATACATATCGTACACATGTTTGTGAAATATTTAATATATAGAAATATATTTAGTGTGATTTGAATGTATAATGTTGTATATTATTGTTTCTTAGCATTGATTTCATAAGAATTTGATTGTTTATAAGTTTTTGTATATATCCGTTGGAAATATGTTGGAAACGTACATAAGTTCCTACAAATTTTCTACGGAATAATTAATAATTTAAAAAAACTAATTACTTTTGTAGGAAATCGGTTGGAAACACATGTAGTTTCCCAAGGATCTCCAACAAAAGTATTAAAATATTTCACATTTCATTAATATATATACATATGCATATACTTCTAGCACCTACGGTCCTACCTACACATATAATGTGCAAACAAACACACACACTAACATACATTTGCACATCCACACTTACATGTTTTCATCTCTATGCGAACATGTACATACATAGTATCTAGTTCTTATAAACTTACATTTATAAGGACCTACACATAAGTCTATGAATATATAGATCATCACACATTCAATATGATATAAAATTACAATACAATAACCATTCCATATACAAAGATATATAAATACTTGGGATATACATCTCTACACAAGTATACATATCGTACACATGTTCATGAAAATTTTAATTTATTGAAGTATATATAGTGTGATTTGAATGTATAATGTTGTTTATTATTGTTTCTCAGCATTGATTTCATAAGAAGCCGCTTCTTTATAAGTTTTTGTATAAATATCCGTTGGAAATATGTTGGAAACATACGTAATTTCCTACAAATTTCCTACGGAATAATTAATAATTATAAAAAAAACTCATTATTTTCGTAGGGAATCGGTTAGTAACACATGTAGTTCATACGGATTTTCAACGGAACTATTCACATATTTACTTATTTTAATTATTCATTATTTTTACAAAACTAATTATTCCGTGGGAACTCGGTTGGAAATGTACTTTAATTTACAATGAATTTCTAACATATGTTATTAAAATATAATTAAAATATTAAGAAAATATTAATCTTCCAACAAATTTCCTACGAAAATTGGATTGTTGGTAATCAATATGAAATTTGTAGGAAATTCTCATGATATTCCAAGAGATTTCCAATGGATTTTCATTTGTTGCTAAGTCGTTGGAAATCCCTGACAATTTTGTTGCTATCTATCAATGCTCTATGTTCTTGGAAATTTGTTGCAAATATGCTCGAAATTTCCAACCGAATTTTTTCCGTAGGAAATTCTGTTGGTGATGCTCTCTTTTCTAGTAGTGAAGGAGATACTTGACTTCTACGTAGGAATGATCACTGACGGACTACAGTCGGAACCATTTTCAGACGTATTAGCGACAGATTTCCAAATGTGTTTGAGACGTGTAGTCGGAAATGGTAGTTGTTACACATGAATTAACGACACATTTGTGGAGGAATTTATGTCACGGAAATACTCCATCGTAGTTTTCTTCGTAAAATTCCGTCGCAAAGACGTCGCAAACAGAATCTATGGGAAATCCTACTGAAATTTCCGACGAGTTTCTAATTTGTGCATATTTAAGGTATTTATCTCAATTAGTTTGTATAGATTTGTAGGTAAACTCATAATAGAAGTGTTTTTACATATAATTATCCATTACAAGAGTCCTACATGTGGCCGTATACGTATGTGTGCATACTTGTATGCATACATTTCCGTGTTTCCGTGTTCGAGTAATTACTAATTATAGTTTTGCATTCGAAGATCATGAACCAACATTTGAACATTTATACTTGTGTTTTACCATTATCTACTGGTGTTGTCTTTTTTATTTTCTACCAACCCAAAGTTTCCTTTTGTAGATACATTAATTTAAAAAAAAGTTATGGATAGAGTCATTGAGACAAATGTACTAGGCTTTGAAGCGGTGTTATCGTATATGTAGGTGAAAAGCATAAATGGACTAGGGGTGAGATCGGTTCAAAAACCGGACCGGACCGGAAAAGTCCGGACCGGACCGAAACCCGAAATATAGAGAAAACTAGGACCGAAGACCGGACCGACTAGTCCCGGTCCGGTCCGGTCTAGGTCCGGTTCGTCGGTTTTTTCGGTCTTTTAGTTGTTTTATACATTGTAACAAACAAAACCGGCCCGGACCGGACCGGACCGAAACCCGAAATCTATAAAAAACAAGGACCGAAGACTGGACCGACCAGGCCCGGTCCTGACAGGTTCGGTCCGGTGCGGTTTGGTTATTGGTTTTTTCTGGTCTACCGGGTCCCATGCTCACCCCTAAAATGATCACAATTGGTGAGTAGGATGTGTTGCTCTCTCTGATTGATCTTCGAATCTGGACGCTTCATGTGACTAATAAACTTTAATTATGCATTTTAAATATTTTATCTTATAAAATGATGTTATATTATTATTGTGATATAATTTCTTTTTTGCTATTATGTACATATGTAATTATTGTTGTTAATACTGTGGAATATATGTATTGTTGATGCTAATGTGTGGTTTGTGTTGGGTATTATTTGATTTGATGGGTTATTTGTTTGTGTTTAAAATTTCTCATCTGTTTGTTGAATTGTTTATTGGCTAGCATGTTGCTAGTTTTTATTTTATTTTGATTATTTTTAAATCCCTCATAAACATATTGAAAACGTACATCCATAGGACACGTTATCCGTCGTAAATCGGCCGGAAACATCCGTCGTAAATCCGTAGGAAACGTGGTCCGTCGTAAATCCGTTCGAAAAGTTGTTCATCATAAAGCCATTGGAAACATGGTCCGTTGTAAATCCGTTAGAAACGTGGTCCGTTAGAAACATGGTCTGTCGGAAATGTGGTCCGTCTGGAGGTTGATTAGCGGGCCCCTTTTTGCAGTGATCGTATTCCGTCGGAAATCCGTTGGTAACACTATTTTCCGACTGATTATTCCGTTTGAATTCGCCATGTTTTTTGTAGTATGAAAAGCAAGAATAATTAGGTTTCGTGACTCTCTATTAATTGTGGTGATCTCACGGAAACAGCCCAACATATGATGTGTGTGTGTGTTTAAATATATATATATATATATATATATATATATATATATATATATATATATATATATATATATATATATAATAAAATTTAACCCTAATATTAATTGGAGTCCTAATATAATTCGGTAAGTAAATTTATGCATGAATTGGAACATTTGGTGATCAAAACCTCTCCGTAAAAAAAAATTTCGGCAATACAAGAAGCTTTTAATTCACCACCCTAATTAGGATGTTGTTGCTAGCATCTCTTTTCCTTGTTTTTGAATATATAGCATTGAGAAATATTATGACCATCTCTTTTGAAATATATATGCATGACTCGGAACTCTAGAGTTTGATCTGCCTTTAATTTTTGATTTCTTGCCTTGAACGGATAGATTCTCTGCTTGAGAACTTGAACCTCACTATATGAGAGTTGAGTTTTAGCAGCAACAAATGTCACTGATAATGCCCCCAAAAAGTCGCTCAGTGACATGTCATGGCTAATGTCATGGCTAGTAGTGTCTAATGTCACTAATGCTCAATTGTCATTGTATAGTTATACGCAATTATTGCCTAATGTCATGGCTAGTAGTGTTGCTGTTAATAATGTCGCTATTAATAACTCTACCGCATCTAATAGTGTTGTTACTAAACATGTTGTCAATAACTCTAATACGTTTGTGGTCATTATGAATGTTGCTGATGTTGCCTTTTTCTGAATTTTATTATAATTAGGCGCGGATAAAAATTATAATGAGTTACATTCAATGCATCCAAAAATTGCAGAAAAACTAATATTATATAGAACGCACATAATCTATTACAAAATTCTTGCGTGTGTTTTAAGTTGTTTCTTAACACACAATAAGCATAAGGCAAAACTATTTGACTCTATCATCGTCCTCGTTCGAATCGTTCCCTGCATTTTAATTTTGGTTCAAAAACGAATGATTCACATTTGTCATTGCCGATTTTATTGCCACTATAAATTTCTGGTTACGAACCATGATATTGATTGGACTACAAAATTAATAAATATGTACATTAATAACTTATATGTTAAAACATTAAAGCAAAATATCAATTTACATAGTAACAAACTCATTATGACTGTTACAAGTTAATGTAACCCATTATAACTCATCATGAATCATAAACCAAAATAGCAAATTATTGAATCGCCAAACAACTAAAATAAACCCCATGTAAATCATCATGACCCATTTATGACCCATCATAACTCATCATGACCCATAAACCAAAATAGCAAACCACTGAATAACCAAACAATTAAGATAAACCCTAAATAACTCATCATCACCCATTATAAGATAATATGACCCATTATAAATCATCATGACCCATGAATCAAGATAGCATACCATTGAATAAAGAAACAACTAAAATAAGCCCAATATAAGTCATCATGACTATTTACAGTTAATATGACTTGTTATAACTCATCATGATCCACAAACCAAAATAACAAACCACTAAATAACCAAACAACTAAAATAAGCCCCATACAACTCATCAAGAGCCCCTTACAAGCTAAAATGACCGATTTAACTCATCATGACCCATAAACCAAAATAGCATACCATTAAATAATGAAACAACTAAAATATGCCCCGTATAACTCATCATGACCTAATACAAGTTAATATGACTAGTTATAACTCATAATGACCCATAAACCAAAATAGCAAACCACTAATTAAATAACCAAATAATTAATATGACCCACTATAACTCATTATAACTCATCATGACCCATAAACCAAAATAGCAAACCATTGAATAACACAATAACTAAAATAAGCCTCATATAACTCTTCATGACCCGTTACAAGTTAATAGGACCCTTTATAACTTATCATGACCCATAAACCAAATTGCCAATTATTGAAAACCAAACAACTCAAATAATTCCATATAATTCATCATGACCTATACAAGTTAATATGACCCATTATCATTCATCATGACCCATAAAACAAAATATCAAACCATTAAATAACCAAACAACTAAAATAAGCCCCATATAACTCTTAATGAACGCTACTAGTTAATATGACCCATTACAACTCATCATGACCCATAAACCGCAATAGCAAACCATTGAAAAACCAAATAACTAAAATAAGCCTCATATAACTCATCATGACCCGTTACAAGTTAATATGACCCATTATAACTTATCATGGCCTATAAAATAACAAAGTATGATGTATTCACGTATTTGGTAATTTAGAGTAAACAAGCATTTTGCAAAATTTCGATAGGATGTACTATCATTATTAAACTATATAATTAAGAAAGGGTTTTGCATTGATTTTGTGTTGGGCTTGTGTTAGAGTTTCATTTGGACATCTAATATCAAGAAGTGGGCTTAAGTGGGATTTATGGATGTAGTGGGTTTGTCCTAAGAGGAGAGGGTATATATATATATATATATATATATATATATATATATATATATATATATATATATATATATATATATATATATATATATATATATATATATAGGATCAGTAAAGAACCATGTGTTAAACTAAGAACCTAAAGAACCAATCTGGACCATTGATTCATCAAAATTAATGGATGAGATTTAACGATGACAAAACTGTAATTATCATGTATTAATATAGGAAGAAAAAGGCAAACATGGAAAATCCCTCCTCCAACAACCTACGATTTTAAAAAAAAAAACCCCACAAACTTTAAATTGTCATAACTTTTTAAGTTTTGTAAATTTAAACAAAAAGTTTATACCAATCTTTTAGTTTTTTAATCCTCTTTCAAACAAGATCACTCTTCCCATATTTTTCTAAATTTTTTTGAACATGAAATTTTTGTTTGCATTTTGGGCAGTATGTAGTGTTTTGTACGAATTTTGCATTTTGGGTTTGAATGTGTAATTTTGCATTTTAGACTGCATTTTCATTGAATCATGTTGGATTTTCATTTCGCATTTTCATAATTTTTGCATTTTGAAAGCATCTAGATGACCTGCAAGTTTATATTTTGCGTTTTTCGGGTTTTGCATTTTGCATTTAGAATGGACCCAGCTCAAAATGCAAACTTTGCATTTCAAAATTAAAAGTTTCAGAAATATATCAAGCAAGGTCTTGTTTGAAAGAGGACGAAAAACTGAATCTAACGATATACTTTTTTTTGCAAAAATTCTTAAAAACGAATAAGTTATGATCATTTAAAGTTGAGCGAGGTTTTTGATTTATAAAGTTGATTTTTTCTTTTTTTTTATTTTCCAATTTTACGCTTAATTAAAGTGACACGTGTCATTACCAGAATGGTTCTTTAGGTTATATGTTTAAGGGAGGTTCTATATATAACCTCACCCTATATATATATAGACAAAAGTTCATGCGAGAACCGTTGTTAGCGTGAGAACCGTGAGAACCAATCTAAGCCGTACAATTCCCCCTCGTTCAATGTCATTGCCCACCCATGAATTCCTCACATGCAACCTGTCACACTCTATCCCTCCACGCTCTCCATCCATGATTCTTCCCATATCCAAGGAACGGCTGAGATTGGTTCTCTCGGTTCTCGCACTAACAACGGTTCTCGCATGAACCCTCCCCTAATATATATATATATATATATATATATATATATATATATATATATATATATTCGCGGGAAAGGAGAGAGAAAAAAAGGGAAGGTTCTGCTGAGACTCAAGTTCCCCTGCCGGAGCTCCCCGAACCTGAAGTAGAAGTCGGGGGGCTGCTCAGTGAGAAGAAGCGTCAGAAGGTGATCGCCTAGTTCCGGCAAGCGAGCCCGGCTCGGGCGAGCGATCTCCAGTCTTATAGTTATGGAGTATCCCAAACAGTGTAGTGGCTCGCCTCCTGCTCCAAGCTGAGGAACCAAACCGGTCGGGGCCATAGGACTTTTTCCTTTCAAGGAAGAGTTTTTTTAGATCAATGAAGGGGAGGTGAACGGAGGGAGTGCAGGCCCAATATATATATATATATATATATATATATATAAAATTAGAGCACAGTCCACAAGATCCTTATTTCACTTTAGATTTTGCTTGTGCGTGTGTATATGCCCTGCATCGTTGCCAAGAAGAAGAGGGACAAGAGTTCGATCGAAACTTCACCAAATTGTCGCAAATCAATTTCAAAGAGGTATGTGATTCTTATACGGCTACAAATGATTTCGTCTTAAGAATATGGTGAATCGTCGGGTTTAAGGTCCTTTTTGGTTATGTGAGAGTCGAGAACAGAAATGATCGTAATGACCTCAAAACTTGGATATAATCAAATTAAATTTGTAGTAATCTTACATGAGTCAGTGGAAACCTATAGCAATTGGAATTTTATTAATTGTTTATGGTTTGAATACGTTTCATACTCTGTCGTTTGTTTTGCGTCAGAACCCAGCCGAGAGAAAAAATGGGGTTAGGGACCTCAAAAATGGGTAATAATGAGATGAAATCATTAGGAATCATTCTTGGAATGTTACAAATACTTAGCTATTAAAATTCATATTTTGGGTAAAGATTTCACGATTTGGATTAGTCAAGAACAGGTTGTGAGTGTAAGTGTGTTATGACCGAATTCGGTAGGGGACGGAGTTTTGTAATTGTACGATTAACGTGCAAGTGTTATCCGAATTCGGTGGATGACCGAATCTGGTAATGAAACAAAATTTGCTAAGTGTTGGCCGAATTCAAGGTGGGTGACCGAATTCGATAGTGTTGGCCGAATTCGGTGGGTGACCGAATTCGATGGTGACCAAAAGTTCCCAAGTGTTAGAACGAATTTGTTAGGTGACCGAAATCGATAGTGATGACCGAATTTCATAAGTATGGACCAAATTTCAAACTAGTACTCAGTATTAACTTCGTAGGACATGTGTGTGTAGGTTCGTGTTGTCTGATTCATTAATCATACGACTCTTTGGTTTACTGATACTTGTGTTGTGGAGCAGGTGATTTGCACTAAATTATATCTTATGTTATGATACTTGTTCACATGTGTTGTGGTCACCACCCCGCCTGTGTGGCATTTAGAGCTGCTGGGCTCACAGTGGCAGCTGACTAACCCCCATCTGTGTGGCATTTAGAGCAGCTGGGCTCATATTGGTAGATGGCCACACACACCCCCTGTGTGTCATGTGATATAATATATGAGTGTTTTGTGCTCACTAAGCTTTGTGTTTAACCCTTGTTGTTGATTATTTCTCAAGACCATCCCGTGTTGATAAGGGGAAGGCTACCGCATGTTAGGTACTCTTCCACAAACTCGATTTTGAAAACTCAAATTTTCTAAGCTAACATATTTGAAAATTTTTACTGATTTTGATACCGTAAGTCCCGTATGTTCAGTAGGTCTTTGATGAATACTTTTCAAGTGAATCTATGAGCTTATTTTGGAGTTACTATTTAATAAATTTGGGAAGTTACACCTTGTGATGTGCGTGAATTTGCACTAGAAGTCTTTGTTCCATGTAGTTTATGTCCAATACCTTTGATGTGTCACCATGGAGCTCCTAGGACCTTTTCAAATATGGTTGTCTCGTCCATTGGGGTTTGATTGCTCGAAGAGGCAGATATTTGAGTTTGTAAACTAAGCTCATGAAGTAAAGCATTCAATAACGATAGGTGTCAAGTGGAAGTGCAGTGATGTATGTAGCTAAGGTATCCTAGCAGGTAGACTTGAACCTTGATCCTACATGACCCGATCAATTCGATTGGGCACTCGCCATCTATTTTCATTTCCCTTCCCGCCAAGTAAGTAAATTAGTGCTTCCTTTGTCTCACTCTGATGCGTAGAATCCGCTTCTGATAATCTTCTTCCGAGAATTTAATATGGAAGGGAGTGAGGCTCCTTCCTCCTAATCTTTTAGATGTTGTTGACAGAGTTTGAGGTTTCAATATCCTACTACGAATGAATTGTCTTCTTTGCAAGAGCCTAAATCCGGACATTCCGCGAGCAGCTGCCTTGGCAAGGAAGGAAAGGTTTTCCACAACATCTGTTTTACTACAATTAGCGTAGTTATTTGAAGGGCGGACTTTGGAGGGTACCGCTGCTCTTGTTTGAGTAGAACATCCCATTTTGATGCACATGAGCATTATGAAAGGCTTGAATTCTAATTTTGTTATGTTTAAAATAAAAAGTTAGATATGATTACACGTAGTAAACACGTGCATATATGTATATGTACACACATACACGTAGTCCTAACTTACTAGTTCGTGATAAACGCTACTATACAAGCACGTTCCTCGAGGATTCTTTTCAGCTTCCTTAGCCTTATTTATTTTGTTTTAATCAGAGCACCTTACATGTTTTTTAGTAATGAAAAAGGTTATAGCTTTATTTCACCTTCTTCACTCCTACAACAGAGGAGGTTAGCCCTTACTCTCTCCACATTCTCATAGCCTCCCCACTCCTACAAAAGGTTTTTGACATTGGCTTTTCGGCCTTTATAATCACATAATCAAGACCTTCCTTGAATCTATTTTTATCATGATCTTCCAAAATACCTTGAATATCAAAATATGTCTAAAAATAATAAAAAAAGGGTTAGAATGTAAAATGCAATCAGAAATAAACATATGAAATTTAACTATATAAATAACTTACTATAAGATGTGTGTACATGGCATTCTTCTCGGTCTTAGAAACCTTTTTCTATGAATGTCTGTCTAGGAGGATGTCGCGCAATATATACCCACTAACCTCACCAATAAAAAGGTCATACATTTCCCCAACGGGTGTGGTGGTTGTCATATCAAACTCTAGAGGCAAAGGTCGATTTCTATTTTCCTCGCAATTTTGTTTAAGGTTAAGGTTAAGGTTTTTAGCCCTACCTCTTCTACGAGTAGCTGGTACAGCTGTAATTATAAATTATAAAAAAAATATTAATTACGGTCGGGGCCGGGGCGACTAGTTACTACCATGGAATCACCATCTTCGCTTCTCATCATAATCGCATTTTGCTATAGTTAGGTGTAAAAGTTCCTTTAAATTGCTTCTGTAATTCTGTTTGCTAATTGCTATAAATAAAGTTTGCTCCAGTTTCTACGAAATTGCTTGAATTGTTAAATGTTTCATACTTTGTGTGTTAATTATTGTTTAATCGTCTCAGTCTGATCCGGTGTTAATCTATCTTATGTGTTGATTTTATCCTTTAGAAATATGTTTTTAAAAATATTAGATGATTCAGGATGTGTTTCAAAGATTTAGACATGAAGTTAGTGTGCTTCTTTGGTTTTGAATGCATCACTGATTTAATTCTTGACTAGGACCTACAAGCATCCACGCTTGGAGGCTGAAGAATGGGGGCTGAAGCTAACAGAGAGGACTAGAATATAACTCCTACAAAAGTACAGGTATAAAACATGTCATTGTCACATGTGTATGCTTTACTTGAGGTAACAACAATTTTTACACCATACTTTCTACTCTATATATTCTTTATTTTCTTACTACTCTACCTAACCCAATTAGTCAATTATTGTATGATGCATGTAAAGATAGGTATATACATGTCTTGTGGGATTTGTAGCTGGATTAGGCTATTATTACCATTGATTTTATATTTAGTAGCAAGTAAGTGAGACTATGTTTAGGAAATTGCATTTGGTTTTATAATATTATTCTTGACATCAATAAAGTAATCAAAAACTTACATTCGACATACGATTGAATAGATTAGATATCTTTTAGGAAACGATAGATTAACACAAAAACAACATAGGATAATAACATATCAAAACATCTCTATTGAAATTTTCATATTTGATTATATTTCTATTAATTTAGGTTCCCTTGTTTAAATCTCTGCCCCGGGCCTTAAAAATGATTGGACCAGCCCTCATTACGATAAATCAGAATAAATATATAGTCATAACATGACACAATTCCCATCCTCCTCGTGCTGACTATGGGTCGACCACCGATAGGTGGTGGATCCCCACTACCGTCATGACCCCGGGCCATAAAATCAGCCATCAAGTACAACATGAGTATCCAAACACACTCCATTAATAGCTCACAAGTTAATAGATATAGAATAGATAAAATGATATGTAAGGAAACTTAATTATAACATAGAAGCAACAACTATATTCTATCAAGTTTTATATTACAACAATCAAATATGTTTACATATGAAAAGTTTTAATCCTTCTTGCCCCAAGAAACTTTAGTGTCGCCATCTCGTCCTCAAACACTTCGTTCACCGTACGCGTTAATTGGCTGCAAGCTCTAGACGAACATGTTGAGGTTCCCTCAAGAAGTTGTGGTATTTATCAAATTCTTTTCACAAAGATCCATCTATAGGATGATGCATTGGACCCTTTTCTATTCTTCTTGTACTGTGTCTATCATATTTGTTGTCGTGTGTCTTGAATAGTACAAACGTCGTAGTCTAGGAGTCAAAGGAAAGTATCATAACACCTTATGAGATACTTTCTTACCCTTTTTGTTTTTATCTAGCCACCGACTCTCATAGGAAACACGACACGGCCGTTTATGCACACTTATAAGTTATAACGACTCATAACCCAAACCTATTTTTTTAGTTTGTTTTTAGCTACATATATGAAGATGAAATCTCGTTATCTTTTGGAAATGCAGATTTCAACATCTCAAGGAGCTGATTAAAGGAACTATTAGTCCATTTGTTGTTCATCTTGATATGCATTAGTTTTGCTAAAAAGTCAAAGGAAGAAAACCAAGTAGACCCATGATACATTTATGCATTGACTTCCTCTAACTAGTTCACTTTGCCCTGGTTGCTATCGCTTTCCCTAAACTCCCTGTCACATCGTCAATTACACCAGCCATCTCGTTAGTTGGAGCTACGTCATCTACGATCGAAGGAGTTCTACTTTCACCTTGATAGACCCATGTAACATAACGTTGACCGGAATCAAATCTATGTACATGATTTTTCATTGGTAAAATATCCGTGGAGTTGTAGTTTAGACATTTTCTACTCAAACATCTGATTTGATCCTTGCTACC
Source organism: Pulicaria dysenterica (assembly GCA_947179395.2). Taxonomy (NCBI): domain Eukaryota; kingdom Viridiplantae; phylum Streptophyta; class Magnoliopsida; order Asterales; family Asteraceae; genus Pulicaria; species Pulicaria dysenterica. The sequence goes on from OX359291.1 coordinate 12,686,233, forward strand.
ATCATATGCTTTGGCTCGCTCGACAAAAGAGTCTATCCCTTTCCAAAACTCGTCATAGTTACGATATTCAATGGTAGTCCAAGTTCTAATAATTTACATGATGTAACTGAAATATAAGTTAGGGTTTGGGGTTCACACAACTGAAACATAAGTTAGGGTATAGGGTCCAGGTTTTAAGTCGATTAATAAATTCAAAGGATAGGCTTCTAAACCGAATCTTTGAATACCTTACCACACATGTAAATGTGTATTACATGATTAGTCATTTAAGAAAATTTCTGAAGCATTTCCTCTAAGCTCCTAAATATACATAGAAATATATACCCAAAGAAGCAAAGAGAAAATGACAACCTAATCTTCTTAAACAAACAATCATGTAATATGCATTCACATCCTAAGAGAGATCAAGTATTCAAAAAGCAATCCCAAAACGGGGACAACCTGAAACTAATTTTTAAATCAATTTCGGGCGAGTATTCTAAGCTCGTGATGATGATATTACGTAGTTATTAGTATCAAATTTACGATACATACTCATATATACACATTTGATAAGAAAAAAAACTAGTTTCTACATCAAGTGTGGACGGGTAATTCTAAACAACTTTCAGATTTATATCTATACTATATACATACAAACACATTTTAAAACACACACACACACTTTAACAACCCACCCACATGGAAAGATGAAGGAAATTTGAGGCACCTTATATGTTCAAGGTTATGGGCTACTAATAACTTCCACAACGGTTTTTAGTTGATTTCAAAGTTATTGGGCTAGTTCATGACTTTGAACTGTGGGGTGTTACAAGTGGTATCATAGCCATTTCCCCTCGGGTTGTGGTGAGTGTGGAACTCATGCTTCTCCTGGGGTATGGTTTCTGGGTATATTGATCTGACGCCTGACGAGGACGTCAGGTGCTTAAGTGGGGGAATTTGTAACAACCTGTCCCACATGAAAAGATGAAGGAAATTTGAGGCACCTTATACGTTCAAGGTTATGGGCTACTAATAACTTCCACCATGGTTTTTAGTTGATTACGAAGTTATTGGGCTAGCTCATGACTTTGAACTGTGGGGTGGTAACACACACACTCATTCACACACACACATATATAGCAAGATTTATATCTAATATAACGATGTTATTATTTAATGTGTGTGTGTATATGTGTGTGTATATATATATATATATATATATATATATATAAATTCTTCCAATAGTACACACACAACATTTTGAGTTTTGCAAAATAATCTATAATAACACAACAGTACACACTACTACAAAAAACACATTCAGACCTCCGGTTTTAGACCCGGTTTTTTAAAAAATCACCAAAAACCGAGCTTAAAAGGTCAAACGCGCGTTTTTAGAGATTCAGACCTGGTTATTTACAACAAAACCGGGTCTGAATGTCTGGAAAATGTTGTGGCCCGGTTTTTTATAAGAAACCGGGTCTAAATATTGTACTGTCAGCACCTTTTTAATTTACGAACACATTCAAACCCGGTTTGTTATTAAAGAACCGGGTCTAAAAATTCAAATTCCATCAGACCCCTTTTTTTATTGAAAACCGGGTCTAAATGATATTATTTAATTATAATATATATTAAGTTATAAAATTCAGCCCAAATATTTATAATTTTTACTCTCCCGCCGATCCCCAAATTTACCCTAACTTTAGCCGCTTTTTTTCTTCCCATTTTCACGCTTTCTTCCTTAATCGATACTCTCTCCTCTCCCAACCTACATCGACTGAAGAAGAAAAGAAGCTCGTAAGAAAAGACCGGCGACGGAGAGAGGGCATCAATCGCGAGGTGCATCTTCGAAGCCTTTCTGCAGTAAACTCAATCGATAGTGCAAGTGAGGGAGAGAGGGCATCAATCGGAGACTGCAACAGCAAGAGAGGGAGGGCTGTGACCTGCTGCTGTGCGACGGCAAGGGAAGGGGCAAAATTCGACTAGTCAACAGTTCCGGGTCTGATTGGGAATCGATTTCCATCAGTCTTCTTCTTCCAAGGTTAACTAAGGTTTGTTCTTGCGCCTCACGATTCTTTATGTGTTCATATATGCGATTCTGTTTATATCAGTAATCATGGTCTATGGTCCCCTCGATGTTCTAATAGAGCAGCAAACACAAGGTTTCCTTGATCAGTAATCGTTTAAACCCAATTGTATACAGATTGCTATACATGTTTCAGATTAGTAACATCAAAACAGTACATATTAAATTAATTCTGTTATCTGATCGAGGTCCTTCTGTTCGAGTTCTTAGTTCGATTGGTATTGTCATCTGATGCTCCTGACTCTGTTCGTTTATTATAATTCCAGGGTGTAAACCCCCTCAATTGAATCAACCGTGAGTTGTTCTAAACTAGTAAACCTAGCTATTCATCTTCATACGGTGCTGTAACTGTGATACTGATGGAATATGAACTGATTAGGTGTTATATGATCAACTAAGCATTACTGGATCAGTAAACTAGTGTTAAGTCTATCTTAAAGTTACCATTCTGATGACCCTTATGCTTCCGAAATTAATTAATTTGAATGGGAATGTATCTGTAATCAGTAACATGATTTGACTGTTAAAACTTCCAGCAAGTTAATAGCTTAAATTGAATTAAATAGGAACCTACATCATCTTAGTTTTAAACCCACATTATTATGATGAAACCCAACTGAGGAGCTTATTGAAGCTGCTAAATACGGTCAGATGCATCAGACTAGTCTCATAATAGGAGTACATAAATTATTCTTAGTTGGCTCTGTTGATTTAGTCCTATTGTTCTCAGTTCAGTTGTCAAACCTATGATTACTGTTAAACGATATTGGATAAATGATCAGAAATTTATTAGATGTACACATTACTTCCAGTAGTTTGAGTTGCTGTAAGAATTGAATTGTAAACTTGCTATATGTGACTGCCTTCCCTTAAGCTCATTAAACTTACATGTAGCAATGTTGGAGAATCTGATCAACAGTAGGCTGAATTAAATTGATTTTAAAACACTAAATTGATCTGTTACATATACGTATATTTAATAATCTGTAGTAAAGGCTAATTATGTAACGTCTTAGTTTATTTATACTTGATTTAGGTAATCATATAGCTTTAAGAATTCACTTGTTATGTGGTTGTCTTGATTATGGAACTGATGTCCCTCTTATGTTCTTATTTTGTTTGATTCATGATTCGTTGGTACGGATTCTTGTCTTGGGTTCTTATATTTGCTGAATGGAAGTAGATCATGTAGAAACTTCTCCAAAAGTCAGCTTCCTTTTGTTTGATGTAGAGTGATTCTCCTTTTCATTTTAATTCTGTTTCCTATTTCTTTCCTTTTTAAATTTTAAGCCACTTTCTCTACCTTTTCTTTTCCATTTACTGACTGTAATTCACCATTTCATTTTATGATTATTTGAAGGAAACAATGAAGTTAAGTTAGGGAATTTGTTGAAGTACAAATAGAGTCTCGAATATCTTCTAGAATGATGCTAAGTCTTTGACCTCCATTGCTAATATGAAGTTAAGTTAGGGTATGTTTGTTTTTATACTTTATTTATGATAATGTTTTGTTGTAGTGGGTTATAATGGATCTTAATATGTTGCGTTTTCTTATAATGTGTCATAACGGGTCTTTATACGCCATCTTTTGAGTATAGTGGGTTACTTTAATATCTTTGTTACTTTTATGTAAAGGAACAACGTCTAAAAGGCAAGGAAAATGCAAAGAAGAACTCAAATCCAGCTCGGCTTGGCCCAATAGGGTATCGTGGACATCTGGATAAGTGGCATAAAGAGAGGGAGAGTACAGAGTCTTCATCAGTTATTCATATGATTGAGAATCCTCGTGCGCAACGTTTTCTATTGGGAAGGAGGATACGTGACAAAGATGGTCAACTGAGGTTACCAAGTCACCTTGATGAAAATCTGGCGGATCAATTGGTATGATTATATTTTGTTTATGAAATTAAGTGAAATGTTTATTATACTTAATACATTAACGTTAATTCTATTCTTTTTAGGGCTGTTAGAACCGTAATGAAAGATAAAAAGGAAATCCCTATGAAATGGACGTTCGCCGAGGTAAATTATCTTGATCATCTTATGTTAGATATTTATTAAACTTATTTGTGTGATGAATTTTATCAAATTTAGTGCAATCAACAATCAAGCGGTTGGGAGTGTGGCTATTACATCATGCGGTGGCTCCACGAATTTATGTTTCATGGAAAATTTTGCTTCCCGGATACAGTAAGTGCTTGCAAGTACAATTTTGTTTTCCGGGTAGAACTATAACATTTTTTTGAATTTTGTCTATTGCCACTTCTTGTTAAAATCTCTTAGTTAAATAATTTCTTTTTTTAATATGCATATAGATTCCATGGAAGAACACTAGTCCATTTGACCAAAAAGATTTGGATGATATTGTTGGTATATGGCTTGACACATTTATGACGGCTTTCTTTTAAGGTATATATATACATGCTTTTTTCTTCTAGCCTAATGATGACGAAATTATTCAAACGAAGAACTTGTTACATATACTTTAATCTACTTCATTTTTTTACTATAAATTATTTATGCTATTGTTAGTAATTAGTTACTAAGATAATTGTTTCTTTCTATTTGTGTAGGGTTCCTTTTTAATTACTAGAGATAATCTATGCGTCGCGTTGCAAGTTAAGAAGTATACATGTTCCTACACATGTTTTTGCTATGTAGATATAATGTCAACTTTTTTGTCTTAGCTCCTTTGATTTTTGCCACATTCACAAATGAGCACAAGATAGTGGGTACAAAATGTTGTTTGAACATATGGTAGTAAACATGGTTCATTTAACAATCCTTCCGAATTGCTTGAATTCAACTAATGGGAATTGTTATTATGTTCGGTTAACCAATTTGACTCAATTGGTTTTTATTTATTACTTAATAGTTGTTTATTATCATTGTGATGTTACATGGGTTGTATATTATTAGCTGGTAAAAGCAGGAAAAATATAAAAACAAAAATATATATTTTTTAAATTTAATAGATTCAGACCCGGTTTTTTAATATAAAACAGGGCTTAAAAAGTGAACATTTAAACCTTAAAAAAGAAGAATCAGACTCGGTTTTTTACCATAAAACCGGGCTTAAAAGTGACATTTAGACCCGGTTTTTTAACCGGGTATGAATCCCCGACTTTCAGGCTCCCCCCCTTTCAGGACCCCCACAAAACCGGGCTGAAGGTCTAAAAAAACCGGGTCTGAATGTGTTTTTTGTAGTAGTGACACACACAACACACATAGCACACACGCTCACAACACACACATAAACACAGTATCACATGCACAACACACGCAGCTAGCTTGCGTGCGTGTGCACACACACAACACAAGATCTTGAACCAAAAATTATTAATAGATGGCATAAACACATACCCATATTTACCATATTTATAATCTAACAATTAAAAATTAACCTCAAAATAATCTATAAACCTATTTACCACACAAATATCTTGAATATTCAACATAAAATAGCAAAATAACAATAAAATAGCAACAACTAACCCAAATAAGTTGGAATTAGAAAAAAAATTGCCGGAGACAAAGAGTTGGTGCGGTGGTAGTTGGTGAGGCGTCAACAGTTGTTGGGGTGGCTATAATTGGTGGGATGGCGACAGTACACCATAATTTATGTTTCCGTTATGCCTCTAGTAGACACCATATCATTCATCTTCTAATTGGTATGCAAAGCTTCATAAACTTCCTTGAGTGTTAAATTATCATGAGTATATAATATAGTGTCTCTAAAGGTTGAAAAAGAACTGAGTAAAGAACATAAAATAATGAAATCCAAATCTTGTACATAATATTTTACCTCCATAGTTCAACATTAGAAACAATCTCTTTATAAACAGAAAGATGATTTACAATAGATCCACCTTTGAGAAAATTAATTTTTTAAGGTGCATCCTACTTGTTAAATCTTTGGTCATACAAATTTCTTCCAACGTTAACCATAAAGAAGCAATGGTATTTTCTTTTAAAACTTCTTGTAAAATATTATTAGATATAAGGAGATGAATATGAGAGAGAGTCTTACGATGTTTTCTTTCTTTCTCTTCGTCTGACCAAGCCACGTGCATCTATTCAAGACCTAATCGCGCATCATTAAGATCCATTGAGACAATATCGCCCGCATTTTCATTTGCCATAAAGAAAATCTTGTAGTTTGGTCTAACAGCACAAGGGCGTATTTCAAAGTAGTCATTGTTTTGAAATAAATATAATTGAACCACGTAGAAACAAAATGCGAAGAAATAATAGAAAACCAGAACACCAAGATTTAACATGGAAAAACATTGTGAGAAAAACCACGTGCATAAACAATCATATCACTATTTAAAAATACAAGGAAGTTACAAAAGTAGATAATTAAAACAACCCTAAACCCCAATGTTTTAAAACCGGGTCGACCGTTGACACGTAACCGGGTGAGAAGACCGGGTAAATGTACATAGGGTTTTGGGTCAATTCTGGCCCGTATTGACCCGCTAGGGTTTATGGTTGAACCAGTTGACCGACCCGGTTTGATTTGTTTTTATTTTTTTTCATTTTTAATATTTTTAAAACATAAAAGTTAAGTGATTTAGTCACCTCGACAGTAGACACTTTGAAATCCTCACATGATAGAAACCCTAAAAATGAGTTGTGAACCCCTACCGAAAGTTGACGACAAGTCCTGTCCTTTGTCATCTCGGAGCGACATGAGACAAAAGTTCATGTTTGACATGTGATTGTTCTTCGAGCGGAACCTCAATTGAGTTCATCTATCCCTCTCAATAGAATTTTCATTTTATGCTTGATAGATTACTTAGTTTCTTAACATATTAGTACTGTTTCCAAATTTATACACACACGCGCGCACACACACACACATACACACACACACACACACACACACACATATATATATATATATATAGGAAAAAGTTCATGCGAGAACCATTCTTAGTGCGAGAACCGCGAGAACCAATCTGTGCCGTCCAATTTCCCCTCTTTCAATGTCATTGCCCACCCTTGAATTCCTCACATGCACCCTGCCACACTCTATCCCTCCACGCTCACCATCCACGAAACTTCTCATATCCAAGGAACGACCGAGATTGGTTCTCGCGGTTCTCGCACTAACAACGGTTCTCGCATGAACCCTCCGCCATATATATATATAGGGAGCGGTTCAAACGAGAACTGTTTTTCGTACGAGAACTACGAGAACCATTTCTAGCCAATCAAACAATTTTGTGTCTTTAATATTCGTTAAATTTGACTTCCCTGTTAATTGCAATGTCAAACTAATATTGTGCTGTGGGTTGAGACCATCGTAGCCACTTACCTGTTAATTGTAAAAAGTAATAATAAACTTTTATGTATTTGTTATTTTATTAAATAATAAAAAAATAAATATTAATCATTAAATACACCCATCATAGCCTAAAATCTTCACCGGAGCTCCACTTCCCTCTGTTACTAGTTTCGTACCGGCGACCGCCACCAACAACACTTTATAACTTTAATCGTCGTCTTTCTCAATATCGATCTAACAAGATGTTGCAGAAAATAGAAAATCATTTCTCGTGATAATCTAGGTTTTATCAAGTATATTTGTTCAAAATTATTGTTGTTAGTGCAATTAAGAGATTAATATATATATATATATATATATATATATATATATATATATATATATATATATATATATATATATATATATATATGGTTTTGATGATGCAATTTTAAATAATAAATTAAAAGAAAAACATTAAAATAAATCCAAGTTAATATGAAAATAATAAGTTTGGCATATATATAAATTTGCGGAGATCACAACACCGATAAAACACGCAGAATATATACTGCAAATATTATATATCCAAACTATGAAGATGAGTGAAAATAACAATGACAATACAATCTTAATTGAAAATATTATTTAAAATGTCATTTTTAATAAAAATATATTTTCACTTATAAAAATGTTCTATACTTTGCTAAAAAGATATTTATTCATGGAACAAAGTTTTTATATCATTTTGCCAAGTGATCTGAATAAACATAATTTATAAATTGGCAAAAATGAAAATACGTATTTTGGATTACAAGATAAATATCCTTAAGATGTATTATTATACTATGTATTAATAAAAAAAATATAATATGGATATTGGTTAGAACCAACGACACAAAAGTACATGAAAGTACATGAGGTGTCATCCTTAGATTCAACCATGTGTTCAATTCATTTGAAAAAGTCAGTGCAAATACATAGTGTAGCAATATGTATTTTGGTGTTTATCATATCTAAAATACCAGTTTTAAAGAGAAGGCCGAAACATATTGGAAATATTTTTTACATGCCTCGAGAACGTGGCAGATGGGTCACGGGATCGACCGTGGCTTCGACCGTGGCTTCGACCGTCAGACCACCTGACAGCTTTCTCTCTTCCCTTTCTATAAATACATCATATCCTCTTCATTTTTACCTTTTGCAAAATTTGAATAATTCTCTCCTGCACACACACACACTTGATCTTCCAACTTATATATATTTTTGAGTGTGTTGATTCTTAAAGTTGTTTATACATATTGTGAGATTCATACAACTCTTCAAGATCAAGCAAAAGGGAACGAGAAAAGTACTTTGAGTGTTGTTCATAGAGTTCATCTTTTCTTGTTTGAGAGATTTGTACCTTGACACCATTGTTGGTGTTCTTGGTGATGTATTCTTGAGTGAAGAACACCTTGATCTTTTGGTGGGTTTGACTATTCCCCACTTTGCTTGTTTGATGTTCATAAGTTCTTGGTGAAGAACTTTGATTTTCTTCTTGGTGGAGAAGAAGGTATGTTCTTGGTGAAGAACACTTGTAAGATCTTGGATTAGATCTTTTGGTGGTTGTCATCTACCCGTAAAGGTGATTGTATTTCGGTGATCTCTTTTGGGCTAAGAGATAGTTTGCACTTGGTGCTAGTGGAAATCTTGATGAAGGTCAACGCTTGGATGTAGGTTGGAGTTCAACGGAACTACGATAAAAATTCCGATGTCATCTCTCTAACCCTATACCTCTTTCATTCTTGCATTACATTCTTGCATATTTACATTATACGCTTTTATTTACGTTTTTATTATTGTTGCACTTTTATTTATTTACATTCAAGTCATTTACATTTCCGTCAATATTATATCTATATACTTATATATATATATATATATATATATATATATATATATATATACATATACGCACTTATATTTATACTTATATATATATATGGTACATCCATCTATATATATATATATATATATATATATATATATATATATATATCCATCAAGATCAATTCCAAGAAGGTGAAATTCACTAAAAAAAGAGAGAGAGGGAGCTTCATAAACAAAAGAGATTCGATGTCAAAAAGGGGTGCACATCTTTTTGATGATGCCAAAAGGGGAGAGAAATCCAAGTGAAAAGGAAGTGAAGAGGATACAACTATACAAATACAATTGGTATAATGAATCAAGAAGACGAGTTTCCATCAAGTCAAGAAGATTCGATGATAAAGTTTCACTCAAAAGACAAACCAAGATGAAGATTCAAGCTCATCGTCAAAGTTCAACTTCTTGAACTTCACACTTATTATTTTTCCATAACATATTATGGAATGATTAACTTGGATTAATTTAAAATTGTCATCATAAAAAGGGAGAGATTGTTAGTGAAATCAAGAGATTAATATATATATATATATATATATATATATATATATATATATATATATGGTTTTGATGATGCAATTTTAAATAATAAATTAAAAGCAAAATATTAATATAAATCCAAGTTAATATGAAAATAATATGTTTCCCAAAATAATAATATATATATATATATATATATATATATATATATATATATATATATATATATATATATATATATATATATAAATTTGCGGAGAACACAACATTGATAAAACACGCAGAATGTATACTACAAATTTTATATATCCAAACTATGAAGATGGGTGAAAATAAAAATGACAATACAATCGTAATTGAAAATATTATTTAAAATATCATTTTTAATAAGAATATATTTTCTCTTATAAAAATGTTCCATACTGTGCTAAAAAGATATTTATTCATGAAACAAAGTTTTTTATAACATTTTGCCAACGGATCTAAATAAACATAATTTTATAAATTGGCAAAAGTGAAAATACGTATTTTGGATTACAAGATAAATATGCTTAAAAAGTATTATTATACTGTGTATTAATAAAAAAAATATAATATGGATATTGGTTAGATCTTATGACACAAAAGTACATGGAAGTACATCAGGTGTCATCCTTAGATTCAACCATGTGTTCAATTCATTCGAAAAGCCCGTCCAAATACATAATGTAACGATATGTATTTTGGTAATTATCATATCTAAAATGCCAATTTTATTGAGAAGACCGAAACATAACGGAAATATTTTTTACGGCTCGAGAACGTGGCAGATGGGCCACGGTCGATCCACGGTCGACCGTGGCTTCACCTGACAGCTTTCTCTCTTCTCTTTCTATAAGTACATCATCTCTTCTCTTCATTTTTACCTTTTGCAAAATTTGAATATTCTCTTCTATAGACACACACACACACACTTGATCTTCCAACTTATATATATTTTTGAGTGTGTGGATTCTTGAAGTTGTTTATACATATTGTGAGATTCATACAACTTTTCAAGATCAAGCAAAAGGGAAGCGAGAAAAGTACTTTGAGTGTTGTTCATAGAGTTCATCTTTTCTTGTTTGAGAGATTTGAAGTTTGACACCATTGTTGGTGTTCTTGGTGTTCTTGGTGAGGTATTCTTGAGTGAAGAACACCTTGATCTTTTGGTGGGTTTGACTATTCCCCACTTTGTTCGTTTGATGTTCATAAGTTCTTGGTAAAGAACTTTAATTTTCTTATTGGTGGAGAAGAAGGTGTGTATTGGTGAAGAACACTTGTAAGATCTTGGATTAGATCTTTTGGTGGTTGTCATCTACCCGTAAAGGTGGTTGTATTTCAGTGATCTCTTCCGTGCTAAGAGATAGTTTACACGTGGTGCTAGTGGAAATCTTGACGGCGGTCAAGGCGTGGATGTAGGTTGGAGTTCAACCGAACCACAATAAAAATTCCGGTGTCATCTCTCTAACCCTATACCTCTTTCCTTCTTGCATTTACTTACTTGCATTACATTCTTGCATGTTTACATTATACGCTTTTATTTACGTTTTTATTATTCTTGCACTTTTATTTATTTACAAGAGTCCAGTCTCTGAAATAGAGCTTAGTCTGTCCAAACTAGTAGAAGGCTTAGGTTCTTATTTGATCCAATAAAGTCAGAATACCTTTCTATCTAAAAGAAATGGTGCTCGATGAAACGACCCAGATTCCCTTTATCTACTTTTGTTTTCATACGCAAGCCCGTCGAAGAAACCCTTCCTTTCTTCTTCGCGGCGCTTGCGCTGCATTATTCGAGGGTCTACGTGCTTCTGAGTAGGAAAAAGAAAGGTAGTCAGCCTCTTTCCTCTATCTTGTGCAAGGATAGCTGTCCAAGGGTTGAAAGAAAGTAGTAAACCAGTCAGCTAGCTAAAGTTAGAAAGTTCATAAGTAGCCTAGCTGCACATTCATCGTATATAATAGAAAGAGTATGCCACACTTTCCTGTTGATGGTGAGTGAAAAAGAGGAATCTGGACTTGCCCCTTGCGCTATTAAGGTGACTTCTTTAATAAGCATAGCTTATTAAAATTGTACAATAGCTAACCAACAGCTTGAAAGCGGACTGCTACAGTACTGATTTGATTTGGATTGCTTTCCTCCAGCTATACTACAGAAGGAATTGCTTTCCCTGGCTTTAGGCCCGCCCTCTTTCAGTCCACGTGGTACTCGTATTAGCTAAGTGAATTCTAGCTTTGACTTTGAAAGCTGGCAACGGGTCCTGTTAAGCGCTTCGCCTCGTTCCCTCCTAACACAAACTGCTCTGTGTAGCAACCGCAGCAGCGCATTCCTTCATCGAAATCAGAACAAACTGAAGGAACGAGACAGCACCAGATCAGCTTTAAAGAGCAAGCAAGAACCACTGAAAGAGGCCGCTTTCGTATAAGAGCCAGCAAAGCTACTCATGCACCTGGAGCGAGCCACCTGGCGATTGAGGGGCAATCATATGCTTCTATGAAAAATTATCCTCTCATCGATGTTCTACCGAACTGAACTAATAATTTACAAATAGGGCTAATTACTTCGCACCTGACTGTGATAGCCCTCTCGATACCTTATTGGAGCTTTGTAACTAGTGGCCTCGAAGGCAGCCCCTATTCTCGCGCATCAAAGACTTCATTTCCCGCAAGTGACCAACCGAAGCCATGCAATTTCTTATATTATAAAAGGAGTGCTAGAATGTCTTTTCAATTGTAGGGGCGGGTTTTTGGAGCACTAAGGGCGACTAGTGGTTGCTTCGCTCGACAAGACTGAAACCTTCACTTGCACCACTAGAGTCGTTCCGGCACTTTTAGTTGTTACCTTTAGTAGTGTAAACAACATCCACGAAACTAGCGCATGCGATATCCCTCGGTGTCTTTATGGTAACCAGCATGCGTTAGGGAAAGAGTATAGCAAGACGAAGGCGATCCCAGCAACGCAACTCAGGAAAGCGACTAAAGCAAGCCGAAGGCGATCCCCATAACTACAGGTGCTGGGGATCGTTTGGCATAACGCTCTAACGCAAGTCGTTATGGCGCTTTGGAACACTGCCGATCGCCACCTCTTGCAAGCAACCGTCGGTCACAAATGGGAAGACCCCGAAGCCTAACTCCCAGAATGATTATCGAAGTATCCCAGCTCTCTGTCCCCGTTAGCATAAATAGACCAGAACAGATGAAACTCTTCAACGCTTGACAGCACTAAGCTATTAGTCTCACAGTAACTACTAGGCCTCATATCCGCGGTAAGACCCTTTTCCGAAGAGGAGCGTAGCCACTCGACTGAAAGCTTTGAAAAGACTCGAGTAATAACGAGAGGTTAAGATAGAACTTTCGCTCTTTCTCCCAATCAGTCGCGAGGGTTCCGGGCATGAGAACGCAAGTGCCGGAATCAAACAAAAGGTCCGAACGTCCGAGGCGTGGAATTAGACCAAGGGGAATCTCCATAGGAACTAAACGAAGACAGTAGTTTGACTGCTGGGATCCCAATCGGCCCGCATCAGCGGAAAGAACAGATGAAACTCTTCAACGCTTGACAGCACTAAGCTATTAGTCTCACAGTAACTACTAGGCCTCACCTCCGCGGTAAGACCCTTTTCCGAAGAGGAGCGTAGCCACTCGACTGAAAGGTTTGAAAAGAAGGGGCCTATAGGAGCTTTTAACCCTCCATGAATATCTTTAATAGGCAACTATAAGCAAGCAAGACCAGCTTTAGCTACAACTGCTTTATTTCCTGTTTAGTACAACCACAACCTAACTTGCACGAGATTCAACAACCGAAGCTATTGGTAGTCCCGAGGGGACGGAATCCTCCAATAATAGTTAGCAGTCTTCCTGTCTTTGTTGCTTGTCTTCCCGTCTTTGTTGCTTGTCTTTGTTGTTTGTCTTCCTGTCTTTGTCTTACCGTATTTGTTGTTTGTTATTGGTGTTTGCTGCCTTTGCAATCCTTGTTTATAGGCTATTAGAGATGCCCCTAAGGTGCCTAAGATTATCTATTCTTAAACAACCTATATTCTCCACACTTAATCAGCATTTGATAGATTATCCAACCCCGAGCAATCTTAGTTATTGGTGGGGGTTCGGTCCGTTAGCTGGTATTTGTTTAGTCATTCAGATAGTGACTGGCGTTTTTTTAGCTATGCATTACACACCTCATGTGGATCTAGCTTTCAACAGCGTAGAACACATTATGAGAGATGTTGAAGGGGGCAACCTGAGCTGCTTAATCTTTTCCAGAATGTCAAAGAAATGGTTGCGGGTTGACGATTCCATAGACATCGTAGATGAAATACGAACGAGTAAGGAACCGATGTCTTTCCACGGCTCGCCCTCGTTCCGTATATAAGTTATTTCAATCTATTGTCTCGTTTTTATAGCATCTCGAGGTCCTTTGATGGGCATAAAGAAATCGTCTTGGTAGCATCAAACCAAGACTGCAGCTGGTCTACAAGCAAGGTAAGTCCATGCGACCGGCCCCGGATGTACCCTTTAGCCACGAGGGGAACCGGGTAAACAAAGTCGCGATCAGAATAGAATCAATGGTAGTTTGCTGGGCCTGGTCCCCCCCCCATGTCTAAGTCGAGTATTCGATTCCCTCTAGCCTATCCCGTACGTCAAAAATGACCTCTCGTGGTCCGGTCTAAGCCGGCTGTGTCTTTCATTTTGTTTTATCTTCGAGCGAGGGCCTCCGTTGCTCAGTAGCTCTCTCAGCTTTCATGGCTGTTAGCTGGTTCTCGGTACAGTCTCGCCTAAAAAAGTTTTTAGGTATATCCCCCTATATGAATATAAAAAACTCACGTTTTTAACTAGCAAACTTTAGCTCTCAGCGAGTTTAGTACCAACAGCAAGACCCTGTTTTTAGCAACAAGAACTACAAAAACCAGTACAAGCAACAACCCGTTCGTGCTCCTCACCCGAGGAACACTCACTACACTGTTTGGGATACTCCATAACTCACTTGCCGCTGCTTTTAGTCTCCCTCGTGTCGACTCGGCCCCTCGAGTCCTAGTCTCGAGGATGAGAGGAGGATGCCCCAGAAAGTAAAACTTGACCCTTTTCCGGAACACTTACCAATTAATAGAGGGTATGGAGCCACGTCGGTCATTTGGCTGCTTCTCCCGGGTGCACTACGTCCGAGGAAGCGGGAACCGGAAGGATTACTAGTCCTCTAGCCCGGAGTCTTTTATTTCACAGACACCCGATTTCCCAACCATAGCCTTCTTGTCAGTAGCCCGAGTACTAGTCTATCTTAACCGTTCGTGCTGGATAGAGTCCCTCTTCACTTTACGCCACGCCGACTCCCCTTTCGTCATAAGGCGTGGAATTAGACCAAGGGGAATCTCCACAGGAACTAAACGAAGACAGTGGTTTGACTACTGGGATCCCAATCGGCCCGCATCAGCGGAAAATGGAACTATCGAATCACGGGCATCCATGCCCAGCTGGACTTTGTTTTATCCCGCGCCTTGTGGTCTATCGGTAAAGGTAACATTTTTTTTTGGCATGATATGTGGTTGAATTCTCCTCTGCAGGTAGACAACCCTCCTCGGCCGTGTGTCTCGCCTCCCTAAGCATCAGTCTGATCGTTGTCCTTTATTGGTCAGATTGGAGAACATAAATACTACAAATTTCCGTCCTCAGCTGACCCGGCCCGACATGACGTTTGCTGTGAATCAAGTCTTTCAGTTTATGCATGCTCCTCGACAAGCACATCTACAAGCTGTCAAAAGAAGACTCCGATACTAAGAGAACTATTTGCGATTTGAAAACAGCTTCTTTTAGGGATGACTATTCTGCAGCGGTAATTGCAAACAGAAAGGGAGCACTGCTTACTCAAGCACTAGTACCGTCTAAGCATCCCACAGCTGATGAAAGAGTACCGGCAACTGGCTGAGCTTCTATTCTAGGATCAGGTCTGTAGCTCCTGCAGTAACAGCTTAGGGGGGATTGGTTTGAATAGCCTAATGATATTGGAGGAAGGAAGAAGCGAGACTTAAAGGCTCGGCATACCATGAGAAGCCTACCCTCCGTGCGAAGAGTGTGATTCATAGTTTCGAAGACCTCCGCTCACAGCTTTGAAGCCTACCCTCCTTAATGACAACCTTATTTACAATCACGGACCACTTACCGCGGATACATCATACTTGACATCGTCTGCATTGCCAGAAGAAGATAGACTGAATGCTGAATGGGCCGGTACGCCAGCAAGAAAGGAAAGCCTGGCACGATCGACAATTATTAGAAAAAAGATTGGTGTGGAGGGCAGTGTGGTTCTTCAATATGCAGACTATCTTCAACCAGGGGAAACGCTTGCTTCTATTCTCTCCCGTAAAGAAATGTGAAGGATAAAGAACTGGAAAGGCTGCAAAAGTGGAATCATTTCTTTATTGTTGATAGTTATCCGATTCCAACATATCTTTCTTCCTTGTCTCGGTAATCAACATAAGAGTAGCGAGAGCAGGGCGTAAGCATTAGTTCTTTCTTGCATTTTGTCGTTGATAATGCTGAAATCGCTAGTTTTGACCCCCATATTGCATATTCTACCAAACCGTTTTCCTGGATAACAATTTTATTTGACTTCCTAGCTTGCAAGAGTTGTAAAGGCTTAAAAACGAACTAGCTATACAAAGCTTTATCTTTATCCTGCTGCCCTAGTAGACGGAGCTCTTTACCTATCCCTACCTTCTTCTAATGACAGAGAGCGAAAGACGCTAGGCACACTACTCTAGGTGAGTTGATTCCTGTCCTTGCTTTTCTGTTATTGGAATCCATTTTTCCCTCTTTGTGTGGGGGAGTGCGCAGTCCCGATCGTCGATGAGGAAGCCATTCTTTCAAGTCTTCCCCAGTCAAGTCGTTCACCCCTTCAGCTTCTTCCATTCAAAAAGGTAGTTTTTTTTCTTATTGGCAAATAGCGTCTTGAAGTGAAGCGAAGGCATTATTGAAGGAAAGAGATGGCGGGTCAGTCAAGTGCATTCGCTATTCGATTCCATCATCGATCCCACCAAATTGATATTAAAAAATTTGTATCTCTTCTTTACTTTTAAGTGACAAGGGGGTGACGAAGTTCTCTATGTCGCCGTCTCATCAATGAGCGTAGATTGATGGAGATGGCTTTTGTGCCGGTCAATCTGTATCCCATTCTTCAGGTATAGTTTTCTTTGATCACAGATCGACAGTGCCGTCTAGCGCCTTTTAGGCTTAGTCACGTCTCCCCAGATTAGGAAGCAAAGCCATAGCACGAGAGAGAAGGCGTTCATTCGCCGTTTTATTTCGAGGAAGCGCTCAAGTCGGGACTCTTATATGTCAATAGAGAAAGCAGATTCAGAAAGAAAGCGAGTCATTTTAGTCTGTAATCTTGTAAAAGAGGGTTTCAACTAGACTACGGGTTTTTATTCTAGTAGACATAACCCGAAAGCCGCGCAAGCCAGATCACTCTATACTTTTTACACTTGCTCAATCTCTAAAGCTAATTCGGAAACTTTGGAATGGGAGTAAAGCCCGACGAACCCATCTCGATAGTAAGCATTGGGCGGGCGATAGGGAGGACGGTCCCTGGATTGATTTCTGCTGGCAAGGCACTAAGGGTTTGATCTGCGGCCTCCTGAACTGTTCGCATCGCTCTCTTCGGTTCAAGCGAAGGCTATAATTACAGTTCGCAGCTCTAATAAATTCCATTTCCGGAGTCTTGAAAGCTGCAGGTCAGGATAGACAAGAAGGCACTGATTGGGGTAGATTTCGAGAGGCATTGGCAGGTTTAGCTTTATAAGTAATAATGAAATATCAAAATTGCATATAACATAGAGAGACTTCGGAAGATAGTAGGAGTTACCCTTCTTCTGTACTCGAACTGACCCACTACTGTCAGATGCAAAGGTCTTTGAAGTAAAGGCTTGGTATCGACGAATAAATACTTTCTACTTTTCCCTAAAAGCTCCTCCTAAGGAAAGCAGTTTTCGCTCGAGAAGATAGCTTAAGTTATAGTTATCACAGCTAAAGCGATAGCAACTCATGAACGAAGCGCTAGACCATAGGGAACGAGCGGAATAAAAGTAGCGAATTAAGGGTTAGGTAAGTAGCAGAAAACTTAGATATCTTCTACCAGGGTGATAGACTTACATTTTGGCAATGGCACATAGCTTCCGCGCCCTTCTATCCTCTCATATTATGCCACAAGCCTTTCTCGGCCAAATGATAGAGGCGCAGGGGATTCATTCGGGTTCTCAGCTAGCTGCCATCTAGAGTATATAAAGTTGCTTGAGTAGTAAAGTCTTGTGCTATAAATGCATAAGCAGGTAAAGAGTACATGTGTTGAGCTACAAGTAATAACCCCTAAAGAGGCTAGAGCAAGGCCTAATTGAAAATGAATCGAACAGCTCCACGAGTCTGCTCGGAACCGGTCGATTCCTGAGCCATTCGTTCCCCCCTCTCGGTTGGCCTTTGCCAGCCACTAGAGCAAGTAAGAGAACCTACAGTGAATGAACTTAAAGAACCGCAGATTTTTACCGGATTGTACACCTTTGTGTCTGGCTATGTATATGGATGTGCATAGGCAACGATTCATAGTGATATGTAGTGAATCTTTCCTAAAGCCTGGCTTTGAGCCTTCCTTTAATGTGGCACTTAACCCTGGCAGAGACCTTCTTTTTCCCTAGTCGCTTCCCGAATGCCCCGCTACTAGGAGTTTTTGCTTGCATTCTAGAAACGGTAGCTTCCGCGCCCTTCCTGCCTACTGAAATGGATCGGGTTCCTCTCTGTTCATCATGGGGTTGTTGGGATAAAGGTGGGTTTGAGACGCGCGGGTACTCTTGATGCGAAAGGATATGGATCTAGAAGCCGAGATAAAAGCGTTAGTTCAAAATTAAGAGCCCTTACGAACCAAGGCTTCTAAAGTTGCCGGAGGGTCCATCATCAAGAATGGCCTAAGATGGTCAGAAGCATTCCTACAACAAACAAGTGGGAGAGGCAGGATTCGAACCTACGTAGAAAAACTTCAACAGATTTACAGTCTGTCGCTAGAGGCTCTTATTCCGTATGAGATCTTATAACCGGGAAGCGTAGGTAGAACTTGTGGAAGGAAGACACTGGCGAGTAGACCTGTGAGAGCCCCCCATCAAAGGTCGATATCTTACCTTTAAAAGCGGGTATAAGAATTGGGAGTCGGGATATCCCAGTCTTACAGCTCTCAGTTCAGAAGATTCATCCCTCATTATTGCTATGTAACAATAGAGCAGGATAGCCTTTTGCGCCCACATGTTTGAATTTGAGGGTAAAGAGCTTGCTTTTTCTACGGGATCCGACGCATCCAGCAGAGCGAAAGAGCCTTCCATTCTTTTCGGCGTCATCCTTCCGCAATGCCTAAGTTTTTAAGCTACAGAAGTAGTCTTCTCGGTGACTAAAGACTCAAAAAATGGGAAGATGAGGCCATGGGCAAGCACATCCTTCAGTTAATGCTTCCTTTCACTTTTCAGTATCAATGAGTGTTGCGGGAACAACAACCTTTTCTTCTTCTGAGTACCACTCTTGGGAAGAACATCCTTCCGCTAGCCTTAAAGCACCTAGCTCCTTAACCTTCCTCGTACTAGTGGATGAAAGACCTCGTCTGGGCAACCTATTTGCATCCTGTGCTGGGAACACCAGTTCGCATCTGGCTATTCCACTTCATATAGCAATTAATGGCATTCTCCAGTCCAATCCGATTCTGCATGAATCGCATTCTCCAGTCCGATTCTGCATGAATTGCTTTCTTTTCTCCAGTCCAATCCGATTCTGAAAAGACTGAGCACAGCCTGTTGGTTGCCTCTCCATAGAGTGGAGCCTCGAGAAGCACTGTTGAGAGGAAGATCTTTGGCCCCTCTTCATTCTCTACAGGGTTCCAAACCTTTCTTCAACATAGGTGACAAGGAGCGAGGCCGCGATGGAAGAGATCGGAAGGTCTTTTCGTAATGGATGACCCTCGAAACCATAATCTGTTGATATACCATGGTTATGAAATATACATATACGCACTTATATTTGTACTTATATATATCTATAAACATATATCTGGTACATCCATCAAGATATATATATATATATATATATATATATATATATATATATAGGTAAGATCAAATAAGAACACTATTTAACATGAGAATGGTGAGAATAATTTTGGATTACCTTGATCTACGGCTGATATTTATAAACTATTTTTTGGTTATGTCAAATTAGGTATTGTTTTAAAAGGGCAATTTAGGCATTGACACAAATTCTCTCTCTCTTCATTATGATCTTTATCTTATGATTCCCCCATTTCTCAAGACAAAAAAAAAACCCAGTCGGCGTTTTTGTTCATCTTGACGACGACTCCAACGATCACATCTACGCAACTGTTGCCGGCAATTTCATGGCGAACCAAATACCCTCGACTTTAGCCGTCGTGTTGAAGCTACTACATCACACGCTGCTCCCGTCACTAACCATTCTATTCTCTGTCACACGCTGCTCTTGTCGTCGGCCAACTCCTCTCCACTGCACGCTACTCTTCTCCCATTGGTTTTGCTCTTGAGATCAACTACTGTTCTGTTTTTATGATGAAGAAGCAGTCAAATAACAAATTAAACGAGGTGTGTTGTGTGTATGTTTCAGTTGGAGGCAAACAAAAAAGAGAAACCCATTTTCTATAGTGAAAGTTTAGGTTTTGGTGAAAGTTTTCTAGAAACACATGTGCGATTTACATTTGATTTTGCCATTCCAAGTTTTTTGTTCTATTATTTATATTTATTTAGTTATTATTTCTTTTTTTATTAGTTTATTATTTATTTATTTTACCTAGTGAAGTGCAAGGAATGCTTTATGAAAATATAATATTTATCAAGTTTTTGGCTTAATTGCATCTACAACTTTACGTTTGTACTTGTGCTTCTCTGTTTGTTCATCTAGATGCAAATTAATAATAAAAAAAGTTGCATTTGTTTTTTATTTAAATCATTCAATGTGTAAGTATTCATGGTTGGATTACCGCATCCATACTTCTACCGTTTTATGTTTCTTAGTATATATTAAAAACAGATAGATGCGGGCAAGATGCATTCAAACTTAACGACCGCATCTAGACCTTGCATCTATATCAACATAATTTTTCCAGAAATGTATGGAGATTGGTATCAATTTATTGAAGATTAAATAATAAATTTGATGGTATAATCTTTTTGTTTTAATAATCAACGATATGGAAGCTATATAGCATATAAAATGAATGGGGTAACTAAAGTGTATGATCTAAGTTTTTAAGGAAAGTGGCGTGATATTGAACAAACAGTTAATATGCCCATTTTACCCTTATTATTGATTGTACCAGAAGTGTTCTTATCGTTCTTCATTTAAGGGGTGTTCTCACTTGATCCCTCCTCTATATATATATACCTACTTATATATATATATATATATATATACACACACCTACTTATATATATATATACCTACTTTATATATATATATATATACACACATATTTACATATCTATACTTATATACATACTATTATATATACATACATATAAATATATTTATATATATATACACATTCATAACTATATATATTTATATACTTTCCGCATCTTTACATTTCTGCACATTTATATATTTTCCGCAGTTTACATTTCTGCATTTACTAACAAGCATTTATTTATTTTTGTAATTATTTATTTAATTATATAAATATTCGAAAAAGTGGACTTAGAAACTATTCAACCCCCCCCCCCCTTTCTAGTTTCTACAATTGTGTTTTGCTGGCGATGTATCAAGTTTAGAAACAAGAATATGGGTGTTGTTTAAAAATTGATTTTGCATCGACAAGGAGAACGCCTACCAAGAAACCATGGATAATTACCAACCAAGAAACCATGGATAATTATGGTTAGTGTGGTATTCATTGTCATGTTTATTTTAACAATTATGTCTTTATCGTGGTTAGTGGTAATTAGTGTATTTCACACTTTGCAATATGATTTTTGTTTAGTTAACGCTAGTGGTGTATATATTTGAATGTTTATGCTTTTTTATTTAAGACCGATCATACTACATTTTAGGTTTTTTTAATACAGCTGTCGACATATGCACATGTGCAAAACTATGTGCACTTGTGCAAATATGTAAATATTTGTACAGGTGCAAAAATATTTGCACTTGTGCAAAAATATTTGCACTTGTGCAAAAATATTTCCACTTGTGCATATGTGCAAATTTCGAGCTGCAGTGAAAAAAAATCCCAGCAAATACATAAAAAAGTTTTGAAAAATATAGCAAGATCGGTCTCAAATTAAAGAGTATAATTTTCTCGTTAATTTGATATAATTTTGGTAATTTAACACCTTTCCGTTTGATGGATATATTAGTTTAAAAAATGTGGGGGTAATGTAAAAATGTTAAAATTGCCCTTAATTAATTATGGATATGTTTGATTAGTTTATCCATCAACAACTCTTTAATCTCAACCCTCCATCTCTTTGATCAATGGCTAAGATTGGTTCTCGCAGTTCTTGTACGAAAAATGGTTCTCGTTTGAACGTCCCCTATATATATGCATATATATTTTAAAATTTTAAAATTCTGAAAACTTGTTTGATTAGTTGACCCGTGACCCGGTAAGGAGACCGGATCTATTAAAAACCCTGATTTTAGACCGTTGAACTAACCCTCGAAATATCAAAGAATAACTATAAAAGAAGTAGGAATAAAAGGAATGACTAATAAAGTCTCCAAACTCTATTTTAATCAAGGTTCTAAATAACGTGAGGCGTGGCACCTCGGAAACCATGGCGATGTCACGGCGTTTCACAAGGCGCGACTTAAGACAACAATTTTATATAAATAATAATTATGTATTTACGATTATACAAACAAACATAAAAAAACTCATAATTACAAGTTTATAACGTAGTTCATCAATCTTTTTATTTGTTTTAGGCATATCCAACCATACTTATAACTAAATAACTATATATAATCGACTCATATAGCTATATATATTTGGCTCATATATCTCGGTACCTCTAACACGTCTCGAAAAACACAACTTATAATAGATAAAAACATGTCAAGTAGACCTTAGCGTACGCCAAGCCTTAGTCTTGGACCATATCATGGCACATGAGGAAGCCTCAAGCCATTGCGAAGCCAAAGTGGAATTTGTAGAACCATAATTTTAAACTAGCATGATACCCGCGTAATACGGCGGCGGCGAATAATTTCTGATTTAGCAACATATTGTTTTTAAGAATGTAATGGTATTATATTATTCGCATGACTCAATGTTACTAATTAGTTTTTGTTCATCACCAAGTCCATTTTCTTCTATATCTTTTATTTCCATCAACTTTTTATTAATTTTTAATACTATTAATATAAGAAAAGAGATTTTTATTAGTTTCTATTTCCATCATTAAAGAAATGTGTTGTATGACAAAGTGCCTTAGTAGAAGAGTATTTTTAAATAAATAAAAAGTTAAAGTAAATTAGGAAAGAAATTTAAATGTTTAAAATTGGGTGAATAAGATTAATTTGGATAGAATAGAGGGTCAAGATGTAGTCTTGATTGAAATTTAAGAACTCCTAAAATGAAAAAGGAGAAATAAAGTTAAATGGTTTATATAGTAGTATAGATTATGGTGATCTAACGGCAGCCTCCCTACATATATATTATCTATACTAGTTTATTGACCCGCACACGCACGGGTACTTCGGAAGTATATTTGAGATATTAAAATTTTTAATTAAAAATAATGCAATAAATGAATATCAGCGAAAACTTACGTATGTCAGAATTTTTAACGTAAAAAAACTAAAATTTTTAAAACACTTCTTTGTAGACTACATTCGTTGTTTTGTTTGTAGCATTACCACTGTTTTCACAAATCAAAATTTAATCTTCTTTTACTTCTAACACGTGAAAGACTTACCAAACTAAATGAAGATTTAAACGCACAAGTTTAAGAGAAATAAAATATACATAGAGCATTACATGACTAAACATGAAATACAACATAATCAAATAGAGAATCGTTTGATAATTTAATTAATCAAATTAGTCAATCGTATATAATTATTTATTTTTCCTCCCTCACATGTTTTATAAAACTCCCTTAGAATTTTCATCTAGCCCCCATTTAAAATTTTGAGTTTAATTATCCGAATCTTTCTAAAATTTTTTTGAGAATTAAATAATTTTAAAATTGAAGATTATGATTGGTTGATTACGACTCAACTTATAATTATTTTTGAAAAAATCGTAAGCCTTATATATATATAGCCTTATATATATATATATATATATATATATATATATATATATATATATATATATATATATATATATGTGTGTGTGTGTGTGTGTGTGTGTATTTATATTTATATGTTAGTGCAATCAAAAGATTAATATTTAAATATATCTGGTTTTGATTATGCAATTTTAATAATAAAATTAAAATGAAAAACATACATATCCAAGTTATTATGAAAATAATAAGCTTGGAAAAATGACGATATATATATATATATATATTGATGAAAAGATCAAAACATAAAAATATATATATGTGTGTTATAAAAAATGACAAGTGGGTTGAAATAAAAATCACAATATAATTTTTAAATGAATACATTCTAAAATTGTCATTTTTAAAAATAAAAAATGTTCACTTATAAAATTATTTCATACTGCGTCAAATGATATATGTCTATGGAATAAAGCTTATATAACCACTTCCCAACAAATCTAAATAGACATAACTTTATAAATTGGCAAAAGTAAAAATATATATTTTAGAATACAATATAAATATCCTTAAGAGGTATTATTATACTGTGTATTAAATGATTGGGTAGAAGAGAATATTGGAAGATTTGAAAAGTACAATCAAGTACATGAGGTGTCATCCCCTCATGTAACCATGTGCTCAAATTTTTCAAAAGCCGGTTCAAACACACTGTGTAAAGATATTTATTTTGGTATTTATCTATTTTAAAATACCAGTTTAAAAGAGGAAGTTATAAAACATAGAAAATATTTTTAAACGACTCGAGAAGATGGCATCACTGGCCACGGTCGAACCCCATGGTCGATCGTGGGCATCGACCGTCCGGCCAGCAGATGTCCCCACCTTTCCTCTCTCTTCCTCTATAAATATCAACCAACATATTCACAATTTTCACCTTTTGCAACTCCATATTTTCTCTCCCCCATACACATACATACTTTGATCTTTGAATTTCATATATATATATATATATATATATATATATATATATATATATATATATATATATATATATATATATATATATATATACATACACACACATATTTTGAGTGTGTTGATTCTTGAAGTTGTTTTCTTCATTTGTGAGATTCATACAACACTTCAAGATCAAGCAAAAGGGAAGCAAGAAAAATACATTGAGTGAGATATACATATAGTCCATCGATTTTTCTTGTATTGAGAGTTTAGTGTTTAAAAACCATTGTTGGTGTTCTTGAGGAGTGTTGTTGAGAGAAGAACACTTTGAGTGGTTTGGTGGGTTTGACATTCCCCACGTAGTTTGTGAGTTGGTTGTTGTTTAGTTCATGGTGTAGAACTTGGTGGTTCTTCTTGTTGAAGAAGAAGGTGTTCCTCGTGAAGAACAAAGTGGTAAATCTAGTTTGGATCTTTCGTGGTTATCATCTACCCGTAAAGGTGATTGTACTTCGGTGATCTCTTCCGGGCTAAGAGGTATTTTGCACGTGGCGCTAGTGGAATCCTTGACGGAGGTCAAGGCGTGGATTAAGGTTGGAGTTCAATCGAACCACGATAAAATATTGGTGTTATCTCTCTCAACCCTTAACTCTTTCATATCCGCATTTGCATTTGCATATTTATTTTCATAGCATATTTACATTCCTTGCACTTTAAATTCTTGCATTTTATTTCTCATTTCATTTTATTTATTTACTTTCAGTCATTTAAGTTTTTGTCATATTATATATATATATATATATATATATATATATATATATATATATATATATATATATATATATTTATCTCATACAATCATCAAGATTAATATATATATATATATATATATATAATTACTTATAATATATATATATATATAAACTCTTATATATATATATACATATATATATACATATATATATATACATACATATATATATACATATATATATATATATATATATATATATATATATATATACTCTTATATATATATATATATAATATATATATATACTCTTATATATATATATAATATATATATATATATACACATATATATATATACATATATATATATATATAATTTACGAATCTTTACATTTCCGCAGTATATATATATATATATATATATATATATATATATATATATATATATATATATATATATATATATATATATATATATATATATATATATAAGATGCTCGAAATGTAAAGTGCGAAAAGTATATAAATAAATATATATATATATATATATATATATATATATATATATATATATATATATATATATATATATATTTATATATAAGCACTACTACATACATATTTATATACTTTATGCATCTTTACATTTCTGCACATTTATATTCCATTTACATAATTATATTTCAGCATGTAGTAACAAGTGTTTCTCTTTTTTCACATATTTATTTATTTATTGAAATATTCGAAAAATTGGACATAGAAGCTATTCAACCCACTTTCTAGTTTCTACAATTTGTATGAGAGCAAGTTGTTCTCAATTTGCTCAAAGTTTTATTAAATTTATTTCAAACAAAAAATTTTCAAATTTTAAGTTGATCAATGGCCCAAGTAAACTACATGGAGGGTTGTTATATGTCAAGACCACCACTACTTGAAACTGACGGATTTTGCTAATGGAAACAAAGGTTTGAAATTTATGTTCAAGCCAAAGATTGTGATCTATGGAATATTATTAAAAAAGGAGATTTTAACCCTGATGAGGAAAAGACATTAACCACCGAGGATAAATTACAAATAAAGAAATTTTTTGAAGCAAAACTCATTATGTATAATGCATTACCACGAATAGAATTCGAAAGAGTGGTTATGTGTAAAACAGCAAATGAAATTTGGAAAAACCTTATCACAACTCACCAAGGCAATCCTCAAGTTATGGATTGTAAAATTGATTTTTTAGTCCAAAAATATGAAAAAATTTCTATGTCCAAAAATGAAACCATTGAAGAAGGATATACAAAATTTAACAATATTGTAACAAGCTTGTAACAAACATTATGTAAGAAAGTTTCTTAGGGCACTACATCCGAAGTGGAGACCCAAGGTTACGGCCATTGAAGAATTAAAGGAACTAAACGTGTTTAAACTTGATGAACTCATAGGCAACTTGAAAGTCTATGAAATGGTGATAGAAAAAGATAACGAAATCACCAAAATTAAACCTGAAAAAATAAAGTTTCTCGCTCCCAAAGCAAAGCATGTCAAAGAAAGCTCAAGTGATGAAGATGAAAAGGATAAGTCATCACCAAATGAAAAAGATGAAGATGAATTTGCAATCGCAGTTAGAAATCTAAGTAGGTTCTTTAATAGGAAAGGCAAATTTGTAAGGTATCCAAAGAGGGATACAAAAGAGACAGCCCTGGGAAAAGAAAGGAGATCGATTCAAAAGCGAGAAGAAGCAAAGTGTTTGCTTCAAATGTGGCGACCCATCTCACTTCATGTGACATCCGTCACCAAACCCGGTTAGTTACTCAAACCGTATCTTTCGAACCCTAAATTTCGTCATTTGATCACATTAGATATATTTCTAACATCCTTAGAATACCAATTTAGTATTAGAATAACTATATTATAAGTTTAGTTAGATTGATATACTATATAGGTTAGAACTTCATTTAGTTCTTCGGATTAGATTGCCACAATTAACCAATTTATATTGGTTCTAAATAATAATAATAATTATTATTATGATAAAACACAATAATACATATATATATATATATATATATATATATATATAACATTTCGGATTTTATAAAAAAAAAAGAAATTTGAATTTTAAACAAAGATAAGCGATATATATTCAGTTTCCTAAGTTTTAGGGATTAATTTTATCACCTATTTAAATTAAACCTCTTAACCCTAGCCCCCCACACCTTATTTGGCCGATCCCTCCCTCTCTCCCTCTTCTAATTGTCGATCTCCATCTCCCCACTCCCATCTATCGATTTCTTCAAAGCAAGGAACAAGAACACAAAGGAATTAACATTAAGCTTATAGTGTTGGCCATTGGTAAGCAAGGTAAACCTCTAATCCTTCTTATTCTTTTAACTCTTTCTAGTCATCTATTCATCTTCTATTTATTCTTCCCTTGAGTCCTTGAAAACATGGTGAAACCATCAAAGATGTGTCAAAAAACGTTTTCATGAAGGGTTATGAGTTTTGAAGTAGAAAAACCAAATTCTTGATCTTTAAAAATCAAAGTTTTGCAAACTGTTTTCTGGTCAGAGTTTAGGTCCGTGTTTAAGCAGTCATTACCGATTCAATACGTGGGTTTTTATTGCGTTTCTTTGGTCTAAAACGTAGGTATTTGAGTCTAGTTTCATTATATATAATATTTGTAATTTTTGGAGATCATATACTCGGTCAAAATAATTTTACCATGAAGGTATGCAAAACTGCCAGTAGGTTAAGCAGATTTAGAGTCAAAGTTTTAATTTATAAATCCGATCAAAAGTTCTTTTTTTTTATCAAACTTTTTACTGTAGAATATTTGAAGAGTTTAGAATTTTCTATAAAATTTTCATAATTTCTAGGATTCGTTTATTATTTTTATTAAATTTATACATTCTGGTGCGCTTCAACAGTTAACTTTCTGACAGCAGAGCCTTCTCGTATTTTTTTAAAAATAGCTAAACTCAGTGAATTATTCTGGATAAATTATATAAAATTATAGACACACACTACATTCTGTGGTTAAAGTTTGGGAATTTATATCGAACCTTTACTATATTTTAAAAATCTCCAAAATTGGTTATTAGATACAGTAACTTTGAATTGTGGCAGTAGGGTTTACTTTTGGACTACACAAACCTTAGGAGTGCAATAGGTTGAGTAATTACTTATACACATGACTTATATATTTATATCTATTGTAGATCCCGTGTTAAACTTATTGCAAGCTAAGTGTTGTGAAGAACCGAAGGTGAGTTTCGTAGCCCCTTTTCTTATACGTTTTTGGGGGAAAATGACACTCCTTACATGCTTAACATTATTCTCATGCCATGTTAGACTTGTTTGTTCTTCGTAAAACACATTGTTTGCATGCTATCCAACTATGGATTATTGAATCCTAGTTGACAACAATTGAATGCTATATATCCATGGGTTGTGAACCCTAATGGACAACAACTTGTATGCTATGACAATATTTACCCAACCTATGTTCCTGGCCGGCTAAAGTTCGTTGGAGGCAACACATTTGAGCCCTTGGGGTTCGGTTTTATATGCTACAACACAACAACTATCAAGCTGAGATGTTTGTATATGTATTATATTATTTGACCTTGTGATATGCTATGATCCAACCCGAAGCTATGTGCGGTAAATCTTTATTTTCACTAAAACCTGCGAACTCACCAACCTTTGTGTTGACGTTTTGAGTGTTTATTTTCAGGTAACACCAATAATGCAAACTAAGGATGCCTAGGGAATGCTAGACATCCTAGGATGCCTAGGGAACTCACCAACCTTTGTGTTGACGTTTAGAATGACTAAGACTCTATCAAGACTTAAAACGGTTATTTCATTTTATTAAACTTTGTTTATGGATTTACTCTTGGTTTTCGGGCTTGCATGCTCTGTATTACCTACCCCGGGTTGTGGGGTTTACTTCCGCATATTTCTTTTACAATTTTTATTTTTTTGTCGTGAATATCGACCTTACACGGCACAAGTCCTTTCTTGTGTCGGGAAACGTCGTGACACGTTGACGTGTTTGCAATTTAGTATTTCTCTATTGTCATATCAATGTGTTATGACGATTCCTTTCCGTTACACTTCGCGTTTCCGCCTTGGCGGGGTGTGACAGATTGGTATGAGAGCCAGGTTTTAGAGAATTAGGTGGATTGACCTAGACTATAACCTAAGTACCACATGTAGTTGCATTATAGGAACTATGTGTGCATTTATAATTGTTTGGCACTTTCGAGGTTTTAACTGCAACATGACCAACAGCTCAAAGATGTCAAACAAAGATGTCAACCCATGCATCATCACCCCATGTGCCAGACCGCTAACAAAATTGTATCGAGTAAAAGGTAACGGGCCCCTCACTAAGGTAACCGCCCGTAAGAGTGTAGGGCAGATCCCAAGGACCATCCCCACGAAAGAACCATCCGACCAATGGTCCACCAATCAGCCGCCAAAGGAAGAATCCTCTGAAGAGGAACCATTTGAGGAAGAGCCTTTCGAAGAAGAACCATCCGAGGAAGAGCCCTCCGAGGAAGGGCCCTCTGAGGAAGAACCGATTGAAATATCAAGTGATGACTCAAGTGAAGATGAATTCGATTCGGATCTCGAGTCCGACGCTCAGAGCTAAATTAGTCTCTAGATGCGCTAATCTATCTATCTTATCACCACTACTAGAACATTCTCTTATTTCATTTTGACGTATTGTTTCTATTTAAGCAGCAACTTATAAATAAAGTGGTGTTTTCTTTCTTCTATCTTAATGCAATATTCAATATGAAAACTTGTATGTGCTACTTGTACTTCTGAACTCATCACAACAACTATCGCTTCGAATTACAACACTACGACAAACTATTACACGTGAAAACTTTATATGACTACTTGCTTTTGCTGATACATGTATTAGAAGTTATTTTAGGAAAAGGGAAGGATTGAATGAATATTCACAATTACTATGCATGAGCAAAATATATAGACTTAGAATTTTTAATCTAGCTTTATTGCATGTTCTTGTTTGATTGTTGCCTTAGAGTAAGATTAACTATTCGAAGGACTATGTATTTTAGTATCATGCACAGTAGGATATTCATGAGGGTCTGGACCGATAGGATAGGGTAGTTCCTTGTACAAGTGGAACATCATGGTTAGTAAAATCTTATGAGTAGCTGTGATAAGCATGGATGCATAGCGTCTGGCCAACGCCATGCACACATGCCTATCACAAGGACTCATGAGGTAGTACGAAACATTGTGTGAAGCAAGTTGCGGACTAGGAATTTTAGGAAGCATGCGACACATCAACACGTCTTCACACTACAAGACCTTATAAACTTATGCTAAGGCTAATGTAACTAACATCTGATGTTTATGTAACTTATCAACTCACTCTTTGTATAGAACATGCCGCCAAGAAGGTCGAACCGTCCAAATGAGCGCGGTCGGGGTCGCGGTCGCAGAAATGGCGCGGGGGAAGACGAAGCCGCGGACCCTGACATTGCTGCAATGATCGCCGAGCAATTACAAGCGCTCATCCCTACAATTGTGACTCAAGTCAGCAACAGCATGAACCAGCACAACAATAACAACGGAGGGGGAAGTAATAACAACCACGGAGATGGTGGTAATGACAATGGGTATAACGACGAGGGCAACAACAACAGGGGTACTGGCTGTTCGTACAAGAATTTTTGGCTTGTAAGCCGAGAGAATTCGATGGTAAAGGGGGTGCTTTGTCCTTTACCCGATGGGTTGAAAAGATGGAGTCCGTCATGGACATCAGTAATTGTGCGGAGCATAAGAAAGTGATGTACGCTGCAGGATCCCTGGTTAACAAAGCCCTGACATGGTGGAATACCCAGATTCAGGCTAGGGGAAGACCAGCTGCTGTAGGTATGACTTGGAATGAGTTTAAAGCACTGATGGAAGAGGAATTCTGTTCTAGTACTGAGCTTCAGAGACTGGATGATGAGCTATGGAATCATAAGATGGTAGGTGCAAACCACGCTACTTATACTGATCGATTTCATGAGTTGGCCAAATTGGTCCCAAGACTAGTTACACCGGAGTCCAAACGAATCGAACGGTACATCGCAAGGCTTGTACATCGCAAGGCTTGTACCTCAGATCCGAGCAATGGTTAAGGCGACTGAACCGCCAACAATTCAGAGTGCTATACTGAAGGCAGGGGTGCTAACCGAAGAAATGGTTAAGAATGGAACTTTGAGCAGGGGTGTAGATAAGAGGAAGGACGAAGGAGAAACAAGTAGACAAGGAAACTTTAAAAACGACAACAAACGACCCAAAGTGGCAGCTGGTTATGTGGTAGCGAATCCAGTAAGAAAGGAGTATTCAGGTACAGCACCAAAATGCACTGCTTGCAACTATCATCACCTTCAGCACATGCCGTGCCGACAGTGCACGACGTGCGATCGTTTTGGGCATTATGCGAGGGACTGTAGGACTGGTGGAAGAATGGTAGACACCGTTAAATACTGCGAACCTAGTGGGCAATCGGGGTACCTGTTATGAATGTGGGAGTACCGACCATTACCGGAACACATGCCCGCGACTTAACCGAACACCTGCTGCGGGAGGTAATAGACCAAATCCACCCTTAGCACTGGAAGGAAATCGGAACCCAGGAAATCAAGGCAACCAAGCCTGTGGGAGGGTTTTTGCTGTAGGAGTGAATGAAGCTCGTCAAGATCCCAACATCGTTACTGGTACATTTTCTTTAAATAACTTCTATGCTACTGTACTTTTCGATTCTGGTGCCGATTACAGTTTTGTCACTACTGATTTTGTAACTTTTTCGGGTTTGGAACCTAGAGAGTTAGACACTACTTACTTGATAGAAATAGCTTATGGGGAAACAGTAGAGATTAATAAGGTTGTTCGGGAGTGCACTCTAGAATTAGAGGGTGTCACTTTCAGTATAGATCTAATACCTTTCGGGCGTGGGAGTTTTGATGTAATTGTGGGTATGGATTGGCTTTCGAAATTTAAGGCTGAGATCATTTGTCACGAAAAGGTAGTACGGATTCCTTTGCCGTGTGGCAAGGTAACTTCTAGTTTCTGGAGAACGGCCGGAAGGAGTCACAAAATGACTGTTGAGCACCAAAGCCAAGGAAAGAAAACTCGAAGATATTCCTGTAGTACAACATTTTCCGGAAGTGTTTCCTGAGGATTTGTCTGGATTACCCCTGTCCGACAAGTGGAATTCACCATTGATTTGATACCGGGAGCTACTCCGGTAGCAAGTGCACCATACCGGTTGGCACCATCGGAGATGCAAGAGTTATCCAGTCAGCTGCAGGAATTACAAGACAAGGGTTTCATCTGGCCTAGTCAGTCCCCTTGGGGAGCACCCGTTCTTTTCGTTAAGAAGAAGGATGGATCTTTCCGTATGTGCATCGACTATCGTGAACTGAACAAGTTAACCATCAAGAACCACTACCCTCTTCCGAGAATAGATGATCTGTTCGATCAGTTGCAAGGTTCACGTTATTTCTCCAAGATAGATCTCCGATCCGGCTATCATCAACTCAGGGTACGGGAAATGGATATCCCAAAAACCGCGTTCAGGACACGTTATGGGCATTTCGAGTTTATGGTTATGCCTTTCGGTCTAACAAATGCACCGGCAGTATTTATGGATCTAATGAATCGTGTCTGCAAGCCGTTCTTGGATAAGTTTGTCATCGTCTTTATTGACGATATCCTAATCTACTCTAAGTCTAAAGAGGATCATGAGGAGCATTTGAGGTCAATTTTGGGATTGCTAAGGAAGGAGAATTTATTCGCTAAGCTCTCGAAGTGCGACTTTTGGCTCAAAGAGGTACACTTTCTCGGTCATGTGATCAACGATAAGGGGATACATGTCGATCCTAGCAAAATCGAGTCCATTAATCTTTGGAAAGCTCCTTCGACACCATCCGAAATCCGTTCGTTTCTAGGTTTGGCTGGTTATTACAGACGGTTCATCGAGGGTTTCGCAAAAATTGCAAAACCACTCACACTGCTGACGGAAAAAGAGAAGAAGTTTGACTGGAAGGAGGAGCAGGAAGAAGCATTTCAAACTCTTAAAGAAAATTGTGCAACGCCCCAATTTTGACTCTCCCTGACGGACCTGATGATTTTGTGGTTTATTGTGACGCTTCCCATCAAAGTTTGGGCTGTGTGCTAATGCAGAGAGGGAAGGTAATTGCATGTGCGTCCCGACAGTTAAAAATTCACGAAAGAAACTATACCACCCGTGATTTAGAACTCGGAGCCGTGGTCTTTGTGCTTAAGAGTTGGAGGCATTATTTGTACGGGACAAAAAGTGTTATCTACACCGACCATAAAATTTTGCAACACATATTTGATCAGAAAGAATTGAACATGAGGCAGAGACGTTGGGTTGAGCTTTTCAGCGATTACGATTGCGAGGTTCGCTACCACCCAGGAAAGGCGAATGTGGTGGCCGACGCCTTAAGTAGGAAGGAAAGGGTCAAACCAAGACGGATCAGGGCTATGATCCTAACGATTCAATCGAGTATTAAGGATAAAATAATAGAGGCTCAGAAGGAGGCTGGCGGGGATATGAACGCCCCATATGAGATGTTGCGAGGGTTGGATAAACAAATGGAGAAGAAGGAAGACGGTGGATTGTACTTTGTGGAGCGAATTTGGGTCCCGCAAGTGAAAGGCCTAAGAACACTAAAAATGGATGAAGCCCACACAACAAGGTATTACGTCCACCCTAGCGCAGATAAAATGTACCATGATCTCAGGGATTTGTATTGGTGGCCCGGAATGAAGAAGGATATAGCCATCAATGTTGGTAAATGTCTAACCTGTTCAAAAGTTAAAGCTGAACACCAAAGACCTTCGGGTTTATTACAAAAGCCGGAGATTCCCGAATAGTAATGGGAAAACATAACCATGGATTTCATCACGAAATTGCCCAGGACCAGCAGTGGGCACGATTCTATTTGGGTGATCGTGGATAGGATGACCAAATCAGCTCACTTCTTAGCTATCCGTGAAGATTTCAAGATGGATAAACTAGCTAGAATTTATATCAAGGAGGTGGTAACTAGACACGGAGTCCCAGTGTCCATTATATCTGATCGAGATAGTCGGTTCACTTCAAGATTTTGGCAAACACTTCAGAAGGCCTTGGGTACGAGGTTAGACATGAGCACGGCATACCATCCTCACTGATGGTCAAAGTGAGCGAACAATTCAAACCTTGGAAGACATGCTTAGGGCATGTGTTATCGATTTCGGGGGAAACTGGGATGTGCATCTACCGCTGATCGAATTTTCATACAACATCAGTTACCATACGAGAATTAAATGTGCGCCGTTTGAGGCACTGTATGGACGCAAGTGTCGGTCTCTAGTAGCTTGGGCCAAAGTGGGAGAAAGTCAAATGATTGGACCAGAGATCATACAAGAAACAACTGATAAGATCATCCAGATCAAAGAAAGACTCAAGACCGCAAGAGATCGACAGAAGAGCTACGCCGATAATCGGCGGAAACCATTAGAGTTTGAAGTTGGCAACCGTGTGCTATTAAAAGTATCTCCGTAGAAGGGTGTGGTGCGTTTCGGGGTAAAAGGGAAACTGGCACCGAGATATGTGGAACCCTTCGAGATTATTGAGCGGGTAGGTCCAGTAGCTTATCGGTTAAAGCTACCACAAGAGCTTAGTGGGGTACACGATACGTTTCACGTATCGAATTTGAGAAAGTGTTTATCGGATGAGAACTTACAAGTGCCGCTTAACGAAATCAAAGTAGACAACACCCTCCATTTTGTGGAGGATCCTATGGAAATCTTGG
The DNA here is from genome assembly GCA_947179395.2 of Pulicaria dysenterica. NCBI lineage: Eukaryota > Viridiplantae > Streptophyta > Magnoliopsida > Asterales > Asteraceae > Pulicaria > Pulicaria dysenterica. The sequence goes on from OX359291.1 coordinate 12,721,840, forward strand.
ATCGGGAAGTCAAGAGATTAAAAAGGAGTAAGATCCCGTTGGTCAAGGTGCGATGGAACTCCAAGAGGGGACCCGAGTTTACTTGGGAACGGGAAGACCACATGCAATCCAAATATCCTCATTTGTTCGAACGCTAAACGCCTTATAACAGTTAAAGCTGAATTTCGGGACGAAATTCTCTCAAGTGGGGGATACTGTGACATCCGTCACCAAACCCGGTTAGTTACTCAAACCGTATCTTTCGAACCCTAAATTTCGTCATTTGATCACATTAGATATATTTCTAACATCCTTAGAATACCAATTTAGTATTAGAATAACTATATTATAAGTTTAGTTAGATTGATATACTATATAGGTTAGAACTTCATTTAGTTCTTCGGATTAGATAGCCACAATTCACCAATTTATATTGGTTCTAAATAATAATAATAATAATAATAATAATTATGATAAAACACAATAATACATATATATATATATATATTTATATATATATATATAATTTCGGATTTTATAAAAAAAAAAGAAATTTGAATTTTAAACAAAGATAAGCGATATATATTCAGTTTCCTAAGTTTTAGGGATTAATTTTATCACCTATTTAAATTAAACCTCTTAACCCTAGCCCCCCACACCTTATTTGGCCGATCCCTCCCTCTCTCCCTCTTCTAATTGTCGATCTCCATCTCCCCACTCCCATCTATCGATTTCTTCAAAGCAAGGAACAAGAACACAAAGGAATTAACATTAAGCTTATAGTGTTGGCCATTGGTAAGCAAGGTAAACCTCTAATCCTTCTTATTCTTTTAACTCTTTCTAGTCATCTATTCATCTTCTATTTATTCTTCCCTTGAGTCCTTGAAAACATGGTGAAACCATCAAAGATGTGTCAAAAAACGTTTTCATGAAGGGTTATGAGTTTTGAAGTAGAAAAACCAAATTCTTGATCTTTAAAAATCAAAGTTTTGCAAACTGTTTTCTGGTCAGAGTTTAGGTCCGTGTTTAAGCAGTCATTACCGATTCAATACGTGGGTTTTTATTGCGTTTCTTTGGTCTAAAACGTAGGTATTTGAGTCTAGTTTCATTATATATAATATTTGTAATTTTTGGAGATCATATACTCGGTCAAAATAATTTTACCATGAAGGTATGCAAAACTGCCAGTAGGTTAAGCAGATTTAGAGTCAAAGTTTTAATTTATAAATCCGATCAAAAGTTCTTTTTTTTTATCAAACTTTTTACTGTAGAATATTTGAAGAGTTTAGAATTTTCTATAAAATTTTCATAATTTCTAGGATTCGTTTATTATTTTTATTAAATTTATACATTCTGGTGCGCTTCAACAGTTAACTTTCTGACAGCAGAGCCTTCTCGTATTTTTTTAAAAATAGCTAAACTCAGTGAATTATTCTGGATAAATTATATAAAATTATAGACACACACTACATTCTGTGGTTAAAGTTTGGGAATTTATATCGAACCTTTACTATATTTTAAAAATCTCCAAAATTGGTTATTAGATACAGTAACTTTGAATTGTGGCAGTAGGGTTTACTTTTGGACTACACAAACCTTAGGAGTGCAATAGGTTGAGTAATTACTTATACACATGACTTATATATTTATATCTATTGTAGATCCCGTGTTAAACTTATTGCAAGCTAAGTGTTGTGAAGAACCGAAGGTGAGTTTCGTAGCCCCTTTTCTTATACGTTTTTGGGGGAAAATGACACTCCTTACATGCTTAACATTATTCTCATGCCATGTTAGACTTGTTTGTTCTTCGTAAAACACATTGTTTGCATGCTATCCAACTATGGATTATTGAATCCTAGTTGACAACAATTGAATGCTATATATCCATGGGTTGTGAACCCTAATGGACAACAACTTGTATGCTATGACAATATTTACCCAACCTATGTTCCCGGCCGGCTAAAGTTCGTTGGAGGCAACACATTTGAGCCCTTGGGGTTCGGTTTTATATGCTACAACACAACAACTATCAAGCTGAGATGTTTGTATATGTATTATATTATTTGACCTTGTGATATGCTATGATCCAACTCGAAGCTATGTGCGGTAAATCTTTTATTTTCACTAAAACCTGCGAACTCACCAACCTTTGTGTTGACGTTTTGAGTGTTCATTTTCAGGTAACACCAATAATGCAAACTAAGGATGCCTAGGGAATGCTAGACGGGCCTTAGAATGACTAAGACTCTATCAAGACTTAAAACGATTATTTCATTTTATTAAACTTTGTTTATGGATTTACTCTTGGTTTTCGGGCTTGCATGCTCTGTATTACCTGCCCCGGGTTGTGGGGTTTACTTCCGCATATTTCTTTTACAATTTTTATTTTTTTGTCGTGAATATCGACCTTACACGGCACAAGTCCTTTCTTGTCTCGGGAAACGTCGTGACACGTTGACGTGTTTGCAATTTAGTATTTCTCTATTGTCATATCAATGTGTTATGACGATTCCTTTCCGTTACACTTCGCGTTTCCGCCTTGGCGGGGTGTGACACTTCATGAACGAATGTCCTGAAAACAACAAAAAGAACGAACACCACAAAGCCTTTTGTTAGTGGTGCGTGGAGCGAAAGTGAAGAAGAACCGAGCAAAGAAGAAGAAGTTTGTCTTATGGCAAAAGATACAAAAGAGGTACATTCTAATTCATCATTTAATAGTGATATATCATTTGAAAATGATATAGAAAAAGAATATTGTAAATGTGGGAAGTTGCTCATAAAAGCAACTGATAAGATAGAACTGTTAAATGAGATCATATCCAAGATCACACTTGAAAAGGATACTACAATATGTGAAAATGATTTACTAAAAGACCTGATCATGGATTTGAAACATCAAAATGCCACTCTCCTCAAAGAAAATGAGATTTTGAAAACTCATAAGTGTAAAAATGATTTTAATGAAACAAAGCAAAAATTTGAGAAAAGTAGTTCAATGTTGAACGAAATGTTGAATGCCCAAAAGCATTCAAATGATCAATCGAGGCTTAGATTTGATCAAAATGAAAACAGTTCACCACTTGATCCCAACAAGAAAATCATCTTTGTAAAAGAAAAAGGAAAAGGACCTGCTATCAAACCTCCACGGTCGACCGTACCCACCTTCCCTGCAACCGTAGGAAAGGTTACCAAGGCTGCTGACCGCGACCATGGTCGACCACGGTCGACCGTGAAACCTAGCAGTAGGACAAAACCATTTAAAAATATCTCATAGCCCAGTACATCCCAAACAGTTAAAACACTCACACCCCACTTCATTCTAGTTGCAACTCCTCAACAAATAAGCCATTCTATGAACCTAGAAGAGATGGCTTATGATACATCAACCCAACAAAACCATCCACCTCTCACTACAAACAGGAACCAATATGACTAAAAAAAATTATAACTGGAACTATAACACTCGACCCAATAGGAAACCCCATTACACTAATTATAATAACCATATTAATAGGTACACGATAAATCACTTGGACCAAAGTAGAACTTACCACTATGACCAAAGAGGGGTAAGTAACCATCAATCTCAAAATAGGAGGAACTTGCCTACAAGACTGAACTGGAACCACCCTTTTCAACCACAATTTAGGACTCACTAATATGGACAACACTTTGGACCATACATATGGAATAGGATAGGATATTTTGATGCTAACAATCCTGGACCCATGAGATATTGGGTACCAAATTTATCAAATGTTTAAATTATTAGGTAGCTTTAAGTGGACATCTGCATTCACACGAATGGATACTTGATAGCGGATGCTCCAAGCACATGACGGGCAACAAGGATCCTTTCTCTACCTACAAGGAATATGATGGAGGTCATGTCATATTCGGAAGTAATTTAAAAGGAAAAATCATTGGTAAAGGTACCATTTCTTTAGATCGGATTACCTTTAAAAATGTCAATCATGTTGACAACTTGAGTTTCAATCTTATTAGTGTGGGTCAATTGTGACAATGATCTAGATGTCACCTTCACAAAAACACAAATGTGTTGTCACTAAATATGATAAAAATATAATTAAGGGAAAAATAAGAAGTGGATTATATACATGTAGACTAAATGACAATCCATCCATCCAAGTATGTCTTATTACTCTAAATGATGATTATACATTAGGGCATAGAAGGTTAGGACATACAAATATGAGGCTAATTCAATATATTAGTAACCAAGAGCTCGTAAATGATTTACCTAAATTAAAGTTTGACAAACATTTTTGTGATGCATGCAAAGTAGGAAAACAAGTTCATGCTTCTCATCAACCTAAGAATATAATTTCAACAAAGAAAACACTTGAACTTCTACACATGGATTTATTTGGTCCATCTTCAATACAAAGCTATGGTGGAAACTTCTATACACTTGTTATTGTAGATGATTTTTCAAGATATACCTGGACTTTATTTTTGAAAACAAAAACTAAAGCTTTTGAAAAATTCAAAATACTAAGAAATCAAATTCAAAATCAACAAGGTCATTTGATCTTATCTATTCAAACAGATCATGGAAAAGAATCTGATAATGATTTTCAATTTGGAATATTTTGTGACAAACATGGAATTACTCATAACTTCTCGGCTCCTAGAACTCCTCAATCAAATGGGGTAGTGGAAAGGAAAAACCGAACAATTCAAGAAATGAGTAGAACCAATGTTGAACGAACAATCCATTCTTCAAAAATTTTGGTGTGATGCCGTTGCAACATCCACATATATTCTAAACCGGGTCTTGATTAGATCATTTGTGAACAAAACTCCTTATGAAATTTATAAGGGTAGAAAACCTACTCTTAAACACTTTAAAGTAATTGGAAGCAAATGTTACATCACTCACACCAAGGATAATTTAGACCATTCTGGGTCAAATGTTTTTGAAGGTACTTTTCTTGGATATTTATGTACCAACAAGACATATAGAGTTTTGAACAAATACACCATGGCTATTGAAGAATCATTAAATGTTACATTTGATGAGACCCCTCTAAATAAGTCTACACCTCTCATTGGTGATGATCTTAATGAACAAGAACAATATGTGGTTCAATTAAACAAAGTAAATGATGACATACAATTAGGTAAAGATGATTGTCAATCTACTCCAATCAAAGAGACATATATTTCAACTTCTAATACAAAGGAGATGAAAGATCATCCGATAAATCAAGTCATTAGAAACATTGGTGAACGAACTACCTAATCTAAAGTTCACCAATATAACAAGTAATTTTGTATGAATATGATATGTGATTTTGTGTAATACGTGTTAAATAATCAATTAAACTAAGAATGATAAACAAAATACAAAGATTTGGCAAAATTTTGGTTGTGCTGACTGCGACCGTGGTCGACCACGGTCGACCGTGGGCAGAAGAGAAAATTGCCTTATCTTTGTTAAAATTCAAATTTTCAAAATTCAAATTCAATACCCCACCATAAATGCTATATTCTGAAATTAAATCTGAGATTCCTTTTTATCTTCCCAAAAATCTCTTTTTCCTTTAACTCCCATCAATATCATTAATTCAAATAACTCAAAAATTCAATTCTCATCTTTAAACCCCATCCACTCAATTCAAACCTCACAACTCTTTCAAAGATTCACCATCATTCTCTCCCACATTCTCTCAAACTTCATCTTGTCCATTGCTCCGACAAAGATTCCGGCGACTCTTCAAGGATTCCGGCGAAGGCTTTTCGAGACAATCTACACACCATTCTTCATCTCCTTCATTACACATCTTACTAAGGTAGTTCTTATCATTTCTTCTTCTAAAATCTTAAGTTATTAAACAAAAACTTAACCTAAACGGATAACATTACGGTCAACACCTTACGGTCGACCGTAAGAAATCCATCACCACGATTGCATGATTTTAAAAAAAAAAATTACATATGCATGCAATCATTGTGTCAAACACAAAACAATAACATCTTAAAAACTTCTTCTATTTTCTTTTCTTTATCCATGGGAAGATCAAAGGGAAAGGAAGTTGCCGAATCATCCGAAAACCCTACGAGAAACCCATCTAGATCAAGACCAACTACTCAAACCCAAGACCAAAGTAATAATCCAAATGCACCTCATGTCACCCTTAGTAAAACACCTAGGATACTAGCCAAGAACCGTCCCCTTGTAGCTAACAGACCCATAACCTACGGAAGAACCGTATGTGTGGGAGATTTTGAACAATAAGAGGTTGGACACGTGTTCAACAATCTTGGATGGAATGTGTTTCTCTACCACGAAGTGGTTGTTCATCCCTAACACATAAGAGAGTTTTATGCCGGTTTTAAGTTTGATGAGTCCACCACGATGATACAACTAAATATGTATCAATCACAATGGACTTGGCGTCTTGCCGAATTTGGTGACCTCCTTCAATTACCCACTAGTGGTCTACGGTTTTATTCCGACATTCATAGTCTCACCTATGTTTCCCACCTCGAAGATGACTACATCACTCCCAAAAGAGTGATTGATACAATGTCTTCCCGAAACATCTAGAAACATTACCTAACTCATAGGTGCTCAACTCACTCCACAATGTCAAGTGTGGGCCAAATAATTAGCCATAATGTCTACTCAAAGGCTGGAAATCACAATGATATTCAAGCCGTTGTTGCTCTCCTCATGTATTGCCTTAAGGTAAACCAACCCGTAGACATGGCTTATTTTGTGGCCAAAAGGATGAGTGGTCTAGCCTCCCATAACAAAAGATCTCTTCCCTACGGAACCTTGCTTGTCCATCTATTCCAATACCTTGATCTTCACCCGGTTGACGGATTTCCCAACAAAGAACAACAAATCGACACCCAAACTCTCATCAAAATGGGTCATTTGGGTACAATGAGAGGGTCAAAATCAAAGAGAGCAAGGAGGGACGAGGAGGAAGAAGATGAGGTAGGTGAGGAAGAGGAGGTGTCAAACATTGGCGGGACATCAAGGCGGACGAGCTATGCATCAAGGGATGACCTTGAAGAAATGAAAAATATGATGAAGGAGAACACTAATGCCTTGAAGGAAAACACATCTATGTTGAACAAACTATTCAACTTCCTCCAAGACAAGTTTGGTTGCGGTAGAACTTCATCTACCCAAGTTGCTCGATCTATGTCTCGTCCATCTAGATCTACTTAAATTGCTACTATTCGTTACCCAATGTGGCCTTTGAACTATTTTATCTTATGTTTGTGTGTGGCATTTCATGTTGGATCCCTTTAACTATCCTTTAAGCTTTCAACAAAGTAATGTAGGAGTTTGTGTGCTTATTTGAATATGTCTCTTATATGCTAATATCTGAAAAATAGGCAAAAATTAGAACAGGGGTGTCCGCGGTCGACCACGACTGCACAGACTGCAACCGTGGAAATTTCAGGCATTCTGCTGGCCGCAACCACGGCTGACCACGGTCGACCGTGGTCTCCCAGTTTCGCAACAATCTGATTTTTGCTACTTTTTGCCATTATGTTGTCTTCCATGCTAATTGTTTATTATATTTTTCAAATTTAAACATATGACATGTGTACTAATCCAATGTGCCATAATAAATTCAAATTTAGATAATATAAAACACTTGGATGGATATAAAATCAAATGGTCGTATACATGCACTATGTCACTTCCTTCCTATATCAATATTTTGGATACTTTTAAAACTCAACAAACTCATGGTTGTATACCAAATCTATCAAAACACATTTTACTAACCCAATCTATATAGATTGGAAAATTTGTGTTTTGTTGTTATAAGATTATTAACAGGTACAAACAAGTGAATGATACCATGCAAGATAAACGTCAACAACAACTCTACACACTTTAAGTGAGGGGGTAATATCCATTGAGGGGGAGGAATACTCTCATGAACAATTATTAAGGGGAAGTTACTAAATTTGTATCAAAAAATAAAATAAATTTATTCAAAATTTATTGTGACTACAAAATAAGGAGTAGTCAAGTTTGTTAAATTGAGGGGGAGTTAATTTTGTTAAAATGAGGGGGAGTTAACTTCGTTAAAATAAAGGGAGATTTAATTCCATTAAAATAAGGGGGAGCTTATTATGATTGGAGGGATAAGGTGGCTAGCATCACAAGAAACGGAAACAGGATCCGGTTTCTAACTTTGCAATCATCTTTACTACTAACCCCTATATTCTCTTTTCAAAATTTGAAAACTTTTTCTTGAGCAAATCTTAGTGTAATCAAGTAAAACTTAAGGGGAAACTTCACTTAGAAGATACCAAAAGGGCACACACCTTTTTGATGATACCAAAAGGGGAGAAGAATGCAAGTGAAGACTCAAGAAAAGGGGATACATATTTTTTTAAGATCAAGAAGATTTGATGATAAAGCGTCATTTGGAAGAATAAAAAAAGAAGACACAAGCTCATCATCAAAGGTCAACTTCTTGAATCTCACACTTATTATTTTGGGCAAATTGCGCGAAAATACAACAAAGTATATCGAAATTGCCATTGTATACAACCAACTTTATTTTCTACCTAAAAATACAACTTTCTTTTATTTTTCATTCATTGTATACAACCGGTTACCTTCTAATCAGGTAGCCGGTTATTTCTTTTAATTTAATTTTTTTTAATTAAGATATTCATATGTTCTTGATGTTCTTGAGTCATCTTCAAAGCTTCATATGATTTTTCATAACTTAACTAAAAAGCAAACCAAAAGACAAAAGCAAACAAATCAAACCAAACACAAGATGAAGCTTGTTAAACATTTTGAACCATAACTTCATGAATTGCAAGGAAAATTCTAAACAATCAAGACTTCTAAGAATCTCAAAGTTAAACAACCAAGTAAAAACTAGATCTGTCAATGAAACATAATGGCACCAAGATGAAGCTGAAACATGAAAACTAGATGAATATCAAACAAACCTGATGTAGAAAACCCTAAATCTAGCAAATGAACCATGAAACCCAGATCTGCAAATGAACCGTGATGGCACCACCGCCGTCGACTTCAACCTACAACCGCCGTCGCCTTCAACCCGCCACCACTGCAGTTGAAAACCCTAAATTGCCTTCAACCTACGACCGCCGTCGCCTTCAACCCGCCACCACTGCTGTTAAAAACCCTAAATTGCCTTCAACCTACCACCGCTGTCGTCTTCAACCCGCCACCATTGCTGTTGAAAACCCTAAATTGCCTTCGGATCCACCACCGTTGACGTCAATAATCACCACCACTGATGTCTACATCGCCGCCTTCGCCTTCAAATCTGAAACTCCCCACCGCCGTCGCCTTCAAATCTGAAACTCACCATCACCGCCGATTTCAGATATGAAACTCACCACCGTCGTCTTCAGATCGGAAACTTACCACCATCGTCGCCTTGAAACTCACCACCACCGTCGGCCTCAAAATCTACCACCCTTGGAGAGAGCTCTGCAAATTTACGGGTTTTTTTTCCAGATCTGGTCCTCTTCAAACAACTGCCGCCATTCGCAAATTTATGGGTTCTTTCTAGATCTGGTCCTTTTTGTTTGAATTTGAAAGAATCATCCATTAGGAGTTGGTTTTGTTTGAATCTGAAACACCCATTCATTAGGTCTTTTGTTTTAATCTAAAAGAAGCATTCAAATTGAAGAACAATAGTTATTTTTTAATTACATTAATTTTAAAATAAAAAAATAAGGAAAAAACCGGTTGGTAACCTGATATCACAGGTTAATTGCATACAATGAATCAAAAGTACAAGTTGTTTGTATTTTTAGGTAGAAAGTAAAGTTGGTTGTATACAATGGCAATTTCGATATACTTTATTGTATTTTCGCGCAATTTGCCCTTTTTCCATAACATATTATGGAATTATTATCTTAGATTAAATTAAAATTGTCATCATAAAAAAGGGGGAGATTGTTAGTGCAATCAAAAGATTAATATTTAAATATATCTGGTTTTGATGATGCAATTTTAATTATAAAATTAAAATGAAAAACATACATATCCAAGTTAATATGAAAATAATAAGTTTGGAAAGATGATATATATATATATATATATATATATTGATGAAAAGATCAAAACATAAAAATATATATCTGTGTGTTATAAAAACTGACAAGTGGGTTGAAATAAAAATGACAATATAATTTTTAAATGAATACATTCTAAATTTGTCATTTTTATAAACATAAAATCTCCACTTATAAAATTATTCCATACTACGTCAAATGATATCTGGAATAAAGCTTTTATAACCACTTGCCAACAAATCTAAATAGACATAACTTTATAAAATGGCAAAAGTGAAATATGTATTTTAGAATACAAGATAAATATCCTTAAGAGGTATTATTATACTGTGTATTAAATGATTTGGTAGAAGAGAATATTGGAAGATTTGGAAAGTACAATCAAGTACATCAAGTGTCATCCCCTCATTTAACCATGTGCTTAAATCTTTCAAAAGCCAGTCCAGACACACATTGTAAAGATATTTATTTTGGTATTTATTTATTCTAAAATACCAGTTTAAAAGAGGAAGTCGTAAAACATAGAAAATATTTTTAAACGACTCGAGAAGGTGGCATCACTGGCCACGGTCGACCGTGGGCATCGACCGTCCGGCCAACAGATGTCCCCACCTCTCCTCTCTCTTCCTCTATAAATATCAACCCACATATTCACAATTTTCACTTTTTTCAACTCCAGATTTTCTCTCCTCCATACACACACATACTTTGATTTTTCAATTTCATATATATACATTTTGAGTGTGTTGATTCTTGAAGTTGTTTTCTTCATTTGTGAGATTCATACAACACTTCAAGATCAAGCAAAAGGGAAGCAAGAAAAATACATTGAGTGAGATATACATATAGTCCATTGATTTTTCTTGTATTGAGAGTTTAGTGTTTAAAAACCATTGTTGGTGTTCTTGAGGAGTGTTGTTGAGAGAAGAACACTTTGAGAGTTTTGGTGAGTTTGACTATTCCCCACATAGTTTGTGAGTTGGTTGTTGTTTAGTTCATGGTGTAGAACTTGGTGGTTCTTCTTGTTGGAGAAGAAGGTGTTCTTGGTGAAGAACAAAGTGGTAAATCTAGTTTAGATCTTTGGTGGTTATCATCTACCCGTAAAGGTGATTGTACTTCGATGATCTCTTCCGGGCTAAGAGGTATTTTGCACGTGGTGCTAGTGGAATCCTTGACGGAGGTCAACCGAACCACGATAAAATATTGGTGTTATCTCTCTCAGCCCTTAACTCTTTCATATCCGCATTTGCATTTGCATATTTATTTTCATAGCATATTTACATTCCTTGCACTTTAAATTCTTGCATATTATTTCTCATTTCATTTTATTTATTTACTTTCAGTCATTTAAATTTCTGTCATATTATATATATTAATATATATATTTATTTGGTATAATCATCAAGGTTAATATATATATACATATATATAATTAATTATAATATATATATATATATATATATATATATATATATATATATATATATATATATATACATACATACATACATACATACATATATGGTACATCAATAGTATATTCAAAAGTGAAGAAATACTTATATACTACACAATTATAAGTTATCTCATAAATATAATTATTAATTTATTATTGAGACAATATTTATATTAGAATAATTAGCAAATATTTCCGTAGATTTGATAAGAGTTTTTAAAAACAATTATCATTATTGTTTTATTTAGTTTTATGTGTATTGTTGATTTTAATATTTATTTAATCATATTAGGATGAGAACTTTTAAAATTTTGAAAACAATTATCAAAACTTTTCGTTGATTTGATTTATAATTTGAATTGGATTTTAATAACGTTTTTTTACGATTGTTAAATGTTTAATTGTTTGTAAGCTTTTTGAAATTTATCATTGATTTATTAAGAGTTATCTTTATCTAATTCACATTAGTTTGACTTTAAAAAGTAAAAATCAAAGTTTTAGAATTAAAGAAATTAACGGCTAAGATATAATCTTTTATTAGATTAAGAGTTTAGATCATCTAATAGCTTTATTGGAAGAAACACGAGCTTCTGGTTTGACAGATGGGTGGGATCCTCAATTCTTGCCCATGAATTTCCAAGAGTGTTCAACAAATTAGGGAGACCGGATGTCAAAGTTGCTGAATTGGGAAGCTGGTCAGATACAGTCTGGAGATGGAATTTTGGTGCGGATAATATGTTCAGAGGGAGGGTGGCAGAAGAGTTGTGTCGCCTAAAAGAAAGATTACAATTAATTCCACTACATCAGGAGAGGATCGATAAAAGAACTTGGGCGCAGAGTGATGATAACAGATACTCCGTTAAAAGAGTAAGAGATGCCCTTCAGGACCTGCAGTTTCAAGGACGCCCAACATCGAAAAAAACGTTTTGGTCAAATCTAATCCCCAAAAAGGTTTGCATTTTCGCGTGGAAAGTAGATCGAAAAAGATTGCCAGTTAGAGTGTGAACAATCTTTAGAGTCAGTTGAGCACGCTCTGTTTACTTGCTCCAAGCTATCTGGGTTATGGAGCGACATTCATGGCTGGTGGGGGGTACCTTCGTCAGTGGGTTTATCTTTTGATGACTTCGATGATAAAGCTAATCTGCTACCAAAAGGAGTCGCAAAGAAAGTATGGAATTTGGTTTCACGTGTGACCGCATATTTAATTTGGAAGGAGAGGAATCACACTCTCTTCTCTGGGTCAAAGTCAAGAGTGAACCACATTTTGTTTGACACTAAACTAATGCTTTTCCAGTGGATTAAAGGTAGATCTAAGAAAGGGTTTAACCTACAGTGGGATCAGTGGCTATGTAACCCATCGTCCCTTTCTAATTACTGTAAAAAGGGATAGATTAGTTTGTTCGGATTGTAATTGTATTTTGTGTTCATCGGGTCTTATATTGATATTCTAATTCCACTACTGGTGGGGTGGTATATCTTTATGCTGTAAGTCTTGATTGGGTGGCTTGTTTTGTACAGTCAATTATTGTTTATATATATCCCATTTTGCCTTTCAAAAAAAAAATAGTTTTTTTCAAATTAGTCTTTTATATATATTAGAAGATTAAAAGATTCTCCTTTAATATTAGCTTACTCTAAAACAAGCATTTTCATTTATTTATTTTTACTTTGTATTCTTACTCTAAAATATGTTTTTTTCATTTCTTTTTTATTACTTAATTTTTTGTTTAATTTTTATCCTATCTAATCTTTAATATATATTAAAAGAAAAAGGTTTCTCTCTCTTCCAAAAAAATCTCCACCAATCACAACTCTTGATTTTAAAAAAAAAATTAAAAAAATGGAGATGATGATGTCAAAAATGCCAAAAATCCTTAAGTCTTGGAAGGGGGGTATTGTGAAAATTCTAAGGGGGTTTTATAAAATATGTTAAGGATTTTTATAAAAATGTGAGGGGGTTTTATAAAAATTGTATATTAGTATAATTAATTATAGGTTGTTTATAAAATATGTTTAATAAATTATTATATAATTTGTTTAGAGAAATAATAATTATATATTTGCGACCGTTTCATTTTTATCTACGTTTTGGTATAAATTTTATTGTAATATGACGCTTTTTTTAAAGTAGTATATTTTTAATTGTTTGTTATCCATTAATAGTAGTGGGTAGGTTATTCATAAAACAATTTATATCTTTTTTATATTTATTCTATCTACGTATAATAGTCGATATAATAACTGGTTCCTCGGTCTTTCGATAAAAAGTAATAATTTTTTTAAGTTTTGTTTTATTTATGATAAATTTATATAAAAATAGTTAACATTTAAAACAAACAAAGGTGCATCAATCAATATAAAAAATTAAAGAATCATATATATAATCAACTATTAAAAATAAAACTATTAAAAAAAGGGTTACTTACATCATCAACTCTTTCCCTAAAAAATCTCCACCAATCATAGCCCTTGATTAAAAAAAATTAAAGAAAATAAAAAATGTATTAGTTATTACGTCACATTCCATCAAATCTCTTAAGGGAAATTTTATATAACAAACTTCATGTGTTTGTTAATCTTGGATAAGATAACAATATATATTTGAATTAATCGTGGATAACATAATAATATATATATTTAAATTTGAATTGAATACATATTTCTAATTGACGTGTATTTAATTGGTTTAAAATTACTCCACTTTGTTAGGTAAAGAAGTTACTTTTAGAATTAGATTTAAAAAATTTTAAAATGTGATTTAAATGGAATAATAATTGATAGATTAAGTTTGAAAATATAAACAAAAAGGAAAAGGAAGTAGACGATGAGATATACTTGGATAATATAACAACCATTTGAATATGAATTTAATTGAAAATTCAACCATTTGAACTATAACAAAATTCATTCCTTTTAATTGTTCCTATTATTAAGTAAATTTGTTAAGTTTAAAAGATAAAGAAATTATTTAAAAATTGTATGTTGTAATGGTGGGAATATATTTTTTTAATTTTTTAAAAAAATAGATGATGATATAAATAGGTGATCTTTAATAATATGCCCTAAGTTTTAAAATAAAATTTTCAATGCTCAATTATGTTACTAAACAGGAAAGAAAGAAAAATTAGTAGATCCTTTCGTAAGCTCCATTTTAATTCCACTATTCTAATACATCTCATTTGTCTGATTCATGAAAATTCTGTGATTGAATTACCTAAAAGCTAGATTAAGAAACGAAAATTATATATGAGTTTGAAGATTCATAATTTGTTCTTTTTTATCTCTAATTTCCTACTCTGCTTTAGTAAAATTCGTTGATTTTGTGTGCAATTCATATAGTAAACGCGAGGTAGTGAGTTCACAAATCAACTGTAAAAGATATCTTCGATATCTTATGATATCAAAAAAGGAAAAAACAACATTCAGTAGATTAAAAAAATCGTGAATTGGGGCAATAATTATAAAAGTATGAAAAATACCCAAGTTAGATATGCCATTAGCCCATTTCAAAATAAATAGCTTAGTTTGTGTGTGCGTTAAATTACTAATAAAACCATGAATGTTGTTTATAAAGAGTATTTACAGAAAGTATTATGATAATCTTATGTATATCAAACTTCTGTAATGTTTATCATTTTTTACGAGATTTTATATTCATATATATGTTTTCTAATTTTTTAACGTGTTAATATTTTTAAAACTATATAAATTTAAAATTGTCTTATATCATCCCCGTGTTGATACACGGATCGCTTATAAACAACATCAACAATAATATTATAGTTATGGTTTTACAATATCGGGATAAAGCTCCATCACGAGAAACACATTAATATTATACTAAAACTTTTAGACGTGTAATGTAACTTCATATTTCTTAAAAAGAGTATTTATAAGAAGTACTAAAAAGACACGTTTTCACTCATTGACAGTTATATGCGACAGTTTCTTGAGTGAAGAGTAAAGAAAGGTTAAAAGTTTTAATTTGTGATAATTAAGAAAACCCTACTAATAAAACTATGAATGTTATTTATACAAAGGTTTTTAAGAAAATCTAATTATAATCTTATGTATGAATTTCAAAATTCTGTAATGATTATTCATTTCTTACGAGATTTTATATTCATATCTATGTTTTGTAATTATTTTTACTATACGTCTTAATACTCTTTAAAACTATATAAATTTTAAATTGACTTATATCAGCCCGTGTTGATACACGGGTCGTTTAGCTAGTTTCTTATAAGAGAATAGAAAAGAAAAAGTAAATATTAGAAATAGCTTTCAAAAATTTAGAAAAAAATGAAAATCAAATAAGGGAAGGTCTATTTGAAAATAGAAATTCTTAAACTGAAACTTCTTCGTTTCCCTGTTTCTTCGCCCAGCATTTCCCCTCTCGACTCTGATCATCGCATTTTCTTGTGAGATTTGACTTCTGTTCGGCCTCATAATCATCATGTATGTGTTCCCCAACTCTTTAGCATCAATATGATATCAAAACCATAACCGTTGGTTAAACTTTCTTAGGGTTTTCTCGGTCATGAAGACCCGAAGAGTTTCATATACAATCGACCACAATGTGCAATTGTTTGTTGAAATTACTTCTTGGTTTGAATTACTTGATGATTTTCGACCCCAAACCTACCCATCTCATGAATTTTTTCTAGGCATTTCTAGGATTTTGATACCTCTGTCGAAGCGAGGGGATTGAGTTCTTGTACGTATAATTTGTTGTTTTTCGGTAAAATTGATGCTTAGTCTATGTTTAAGGACCTTTTCAACATCCGTTTCTGTGTTCTCTAGGCTTAATTTGTTGTTTCTGTGTTTTTACTCGATATACGAAACCTAGTTCCCACAGGCGATTGTATTGTGATAAACAGGTTATAAGTGTTGAGAATGTAGCTTATACATATGCGATAACCAAAAGCACCCTTAGGTTCTGTTTTGAGATTACAATAATCTGAAGTGCCCTTTAGTTCTGGTTTGGGCTTAGCAATAACCAGAGTAATCGGGTTCTGTTTAAGACCTTCTTTAATACTTGCGATAACCAGACTTCTAGTGGATCAGTTGCTAATGTTAGCGATAACCACATCGACCTTATCAGTCTCTTGCCATGGTATAACTAGCTTGTGCTAAGGTTTTATCGTGTGTCTAATAGACTGTAATGTGCTAGGCGGACATTCTTTTTTTGTGGACAAGGGATTAGTTGGGTGTTAGAGTTTTTTGTTGCTCATCTGCAATAACCAGTGATACTGATGACTATATGCTTTTGTTTACATGTTTCCTGTGGTGAAGTGACTAGTACTATGCCTCAATGATAATTAAGTGCATCTAACACCTTGGGAAATTTTTAGATTTCAATTTTTGATTTTCAATTATTTTTCTATGGTTGGTTTTCTAGGTTTTAAATATCCACTGTGCACTTCATTATGAATACGGTCTTCCACTTTTCATGCTTTTGTGCACATGTGTCTGAACTCACACTCTGTAATCATTCACAGTTTCCTTTTCCGTCTCCGCATTCACTTGTGCTTCATATACGTTCACTCTTACACTTGTATCAACACTTGTACGCTTGTGATATGTATCCATCAGTGTAATATCTTTCTCATTCATATTTGAATCCCAGAAGGTGTTTCAAGCATCTTTCCACAGGTTTGTGCTAACATTAATTGTCTTGCAGATTACATGGCTGATGAAAACCCAAACCTGATTCGTGTGGAACAATTACTTCTCAGAAACCAATACCAACCCATCCTAGCCAATAACCGTCACCTCGACCTCAGAATCTTCATCTGCCACCAGAGTGACAATGAACAAGATGCTGAAGAGGAAGATGCACAGAGTGAGGAAGAAGAGAAAGTTGAAACGGAGGTAGAGCCGTAGAGGCAGAAATGTAAAGTGACAATGAGTATGAGAAAACAGCAAGTGCCTGAAAAGAATCAGGTGGGTGTCATTTGAGCTCTCCAAGGTCAAGTGCTTTCTAGAATTTTGATGTGAGGGAGAATTCCCTGGCCGCGTCAAGCCGGGTTACCACATCTGTTCTTGGGATCAAGTATTGAGTTCCACATTGAACAAGTCATTATGGATCAAGTGACTCATGCATTCAACCCACCTATCTACTCAACCGTCTCTCAGAAGATGGTTGTTTCATTGCACGAAGATCTACCACATATACTATCGATACCTCATTCGGAAGCTGCTGGTATTGAAACCAATGGACTGTCTCTCCCGTCCCCGACCTTCATTCTTGCACAATCAAGTCGAGAGCCATTTCGTTTTACATATCGTCGATCTAGGACAAATGGTGCACCACCCGCAAGTCTTAAGTGACTTTGCGTCTTTGCTGGAACTTCTGTAGTGACACCTCTTATAGGTCACATTGTTGCTGATTCAACAGTTGTGTTAATGAACGCGTAAGTGTCTCAGGAGTTACCCCAATGGAATTTGTTTCCACGGAAGAAATTGATAGTGCTCTAAAGGCTGTTTAAGAATCCTTAAATACCAAATCAACAGTTCAACTTGCAGACCAGCTAATGCCAATCCATACCCAACTCAAAGCCAAAGGTCAAGCAGTTGAACAACTTAGATCCCTGCGTGAACTTAACCTGCAACGCCTTCTCAGTCACAGATGAATTAAAATCGTTGCAGCTTGCACGATTACTTGCTGAAATCCCTACCTCTACAAACATAGACCTTGTTTCCCTACTACGTCTGAGTCTTGCTCCTCTCCACTCAACATCACATATTGAAGTAAAGGTTGACACCCTACTTGCTAGCATGAACAGCCTTTCCGACCCAATTCAACTAGCCCTTCAAGATTTATCTTGTCGCGTAGATGTACTTGAAGCATCATGCAATGTTTAAGCTGAATCATGAAAAGACGGCAAGGCGATCAGGATAACACTCATCCTCGTGAGAGGGAGAAGAGACAACACAGAAATCTTATCTCAGGATCCAAGCATAAATTGACAGAATCAGTCTTCTCAAGCTGACAATAGGGCCTTCTACCACTAAAAAAGGCCCGAGACGCGGACAAGCTGCTATTGATACCCTAAGTATTCTGAAGAGCCCAAGGTCAATATATCAACAGAAGAGCAAAAACTTGTCTATGCTTTTAATATCTCAAGTTCAGGAGTACACCAATTAGCTCTTCATTAGAAAGTTGCCCAGCCATAATTTGTCTTTGAAGAATTGAAGAAGAGTCTGAATTTGAACTCCTTGACATCAACACTGTGCTTACAAGGACCAATCAAGAAGTTCAAGATTTATTTCCTACTCTGACAATGATGAGGTTGAATATCATGCTTAGATTGATCTCTTAACCGTCAACGTTAAAGATCCAGAATTGTTCCCGGAACTTGACCATCTTTCTGTCAGGCTGAAGCAAAAGAAGCTGAATGGGAAACATTGAACTGAAGTATTCATTTTTAGATGATTTTAGGAGAAAGATTTGTGCTCACGAGATTACAACCCTTAACCGTGCCAAAGTTTCGATCCAAGCCTACATACTGAATGTTGAATTATGATGAACTATTTGGACCTGCACATCAAGTATATAGAAAGGAAGAGGAGTGTTCAAATTAAGAAGATTAAGTCTGTAAAATCTGTCCATTACTGGTACCCAAAGTTTCCTGTAGAAAGAGAAGATGGACGTGATTGGGAATATGCAGAAGCTGACTTTTTCAGATTACAAATAGACGACATTGAACATCTTTATCACGAGTATAGAAACATGACCATCCAATCTCACTCACACAGTAAATTGTGCTATATTTGTAATTAAAAGGTTCAAATGACATGTGAATAGAATTAAAGTCAACATGCTCATTTGAGGTTTTAGTGAGTTTTTAATATACATCACTTTTATTTTTCCATTTTGGTTTCATTAATCTTGAGCTCCTTTTTTATACACGTACGGTTATAACTTTTCGTTAGATGGATGGAAATTGTGTCATTAGGCCATGAGTACAATATTCATCAACTCAAATTAACCCAAACGTCATATCAAGAAGAATTTCACCTTAAAAAAAAGAACTCGGAGCCTAAAGAGAAGTAAGTCGGATCTTTTATTGACTTCCTGTCTAGGATTTTTAGTGCTAGTAGGAATGCAAGTGACTGAATCGCACCCCCTAGCGAGTAAAGTGCTTACGCCCCTTTAGAGAGACCTGCCACATTAGTTTTTCTTACTCTTTTCTTCTCGACCCAAATTAACCCAAAACCCAGGTAACAATCATCCCAAATCAATCCAAACAACTCAAATATTTTCTCTCTACAATTCCAAATAAGAAAAAAATATGCTTTGGTATGACCGGGTGTAGGAAGCTGAAATGGGAAAAAGAGAGGGGGACCCGAAATGGGTGTAGGGGTGTTCCCGATAAACCCAAAGTTACCCAAAGGCAACCCGAAGGGTTCAGGACACCCGCTACGCGTAGCCTTAGATGCCTTAAGATGGGAAGTCCCTCTGATTAGTGATATACAAACTATAATTTTTGGAGCTGATACAACTCATCTAGAGTCAAGGGAGGAAAGTAACCCGTCAATTACCATAGCATCGACAAAAAGGGTCTTACATACCATTTACATAAATTTATTCAAGCTGGCAAGATAGGTTGGTTAACCGGTCAAAATAGGTTTGGCCAACATTTTAAAGAATTGTATTATGTTAATAGTAAGATGATATTTTTGAGTAAAATGATTTATACCAAACTCAGTTTTGTAAGTACATTCATCATTAATTAGTTTCAGAACACAAACTAATGTTAAACCATTTTGTGTATTCAATAGAAAATTACTATTTATTTTATATTATGTTCTGTTTCAGGTTACTGGTACGTGTAAGGGTGATTAAGCTAGTAAAAATAATTAAAAATTACTATTTATTTTATATTATGTTCTGTTTCAGGTTACTGGTACGTGTAAGGGTGATTAAGCTAGTAAAAATAATTAAAGAGCTGGACTGGAAACTCCTGTTTTAAGTATAAATTCACAAGCCTTGAAGGATTGTAAGTTTTTGCTATTATCATATAGACCTGTACATATATACTTTCTGACCAAAAAAAAAAAAAGCTACAATTGTATCCAGATTAACGACAATCTCAATAGATAATATTTAGAAAAAAAATAGTAAATTATTTACATGCTTATCTAGGTGCTAATAGGGAAACTGAGGCAAGGTTGTATGAGTCTTGTGTTTGCATGCTACTTACACACATAGAACTAGCATCTGTGTAAAAGCCTGGTTGTCTTGGTTCTGGCAATTCACCTTCGCTGCTCAACATCATAACCACAGTAGCCATGCTCGGTCTATCATTAGGATCGTGTTGAACACATAATAAACCCACATGGATAGATCGCAACACTTCATATTCATCGCATGTCATGAAAGATTTGTCAGCTAATTCCAAAGCTTTTTCTTCTTTATAAAGTGTCCATGCCTGATTAATACCCAATGTGTCAATATGCATTAAGATCAAAATAAGGGCAATTCTCATCAAATCACATTCTCTTGAGAATTTCTTTTTAGTAGGAATATATAATGTTGTGACATAATAACTATGTAAAATAGTTTAACTTGTATTCAGATTGTGTAAGTTAAAACTTATTAACATGTTTCAGTGAATGAAATGGAACAACCGAAGATGCTTTGTTAGTGTTTAATTAGTAAAATTTGACATTAAAAAGTAAAAATTTCACATACTTAATTTAGTTAGTATTTGACTTATCTTACATGTCCAAGAAGGTTATGGCTATGAGCTTGATGAAAGAATCCTCTGTTTCTCTTCCCACTTATAATCTCCAACGTTAAAACCCCAAAACTGAACACGTCTGATTTGATTGAAAAAATTCCATCTCCAGCATACTCGGGTGACATGTAACCACTGCATCAAAATGTTGTTCAAGTTTATATATACATGGCATGAAAAAAAAAGTTTAAAAATGTGATTGCACAAATTATCTATTTCATATGTAAAAGAAGTAGAATGTAAACACATTTGTAATGAATTCTTACTATGTCCCAACCACTCTTATGGTATTTCTTTCGGTCTCATTCCCTCCAAAGCTTCTTGCCAGACCAAAATCAGATATCCTTGGGTTCATATCATGATCGAGCAAAATGTTGGCAGCTTTAAGGTCTCTATGGATTATCAGAAGTCTAGAATCTTGATGAAGATAAAGTAAACCTCGAGCAATCCCATTGATAATGTTAAATCGTTGTGCCCAATCAAGCGTTTCACTTTTGTTTTCTACAACCGAAAGATATGATATGTTAGTATTATTTTTAATAAATGAATGCATGAATTGCATCTTTTCCTTTTCATAAATATCTCATAGTTGACTTACCAAATAGAAGTAAATCTAGACTACCGTTAGGCATGTACTCATAAACCAACATCTTTTCGGTCTCTTCATTGCAGTAACCTAGGATTTTAACAAGATTTCGATGTTGGAGCTTTGAAATGAAGAGAACTTCATTCTTGAACTCTTCAGCTCCTTGTGTTGAACTTACAGAAAGTCGTTTCACTGCAATTTCTTGTTTATCCTCCAGGAACCCCTTTACAAGTATGTTGTTAGATACTTCTAAGCAAACTATTTCATATGCTAAATTTTGTCAAAAAAAGATGGTCTTTTAGGTCTGTAATATACAATCTTTGCAATTTGTAGATATCTTAGTTATGTACTTAGGTGTACGTGAAAAACAGGGGAAGTCTAAAATTACTTCAACAAAAGACAACTTTATTATGGAACAAATTTAAGTCTGAAGAAATGAAAAGCACCTTGTAAACTGGTCCAAAGCCTCCTTCTCCGAGCTTGTTCGTGAATGAAAAATTGTTGGTTGCAATGCTCAATGTTGATAAATTAAACAACGGAAGGTCTAGACCATCCTTCTCAACAATTGTATTGTTTTTCCCTACAGAAACCAAGCTATGTTCAGATCAAGAAAAAGATAGCCATATGAAATGAAGAAAACAATGCTATAAGAGAGCAATTAACCTTGTTCATTCAAACTAGTATTCTTCTTCTTCATCTTCTTCTTCCTCTTCATGATGATCAAAATACATATTCCTAACAGGATTACAAATCCTATACTACTAATGATGGAAATGACCCAAACTTTCGTTTTGCTTCCCGGGCTTCTTTTATCTGTCTCTGCAAATAATACAAAAATCAACGACTAGATTTTCTCAATTTGAAAACAGTGAGATTTGGTTTAATATATGTGAACATGTAATTTATGTATAGCTAACAAGAATTTTTATCACCTAAATCGGCTGCGCTCATTCGTATGTATATCTCTTGCCCATTATTTGGAAGGGTTCTCATATCGATCAATTCATTGTACCATAACAAGCAACCAGTACCCTGTTTGATGTCAAAAGTCGCATAAGCGGTACAATTGCACTCACTTTTACATTTCACCTTGCATTGCTCCAAACTCATATTTCTATCGAACCATGATTGTCGGGTGTCTGGTATTTTCATAAATGGATACTTACGAAACCCTTCCCCAACACTACAATTCAACTGTATTTCCCTTTGACAACCACTAGTCCAGTCTGCTATTTCCCATTCGACGGGCCTTTTAGGCGTAAAGCCTCTCAGACATCCACAATTAGGGGACTGTGCAATGTCACAAACCCCATGAACACCACACAACGCGTATCTTTCACAACTATCTGTTGTCAGTGACGAATACATAAACCATCCTTGGGTTCGGTTGATCCAATTCCATTGTCCCATGTTACCTTCTGGACTTACTGTCAGCCTGGTAAGAGTCAATTCGTTAATCAATACAAATATAGCTGAAATTTCTGTGTCATTCATAGAAAACCAGTTTCTATAAATCGGATTGGGTTGGTTATTCGTGTTGCCACTATATGCAAGACCATTCCAAGATCCTAGCCTGTATTGGATCTCATCTCCTTTCTTTTGAAATATCTGTGGGAGTCCATTGAAATCCATAAAGATCATATATGGACCGGGAGAAGGATCATCACGAGCTTTCCACGATGTATAGTTTGTCACTATACCCCTTTTCAAATTCCTCCCGAACTTCATATCCGGCATGATGGTGTCTGTAGGGTGATCAAAACTCTGCCAAATGTACTCATCCACTCCATCTTCATCATCAATAACCATAAAATTCGAATTATCCATTAACCGAGCTACTGCATTCTTACCATCTCCGGAAGAATTCGAAGACCAAACGATTCTATTGGCAGTGGAGTCACGCAGCACCAATGAACCACCCGGATTGAGAGTTAGCTCACCGGATTTGTTAGTAATCGGAGTTTCTCTGTTGGCAACCCAAATAACAGTGCCTGTTGCAAACTGTTTGTACCATATGCCCAAATATCTGTTTCCGGAGGTGTTGCTGGGGCTAAAGAATCCGAGCTCGAAGAATTCTTGGGCTGAAACAATGGTTTCACCATCTCTTATGGTTTGGTTGGTAAAAAGAGTGTCTGCTGCCATGGTACAGGTAAATAAGGCGTGGAAGCATAACCAGAGTATGGTCAGCACCTCCATTAGTGTAAAATTTTGGTCAAATGGATGATGATAATATTTTCATTCTTCCGTGGTGGTATAGGCTTCTTACTTCTTAGAAATAAATGATCTTGACCTGGTCCAACTAGCCGGCTTTGTTAAGTTTATATTTGTTGATATTAGCTTTTCACAATAATGATGGCGGCTGGCACAGATTGACTCTTCTAGTTTTATTATAAACTTTTTTAACATCATGGAAGATAATTAAAGATTTTTTTTTTTATGTTTTTAGTTCATAGGGATAATTAAAGTAAAACTTTTATTATTTATATTGTTAAAGAAAAATAAAACTTTTAATATATATATTGTTAAAGAATGCTAACATGTATAGTAAAACAATTGTGAAGTATACATAGGGATGTAAAATCTCTTAACTAGGGGTAAATCAAATAGCAATTAGAAATTCATAGATAACATACTCATAAAAGAATTTTAGAACTTCTTTATATTCAAATGGTGTACGTATTTACATAAATATCCATGAAAATAGGCTAAATGTTATTGTTAATATATTTACTTGTTAACAAATCTATTTCACCTAAAATTGACATTTTTTCAAACAATTCAATTGTAAGTCTTCTAAGAAGATAAAAGGGGATGATTAGTGAAAAAGTCTAAAAGTAAAAGATGATATTGTATCTCCTTTTTGTTTCAATATATCTTAAACATTAAAAATACAAATGATTGATATACATATAAATGACGTAGCAACTCTAAGTTTAGATTCTATACCTCAAATGGATGCGACCTTACCCCCCAATTTTGTAAGATGGTTTAATTTGAAGGATGACTAAGACTACCAGCATACATCACACCCTTTATACAGCCATATCAGCGCTACATCAGTTTTCCATCATTTTCTCATCACATCACACAAACCCCTGCATCCATCACACCCTTCACATCCTTTTTTTTTCTTTTTTTTTTCTTTTTTTTAACATTATTTAATTTTTAAACAATATAATTAAAACATAATAATTATAAAAAACACTAAATAAAAATATAAATTCAAATATTAAAAATTAAAAAGTACATGACTTAAAAAAATAAAAATAAAAAGTACATAATTTTAAAAAAAAGAAAAATCTACCACCCATATTTTTTCTTGATAATTTCCTTTCGTTTGTTCACCGCATCCAACGCTTCCCCCGTGAGATGATCGTGCCGCCTATAAACAAAATCGAAATCTTTGCTTTCTTGTGAAATATATTTTTGAAAAGATGAAAAGATGAATGTATATTTTTTACGAGAGAAAAGATGAATGTAGAGAATATATGAGATAAATTTTGTATGAAAAAAAGGGTTGAATATAATGTATATTTATAGAAGATAAATGAATTTAAAAAAAAATAGAAAACTCCCCTCCTCTCTCACGCACGCGACCCGGCTCACATAAGTGAGCGTGAGCGGCCGGTCACACAAGGCCGCGATGGTGTTCCTGCATGTGATGGGCTCTCACGAGCTCCATCACACCACCGATGCGGGTGTTGTCTAATATATAAAGGAACTAGAGAACCATTATTCTCTTCATGATTAATCTTGCTTATTCAAACTTGAAAGGATGACTATTAATTCTAAAATATATGTTTATGCTTTAATTACGTCGACAATTTTTCAATATTTTGCTCGTGTTGCAGAAAAGGTTGAGGATGAACTTTTCTCCTTTTTTATTGGTAATGGTATTATTGTTGTGTACTCGTGTTGTTGCATTTCAAGAAAAATAATCTTTTCTTGTTATAACCAAAAGTATTGAAACTAGCACCTTGCTATGGGTTCATATAGCAAAAAGAAATTCAAATTAATATATCTAACTTTAATTATCTTTAATTTTACCGATCAAAATCCTTAATATCATCTTAATATCAAAATCCGATCTAAGAAAATTGCATAACCGGTGTTTGTATTAATTATAAGGGTGAAAATATTTAGGAAATGTTTCCATAAATTATATTTTATTTAATGGATGTATTTATTTGTATATGTTTATAGTTTTCTTTTATAATTTTTAATTTATAATGATTGATAGTTATGATCGTCTCACTTTTGTATACGTTTCAATGTAAATTTAATCTAATCAGACACAAATTAAAAAATAATATTTTTTTATTTGTAAAAAAAGTTTATTATATAACCATTGAAGAAAGTTAGTTATTATTTATTATTTTGTGTAAATTGATGTACATTCCAAAATTTTAAAGAGTTATTAAATATTTTGTGAAATAAAAGTTAAAAAATGTGGATAGAAGTTATATATTATAAAATGGTTAAGTGATGGTTCCAAATATATTCTCATTGGGGTTTACAGATATCATATGGATGAGTTTTTTTAAAAAAAAAAAAGCAAATTATTTGATTAAAGTTAAAACTAGCAAGATGCTAGTAGTACAACATAACCCGGTCACCTAATCAGAAACTAACCCGACCAAAAGTAAAACCCGCTAACCAAATCCAAACTAGCAAGCCAGATAAAGGCATACACGAACTTGAAACCACCCATACACGAAATAACTTGAGCTCGACTTTAACTCTATCTAAATTGGGGCACCGGCCGTAATGAACACGAACTTGAACTCGGATAATCTCGATCTTGAACTCTTGAACTCGAATCAAACTTGAACTACTCGAATCTGAAACCTTGGACTGACCAACTGATCGACCATCTGGAGCAACAAACACGAACCAAACACGGACTGGGGCAACAAAACAAACTGGGGCAACGAACCATAACTGAATCCACAAACCAAACTGTTGGACTGAAATCTCTACAAAATAAACGAACTGAACTAGCAACAAGATCTGAAACAGCAACCACGAACTGGAATCTCGAACCAACCACAAACTCGAAAACGAACTGGAAACTCGAACACTCGACCACAGAAACGAATTGAAATCTCTTACCGGAATCTCAAACCAAACACGATCATGATCTCGATCTGAAAACTCGAGCACAAAACTTAAAAGAACAACGGCTGTAAACTCGAACACGAATATGGAACTTAACAACACTCGATGTGAGAACCCTTACACGAACCTCGATCTGAAAACTCATACACGAACTCGATCTGAAACACGAACCTGAACCTCGATCTGAAACGACCTTGATCTGAACCACGAACTCGATCTAAACCTCGATCTGAACCTCGAAACTGAACCACGAACCTCGATGAACCTCGATCTGAAACAGGAACCTGAATCTCGATTTGAACCTCGTTTTGAAACGACCTTGATCTGAACCACAAACTCGATCTGAATCTCGATCTGAAAACCCTTACACAAACTCGATCTGAAACACGAACCTAAATCTCGATCTGAACCTCGAACCTGAAACTTGACAAAACTTGACGACGACCTTGACCAAAAACGACCTTGACGGCGACCTAAACCTCGAACATCAACTACCTTGACGGCGGCCTTGACCAAGATCTCTAACCAAAACGATCTCGATCTGAACTCAAACAAAGATAAACAAACAGAAAAGAAGAACGGGAGATGAAGAAGAAGGTTCTCCGGACCGCCGGCTAATGCCGACGGCCGGAGAAGAGGGGGCGGCGGCTGATGTGAGCTGAAATTAGGGTTTTTGACGTTCGGTTTAGGGTTTTTGACGTTCGGCTATTTGTTGAATTGATTCTGACTTTCTTGAACCTAACAATTTTTTATCATATGGATGAGTTGTATATCGAAAATGAGCAGAATACCCACTAGAAGATGACTACCGACTCAAAGAGTCGGCAGCCACCTCCTTACCATTTTCCCTTACCTTCTTATCCTATTTCCCTTTTTGTTTCTTTCTCCTTTCCTTTCTAAAACATACATATGCATATTTTTTATAAATTGCTTAAAAGAAATGATGATATTGGATTGAAGATAAGTAAAGGGAGAATAACATATAGATGGAGGGAAATCAAATTCAAAGATTGTAAGAGGTTATCATATTTGTGTTTTGAAGTGCTAGTTGAGTTACTTGAGTTAATATAGTGTTTAATGATTAAAGGAGGTTATGATGATGTTTATTATGGTTATTAGTAGCTAGTGAATGGTTATAAAGTGTTAAAACTATTATGTAAATGAATTGAAAGTTTCCTTGCCGAAAATAGTGAGTTTTGGTTGATACTAAAGCTGCAAGTGGAAGGGCACAGGTATGCACCTCAAGAACAAGTCATGCCTTAGGGTGTACCTGAAAAGGTACAGGCGTACCTCAAAAGATATGGGTGTGCCTAACCCTAGATAGGTCCGGGGGTGCCTGTTGATCACGGGCGTACTTGTGAGTGGGGGTATGGGCATGCCTAGGAATGCACGGGCATGTATTTTCCCTGTATTATGTTTAGAAGCTGTGTATTGAATAAGGATTGGATTTTTAATTAGTATGTATGTAATCTTAGGTATTTGAGGACCTAAGGAAGGAATACGGGAACACTGAATGTGCTAAATTGCAGGTGAGTACCTCAACTTGATACTTAGAGATAGTAAGTGCTTATAATTGTACGCAGTCGACATAATATGTAAATTATTACATGATTATAGTAATATGATGATACCGAGTAGACTGTTATTAGTTGATTTACGAATATGAGAAGGAATACCTAAATAACGGATAGGGTTTAAATAAATATGGAATACGTAATTTTGATATATGTTATGTTAAAGTTGTATGTCCTGATTTTATATTGAAGTTAGGAAATGTCTATAAATGAATAAATGAGGAGTAACCATCATCAAGATATATAAAGAGAAAGATATGAGATTAATAACCAACAACTTAGTCTTATATTAAAGGGTGTCAATGATTAATGTTATGTAAATTACATCTTAAATAACAGGTGCGGGTTTAACGAATACTGTAGACATATGATATTGCATGATTAAAGAAAATGTGGTTCTTAGAGGATATATGTATTGATTGTGTGCTTATACATGTTATAAGTTATTGACCCTGATGTATATGCAACATACGTGATAATTGAAATGTGTAGGATTTGGCCTTGGATCACAGTTGATGATGTGACCGAAAGGGGTCGAAAGTATAGGGGGGGGGGTACCGTACTTCTTCGTGCGGTATTAGGCTACCTACAACAACTAGCCTTGTGAGGTGTTGCTAAGATGGTGTAGTACTGTATCCATGGATATCGATGCTATTGTGCGCAAATGACGTGATACCCGGTGGCAAATCAGGCAACTTATGTGATATTATGATTGAGATGAGCTGATATGATAGACATGATGCGTTGTGATGAGAGTACATTTTATGTTAATTATTATCATTTAAGTATTTGTGGAGTTACTCACTACGCTTCTAGCTCATACTTTTGTTGTTTATCTTTTTCATGATTGTGGTAGACGAGGCTCCCACGTGGACATGCTATATGTTGTGTGCAACACCATAGGAAAATTATTTTATTTTAACTGCGCCAGTTGTAGCCTGATTTTATAAAGTTTTGTTAATTCCTGGTTGCACATTTTTAGAAAGAAAAACAGGTGTTAAAACGATAATGTTTCAAAATAGGTGTTTTTCTACTTATATTTCTTATAAAACTCTAAATAAGTGAAGATATTTATGGTTAATTTTTATGTGTGTGAATTTCTAAATCAGCAATATCTTTCTATGATGTATTTTTTATTTAGGGTACATTCCAATTTTGATATAATATCATTATGAGGGAATGAGGTGATTTATGTATTTGTTAAGATTTATAATTTAGGTTTTATGTAATAACAATGAGAAATTATGTTAAAAATATATTTTAAAATAGTCCTTAAGATTTTTAAATATTTAATGGATGTATTTATTTCTATATATTTTTTTTCTTTTATAACTTCTAATATATATTGATTGACATAAATATAATTATACATTTATGATCGTTTCATAAAAATTATTATACATTTATGATCGTCTCATATTTTACAGTTGTGATTTATAATTTTAGGTTCACTCTTCATTAAAAAACAACAATTTTAAACCTCATTTCCTTAGTTATCTCTAATTCAACCAATAGGAGCTCTTAATTTCCTCCGAGTTTGACTTTAATGCAAAATTTTAGTTTATTTTTGACTTTTTCAATGTTCGTGATTTTCGATTTCTTTCAACCGCCATTTCATTTGAGTATAGTTGATGAGGGGCTATATAAAAATATACATGGTGTTTATATAAATTATATATTTATATTTAATGGTTGTATTTAATCATTTTATATTTTTTTTAGTTATAAGCAAGTGTTTATTTAGTACAATAATAACTAAGTTTGAAAAGTGTTCCACTAAAGTCACTAATGGGTAAATAGCTGAGTGACCTTGCTGAAACACTTTTCACACTTGCTTGTTATTCTGTGAATTTTCCACTTATAGTATATAAAGACCTGACCTTATGACCCATGATTGTAACAATAATAATTTATAAGTTATACAAGAAATACAGTCACGTCTCTTTGTATCATGATACTATCTTTCTGCCATCACGTCTTTCTTCTTCCCATCTTATATAACAGAAACATAACACAGAAGTAGTTATAATCCTTTAAAACTAGTTAATAATGGTGAAAGACCAATTCGGTCACTAGTTAATAATGGTGGGTTGTAATCAACAACAGACTACAATAGTGAACTGGTGATTGGTTGTATTATTAAGTGGATATTAAGGGGAAAGTTAATGTTCAGGCTCGGCTTAAAAATTGCTTCGACACGCATTCCCAATGACTCTCCAAAGGTGGTAATCACACTTAAAGGAGATGAGGGCTATAATTATGAGGTATTAATGAGCATGTGTTCTAGAATCATAAAGAGGTTATGGACCAAAAGAAGGTGATTTCTGCACAAAAATTGGAGATTAAAAAGTTGAAAAAGAAGGTTGCAAGGTTGATCAAAGAAAAGAAACACAAAAAAATCCAGCTTAGAAGAATAAAAAAGGTTGGTACTACTCAAATGGCTTCTTCCTCTTCTAGCTCCTCCTTGGATGCTACCAAAAAGGAGGAGAATCTTAAAGATATTGAAGCTGAGTTAGATGAAATATGAGAAGGAAGGAAGGTTGAAGAGACCGGTGATGTTGAGAATGTTGTTGGAGAGGTTATGAAGGAAGTAAAAGAAACTGTTGATGAAAACTTTGATAGAGAAGTTGCTCAGAATATTCAAGAGGATCAAACAAAACCAGTTGAAGTTACACAGGAAGAACTGTATATGGTAGATGCTTTAACGCAAGTGAAGGGTGTTTCAAAATATAGTCAAATAATAAAAGGGATGTCTATTGCAAGTGAATAGATAGTTGATAAAGAGGTGCAGAGAAAACATGATTCTAGACTTAAAGGAATTGTGTCAACAAAGCAAGGTCCAAAAGTTGTTGTTATTGTAGATCAAGGAAAAGGGAAAGGAAAGGCAGTGGTTATAAAAATGGAAAAACTTATCAATCCAAGTCAAAAGCAAATTGAAATTAATGAGGAGTTGGCAAGAAAGTTACAAGAAGAAGAACACCAACTCCTTGAGAAAGAGCTTTCCAATGAAAAGAAGTTGAAACTAGTGCATAACATTCATGTTTCAGAGAAATTTGAAAAAGTAAAAGAGAAGAAGAGTGAGGAAGAATATGAGGAAAAGGGTGAAAATACATGAAAGAGAAAGAAACAAATGGTCAATGCTAAATGAAAGAAGCCAAGAAAGTATGAAAAGAGTAAGGAAGTGAAAGAGGATGAGGAAAATATAAAGGTTGATGAATCTAAGATAGAGAAAGAGCCTGGGGTAGAGAAAGAGGATGAACAAGAGAAAAAGGTTGAGAAAGAAAAGGAGAGGGTGAGTGTTGAAGAGGTAGAACCAACAAACTTTATCATTGTTTCACAAGGAGTAATGGATGTGAAGCTTTTGAAAGCCAAGCCCCCAATGATTATCGATTGGGATGTTGTGTTGAAAAATAATCTTGAAGTGTACATATTATTGAAGGCTGATAAGAATGAAGTGTTTTACTCAAACTTTGTGAAAATGATAGGGAGTATTGATAGGGATGATTTTGAGCAGATTTACAGAATTCGTTTGAGAATGTATGGAGATTTAAATGTGCCTTATTCACTGACAAAAATGGCCATGGAATATCATGTTTGATCATAAGAAGGTATGACATCTTACTGATGATGGCCATGGTTTTCATCCGGTAATGAGATGGGTGTCATGTGATAAAAGTGGAGTATATTAGGTGTTGAAGGTCAACGGAATTTATGAGTTTTACTTGGTTGAATTTAAGTATGATCATAGTCTGAATAAGTTGAAATCCATGCTTGAAGCAAAATAAGTACACCCACAAACTCTTTGTCGCAATGAGGTTGATTGAAAAGATTCAAAATCAGTTGGATGAGAAGGAGAAGTGGGTTTTGGTAGCATCCTCTAACAATTTTTTTAACAATGATGCAAATCAAAGTTAATACTATTTGTTCGGGTTAGTAGTGGTTGGTGGTTACTACTCATGACGACAAAGTTAATACATGCATAGTTCAAGTTAATGCTCACGAATGGGATTAGTGCTGGTGGTGATGAACTTAATTCCACCTGTGCAAATGAAAGTTAATGCTGTTTGTTTGTGATAAGGATGAATTCCCAAATTCGAAAAATGATAATCTTGGATAAGATTCCATAATTAAATGATTCCGTTAGCTTAAATAGTGGATTCTGTTTGTAATCAAAACAATGTAAATATTCGTATGTGCTTAGGTTTGAAATATCTTTTTTTGTGATTCATAGAAAATTCTAGCCTGAAGATCAATTTGTGATCCTTACTTTAGAGAAAATCTAGTACGTCTATTAATTCATTCTGGATTAGTAGAATGAGGTTTTGGTTGTTAAACAATTTCGGTTTGAATCAATTGACTGTCGTTTAATCGTTGTTCATCAAAGTGTTATTACGCAAACTTCTTTGGTTACTCTTGAATTGTGAATTTAATTGTTCTTGTTTGTTTATTAGATTCAATCCCAACATCTTACTTTTGAATTGTGATATATTGTGTCTAACTAGTATTGTTTATCACATTCTTAGATTTAATCCCAAGTTCCCAATTTAATTACTTTCTTTAGACTATTTAATAATTAAATCATCAAAGTGTTATTACGCAAACTTCTTTGGTTACTCTTGAATTGTGAATTTAATTGTTCTTGTTTGTTTATTAGATTCAATCCCAACATCTTACTTTTGAATTGTGATATATTGTGTCTAACTAGTATTGTTTATCACATTCTTAGATTTAATCCCAAGTTCCCAATTTAATTACTTTCTTTAGACTATTTAATAATTAAATCTTTTAAATGTGAAATCTTACTCGTTGTCCAAGTGTTCGACACTTGATCCTACAAGAACTATACTGCGATAGGCATAGATACACTTGTGTATTTGTGTTATAGTCGGTATTTTGGTGAATCCAATTCTTAAAATCTAAACAGTCCCATACACCATTAGAGGCCCAAATTGAACTTGATGCACTAGTCCAGCGGTTGCAGATCCAACTGTTTATCGCAACTTAGCGGGTGCTTTATAGTACCTTACATCCACCGGACCAGATCTAGCTTTTGCGGTTCAACAAATTTTCTTATTTAGAATTACACATTTACTCCTCCTCAACAACTGTAACACCCCCTAAACTGGCCTAGATTAATAAGGTAGTTATGATAATTAACCTTGATATTTAAAGTAATTAAGTGATATTATTATAGCTATTATTATTTATGTGTTTAATTGTTTACCAATTATATTTGTTATTAATATATAAATGTTTAGATAATAATCATAATAATAATAAGTTAGTGGACATTGAGGTGTCCATCTTGTAGTTAACCACCTAAGCCACCACCACCATTTCTCATTGCATGCAAATGAATCGAGAGAGTGTGTGTGTGTGTGTGTGTTCTTGTGTGTGTTCGGCCGAGAAGAAAAGAAGGAAAGAAGAAATCAATCATCATCATAATTGCATGTTAAAATTGATTATTGAAGATCATATCATTAAAGAGGTTAGATTACTTATGATGATAGTTCATGATTTGTAACTTAGATTCTTTGATTATTAATAATTCCGAATGATGTTTGATTATAAGAAATTATGAACTTTGATGATTGCATGTTAGAATAAGATGTTAAATTGTGTTCATAGCATGCTTAGAATGATTTCTGTAAACTTAGATTACTATGCATGAATACATTAGGCCAGAATTGAAGTTAGAAATTGAAATTATACTTGAACATATGAATTATTCGGAAATGAGTTTGAATCATGCGGAATTGAGTCATTCCGAACAGGTTTGACCGGAATTGGTGTTGATTTCCGAATAAACAGTTAGACTTATGATGAATTCCGAATGAACTACATTCGGAATGTGAGAATCCGAACGGAATATTCGGAATTGGATGAATCCGAACGAAAAGATTATTTGCCCTAACACTTTATTCGGAATACGTGTGACCGGAATTGAATATATGCCTTTACATGGATATACTCGGAATTGATGATGTCCGGAATTGTATAATCAACATGTTGTTCGGAAATGACCATATTCGGAAATTGATATTATCCGGAATTGAACAATCATTCGGAATGTGTCCTTTGCTCGGAATGTGCTTTTACTCGGAATTACAATGGTTCGGAATTTCTCTTATACGGAATTATGACTTATTCGGAATTGAGAGATGTATTCGGAATTATGATAATTCCACATGACCCATCCGGAATTTGGGACTTGATCTATTTTCCTAACACTGTATTCGGAATTGGACTCATAATTACAAAACTGTATGACCAAGAAACACCATGGAACCTTATTCGGATTTGGAGATTTACTTGGAATATCTAATCACTTGTGATTATGATTTATGAAGAAACATGTGTGTTACCTATGCTATGGAGTTAGTGGATTTATCAAATATGATGAGGATAAGGGATATGTAATAAGACCGTATGTGTTGATTGTACATATGTGATATATGTGTTATATATGTATTCATGTGATGTATTAATAAGTGTGTTTACTTATTTCAGAAGCAGTGTTATGATACAATACTGACTTGTATTTATCTTCTCAGTGAACAAGAAGACTCAGTGATTTAGATTCCTAAGTGTTTAGCTGTGCAAGCTTTGGTGAGTGGATTTATATCTTCGGATATGCGAGATATGATATCCTGATTGTAACTATGCTCTTGAATAATATGTATACATGTTTGGTGGGAGATCAGCTTTAGCTGGGTGGCTGGGCCTGTTGCTTGGGGATTTACAGTATTTGATCTTGAGGTGCATTTGTTGTACTCAAGGGTGCTAGTATTGTTGTCCATGTTAGCAGGGCTATCGGTAAACCTTGGTTTTGGCCGACCTTGGTTGTAGGTGGTTGCAACACCGCCGGTTCTCCTTGGGTGATGAGCTATGTGTTTTGGCATGTTTGTCCTGTATGTGCTTAGATATCTATTCTCTCACTTAGCTTTGTGCTAATTCCCCACTAGTTTGTTTTGCAGATACTACGTGGTGAGTTTCTGGAGAAGTAGGACTGGGAATATGGACAGAACCACTACTCTGATGTCAAATATTTTGTATAGAGCATGTTTTGTAATTAACACCGTAGTGGAATTTTGTAAACTTAAAACATGACAATTATTGTATTTATCTTATGTTCTTAATCTAAATATATGTAATTAGCTTCCGCACGCGTATTAAAGTTAATTTAAAAGTACGGTGTTATAAATTGGTATCAGAGCCCTGGTTTGAGGATTTGCATGAATGATTTGTGCAATACTCGAACCGAGGCTCTGGTCAGTCCAGTGTTCCCAGGGTGGGTAATTAGTAGTGTAGCTTTGAGGGTAGTTAGTGTGGTTGTACTAACGGATTTAAATCTAACAACTGGTGAGATGTTGTGTATTAGAACAGAATATGGCTGATAACGTGAACCAGACAACTACCCCTGCGTCCACTAGAAGAAACAACAACCAGTCTTCTACTGCAGCAAATGAACAACATAACCGAGCCGGTACTTCACATAGTGGTGAATCTGATCAACAGGATTATGTGTTACAACTGGAGGATACACTGCAGATTTTAAGAGAGAGAGTTCAGTAGTTAGAACAACAGCAGCAACAGGCTCAATCTTCCCAACAGACCCAAACAATTTGAATGCCCAGAGAAACAGCTGTGTTTACTCAGTCTATACCACCTCCTGTTTATTCAGCTGCACCCTTCAATACAGTGTCAACACCATTTGGGTCCTTACCGTTTGTTACCTTACCACCTGTGTCACAACCTCAGCAACAGTATCAACCACAACAGCATAATTTCTTTATACTGTGGTATCCAACTCAGGGAGGTTTCAGACCTAAAGGGTGAGGTCTTGGGTTCAAGTCTCACCAACAACCTACTCTGGATAATGATCAGAGGGAAGGGTTGGGGTGTATTGGGCTGCAGACCTGACACGCCGGAGTTGGTAGCGCCGGTATGAGACTGTTAGGCGCCGGCCGGGTGTTACAACAACTGATCTTACTACATACTCGATGCAAATTGGGGAGGATGTCTTACTACTAGGAGGTCCACGTCCGGGTATTATGTATTCTTAGTGGATAACATTTTATAGTGGTCCTTCAAAAGGAAACACACCATTTTCCGTCCATCGCTGAAGTAGATATACAGGTGTGGCAAATGCAGTTGCCGATGTTGGGTACGCAATCTCTTGCCTGAATTACATACTCAGGTTCCTAAAGCTACTATTGTGTACTGTGATAATGTTAGTGCCGTTCACATGGCCAACAACCCGGTTCAACATCAATGCGCGGAACACAGTGAGATTGATATCCATTTTGTCCATGACCAAGTTGCTCTTGCCGAGTTCGTGTTCATGTGCCCTCGTTATCGCAATACACCTATATCTTTACAAATGGTATTTCTTCGTTGCTATTTCATGATTTTAGACGCAATTTGAATGTTCATGTCGAACCTCCCGATCAAAATGAGGGGGGCTGTTCGTGTATAAGTATTATTGCGTGTGTATATATTGTGGCCCAAGGCCCACCATTAGTTTGACCCTCTCACCCGGGAGGGAACGGTTGTACTAGAAGGGCTTACGATACCGATAAGAGTAAGACAAGAGCGACTTCTTTTTCGGTCACTGGTCTAGTTCCAGCAGGGGTAGGACAGGAGTACCAGTAAGCAAAAAGACTTCTTTGGGAACTCCATTGCACTGTGTATATATCTTGGCCCAAGGCCCACCATTAGTTTGACCCTTTGTAATGTCCATTATATATTTTGGTAATTAATCAATTCTTATTATGTAAAAAAGTCTTGCCTAGCAAA
The DNA here is from genome assembly GCA_947179395.2 of Pulicaria dysenterica. NCBI lineage: Eukaryota > Viridiplantae > Streptophyta > Magnoliopsida > Asterales > Asteraceae > Pulicaria > Pulicaria dysenterica. The sequence goes on from OX359291.1 coordinate 12,759,166, forward strand.
TATATCTACATTGATAAATCAACTTACACAACAGATTGTGGCATAGCTATGACATAATTTGCACATCAATGACATGAGGAAACGTATATACCCTATCAACATTTCGCCAAAAACAACTCACGCTAAGTACAATTGATTCCCTATATATAAACTTAATGGATAGTTTATCTAGGCTCTAAATGTGTAAGTGTGATACCATTGTTTGAGTTGTTTGAATGTTGTGCTTGTATGCTAGCAGAATTTACAGGTCCAAATCTATCATCTTCAGTATAAAAACCTGGCTGTTTTGGTTGTGGTAATTGACCATTGCTACTCAGCATCATTACTACCGTAGACATGTTGGGTCTATCTCCAGCGTTGTGCTGAACACACAGTAAGCCCACATGGATTGAGAGCAACATTTCAAATCTATATTCTGTATCGACGACAGATGTATCAACGAGTTCCAAAGTCTTCCCTGCTGTATGGAGTCTCCATGCCTGTGCATTCACTAGTTAGTATCCATCAGAACTAAAGGAGAAGATAATGTTCAGATAGGTCAACTAAGTATTTAAATTGTAAGACTCTAACCGCTCACATATCAGCAGTTATCAATAAGGTTCTGTTTATGTTTATCAAGACCAAAAACTTGCTTAAGGTACCCATAAAAATCTTTATAGTTATGAAATTATTAATTTAACATGTTCAGTTCTTGGTGATGTATGTTATAATGCCCATTAATTAAGAATAACAATTGACATGAAAAGAAAAGTCATAATTATCTTACATGTCCAAGAAGGTTATGGTTATGATCTTCATGAAAGAATCCCCTGTTTTTCTTCCCACTCACAATCTCTAACACTAAAACACCAAAGCTATATATGTCTGACTTAGACGAGAACATACCATCCCCAGCATACTCCGGGGACATGTAGCCACTGCATCAATTATAGTTTTGAGTTAACAAATTAGACTTTTTTGTAGCTGATGAAGAACTGATCAAACCAGTACAGCTAGTAAAAGGGAAATAATAGATATGAAACACAGTTATAATGAAATCTTACTATGTCCCGACCACTCGTTTAGTATTTGTTTCTGTTTCATATCCTCTGAAGCTTCTTGCAAGTCCAAAATCAGATATCTTGGGGTTCATGTCATGATCAAGTAAAATGTTCGCCGCTTTGAGGTCTCTATGGATGATTCGTAGTCGAGAGTCTTCATGAAGATAAAGTAGACCACGAGCGATCCCATTGATAATATGGAAGCGTTGCGACCAATTGAGTCTTTTGCTTTCGGTTTCATCTAAAAATACATATTCACTAGTTATTTTATATATCTCATATGAAGGAAATGAACCTAAGAAATATCTTGAAGCTAGCATGATGTTAAACTTACCAAATATATATAAGTCGAGACTTTTGTTAGGCATGTACTCGTAAATTAACATCCTTTCATGCCCTTCGACGCAACATCCTCGAATTCTGACAAGATTTCGATGTTGAAGCTTTGAAATGAACAAAACTTCGTTCTTGAATTCATCTATTCCTTGTGAGGAATTAATAGAGAGTCGTTTGACTGCAATTTCTTGTCCATCTTTTAGGAAACCCTTGATATATATTCACAAATTGATGTTTCAGGAGCTTGTAAACAAAGTATTATATATTTATAAATAAATAAATTTCAAAAGTAGTACTTTATAAACAGGTCCAAAGCCTCCTTCACCAAGCTTGTTACTGATTGAGAAGTTGTCTGTTGCAGTGACCAACTCGGACAAACTGAACAACGGTAGGTTTATATCGTCTTTTTGTTCAATTGGATCCTTTGTGACTGCAAATACAAGATATGTATGTATATGATTGGGTCAAAGTTTCATCAAACCACAATGCCAAATGATTTGAATAACTTTATAAGAGCAAATTATTAGTACTATATTTACAGTACTTACATTGTGGCTTCATCTTTTGCTTCCTCTTCTTCTTGAAAATCAATATACATGCTCCTAGTAGAATGGCTAATCCCACAGCTAAAGGGATGACAATTGCCATCACCTTTATGTTCCTTTTTGAAATCTTTTTATCTTTTTCTGTAAATAAAATGAAATTTCAGAGTTGGAAATTACAAGTTTCCCAATTGATTTCATAACCAAGAGATGCAGTTTGGTTATTGTAAACTTTCAAGTTTATTCAAACCAAACTGCATCACTTAAGAGTAACAAGATAACACTTTACCTAATTCCGCAGCGGCCATCCGTATGTATATATCTTGTCCGTTACTTGGAAATGTCCTCATATCGATTAACTCATCATACCATAACAAACAACCTATATTATCTTTGATGTCCAGTGTCGTATAAGCAGTACAATTGCACTCATTTCTACACTTCATTGCACATTGCTCCAAGGTCATATTCCTATCTAACCATGACTTTCGAGTGTCGGGTAGTTTCAAAGATGAATACTTTCGAAACCCGTCGCCAGAAACACAGTCCAATGGTATTTCTCTTCGGCACCCACTCGTCCAGTCCGAAATAGCCCATTGATTAGGATTTTTTGGAGTAAATCCTTTCAAACACTCACAAGATGGAGACTGTTCTATGTCACAGCTTCCATAAACCCCACAAAGTGCGTATCGGACACAGTTATCGACAGTTGGTGTCAAATAAAGAAACCAACCTTGTGTTCTATTGATCCAATTCCACCAAGACATATCGCCTAACGGACTTAATGTCAATCTCGTAAGAACAGAGGTGTTAATCAAATTAAAATCAGAGAAAGTCTCGATTTCATTTGAAACATACCGTAATGTGAAGATCCGGTTTGGCTTCAAACTTGGCATGCCAGTAAACCCAAGACCATTCCATATTCCAAGTCTGAATTGGATCACATCTCCATTCTTTTGAAATATTTGTGGGCACCCATTAAAATCCATATACACCATATACGGACCTGGTGACGGATCATCAACACTCTTCCAAGACGTAACGTTTCTCACCACACCCCTTTCTAGATTCCTTCCGAATCTTACGCCCGGTAGGAAGGTATCGCTGGGATGATCAAAACTCTGCCAAATGTAATTTTCCAGAGGCTCGTCGTTGTTGATGACCATAAGATTCCCAGTATCGAACAGCCTAGCCACCGGGTTTGTGATGGGTCCGAATGAATCTGACGACCAGATGATACTGTCGTTGCCAGACTCATGAAGCACCAAAATTCCATCCGCACGAAGAGTTAGCTCACCTGACTTGTTTATGATTGGTGTCTGTCTATTAGCAACCCAGGCCACAGTGCCAGAGGCTAGTCGTTTGTACCATATACCTAAGTATCGGTTGGTGGTGTTGCCGGGGCTAAAGAACCCGAGCTCGAAGGTTTGTTGGGCAGAAACAATGGTTTGGCCATCCTTAAGTGTTTGATTCACGGCTATTGTGTCTGCTGCGGTGACAGAAACTACAAAAGAATTCAAAGAAAAGATGAACAAAAACAAGAATGCGGGGATTGCATCCATTGATGATGTTTCTCCTGCAAATTGGGTACTTGATGTCAGTGATATTTAAATGGAATTTAAATATCATAAAGCAGAATTATTCGAGACATGATGGCTTTCAACATAGTCAAAAGGTGCGTCATCAGTCAATTATTGAAGGCTATATAATATATGTTCTTACATATTTAGAGATTAAGATCAACCACATGTGAAGTTATTATCGAGAGGATTGTTGATGGTGATTGGTAATTTGGATATTTGATGGTTTGAACATTGGAATTTGTATGAGTTTTCTATAGACATATATGATTGTATTTTACTGTTTTTGCTTGGTGGACTTTGCTTCTCATGTACTTTGTTTCTCCTCCATTTTGGACAGTGCCTTCGGCTTGCTTGAAATATAAACATTAAACAGAAAAAGACAAATTATCCATGAAGACACCATTAAACCATCCACCATACAAAACTCTTTAAAAAATAAAGTTTAGTCATTCCCAATGTCACGATGATATCACATTAGCTTACCCATCTTCAAAAATTTTCTCCAACACTTAATTGTTATTAACTTAAGTTTTTAAACGTTGACCCATACTTTTATATTAAATATTTTATAAATATATTAAAAAAGTTAATTAATTGTTTTATAAATAAAAAGGTAAGGTGATGCTTGGTAGTGTTTCCTTATGCAGTCCAAAACTCGGCACCCGGCACAAAGCCATATCTCTCTCTCTCTCTCTCTCTCTCTCTCTCTCTCTCTCTCTCTCTCTCTCTCTCTCTCTCTCTCTCTCTCTCTCTCTCTCTCTCTCTCTCTCTCTCTCTCTATTTGTCTATGTTCTTGGATGTCATTCGTCCTTCAAAACCGGTGCGCCAACGGTGGAGGGAGAATCTATTTCGTCCGTTGCATAAATCTTTGATAATATCTTTGTAGCATTTTCAGCTCCGTGAGAAAAATCTGACAATGTTTTTAAAGAAAATTTTAATCCATGAAATTATATTATTTCTTTCATGTAATTTATGCAAGACTTTCTATGCACTTAAAGTAATCAACCAGTTTTTTAGTTCATTATTGCTCACAAGTCACAACTACAAATTAAATCTACGAGTCGGTCATGTGACATTAACCAAGTTGAGTATGGAGTGTGACGACACTCATTTATTGCTTTACTTCATTATGTGCATTAAACGCAAACTTCCGATAAGTAACAATATGTCAATATGCATCGGTGGCATGCAATGTATACAGATAAGAAGATTATAAATATTAGAGTTAATTACATTTTTGGTCCCTGTGGTTTACACAAAATTGCACATTTGGTCCTTAGGCTTCATTAATTACGGATTTAGTCCTTGTGCATTACCATTTGTTTCAATGTTGGTCCCTGACCCAGTCAAAAAGACTAAAATACCCTTATCTTTACTTTTTATTCTTTTTTCTTAATTTTTATTCATTTAAAAACATTAATCACTATTTATATATTGTTAATAAATACTTAAATTATAAAACATTAATCACTATTTAAGAACCCTAAGACAGTCACCATAAACCACCACCCACCATACTAAAAACCACCAACCACCGTCTACCACTACCCTAAACCTACCAACACCGCCACACCAATCTGGCCGGCTACCATCGCCACCACCAACCTCCCACTCACAAGTCACACCTACTCTCAAACCCTTAAAAACATCACCACCACCGTGAAATTTCATCACTTCCATCACCACCACAGGCCGCCTACCACCAACACAACCACCATCTACCCTCACCACTCTAAATCACAGATCTAAACCATCTTCGATTTAAAAACCCTAAATATATTCACCACACACATATACACACATATTCACCATTGAGGAACGGACGAGTAGATTGCAGATCTTGGATTAATACTCAAACATTAACACACACATATACACACAAAAAACAGAAACCCTAGCCCCAGGCGGTAGTGGCAGATCTGTTATGACGGCGGTGGTTGCAGATCTACTATGGCGGCGGCGGTGGAACTAGGTTAAGTTTTTTGCTTTGGAAAATCACAGTCGTCGTTTGTGATTGATTCGGTTGTTTCACTTCTAGATTCGTTTGTGATTGATTCGGATAATCACAATCCGTTATGACGGCGGTGGCCGGCCGGAATGGTGCTGGTGTAGGTTGGTGCAGACAAAGGAGATGGAGAGAACGGCGGTAGTGGTGGTTACGGGTCTACTACGGTGGCGGTGGTCAATATCTGGGAGGGGCGGCGGTGGTGGTGGAGGAGAAAGGCGGAGGTGGCAGACTTACAGGTGGTGGCGGTATGAGTTGCTGGAGAGAGAAATAGGTTTGACGATATGGGGTAGGTACTAGGTAGGGAAGGAGACGTGGGGGAGGGGGAGGGGTTTATTATTATTATTTTTTTATTTTGTAATAATAAATATGTATTATTTAATTATTAATCAATAATATTTAAAGGGATAAAAGAATAAATTAAAGTTACAGGGGTAATGTAGTCTTTTTATGTGGTTCAGGGACCAACATTGAAACAAATGGTAATGCACAAGGACTAAATCTGTAATTAATGAAGCCTAAGGACCAAATATGCAATTTTGTGTAAACCACAGGGACCAAAAATGTAATTAACTCTAAATATTATAAATATTATTATATTAGAAGATTGATAACTACAATAAATAAAATTATAAATATAATTATAAATATTATTATAAATATTATTATAAATATTATTATAAGTATTATTATATTTATTGTATACAATAAATATATACAATAAATGTATTATTATATTTAAAATTATGGATAAGAATAATAAAATGTATTTTTAGTTTTAAAAAATTGTATGATAACCTTATGTTATGTATAAAAAGTTGAAACCCAATTACAAGTGAGTGTATGAAAATTATAGCTAGTAAGTTGACTAGCGATAATATATCTACAACTCCAATTATCATTCTCTTTATTAGTATTATTAGTCGGTGTTTCTATAAAGGGTAAAGTTCTAAATTATTTAACTTTTACACCTTTTTATTACTATATGTACTTAACTTTAAAAATTTCGTTTCTTTGTATTGAACATTTACTTTTGCTTTATTTTGTGTATCAAACTTCTTATTGTATGCATTAAACTTATAAACTTTTACTTTTTTTTATGTAACAAAATACATACAATATTAACAAATTAAAAGTTTAATACACACAATAAAAACTTTAAAGTTCAATATATATAATAGCAAAACGAATAAACATAAAATACATATTGACGAAAATTACCCTTGTATAATTAAAACGACAATATTTTGAATTCATTAATACTGTTTTATTTTTAAACTAGACTAAATGTCCGTGTAATACACACGTTGGTTTAAAAGACAATAAAGATTAAAAATTAATAAAAACATATTAAATAATATAAAACGTGAATTAAATGAAAATTTTAAAAAATGACGACGCACGATATCAACACTCTAAACAGTGGTGGAAACATCGACGCGAGTGGGAGGGCATACTTGAGGACAGAAACATAGTAGCATGATACGAAAAGACGTGATTATATTTTTTTATATAAGTCCTCAATCATTATTATAATCAAGGACAATAAAGTAAATAAATGTTACTGCCTTACTGGTTATTATTAAAAAGGAATTTAAAATGATTATAAAATATTTTAGAATGATAAAACTAAGAATTTAGTTGAATATGATAATTTAAAATATTATAAAAGGTAAATATGATATTTGTAAATCAATGTGGGCAAATACGATTTTATATGATTTAATAAGGGCATATATGAAATTATCTCTAATTAATTTGACTCTAAAAAGTCAAAATTGTTTTTTTTGATTTTAAATAAAGAAATGATAAGATTAAACATTTTTTAAAATAAATGGTCTAGATTGTTTAATAAGTTTTATCAAATTAGTCTTTTATTTATATTAGAAGATATTGCAATTATATATTCTTTTCTTTAAAGGCAGTAGTTTTATTGGGCTAAAAACAATGCAACCACTAAATAGGAATTGTCATGCTGTCAGTCATCCGCAAGACGCACAAAAGAAACAAATAAAACAAATAAAACAGCGGTACATGGTATTATAGAGAAATATTATCTTACAAGAGGTTGTAGATTCAAGTCTCGACATAAACAGTGATGTATATTAGGAGTAGGTGTGTGTGTTTGCCCTTAAAAAAAATAAAAACAAGTCCTTACCATAATATATTGTTCAAATTGTGTACCCTCTACTTTATCTATATTAACTTGTTAATTTATATGAAATATATGAGTGTATGGTTTTTTATTAAAATTGTAATTAATTTATAAAAAACGAGTAAGTTTGGTGAAACTGGCAAGGGCTGGGGCTGAAGCTTATTAATTGATAATTCCAAGCCCAAGCCATAAGCTACTTGAAAAAACTTTTATTCTGGGGGCTTATAGGGGATTATAAGGGCTTATGTTTTTAATAATCCCCCCTACCAAACGAGACTAGATGGCATATTATAAAAACTAAAAACTCAAACCCCTATAATCCTCTATAAGCCCGTCACCAAACATACCCTATAAAAGAAATAAGGTCCAAATAATGAAACCCAAACTAATATATATCGTATAACCCAAAACTGAAACAAGGAATTAACTCCTATGCCATATAAGCAGACAAGCAGCCAAGAGGTCCATTAAAGAGAAAAGTTGTCGCGACATTAATTTAACCACCTAAACGAAGTAACTTGAATATCGTAAATATTTTTCACAGCAAAAATATAAATGATTTGAATAAAGATTTAATGATCAAATTCGAATTAATAATTTATATTGGTAAAAATGGAAATCCGGTTTTGATTTTTCTTGGTCAAAATTGTATATTCAGTTGTAACTTCTATTTAAATCCTTATATGTGAGAATTCCATGTACATTTTTCTTAAACCTCAATATTTACATTTTATAACATTTCAAAAGATATATAAGGAATAAATGCTCGTATTATCATTTTCTAATATTCTATTACCATTTTAAATTACTTTTAATTAAAACTTTTGGTCAAATATTCAAGTATCAAATAGTGAAACTAACATAAACTCACACAATACAGTGGTAAACCGTAAAAGTATGTAGAATATCAAGAACGCACACTACACACTAGAACACGCTATATCTCTTCAAAGTTTTATGAAAATGATAGCTTAAAATTCAAGTTGTGACTTGAATTCTATTTTTACAAGATAAATTACACTACTTGCCCACAAGAATAGGTAAATAGATTAGGTCATTGACCTTTCACTATCTACAATAATAGCCTAAAACTTGTCTATTACCAGATAACAATTACATAGAGTCCTTTTATTTAAACCAAGCGTAACGCCCCAAATTTATTATTTTTAAAAAATATATATTATCCTTAATAAATTCCATAAAAGCTGCTAGATATATGTTCATTACAAACACCCATCGTCAATAAAATGTTTAATTATATTTGTTTATAGAAATCAGAGTTGTAAACATGTTGCGGAAGTATAGTTGTCTCATTGAAGCCTTCCCTTTATCGACACAAGATTGTCCGGAAAGAAATCAGCACGCGTTAAGCACAAGGCTTAGTAAGCACAAACACTTATATATTATATTAGACAATACATTCACTGATAATACAAATCACATCATATATGCCACACATGTGGGGTGTTGCTCAAAGTTGTCACATATGGGGGTGGCCATCTTCCAAACCGAGTCATGTGCTCTAAGTGCCACACAGGTTGGGTGGCCAGCTGCCAATTATCAACGCAACATCACATATGAACACGTATCGCAACATAAGATACCAGTTAGTGTCACTAACTCAGGTGATTCGTAGCCTAGGTGATAGCTACAATATATACATGTCGCGAGTATCTGGATATTGAATCAACTATCGGCAAACACCTACATTTACAGTTAACACATAACCCTCAAAATCTCATTCTATTCTTACAACTTACGATTAAATACCCGATTCAATTTGTGATTGGGCTTCCGAGACCCAATTTGTGATTCAGGCATTTAAGCTTAATTTGTGATTGGCATGACTATGTCTATTTGTGACCGAATACTTATAACTATTTGTGATTTATCATCATATATCTAATTTGCAATCCATAAGTTTTAACTAATTGTGATTCGTCACAGACATCAATTTGCGCTTAAAACTCTACTCTTCAACCAATTGCGATTCACCCACATAATAGTCAATTTGAAATTCGTTAACTTAACCATTTTACGATTTAACAATTTTGCCTTTTTTGCTATTGACCCACTTTGGCCTAATTTGCTATTCCCTCTGTTAGCCTGATTTGCAATTCGCAAGATATAACTCATTTGCAATTCACAAAAATATAACTAATTTGCAATTGGGGGATCCTTCTTGAACTCGATCAACACATTTTGTTATTTATATTTGATTAGTTGCATCTTGAATAAGATGCCTCATTGAAATATCTTTGTTTTTTGAACAGGTACCTGCTAGTATCATTGCTAATGAAGATCATTTAGCTTTTATAAAGATCATAAAAGAGATTCATTAGGGCAATGAAGTTATAATGTATTCAAACATTTGTTAGTTTCATGTGTTTTCTGTTTGTTATATAGACTTATTTACATGTATTAGAACATTTGTTTCTAGACATTTGTAATAATTGTCATAGTTTAATTTGTTTGGTTTATATATTGTATGTAAATAATGATTTTAATAAATCATAATAATGTGAAATAGCGTCGTCTATAGTGACATTTAATTCGATGATGTGAGTTTTGTGGCAAACATTATGTGTCACTAAAAGTAGTATGGATCTTTGCATAATAAACCGAAAAAGTGCCATTTTGTGTATTGTGGCAAAAAAAAGCGTCAATAAAACCCTAAAAGTTTGTAGCGGCAAACCAAAAAAGCGCCACTAAAAGGCTTTAGTGATAACGCTTCTAGTGGCACTTTTTTGTATGCTGGAGATTCCCAAGGAGGTCTTTAGTGGAACTTTTTTGAGTTTTTTGTAAAGGTGTGGAATTAGCCAAAGCTAAGTGAATGGAGATTTAAACCAAAAATAGCAATTAGTTACAACCAAAATAATTACAACGAAACCATGTAATCATAAATATACATAGTGCCGGTGCTTCAGCGCAGAACCTAAAACCAATTCTGGCCAAAGCAAAGGTTTACCGATATTTACTTGCTGCTTGGCACAGTATAACCCTTCTGTAACAACGAATGCGTCAGAAGATCTAGAACTGTTCAACCAATAACAAACAAACTGAGCATTAAACCGCGAAATTTGACCTCTATCTCAGACCATGTGCACATATCGACACAACAATTAATTAACACATAACAACGGTCTGTCAAACTTTAATCAAAACAAGTAGCAACCAAAAACCGTTACAACTAATAACCACCCGTGAGTTTAAGGCCCACTCACCTCGGTTCTCAATCTTCCAACTCTGTTATCTAATCTCACCGAGTCTTCTCTTTCCCTGAGAACACAACAACACAGAATCCATAAGTATATATCTTAATTCATATACTTATAATATATCACATAATTATAATCTAGTCATAAATACACTTAAATAACATTGTCATGAAATTCAAGTATATACAAATTCAACACTGCCAAGTAATACAACATATAGATCGAACCACTACTCAAGCCGCATAGGGCAAGTTGGATTCCCCTAAGTCGCAAAATGCACAAGTCGGACCTCCCCTTTCAAGTCATACAGGGCATAGGTCGCACCTCCCCCTAAGTCGTATGGGGCACAGGCTGCATCTCCCCCCTAAGTCGTTCGTGGCACAGGCTTCACCTCCTCCCTAAGTTGTACTGGGCACATGTCATATAAGATAAAGTCGGATCATGCAAGTCAGACCCCCTCAAGTCGAACAAGGAGCATGTCATCTTCTTCTTGCTTCTGTTCGAGTCGAACCAACACTCCAAAACACCAATTTTGAACATGGAAATTGACTAGAGGCACTTCTAAATCATCTATAAACTTTAAATAACTTACATACCATTAATGGAGTTTCAAGCTTCATCATCATAAACCCATCAAATACACATCAAAATAACACCAAATTCATGAATAACTTATCATCTAGCATGCCAAAACATCATGAAAGCTTCAAATCATCATTTACTCAATTAATCAAGAACTTCAAGAAATGAAGTAGGTGTTTCGAAGCAAGAATTCATCAAGACCTCTAAGTATCATGTCAAGAATCATACATATATTGAAGTAGTACTAATTCAGCAACAAAACACAATAAATTAAAGGTTTAAAGGTGGATTCTTGTTCCTGAGGTTTCTCCAAAGTAAGGTAAACACATAACAACAAAGTGCGAAAGCTAATTTATATACATACAATACATATATTTAACTGTTTTTTGACATACAGTAATTCAATTAAGTGGTCATACTTAATTAATTATCAACCAACGAGGTATTACTTGCGACCCTCGTTTAAAAACTAATCAATAGTACAATAAACACATAAATATATAAAACTTATATTTTTTATCTTTAACCTTGTGGTCCAATTAATAATCAAACAATTATCAAATAAAATAATAGATAAATATATAAACAATTAATAAATAACTTACCACCGAACACAACAACTATGTCCAATATGCGGATGTTAGAACATGCATCTATATTTGATATATTAGATCATGATTTTCTCTCTCTAGAACTCAAGAACACAAGTTCAAAGATTTCAAACTTTGATTTCTTATGTTTATCACTTGTTTGGAGTTGGAATCCTTGTAAACAACACTTGATCTTCACATGCATGCAAGAATTCTTGATTAAATCCTTGATTTAGGCACTTTCTCACTCTAACTTTCTCTCACACCAAGAACACACATTAAGTGTCTGTTTCTACATCTGAAAATGCTTTCAAATCTTGTTCTGGATGAAGATAAACACTTTATTCATTCTTAACCTTGCATAAGCATAGCTTAATCTCTCTTTTATCTTCACTTTCTCTCACTAGAACATGTTTCTCTCTCTACTCTCTCACTCTACCTTCATTAACACACACTCTAGATCACACACTAAAAGTGTCGTTATGGTCTTACTCCCCTTTATATAGTAGTTCTCAACTTAAGGGTGTTAATATCTCTTATTCATTTTTGCTACATTAGGTCCCTCTATAAACTATTCACGTCATATTATAAATATAAAATCATAATAAATAGTAATTAGTATTTCTAACCTTGGGATGTTACAATATCAAAGCTAGAACTTTTTAATTCTTGAGTTGTTCACATCATTTCAACATAAAGACCTTCGTAGATGTTATTCATGCCAAGCCTAAATGAATGGCGAAGTTCCTACACCGAATACTGTCGTATATGATAGTCCTTTAGGATCATGTATTCTAAACTTGAAAATATGTCTGGATTCGATATCTTAGTTTCGTATAACCAGTGGTCTCCTCCAAGATGTCACAACCAATCATATCCGACATGATAGATTGTGTGATGCAAGTTGATAGGTTGATTTTATTTACTTCTTTTCATAGTTTATTTCTCTAGTCTTGGTGTTAAATTTTAGATTTTTAGAACACTAACGCGGAGTGGGTATTGACCATATATCACTTGGGCTCAACAATTGGATTAAAGAGCAATGGAACATCAATGCTACGAGTTTGGGCTTAAAAGATAGCAAATTTGGGCTTAAAATAGACCCAAAATCAAAGGTTGCCACATGCACACACGCGGCCAGAGTAAGGTTCTACGCAGCGCGAACGACATCAGTAGGGTCAATTTTGTCCTTTTTCTTTTTTACTGCTATTTTAAAAGGAAAAGAGGGGGATAACACAGCAAACTGGACTGCACGATTTGGGGCTTTAGAGGAGGCAATTTTTAGGGTTTTTGAAGTATTTTTGAAGATCTTTTACATCTAGTTCTTCCATTTTGATGTTTGGTACAATTATTCATTTATCTTTTGTTCTAAGTATGTGTGGCTAAGTTCCATTTGGTTGACATTGGTAAGTCCATAGATTGTTAGCAAGCCTTGAAGGGTATTATGAACTTGTTCTTCATGTTTATGAATATGATTCCTAGTTTAATTTTTACATCTTCCTTATGTTTGTATATCATGACTGCAAATTTTTGAATGATTTATGTTAGTTGTTTTCTTGGTTACTGTAATAGATCTTCAAAACAAGTAACAATTGATTTCATGAATGTTTATGACATCTCTCAAACCTGGAATTGCATTTTCCAACATAGTAGTGTAAGCTTTTGACTGCTCTTGGATTTGGTGATTCTTAGATTGTAATGCTAGTCAATTTTTGTGAGTTAGATACTTGTTTGGTTCATGACTTTGACTAAGAAGGTGTGTTAGGAGCTTCTCCAACATTCACATTAAATATGAAGAATCTAGGTGATTTAAGCTTTTGAATTTCTATAGCCAAATTAAATTGTAGTACAAGTATTGCACCATAATCCTCGATGATAAGCTACCTAGGTTCATGTGATGAAAACCAATGTCGACCAACTCACATCTAATTGATTTAACCCATCTTACTTAATTGCAACTTTTACTTGTCATATTTTAGTTTTAATCAAACAAATCTCAACCCCCCCCCCCCCCCCAATTGTTGTTATAATAATCATCTAAACTTTTAGAAATAGAAAATTAATTTGAGGCAGTCTTCTATGGATTCAATCCCTTTACTATTATACACTACTATATGTGTTTGAATATAGGGATATTTGTTTGGTGGCCTCGACAACCACCACAAGCCATTACAACAAAAGCAATCGAATTGAACGAAAAGGTATCTAAAGTTTGTTATACACCTTGTAACAAGATGATTAAATGTGTCTTATAGTAGATGGATATGATTATTCACATTCATGTATAAATAGCTCATCTCGAAGTGAGATGAGCTATCGTTCGTAGATCAATTGAATTTTTCAAGTTTGTTTTTGAGCAATTGCAATTTAATATTTAGCCCTTCCTTGTGAAGTTTGTACTTCACTGAATTTCGAGTATGTACTCGGCCATTGTTTGTTTATAAATATAAACAAGCATTAAAAGTATTTCCCTCTTACTTAATAATTCCGCAAATAGTATTCATATTCAGTCTTCTATCATTAAATCTCAATAGGGACAAACAAAATTAAAAAAACATTAATCAGGTTTTCAACCATAATTGGTTCTCTAACAATTATTGGAGTTTCGTACCCCACCCCTATCCTACCCTACCCCTACCCTATCCTACCCCTATATACCCACCCTTACCACACCCCCAACCCGACCCTACTCTACCCTATCATACTCTACCTTACCATACCCTCACCCTACTCCATCTTTACTTACCCTACCATAAGTTTCCCTACCCCTACCTACCTCATCCTACCCTACTCCACTCTACTCCACCTTATTGATATAACCTCTACCCCACCCCATGATACCGCTTCACCGTACCCTACTCTATGACACCTTACTCACCCTACCCCTATCCCACCATATCCTATTCTCAAACACCGTTACCAACCCCCTACCCATCCCATCCGAACCAACCAACTCCGACTCAACTCAATTTTTATTCACCCGCCCTTACCTCTACCCCACCTTATGCCCTACCTTACCCTATGGTAGGGTGGGTTGGGTGTTTAGGTAGGGGTAGGGTGTGGTAGGTAAAGTATAGTAGACGTTGGGTATAGTAGGTAGGTGGGATGAGGTAGAGGTGGATTGTGGGAAGTAGGATAAAGTATGGCGGAGTGATCGAGGTAGGTAGGGTAGAGGTAGATTGTGGGGAACTTGGAGTAATGAGGCTGGGGTGGGGTACGTAGGGTAGGGTAGTGTCGATAGTAGGTATGTTTGGTGAAAAAGGGTAAGGTAGGGTGGTAAAGTAGGGATATGGGTAAGAAGTGGTTACGGGAGTATGTTGGGGTAAGCTGGAGTAAGGTAGGGTAGGGTGTGGTGGGTAGGTATGGTAAGTAAGGGATAGGGTGAGTAAGGTGGAGTAGGGTGGCTTGGGGTGGGCTAGAGTAGGGTGGCTTAGGGTAGGGTGGGGTAGTGTAGGTGGTGGGGGTGTGTATGTAGTACGTGGTGGTGGTCGAGTATGTAGGGTAGGGGTATGGTATGGTAAGCAAGGCAAAGTAAGGTGAGATGATAATAGGGGTAGGGTAAGGTGGTAGAGTGAGTCGGGGTAGGGGTGGGTGGGGGTTGGGTTGATTCAAAGGCTAAGATTAATCCCTCAAGACTATAGATTAAGTATGGAATATATTGAACATTTCTCATTGAATTAAGTTAATTTTGGTTAAATTTCAATTCCAGTATTTACTAACCAAACAAGATATAGTTTTTCACGAATTCAAACTCCTTTGAATTTCAATTTCTTGATCAAATTTCAATTAATTCATATTTATTCCGCAAACAAAAGGGACCTTAGAATTGAATGACACGTCATTATATATACCACTAAATATGTCACTATTATTATTTAAGTCAATTTATAAAAACTGAACAAAATGGCACTACATAATGGATTAATTCACTATAATTTCTCAAAAGGCCGTAAGGCCCGTAATCCTCTCTCATAAGTCATAAGTGCTGGCCCAAAAGGAAGGGTAACCTGGGCTTCAGTCCGGAGCATCATTAAGGCAACACGTTTTTAGTTTAAGGGGTGTTTGTTTTAGCTTATTTAAAGCTTAATTTTGGACTTATTTTTTAGAAGCTAGTTTTTTCTGTCTTATTTTTTGACTTTTGAGTTATTATGAGTTACAAGAAGAAATTAAGCCGGATTCATGAAATATAAACCGCAAAAAATGAGCTTATGAAAAATAAGCCCGGACTTCACGTTTACGCAGTGGTCTGTCATCTCTGCCGTGTGTGAGGACTAAGGATGGCCGACATAGTGGTGATTTCAATTTTCAAACCTAGTATGTCGCTAACTATTCATCATTCGGTCATTGTCTATTGGTAGATGTATACGCTGATGCAAATGTTATTCGGATCATTCTTTTCAATCAAGACTTCGTATTTTTTATTTTTCATCGAGACATATATAGAAATTCTGATTTTTCAAGACTCCCGTTTTTAATTTTCTGAAATATAAGTATGTCAATCGAGCCTTGCTGCTTACTTGCTTACGGTTAAGAAAGATGATAAATGAAGTTATTAGAATTTGAAAGATCACGAGAAGCAAATTTATGAGTTCAACTTTTGGAAGAATACAATGTTGGGATTAATTTGGCATCAACTGCATCGCAAGTATCTGCAAAGTAAGCACTAAGCAAATTAAAACGATTTTGCTAGGAATGTTCAACATTCTTTTTGTCATTATCTTCTTTTTGATTAATAATTACTTCCTGTAGTGATTTTCATTTACAGGTCCTGTCTCCCTTTTTTTTTTTTGAAAAGCAACTTGTAATATTATAATTTCACCAAGTGTATATACAATCAAATCCCCATACATAAGACATGTTTAGGGAAACTACACTCCTACTGGAAATGTTAAAACACTAAATTACTCCAACAATTAAGAAACCCATTTATCATATTAACATCCCAGCTAAGCATATCGCAGGCCAAAAAATCGGTTACCCTTTTTGCTAATGACCTTCATAATGTACCAATTAGCGTTGGCATGGTTAGCCATCGATCCCACGTCAGCCCTGTCAGCTTAGTGCCACGAACCTTTAGCCATTGAAAACCTAGTAACTTGACCTCAAATAAAATATCCCTGTTTTTCGTGTTGGAACGGAACACCAGATCGTTTCTCGTGTTCCAGATCGTGTCGTCTGCGTATTGCACATGTGACAACCTAATTTTATGTCCCCCTACCTCCACTCCCTTTACAATTTTTGCATCTACCGCCTCCGTCAGCATCAAGTTCAAGGCCTCCGCAACAATCAAAAAAAGGTATGGTGATAACGGGTCTCCTTGTCTTACCCCTCTTTCTTGTTTGAATTCCTTCGTTGGCGATCCGTTAATAAGAACAGACATATAAGAGGACTCCAAGCAAGCTTTGATCCATTGTATCCAATTGACCCCGAAACCCAATTGTATCATAGAATCAAATAAAAAATCCCAATCGACACTATCATAAGCTTTTTCGAAGTCTAGTTTTAGCACCGATCCGGCCGATTTTCTAAGTTTTAGATCCCTCAAAACTTCACCCACAATTAGAATCCCATCTAAAATTGACCTATTCTTTAAAAATGCCGATTGTTCTTTCCTTATCAACTTTTGAATTACCCCTTTTAACCTATTTGCTAGCAACTTGGATAAAATTTTGTAGTAGCACCCAATTAGGTTAATTGGACGAAATTCACTAAATAACAAAGGATCGTGCACTTTTGGAATTAATGTAATAAATGAGGAGTTACAACCTTTGGAGATGGACTTCGATCTTCCAAACCATGTGATTGCGTCAACTAGATCTTCTTTTATTAATTCCCAAAAGTGTTTCAAAAAAGTGAAGTTGAAACCATCCGGCCCCGGAGCTTTATTACTTCCGCAATCCCAAACCGCCCTTTTTATTTCTTCTAATGTAAAATCTTTTTCCAATTCCACCCGATCCAAATCCTCTAGTTTTTTTAACTTAGATGACTTGAAACCAAGAGAACATTCTGTTTTTTTCTTATAAAAATCTTCAAAATACTGTACCGCCGCCTGTTTAATACTGTTTACATCTTCAACCCACTCATCGTTCACAAGTGTCCCCGCCACGTTGTTCGTTCCATATCTTTTTTTCAGCGAGTTATGGAAGAACGTTGTGTTCTCGTCACCATCCAATTGCCACCTTACTTTTGCTTTTTGTTTTAGCATGCCTCCTTTTAATTATTCCTTTGATTTCAACTTTTTACTTGTTTCCATCCATTTTGCTTTTGTCGAAACCTCCCAACCCACCTCTTCTGCCCTTAATTCCATATCTAATGTTTCTTTTCTTAATTCTTCTATTTCCGTATCAAGCCCACCAAACTTTACCTTTGCCCACAACTTCAACTTCTCTTTTACCCCCCTTTAGTTTTTTAAGAAACTTGGTATCCGGGTTTTTTGCATCACTTCACGACGCCGATATATGCCCTAACTTTTCGACGACCTCAACCAACGAACTCTTCATTGCAGCAAACGGTACCCTTGATCCTCGATACTTGCAGAAACAATCAAAGACTTTAAAGCAATACTCTTAATCACAAGATCCCTAGTTCTAAAGCAGAAACAATAGAATGAAAACTTATATTGATGTTCAATGTTGAAAAATCTATGTTCAAATCTCGATGATTTGATGCAATCGGGTTTCATATGATGCATATATCGCATTAAGGTCGGTTTTATCCATTGCTTTGCTATTTAATTTACAATGCCCTCAGTATGCCTAATTGGGTTTCAAATTTTAATATACACACTTCCAATTGATAGTTTTGTATATCATGTAGGAAATATATAATGATATCTTTAACATATAAGTGAAATATCAAGATATAATATTTATCTCCAAACTAATAGATAGTTTTGTATATCATGTAAGATAGTTCAAACATCTTTTGTATTTGTATAAAATGAATTTCATCATCCAGGTAACATAAGAGACAATCAACTTGAGCACTTGTCGTGTCCTTTGTACGTGTTAGAATTGTAAAGTTTAGGGACTTGGGGTGTAAATGTGTTGTTCCAGTGTATCACGTTTCTATATATATCTATATAAATATATATATTTGTACACGCTTTCTTTTTTCAATAGAATGAAAACATATGATTGATTCAAACTCTGATTTCACATGGTATCAGAGCCGACAAACCCTATGTCCGCTCTTTATCCATTGTTCTAATCATCTGTCATTGGAATCTGGTTATCCTTGCAATCGTGTTTCTCATTCCGATTGCTTCTGAGATTTCGATTGCCCTTTATCAATCGCTTGCTTGATTAATCGACCAATTGCTTGATTAATCGATCGATCAATTGTTTTGATTACCTAATCTGCTTCATTATCGATTGCTTGATTCATCATCGATATTGCTTGTGTCGGCGATTGCTTGATGATAATTGTTGACTGCTTTATGTGTATCAATCGTCTATTAATTGATTCGGTTTCTTACCCCTACCACCGTTAGTGGTCTCGCCAATTGCACTTTGGCGCAATCTGTACCTCACCATTTGCCATCTTTAGTCACTGTGTCGCCAAATGTCTTGCACTATTCAGTAAACTGTCATCTTCGTGATGTTATAAACCCCAATTCCCATCCTACGTGACAATCATATATGGTTACTGCTTCTCATTCGATTACTACTAGAAAAATTGACTAGTTCAGCAAATTATCTTTCATGGGCGGCATCAGTTCGAATGTGGTTTAAGGGACAAGGTCAACGTGACCATCTTACAAAACGTGCCACTGAAATAGATGAATCAAATTGTGCAAAATGCAAAATGGGATGCACAATCATGCAATTTACAGTGGCAATCAATTGATTTGTTTCGTCCATTTGAAACTTCCTACGATGTTTGGATCGAGGCTTTAGAGTTTTATACCAATGACATACAAAGGTTATATACTGTTGTACATAACATCCAATATAAAGTAGGATGGCCGTATAAAATCTTATTTGGGACATGTTTGTTCCCTCATGCAAGAGTTTGAGGCTCTTATGCCATTTGTCAGTACACGGGCTAAGTAGACTGCACAATGAGAGAAATTCTTCATGGTTACTGCCCTATTAGGACTCAAACTGGAAATTGAATCAGCTTGGAATCAAATTCTTACAAGCTCCACTACTCCAACTATGAAAGATACTTTTCATCGAGTGTTAAATATGACAAGTGCTACTACAACAACACCGAGACCATCTGCCTTCATGAGCACTCCACCTGTGAATTACTCTGGTCCATCTGTTTAGGTTTCCGGTCTAAAGAAAGGACTGAATAACAAACGTCCCTATTATGAATTCTATAGAAGACTGTGTTTCACGGAAGATAAATGCTAGAAAAAACATGGTCTCCCTGTTGCTCCACCAGCACAAACAAGTCAGTCTACATCTGGATCTATCCATGCTATTGGATCTGGTTCATACTCTACAGCTCCATCATAGCAGAATGTGCACATGTCTCCCTTTGACCCTATGAGGCCTTTCTACAATATCCGGTAGCCCAACAGTCAACCTCAACAAGTGGTACACACTCTGCATTTGCTACTCAAGGCTAACCTATTGGTACTTGGATTATTGATTTAGGTGTTACCGATCATCTATGTGGTAATAAACTTCTTTTCTCTCAACTTACGTGTTCTGACATTTTACCACCGATTACGGTGGTTGATGGCAATAAGACTGCAGTTATTGGAATTGGCAATAAACAACCAATATCATCGTTATCTCTAGACTCTGTTTTATATGTCCCCAAAAGCCCCTTTAATCTTTTATTAGTGAGTCGTATTAGTAAATATCATTCATGTTCCATAACCTTCACTCCTGACTCTGTTTTATACAGGACCTGAGCACGGGATGGATGATTCGCGAAGGGCATGAGTTATAAGGTCACTATGTTCTGGGAGGTTCTTGTCCTTCAGTTGCAGCTAGTGTCATGTCACCACAGTTTCTTCATCCTTTATATGGACATCCGTCTTTATCGAAATTAAAGAAGATTGTTCCAAGTTTATCTTCTCTAGAGTCATTAGAGTGTGAGTCATGTCAGTTAGGGAAATACACTGGTGGGTTTTTCCTAAACGTGTCAATAATCGTGTTGATTCTCCTTTTTCTCTGTACAAACAGATGTGTTGGGTCCTAGTAGCGTCCATTCAACATAGGGTTTTCAATTTTTTCTTACGTTTATGGATGATTATTCAAGAACTACATGGTTATTTCTAATGAAAAATCATTCTGATTTATTTACAATATCCAAATAATTTTGTGCTGAAAGTAAAACTCAATTTGATACAACCGTTCGTGCTCTTCGTAGTGACAATGCTCTTGATTATTTTTCTAATCCTTTTTAGGAGTTTATGTCATCTAATGACATATTACATAAATCATCATGTCCTCATACCTCACAACAAACTAGCGTGGCCGAAAGGAAAAATCGTCACCTTATTGAAACGATACGTACCTTACTGATGCATGTCAATCTTCCGCTTAAATTTTGGGCGGTGTTGCCATGACATCATGTTATTTGATTAATCGCATTCTCTCCTCTGTCTTATAGAATAAATCTCCTTTTTCCATCTTGTTCACATCGCAAACACCTTACCATCTTCCCATGCATTCTATTGGATCAGTGTGCTTTGTCCATTGTCTGGATCTAAATAGAGATAACTTGCTCCTAATGCAGTCAAATGTGTTTTTCTTGGCTACTTCCACCTACAGAAAGGGTATAAGTGTTATTTTCCCGTACTTAACAGATATTTCATGGTCAAGGATGTGACATTCTTTGATCATCAACTGTTTTACCCTTTTGATCCTCCACACAAGCCTAGTGTTGATCAAGTCCTACCTATTTATGTCTTTCGTACTACAACTACTGATCCATCGTCTTTAACAGATCATCCTTCGTTCAAAACCTATCATCTTCGTTCCCGTCCCAGAGCGCTGATGCTGATAAGATTCACCGAATATGGGAACCCTTTACTCATCTTATTCGCCGGTTGATTCCCCAGCTCCGGTCTCCCAGGATGATACTCCGCCTATTGCACAGAGAAAAAGTAAATGGTCAACTGTAAACCCCTATCCTATCTATAATTATATTCATTATAATCGTTTATCACCCACCTTCTCCGCCTGTGTTGCAAATTTGGCTTCGGTGTCAATTCTAACGACTTCTGATGATGCACTATCTCATCCTGGGTGGCACAAGGCCATCTTTGATGAAATGTCTGCCTTACATGGGGAACATGGGAGTTAGTACCATTACCTCCCGGAAAATCAAAGGTGGGTTCGTTGGATATTTACTCCAAAGGTTGGTCTAGATGGCAAACTTGACCGTCTGAAAGCACGAGTAGTGGCCAAAGGATATACTCAAGTATTTGGCTTAGACTACAATAATACTTTCTCTCCGGTTTCAAAAATGGCGAGTATCCGCTTTCTTCTATCAACGACTGCTATGCGTCATTGGCCTTTATACCAACTAGACATCAAGAATTCTTTTCTCCATGGCGATTAACACGACGAGGTATACATGGGGCAACTGCAAAGGTTTGTTGCTCGGGGGGGAGTCTGGTCTTGTGTGACGATTACGAAAATCTATTTATGGTTTTAAACAGTCTCTCATCGAAGTTGCAAAGTCTAAGGATGGGATTTCAATATCACAAAGGAAGTATGCTCCGGATATCTTTGAAGAAATGCATCCAACTAAGTGTAAACCAGTTGAGTCTCCAATGGATCTTAATATTAAGCTCTTACCAAGGGAAGTAACTATCTTACGGTAACACGTCCTGACATTTCATTTGCCGTGAGCATAGTTAGTCAGTTTTTGAATGCTCCATGTGACACACATTGGGAAGCAAATATATCAAAGGAGCCAAAGGGAAAGGATTATTGTATGAAAATATAGGGAGTGCAGAGGTAATTTGCTATACCGATGCAGATTATGGGGTTGCCCTTTCAGCAGAAGATCAACATCTGGATATTGTGTTCTTTGTGGGGGCAATCTCTTATCTTGAAAAAGTAAGAAACAAAATGTGGTAGCAAGGTCTACTGCAGAAGTAGAGTATTATGGCAAATGCAATATGCGAACTTGTATGGGTCAAACCACTTCTTGAGGAGCTACAGCTTTTGTCAGATTTCTAAAATAAAACTCACAGTACGTATATCAACTGGCTTGAGTTCCAATATTAATTTCATAATAACAAGTGTTTAATATTAATATTCAAGTTGGGTGTTGTAAAATTCATTACCGATGGAGTCTTCAATGTGCAGCTGAAATATCGTTTGAACTGATTCTACTTGCTGCGGATTTAATTATACACGGCTTATTAGAGGTTCAGCAGGACGCCTTTTGAAGCTAAGGTTCATTAATCATTTGGTCTCTTTGGAATCCAATAAATGATCGGTGATTGATAATGTTTAGGCATTGGTGCTAGGCTTATTTCAATAAAATCGAGGGTATGTGGGTTGCACAACAACTAGGGGTGTAATCGAGTCGAGCCAAGCCGACACAGTGCCAAGCTCGAGCTCGACTTAGTTCCAAAACTCGAAACTCGACTTGAGCTCGACCGAGCTTTAATTTTCAAGCTTGAACTCGACTCGAGGAAATAATCGACACTCTGAAACTCGACTTGGCTCGACTCGAAAAATTAAATATAATAACATATTGCAGCTCAAGGAGCTAAAATACACTAAAATACATACTGTAACTCAACTAAAATTGAATCGACAATCATGAGCAACACATGTACAAATTAATCAAGAAATCAATAGAACAAGTTCACACTTCACAATTTTGAAACTTCATTTCCTGAACTGTTTTATATTGACACTTGTACGTGTACTTTTTCATCTCAAATAAGTAAAAGAAATAGGAAGAGAATGATTGAAAATATACAAAATGATTGTATCTTGTTGTCTTAGAAGAATTGTGGAATACAAATGATTTTTCTTAGAATGGTTGTTGCTGTTACTAGACATCTGCATCTCACTGTGACAAAAAAAAATTGGGGTTTAGGGTTTAAATATGAAAAAGATCAATGGGACAAATTTGCAGTAAATCTAAAGTGGCAATGCATTATTCACCCAGATAAAACTTGTACTTACTAGATCATATTCCAAGTTCGATTTGAAGATGAAGAGCGACGAGACACGAACTCGAAAAATTTAAGATAAAAGAGACTATACTAGAATCACAGATTTGGTAGATGGAAGAACAACTTCGTAAAGAAACACGGATTTGACTTTATTAGATGGATTCAAACCCTCTTCCTCTTTGATTTTTCCAAGCAGAAATGCATATCTTAGTTTGTGAGAGCTTGAATGTAACTAGGGATAGGAAACAAGGCAGATGAAAAGTGACGGCTGTGGAATGGGAAATGGCATAGGGTTTTTTTTTCCTTATATATTATTGGTAGATATGTAATATTGTATCTATGAAAGGGTAAAAGGGTAATTTAAGACAAGCTCGATTAGGCTTGCGAGCTTGACGAGCTGAGTATAATGGAACTCGAGCTCGGCTCGAAACCCTACTCGAGTAGCTCGAGCTCGAGCTCGAGTTCGACTCGGTTCAGATCGAGTCAATTTCGAGTATCTTTCGAGTCGATCTCGAGTAGTTCACGAGTTGTCTCGGCTCGATTACACTCCTGGCACAACCACCAAAAAAGTTGTCATTTTAAGTCTCCTCTAGGTGTATATATGCCGCTAGTTTTGCAAAGCCTCTGTAGATTTTCCATGACATCAGGATCTACAATATTTACTTTCACTAGCTATCAACTCTTATTTGAAAGAAAGCCAATGTACCACAACCGGACAAAGTCTAGCTGTATGATAAAGGTAATCCTGATTGTGAAAGTCACATTCATATGATACAATAATACATGTTAAACAATGATGCCATGCGGCGAATAGAATATTAAGCTCTCTATCTGGCACCTACCTGTGTAATAGTAAAATTGTTTACTGACCCTCCTGTATAAGTGCCTGAAGAGAAATCAGCTACAAGTAAATCCTTTTCCATGAAAAATGCTGGCTGCTTAGGTTCCAGCAATGGTCCCTCCCTACCCAGCATCATAATTACAGATGACATGTTTGGCCTGTCCCCTGCATTTTGTTGAACACATGATAGCCCAACTTTGATTGATCTTTTAACTTCAGTTGGATTGCAAGATTCAGCTAAACTTTCATCAATTAATTCCATTGACCTGCCTTCACTATAGAGACTCCATGCCTGGATATTAATAGTGATTAATTAGTTGCCCTTTTAAAATTGAAGGAATAGTTTTTAACTAGCTAATGAACTTACATGTCCGACAAGATTATTGTCGCTGCCAGGTTGGATAAATCCCCGATTTCTCCTCCCACTCACAATCTCGAGCACCAAGACGCCAAAGCTAAACACATCCGACTTTATAGAGAAAATACCATCTAGTGCATACTCAGGGGACATGTAACCACTGCACGAATAAATCAAATTGATTATATATATATCAGAGAAGGCTAAAGAGTTCAAGGTAATTAGAATCAATATAGAGCTGGTTCCCGTGGATTACTATGTGCCAACAACTCTTTGTGTGTTTGCTTGTGTCTCGTTTCCTCCAAAACTTCTAGCTATGCCAAAGTCTGATATCTTAGGGTTCATGTCTTGATCTAGTAAAATGTTGCTAGCTTTAAGATCTCTATGGATGATTCTTAATCTTGAATCTTGATGCAGGTAAACAAGCCCTCGAGCAATTCCTTTGATAATGTTGAAGCGCTTTGTCCAATCAAGACGCATGTGTTGTGTTTTATCTGCCCAACAAGTTGGTTTAGTTGTTTTTTATATAATTTCATACTAGGGAAAGATCAAATTTAATGCGAGTGTGCATATATGATTCTGACCAAATATAATTAAGTCTAAGCTTTTATTTGGCATATACTCGTAGACTAACAGCTTCTCATCTCCTTGTATGCAACAGCCAAGAAGCTTCACAAGATTTCGGTGCTGAAGTTTTGAAATGCAGATGACTTCATTAGTGAACTCATCAAGTCCTTGACTGGAATACCTTGAGAGACGCTTTACTGCGATCTCTTGCCCCTCTTCTAGCAGACCCTGAAGATTTACCATTTGCAATGTGAGAAAGTATACAACCGGTCAAGGTGCCTCCCACAACTACAATTCTTAACAAGTGGGGATGCTTACTCTGTATAGATTTGTTTTCTAATCATAAATAAGTAATGTCAATCTGACATCTACACTATATTGTACCTTGAAATGTAATTTCACCGCT
Organism: Pulicaria dysenterica; assembly: GCA_947179395.2. Taxonomy (NCBI): domain Eukaryota; kingdom Viridiplantae; phylum Streptophyta; class Magnoliopsida; order Asterales; family Asteraceae; genus Pulicaria; species Pulicaria dysenterica. The sequence goes on from OX359291.1 coordinate 12,785,495, forward strand.
ATGGAAGGGGTCATGATCATGATCAAGTGTTATGTTATTTTTAGGATTATGAAAATTGCATAGGTATACCTTGTAAACAGGTCCAAATCCACCCTCTCCAAGTTTATTGTCGGGTGAAAAATTTGCCGTAGCATTAGCAATGGTAGAGAAGCTAAATAGCGGTTGCTCCATCGATTGTTCCTCGCTTTTAGAAACAATCAAATTCTCCCCTACATATCAGGAAAAAAATTGACTTCACACTTTGATAATCTATAGAAAAGTATATATATTCGTTATACATATCACTCTTGTTTTCTCATTATTATTCCACCACTTTGCTTTAAACTTATGCAAATTCATACCTTTCTCTATTGGTTTGGCCCGGTTATGTTTTATCCGTGCACACCACAACCATGTGGTGATAAAGCCTATAAGAAACACCCCCGGAACAATTACAAGTAAGATGATTTTAACATTTCCTCCCTTCTCTTTGGAAACCGATTCTGCGTCTGCATAATATTAACAGAGGAAACCTAAATCTCAAGAATAATTAAACCACATTGCAAAAATAAACTTGCTTAAGTTTACATCTGTTGGAGCACAAAGTAGATCTGTTATACATTTTACAGGATGTTAAACAAGTAGAGACTATATAACTTACCTAATTCAGATGAAGCCATTCTTACAAAAATATCCAGGCCCTCATTGTCATTGGGATACACTCGGATGTCTTTAAGTTCGTTAAACCACAGCAAGCAGCCCCTTCCTCCAAGACTGCTGTCTGGATTTCCATAAGCCATACAACTACAGTTCTTTAAGCACTCTACTCGGCATTCTTCCAAAGTCTTGCTCATATTAAACCAGGTACCCTCTGTGTCTGGCAATTTTACATTTCTGTATTTGATAAATCCTTCTGTCCCATTTTTGCAATCCAAGGGCTTTCGCCTAACACAACCACCCGACCAATTAGCTCTATCCCATTCCTTGGGATTTTGGGGCACAAACCTTTTCTCATCTAAGCAAGTACAAGACTGTTGGATCATATTAACACTGCAGGTTCCATAACCATTACAAATGTTGTATGTATCGCAGACGTCTCGTGGGAAGTACACAACATTTTGCCACCTCTTAGTTTCTTCCACCCATACCCAACTTTCTAGCAGCCCAGATAAATTTAAAGCTGTCCTCGACATGATAATATTGCTTTCAAGAATATAACTAAAAGAGACTTCACTTCTGTTGACAACTACATCATATCTAAAAGTTAAGTTCTTGCTGAATATAGAAATTCCACTAAATCTTTGATTGCTCCATGGTCCGCCCCGAAACTTTACAAAGGTGCCTTGTCTTAGTTTGTTTTCAGGATAACCGTTGTTGTCAGGGCCCCACGTGTATTCACCTGGAGCCGGATCTTCACTACTTTTCCATGTCGATAGACGCCATTCGATGCCTCTCAAGTAATCTCTCCCTAACTTCATGCCAGGTAGAAGAGTATCAGTTGGATAATCAAAGCTCTGCCAGAGAACTTGCTGCCTTTCGTTCATCACGACTAGATTTCCACCGTCACTAAGCTTTGCAGTTGCATCTCGTGATGTTATTGTTGTGTTTGATGACCAAACCGTCGAGATATTATTGGAGAGAACGAGAATTCCTGGATCAGCAATCTTTAACTCATGTTGAGATGCACCGACAATCGGGTTACCTCTGTCGGCAACCCAAACCACCGTTCTCTCAGAGATGTTCTTGTACCAGATACCAAGATACCGGTTCCTGGAGCTACCTGGCCGGAAAAACCCCAGTTCGAAAATTCCGGTCGGAGAGACCAGCGTGTCTCCATCTGTCAAGATCAGTGAATCTGAAATGGTGTGGAGTTCAGCAGCGTAAGTTTTGTGAAAAATAAGTAAAGAAAACAAAAGAAATATGGCTGCTCCTTCCATTGGAGATTCTTCTTTATTTTATGCAAGTATTGATTTAGTATTTTTGTATTGCAAAATGATTTTAAAACCTTAATAAATCTGAAATGTTCATGTCTATTTTGGACGTATATCTTTACGTTTCTCAAACGTCAAATCTTATCCTTACATTCATATTTAGAGAACGCAGCATATGAACCGGCGTTTAGGTTGAACGTTTGACGGTTAGTGGGTTACCATCAAGAGTTAATCAATTATATAACAAGTGGACTCGAACTTTAATGTTTGAGGACCCGAATTAATTAGGGCTGACAATTGTGTTGTGTTTTTGGTTTACAGGTTACTGTGTCATGATAAGAACACGACACGTATAGTTATTTGTGTCAAAGTGTGTGACACGAATCCGTATACGTGAAAATATATAATCTAAATGCAAAATATCAAATAAAGTTTAACCCTACCAATCAAATTAGCTAAAAGTGATAAAACATTGATTATTCATTAATTTCTACTCTTGAAGGAACAAAAGACAAACGATATAATTTTACTTTCCAATTATGTTTACAAAGATTAAGTAATAAGAGAAAAGCTTAATAACAAGATAGGAATCATGAAAAATTATAAAATGGTAAACGAAAAAAATAAAATATATATATATATATCAAAAAAATTATATAAGTTAACCCCGTGAACCAGTGCCAAACCTGAACACACCTTTATTTATATAGGTTACCAGATCAAACCGAAAATAACCCAACTCTACTCATGCTTAAACCAATACTTGTTTAGCTACGTATCGTGTTCCCATGATATCAATAATTATCACCTCCGGTAAAAGTTGGACTAATTCAATACATTTGAAAAGTGGTCCAAGAAAATGTCGCTTCCAGAAAAAGGAGTTAGAAAGTTTTTGTTTTTCTCTTATAAAGATGAAGGACCACTACCCCTTATGCATTCTTGTACCTTCTTACACCGCAAAATACCTGGGCCCATAATAATAAAGATAGAGGTCCGATATATCTTTTTATTAGTTTATTCTACTTATCTATCTATTTATATACAAATTTTTCTAAAATAATTATAAATTGAGCCTTAATCAACCAATCACAACTTTCAATTTTAAAATTACTCCATTCTCAAAATAATTTTAGAAAATTTTCTATAACATTTCAATAGTTAAGAAAGATTTCTATAACATTTCGATAATTAAACTTAATTTAAATCAATAAGGGGGGC